>CM065322.1:16512842-17815411 GCA_033032175.1 Saturnia japonica | reverse complement strand
CGGTGCGCCGCCGCTTGGGATTAGGGTAATTTTTTATAGAGGTTTTCTTCCTCGCGGTCCAGGCGGTGAAGCCAAGACCCTCGGTCCCATACGAAGCCGCGAGACGTGACCACGACACTCCGATGGGATTACGAGATCGACGGCGACAAGCCGAACAAGTTGTCAGGTCTGTCCGCCCGACGGCAGTGTGAGTACTCGCCGAGCCCGCCAACACACCACGTTCTTCGACCCCTCTGACTAGCAGAGGAACGGTAAACGTAGCCCCCCCCCCGTCAGGTATTAGCCGTCGGCCGTGAAGCGGCCGCCGTTGCCCGGGATGCACCACGCGGAGGTTCCTGACTCGCACCCCCCCCCCTGGTCAACCTTTTTTTTTTTTTTTTTTTTTTTTGTACGTGGGGAAATCCTACATGGATCCGCCTCCCGAGCCGGGCAGCTCGAGAGGGGTATGTCAGACTCTTACTGACTAAACCCCCACGGTGTTCCTCCTTCACCCTTTGGCCGGGGAGTAGGGACAGCTTGCGCATTACTTCTACTCGCCCGACGGGTGTAGGCCCCTCATCAGGGGCCACCTTCAGCAGTCTGAGGGGTCAAGATGTGTGACACCCTCCGACGAACCTACGAGGGGCGCATCGAACACTGATGCGCCACGCCTCGGGCCTGTGCATTAGCTGCAAGGGCGAAGGACGTGCCCGCGTCCGACACCCGCAGGCCGTTTTTACGGCGGCAGGAGGTCATTCCTGACCCTGCGCCGCCGGGTTCGTCGACCGCGGGAGGGGAGCTCTGACGTCTGCTCCCTCTCCCTCTCCGCCGCCTCCTTTGCGAGCATGACGTCCTCGCAGAATGAGGCGACGGAGTTCCACCCGCTCTCACTCGCAACCATGGACGAAACGACGGTCGGGAGTGAGAGATCGGGCCCTATAGCCGCGATGAGGTCGCGGCGTGACGAGTCCCATGCGGGACAGACGGCAAGTGTATGCTGCGCGTTATCGACCGCGCAGCCACAATGATGGCACCCAGCTGTTGGCTCTCGTCCTATGCGACACAGGTAACTCCCGAAACATCCGTGTCCCGAGAGCACCTGCGTCAGCCGGAAGGTTAGGGTGCCGTGCCGCCTCCGTACCCATGCCGTCAAATGAGGCCTGACTGCCTCGACGGTCGTCACGCCGGCGCTGGGGTGCTCCAGTCGTCGGTCCCACTCCGCCATGACCAGGATCTGGTGGAGCTCTGCCCTACGCACCTCGATCTCACGAGGCGCAGGCGTCTTCCTCTCTCCAACTCCTCCCCGCGCCACCTGTAGAGCGACGCGAGGGCTTTCGCCTCCAGATCCCATGGCGGAGATCCGGCCAGTAGGGAGGCCGCCTCGAAGGAGATCGTGCGATATCCCCGGGCTGCTCTGACGGCCATCGCTCTCTGCGGTTTGCGCAGAGCGGTGATATTACGGGCCGCCAGGTTCTCAGCCCACACCGGGGCCCCGTAAAGGGCCATGGACCGCACGACCCCCATGTAGAGCTTTCGGCACGCGGAATTTGGACCCCCCAGGTTGGGCAACAACCGCGCTAACGCGGCCGCAGCGCCCATAAGACGGGGGGTCAGCTGCCTGAAGTGCTCTACAAAGTCCCATCGGCTATCCAGAACGAGTCCAAGATATTTCATATTGGACTGGATGCCGATTGGGACGCCTCCTACAATGATCTGGGACCCTCTCGGTGGCGCATTCCGAGGCCCATGGAAACACAGAGCCTCAGATTTTTGCAGCGCCACATTTAGTCCCAGACGCCGGATCCGACCGACGACGTGTGCCACCCCAGCGGTTGCCAATATCGCGGCTTCGCGGTGCGACTTAGCTCTCGACGTGACCAGTGTGTCGTCGGCATAACACACGACACTGAGGCCACGGAGGAGCGCACCGCGCAACACCCAGTCGTATCCGATGTTCCAGAGAAGAGGGCCCAGAACTGACCCCTGGGGAACACCGGATACGACGTCTCGCCGACACAATTCCACTCCGACCCGGGAAGACTACGTACCTCTCGGAGAGGTACGCCCCGACTATGCGGCGGAGGTAGGACGGCACTCCGTGAAATCGGAGCGCCTCTCTAATTGTGGCCCAGGGCAAGGTGTTAAAGGCATTTGCGATGTCTAAAGACACCGCTATCACCACCTCGCCCCGAGCAATGGCCTCCTCCGCCAGACTCCTCACTTGCGCTATCGCGTCAATCGTGGAGCGCCCTCTGCGGAAACCGAACTGGTTCGCCGCCAAATCCGGCCCCACGTGCGTTAAATGGCCGACGAGGCGGTTTGCAATCACTCTCTCGAAGAGTTTGCCCACCTCGTCGAGCAGCACAATGGGGGGTACGCAGACGGCGAGTCCGCCGGGCGCCCCGGCTTTTGGAGCAGGACTAGACGGCCAATTTTCCACTTCGACGGAAACCGGCCCTGCTCCAGGACACGCGCTCAGGAGTCCCAATAGTCGGGGCTCGAGGACCTCTTGGGCCAGGACCCACGCTCGACCAGGCAGGCCGTCGGGCCCTGGGGCGGTGTTTTTGGCCGCGAGGCGTTTCACCCGCCGCCCTCAATTCTTCCCGGGTCACGTCGGGCACGTCGTCTCGGTCCACGTCGGGCTCGGCCGCGGGCGGAGCCATGTGGGGAGGTGAAAACTCTTCCCTGGAGGGAAACAGAGCGCTCACCACCTCCTCGAGGAACTCTGACTGGAGACTCTGGGTTACCGGTGGGGCCCATTGGCGAAGTTTGCCGCGTACCATCCTGTACGGGCGGCCCCACGGATCCCGATTGAGCGTCTCCAGGAATTCCTCTCTGGCCAGAGCTTTTGCGCGCTCAATGGCCCGTCGGAGGGTGAGCTTAGCTGCTCTGTAACCCTCATGCAGCTCCGCCTCTCCGGGGCTTGCGACCTGCGAATGACGTCGTCTGCGCCTTATCCTGGTGTATGGCGGCGCGCTGCTACGCAAAGTGCACGCAGCTGCGCGATTTCAGCGTTCCACCAGTACACCTGGCGCTTAGCTGGACGACGCCCAAGTCTCGGCATCGCCGCGTCAAACAAATGCGACACTGCGGCTCGTAGTCGCTCCGCCCCTTCTTCGACATCGGCAGGCCTCTCGGGTGTTCCGTCCATCACCCAGGCCTGCACGATGGCGGCCTCGAGGAACACCTCGCGATCGAGGCGTCCCAGAGCCCAACGTGGACTGTCCTCCTCAGGGCCTCTCGGGACCGGTCGTCCCGAGGTCTGGGCGGACACTTCGAACTGTATGTAAAGATGGTCCGAAAGTGTCTCTACCCCCTCCAGGACTCTCCAGTCCCGAACACGGCGTGCTATTGCAGGGCTTGCGAACGATATGTCCACTATGGATTCGCCCTGCGGTCGCACGCACGTGTTTATTGAGCCCCTGTTAAGGACGAGTAGGCCTGATGTTACGGCCCCACTCTTCCAGCGCCTCACCCCTATTATCCGAGGATGGGGAACCCCAAGCCGTAGATTTGGCGTTGAAGTCCCCGAGGACTAGGACGGGGTGAGGGTGGCTGCCCGAGACGACAGTGCCCAACTCCAACAAGGAAGCCTCGAATTCGGCGAGACTCCACCGAGGGGGTGCGTACACCCCCACCACCACAATGTCACCGAGACGCGCCGCCACGTATCCCTGGCCCTCCTTGATATTAGTGAAGAGCGGGGAGCCGGCGGCGGGCCGGGAAATAATGGCAACCGAGCCATCTCGATCTCCCGCCCAGTTATCTCGGGGCGGCACGAAGTATGGCTCGGCTATCACGGCGACGCTGATTGACCACTGTGCCATGCTTTGGACTAGCAGGTCCTGCGCACTGGCACAGTGGTTCAGATTCCCTTGGAGTATACGAATAGACATTATTAATTGGATTCTTCCATCTCCTCCGTCTGGACCGTTGTCGGCGCTTTAGGAACAGCCGACGAGGTCAGGGGCTGTGTCGGGGCTTTTCCCCTCTTCCCCCTCCTTCTCTTCTTGGGTGGCGACGACGCAACGCATGTCTTGCCACCCACCCGGTGCCCAGCTGGTTTACCCGCACCGGCACATATTAAACAATGCGGGTCCGCTGTGCAGCCTGCCGCCTTATGGCCGGGTTGACTGCAGCGATAGCAGAGTGCACTGCAGTCAACTTCTGAGGAGCATTTTGCCCCCAGATGACCGGCCTGAAGGCAACGGAAACACCTCTGTGAGCGGGGCTGCAAGACTTTTACTCGCGCCGACACCCAACCCACCAATAGCTTACGGCCGTCGCCGAGTTTTTTGGCCACCGTCACTGGGCACGAAACCACGGCCGTTCCAGCCCCATTAAAGCTGGGGCGTGGATCAGTTGCCTTAACGTGCTCTGGGGGGCATTCCCCAGCACGTGCAACGGCGGCAATTAGCTTCTCCACTGTAACGGAGTCATCTAGGCCTGAGATACGCACGTCTGCACACCTCATAGGCCTGGTCACCCGAATGTCATCACCTGGGAAGGACGCCCTAATTTTTTCTGCAAGGGCGTCTGCTTGCGGACCACTCGTGGCACCTGGAACCTCTAAAAGGGGCAGCCCCTGTTGCTGCCCTTCTATAGTTGACGCCCTCAATGCCTAGAGCGCCAAGGTCGACTTGCTCCCATGTTTTCGTTAGCACCTCCCTGTAGGTGATGCCCCTTTCGCAGCCTCAGGTTGCAGTGTTATAACCCCCGCAGTGGATTTGGAGGTGCGAAGTTTAGGGGCTCTGTTCCCTTTTTGGAGGTGCTACTTTAGCCGCCTTTTTCACCTTTTTCTTCGTGGCCTTACCCCCCTTGCCTACTAAAACCCATTCTCCCTCAGAAGGTTTGGGAGTGGCCACCTTCTCACTATAGGAGGGGGCGATAGGCGGGTGCAGCTGAATTGGGCCCTGCTTTCCCTTTTTTCTGGTTACCTTTCTTCGCAACCACTTGCTGTGGACCAGGCTGCCGTGGAAGCCGAGTTTCCGGCACTCTCGTTTTCGCCGTCTGCGTAACTTTCCTATCCGCTGCTAACGGAGGGCGGAGTTGTTTTTTGGTAGGAGTCTATCCTCCAAGGCCTCGAAGCGAGCACTCATTATATTAAGTATACGCTCAAACTTCCCGTCAATGTCAGAACTCTCGCTCCGAGGCCTTCCTTGTTGCCGCTGAGGCAATGGCGGAAAATCCTCCCTCCCCCGTGGAGCTAAAGATGTTGAAGGGTCCGATCCCGTTTCCTTTGCAAAGACTGAGGAGACTTCAACTCCTGGCGATGGCTGGCGAACCTTATTTAGGTCTACCCTCATTTCCGCGAGCTCCTTCCGGAGCTCTGCCAGTTCTTCCGCTTGTTTGGTGTTCGTTTCCTCTAGCCTTGCGTACGCTGCTTGGACCCTGGCCAACTCCTCGGTGGTGGTCCGACTGCGGTATTGTTCCACTGCATCCTTAATAGACACAGCCGCATCCTTGAGGGCCTTCTGGAAAGTGCCCTTTAGGTTCGCCGATTTTTTGGCGACCTTGAGGATCACCTCCACGTCGCCCAGCACCCTTTCACTTAATTGGGAGGAGAGCTCTTCCTCCGGTGCAGTGGCAATCTCCTTAGCGGACCTGTTGTATCGTGCCCGCGATGCCTCCTCCGCCAACTCTTCTTCAGCTGTTAGGCGAAGCAACTCCTCTTTCTTCCGGATATAATCCTCCTTCACCTTTGCCAACCCCACATATTCTCCTGTAGTTGGGGGCCGCCCCCTACCCTTTTTGGGGATAGAAACTGGCGTTTGCGTCTGGTCAGCACCTTCGACCTTCCTTTTCCGCCAGAAGGAGCTTGGCGGAGCGTCCTCAGCGCCAGACATAGGGTTCTCAGATGACCCTACCGTCACCATAGAAGCCTCACTTGACTCGCTACACACCGACAATCTGTCTAGTGAAGGGTCCCTTACGATAGCCACAACGGGATTGAATTCACCTTCGCGACCATCGACTATTCTCTCCTCACCCGTAACTCCACTAGTGGAGCCACCGTCCTCGTTCTTCTTAAAACTAGGTATATTTACAATATTTACAGAGGTTTTTTTAAAAGGTTTGCTCATTTTTGTTCCCACGATTGTGGGGGGAAGTAACAGTCCACCCAGGCAGTGCCCCCTGTGCCTGGGTAAGCCTAGCGTAACCCGTCAAGAGAGTCGGCCGGTTCTCTGACGGGGGTCGCACTCGTGACTGGTCTCCCACCAGCCACGCATCCCCTCGCGGTGCGCCGCCGCTTGGGATTAGGGTAATTTTTTATAGAGGTTTTCTTCCTCGCGGTCCGGGCGGTGAAGCCAAGACCCTCGGTCCCATACGAAGCCGCGAGACGTGACCACGACACTCCGATGGGATTACGAGATCGTCGGCGACAAGCCGAACAAGTTGTCCAACCTGCCCGCCCGACGGCAGTGTGAATGCACGCCGAGCCCGCCAACACGCCACGTCTTCGAACCCTCTAAAGAGCAGTAAACGTCGCCCCCCCGTCAGGTATTAGCCGTCGGCCGTGAAGCGGCCGCCGTTGCCCGGGATGCACCACGCGGAGGTTCCTGACTCGCACCCCCCCCCTGGTCAACCTTTTTTTTTTTTTTTTTTTTTTTTTTAACGTGGAGAAACCCTTCATGGGTACACACTCGCCCGGGGGGACGAGTGGTTATGTGAGACTCCTACTCACTAAAACTCCACGGTGTACCATCGGCCGCCATAGTGGGGCGCGCGGGCACTGCGGTGTGCAATCAGCCGCGTTGCCCCGGCGGCTGGCCCCAATCGGGCCCCGGCGCTAAAGAGAGACAGTCTGGTACAACCCCAACTGTCTCCCAGACGGCTGAACCAGTGCAATGGAAAGACGGGCCCCCCGACCCATCTCCCCTTGGTTCAGCAAAGGTGAAGGAAGGAGGCGAAAAACCCTCCCTCCTAACACCCAACGTCTACGCTAACCCCCCCTACGGAGGTGGTGGTGCAGGCGGTGCCCTTCCTCTCTTTTCAGGGGCCTACATTGGGCGCCCCCCATGTAGTGCCCCGCCGGCCTTCCGGCGTCGGCACACAAGGCGCAGTGCAGCTTTTCAGCAGTGCACGCTTGCGCCTTGTGGCCAGGCTCTCCGCATCGGAAGCACAGTGCTCCTCTATTGACCGCCGTTGATGGGCAGAGCGGACGCGTGTGGCCTACCTCCATGCAGCGGTAACACCGCATGGGCCCACCCTCTAGGAGGCGCACACGAGCCGCACTCCACCCGACCAGGAGGCGACCCGCCTCCACCACCACCTTGGCAGCGGCTACAGGTAACGCAAGATGGACTGCGCCGCGCCCCCTGCCATAGGTGTTTAATAGAGCCAGCCCTGATAAGAGCTGGCTCACAACTTCCCTTTGTCGCTGCAGCCGCAACGACTTCCTCCACCGAGACGGATTCATCCAGTCCTATGACTCGGATATGGGCCCTTTTAACGGGCCGAGTCACCACAGCCAACCCCGACAACTCTTCCTGGAGGCGCTCCGCCAGCCTATCGGCCTGCTCCGAACTTTGATCCCCCCGAATCTCTACGATCCTAGATCCAGTGACAGAGGGGCGCCACGAGAAATCCTCTATACCGAGCTCTGCCATACTCACTCGGTCCCTCGCTTCTAAAAGAGCGTCCTTATAGCTAAATCCCTCCGCCACAGCTCCCGGCTGCAGCGTAATAACAACCGCAGCCGAGCGCGGTGTCGAAGGGAGCTTCGCCCTTGGTTTAGGCTTAGGCTTGCCTCCAGGTGGGATGGAAGCCGCTACCATCGGAGCCTTAGTGGGCTTCTTGTTTCGGCGTCGGCGACGAGCTACAATTGTCCAACTCCCCGTCAGGCATCACTGGAGGAGCAGGAGCAGGAGCGGATCCAGGGAGCGGTTCGCAGTGTACTCCCTTCGGACCGGTAGTCACCGCAGGGAGAGACCTTGTCAACTTAGGTCCTGCAGTCTTAGCCCTAACAGGCTTGGGAACTGTGGGCCCGGGAGTCGCCTTGCGGTTTGCATTCAAGGGTGGGCGGACCACCTTAGCGGGCAGAAGACGGTCTCCCAACGCCTCAATCTGGGCGGACATTGCCTCACCCAAGGAGAGCCGAAGCGACCGCTCCATGCGAACCATGTGATCCGCCAATACGTCTTGCACGTTCTGCGGCAAAGTTTGTTCTTCCTGACTGGAAGACTCCGGCCGCAGTGCCGGCACTGGTGGCAGAGGTAGAGCATCGGCCCTGCCACGTAGAGCAGCGAGCTCCGCCTTCAGCTCTACCACTTCTTCGCGAAGCTTCCGCGTTTCTCGCCGCAAGAGTAAAGTCTCTTCTGCCACCGTGCGCCTAAGCGCAGTTGCCGTCACCTCCTGGAGGGTTCTAGCTGCCTCCTTCAGCGCCTTTATGCACGTACCCTTGAGGTTGCTAGACACTCTGCATACCTCAAGGATAGTGTCAACTTTACTTGTCGCCAGAGCCCTCAGGCTCTCCGGGTCGAGAGCCTCAAAGTCTAGAGGCGGCTCTGCAGGTAACTTCTGCAGAGTGTTACCGCGGACAGAGGAACTCTCATCACGCGACTCAACCCCACCCCCTGGAACACTCGTTGACCTAGTTGAACCACCCCGGTCACGTGCTCTTCCTCTCTGGGCCGTTGTTACCTTACTAGGCGTAGCGTCCCCACCAGTAACACCCGGTTTATCTTCATGTGTCCGCTTCCTGTCAGACACAGCTTCCGTCGTTGTAATATCGGGGCTCTCAGACCAGTGTCTGACCGAAAAACGGTCCAGTGAGAGATCCCTGAGAATCCGAACAACAGGCTGATCAGTAGCCAGTGTGCGTTTGTCCGTAGTCGTCATTTTCTTGATGGAATCGGTTTCCCGTGTTCTTGCCGTAGTCGTAGTTTTATCGGAGTCGCGCAAAATTTTGCCCCCCCCAGAGAACGTGGGGCAGCCCGAGCTATGCTCGGGGAGGGATTCTCCCTTGCGGGTACCCTCCTGGGGTATTAAACTTTTTAACTTTGCCCCCCCTGGTCAACCTTTTTTTTTTTTTTTTTTTTAACGTGGAGAAACCCATCATGGGTACACACCCGCCCGGGGGGACGAGTGGTTATGTGAGACTCCTACTCACTAAAACTCCACGGTGTACCATCCGCCGCCATACTGGGGCGAAGCGGGGCCGCGTATAGCATTCATACCGCGTTGCCCCGGCGGCCGGCCCGGCAAATCCGGGCCCCGACCAAACAGGAGACAGCTCGGTACACCCTAGCTGCCTCCTACGTCCACCGAACCGTGCAATGGGAAGACGGGCCCCCCGACCCGTCTCCCCTGGCTCAGCTAGGGTGGCGGAAGTTGGCGAACGAAGCGCCTCCTCCGGCCACCCATGCGTCTTTGGCGAAGAGGGCCGCTTAGAGGATCCTCCTCGCGAGCCCTCTCCGCGGCCTCCTTCTGCGAGATAACATCCTCGCAGAAGGAGGTCATTGCATACCATGCCCCCTCACTGTCGAGCATGGCCTTAACCACACTCGACAGCGAGAGGTCCCAACCAACCACCGCGACCAGAGCGCGGCGCCTCTCATCCCACGCAGCACACTCAGCGAGTGTGTGCTGCGCAGTATCCTCCACAGCACCGCACTCATGGCACGCGGTGGTGGGCTCCCTGCGGGCTATTCTGTGCAGGTACCATCCGAAACAACCATGTCCGGACAGCACCTGCACCAGCCTGCTCCTTTGCTGCTGCCATACCCGCATACTCCCCAGTTGTGATGGGACGCCCTCTACCTCGCTTTGGAGACAAAACACGAGGCTTCGTGGATGCATCGGGTTCCTCACCTGAATCAACCTGTTCTTCCATTGGTAGATTAGGTTTCCGTTTTCGGAAAAACCTGCCCATATGAGTGGACAGTCCACCTTCCGCAGATTCCACAGTCTCCATCGTGTCTGCGCTATTTTCACTCCCGTCTGAAAAATATTCGACGGAGAGACGATCAATAGAAGCATTCCTCGTTAAAACTACAATCGGTGTTGAATCGGTGGTCCTGTTCAAAGCCATAGTCGTCGTTAAATCTTCACCTAGCAAAATTGTGCCCCCCCCAGAAAACGCGGGGCAGCCCGGGCTAGGCCCGGAGAGGGATTCTCCTGCTCCATTGGAACCGGTACCCTCCTGGGGTAGTTCATTTTTTAATTTTGCACTATCCATGTTTCCTTCCATTATATCAGTGGTCCGTGTGCATGCCAGAGTCGTCTCGGAATGTTCCTGATCGGTAATCCATTTTCGTACCAAAGTCTTCGTATCTAAATTCAGTTCATGTACAAATTTGCCCCCCCCAGAAAACGTGGGGCAGCCCGGGCTAAGCCCGGAGAGGGATTCTCCAACTCCTGAGGAGCTGGTACCCTCCTGGGGTAGTTGTATTTTATTCGTACACTCCATGACCTTCACCTCCTCCTCCAGTTCGCAGTGCGCCTGCCAGGACCGATATGAAGACAACCAGTCCCGCCAGCCGCTCTCCGGAATTGGGCCCTTGGGACTCAACTTGAGCCCTCATCGGCCCCAACCCGGTACTGAGTGCGCTGCTCACACGCCACAACCAGGAGTGTTTATCGGCTCTCCAGCCTAGATCCGTAGTGTTCAGAGAGACAGGGTCACCTCGAGAAGGATGTGGCTCTTCACCACGCACTACGGTCTTGAGGTGGCAGGCTAAGGCTCTCTCCGAAAGGAAAGAGCTGTATTGCGCCTGTGGGTCCACCCCCTGCAGATCAGAGATACAAGTACCACATCACGCCTGCTCGACCCCTAACCTAACCTAACCTAACCTAACCTAACCTTTTTTTTTTTTTTTTTTTTTTTTTTTTTTTTTTTTTTTTTTTTTTTTTTTACGTGGAGAAACCCGTCATGGGTACACACCCGCCCGGGGGGACGAGTGGTTATGTGAGACTCCTACTCACTAAAACTCCACGGTGTACCATCGGCCGCCATAGCGGGGCGCGCGGGCAATGCGGTTGCAATCTGCCGAGTCGCCCCGGCGGCTGGACCCAGTCGGGCCTCGGCGCTAAAGAGAGACAGTCTGGTACAACCCCAACTGTCTCCCAGACGGCTGAACCAGTGCAATGGGAAGACGGGCCCCCCGACCCGTCTCCCCTTGGTTCAGCAAGGGTAGGAAGGAGGCGAAATCGCCCCCCCCCTTCTACCCAACGTCTACGCATCTCCTACGGTGCTAGCGTTCGTAGGTGGTGGTACCCTCTTTTTTACGGGTGGCCGGCATTTGGCGCCACCCATGTAGTGGTCTGCCGGCCTCTCGGCGTCGGCACACAAGGCACAGTGCAGCTTTTTAGCTACACACTGCAGTGCCTTGTGGCCTGGCTCCCCACACCGGAAGCATAGAGCTCCTCTATCCACCTCTGACATGCAAGTGGGCCGAGTATGGCCTACGTCCAAGCATCTATAACATCGTAGCGGTCCTCCCTCCAGTAGGTGGACGCGAGCCGAACTCCAGCCCACGAGGAAACGACCTGCTTCCATCAACGCTTTGGCGGCAGCGACTGGGAGCGACAGGTGGATCGCTCCACTGCCTCTCCCGTAGGGGCGTATCTCGCCCGCCCTAATGAGGGATGACTCGCAACCCCCTTTCGCTGCCGCCACCGCGACGACTTCTTCCTCCGTCACTGTCTCGTCCAGCCCTACGATCCGTATGCTAGCCCTCTTAACTGGTATGGCTACTGTGGCCACATCCGCCAACGCCTCCTGGAGTTTTAGAGCTAACTCGCCAGCCTGCTCCTGGCCACGAGCGCCAGGAATCTCTATAAGGCGAGACCCCGTGGCCGCGGGGCGAAGTGACAAGCCCTCTATACCCAGTTGCGCAACTGTGGCTCGATTCACCCCCATGAGGGCCGCCTTGTAGGTCACTCCCCTTTCCACTGCCTCCGGCCGCAGTGTAATGAGCACCGCGGCCGAGCGCGGCGCCGAGGGGAGCCTCTTCCTCGGCCTGGGCACAGCCTTCTCACGAGTCGCAGGAGGCGCTGTCGCTACAGCCGTTGGAACCGCAGAAGTGGTCTTCTTTTTCGCCTTACGGCGACGGCGGACCACAGTTGACCAACCTTCTGTGCCTTCTGCTGGCATAGAAGAGGCTGCTGCCCCAGGCTGGGCACACTCCATCTCCAAGGGCTCCTGAGGCAGGATATCCGCCGTCACGCTCTCAGAAGGAGGGTCAGGGGCAGGCTTCAGACGCCGTGAAGCCGCTGTTTTAGTCCTTGCAGCCTTGAGAGCTGCGGAACCAGACGCCGTCTTTCGGTCTGCTGCCAGTGGTGGTCGAATCACTGTGGCGGGGAGGAGACGGTCATCCAGGGCCTCTATGCGGGCAGTAACTAACTCCCCCATAGACACACGGAGCGACCGCTCCATCCTCGACATATGTTCCGCCATCGCATCCATCACAGCCTGCATCAGGGAATCCTGTCCCTGGGTTACCGGCATCTCCCGCGTCAAAGGCGGCACAGGAGGAACCTCCACCTGACTGCGCAGTGAGGAGAGCTCCGCCTTCAGCTCATCGATCTCCCGACGGAGCCTCCCCGTCTCGCGCCGGAGGAGGAGGGTCTCCTCCGCCACCGTTCGCGCAAGAGCAGTGGCAGTCACCTCTTGGAGGATCCAGGCTGCCTCCTTCAGTTTTTTGACATAAGTACCCTTAAGGTTGCCAGATTTTTTGGCAACCTTAAGGATCTCATCCGTGTTCTCTTTAGCGAGGGCTCTCAGACTGTCCGGGTCGAGTAGCTCGATCCCGTCGAGAACCCCCACATCCGCGAAAGCGACCGCTTCATCGGTGCAGGCCGGTTCAGTAGCAGGACAATTGGCCCCGCCTGCCTCACCGACTACTGCCGTACGTGACACCCCAGCAGAAGAGCCCAGGTTACGGGCTTTACCCCTCTGGGCAGTCGTTACCTTGCTAGGGGCCACCCCGTCCGCGCCAGCTTTGTCGCCATGCGACCGTTTCTTGCCTATAACCGCAGACACCGTCGGAGAGCTACTAGAGCCGTCACCCCAATGCTGGACCGAGAATTGGTCAAGCATAGGATCGCGCTCCAAAATCACAATAGCTCTATCAGTCGTCCGTGTGTCCGTAGCCGAAGTCGTCGTTTTTGCATCATCACTAGTCCTATTGTTAGCCAAAGTCGTCGTTTTATTATTCAGATTGCGCAAAGTTTTGCCCCCCCCAGAAGACGCGGGGCAGCCCGAGCTAGGCTCGGAGAGGGATTCTCCCTTTCGGGTACCCTCCTGGGGTAGTTTCTTTTTTAGCTGTGCACTTTCCATCTTAGCTTTACCTGTACGTCGAGTTCGCAGTACGCCTGCCGGGATCGGTATGAAATAACCGATCCCGCCAGCCGCTACCCGGAACTGGGCCCTTGGGGCTCAAACTGAGCCCTCATCGGCCCCAGCCCGGTACTGGGTGCGCTGCTCACACGCCACGCCCAGGAGCTTTTAACGGCCCTCCAGCCGGCGCTCCTCCATAGTCCTCTCTGATAAGCAGAGGGATACAAGGCGGAGCGCGTCAGAAATTAGCCGCCGACCAAACTGGTCGACGTTGCCCGGGGTGCACCACGAGGAGGTTTCTGACATCGCACCCCAACCTAACCTAACCTAACCTAACCTAACCTTTTTTTTTTTTTTTTTTTTTTTTTTTTTTTTTTAACGTGGAGAAACCCTTCATGGGTACACACTCGCCCGGGGGGACGAGTGGTTATGTGAGACTCCTACTCACTAAAACTCCACGGTGTACCATCGGCCGCCATAGTGGGGCGCGCGGGCACTGCAGTGTGCAATCAGCCGCGTTGCCCCGGCGGCCGGCCCCAATCGGGCCCCGGCGCTAAAGGGAGACAGTCTGGTACAACCCCAACTGTCTCCCAGACGGCTGAACCAGTGCAATGGAAAGACGGGCCCCCCGACCCGTCTCCCCTTGGTTCAGCAAAGGTGAAGGAAGGAGGCGAAAAACACTCCCTCCTAACACCCAACGTCTACGCTACCCCCCCTACGGAGGTGGTGGTGCAGGTGGTGCCCTTCCTCTCTTTTCAGGGGGCCTACATTGGGCGCCCCCCATGTAGTGCCCCGCCGGCCTTCCGGCGTCGGCACACAAGGCGCAGTGCAGCTTTTCAGCAGTGCACGCTTGCGCCTTGTGGCCAGGCTCTCCGCATCGGAAGCACAGTGCTCCTCTATTGACCGCCGTTGATGGGCAGAGCGGACGCGTGTGGCCTACCTCCATGCAGCGGTAACACCGCATGGGCCCACCCTCCAGGAGGCGCACACGAGCCGCACTCCACCCGACCAGGAGGCGACCCGCCTCCACCACCACCTTGGCAGCGGCTACAGGTAACGCAAGATGGACTGCGCCGCTGCCCCTGCCATAGGTGTTAATAGAGCCAGCCCTGATAAGAGCTGGCTCACAACTTCCCTTAGTCGCTGCAGCCGCAACGACTTCCTCCACCGAGACGGATTCATCCAGTCCTATGACTCGGATATGGGCCCTTTTAACGGGCCGAGTCACCACAGCCAACCCCGACAACTCTTCCTGGAGGCGCTCCGCCAGTCTATCGGCCTGCTCCGAACTTTGATCCCCCCGAATCTCTACGATCCTAGATCCAGTGGCAGACGGGCGCCACGAGAAATCCTCTATACCGAGCTCTGCCATACTCACTCGGTCCCTCGCTTCTAAAAGAGCGTCCTTATAGCTAAATCCCTCCGCCACAGCTCCCGGCTGCAGCGTAATAACAACCGCAGCCGAGCGCGGTGTCGAAGGGAGCTTCGCCCTTGGTTTAGGCTTAGGCTTGCCTCCAGGTGGGATGGAAGCCGCTACCATCGGAGCCTTAGTGGGCTTCTTGTTTCGGCGTCGGCGACGAGCTACAATTGTCCACTCCCCGTCAGGCATCACTGGAGGAGCAGGAGCAGGAGCGGATCCAGGGAGCGGTTCGCAGTGTACTCCCTTCGGACCGGTAGTCACCGCAGGGAGAGACCTTGTCAACTTAGGTCCTGCAGTCTTAGCCCTAACAGGCTTGGGAACTGTGGGCCCGGGAGTCGCCTTGCGGTTTGCATTCAAGGGTGGGCGGACCACCTTAGCGGGCAGGAGACGGTCTCCCAACGCCTCAATCTGGGCGGACATTGCCTCACCCAAGGAGAGCCGAAGCGACCGCTCCATGCGAACCATGTGATCCGCCAATACGTCTTGCACGTTCTGCGGCAAAGTTTGTTCTTCCTGACTGGAAGACTCCGGCCGCAGTGCCGGCACTGGTGGCAGAGGTAGAGCATCGGCCCTGCCACGTAGAGCAGCGAGCTCCGCCTTCAGCTCTACCACTTCTTCGCGAAGCTTCCGCGTTTCTCGCCGCAAGAGTAAAGTCTCTTCTGCCACCGTGCGCCTAAGCGCAGTTGCCGTCACCTCCTGGAGGGTTCTAGCTGCCTCCTTCAGCGCCTTTATGCACGTACCCTTGAGGTTGCTAGACACTCTGCATACCTCAAGGATAGTGTCAACTTTACTTGTCGCCAGAGTCCTCAGGCTCTCCGGGTCGAGAGCCTCAAAGTCTAGAAGCGGCTCTGCAGGTAACTTCTGCAGAGTGTTACCGCGGACAGAGGAACTCTCATCACGCGACTCAACCGCACCCCCTGGAACACTCGTTGACCTAGTTGAACCACCCCGGTCACGTGCTCTTCCTCTCTGGGCCGTTGTTACCTTACTAGGCGTAGCGTCCCCACCAGTAACACCCGGTTTATCTTCATGTGTCCGCTTCCTGTCAGACACAGCTTCCGTCGTTGTAATATCGGGGCTCTCAGACCAGTGTCTGACCGAAAAACGGTCCAGTGAGAGATCCCTGAGAATCCGAACAACAGGCTGATCAGTAGCCAGTGTGCGTTTGTCCGTAGTCGTCATTTTCTTGATGGAATCGGTTTCCCGTGTTCTTGCCGTAGTCGTAGTTTTATCGGAGTCGCGCAAAATTTTGCCCCCCCCAGAGAACGTGGGGCAGCCCGAGCTATGCTCGGGGAGGGATTCTCCCTTGCGGGTACCCTCCTGGGGTAGTTTAGTCTTAAATTTTGCCTTATCCATCGCTATTTTCTTAAACGTCTGTTTGCGGTACGCCTGCCGGGACCGGTATAAAGCTACCGATCCCGCCAGCCGCTGTCCGGAACTGGGCCCTTGGGGCTCAAATTGAGCCCTCATCGGCCCCAGCCCGGTACTGGGTGCGCCGCGCACATACCACACCCAGGAGCTTTTAATGGCCCTCCAGCCAATACCCCTCCACAGTCCCCTCTGATAATCAGAGGGATACCGGGAGGAGTTTGTCAGGTATCAGCCGCCGACCAGACTGGTCGACGTTGCCCGGGGTGCACCACGAGGAGGTTCCTGACACGCACCCCAACCTAACCTAACCTAACCTAACCTAACCTAATCTAACCTAACCTAACCTAACCTTTTTTTTTTTTTTTTTTTTTTTTTTTTTTTAACGTGGAGAAACCCATCATGGGTACACACCCGCCCGGGGGGACGAGTGGTTATGTGAGACTCCTACTCACTAAAACTCCACGGTGTACCATCCGCCGCCATACTGGGGCGAAGCGGGGCCGCGTGTAGCATTCATACCGCGTTGCCCCGGCGGCCGGCCCGGCAAATCCGGGCCCCGACCAAACAGGAGACAGCTCGGTACACCCTAGCTGCCTCCTACGTCCACCGAACCGTGCAATGGGAAGACGGGCCCCCCGACCCGTCTCCCCTGGCTCAGCTAGGGTGGCGGAAGTTGGCGAACGAAGCGCCTCCTCCGGCCACCCATGCGTCTTTGGCGAAGAGGGCCGCTTAGAGGATCCTCCTCGCGAGCCCTCTCCGCGGCCTCCTTCTGCGAGATAACATCCTCGCAGAAGGAGGTCATTGCATACCATGCCCCCTCACTGTCGAGCATGGCCTTAACCACACTCGACAGCGAGAGGTCCCAACCAACCACCGCGACCAGAGCGCGGCGCCTCTCATCCCACGCAGCACACTCAGCGAGTGTGTGCTGCGCAGTATCCTCCACAGCACCGCACTCATGGCACGCGGTGGTGGGCTCCCTGCGGGCTATTCTGTGCAGGTACCATCCGAAACAACCATGTCCGGACAGCACCTGCACCAGCCTGAACGTCAGGGAGCCCTGCTCCCTGGTGACCCACTTTTCCAGGACCGGGCGGACGGCGTCTATAGTATAACGGCCATAGCGCTCGCCTGCCAGGTCCCGCCTCCATCGTTGCAGCACTTCCACTCTTGCCTCCCGCCTCCGCTGTTCGACTTCCATGGGAGCCGGAGGCTCCCCTATTTGTCTCCTCGCCGCCGTGAAACGATACACGGCGGCGAGCACCTCCGCCTCCAACTCCCACGGTGGGGAGCCGGCGAGCACGAAGGCCGCCCCCGCGGACACCGACCGGTACCCGCGAATCGCCCTCAACGCCACAACACGCTGCGCAGCACGCAGCACGCGTTTGTTATGGGCACTGAGGGCGTCCACCCAGATCGGTGCCCCGTAAACGGCCATACTACGGACGACTCCCTCATACAGCCGGCGGCAGCTAGAACCTGGCCCCCCCGAGTTCGGTAGGAGACGACCCAGAGCCGCCGCCGCTCCCATTATCCGCGGTCCGAGCCCCACAAAGTGGGACTCGAACCGCCATCTTCCGTCCAGGCTGAGGCCCAGATATTTCATCTGGGCCCCAACCCGGATCCTACATCCGTCTATGGTTATGTTGGCCCCAGGGGGCGGACCGCACCGAGGCCCATGAAACAACAGGGCCTCGGTCTTTTCAACAGCCACCCTGAGGCCCAACCTCCTAATTCGCCCTACCACTAGGGCTACCCCTTCCGTAGCCAGGCGTTCTACCTCCGGCCAGTTCCCCCCCGGGCTACGACCAGGGTGTCGTCCGCATAGCAGAAGATGCGTACTCCCTCCGGGAGTGCGCCACGGAGCACCCAGTCGTAGCCTATGTTCCACAGGAGCGGTCCCAAGACCGACCCCTGTGGAACCCCACACCGTGCTTGGCGCTCGACCCTCAGGCCCTGGCTGTCCACGTAGGCAACCCGTCTTTCGTTGAGGTAATCGCCTAACAGCCGCCGCAGGTACAGAGGCACCCCAAAATACCGGAGTGCCTCCCTGATTGCACCATGCGGCAAACTGTTAAAGGCGTTGGCGATGTCAAGTGACACCGCCAACAGCCTCTCCCCTCGACCTGTTACCTCCGTGGACAGCGATTTCAGGGCTGTGAGGGCGTCTACTGTGGATCGCCCTACCCTGAATCCGTACTGCCCGTCTGAAAGCTCCGACCCCACCTCCTTCATGTGTCGGACGACACGAGAAGCGATAATGCGCTCAAGCATTTTCCCCGTGTCGTCCAACAGCACAAGGGGCCGGTAAGACGACGGGCAGTCCGGAGGGCGACCCTCCTTCGCTAGGAGACACAAACGCCCCTCTTTCCAAAGATTCGGGAACCGTCCGACCGCTATGCATCGGTCGAACAGCTCCCGAAGCTCTCCGTCTAGATAACCGAGTGCCAGCGACAGTATTTGGCCCGGAATGCCATCCGGACCAGGCGCCCTCCGCTTATTGCGGAGGCGCTCCACCACCAGCCCCATCTCCGAATCTGATACGGGATGGGGCAAGCTCGGCGTGACCGCAGTCCCAGCCCTAGTAGGCATTGGCGGCGGGAGGAACTCCGGAGGGTCCGGGAACAATGTTTCCACGACCCTCAACACCACCCCCGACTGAAGGGACTCCGTTAACGGGGGCGCCTGGCCCCGAAACTTCTTCCTAGCCACCCTATATGGGCGCCCCCATGGATCCCCGTCCAGTGTTTGGAGGAGCTCCTCCCAGGCCTCATCCTTGGCCCGACCTATGGCCACCTGCAGGGACTTCTTACATTCCCTGTAGGCGTCATATAGCCGGACCTCCTCCCCAGGCTGTCGACTGCGCCGCCGACGGCTATGCTGAAGAAGCCGCCGGGCCGCGGAGCAGGCCGCACGTAGATTTGCAATCTGCGGCGACCACCAGTACACCGCCCGTCTATTTGGCGGGCGGTTGTTGCTCCGCGGCATCGACGCGTCGCACACCTCCGTGATAGCCGCACGGAAGCGGGCTGCCGACGCGTCGATCTCCTCTGTTTCAGGCGCTGGCGACCGCCAGCTCTGCACACAAGCCGCCTCTTCAGCCTTCTCTCGGTTGAGGCGGCCCACAACCCATCTAGGGAACGCTGCGCCTCCACGTGGGCGAGCTATCCCATCCTCTGCGGAGGTGGAGACCTCGAACCGAACATATCGGTGGTCCGATAAGGTCTCCACCTCCTCCAAAACTCGCCACTCATGCACACGGCGTGCGACAGACGGCGTGGCGAACGACACGTCCACAACCGACCCTCCGTTCTGTCGCACGCACGTAAACACTGTACCTCTGTTGAGGAGGGACAGTCCAACTTCGACTGTCCACTCCTCAACTGCCGAGCCCCTTGGGCACGTGGCCACCGATCCCCACGCCCGCGACTTGGCATTGAGATCGCCAAGCAGGACGATGGGAAACGGCGACAGCCGCCTTACCACCTGCCCCAGGGAGTCAAGGAAAGCCTCGAACTCCACCAGGGCCCGGTTCGGGGAGAAATACACACCAATAATGGCGTGTTCTCCCCTGGTGGCCACCACGTACCCAGCCCCCCTCTCCCTTACAGTAAGAGGCAAACCCGAGCTGTATATCGCCACGGAGTCGTCCAGGGCCCCCGCCCAAAAAGGCTGGGCAGGGACATGGTACGGCTCCGCAGCGACCGTCACGTCAATGTTCCACTCCGCCACCGACTGCACCAACAAATCCTGTGCAGTGGCGGAGTGGTTCAGGTTCGCCTGAAGGAAGCTTGTATGGTTGTGCTGCATCACTGGTCCATACAAGCTTCCGTCCGAATCGGGTTCGCCGATGTCTCCCTTACTGCTCTCGGAGCAACGACCATCCATCGCTTAGTGGAGGGGGGCTTGCAGCTATTCCCCCCCATGTAGTGATCGGCCGGGCGGCCAGCATCCGTACACACTGCACAGTGCAGCTTATCTGCTGTGCAGTTTATAGCAGCATGACCGGCCTCTCCACACCTAAAACATAGCGACCCTCGGTCAACTCCGACCTGGCACAACGGCCGGGTGTGACCCAATCCAAAGCACTTATAACACCGCAAGGGTTTTTCCTCCAGCGGCTGGATTCGGGCCACACTCCAGCCTATGAGAAGTCGTCCATCCTCTGCCAGTTTCCTGGCCCCGTCAACCGGGAGGGAAACGAATACCACTCCAGCCCCCCAGTTGTTCCGACGAATGCTACCGACCCTTATCTGCGTCAGATCGCAGCCAGTCTTATTGGCGATAGTCGTAGCCACCTCCTGCCTCTCCACGGAATCATCCAGGCCAATTATTCTCAATTCCGCCTTCTTAATTGGTCTGGTTACCGTAGCTACGTCCACCAGTACACTGTTCAGCCTCGTGGCCAGTCCAGTCGCCTTTTCCTCGCCACCCGCCCCAGGAAGCTCGATAATCCTTGCCCCTGTGGCAGTTTCCCTAACCTTGATGCTGTCAATCCCCAGCTCCGCCAAAGGGACAGCACCCCGCGCCTGCCTCAGGGCCGCACTATAATCTACGCCCCTCGCGACCGCCTCAGGCTTCAGAGTGAGAACCACTGCAGCCGATCGCGGTATAGTGGGCAGCTTTGGCTTGGCCCCCGTTGTCTTTTTTGCAGGCGTTGTGGCCACAGCTGCAGCCACCGGCACTGCAGGGGCCTTTTGCGCTGCAGGAGTCTTTTTCTTCTGGCGTGCCACAACTGTCCACGCCTCCCCATCTGTCACAGGTTGGGTGACAGACGCCGCACCCGGGAGTGCTGCCCACTCCATACCCAACGGCCGTGGGCCAGTGGCAGGTGCTGCCGTCACCACCCCACTATCAGCCCGGGTTTTTTGAGCCGGAACAGGCGTAGCAGACCTAGCCCTTGTTGCACTTGACCCAAAGGGTCCACGAGGCCTAGCCCCTGCCGGTACTGTTGCCCTCTTGTCCGCCGCTAGTGGTGGACGGATTACCGGCGCTGGTAACAGCCTGTCCTCTAAATTTTCAAGCCTCGCACTCAGCATTTGGCCCAAAGAGGACAGGAGTGATCCCTGGAGTGAGCTCTTCAGAGAGTCCACCGCCTCAGCCAAGGCCTTCTGCCATTCAGCAGCAGGAGGCTCCACAGACGGCGGAGTAGGAGGAGGAGGTGGGGGCATAGCCTGTCGAGCATTCGCCTCTTTCCTCCATGCCGCAACTTCGGCTTTGAGACTCTCCACTTGCCTGTGGAGCGATTTAGTCTCTCGCCTGAGTCGGATGGCTTCATCGCTCTCCGAACGTTCGAGGAGTGCCTCGACAACCTCCTGTAAATACTTTGCCGCACCTTTTAGTTCCTTGACGCAAGTCCCCTTTAAATTTCTGGACTTGCGACAAACCGCCAAAATTGAGCCCACTTTATTAACCGCTAGGGCCCTCAGACCATCCGCATCCAGGAGCTCAACTTCCCTAATGCCCATCTCCTCCCCGGATTCCCCATCGTCCCTAAGGAATTGCTGCTTTGAGAGAGCACAGTCAAAAGAGCCGTCCGCCTCTCCCAAAACAGCACGTCTCGAGCTTTTGGAGCAGCTTGAGTCTCTGCTCCTGCCTCTTTTTGCAGTTCCCCGACTGGAAACCGCTCCCGCATCTATCTCTCCCTCCGATGAATTCATGTGATCCTCCAAAGGCCTCTTCCCGGAGCCTACAGCACCCCTCGAATCACTCCTGGTACCCATGGTGAAGAAAGTCGTCCGAGCATCGATTGAATCGTCCTCATAAGAAATGATTTCCGGCTCTAGCCCCTCATGGGGCGGTAGAGTGGCCAGTTTTGGCCCACTGAGCGGCAAATCGGCCCGTTTGCTCCCTTCTTCATTATTCTTACTACTAAGTCTTACACTAATTTTTTTTTGTTTTGATAAAGTTTGGCTCATTGTTTATCCCACGAGTATGGGGGAAAAAAACGGTCCACCCAGGCAGTGCCCCCTGTACCTGGGTAAGCCTAGCGTAACCCATCAGAGAGTCGGCCGGTTCTCTGACGGGGGTCGCACTAAAGACTGATCAACCCATCAGCCATGCATCCTATCGCGGTGCGCCGCCGCTTAGGATTGGGGTAATTTTTTATAGAGGTTTTCTTCCTCGCGGTCCGGGCGGTTAAGCCAAGACCCTCGGTCCCATACGAAGCCGCGAGACATGACCACGACACTCCGATGAGATTACGAGAACGGCGGTTGTAAGTGAGGTAAAATATACCCCACTTAGCTGCCTGATGGCAGTGTACGTGCACATCAAGCCCACCAACGCCACGTCTGTTGCCCCCTCTGATATTCAGAGGGATGCCAGACGAGGCCCCCACTCGTCAGGTATTAGCCGCCGGCCGAAAAACGGCCGACGTTGCCCAGGATGCACCACGCGGAGGTTCCTGACTCGCACCCCAACCTAACCTAACCTAACCTAACCTAACCTAACCTAACCTAACCTAACCTAACCTAACCTAACCTAACCTAACCTAACCTAACCTAACCTAACCTAAACCCAAACCTAACCTAACCTAACCTAAACCCAAACCTAACCTAACCTAACCTAAACCCAAACCTAACCTAACCTAACCTAAACCCAAACCTAACCTAACCTAACCTAAACCCAAACCTAACCTAACCTAACCTAAACCCAAACCTAACCTAACCTAACCTAAACCCAAACCTAACCCAACCTAACCTAAACCCAAACCTAACCTAACCTAACCTAAACCCAAACCTAACCCAAACCTAACCTAACCTAACCTAAACCCAAACCTAACCTAACCTAAACCCAAACGTGGAGAACCCATCATGGGTACACACCCGCCCGGTGGGACGAGTGGTTATGTGAGACTCCTACTCACTAAAACTCCACGGTGTACCATCCGCCGCCATACTGGGGCGACGCGGGCACTGCGCTGGCATTCTAACCGCCCAGCTCAGTACACCCTAGCCGTCTCCTCCGTCCGCCGAGCCTGTGCAATGAGAAGACGGGCCCCCCGACCCGTGTCCTCTGCAGCCCCGCACTCATGGCACGTAGTGTTTGGCTCCCTCCGTGCTATCTTGTGCAGGTACCATCCGAAACAACCATGTCCGGATAGCACCTGCACAAGCCTAAAGCTCAGGGAGCCACGCTCCCTGGCACACCACTCCCGGAGGACCGGGCGGACGGCGTCTATAGTATAACGCCCATAGCGCGCGTCCGCCAGGTCCTTCTCCCACCTCCTGGAGACTACTTCCCGGGCCTCCCGTCGGACCCGTTCTACCTCGGTGGGAGCTGGAGGCTCTCCTAACTCTCTTCTCGCCGCCGTGAATTCAGCCGTCCAGCGTTGAACGCCCTCTCCGGAAACCGAACTGCTGGTCCGAAAGTACCAGCCCAACTTCCTCCATGTGCCGGACGACACGAGACGCCAGAATGCGCTCCAGCATCTTCCCCGTGTCGTCCAGCAACACTAGGGGCCGGTACGAGGACGGGCAGTCCGGGGGGCGACCCTCCTTCCCCAGAAGGCAGAGTCGCCCCGTCTTCCAGAGCTTCGGGAACCGTCCAACCGACAAACATCGGTTGAATAGCTCCCGAAGCTCTACCCCCATGTGGTTCAGCGCCACATTTAACAACCGGCCCGGAACTCCGTCCGGGCCTGGCGCCCTCCGCTTGCTGCGGAGGCGCTCCACCACCAACCCCATCTCCTCCTCGGTGACGGGGGGGGGGGGGGGGGTGGCAACAGCTCCTCCGCAACAGCACTGCCATCTGACATGGGAGGCGGGAGGAGCTCCGGAGGGTCGGGCAACAACGTGGCCACGACCCTCGCCAGGACCTCTGAGTCCAGGGACTCCGTTAAAGGGGGCGCCTGCCCCCGGAACTTCTTCCGGGCTACCCGGTATGGGCGCCCCCACGGGTCCCTGTCCAGGGTCCTCAGGAGCTCCTCCCACTGCTCATCCTTTGCCCGGCTGATGGCCACCTGCAGGGACTTTCTAGTTTCCCTGTAGTGGCCAAGCAGCCGGGCCTCCTCTCCCTCTACCCGACTTTGCCGCCGGCGGCAGCGTTGAAGCTGATTGACTTATTCTATGCATTTATCTATTCTATATTAGTTCTATTTCCATTTATGTGACACACAATACATATGCATTTATATACAACTTAATACATAATATGCAACTTATAATGTAGCGTAGTCGCAAACATTTCTCTATAATATCATCCATATCAATCTATTCACATAGTACATAACACATACACAATAATATAACATAATATCCTAACACAAGACACGAAAATAACTGTTCTGTCGCCAACAGTATATATTAAAGTAATTGATAATAAAGGAAATATTTATGTACATTTGGTGTCCGCAAAGACTAAAGTTGCGCCAATTGATAGACAAATTTCTATTCCAAGACTAGAACTATGTGCAGCTGTCCTAGCGGCTAAATTAATTTATGAAGTTTGAGTGATAATGGGAATACCTAAAGTTAATCTGTTTGCTTGGTATGATTCTACGGTTGTTTTAGCGTGGATAAAAGGTGAACCAAGTAGATGGACCACTTTTGTTAGCAATAAATTGTCAGACATTCTAAACATATTAGATAGTCATCAGTGGAATCATGTTTCTACAAATAATAATCCTGCAGACCCTGCTTCGCGTGGTTTGTCAAGCTGCGATTTGATTAGGTTAGATATGTGGTGGCATGGTCCTGATTTTTTATTTCAAAAGGATAAATATAAGACATTTTTTAATGAATTTATAACCACAGAAGAGATTAAACCTATAAAATTGTTAGCCACAGTTGTAAAACCTATTGAGAATTTTGTTTGGCAAAAGTTTTCGAAATTAAGAAAGGCTTTAAGAATTTTGTCATATTGTCGAAGAATTTTGAAATTTAGATTACCAAAAGACAGTAGACCTAAATAAAATATAACATTTATAACTACTAAAGAAATGGAGGAAGTACTTAACATTTGTATAAAAGCAACTCAGATATTATATTTTCAAGAAGAAATAAAAGATTTAAAATGTAAAGAAAATGTATCAAAGAAAAGTATTCTTCATACACTCAGTCCTATTCTAGATAAAAATGAAATATTAAGAGTAGGTGGTCGAGTGACTCATTCACCAGAAAGCTATGATAAAAGACACCTGTAATTCTACCTTATGAAAGTCATTTAACAAGGTTAATAACTTTAGATGCTCACATTAAAACCTTGCATGGTGGTCCACAAATCATGTTAAATTATATAAGATCAAAGTATTAGATAGCTCGCTGTAGAATTTTAGTGAAGAAGATATACAGAGAATGTGTCACTTGTGTTAGGTACAGAAAGCAAAATAACAACATGTTTATGGGTCAACTACCGAAGGCTCGAATTACACCATCCAGACCATTCAAAAGTGCAGATGTGGATTTCACAGGGCATATAAATATAAGATTTTCATCTGGGAGAGGTGCAAGGTCCTATAAGGGCTATATATGCTTATTTATATGTATGGTCACAAAATCTTTACATTTAGAAGCTGTGTCAGACTTAACGTCGAAAGGATTTATAGCTGCCTTTCGAAGGTTTGTCTCCAGAAGAGGACATTGTCAAAATTTATACAGTGACAATGGTACCAATTTTTTAGGAGCACAAAAAGAGCTGTGTGAAATGTATAAAAGGAATATATCTCAACTAACAAGTGAATTTCAACAGATGTTGGCAGATGAAGGCACCTCCTGGCATTTCATTCCCCACATGCCCCTAATTTTGGAGGACTGTGGGGAAGCATGTGTAAGATCAACTAAAACACATTTAAAAAAGATTATTGGAGATTCAACGTTAATATTTGAGGAACTTTGCACAGTCTTAACTCAAATTGAAGCCTGTTTAAATTCTAGACCTATATCATATATTAGTGATAACCCTAACGACCCACTTCCTTTAACCCCAGGACATTTCTTGGTGGGCGAACCTCTTGTCACTATACCTGATGAAGATCATTCAATTAATAAATGTTCTAATCTAAGTAGGTGGAATTTATGTCAAAGAATGATAATTACATTTTGGAATAAGTGGTCTAAAGAATACTTAATAACTTTAAATAATAGATATAAGTGATCAGTTAAGGGAGATGAACCAAATATAGGAGATATTGTTATCATTAGAGACGAAAATGTTCCACCAGCAAAATGGCTTTTAGGAAAAATTATACACAAACATACATGTCTAGACGGTATAACTAGAGTTGTAACAGTGAAAACTAAATTAGAATTATGTAAACCCTCTTTACATAGGTTGTGTATCCTCTTAATTGATAATAAAAAGTTTAAGTAAAAGTTTTAGTGTGTTAAAATTTGTAAAGGTTACCTAAATTTTCAAATTTAAAAAAAAAAAAAAAAAAAGAGTTGGTGTGTAAACATTTGTATATTATAATATGCATGCCTTTATAAATTTACTTATTTGTTGTATTTGTTGCTTTTGTGTGATTTTCGATTTTATGTGCTTATTACTTTGTATACTTATGTTGATTGAATTTAAGTTATATCAATAAGTAGGTATTGGTGATTATTTCTTGTTTGTTAATTTGATTTAAGAACGAAGTTCTTGGTGGGCGAGATGTTTGAAAACATTGGTATCATTAAGAAAAATATTCTGTGTAATTTTTATGTTAATTTGGTCACACTTTTAATCTATCACTCTATTACAATCTTGGAATAAAACTAATAACGATATTCAGTGAATTGTTGATTTTATTGTATTTTAAAACGAGTGAACACTATGTGTACAAGGCTTTACTGTTTTCCGTTGTGTTAACTATATATTTCAAGTGTGTTATTGTGTGATACAGTTTCAAATGTTTTATTAAACTATTTTTGGTTATCTTACTCATAAATTAAAAGCTTAATAATATTCGAACCTAAATGTTTATCTAATAACACACACACACACACCACCCCACAGATGTGGATATATAAATTCTAAACTTATTTTGATGAAATTTTGTGCTCGGGAAGTAAATATCCATCCTTTCATGCAAATAATCTATATAAAATAGTTTGTATGTTTCTGATCTGCCAGGCGTCCCGTTAGGAGTCAATTTTTTTTGTCATTTTCTCATAACTTTAGTGGCTTTGTTAAAACCTTTGTGATTTAATAAGTGATGAAACGATAATGTAATGTACAAGAAAACAACGCTGTTTTAAAACTCAGTTTAATTAAGTATTTATTATTTTAGTGTTTGTACATTCATAAGGTAGAAATCGTAGATGGGATCGTGCGGAACACGCATCGCACCACGGTGTGAAGACGCGGCGGAGTGGCAGGCAGGCGACAGCCTAGGAGCGTAAGTAGTACCGGTGCCGCAGCCGGGTCAGGTCACGCTCGGACATGGTCGGCACACGCGGCTTCAGCTCGGGGATGATGGCGCACCCGGAGACCGCGAGCTCCTCACTCGACCTGCTTCACATAAAACACACGATTACAAGTGTAATGTATAGATTGATTAAGTTTTTCATATGTACCCCCACGTTCACCTTTGTCAATGCGCTTGCGATAATACATATTCATTCTGCGACCGTCCGTGTTTCATTGCGTACATTACATTGGCAAAGTCGGTTAAAGGAATTTTCAAAATGCCATTCGGGTCAATTGAAAGTTTTTTAATAGGCGTACATAATTGGGACGCATATTGTAGACGTGTGAAGCAATTTATAGCGTTGAATAACATCGGGAAAGAGTTGCATGTGGCGACTTTAGTGACGCATGTAGGAGTCACGTGCTATGAGCTGATGTGTGATTTGTGTTCTCCTGATCATCCTGAAGACAAATCTTTTGAAGAATTAGAGAGAATAATCAAGGAACATCTGGAACCGCGACAGTCGGAGATCGCAGAACGACATGTATTTCGGCAAAGGAAGCAAGGACGTGAAGAAACTGTAAGCGAATACCTACAAAATTTAAAACATCTCGCTAAAACTTGCAATTTTAGTGACGGTCTAGAGGTAAATTTAAGAGATCAGTTCGTTTCTGGACTTCGTGTTGAGGATATGAGATCCCGGCTGTTTGCTGAACAAAATTTAGATTACAAGCGGGCAGTGGAGCTTGCTTTAGCACTTGAAGCGGCGGAGCGGCACGCGGCGATTGCGGCGGGCGGTGGTAGCGGTAGCTGCGCCGAGAGCGGTGCGGGCGACGGCGAGGTAGACGGGCTACATCGGGTGAGCGTGGCGGTGCCGGGGCCGGGTGACAGCGTGCGACGCGCCGGCCGTGCGGCTCCCTGTACGCGTTGCGGCAAGGACAATCACGTGGCCGCGCGATGCAGGTTCAAGATGTACTCTTGTGATCGGTGCGGTGAAAAAGGACATTTGAAGGTCATGTGTCGTAAGTACGACGTAGATTCGGGACCAAATTCGTCGAGGAGAGTGAAAAGTCAATTTTTTTTTGAGTGAATCGAATTCTGACGGTGATTTAAGTTTTTACAATTTTTTATGTAATAATACTGATGGTCCTTATTTACTTGATGTTAAGGTTGAGAATTGTTTTATCAAGTTTGAAATTGACACTGGTAGTAAAATTTCTGTTATATCTAAGAGGTATTATGATGAATGTTTCTCACTTAAAAACATAATTAAGGAGTCGCCTAGTTTAAAAACATATACTGGCGATGTGATTAGACCTCTGGGTTATATTATGGTTAATGTTGTGTACGGACAAATAAATATAAATTTAAAATTGTTTATTATAGAGAACGGGGGCCCACCGTTGTCAGGCCGTACGTGGATACGCTGTTTGAATTTGAATGTTACACATTGTCATAATATAATGCCAGACATAAACAAATGTTCGATAGAAGCATTACGTAGAGAATTTTCAGAAGTATTTGCTGATGGGTTAGGAACTTATAAATCTCGCATTAAATTACATTTAACAGATTTAACTCCGCCCCCACTCCTAAAGATATCTCTCAGTTAAGATGTTTTTTAGGTTTAGTTAACTTTTACGCTAATTTTTGTATGAATATTAGTAGTATTTTACATCCATTATATAATATATTTAAAAAAAGACGTTAAATGGAATTGGGATAATCAGTGTGAAAGAGCTTTTAATGAAATCAAAAACATGTTGAGTAGCAGTCCGGTGTTGGCTCATTATGACCCTACATTACCGTTAATATTATCTGTGGACAGCAGTGCGTATGGGCTAGGTGCAGTGCTTACTCACAGATTTCCTGACGGTTCAGAGAGACTCGTTAGCTGTGCTTCTCGCACATTAAATGAGGCCGAACTTAATTACTCTCAATTTGATAAAGAAGCACTGGCAATTTTATTTGGAGTAACCAAACATCACTAATATTTGTATGGTAGACATTTCATATTACGTAGTGATCACCGTGCTTTAAGTTTTATTTTTGGCAAAAATAAAGGCATCCCGCAGACAGCTGCGAGTCGATTGCAAAGGTATGCGATACGATTGGCAGCTTATAATTTTGACATAGAATTTGTACCTTTCACAAGAAATTGTTTTGCTGATTCATTGTCTCGATTACCGTTACAGTCAAGCGATAAATATAACATTAATTCTGAAAATTATATTGGTAGCTATTTGCATTTTATAGAAAATGATTTACCAGTTACATTTTATGAAGTACAAAAGGAAACAAAGAAAGATATACAACTAAACAAAATAGTAGGGTATATTAAATTTGGTTGGCCAGAACGTGTAGAAAGTGAACGAGACAGGGTTTATTTCTCAAAAAAAGATAATCTTTTCATAGAAAATAATTGTTTAGTTTGGGGTTATCGCGTTGTAATACCAAATAACTTACGTTCTATTACTTTGGATGAGATTCATAGTGGGCATATAGGTATTGTCAAAATGAAACAAGTTGCACGAAATACGCGAACAAGCCCCGCCAGCGCCATTACATTCGTGGAACTGGCCAAAGGAACCTTGAGTCCGTTTGAATATAGATTTTCTAGGGCCATATCGTAACAAGTATTTTCTTATATTAATAGATGCTCATTCTAAGTGCTTAGAAGTTGAAGAAGTATATAGTACTTCAGCAACGGCAGTTATTAATAGTTTGCGCAAAATTTTTGCTCGTTTCGGTCTCCCGAGAAGTATAGTGGGTGACAACGGACCACCGTTTTCTTCGGCTGAATATTTACATTATTTAAAGATGAATGGTATCAGACGCGTACTAATTGATCCTTATCATCCATCTAGTAATGGAGCTGCTGAAAACGCAGTTAAACTTGTAAAACAAGTATTAAAAAAGGCAACAATAGAAAATGTAAATTTTAATAAAGCCATTTCTAGGTTCCTATTTACATACAGAAACGTTGAGCACTGTACAACACAAAAAGAGCCAGCAGTGGCCATGTTAGGTCGGCGGTTACGTGGTAAGCTTGATTTGATACGACCGGTTACTAGTGAAATAGTTCCACGATAAGCAGATAGAGCAAAAGACTCGCCGTGGTGGGAAGTTGCGTGAATTTTTACCAGGGGAGGGGGTACTGATGCGAAATTATGTCAATAAAGATATAAAATGGAAAGATGGTGTAATTATCGATAGAACAGGACCTGTCTCGTACACTGTTAAAGGTACAGACGATGATCGCATATCTAAGCGCCACACCGATCAATTATTAAGTAAAAGAAAATCACGTCATTCATTATCATGTGTAAATACACAACAATTGGATACAGAAACTAATTCTAATGAAAACAATGAGCCGATGGTTCCGGTTAATGAGTTTCCCTGTTCCAATAACGTTGTTTCATCCGATATAAAATAACGAAATCCAGAAAGAGGTGGTACCTAAACAAACAGATAACGTAGATTCAGAGATTACCCAAAAACAGAGCTCGCCTAAAGCTATCACTCTGAGGCCACGAATAAAGATTCGGGAACCTGGTCATTCTATGATTTTAAGATCTAGGTCAAATAAGAAATAATTTTAGATTTTTAGATAGTGGATTAAACCATAAAATTAGGTTTTATTCGTTTATACTTTATTTTGTTATTCTGTTAGTTTTAAGATGATCTTTATTTAGAAGGAGGACAATGTAATCTATAGATTGATTAAGTTTTTCATATGTACCCCCACGTTCACCTTTGTCAATGCGCTTGCGATAATACATATTCATTCTGCGACCGTCCGTGTTTCATTGCGTACATTACAACAAGCTGTGCCATGGACACAGCGGCAGCCCGGCAGCGCGGAAGTATACTAGCAGGTGCTCACCTGAGTGGTGCGGGCTCGTCGTCTCCGACCGCCGCCCAGCATTGCAGGGAGCATCCCCGCCGCATCTGAAACAACCGCCTTCGCGCTCTCAGTACATTTTCCGTATTTTTCTCTTGACGAGCTTTCGCCACTCTCGCATATTTATAGACAAAAATAACGAATTACCTTCACTGAGCTTCTGATTTTACTGTGAGATGAACTATACGTTTCCAAGTCAGGCAGCGGGTCGGTCAACTTCCTCGTGCTCTTGGATGCAAGAACTGAGGAGTCTGAAAAAACACACAATGTCGAAAGTTGACTGCCATCGCACGGATACCGACGTACGAAAAACAACTCACCTCGTGCCTCCTTCTTTACGGTAAACGTGAGGGCGGGGCGGCGCGGGGCGGGGCGGAGCGGGGCGGGCAGCGTGCTGAGCGCACACCGCGACCGAGGACTAGCGCTACGCTCCGTACGGGCCGAGCATGCGCAGTCCGGCCGCCGGCTGCACGTGCACTCCTGCGCGCACAGCGCCCATCCAGAATGTAAGGTGACAACTGGAGGAGCTGCGCGGCGGGCCCGCACGCTACACGAGTCGTATGGACCGAGCGGGGCGCAGTTTGTTACGACAGTAAAGTTATTGACGGGCTATCCACTGTTATGCTTACGTCGGCCGGATTCCGTTTGAAATAAATACCGACAGACCTGGCAACTCGTAGCGGCACAGCGAGACCCGAAGCGTGACGGGCGTCGAGGATGGGGGGTGCGGGGCGTGCAGCGAGGGGAGCGACGATCACAGCGCGGGAAACGCAGCCGCATCTCGACGTCCGCAGGTAATGCTGCGCGGCACGATCCCGCCACCGTCACCGACCACTCACCCGGATCTATGTCGCACAAGAACTGTTGCGTGCCACCGGTCCTGGACGACTGCCGCATGGCGTCTCGAGACCGTGAGCGGCGAGTGTGCGTGGCGTGAACTTGTAGCAGATTGACTCACCGGGCGCGGCTGCAGATGCGGGCGAAGTTGCAGGCTTGCGCGGGCGCCGCCGCCGAGAGGGAGCGGTCAGCCAGCGCGGAGCCAGGGGACACAACACGGATTCGCCACTCGAGCTAGGTTCCTCTTCATTGCTCTCGCTCGGTTCGTCGTAGCTCTTGCCTCGCTCTGTCTTTAAATTGCCGTGTCTCCTTGTTAGTCCAGGCTTCTCGGTATTATCAGCGAGGAGTAGACGCGGGGGCGTAGGGCGAGTTAGTCTCGTCTCTCGTGAATCGGATTTGGCGCAGTTTAGTTTCCTCTGAACTTTTCCTTCAGTTTTGTGTGTTTGAAAGTGTTTCGGGTTTCTGTTTCTCGAAGGAGGATTCAGAAGGGTGGTGGAATGCGTAGCCTCAGTTCTAATGGAGTCGGTTTTCTCTGGGACACCTTTGCACAAGTAAAACTTAGCGTAAATATTTCAATAGACTTTATTATAATACATGAACAGTACAATTCAGTGACAATCATAAAATTCTTGTTACTGTGGCCTGTGACGCTATACATTACTTTACGATGTGCGCTCTAGCGGTGCTAAGCTCTACGTGTGAATCACGATGGTGCATGCCGCTGCCGGCGCTACTCTACGGGCACGGAGGAAGCAGTGCGGTGATGCAGCAGGGACGGTACACACGTATGGAAGGTACCTGTCCAAAGGCGCGCCTTTTTCCCTCTGCCCTCGTCAACCTTCACCCGTAGCGGAACGGTCTTCGGGCAGGCAAGGGGAGACGTGGCGACACTCCTCGTAGTGGGAGCGGGGACAGGAGCGCCACATGGGTCTGCATCGTCGTTGGGTGACTCAACACTAAAGCTGCTTCGTTCTTCAGGGATGACATCAAAGACGCGTCGGAATCGCATAGACGCGGAGCGCGGCCTCGGCTCGATAGCATGTGGGAGAGAAACGCGGCGCTCAGGGGAAGAGGTAAGTTCTTCACCATTTCGACGAGGTCGAGTGGCTTCACGGGAAGAGTTGCAGGGTGTCGATGTAGGCGTCGAATCGCTACTAACAATGAGTTTCGAAGAACTTCTAAGTTGTCGCATTTTCACTTGAACGGGAACCGGTATGCGCGACTTCTTGCTCCTTCTCGTACCGAATCCCTGGCACTCGGTGGTTCTGGGCATGTTGGAAGAGCTCCTATCCCCGTTCACGTATTCGAGGATCTCCAGTATTTCGATACATTTATTCCCCTCGCGTATTTCAGATTTTTGGTATATACGTCGTGGCTGTTCGTCGTTAGCCGGCAGGGCAGGTCGCGTCAATAAACACAGCTTTCCGCGAATTTGATTCATTCGTTGCGCAGTGTGACCTTCATTGTTGTTATTTGTAGAGTCGTGGTCGATAGAGCCGACCGAAGTCCGTGACGTTGGGTGGTTGGGAATGGGACCAGTTGATGTCGCCTCGACAGAATGATGCGGTTTCTTTCGATTTTTTTTAGAAGGATTTTCACTTGACTTTGTTGCTGCAGTCCGCTCAGAGCGACGCTTGATACGCACGCACTTGTACTCGTCTTGGGCGATTTTCAAAATAACATCGTTGATGAGGGCATCAATGATCGCCGCACAATCCCTCTCCACATTTATCTTTCTGTCAGCGACGTCCAGTCCATGCTTATGAAACTCCCGTCTGTGTTCCTTAACCCTACTCCGTCTCGCGCTCTCCATGCGTAACTGTCGCCGCCGATGACGCCGGTACAACCTTTGCTTTATTTTTTCCGGCATCCGATCAGCCACATTAATGTTTTCTTTTTTACAGCGGCATTCACTGTCCTCAATTCCAATATAGAAATATTCACTTTCTTTTTTATATATGTTTTTATTATCTGCGACAGTATCTGGCAACAAGTCCAATACGTCTACAGCCGAGCGCACGAGCTCTGTCCTACGGCCAGTGAACGCCCGACGCAGAGGGACGCCGCGCGGTGATTTCGGGTCATCCAAGCTGTCCACCAAACTCGTGCAGTCGGATCCAACTAATTCGGCTTCTTCTGACGATGCGTTCACCTCCATCGAGGCTGTGTGAGGGAGAGCCGTGAACCGTGGCACAACTGTGCTAATCTGGGCAGTTTCAAAGTAATTACCAGCACCGACGACAGTCAGTGTCTCCGGACCGCAATTAGTAATGACATCACCTGGGTCGCCGTCGACAGCAGTGTGCGGAATACGTGACTCTGTACTGTCATCGAAAAAAAAGTCAACATTAGAAACGTTAGATATTTCTATGTGAGATATGCTAGGTACCTCTTCATCCGCGTAGGACAGTTTGGGGTCAAAATCCCGCATTTCCTCATGAAATAACTTCTTAATCTGGCGGAGCACAACTCTGTTGGCGTCTTTGTGCCGGCCAGTAATTTCTCCGGAACCGATTCTGGAGAGTGACTGGGCGGACCTTAGCACATTGTCAGATTCGGCACCGGGTGGCTCGTCGCGGATACAGGAGGTCACGCGAAGGCCGAAGCGGCTTTCCTCAGAGCCATCACATAGTTCCTCGTTACCGAAAATAATTTGGTTGTTAGAGGTCGGGCTTAGGTGTACGATGGTATTGACGCCAGTACTCTGCAGTTTCACTTTTATTTCTTTCTCTATGACGCTAATCTTCCCATCGCCGGGGACCCGGGATGTCACGAGTTCCAGGCGGTCAGTCAGCGAGTTCAAGCTCTCCACCAGAACGGTTGAAACGTATTGGTCGATGTTTACACTAGACGTAGTTGAGACCTGCTTCGGCGAAGCTCGTCCCGGACGGGCGCGCTCCTCCGATGCCTCTGTCACTACTATCTCGAGCATCTCGCAAGAGGGCGGCGTCTTTGGCGGGAGAGACGATTTGCTCTGAAAACCGTCTTCGCCAGTTTGGTAGAAGACTGGCCTGTGACTCTCGGAGTTTCCGAACTCGGCTCTAGTCGCGGGCTTTGAAGATGGCAAATGATCGACGTAATATGAATGGGGAGAAGAATCATCGCGTGCGGAATCTCGTATCGTGTCCGCGGAAACCGAAGTGATTTCCCCGGAGAATGACGGCACGCGCACATCTGCCTTCCATGGTTGAAAGTCGGCGCGTGCATGGGAGCGGTACGTGGAGAGCGACAGTTCAGCGGGTGTGCGACGCAGCTCGGAGTGTGAGCCGTCAAGTGAGCGCGAGTGTCGCGCGGCAAGCTCCTCGCGACAGCACTGGCAGCAGGATGGCGCGCGACCCCAGAGGCGCCGCAATAGTGTAGACTTGCGCATGAGTTCACGGTCCCGCGCAAGACGGGGCGACAAGACCGCGCGTGTCGGCAGCGACCCGGCCGACCCTCGGGACGTACTCCTGCCGCTCTCCTCACAATCAGCTCGCTGCTGCGCCACGCGGTACCTGCGGCGTCCAAAGATTACGAGTGTCAAAAGGTGATATATGACTCAAAAGCACTATCTTTATGTGTTGCTTTTCGTCATTTATAGGGTTGCCATAAAAGGCTAGACTCACGTTGGGAAGCAAAAAAATAAGAATATCTATATATTGACTAATTCTAATATATGCAGCGTTAGGCCCTGTTCAGGTATGACACGCATTAATGCGACCTTATCCAGAAGCAAAGATCATATCGCGCGTACGTTACTTCCAGAAGGAACGTTAAACGCGTGAGCATTTGAAGATGGATTCAGGCAGTATCTAAGATGGAGTTGAACGAATGGGCCGAGTTGTATGTAGCTTAATGCTGCTGGAAAAGACGAAAACGAATGGAGAGTAGAAACTACTTAGTTCACCAGATTATTTGCGATATAATAACAAGTAGTATCTATGTTTGTAATTTTGTATCGAAATTTAAGACATCGTGAGAAAGCTACTCAACAATTTCCTTTTTTTTCGAAGTCATCTTTATCTGAAAATATTAAACGTTCTTTGCAAGCTGTTCGTCCTAATATTCGATTCCCATTTGCAGGAGAGTCTATATCCCATATTGCCGGTATTTTTTCTATTTCATATATAAACATTTCTTTATAGAAATTAAGTCGCTCCATTTTTCAAAGCTAGCGCGTGAACTGGACGCAACTAAGGAGTCTCTAGTAGTTATGCTCGCGAGTCGAGGCTCTGGCGTACTGCACGCGATTAACGCCGAACTTTTCTTTTGCGAGGCTTGTGGACACAATGTATAGAGGTCAAGTACCTCGCCGACGCGACGCGCGAATAAATGCACGCGAAATAAGTCGCGGCGAAATCTTCAATGCTGGACATGGTGAACGGTATGTATTGTATAGAGAATCTAGGCGCGCATCATCTGAACAGGGCTTTAGACGTAGCTTGATGTTACTTTGATTTAACGTTCTAAATTTTAACTCTTTCTGCCCTTTACCATGTTTATTTAACTCCATACAATTCATATTCACTCCATATTTTTTTGGCAAGTTGTTTGGCAAGGGACTCAACACTCTCCATAGTCTTCCGTAGCAGTTGATTTATTTTATCGGTCCACAGGTTCAATATTAATCAAGCAAAATTTTCCACAGTGGCGTGTGGCCAGGTATCCCAAGCAAATACTAAATCAGTGGAACATGTCCAGAACGAAATTTCGGAGCAGTTTTGTTTAAACGCTCAGGTCAATTTATATTCCACATACCAAGGTACTGGAAGTGGTTCACTTTGGATTGTTCTGTACCATACACCCCTTCTAAAGAAAAATTAAATGAAAATGTTATTTCCATAAGCAACGAATAACTATTTTGAATTTGGTAGTTGTTTGGAATAAGTTCATAGTCGCGTCGTACGATGTTGCGATCGCTCTACTTGGCGAATTGTATGCGCAGAGGCAATCGTTCTGTGCAGGAGTCGCGTCGCCCCGCACCTTGCGCTTCGTCCACGGCTCGGCTCGTCACATTACTAGTCCGCTGATTGCTATGCTACAGTACTGCCGCGTGCAATATTGTGGAGTGGCCAGTGCTACGTCACTCCTGAAGTTCGGTGAAGCGCTACGTTATAGACCGCTTTGGGCTTTGATACCGTGAGCTCGCGTTTGTTGGTTGTATGCGCGACGTCATTACTGACGTTCAGTGATGCGCTACGTAACAGTCCGTCGAGTGTTTTGATACATGGTGTTAAATGTTGTTTGTAAAACATGGTGTATCAGGAGATTTGCTGAACTGATTGCTTGAGTAAGTGTCCTATGAGATCTGAGGCTGACATTCACACACATACATACATACAGTTCACTCCACAAACACAAATACCTCACATTCTGCAGTTCAGGTCGACGGGGCAATCTCAAAATCACCGCCCGCTCCTCACGAGGTAAGTCTTTAATTTGATTGTATTATTTACTGTGTATCGCAGCAATAATGTACGAGGGGGATTGATTCGCGATAGATAATTGAATTAAGGGCCCAGCACATATTTCGCTACCCCTTTCTGCAACAGTAGTATTTCTATATAGTCTATATGGTCTAGATCATATTCCATATAGTCTATAGATAGTTGTGATATATATCTCGTTATTTCTAAACTTGCTAATAAAATACGACAGAGATAATAAAATGCAGTGTGTTCGTTAACCAGTTTATTACGACTAAAATAGTTAGAACTACCTACATGCCAATATATGTCTTATGACATACCTTACAAGTTGATCGGTGGGTTTATTTGATTATCTTGTTAATAAGTTAAGTGAATTTCATTTTGTAGTTCATAATTAAGAAATGTAAATGAATTAGCGACACTGTGATATGGTACTGAAGCGCTTTTCATATTATTGAATGCAACTTCAGTCACAAGCAGTTGGTCGTACCCATTTTATTCATAATGGCTTACTGATTGGGATCTCCTTATTTCCTCTCTATTATAATCTCTTTATTTTTTAACTCACTTCCTCATTATGGTCTCAGGCACTGAGTACCGGCGGCGCAACAGACCAGGTGAAGCATCAAACCGCGGCGCCGTCACGCCAGCGAGGGCGTGCGTCACGTGCGAATGCGACAGCATGATATCGCTGCTCGCTCCGCACTCTTCGCCTTGCCACAGAGTGTTGTTTCTTTTGTACTCGATCAAAGGCCGACTAGAGGAACGCCTGAAATTAACGTATAATTGATTTGAGTTTTGTGCTTAGAAAGTGTAAATCTGAAAACATCCCTGTATCTTTATGTTCTAAGAAGTTGCTATGCGATCCACAACATAGCTTTCTCCCTAATTTTTTATGGCACTACATGGTAATTCTAGTCAAAGTTTAATAAAATAACAATAGAACCTACTTTAATAATTCTAGATAGTTTTAAAATCTGATATGTGCATTAGATCCTATTATACATATAAGTGCAGAACTTACATGCACCACCATTGACGACTAATATTAGGGCCCTTACATATGAAATTGGCGTTTTATTGAACTGGCCACTTTTATCTCAAATATCTGGGGGTTGGAGGAATTCCAAATTCAAGATTATTTCAAATTTAGGCTTGTGCAAGGTGTCCAGAAAGGGTATCGGGTATTTGTAAGTTCAATGAAACAAAAATTATTTGTATGCAATAAAAAAGTTTATTGTTTATTATTAGCATATGAATTGGAGAATTATTTGGAAAAGATGATGTTACCCAAATGATGACCGTTACGTTGCTGGCACTCTTCTAAACGGAAACGAAGATTGGCGATAACACGTTGACACATAGCTATCGATATTGCTGCCATTTCTGACCTGATGTTTTGCTTTAACTGGATTAGATTCGTCGGATTGTTTTGATAAACCTTACTTTTAAGGTATCCCCATGCAAAATAGTCAAGCGGGCTAAGGTCGGGGCTTCTGGGAGGCCAGTTGATGTTACCCCTTCGCGAAATGACTTTATTAGGGAATAATTCGTTAACAACTTCCATTGAGTCATTTGAGGTATGGCAAGTGGCCCCATCTTGCTGGAACCACGTTCTTGAGTTGAAACCTGCAACTCTGGGACCAAAAAATTTCGCAACATATCGCAACAACGGCCACTATTCACATTAATTGCTCGGCCTCGTTGATCTTCATGAAAATAAGGACCAATTATGCCTTTAGCAGACATAGCGGCCCAAACAACGACCTACGACGGCTATGCAGGGGTCGTTCATGCTTTCGTCTCGGATTCTCCACTGCCCAGTACCGACAATTCTGCTTATTAACATGACCATTCAGGTGAAAATTTGCTTCGTCACTGAACAGTATGTTGTTAAAGTTGTTAAATCGCTGCAGCATTTCGTTCCCAAAATTCAGTCGATTAGCATAGTCCGTATCCTTCAATTCTTGAACCAATTGAATTTTATAGGCTTTTAGATGTAAGTCTTTCTTTAAAATCGAATGTAAAGACGATTTTTTGATGTCCAACGCTTGGCTTCGCTTTCGGATGGATAAAGACGGATTTTGACGAACCGACGCCTCAACTTCTTCAATTGTTCCTTCATCGCGAACTGAACGAGGACGACCAGAGTTTTGAATTTTAACTGTCGCACTTGTATTCTCGAACATCCTGATCCATTTCCTAATGCTATCGTCACTTGGCGCGTGGCGTGTACGATATTCCGCACGATAGAGACGTTGAGCAGTCACTATTGAATCACCATTACGATAATACGCTCGTACGCAAAATGCGCGATGCGTCCCCGAGTACTGTTCCATCGTGACTAAAACTCCACAAAATGGCGGACGCCACGAACCCCTCCCCGCACCGTTTAGACGCCCCGTTTCGAATATGGCGCAAAAACAAATACCCGATACCCTTTCTGGACACCTTGTATTTCGAATTTAGTGATTCAATCGTTCTCTTCACAAAATGGTAAACTTAAAATATCGCATTATTTACGAATATGAGTTCCACCGTGACATCAGCGCTGCAGAAACAGCTCGAAGAATTGAATGATGTGTATGGGGAAGCTACTGTAGAAGAAAGCACGGTACATTTTTGGTTCCTACGTTTTCGTTTTGGATATATTGACTTACGAAACAAACCCCGTAGACGGCCGTAGACCCTAGTTAATAATGAAGAATTAAAGGTGATCGTGGAAGTTAGTGGCAGGCTTCGGTGTGAGTGATAAAACAATTTTAATTCACTTGAAACAAATTGGAAAAGTGAATAAACTCGAGATATCAATTCACTGGCTTCAATTGACTGAATCACACCGAAAACACGCATTGAGTGCTGCGTTACATTACTCAACCGTCACAATAACGAAAGAATTTTGAATCGTATTGTGTTACTTGTGATGAAAAATAATAAATAATAATAAAATAATAAATTTTATTTCTTAAGAAGGAACGAAAACACAAATTATACAACAGCATGTCCTGACTAGCATACCCAAACTAGGAGATCCTGTATCTTGAGTAACAGGTTTTTTTTATAATCTAATAGAACACAAATAAATAAAAAAATGCGTGGATTCGTGTGCGCGTGGTCGCGTTGGCATGTGTGTGCGTTTGCATGTAGGCGCGTGGTCGCGAGTCGTGTGGGCGCGTACTGCGCCGGTTGCCAGGAGAACTGCTGAGACGCGATGTGCTCGTCTTGGACGTGATAATGCTTGTATGGTTCCACAAGGCTCCGGTCGCACAGGAGACTGAGTGATAGAAATGTTGTAGGCTCGTTAAATGTAAATAACTATTTACCTGCAGAACAGCGACGCGATGGCCGAGGAACCCAAAGATTTTTTTTACTTTTATCAGTGATCACAATTAAGCCGATCAGCTGTTCACTAAATGTTAAGCCGTGAAAGTATGCAAACAAAGTACCTATAGTTTTATAATATTTTGACAACTTTATCGATCCAGTATCTCGTGCGTTCTTCGATTGTAATTAAAAACATGTTAGCGCGTTCACTGGCCAGTGGAGCGGTTCGTTCAGTCCGTTGTGCTCACTGCAGTGGTCTCATGTTATTGTATATTGGGGATATAAAATAGAAACGCTTGAGTAGTTTCCACCGAGCGCGAGCGCGTGCACGAGACCACGAGACAGAAACCTAGGAAAGCGCGACGAAATATCAGGCAATATGTATTTAATTATTGTTAGGTCTGCAGGCTCTCGACACGCAGATACAGATGGCAGACATATTATATTCTGTGCGCACTGTGCAGGCGCAGACGTACAGTGAGCTGATTGGTGTTTGTCTCCGGTCTCGGTCGCGGGTCTCGGTCTCGGTCCGGTTACCCGTTACATGACTGAAATAATTATTATGTTTGAGCTCAGCACATACTGACTGTTGCATTTCATAAAATTAAATATGTAAGTAAACTGAAATCAATTCCCGAGATAAAAATAAACTTCATATCCTCAATAAGTCAAAAATATGTAATAAAATACCTTTGCTAACCTTAATAAAATAATTCACATTTTGGCAAAGATGAATGATGAATGTCAATACATTTTTTGTTTATTCTTGTCGCCACTAGATGGCGCTGCCCAATATATTACATGATGTTGTTTGGATCACCACATTTACATTTAGAGAAAAAAGTGATAATATAATGACCCTTTGATATTTCTGTTATCTAGTCAAACTTTTCTGTAACAGGAAGTATTGATGAACGTTTTGATTAATTGCAAGAAAAAACCGAAGTGGGGCGCTAGTCAGCAAGTGTCAAATGAAAATTCGGTAGATCTACCTCCTAGTCTAGCACAGTAAATGAGTTGATTTCGAAGATTAAAAAATATGTAAAAATTAAAAATTTGACGCGGGACAGGGAACAGGGAAGCGATCAAGTCTTTATTTACGGGTTGTTACCGTTATACCTAGTGGAACTCATATTTTGGTAGTGGCATCTAACACATACATTGGTAGACAAATAAGTTCCGAACTGATAATACTTTAGCCTGCTGATACAATAGTGTTGTAGGGTGTCGTGTGTCGTGTGTACAGGGTAGCCGCAGTAGAACTTTAAGAAAAGTCCTTTGTGCACTTTTATCATGATTATTCTTCAGTTTTAGAGTATAAAAACAATGGTAGAAATAAAAATCTTCTAAATATAGGTATTACATACAATAGGCGAGTAACATCTCTTTATTAATTAAATAAAATCATATTTAAAGAGAAATAAACGGTGGTATAAAACTTCACTAATAACAAATAACCTTAACCATATACAAACAAAGTTTATTTTAATCTGGCAGAATACGTGCTATTCAACTAGCGATTTGTTGCTACTCAATTAGAGCTGGATAAATTGCTTAATAGTACTATCGACATCAATAAAAATAGAATATTATATTCCGTACCGACGATCAAGTTCTTGGTTCTTGGGGGCGAGCGCTTAGGGCACTCGGCCGCGAAAGTTTTGGACGACTCGCACGAGGGTGCCAGAGTGACCGAACCTCGGCTCGGACAGTATATGGGAGGAAGGAGGGAAACATGGGTATTTAGTGATCGGAAAGTTTTTCTACACTAACTAGCGCATGACTAACCAGCGCAAAAAAAGAAAAAAAAGGTCCCTAACAGAACACATGTACCTGTGTGGTGTGCACGTGTGTGTGTTCATACGTGTGTAATGTTGTAAGTGGGCAGCTAAGTGTTGCACGTATAGTGTCACTTGTATCGCGCGGGCGGCTGCCTGACCCAAGGGCTTCACACCGAGGAACGGACCTAGGCTTGGGTTGCCGTTAGAGAGGGTGGACGTGACGGGTGTGCGGGAGCAAAGTTAACCGCCCGTCCACTGCGGAGAGAACGGTGGTTAGGCGGGCGTGGGCGCTGGCACGCTCTGTTTAGAGAGACGGTGGAATAAAACGCGTTTGCTTTTTCGACTTTGTCGTCCGGATCGGTGAAGATGTTACGCGGCCAGGCGGCAGGCATTGAGGATCGGTACATAAGTAGCTGCCGCTTTGATTAACGGATTCGCGTGATGCGACGCGGTGTCGAAGTAAGAACGAGAAAGGTGTCTGGCGTAGGCATATATCGAAGGCAGATCCATATCTCTATGGAGATATTCCGTACGAACATACCGAGGGGCCCCGGTAAGGCAAGGGGGTAAAGAAACCCCGCGCTTTACTGGCTGGCTGTGTTCAAGTACAATAATAACTGTCTCATCGGACAGAAATAACTCCCGCGCGGCGAAGCGGGCTCAAAGCATTAACATGCTGTGTACTGTCGTCTGTCTGCATAGTGCATGCCTCGCCCCGCCCGCACCCCTCCGAGCGCCCTACCCTGCTCTGCAGAACGCTACGCATTGTAACGGATTTATTTATAAACACTCCAAGCCAGCCACTCTGAGCGCTGAATAAGGTTTACAAGTATCAGTTAGACCCACTGCTGATAACACAGAGCAACGACAGAACAATGACTTTATTGTTAATGTTTCATAAACTACATGAAATCAAGTAAACCAGACCATGTGTCTTTTAAAACCCAAATAACCCAAAAGAAATAATAGTTTAAGGCAAAATACTTCCTCCAACGCTCAGCAGTCCACTATCCTTTTACCTTTATAAACATGGTAAGAACTGGTTGGCATGACGCGGGCGCGGGCGAGGGCGCGGGCGAGGGCGAGGGCGAGGGCGAGGGCGAGGGCGAGGGCGAGGGCGAGGGCGAGGGCGAGGGGGGCGCGAGGAGCGGCGGGCGCGGGCGAGGGCACGGGGCGGCTGGCACTCTCGGCAGATGTTCTTCTATCCTTTCCAATACACTAACTAACTCGACCGACCACAGCGATACCTATCCTATATTTTTTAGAACCATAATCAACAAAACAAGAATTACCCCTACTCATATTCTTTAATCGAATTATCAGTTACGTTCTTGAGTTGATTAGAAATAAATAGAAAAAAGCAATTTCGGGTTTTTCAATACTTTCCGATTTTCCAGGTAACTAACTATAAATAGAATTTCCCTAAAAAACTTATTCTTAATTGTAATATCATTCAGAAGGCAATCACAAGTCGAATAAGTCGAGCCGTTCTCAAGTGATGCGTGCTTACCAGCGAACAGGATTTTATTTTTACAAGCTTTTATTTATCTTGGCCTTGTTAGTATGGGTGTGGTGTGTATCCTGTGGCAAATCGTGTTACTGAAAAGCGGGGTGGTAGGTAGAGATGCCAAACCTACTATGTAATATAGCATCCTACTATATCAGGAGTCAAACTACTTTAATAATATAATATAACATATTAAACTACTATATTTTTATTGGATAAAAAAGGCAAATTTGTTTATTCCAAAATGTTTAAGAAAAGACCGGAAACGAGGCGAAACTAATCTGTCTATCAAGCAGTGAAAACTATTCTTTTACAAATAAATATTTATTTAAAACTTATTATATTTTTTTGCCATCTACTTACAATTTCTGCAGGTAATTAGCATCGATAATATTATGAAATTATACATTTAATCAATCGAAGTAAGTCCCAATATTATCTATCCACTTTCGCCATATTAAAAGTAGTCCATTGCTGAAAAAATTGTGGGAGGAAGAATCAATAAAATCTTTGCAGGCGGTTTGGACAACTTCATCGGAATTTAATATTTTTCCTTGTAAGATGTTATCCAAATTCCGAAAATAATGGTACTCTGTTGGAGCAAGGTCCGGGGAGTATAGTGGGTCTCGAAAACATTCCAACCGCAGTTCTTCTAATTTAGCGACCGTCTGTCGTGAAGTATAGGGTCTAGCGTTGTCCTGAAGTAGCAGTGGGCTAGAAAGATTGACCAGACTCGGTTGTTTAACGGCTAGGTTTTCCATTATAGTATGCAATTGTTGGCATCATAGATTTACCGTTATCGTCTGGCCAGATCATAGGAAGCTGTAGTGTATGACTCCAGCACTGGTTCACCAAACACTCACCAGTACCTTTTTTAAGTCAACTTTCGCCTCGGACAGGATTTGGCCGATTCTCCTGGGTTCAACCACTGTGATGAGCGTTTCCGATTGTCGTCAAGGATCCAGTTTTCGTCGCAAGTAACAATACGATTCAAAATTTCCTCGTTATTGTGACGGTTGAGTAATGTAACTCAGCACTCGATGCGTGTTTGTTTGTGTGCTTAAGTCTATTCATGCGGGACCTATTTCTCGAGCTTTTTCTCTTTTTAATTTGTTTCAAGTGAATTAAAATTGATATATCAGTCACACCTAAGCTTGTCGCTAACTCTGACGTGGTTTGCGATGTATCCGCTTCCATGATCACCTTTAATTCTATTATCAACTAGGGTCTCCGACCGTTTACGGGGTTTGTTTCGTAGGTCAAAATTTCCTGAGCAAAAACGTTGGATTCAAAAACGTACCGTGCTTTCTTCTACAGTAGCTTACCCATACATATTATTCCTCCTTCGAGTTGTTCTGCAGCGCTGATGCCACAGTGGAACTCATATTCGTAAATAATGCGATATTTTTTCCATTTTGTCAAATTGACGTTTTGACACAATCGTTAAATGATTCACTAAATTCGTACCACATATACACATGCCGAAATTTGAAATAAATTTGAATTTGGAATTCCACCAAACGCCAGATATTTGAGATCAAAGTGGCCAGTTCAAGAAAACGCCAATTTCATATGTTAGGACCTAATACTATATTACATATAAAAACAAGTGACAACGCTAGTGGTAGCTATTGCTATTCTTTTGATTTGTCGCAGCCAGAGTAACGTAAAAAATAATTTTTATAGTGTGAACGATAGCTGACGGCTTCAGGACCCTTATGGCTAACAGTGTAGTCACTAGTCAGTTAAAAAAAGGTAATAACTGTTTTTAATACTATCTATTGTAGTAGGGAGTTGGTTTTCAGCCAGATGTCGTCGCTGTCGCATTTTCAGGGATTTATAGACAGTTATTACCATCCGCAACCCACACTTAGCGCTTGATTTATGCTAATAAATGTAGTGGCAATATATATTATGCTAAGTTACAGAGTCAATGACTGTATTTAAAAAAGTCTAGTTCATTTATATAATAATAAATAAGAAAAATTCGTAATATTGTAGATGTCATTTTAATAACATGATACTTTTAAGATATTCAATAACAGTAACAATAAATAAGTAAGCTGTTTCATTGGCCAAATTTTTGAGGAGAGTGACAAGTATTGTACGATTTCTGTTATATAAGAAACTTCTGCAAGTCGATAGTATCCGTGATGTTCCTCGACCCTCGTACTGTAGTGCAGACTTGTAGTACTGCTCCACGGAGACACTGAGACACTGTCGCGTATCGCAATCGGTTCGGTACCATTCATATCATTATACACGGCGTCATTGTAACATTCTTGAATACATTATAGGATTTGTATACATCTGATATGTTTTTACCATTATGTAGGTACCTACATAAGGGAGGGCGCGCGGCGACCACGAACCAGCTCGTTTGGTTACGTGTCGGTTGTCATGGCAACGCACAGCCGCAGCGCCCTCTGCACCCTGCGGGGAGGCACGGCATCCGCTGACCGGCTCGTTCTTAACAATTAGGTTACATGGATATCACGCCAAGGTAAGTTATTATTTATTTCAACACTGGCTTGTACAACTGGATCTCCCTGTTTTTCACATACTACTCTATATTACTGTTTTTCTACTTTTTTCATTGAAAAGGGAGTACGTTAAGGGTGGTCCCGTTTTAATTACATTAACATTGGACCTTCGAATTCCAAGATATACCAGGAAACTTCTCAAACATATTGAGGCTATTTTTTTTTTAATAGTACTCCTTAGATACTTGGTCCTTACCTAAAAAAATATCATGATATCTTCATAAACAATAATTCTGCAGTTAACGCGTGCGAAACCGCGGGCACAGCTAGTTGATAATATTGGTCGAGAAAGAACAAAACCAAAAAAAAACATGAAACCGACAAGGACACCGCGGTGGGCCGGCTGCGCGCCTGAGCACATCGTTGGACACCGAACGCCGAATGTGTTATGTTCGGAACCACGGTCTGGCAACACAAGTTGTCTTTGGATTTCTCTATCTATATAACTTCGTGCTTCCGTGCGATCAGCTGTTTTCTGTCACCTTTGTATTTTCAGTAGACGCGAGGCGCGTGCGCTGCTTTAATTTGTTTTGTGAAGTTATTTATTTTAATCGGATAACGATATAACTTGTACATTGACTTGTTACTTATTGTCAGTTGATGGAATACGCGTTTGTTGGGCTACAGGACGAGGTATATTCTCCCTATAGACGCCGTCAGTGGTGAGTTTAATTATGTTATACGATAGTAAATTGTTAGCCCTGTGAACCGCAGGCGACGCGGAGCATGCAAACGCAAGACCCGTGGAGTTTTAGTGAGTAGGAGTGTCATATAACCTCTCGTCCCCCGGACGGGTGTGTACCCAAGACGGGTTTCTCCAATGCATCGAGGGTACACTGCGCTTTAATGCTAATCCCTGAACACTTGATGGAGGACATAACACCTGTTACGTTTCTGTGTCGACTCATGCCTGTGCACTCTGCATTCAGTTGTGCGTTGCTACGAGTGTCGCAGTCGCGTTGCTCTGGCGACAACATCTTTACAACGTTCCTTTTGTTTCGCTGTAGAGTGTAGATAGCCACTGGAGTAACCTGTTATTTAGAGCTTATAGTTCAGTGCTCTATATTGGAACATGGGGTGACGCAGTGTAGGTATGCAGGGCGAGGTGGAGAGGTGCTGAAGTGGGGGGCTCGGTCCAACCAACTGACTCATCTAATTTAAATTTGTACGATTTCAAGAGTGCACTGTGTGAGTAAGGCAGGAAGGAACGCGGCGCGGTATAAACTTGTGTTCCTATACGGCACTCGTCTATTTCGGACTCAATGTGGCACTCCCGCCCCGCTCGCGCCCCGCCCTCTCCGAGTTTCTGTGTGTCATGGACACTCGGTGGAATTGCTATAGAGTTGTACTTGTATAAATATATCAGTGTATAGGGTGCATGCTCACGAGCACCTGAGCGCACGCAATGCGGGCAGTGCATGAGTGACAGTTGATACTAACTGCGGGTGCGGGTGCGGGTCAAAGAGCGAGCGGCGCTCGGGCCACGCTTCGCGCACGGTCCGCAGCAGATGACGCAGCGGCGGCGACGCGTCCTCCCCCGCCCCCGCACGTCCGCCGCTCCCCCCTGCAACACATACACAGTCACAGAGTTGTCATGATAGAACGTCGCACGTTCCAGTCGCTCCAGAGAGTACAAAAGGGCCGAGAATACAATGTAATAAGGCCAAGTTCGGTGAAGCCGTAAAAGCAGCAGCGGCTCCAGGGCCCCTAAGGCTAACGGTACAGTCAGATATAAAAAAAAATGTACTGGGGCTAGTTATACGCTGAACTTATTGTTGTAAAGTTGGAAGTTAAGAGAAGCTTAATAAATTAAATCATTACGCATCGAATAATCTTTAATCTAAACTTAAACATTATAAGTACACAAAGTAATAAAAAAGTAAGTAAGTAATAAATGAGGACATAAAACCTATATAATAAATGGGGACACAAAATCTATATAATAAACGGGGACACAAAACCTATATAATAAATGGGGACACAAAACCTATATAATAAACGGGGACACAAAATCTATATAATAAACGGGGACACAAAACCTATATAATAAATGGGGACACAAAACCTATATAATAAACGGGGACACAAAACCTATATAATAAACGGGGACACAAAATCTATATAATAAACGGGGACACAAAACCTATATAATAAATGGGGACACAAAACCTATATAATAAACGGGGACACAAAATCTATATAATAAACGGGGACACAAAACCTATATAATAAATGGGGACACAAAACCTATATAATAAACGGGGACACAAAATCTACATAATAAACGGGGACACAAAACCTATATAATAAATGGGGACACAAAACCTATATAATAAACGGGGACACAAAACCTATATAATAAACGGGGACACAAAATCTATATAATAAACGGGGACACAAAACCTATATAATAAATGGGGACACAAAATCTATATAATAAACGGGGACACAAAACCTATATAATAAATGGGGACACAAAACCTATATAATAAACGGGGACACAAAATCTATATAATAAACGGGGACACAAAACCTATATAATAAATGGGGACACAAAATCTATATAATAAACGGGGACACAAAACCTATATAATAAACGGGGACACAAAACCTATATAATAAATTGGAACACAAAACCTATATAATAAATGGGACACAATTTCATACGCGCTCATATAATTCCAAACTAAGCAAAGCTTGTATTAAGCCGTATAGATAGGTACCTATCTGTTTACACGTATTAACTGGGGAAATGATTAACTAAATTATATTGATTAACTAGCTATTCCCGCGGTTGCGCTCGAGTGGAATACGGAATACCGTCCAACGAGCACGCACGCGATTCGTGCTACCCCTGCTCCTGGTTATCGTGGTTGTTCCTTAGAAGATAGACATATGTTCTCGCAGAATTTTTTGTAGATATTTTTAATATCTACAATTATGTAATACATTCATTTGAAATATCTTTTACTTACATATTATTCTTATTGCTTACTCAGCGTAAGCAATTTAAGTGCCCGAACTGATTCACCAACACCAGTTATTTTTTATTTGCCCAGAATCACAATTATTCTTCTAAAATAAAATTAGCATAAGTTACTCCTTATAACATCAGCTATTAACCAGTGAAAGTCCCGTCAACCTTTTCAGAGATTACGCGGAACAAACAGACAGATATACATATAGACGGACAGAAACACAGACAAAAAATTTAAAAGTTCATGTATTCTTGTAAATACCGTAAATATTTTCATATGCATTTAGTGAAAAAAAAAAACTGTTATATTGACATTACAAACAGACACTTCGATTTTATTAATTGTATATTAGAAGTCAAGTTTATTATATATTCGTAAAACCTTTTGAAAGCTAGATTTTGTAATAGTGTAGGTTTTGTCGCACCTTGTTACACTTAGTAAAACCAATGACAATTCTAGGTAATAGTGTTAGGTTCTATAACAAGATCCCGAAGCACATTACTGATTTACCTGACAACAAGTTCAAGGACCATGTCAAGCGGGTTTTACTGTCAAAAGGTTATTATAGGGTGGATCATTATGGGAATGATAGTGATGTCTGGAAGTGACTCCCTCTCTGTGCATCCACTAAATCTATACTTATTATATACTAGCTGTGCCTGTGGCTTAGCTCACGTGGACTAGACAATGCCCGCGCCAATCTTGTTCCCCGCTCCCCGGCTATTTTAAAGACAAAAATGCTTACTGTGGGTGTTCCTTAGAAGATAGATGTATACTCTCCCGAACTTTTTTGTATGTCTTTTTAATGCCTATAATTATGTTGTACATTAATTTGCTATACCTCATATGATTTACTCAGCATAAGCCATTTTAGTGCCCGAATCGATTTTCCATGACCAGTTTATATATTCACAGCGTAGACGTATGGCAGAATATCGATCGATCGCAAGTAGTGAATGTGAACCAAGGCTGACAGCTAAACGTGAGTACCACGATGCGTCACAGGTATCCGAGACACTCACAAAGCATAAAATACGGTTAAATTGTCTGTATTAAATTTCAGAACACCTACATATCTTTTATTATCGCTGTTTTTCATACATGAAATTACACGCGGACGAAGTCGCGGGCACTGCTAATTATTAATATGGTTATAACTGCGTCACGAGTAAATAAATTGTCTATAAATACTTCTATCATTAATAACAAACTGACATTTATTATGCTGCCCTTAGGTTGTATACTTATTACTACTACGTCATCACGCGGTTTACAGTTAGTCTAAGAAACATATAACCGAACACTATAAGGCTGCTTGTCCACTAGAGCCTAGCGGAGAGCAGACGAGCGGAGATGTGCAAATTTCATCCAATAGAATTGCATAAAAATCTAAGCTCTGCTCCGCTCATCTTCAGTGTGTACATGGATGTATAAAAGATGTATTTGGTAAATATGGGGACGTTCAAGTATTACGTAACGCAATTATTGAGCCTCTCTTTACGCGCCGTAACATAACATCCAAGTCAGCAAGTCAGCATGAGAGCTTTTATAGGCCAAGAACAGCTGCTGATGCAAATCTCCCTGTTTTGAGGACATTACAATATGAACTCACTTTAACAAAACTGACTACAGCCATACAGTCGAGGGATTCCCCGTAAAATAAACGAAAAGGGTTGCCAACTTGGCAGAACAAAATGAAAATGACGTACAATACAATCGAGGGATTCCCCGCAAAACATAAACAAAAAGGGTTGCAATCTTGGAAAAATTTAATTGTTTAGCTTTTCATTTAAATTTAAAAAAAATTACGTAACGCTTTGTTTGAATCCCGGGGTGCGGTGCGGTGCGGTGCGGTGCGGAGCGGGGCGGGGCGGGGTCGGGCGGTGCGTGTGCACGGGACAAATTAACCGAGACAATGATCTCGAAAACAAAATTAAACAGATCCACACTGCACCACGCCGCTCCCGCCGCGCCGCGCCGCTCCCGCCGCGCCGCGCCGCGCCGCGCTTCTGCTAATAACACTAGACAAACAAGCATCAAGTGTACACTATACAATGTACATATAATAATATTAGGTCTTTACCTATGAAATTGCCGTTTTGTATGAAAAAATTTAAACGAATTTTTTTAATGTATTTTTTATTTGTATTAATCGAAGTAATCACCCATGCAATCAATGCATCTTTGCCAGCGCAGTGGCAGTTTATTGATGCCCTTCTTAAAGAAATCAGCTGGACGGGAGGCAACAAATTCTTCAAAGGCATTTTGTACTGCCTCTCGGGTATTGAATTTTTTTCCCGCCAAGGAGTTATCCAAATTCTGGAAAAAGTAGTAGTCTGTAGGCACAAGGTCTGGTGAGTAGGGCGGATGACGGAGAACTTCCAACCCCAGTTCTTGCAACTTGGAGACCGTCTGCTGTGCAGTATGAGGTCGCGCGTTGTCGTGCAGGAGCAGCGGAGACGAGCGATTGACCAATGCTGGTTGGAGATGTGCCAGCTTCTCCATCATTGTGTTCAGTTCTTCACAGTACACATCTGCAGTAATACTCACCTCGTTTGGTAAGAAGCTGTGATGAATCACACCGGCGCTAGACCACCAAACAGCGACCATCACTTTTCTAGGGTTAAGTTTTCGTTTAGGGCATTGTTTAGGTGCTGAACCAGGATCCAACCAACTTGCTGAGCGCTTGCGGTTATCAAACAGAATCCATTTTTGATCGCAGGTAACAATGCGGTTCAAAATTCCCTCATTTGTTTGTCTGTTGAGCAGTGCAAGGCATTGAGTTCTTGGGGCACCCATTTGTCAAGTTTTTTTACCTTGCCAATTTGACGCAAATGGACCAATATTGTATTGACGCTAACGTCGAAAGCTGCTGCTAATTCAGCCGTGGATTGTGTATCATCAGCTTCCACAATCGCCTTTAATTCGTCATTGTCGACCAAAGTCTTCGGACGACCGCGAGGTTCATTTTTCAGGTCGAAATTCCCAGAACGGAAGCGAGCAAACCAATAACAGGTGGTGCGTTGGTTTGTAGTGTTAGCTCCGTAAACGTCGTTGATGTTGCGTGCCGCTTGTGCCGCGTTGCTGCCACGACGGTACTCATATTCCATAATTACTCGAATTTTAACGTATCCATGATGACAAAAAAGATTGAAATGCGATGAAAATGTAACACTAATCAATAAACAAATTACTACTTTTGGAAAAAGAATTCCATGTTTTTAAAATAAAATTAATTTGAAATTAGAATTCTTAGCCAAACAAAAATTATTTTGATTTGAAATGGCCAGTATTGCAGAACGGCAATTTCATAGGTAAAGACCTATTATTATGAGTCAGGGAATATTCACTTAATAACTGATGAATAGTACGTTGGGAACGGGAAGGAACTGTGAGCGCTGTGTTACACGCTGCGCTTACGCCCAGTAAAATATAAGAGACATATCAAATTAATGTACAAAATAATTGTAGGTATATGAAAAAAAATATTTTCTAAGGAAGCATTTTTGTCTTTAAAATAGCCGAAAGTGGGAGAGCAAAATTCGCGTGTACCCGATCGATGGAATTCTATAGTCCACGTGAGCGAAGCCGCGGGCACAGCTAGTGTACAATAAAATTCCAAACCATATTACCACCAATTTGTAAGATAAGTTCAAAAATCGTATTAATTGATTAGGAAATAAATTTAATAAAAATAGAGTAACTTAAATAAAACAACTTAATTTATTGATTATATTCAGTTATGATTTATTATTTTTGTAGTTTTACTTCTACTATAAATAGAAGTACAACTAGGTACTATTGTACTTTTATAACTACAATATCTTTTTATAATTTGATGCCAAAAAGAAGGTAATTACCTCAGAAAGAGCAGAGGTACCTATGTATTTAATTTGTTTTGATTTATCTACGTATGGGTCGATGTTGTCAAACATCTCAATATAAATAGAAAACGAGCTGTTTCAATTATTATTAAATAAAGTACTTAAGTGAAGATTTTGTTTTTTTTAACAATCCTAATTTCACAGAGATGTCCAAGAATTTTCAAGTTATTGTCTGGCGCGGCGCGGCGTTACAGTTCAGATGACGACAGTCTTACAGCTAGGGTTGCCACATTTTTTTAGAAGAATAATAGTATATTTTTCAAAAAATTGCAAAACGTATAGTACTTTTTGAAAAAATTAAAGTACACATTTGTTTTTAATCATTGTTATTAATCAACTGCCCAAAAAAGAGTGTATTGTTCACAGGGTTCATGTATGTAAGTTTCTTTATTACACCAAAACATTTAAATGGCTGAATACATTTGAAAAAAAAATCTCCACAGTTTTGTTGAATAAGTACATGTAAAACCCAGACGAAAAGATTCTGTGATCTCTGAGACAAGATATAAAACATGACTGACAAAATGAAAATAAATTTTAATGATAATTTGCGCTTCTGTTCTATTTAACAAAAGAATATTATAAAATAAGAGTGACAGTTGAATTAGCGATGAAAATATAGTATTTTTCTATAATTTATAGTACGATACTATATAATATAGTACGGGTGGCAACCCTGCCTACAGCCCTACTACTGATCGACCACTCACCACTCTGACATGACCACACGGCTACACTAAGCATACTAGTAGGTAATTAAGTAGTTGGTTTTATTCGTTAATTTTACATTAAAACTGTATGTTTTAACATTGATCGTTGCGTTGGTACTAACTTGCGTTGTCGAGAACCCGTTGGAACGCAGCAGTAGGCTGGTTTACTGATTGATACACTCTCGGAACTCCCAGGTGGGATTATGCAGTCACGATGGTGATGACGCTCGCGTCGTGGCTCGAGCTAGCTTACATCGTGTCACGTCACGATATCAGCGTGCGACTCACGCGGACCGCACGCTCGGACTGCGCTCACCCACGGCTCACCACGAGGCGCCGCGCCGCGCCGCGCCGCGCCATGTGCGTGTGACGTGCGGATTGCACGCACCGGCCGGCCGGCCGCGGCTCACCTGTGCAGTGTGCACTGCAGTCCGCACGGTGCACGGTTCGCGACGCGACGCTATATAGGCTAAATAGTCTAACTGTTGGACTACTACGATAATTAAAGATAAAAAATAATACACACCCTAGGTACCTACATCATAGTGATTCTAATGTTGGAAATTGTTTTAATAAAATCACAGAGATGGCATCATAGTTAATTGTACTTGCACAATGCCCGATGTCAGAAATTCACAATACCAGAATATTCAAATAAGAAAGAATACATGGACTCTTAATTAATTCAAATTAGTTCATGTTTACTAATACTAAATATAAAACTGTATTGTTAATTTCATGCACCTAATTACGTCTGGATAATAATATATCTTTTATCTTTATCGTTTTTGAACAATCTAAGTATGCGCCTGAACTTGCACATTTTGTTTTTGAACAGTTCATCTAATTTTTATTAATTCTCACGCTTCCTTTGCTATCAGCAAACTGACTACTGAGATTCCTGGTGTAGCGGTACGTGATGTGGCGTGATATTAATATGCACGGTGCACGTCGGGAGTCGAAACTTCACATCATGTCGCGTTTCAAAAAGTGTCTTACCGCCTTAAAGTTTCATCTCACCACGACACTACGTCATGCCACTTTACCACGAAACTATGTCATGCCGCGCCGGGACACGTCACTAGTCGTCACGCTGTGTGTTTCTTCTCGTCTCTGATTTCCTTATTAGAAACGCATTAAATAGTAGAAGCAAGAAGTACTTCATTGTTGTATTTTTCGAGTGCAGAGTGCAGCGGAACAAAACACGTTTAGTAGAATAGTGTTCCGGCTCGCAGTTTGTCCTTGTCCAATATGCAAAAACCTGTTACAGACGCAGTCGGCACTCTGGCCTTCCAGTTCGTGCTAATTGCTTTATTAGCTATATAAAGTGACATCTCACAAATTACTATCAAACTACCACACTTTCGGGGTAATTTGTATGTTTCATTATTGGCAACACTGACCGGTTTCATGTTTTAATTTCATCGCAATAATTTTAAATAACATACCATCACGCCTGTATTCCCGAAGGGTTAGGCAGAGGTGTAATATAATGTACACCCACAGTTCGCCGAGTATGTTTTAGGTCCCATGTAATAGGGGGCGAGCCTATTTCATATTACACAAAATTAATAAAACGACTTTATTGGGCTCGACAAACCCCACTAAATAATCTGAAACGGTTTCCAGAAACCAGTTAAATAGCATATTGCACCCGTACGAAGCCAGAGTGGGTCGCTAATTAATTAGTTATTAATTATAATATAAATGATTTCAATACAAATATTGTTCATGTATGTTCAAATGAGGACGTGTTAAGAATGGTTCACGAGGAAGGACAGTTGATAAGAAACATAAATAAGAGAAGATGAAAGATTATTGGATACTTGATACGGCACGACAAGCGCAGAAAAACAACTTTGGATGGAAACATTTAAGAAAAGCGAAGAAGGGGAAGACCTAGATTGTAGATCCGTAAGAGACACGTGACGTGTCACATGCGAACCTTACCTCTGACAACTCTCCTCAGCAAGCAGGTAACCATCCGTCTGACGTCACTGAGCCCCCTCCTCCTACGCTTTAGAACGCCGAGTCGCCGTCGGAGTTTGCCGGCCGCGGCCCTGTTGCCGCAGCTGTCCGCTTCAGGCGTGACCCTCCTCGCGCTCAACGCCGCATCCTCCGAGTACAGCGACAGTGCGGGAAGCTCTATCGGCGGTAGAGAAAATTTCCCCGGAATGTGGAATTTTTTCGCCCAGAGGTCCTCAGTGCTGCCGAAGTTGGGTAGATGTCGAGGGAGGTGAAGCGGCGGCAGGAGCTTTTTGTAGGGTACAAGGCGGTGCACGCGGACGCGCTCGTCGCTCCTGCAGCTGGAGCTCGAGAGTAGCGCCGAGGAGGTCTCTCCGGCGCCAGTGCACTCGATGAGGTTTTGGCAGACGGTCGCTTCGTGCGGGGGTCTCGAGGAGCAGGTACTGTTGTAAGAGTGTTCAGTGGAAGAGGTCCAGAAGGTGAAGGGGGAGACTGGCTCCATGTCGAGGAAGGTGCGCGAGACGTGGGGCGGCGCGGTGCACACGGTTGGTGGCTCCGGCGAAACCACGCCGAATGGGTGCGTGAAGTAGAACAGGCACAGAGGACGATCCTGCCGGGAACAAAAAACCCGATCATACAAATACTGCTTGGTGCTTGGTTACGCACACGCACACGCACACGCACACGCACACGCACACGCACACGCACTGTCCACACATACACAATAATGCACATGAGTCCCGAGTGTCCGTGAAATATATTATCTTTGTGATAGTAGCGAAGCTGCTATGTAAGAGAAACAGTTATCTTTGATAATTTAGATTTTTAAAATCATATTATTATTTAAAGATAATAAAGATAAAGATCCAAATTTTGCCTTTTGATACGTTTTTTTGTTATTGAATAAATAAGGTTCGATTTGTTATGTACCGCTAATATTTAGCAATTTATACAATTTTATTAGATTTCATTAATAAGCGAGGTATAAAAAATATTAAAGATTATGGTTAAAGATGATAATATTTGATGTGATTGTTATTTAATAAAAAGTTCAAGTTAAAAGAATCCTTATAATTTCAAAGTTTTGGTTTTAATGTACAATTTTAGTGAATAATAGATAAAAAATTTACATTTTGCTGTTGTTGTTTTTTAATAATAGCTCAGAATATTGACGCTACTACAGTACACTACGCTACACTACGGTACACCGGATGGTAAGCACAGTACAATCCATCGGCGTTCACCGCTGTGTCTGCCTGGCCCGGCCTGCATAAATATCCCTTCAAGTTATTATTCAAGGATCCGATGTCGTAAGAAGGAAGGAACACATTGGGCGGGAGATAGTTCCACAGTTTCTCGGTTCGACGAAGATAAGTCATAGAGAACTTTTTAGTTCGTATCGAGATGGAGGCTAACGTAACACTGTGACTCTGAGTTCCAGAGCGTGTGGTTCTGTTGTGGTAAGGAGAGGAAGGAATTCAATTGAATAACTATTACAGACGGTAGAACACGCTCAGCGAGTTAGTGGGCTAGCTAGAGTGAAGCGTGGCAAAACATATTTTACAATTTGGTTATTGTTTCATGCCACACTTTGTTGGTTTTATGATTGATTTAATAAAAAAATGTATAATAAATCGTTTGTGATGTAAAAAATAGTTGTTTCTGGCAAGTAAACTACGTTTTGCGATTTCTGGTGACTGGTGACTAGCGGATATTATTTTTGCCAGCTGGAAATACTGCTATGAACATTAAATTATTTTATTTTAGCAGTGAAGCGGATATATTTTCGCAAATTTTGTTGTAATGAATTCTTTTGTGAGCATTGTTTACTATGTAGTTCGCATTGTGCATGGTTGCTAGGAACGGTACCGCGCCGCGCCGCACAGTGGGCTGAAATCGGAGCCTCTCTTTCATAGGATTTTAGAAAAATTAAATATGTTATTTAATAGTTTTAAGTATACCATTTTATCAAAACAGTAATATCATTGTATAATTTAGCAATTTCTAGCTTTATTTTTAACTTCCACACCATATAATATGGACTTGTAAATTAAAAATGTATGAAAATGGATTTTCTTTTCGTCATAACTTTTTTGTGTTTTGAGTTATAAAGCTGAAACTTATACATATCGTTACTGGGGTGGTAATGAACCCTTAGGACCTTTCACCTTGAGCTCGGGCGTTCCCGTTCAACAGATATTTGTTGATGAAAATTTCATACTTTGATGGCATTGTATTGAGGTGAAATCATCAATCTGTAGGTTTATTTTCGACGTGAATGCTACAGGTATCGATTAATAAAGTTACCCTGATTTACCCTACCGCTTCGTTTTCAAAAATACGATTCAGAATTCGTTTTAAAATTTCAATATACCTATTTTTTGAAGTGAAACTTCTTTATCGACGTATGGGAGAAATTTTGTAGCAATCGTCACGTTTTTCGGTTACGCGCCATGTTGCTTTTTTTATCAAAGTTTAGTATAGTGACGTAAAGAATTTAATGTAATATATTATAATAATAACAACAATATATTAGTTTTGAAGTTTGGTTTGAAATAAGAATAACAATATATTAATTTGAAAGTGATAAAATAAAAATACTTACTCAAATTTAAGTGAATTTACAAGAAAATTGTGAGTGATTATATATTTCGTTTTATAAATTCAACACGTATGAGCATGATTTTAATATTTATTTGAGGTTATCCTCACTTTTTGATTGTAAGTATCAGTGAATGTATATAAATCTGTTAAAATTAGCAAGTATTAATAAATATGACTGTAAATCTAGTGAACATTATTAATTCTAAAAACAATAAAAAATATAAATTAAATAATAATTTCAAAATAAAACAAAACACGATTAGAAAATAAAAATATGTATACGTACATCTTTTTTAATTATTCGTTTTTAATGATTTATTTATTCATTTTTAATTTTATAAAATCGTTGCATTTCTACAAAATTAACTGTCATCATATAATTGTATTACTTTGAAAAGATAATTCCAATTATTTATTCATAACTTGTAAATATAATACAATAAATAAATAGCAATGATATTATAATAAGAACAATGATAAAATAAATTACTCATTAGTTGTATGCAAGTCTATAATAATAAAATAGCTTTAATTTAATACGGAAAAAATTGTTTTTCTTAAGGCTTAAGCCTTATCTACCCCATTTTCGTGAAGTTGCAAATAGTAGAAAAATTATATGTCGTAAAGAAGTTTCACTTCTTACCTGTGTACTCTGGTACACACACACATTTTTTTTATTAAAAGTTGTAAATTACCTATAAATTTGCACTATAAACTTAAATTAACACCAATTATCATTACCTGCTACTATTCTTGATTGTTTTTGTACCACATTTGTACCAAAATGTCTTGATTTTGCTAATTAGAGTAATTAGTTTATTTGTTTCGTTGATATTGATGTATGTCATAAAAGATTAAACAGTTATTTCTAGGGCTAGATTAGGATTCTAAATGAAAGCAGTTTAAATAACATGAGATCTTATATTCATTTTAACTTATCGATTTCAACAGTACCTCTAAATAGAAGATGTAAATGTAAATTCCAAATATATAAAAATATTTTATAACAAAATTATGATATTATAAATTATGATATACATATACTTCCGATGATACCTACTTAATTACACTCATACATTACTCAGAGTCACACAAATTTCTTAGATCTACAAACTCTATATTTTCTCTATCTGATGTAGAATTTACCAATAACAATTTAGCTTCATCTGATAGCGGTTTATGGCTAAGTTGACTTATCTTAGGTCTGATGCTGGACAGGTATGGGTCAGAAGTTATTAACAAACTATGAATAATATCTTCATTTGTTGCAATTCTACTAATTTTTCTCGAGTGAAATACTCTAAAATGTTTAAAATTTTTATTGCGTGCTTCAGAAGCCTCTTCAGAAAGATTGCCAATTGGGATAAAGTTATTATGCTCAATTATGTCTGCACCATACATGAGTAATTTATGCGCGCTAGAAGGCATATAATACCACTGATATAACTCGACATATTTATGAGCTGTTTTAGAACAATATTGCCGGAACTTTTCCACATCAACAAACTTTCCACATGAGACTACCTGAAGAATCACCGCAAATCTCCTGATGAGTTCTTCATCAACATCAGAGATCTTTGCAGTTACTTAAGGATTTGCAAAAAACCTTCTTGCGGTGTTCCCATCATTGGTCGTTCCCGCACCTGGTTTAACTATATCTACAAGCAGTCCCATTTCATCTCGAAACTTTTCTTGAATAATATTTTTTTTGTTATCTACTAGTTGCTTTAAATCGTCTCCTTTGGCTTGCCATTTTTTGAAATCTAGGCGATACGCAATATGCAATACGCATTCCATGCATTTAATCCAGGCGTGGAGGGAAGATGGGCCATAATTAACAGACTGAGTTCTTCGCTATATCAAGTCGATGGCATTCATATCTTTCGGCTTCGCTTTACAAATATCACATGCTGCTGTTGAGGTATCTGAAAGATATGAAGTTATCTTACCATCTATCATGGTCATATGAAGTCTGTGTTTCACATTTGTATAATTGACAGCAGTTGGCTGCAATGCAGCAATTTCCCTTTCAACTGCCAGCATTTTTTCTTTTATATTTAAATTACTTTCCTTTATGAACTTAAAATAAATAGGTCTACTGTAAAATGTTGATGATGCATTGGGATTTTACCATGTAATTTCATCCGTATCCTCTCTCACCAGTTTCAACGGTGCAAATGAACACATGAAGATTCTGGAATCATCCCCAATCATTTTTTGTTTGTAGTTGCTTTGTTCAGATGCACCATGAAAACCCCATTTACTGATGAGAGTTAAATTGCTACCAATAACCTCTGTTGGAAATGGTAATGTTTTTAAGAGTCTTTTGACTGTAATGTTCAGAACAGACTGAAGTTTTAGCTTAACTTCACTATCTGTTATCAACATGTCTTCTTTTTCCACGTAGCACTCCTTTTTCGCAGACTGTATTGCTTTATTATATGATGGGAAAATATCACACCCCATGTATTTTGTACTCTGCCTTAGTGTTACGTATTGCCATTTTGATAACTTCAAAGACGTTGATTTACCCAGTGCTGCATCAGCAGAATAAGTTCGCTTTGTAGGGTTTAGGCATGCTCGAAGCATTTTCGCATCTTCAGAGTGTTTAATTAAATGCTTTAGTAACTCAGAAAAGTCAGTGTGGTTTTCATTTTCAGCGGCTTTCTTGGCCAAAGCGTACGCTAATGTAGCAAAATCATTTTCGCTAATAAGATTTTCAGTTCTTCTCCTTTTTTGAAGTGGACTCAGGTCCGCGAATACTTTTCTCGGTGACTTTATTTTGGGTGACAAAAATACACTATCAGGCACAGTGTATTCTACTGATGTACTAGATAGTAATGCTAAGGAAACACACGTTTATGCATCTCCATCTCTCAACTGATCAATGTATGTTTCAATAAATGCTGGCCACTTGATATCTATTTCTAACCACTCTGCAAACTTTTATAAAAAAATACTTCCATTACCACCCCAGTAACGATATGTATAAGTTTCAGCTTTACAACTCAAAATACAAAAAAGATATGACGAAAAGAAAATCCATTTTCATTCATTTGAAATTTACAAGTCCATATTATATGGTGTAGAAGGTAAAAATAAAGCTTGAAATTACTAAATTATACAATGATATGACTGTTTTGACAAAACTGTATACTTAAAACTATGAAATAACATATTTAATATTTCTAAAATCCTATGAAAGGGGTGGCTCCGATTTCAGCCCACCGTGCGCCGCGCCGGTGGGTATGTAATTACGTATCATCAGACTAACAGAGGAAGTCGGAGTAAAAAAAATCCAGTACCTACTGTGTTTTAAACTTGGGATTTTTCGTTCGGCTTCTGGCAATGATACTTTTAGCTTACCAATCAGCAATATTAATATTGCTTGTATGTATATGACTATGAACTTTTGTGGTATGATTTATTCCTCAAAATTTTCCGGAACGCTCTATGAATTTAACTGAAACATTTAAATAGGAATGTATTGTGCAAAAGTACGAGTACCTACCGACTATATAGTCGTAGTCTCTCGCAAGAGTCGCGAACGCAACAAACATACCTTAAAGTCATCCGTTGAAGTGGACGCGTCCGATTTGTTCACATTCATATTTATTGAAACTTGTAGCTCGAGACTTGTATATATTCACAGCGTAACTTATAAACTGGTGGAGTGGTCGAGGGGGCCGCGCGGAGTTCCAGCTGCATCCAACTGGTGTCTCGCGAACAAACAACTATGATTTCACTGATTGTTCTTGAATCGTAAACAAAACACGACGATATTATTATCTTCAATCTCTGTTAGTATTTAAATAGGTTTCGCGACAAGCGCAGTCCGAATGCCGTCGTGGCCTGAGGCCTATGAAGGAGCCTCATATACCACCGCAGGTACCACTGTACTACGCACTGAGCTGCTACGGTCGCGGCCTCGCGCCTGACTCGTCCCCTCGTCTTTAGGGATGATCGAGATTATCGAAACATTAATTGTACGTTCTCTAAAACAATGATACATAAATGTCATGAAGAAAACATCAAACATCGATATTTACAAACTTGTCTGTTATAAATGGATTTCGGAATATAACATGGCTGCATCGCCGCACCGCTAGGATTACTTTCAGGGAGGTGCATCAGCATCTACACACTATACTATTAACAAATAAAATATAATATATAGATAATACAGATCCCTATGATTGGTAAAAATTATACAAGTCTTGTGAAAATTTGGCAAGTAACACAAACACATAAAATTAATGTTCAAACCGTTACTTAATAATTTAAAAAAAAACACCAAGTATTTGTTTTCCGATGGAAGAGTGCAAGTACCTTGCACTCTGTTGTCAGCACCCATAGAATATACGCAGAAACATATAATAAGATTTCTAAAAAAAGGTTATTAGTTCTAGAATACAGCATCGAAAAATAAAAGGGGCCCAAAATATATATAGAGTTAGTACCCACGAACAAAATCGCTCAACTATTATGTTAGCACCAAAACGCGATGTTTACTCACCTATAATAATATCGATATTGTTAGAATTAAGCTCGTCCCTAGCGAAGGCGCGTCGCGCGTCACGCGGGGCAACTGGGAAACATCGCTTTATTCATAAACATAAGCACAGATATTACACAGAGAAGAATTTCATATTAACAAAAACATATTTAACGAATAACTTTAAAGGTAGCAATGTAAAAGCAAATTGCAGGATCGAGTCGAGACTGCTTGTAACAACAATCTGAATTCACATAGGGGTAGCTACCCCTATACGCACCACCTCTATATTACTTACTAAGTTGAACGTAGTTAATAGCACTATCTACTGACCGTGAACAAAGCATACCTTTAAACCTCAACGTTTAGCAAAGGTGGCAAACAAACGTACGGCCCGCCTCATAGTAAGCGGTTACCGTACCCTATAAGCACTTGGAATAGCATAGGTATCACTAGCGAGTTGTCTAACTTGAATCCCTCTTCCCCCCAGAGCTCTGGAAACCCAACACACCTCAGGAACACGACACAAGGTCCGGCTGCCCCAAGTAGAAATTACTCTGTTCTCATACTTACACATTATAAAATGAAAATGTCCGTCACGGGACAATCAAGATGGTTCACATAAACAAACATGGTTATTATTTACAAATATGTAGTTGTGATTTGTGAAACGTGTACGTACCTCCTACATTGTATGTGTTTGTAGCTTACCTACTATTACGATTCTTAAACCGTGCTGTTACTCTTTGATTATATAGGTACAGGATTACTTTGAGAAAGACAAGATGAATATGTCTAAGTCCAACCCCTACACAGGCCCCAGGGGGGGTGAGGGGGCGGTGCTATCCGTGACATCGCTCGTCGTCCCCGCGCGTCACCCGACCCCCAGCCCCCGGCCGCGCGGCACGGCGCCGGTCTGACCCCTCTGCCGCGGCTCCTTGAGTTGTAGGAGTTAGAGAACGTTGGCAAGCTGAATTCGATATCTCATCAAATAACATTGTTTTCTAATGATGTACAGCAAAAAAATCACGATTTAGTTATCCGCGGGTTTAAAAAATGTAAGCAATTTCTGTATAGAGAACAAACAATGCATTATGTTACCTACTAATTGTTAAATCACATCCTGAAGTTTTGTAAAGCAAGAGACTCTCACCACCGCTGCACCGCCCAGTTCATTCACGCAATAATTTGGAATGAATAACAAATGTTACTCCTCGTTCATTCACAATTAGCTGCTGTGTCCGTAACTTAGCTCACGTGGACTACAGAATGTCCGCGCAAATCTTGTTCCTGCGCTCCCGGCTATATTAAAGACAAAAATGCTTATTATGGGTGTTCCTTAGAAGATAGACGTATACTCTCCTAGACTTTTTTTTGTAGATCTTTTTAATGCTTTCAATTATGTCGTACATTAATTTGCTATATCTTTTATGGTTTTTCTCAGCGTAAACCATTTAACCGCTCGAATTGGTTCACCATGAACACTTTTTTTATTTATTAAGTTACTGCCTATAACATCAGCTATCTATTAGTGATCCAACCGTTTCAGAGATTCCCCGGAACAAACAAACAGACATTTCAACTTTATTAATTGTATAGGTGTCGAGTAACAAAACAAAATAAGTTTCGAATCGGAAAACAGTTTGTTGGCGCTTAAATCCATCTGTCTCTTTGCCCACCTCGTCATTATTCACCAGATATTTCGGCTCTGGGTCGTCACTTGGGCTTGCTTCTGGTCATCGCTTACTACAGACATCCCAATAAGAACGGGGCTACCTCGCTTCTTTAGATCAGAAATTATTTAGAGAACTTGCTTAGTTATGTGTTCTTCAGGCCTTCTCGTTACACGGCCATACCACCTCGGGCGCGCTTTATCTTAAAACTTCCTCGGATATGCTCGTTTCTTACTCTGTCTCCTGCCCGTCTCAGCATTCTCATCTCGGTCGTGTGTACTTTTTGACCTGGGTCATTTAGTTAGCCAGCATTCAGCACCGTAAATTAGAACTGGACGGGTTGCACCTTTTCCATGAGAGAAACCGGCATTCTGCTATCGCATAACACGCATACGAGCTGTCGCCGCTATAATCATCCAGTGTTGATACGGTGAGTTACGTCGGCGTTGATTGTGCCATTCTTAGAGATCACAGAGCCAAGGTAAGTGTGGTCGACTTCCTTTGGCTGGTAGCTTTGAATTTATATAGTGGGTATTCTATTCGGTTGTCGCAAAGTAACACGCAACAATTGCAATCACCAGTCAACAGTTGGATGTTGTCTCTTTCCCATATTTTTAAATTATGGGACATAAATTTTACAGCGCGGGAGTTTTCTCACACTCTTATGTTGTCTTTGTTTTTAAAGAATGGGATTAGGAAACTTTTCCTCTATTTTGCAAGTACACCACCGCGGGTGATGTTATTAAAAATTGGATACCACTTTCTCCCGTTCTCGCATTTATACCAACATTTAAAATCTGCAGCGACAACAGCATGGTTTCTTTACTTTTTGTGTATTTTAGGGAGCAAACATCTATAGTGCTTGTGGATCTTACATACCTGATTGTGTGTGTTGTGTTGCAGTAGGTATAATGCTCAGGCCGTTCAGGTGCTCACGAGAAGCCTAAGGATCAATGAGAATAACGTGGCTAAGCAGGTTACGATAAAAAAATTGACTCCTTTAATTAGAAATTGACGAAAATATTTGTTGACGATAAATACACTTAATAACTTAATAAATGAATGTAAAATTTTATTTACTATTAAAACTTGTCAAGAAGAAACCCCATATCAAACAAAGTAAGGAACTGGTTTGTAAATGAATTGAAGAAGTAGGTACATTCCGACAGCTATAATTAAAGGAATTGCTATGGAAATTGGCACCCATTAGATCTCGGCTCTTATAACGGTGACAACGACTACACCAAACATCGTTTCTACTAAACTTGGCCCCTTTTTCATATTTATGTTTTTTGTTGGGGGAATTATTACACAATTGTAAACATTATGTATGTACCTACACAGTTAAAAAAGATATTGAAAAACGCAGATGCAGAGTGGAAACCTCTTGTTATATATAAGGTTATGTTTAAAAGGCTGTGCAGCTCTTACATACTCACATATAGTTATATACGTGTATGTACAATATATGTGTGTGTCGTGTCACCTACAATAGAACATATCCTACAATTCTAAGTCCAACAGTTATTAAATGGGTTAATTTTCCTTAGATTCGATATTAAATGAATTATTAGTGGTTATCGTGGACACAATAAGATATATTATGCAAGTGATAACAGCTGATAACGGTGACGTAGAGTCAGTTCGGTATACACGTGCGTGCCAGCACTACCCTGTACCGCGCTCTTTTATTCAAGATTCAATTCCCGCGTTTTTTGACAGTTGTCGGTGGCGGCAGGCGACCGGCGCACGCGCACGCGCACGCGCACACATCCCTCGCTCGCAGCCGGACGTGAATACTCGACGAACACTTCATAAAACGGATAATTCATGTGAAATTGTAGCTGTGTTACGGTCAAGTGCCTTGTGACAGTGAGCAAGACGAGGCGCGAGACGCAAGACACCCGGCGAAGCAACGCGTACGTCACGTCACGAGTCGCACGACACGACTACGAGCCGGACCGGTCTCTCTGATTAGATATTATCATAACACATTTCACTTGCATACTCCAGTAGGGAGGTTATTATTTATACATTAATAGAATCTCATGATGTTGACTATTTCCGATAAACTTGTATATTTATATAAATTAAGGTAAACGCGTCGTAGAACTGCATCGCACCTCACCCCCTACTTACTTACACAATATATTAATTCCATTATAACCAATACTGGCTTCTGCCCGCAACTTCGTCTACGTCTACTTAAGAATTCGGTTTCTACCCAGATAAAAAATATCCTATTTGTAAATCCAAGTAATAAAATTGTTAATAAACTATCTACGTTCCAAATTTGATCCAAACATAGAAACATTTACGTGAATAATATTATTAGGATCTATGTGGCACGATTATAAGTGATAAAGTATAAACAAAGATGACGTGTTCTTTCATGAATTCATGTAAATTGTATTATAGATAGGGACAGATGCGATACCGCGCCGCACAATGCATGGCGCGGGCGCGGGCGCGGGCGCGGGCGCGGGCGCGGGCGCGGGCGCGGGCCGCAGCTTCTGATCAGATATTATTTACTGAGGTGTGTAGCGTGTAGTACCGTATAGTGCACAGTGCACAGGTAGCAGTTGAGCTGGTGATAGACTTACACACTAGTATTGGAATTTCGATCCAATGGTACGACGCGACGCGGCGTGTCCCGATAATATTTTTTCCAGCTACTAACAGTATGGGAGGAATTAAGAGGAGAGTGAATCGACTTTTAAAAGAGAGTTTGTTTGTTTGGGTGAAAACGCTAATCTCAGGAACTACTGGTTGGAATAGGAAAATTATTTTAGTGTTTGAAAACCCATTTATGGAGGAAGGCTATAAGCTATATAACATCACGCTACGATCAATAGGAGCGGAACATTAATGAAAAATGTTGCGAAAACGGGGAATATTTGTTCCTTTTGAGAGCTTCCATTAAGTGATGCAGACGCAGTTGCGCGGGTCAGCGAGTACATAATACTGCAGTAAGGTACTCGGCGGAAATAAAGACCAACGATTCAATTTTGATTCAAATCTTTTATTCGTCAGTACCTACTAAAAATAGTCTTGGAAGATGATAAACCAAATATTTATTTCCATTCAAGGATTTATAGACAAATTGTGAAACTATTTAATATACTTAGCTCTCATCTGGTCAAAGTGCCATCGCGAATATGTTTTCGTAGGTGAAAGTCTTTTTTGATGACGATGCAGCTTTTGTGACTGATTCTGCTTACACACTTCATTACATAGCGGACACGTTCTCCCAAATTATTGACTGGTACGAAAACAGTGACATCTTGAATGAGGTAACCCCTTGAAAGTAATGGATAGATATTACTAGTTGATTTAATATTGTTGTACAATATATCCCAAGAGAGCGAGTTACAAACCTGCAACAATGAGGGTGGAATAATAAGTATTTACAAAAAAAAGTAAAGCGATCGGCTCCCAGACATTCATCTTGAGAATACATTAACTTGGAGAAGAAAGCTGGAAAATAGATTCACAACGAGCCTCCATATGTGATGTATTTCCAAAATTCTGGGGAAAACATGCACATACAGTTTTACAAATGAAAGGTCCCTGAGAGAACACGACTGCTCACTGCCCAGTACCCAACTTAAAAACTATTTTAAAACAGAGACGTGTTCGCTGGCCGCGACACGTGTATCATACGTCACGCCGGACGCGGCACCACGCGTACAAAGTTCTGTCTTACCTCATGCTGTAAAGTATGCAAAAGGATCGTTAGAAGTGTTAGAAGACCAACATTACGTTTCACAGACTGTAACTAAGCGAGCGAGGCATAAGCGCATAGAGGCGTGGTTCCTGGTAGCACGGAGGACGTGGAACTATGGTGGAACTCTCGGAAAGCCTCGTATTAGCCCAGTGATGAGTGTATAATGCGTGCTCAGTGCTCTTTCATTAAATAAAAAAATACGTGTTAAAATGCTTGAAGTCCAGTTAGCGCGATACGATCCTACGTTCGAGTTAATGACCTCTGTCTCATGCTTTAAACCAGACGCTTAGATGCATGAACTATGATTACATGTCGCGGTGTCGCGTGTCCCTTCTGGTTTCCACTCACTACATACACTATGACACAGCACATTGCACAATTAAACTATGTTCCACCGTTATTTGATAATAATCATAGGACAATTTAATTATCTATTTTAACATAAATCTTTACTGGAATATTATCTACATAAGTACATACATAATGCATACAAACTTGTTGTAGATGTTTAGTATATACTATAAATACATAATATGTAGGAGCAAGCATAGTTGTATGTAAGTGGAAGTGTTCTTGATACCGAGCATAGTACGCGAAGCGCGTGTGAGCCGAGCAGACAGACAGACAGACAAACACTGCTGCAGTGCTACAGCGAGTCTCCCCGCGGGGGTCGGTCGGTCGCGTCGGACGCTCCATCGGCATCGCCAAGGTGAACCGCTCATCTAAAAATAGCTGAGATAGTAAAGCGAACCAGCCGACCGCGACCCCGGGACGCGACCCGCGATCAACGAATATATCGAAAGCGTCCTGTCGTCGTGTCCACCTCAACTGCGCTACTCCGCTAAACCAATTACATTATTTTTATTTTATTATTTTTTATTTTACAGTTACGTCTACCTACCTACCTACTGGGTCAATATTGTGTCTATTGTTCAATAATTGTAATTAAATATTTTCTATTAACAAAACTTCGTGTATCTATTATCTACTCAGTTAAATCTGACAATAAACAAAACATATATCAGTACGTATACACATTTTCAGACATTCAAAAACACAAAAACACTATTTAAAATTTAGTATTAATATATTACTTAATCAGGATACTTATTGCATTCTTAGATAAAACAAATACACAACAAAAAATATTTGTGATCCAAACTAACATTACAAATGCTAAAGTAACTCTGTCTATCTCTCAATTGTCTTTCTATCTGTTTGTTACGGTTTCACGCTTTATCAGATTAACCAATTTTGATAAATTTTGTTATAGAGATAGGTTCGACCTTGGAGAAGAACATATGCTACTTTTTGTCATGAAAACATAACCTGAAGGGGTAAAATAGGGTATGACAGTGTGTATGAAGGAGCCATCATTTCTCTAATTAGATAGGTATATGGAAGTTCATATTCATTATGCTTCTGGTAAGAAATAAGAATATTTCGCGTTTTAAAATAATCACTCCTCAAGGGGTAAAGCAATAAGGGTTGATTTAAAGTATTTTTTTAGTTTTAATGGAAGGTTAATGTATTGTATGATTGTATCATATTGGCATATAATAACAATATCATACACAAAGTGATATATACATAAATCACGCCTATTTCCCAAAGGGATAGGCAGAGAACACGTCCTTCCACCTGCTACGATCCTGACATACATCTTTCGCTTCTTCGACATTCATTAATCTTTTCATGCATGCTCGTCGGTTTAGAGTACTCTTGACCTTACCTTTCTTCAGAACGTCTCCGATTTGATCGATAAATGTTCGTCTAGGCCTTCCTTTTCCAACGTTTCTTTTAACACTCATTATACATTTGTTAAGTTATTCTTCTTTCATTCATTCTCTCAACCATGTAAGCATCCCTTTCGCAATCCGTGTGACTATATCTTCTTTCACACCACACAGCTCTCTTATCACACTATTTCTTATCCTGTCACTCAATTTCACTCATAACATACCTCTTAGCACTCTCATTTCTACTGCATTTATTTTACTTTCATGATTTTTCTGCCACACCCAGATTTCAATTCCGTACATGAGAGTTGGAACCAACACTCCTCTATGCACAGCCAAACGAGCTTTCAAAGAAATTTTCTGGAAAAGGAGTGTAACGCCCCATTCACCATATTACTCGCATTTACTCTCCTTCCTATATCTCTTTCACACTTTCCATCCCTGGTAAACATCGATCCCAAGTATACAAACTCACTTACTTGCTCCAGTTCATCAATCCGGTAAAAAAAAGTTCCGGTTACGATTATCAAAGTGATAAACCCATCAATGATTTTATTCTGGTTTATCGCGTTCCGGTATCAGTCGGTTTTTATAAATTTGTTAAGTATAGTATGAAGACAGATGAAACTATAAAGAAAGAAATAAACTATCCACGTAAAATAATTATGTAGGTACGCAGACGAAGTTTCGGGTGCCCCGTGCCAGCCAGTTATTATATTTGTGAAATAATATGCGTAGAATATTAGAATAAAATCATGACTTTCCTTTTTGCTTCGCCGTAGTCGGGTAAACAGATAATTAGTGGAATCCTACATACAGTTTATTATATTGTAAAAGTTAAAATCGAGTCAGTGGAATGTAGTGCGCACTCGCACACAGAGATGGCGTCACAGTTTTTGGTTTCTGCTCAACGGAAGATCACATGGATTGTTGAGGTGGATGAGGAACCAGCTTACACCCTTGCGCCATATGACAAACATGTCAATTATAGCAAATGTAAGTAGGTATCTTACTTTCCTATGTATTTATTCAAGTTAAAATATCATTATACTATGTAGGTATCTACAATATTCGGCTGTTCCATTTCAAAACCCAGTAAGGGGCACTTTTTACAAAAATCGTTTTAATGCAAAACTTGCAAACCTGTAAGCCCCTATCAAATATAAAAACACCAGCGTTGAAAACTAACAAATAAGCACAATGCGCAATTTACTAAATATTTGCTGAGGCATTTAATATTACAGCAAATGTACAAAGACTATAAGCAAAAAAAAAACAAATTTTAAATATGGGTTTCAATTATATAGATTAAAAAGGGTTATGTAGCACTTGTATAGATGAACTGATAATTGTAAAGTTCAAAATAAAATTGGACCCTTTACGCAGCAATGATTATGATGGTCAACGACGCCTTGAATGATCGAATCGAATGAACGATTAGCTATCTATCAAAAGATCATGCTCACATGTCTGCGGAAGCTGTTCATGGTAATCAGTGGCGGCTTTAGGGGGTGGCGATCAGGGCAATCGCCCGGGGCCTCGCTCTTGCAGGGGTCTCGCTCTTGCAGGGGACTCACTTCAAAAAATACAATTTAAAAAAAATTTAAAACTTTTGATTTTGATCCTTAATTACTTATTAAGGTTATAACATAACGGGAAATTAAAATAAAGTTAGTTAACTAATTCATTCATTCAAATCATAATTAATATATTTATTTTGTAGTACTTGAATATCGCGCCTCGAAACACTTAGCACTCGGGACAAGTATAGCATTATATAGTCTGTGACTCGGGAGTCGGGACATAATGTTCTGCTCGTCTATCGTTCGGGGAATCCCCGTCGCTAGACGAATTCCCTTGTTCGTCAACTTTTGTCATCTTGGAATTATTTTGCTTGCTGTATGAGTTACAAAATCGTTGGTGTACCGTACATATCTTTCAATTATATTTAATATTACGCTCTTATAGTGTTTCAAGTATTGAGTGAGCTGGAAAATTGTAAATTATAGTATTTTAGGTATTGAGTAAGCCGATAAAGTGTAAAAAAACTGTGTGACACCTACTTCAAAATTATTTCTGACTATTTGTGCGAAACAAAACAAGATTTACGATATGAGTTCGCGTGATCGTGATACCGGTAGATAATTTGAGTCAGGGAGTTCAAAAAGGAAACGAGCTATCAAAAGAAAACAGGTACAAGAAAATCTACGTGAAAAGTGATGATCAAGAAACCTATACGAAACATTTATTGATTGAAAGTGACTTTAATCCTGATTCAGCTGAAAACATTCCTTCGACATCATCATGGGTGTCGCGGCCGCTATCATCAAATAAAAACAGCGAGGATGAATTATCATATCATTCAAATCATTAGATTTAACTACATCATTGTCTCTTAGGTCACCAGTGCCGCCGTCAACGCTATCCAGTCAAGAAAAGGAATCTGAGCCCAAGGCTATGTCTACATCCAAGACTGCTGGAATGGAAAATCTGAATCCTCAAAATGACCTCGGTTTGTGGCTCATAACAATTACTGATGTAGACCGAACTGAGATTGTATTAAGAGGTCCAATCCGGATTAAAGTTGAGTTATTTCCCGTAAATGATAATGGATGGCGATTCAGTGAAATATCATAATAATAAAATATTAGTTAACGGTGAAAAGCTTGACAGGCGCTGGAAGATTTATTCACAAACAAAGGATGCCGTTTACTGCTTTCCGTATCAAATATTCGGGCTATAAAATACAAAGATTGGATCAAGTGAAGGAATGTGTGATTGGAAACACTTGGGTGATTAGGTACCTAAAGTCACACGAATCTAGTCGCCGGCACAAAGATTGTATGCTGAAATTAATTAATTTAGAGAATGGTTTAAAAAGCTGTTCCACTATTGACTCCTTGGTTCAGTCACAAATTGAACAAGAAAGGCAACGTTGGAGAGATATTTTAGAACGATCGCTCGCAATTGTAAATTTTTTAGCATCTCACAATTTGGCTTTCAGGGGTCATAGAGAGAAGTTGACATCTGACTCAGTTTAGAGTGAGACAAGCGGCAACTTTATAGATTTAGTAAAGTTAATAGCCCGATTTGATCCCGTGCTGAGACTTCACTTACAACAAGTAAAAGATAAAACGATTAATGACTACTATATCGGAAAAAATGTTCAAAATGAGCTCCTACAATTAATGGCAAGTCACGTGAAAACTGAAATGGTTGAATAAACAATTAATAATAAATATTACTCTATTATAACATTTATACTTATTATAAGATTTTTTAATACATATAGAGCTGAAATTAAAGAACATTTTATTGGTTTCATAGCCGTCGAAAAAACCACAGCTGAGTTTGACTAATTATATAATCACAGAATTAGAACAGTTAGATATATATCATTGCAAAATTGCAGAGGCTAAGGATATGATAATGGTGCATTTATGCGTGGTGAAAAAAGTGGTGTCCAATAACGTATTATAGAAATTAATTCACTTGCTTATTTTTTACCTTGTGGGAGTCATAGCTCGAATCTCATCCTAGGAGATGCAGCATCGTCTTGTATCCAAGCAAAATCTTTTTGGTTTTCTACAAAGGTTGTACACTCTTTTTGCCGGCTTAAGTCAGAGGTGGGCTATTTTAAATGCTCATACTTATAAAATCCTTATTGCTAAAACCACTTCTGAAACTAGATGGGAGTGCAGAGTAGCATCGGTGAAGGCCGTTAAATACCAACAAAGTCATATATGTGATGCTTTAAAGGATTTAGCAGAAAATTCAACAGATTGTCAGTTGGTCTGTGAATGCCATTCTATAGAAAAGGAAATTACTACCTACGAATTTGTAGTTTCACTTGTCATACGGTATGACATTCTTACAAAGATAAATGTTATCAGTAAAATGTGGCAAAGCGAAAACATGCACTTAGATGAGGCTATACAACACCTAAATGCATTCACAAATTGGCTCGATAATTATCGAGAAAATGGTTTTTAGTTATCCCTCGTAACAGCGAGAGAAATAGCCGAAGAAAATGATATTGACAGACAGTTTAAAGAAATCCGAAGACGACTTAAAAAAAGGCATTTTGATTATGAAGGGGAAGATGAAGCTCATGAATTGAATGCGGAAGAGATTTTCAAAATAAACTATTTTTATGTTATTGTCGACAATGTGCGCGCAAGCTGCTATCGTAGGTTTGAGACACTTAAACATCATGAGAGCATATTTCGTTTCATGTATAATATAAAAAGATTAAAGGAAATTAGTGATGGTGAACTTTCGAAGCAATGCAGCGACTTGCAAATATCTATGACAGTAGGAGAATCATGTGATATTGTTGGACATGAATTTTACGAAGAACTGAATATGTTCATCCGTGTGTATGAAGGAAACGATGACATTATCTCAGTGCTGAAATACATACAACTTATTTTTCAGATTTAAAATAAACCACTCCAAAAATTGCACTGTCTAATAAAAAATTTTGATTGGACTATATTTCCTAAAAGTTTTGTCAGTCCAAAAGGCATTAAAGAAATTAAATAAAAAATTTGTATCTGATGCCTGAATCAAGAAAGTCATTTTGGAATAATTGACCCGTCAATGACTCGTCTGACGATTGGGCAAGTCTTTGCCTGAATAGGTCTTTTTTATGAATTGATAAACTTTTCTATGTTGTCTATTGTTGTATCATGTCTATTATATTTCCATAGCTATACAGTAATTACCTACTAGAATTTGGTCAGTGAGACATGCAAAGGACCATGATACATAAAACAACAAAACCTAGCAAGTGCTCTTACTATGTTATGAAACTGATTGCTACATGAACCATACTTATTAAGGGTTTAGAAATATGTAATATATATATATTATACATATATTCAAATATTAGTAGTCCTATGTGTTTTTTTACCTAACATGATACTTTTCAAAGGCTGACCTATTTTACGTTTATGCGCTCTCCTGTAAAATTTAGTTTGGAGTCCTTACTAGGTTTTGAAATAGGGCAGCCGTGTATACATCAACACCGATCTAATTTCTCCTGTTTGGTAAAAGAATACGTGCGCGGCGCGGTGCCAAAAGTGCTAAGTCGGCATGATTTTTTCCGAAATTTTCAACAATCATTGTCAAATTTCAGCCAATTTACACAAAAAAAAAATCTGGTAATAGTATTGCTACAACATCGATAACTGTCAAATTAATTAATAGCCATTTGCACACTTCTTTTTCTAAAGATAAATAAGGAAAGAAAACCGGTAGTTGACCACTAACCTACTAAAGACTATAGACTAATAGTTTAGGACATACTTATAAATTGATTCCTTATTAATTAGTCATTATTGTCATGTAGATGTAACATCTATTTGTGTTAACTACGCATGTGCTACTTTTACTTAGTTATGTATCTATACAATACAACAGAGCTGTCAGTTGTTTACAGACTGACACACCGAAAACCGGGTAGGTACTTCATATTTCCTCGCCAATTTTCGTGATATTTGATGTGGATTAATTAATACCTTCTGATTTATTTTCTTATTTATTAAGGTAACGTTTTATTTTACAAATCGAAATTTTCTTTGTTGAGCTGACACGCATGGTTGTCCAACCACTACTAACCTACTACCTAACTACTAACTCAACATCTTGAAGGTGCTCAATTTCATTTACAAAAAGAAATACTTATTCGTGTTTAACTAACAGTTCAGCAAAGTTTACAAAACATTTACTTATTTAATTTAAAAAAAAAAAGAGAAAGCTACGCAACCCTATGTGGTCTAATACGTATAATAATGCGTTTACCTTACATAATAAAAGGTAACAAGATATACCATTTCCATTTCTTTATTTTCTCGATGACAGCTCTTGTAAAAACTTGAACGAGCGACTTTTTTACATTATGTATGCATTATTTTATAAAAATATGACGTTTACACACGTACAAGGTTATACCAGAGTCGGAGAAACTGATAGGAATGGAGCGATATCGATAAACGTAACACGATAACAGACCCGATATTTTTTTACAAAATGTAAGAAACTATACTACTGCCGGATACTTTTGTACAAATTTATTAACTAATATTATATTTCATTACAAGATGTTACACGTATTAATTCTTGATTGATAATGCCAACTTCTTCAAAATTTTCGGAGCTGTTGTAAAATAAATAGGTATAGGTTACTCGACAATGAAACGAAATAATTATAACGACAGTAAATCTTTATTTATTTATTTTAATCAAAATCTGTTGAATCGTCACTGTCACTCGATGGTTATTACTTATTTGGTCACAACACTACAACTATCAAATTAGAACTGTCATCGAGAAAATAAAGAAATGGAAATAGTATAGATTTGCGCGGATGACCTCTTTTTGGGTTGTCAATTACCAAATTAGGCCAACTGCGGATGAATTTTTCTTTCTTGGCTGTTGTCGATCAACGCGATGCGATTGTAATCCATTGTGTTGTTTTTACAATACAATCTGTACTACAATTATTTTGCTAACAATCCATGTTTTACCTGGCAACACTAAAGCCTCCTACAGTGTGAATTTGGTGTAAATAAACTAAAATGTCGCATATAGTAAAACAGCGAATTCTACTAAATATAAAACAATTTAAATTTCTCAGTTTATGGTGAAGATGAACGTAATAAACTGGTGAATGTGAAGCTTGGGACTTTAAAAACAAATTAATTTCAATATGGATACTTTTTTCGTTTTGTTTGGGTCACACTGACACGACAAGTGCAGGGCTGTCAATTTTTGGTGGAATATCCAAATTACGTGAAATTTTAACTCCATTGGGAATTTGTTGGGTTTGTCGATTTGTGGGGAATTGCGTGCTATGTCACTATCAAACATCATAAAGTTATACTTCTTTTGCCGCGCTTAATAGATGGTAAAATTGAGTGCTCCTCAAGCATTATGTGACTGTTTATAATACAGTTTAAATCGTATTGTAGGCTGAATACAATTTTTGAATTACTATTGTTTTATCAGGCTTTGGCGATTTAACGCAATAAATAGTTTTTACTTCAGCCACATTCTATTTTGTATTTATCAGACTGGCTGATAAAGTTTGTATTTGTATATATAATAACTACATATTCTGTCACACAACTAAATTTATTAATGCAATAAGCAAGAGTTGCAAAAGAATAATACTGCATTAATTCGAATGATCGAGCTGCATTTTTATTTAATATCGGATCAACCAAAAGGCCAAAGAAGTATAACTTTTTATGTGCATGTACTACTCATGCGCAATAAGTTGAGACCTGGCTAGTTGAGTTGTGGTGACGCCACAGACGCATGGTTGTACTGTGAACAAAAATATATCACAACAAGTTTCCACCCACGACTTCGTCTCTGCTAATTTTTTTTCTGCTTTCGAAACTCCCCTTGCTATACAAGTTCTTTTTACTGCCTGATCAACAGGTAAACACAACTGTTTATTCCATTTTTCGTTTTCAAAAAAGTCCAACACTTTTAACACGACATTTCTCTCTCCACTCTGTAAAGTTTACCCTTAATTATAAAAATAAACTTAACACAAACACTAACAATAAAATATAGCGGTAACTCTAATAACTATTTACGAAACAGTATCAAATAAGATTATACGATAATAATATTATTATAGATACAAATAATATTATAGATAAGCCAGTACGAGACTAAGATGTTAAAAAAAACGGCGTTGTCTACAGTACAACATTGTAGCTTGAGGGGAAGTTATAGGAAAGCGGGCAGAGAGTTTTATTCCAGGCGAGTCTCAACTTATCACGCACGGGTAGTATAAGTACACATAATAGTCTAAGCTATCGATTATTGAAATGTTGATTGTTTGATATTTAAAACTCACGATGAAAAGCAACAAAGTTCTTTATAAATATGTAAAGGATATTTATAAAGCGCCATTTGCATGTTAATTGTGTTGCTCTTTGGAAATGTATCCGTTAAAATTCTTTGTTGGCTTATATTAGCCATGATAGCTCAGTGTCGATGATGACTTCGTGTTAACGTGTTCAAACACTTCATCGATTGTTACAATAAAACTTCTTTGAATTTAGTAGTAGTTCATACTATAATTCATAAAAATGCCATGTATTGCTATGAAAGAATTTTATTTTAAAACACGAAAACAGTACACACTGTACATGAGCTAATTATAAGCTTGTTTTCAATGAAAATTTGTAAGGTATACACAATTATACAATTTCAATAGTTTCATTACTTTGTTTGTGTAGCTCCACTTAATTACTACAATACACCTTTGTCGGCCTATCTACCAATCGTACTGTACATATTATAGTGCATACAAATTTATTACATAGCTAGGCCAGTTGGATGATGATCATAGTCGTGAAAATCAGGACTTGTATTAACCATGCATGTGTTAAATGTATTCTATATGATTCTCTTGCAGGTTGCAGGTAAATTGCACCGTTACTAAGTCATTCTGCATTTAATGACGTCAGATTCGTTATTCATGACAATAATAACACTATAAGTATTTATAATATATTATGCATCATAATTTTCATTAAAATGACTTTTAAGGTAATACAATAAACCTTACCTTATATATACTCTCTGGGTGGAGGGAAGAGACATGTATATATGCTATAGATGCGTGCTTGTCTCTTTTTAGTGTTACTCTTTTGTTACACCGCATTTCAAATCACAACGGTACTAAATAAGTTTTCACTTCAAACCTAACAAAAAAGCTTAAGGAAGGTGGTTCCTAAACTCTCCAAGTACAAGCAATTTTTTTTTGAGGAACAGTGCGCACTTTTTGAAGTGATAACTTCTTATGGAAAGGTAAATCGCTTCTTATCGTAACGCGTTACGGCGTCACTCTGTCTGGCTTCCCTTCTCTACTCGGTGTTCTAATGTACGTATTTAAGAATTTTAACTAAGAATAAAATATATTTTAAAAAAATAAAAGATTTTATTAATAAAGAACCTTTCCTCACATTATCATATTAATATACATAAAATTTAAGTAATAACCTAAGCTTTTCTCAGGTTAAACAATTTCAATGTCGAGCGTCCCGAGACACACACGTTTTATATTAGTAGAGATAGTTAAAAATATTAGAATGCCTGTTATTTTTCATTATCATTTTAAATTTTTGAATTAAATTATAAGTAATGCATTCAGATATACTGTAGTAAAGAAATAAACATAAGCCGGTTAGCGCCACCTATCGTACAAATGTTACATTCACACTGGCATAGATACTCCTTGTTCTTGTTTGCTCGCGTTGCGTATAATAAAGTGTTACTGTTGGATTTTAATATACTTAACTATAAAACTAAAGCTTCTAGCTCTGCTGTTTTATTTCTACAGGTTATGGGCCTATCTCATAATAATTAGAAACAGTATTTAGTAAAAAGTTACAAGTTTAGTTCCGAAAAGTAAAGTACCGCGTGTAATAAAAAGTGAGGTTAAGTAGCCGACTCCGGTTATTAATTTTTGCAGCGTATTTTATATAAAAACCTATCAGTTTCCGAAGCAATGTCGATAAACACCGTGCATATTGATAAACTGACCGGAAGGGACAATTACAATACGTGGAAATTCGCTGTAAAAGCCTACTTAGAGCACGAAGATTTGTGGTCGTGTGTGAATCCTGACAAACAGGAAACCATTGACGCTACCAAGGATGTAAAGGCCAAAAGCAAGATTATTCTCCTGGTTGACCCAAATAATTACCACCACATAGAACAAGCTGTGAGTGCCCGGGATGTGTGGGTCAAACTTAAGTCTGCGTTCGAAGACTCCGGATTGAGCAGGAAAGTAGCTTTATTACGTGATCTTATTAATACAAACCTAGATAGTTGTACCGATATTGAGGATTATGTAAATAAACTAGTAACTACCGCTCATAAGCTGAGAAATATAAGCTTCAAAATTGACGATGAATGGTTGGGTACTTTAATGTTAGCAGGTTTGCCAGATCAGTACAAACCAATGATAATGGGAATAGAAAGCTCTGGTGTTGTAATAAGTGCAGATTTTATCAAAACTAAGTTGCTACAAGAAGTGAAAAAGGAATCTGATACTACTGCATTGTACACAAAGCATAGATACCCAATAAAGAAAAATTATAGTTCCCAGAATAATCAAAATAAACCCCGTGGTCCCCGTTGCTACAATTGTAATAGATATGGGCATCTGAGTAAGAACTGTTTTGCCAACAAAAAGGAAAGTTCTAGTACTAATAAAAATTATGCTGCAGTTTTTTCAGCTTACACAGCATTGGACGATTATAATTGGTACGTGGATTCTGGTGCATCCATGCACATGACAAGAAGATCTGATTGGTTATATGAAACAAAGACACCTCCGATACAAAGTATAAAGGTGGCCAATAATTCTTCAGTTACCGTACAGAAGATGGGAAATTTGGATCTCAATCTCTGCTGTAGTGATGGTAAAGTAAACCAAATCCAGGTAAGAGACATTTTGTTTATACCAGAACTGAGTACTAACTTATTGTCAGTTAGCCAGTTAGTTAAAAATGGATGTCAAGTTAATTTCCATAGTTGTGGCTGCAATATTTACAACAAAGAAAAAAGATTAGTAGCAACGGCGAGACTAACCAACAACATGTATAAATTGAATACTGTAGGAGGAGGCGCATTTCTTACTGCCACTGATAGCATTGAGAGTTTAGATGTATGGCACCGTAGAATGGGACACCTCAATTATGTTGATGTAAAAAAGTTAGAAACTTGTACTGAAGGGATGAAAATTACAAAAAATGATAGTAAATCATGTATTCCATGTATACAAGGGAAACAAACTAGATTACCATTTAAAAATGAAGGATCAAGAGCAACATCACTTCTTGAGGTTATTCACTCAGACCTCTGTGGCCCCATGGAATCTCCATCAATGGGAGGGGCAAAATATTTTATAACATTTATTGATGATCTTTCTAGAAAAGTGTTTGTATACTTTTTAAAGGACAAATCAAATATAACTTCAGTTTTCCATAACTTCAAATGTGAAGTGGAAAATGAGTTGAATCAAAAGATAAAAATTATCCGGACAGATAATGGCACTGAATATTGTAATAAAGTTTTTTCGAAATATCTTTCAGACTCCGGCATCAAGCATCAAACTACGACGCCTTACACACCTGAACAGAACGGTTTGAGTGAGAGAAAGAACCGATCTCTAGTAGAACGCGCCAAGTGCATGCTCAGTGATGCAAAATTACCAAAAACCTGTTGGGCCGAGGCTGTGTCAACAGCGGCCTACATTATAAATAGATCCCCATCTCGAGTTCTTAATGACATAACACCAGAAGAAAAGTGGTCAAGAACAAAACCTAATATTTGTCACATGAAAATATTTGGATGTAAAGCCATGGTTCATGTACCGAAACAACAGAGGCAAAAATGGGACTCAAAATCTACTGAAATGAGGTTTGTTGGCTATTGTGAAAATACAAAAGGATACAGATTATTAGACATAAAAAAAAGAATAATTTTGAAGAGTAGAGATGTTATATTTATAGAAGAAAGTCAAGAAAACTTAAAATCAACACTTACTATGACAAAACCAAACATAGAACCAGTTTCATTAACGTTGGGTGTAAGTACACAGAGTACAGAATTAGAAGTACCAACTCCGGATGAATCTAGTTTGGAAAACAAAACATATGATCAGACACTTAACCAAGACTCTGAAAATCCTACTTCAGAAAGTAGTTTATCTTTATCTTTTTCAGATGCAAATGACTCTATTTATATACCTAGCAGTGGAGAGATAGCCGATAACAGTTCATTTGAACATGATTTTTCCAATGTTACACTAAGACCACAGAACCAGAAGCGTGTACAAAAACACAAAATGACAAAGAAATCTGATGACAAGTTATGTTATGCAAATCTGGCTATATGCAATGATCCGATGAGTTTAGAAGAAGCTTTATCTTGCACAAATTCACAGCAATGGTTACAAGCCATGGAAGTAGAATATAAGTCATTAATTGAAAATAAAACTTGGATATTAGCTAAACTGCCACCTGGTAAGAAAGCAATACCGTGTAAATGGGTGTACAAGACTAAGAAAGATGAGAATGGAACCATAGTCAAGTACAAAGCACGGTTAGTTGTGAAAGGATGTGCTCAGAAAAAAGGTATTGACTATGATGAAGTTTACTCACCTGTTATAAGATACACCTCGCTCCGTTACCTACTGGCACTAGCTACGAAATATGACATGGACATAGATCAAATGGACGCTGTTTCAGCATTCTTACAAGGCGACGTTGAAGAAGAGTTATATATGGTACAGGCACCTATGTATGAAAATGGCAATGACACAGATGTCTGTCTATTAAAAAAATCGTTATATGGACTGAAACAAGCCAGCCGTAATTGGAATAAAAAACTAGATGTTACACTCAGAGAAATAGGTCTGAATCGTTCAAGTATGGACCCATGTATTTATTATAAAATATCCAGTGAGAAAGATATTTTATTTTTAGCAATTTATGTTGACGATTTGATTTTATTCACAAATTCAAAATATACAAAAAACCATGTAAAACAAAAGTTATGTGAGAAGTTCTGCATGAAAGACATGGGAGAATTAAAATACTGTATTGGACTTCATGTAACGAGAGACAGGAAAAATGGTATTATGTATATTAACCAAAAGAAATACATACAGGAAGTACTACAGAAATATGGTATGTCAGACTGTAAACCTGTCAAGACACCAATAGATCCACTTACAAAGTTACATTCAACTGGTGAAGAAAATGCAATATTGAGAAATATTCCTTACCAAGAAGTAATTGGATGTATGTTATATTTATCTCAAGGGACGAGACCAGATATCAGCTATGTAGTTAATTACCTAAGCAAATATAACAATAAACCAGAAATGAAACATTGGGTAACTTTAAAACGATTAATGAGATATCTACGAGGCACCGAAAACTACAGTTTGTCTTACAAACAATGTGCAGAAGAAGAAATCGTTCATGCCTATTGTGACGCCGATTGGGCTAACTCTGAAGATGACAGAAGGTCCTGCACAGGATACACTTTTATATTTCAGGGAGGATCTATATCTTGGAGCTCAAAGCGACAACCTACTGTTGCACTGTCAACAACAGAGGCGGAATACATGTCTTTATCAGCCTGCACCCAAGAAGCACTATGGCTAAAACAACTGCAAGAACAGTTTTGGCCACATCTCAAGCATCATACTATACGTATTTATTGCGACAATCAAAGTTGTATTAATCTTTCAGGAAACGATGTTTATAATTTCAGAACCAAGCATATAGATGTCCGGCACCATTTTATCCGGCAGAACATATGTAAAAAGGAGATTGAGGTACAATATGTCAACACTGGAGAGATGGTTGCTGACGTCCTCACCAAAGCGACTCCACAGATCAAGCTAGACTACTTCTCTAGAAAAATGGGCTTATGTTTAAGGGAGGATGTAGTAAAGAAATAAACATAAGCCGGTTAGCGCCACCTATCGTACAAATGTTACATTCACACTGGCATAGATACTCCTTGTTCTTGTTTGCTCGCGTTGCGTATAATAAAGTGTTACTGTTGGATTTTAATATACTTAACTATAAAACTAAAGCTTCTAGCTCTGCTGTTTTATTTCTACATATACTCATCAGTAACGCCCAAAGGAGTTTTTATATAGGAGAATTTTTTTTATTGGAGTACAAATTGTTTTTTAGAAAGCTATGGGGGGAATCAAGACTTTAATCTTCCCTAGTTTGGGGAATTTGTGCAAGAATTGTGGGGAATTTAGACATCGAAAGAAAGAAAAAAATATTTATTTGTAAAAAATACATTTGACACCGTAGAAAATTATAAAATATTTTTACAACTGCCTATTACATATCAAAAATCAAATGCCAGTTGCTACAAAATGGCCTCAGCTCAGCATAATGCTAGTTATAAATAACCAGGGCTGGTCTTCCGTTGGAGCCATTCAGTGGCTTAATCACTCTTAAAAAAGTAAAAGTAAAAATGTTAAAACGGCTCCTTATGACGTTCATAAGAGCAGTATAATATATCATTATAAAATGTCAATAAATAAACACAATAAAAAACACACACAAAGCAACATAAAAAACAAAGAAAAAATCCAAATATCCTCGTATCAAAAAAGGGTTGGTGCTTAAACACCATGGTGCATTGGACATTGACAACGCTGCTAAAGAGTCAGTTCACTGTCAGTTGTCAATTTGTAATATAACTGCTAACTTGATTATAGTTCGCTTTCAATGCTTTAAATGCTTTTTAGCGTCATTTCAATTATTCTCGGTGTTGGTTTGGGGAATTTGAGTAAGATTTTTGGGGAATTTCGACATTGGAAGTTGACAACCTGCTCAATTGTCAGTTCACTGTCAAGTCAGGCTGGTGTCAGTTGTCATTTTGTAGTTTAACTTCTAACTTGGTTTTTGCTTTCGATGTTATGTTTTTCACGCTTTTTAGTTTTTAGCGTCATTACAATTATTCTCGGTGTTGGTTTTTAGCTGTTTCAAAATAGGTATCTAGGGCCAAATAACTAATAAGAAGTGGACGTTCTTAACGCTTATAACGCTCGTGCAGTGTTCGCGTCTCGGTGTGCGGTGTTTTGAAAAGTTTGGACAAAGTTTCAAGTTGGGACTGGCGGTGTGTGTGTGTGTTGTCATGTCTCAAGGAAACTTTTTACGGTCACAGCAATTTCTTTGAAAATAATTCATCGGTAGCAAATAAGGCTCGAAGAAAATGGAGTTAAGTTTCATAGGTGAGTTGGTCGAGGGCGGCGGACTGTCGCCTTGAGACCTTGATTAAGTTGAAATAACAAACTAATAGTCTTGTGTGATGCAATAAGTATGTTCACCCGGCATAGTGGTTTCAGTGTTTGCACTTGTAGGCAGAGTCGCGGTTTTAACTCTAGAGAAGCTAGTTTGCGGCGCGATATCTTATCTGACGCGTGACGCCGCGGGCCGCGCTGTGTACACTGTACATAGATGTGATAAAACAGGAACTCTCTTTCGTCCCACATTCAAAAATATTATCTAATGATCATGATACCTTAGATAAAATTCTTCTCAAACTATAATAAGATTAGAATATTATTTAAGCATATAGTGAAATGTTAAGACACTCGGACACCAGTGATATCAAAGCATACTATTTGCTATATTATTGATAATATGTACATAAAATTATTAACCATGTGTAATGCACTATTTTAGGTACATATTATATGAAATATGAAGATGATGCGTATACTTTGTCAAATGCCATCACATGACTTATAGTGGCCTAATTAATTAATATCATGCCACAAAATATGTTCTCAATTGGAGAATAGATTATTCTCTATTGTATGTATGTGGGTGAATAATTATTATGTTTGACTTATTTATTAAAATATTAATTGAGTTTTTGGTGGGATCTTGAAGTGATATGTTGTGGTTTTTATTTTTAATTCATTATCGTAGGTTTTTGATCTTATATTATGTAATATTGGTGGTGCTTTGCCTGATATAGTTTGGTTTTTGTGTATAAGTGAAGTGGATTATAAATATAAACTAAAAGCATTCATTCTGAGATCCCACAAAAACTGTTTTTAAAAAGTTTTAACAAGGAAGCCACCATCTTGTTAGGATACTGAAATTGTCATAACACATGACACTAATTCACTTGATAATTTAATTTCATTGATAATGGTTTTCATTAAGGAGGACCTGTTGCCAAGTTAGAAAGAAGAAGAAGAAAATGTTAATTTCTGTTTAAATTTAATATTATCTCTTTGTCTTAAAATATAGTAGTAGTTCAGTAATGGTATTTAAGTATTGATCTTGTAGCCTAAAATATAGTAAGAAGCGGAATTCAAGCCAAAGAAATGAGCATATAATTATCTTGCAAGATGGATTTACAATTGGCTTTACTGAGCTGAGTTACTCACATTAGTATTTATTGTTCTGACAGTTGTGTTTATTATTTTTACTTCTCTGACCAGATACTGAATAAAAACAAAAATAAATTAGTGATACCTGATAACATTTATAATTTGAATTTATTCAAATATCTCTTCATTTAAATGAGTTAAGTTGTGTGTGTGTGTGTGTGTGTAACACATTGATTGCATTAGTATTTATGAATGATAAGTGATGTTTGACATTTGTGTTGTATTGCCACATTACTGTTCATATTGTATGAAATGCACAGTAGCCCCACTATCTTGCCCCACTTGTGTTGATGAAAGCTGTCCACTATGAAATCTTATAATATTTCAGTTTAACTACTGTGCAACCTGCATAAACTACATATTTCTAATTACAGTTTCAAATAACTATGTTATATTGAATGCCAGGGGGTCAACCCTTTTGTTTCATCTTTTAATTATTACTAGTTACTTGCTAAGAGTTCAAGTTAAATGAGTCAATATATGATAAACATATTTAAAGTTATGTATTTGAATTGGTATTAAATATTTCACAACTTCGCAATGTGTACATACATATGCATATTGTTATGGGCCAGAAGTTTTTTTTCTAATTTTTAATTTTATAAGCTCCAGGGGAAAATATGTAGTCAGAGGAATGACACCATGGACAGGGTAGTGATAAATCAATACAGGGAAGTGACATCCTATTACTATTTACTATACTATTACTGTTTACTTATTAATGTTTATTATTTTAATTAATGAATTAAACATATCAGTCTCATTTAATGATATCAATACAAATATTTTACTTAAACATTTATCATTACTTACTATTAAATATTTGTATAGTTCTTATGAACAAATTAATATTACATCATAATAATAAAATCAACTTTAACTTAAAAGTAATAAATCTTATTATAGAAGAAAGTAAGTTTTTCTGAAAGCTACAACGAAATACCTTTGAAATACTTTCACTCACTTTAGAAATTTGTAAAACAAAAACAAAAATCAAACCTGTTCTAACAAAATAAAATACCAGGCTTAAAGTATAGATTTAACCTATCAGTCTCAATGAAAGATATGACACATTTATTATTATTATTACTGTATCTTTTTACTAATTACTTCTTAATCAAAAAACAAAAACAATATCTTCAATATAAAATCAACAGTTAAATTAAAACAAATATTATTCTTAAAAAAAGAAATCTTAAACACTAACAACTACTTTTCAAATACTTCCACTGGCTTTAAAAATTTATAATATAACCTGTTACCCTGCATTGACTATATTTGGCACATGCAGTTTTTATAAGATTTATTCCCATTTAACATTTGCAACATCATTATCATCTAGTTTAAAAAGAGTACCATTGTTACCACACATTTTCTGAAAGGTCACCAAGATTTATCCTTGGTTATCGCCAAAATCAGATGAGCACATGCCGGCATAACTGTACTCCTTATTTTTATTCTGGTATTGTACAAGTACAAAATCACCTTTTTTATGTTTGCTGTTCATGTCAGCAGCAGACTTTGAACATGAAGGTATATTGGCGCTGTGATTGTTATCAACTGCAGCATCCACGTTTGCAATATTTCGTGGAATACATATTTTGTGTGTATCGTCATCAGAATCTGGGTATATTTCAGCAGCATCTAATTTGGCAGAATCGTTGTAAGCATAGGTGATCTCACCCAAGTTGAAGTGACAACAAAAGTTAGAGCATAAGCGACTAAGGCTCTTCATATACAACTTTTGACCTGTAAAGACATTACCTCATACTTGGTGTACCTTCAGCATTCCAACAAATGGCTTCATAAGAGATCTCTTGTCTTCAATAATGTTCTTTTGTAATTGTATTTCCTCTTCGGGTATGAGGAAAATTTTAATGCCACGACACTGTTCATCGAATGCCTTAACAAGTTCATTTATGGTAGGAATGTCGGTTCCCCATGCAACGGTTTTGTCAGCTGTTCGTTTGCACGTCCGTCCTCCTCTATCTCCGTAGTTCCATAATAGATCTCAGATGATATTATGATTAAAATTTAATTTAGGATAGTTATGTATAATTTTCCAGCATACCTTACAATTTTCAGATAATATGGGTTTTACAAATTATTAGAACACAATTTTAATGTCCATAACCGAGACGTTCTTCTTGCTCTGACAGCTCAGCGTAGAGATCCTTGCCTAGGATCTCTCCGTGTTGAGTAGGTAGGCCAAACAAGGTTGAATCACGAGGCTCGCCCTCAGCGGACAACGTGGTGTGAGCCGTATGAACAAGCTCAGTCCAAGTGAAGACGTCGCTGCATCAAGTGGAACGTCGGAATCCGTTCAGCTCATTCAAAGGTCTGCCGTACCATTCTTTGGTTTTATTAAACACTTGATAATTATTATATAAACGTTACTACGATTCAAAGGTCTGCCATACAATAATTTGGTTTTTATCAAAACACTTGATAATTATTATATAAACGTTACTACGATTCAAAGGTCTGCCGTACAATAATTTGGTTTTTATCAAAACACTTGATAATTATTATATAAACGTTACTACGATTCAAAGGTCTGCCATACAATAATTTGGTTTTTATCAAAACACTTGATAATTATTATATAAACGTTACTACGATTCAAAGGTCTGCCCTCCAATGAATCCCATGATCAGATCCATCCTGAAAAATCTGTCATACTCTCTGTTCTAATTTTCTATTTTCGTTTGAATTCAAAATTTCATCTTACTAGACTTTTCTTATTTTAAAAATTCAAAATAAATCTAATCATAGATTTATTTTGCTAAACTAGAACCTGGATAGAATATTTGTCTATACCTGAGAAACTCCTAACTGCGCATGCTCTATTACTATCAAAGAATTATCAATGACAGAGATTGTCATAATATTGCAATGTAAACAATACGAACCTAAAATATTAACAAAGCTGTTATTAAACCAAAATTATCAAGTTATAAATTATCTAAATGCATCAATACATAAACCTATCATTAATTGGTATCCTGAAAATAAAAGAATAGGTACACCAAAACAATAATAAGGTAAATCAAATGAACTTATGATGAATAATATAAAGTAGATATTAAATAAGGTAAATAAGATTATCTTCCAGATAAATAATATAACAATGAGCCCAGATGACAGGTATGTTATGATGTAGATTTTCAGAAAGAGAAGCAAAACATTTGGTCTCTCCCTTTAAATATAATATCACAGTGTGCAAACTAATTTGGGTACGTGACCCACCGAAATGGAATGGTTGGACCTCTTCAGAATATTTTGTATTGTAATTTTCTGAGAAGTCCATGTGGATGATAGCTTCTTTTTCAGTTAAATTATCCTTTAAACTTTTTATGGCTTTATATTGAAGCACTATATTTACCTCATGTCTTAAAAAAGACATTAATTCATTTTCAAGCTTCATAACTAAATCTTTCGTAGGACAGTTTGCAGTTTGTTTAAAATATTTGCCAACTTTGCGTTTATTTGTTTTTGTGTCTATAATTTCTTCTGCAATGCGTGTTTTATCATCACAGAATTGTCGAACTTATGATAATGTAAGGAACGAATTTTGCAGTTTTTACATTCTCGTAATAAGCATTCATCATTGTATCGATCGCATAATAAAACATTAAGCATTTCCTGGTGGTTTGAAAAAATCTATAATTCCTGCACGTTTTAAAGAAACCAAGACCAAGTCCATGTTCGAATGAGTAACACATAAGCAGGTTTCTCTTTGATTTACCCAAAAGGTACAACCCAAAAAGGTCAGCGACAACAAACATTGCGTAACTTATTTTCATGTTTTTGTTTCTACAAACCTCGAATACAGATTTTTTATTGAATCCTGTAAAAAACTCTTTTGTTTTTTAATTTTAATCCTTGTAATGCTGTTTCTTTTTCCTGAACATAAGCAACTGTTACAGTCTTCTTCAAAAAACTCCGCCACTACTTTCTTTAATTTCAAATTTATTTTATCTTTTCTTGTCTCTCCTGTCATATCCAGTAAACTTTTTTAAATAATTGGTGATCGTGTCAGGGGCTTCATATTAATTTGATAACTCTATTTCTTAATTTTCTTTGAGATTCTGATCGTTTTTTAGAGGCTAGTGCAACATTATTTTGTGCTTCAGGAACTGGAGGATGTTCATCATTGTCAGATGAAGGCGGTGTCACATGACAATTTCCAATAGATTCAAGCTTTAAAGGATCTCTGTGCTTTTTAGTTTTCTCTCTCCATATTTTTCTAATAGTTCGTTGTTCACTTTCAGTCATGTTTTTAATACTTTTCATTTGTCCATTTTTCTTCTTTCTTTCTCTTTTAATTGTTCATTCTTACTTGGATCACTTTTTATTATCTGGTAACGTAACCTTTCAGCTTCACGTTTCTTTTTCAGTCTTTCTTTCCTTGTTTTTAGTTTTTGCCATGGTTCTAGCTTATGTTGAAATAAGTGAGAACTGGAAAAAATAAAAGTGGATGTTAAAATAGAAAATAATAATAAGTTACATTTTTAGTAATTCTCCTGGATCTAACGTATCTCCCCTGTCATACAAAATGCCAAGGGAGTGGCGCCAGAGTAGTGACAAAATTACTAATAACTTCAAAATACAGCTAAACACGTGTGTGTTTGTATATTTATATGCAATTAGCTCCTCTGACTCACAATTATTATTATTTTCCACTAATGCAAATCTTCATAATAATACAATGTAAAAATATACACTTACCAGGTTAAATACTGCAACGACTGGCACAAACACGCTCTATAGCACAGTAACGACTACTGACGCGATGCCGTTATGTAAATCGTCGTTGCGATTGGCTTGTTGCTATGTTCACATTGTTCAATACGCGCCTGTCAAGGTCAAACGTCAGTGTTTGCGATTTTTCTCGATAATTTAAACTAAAGTTCGCCAGGTGAGGGTGACACTACTTTAGAGGGACTCAAGACTTTGTTATTATTGTTACGTAGATAATTTTTTTTAAATCTTTATTTTATGAAATCATGTTTTATCCTTTATTTAGTTACATAATTATTCAGGAAATATAATTATAAGATTTAAATAAAAAAAAATATGTTTACAAGTTTATTATAATCAAACAATGGGGCATGCCAGAGGAGTATACATTTTATTATTTTTTAATGGTTTAACAGTGTGAAGTAATATAATTAGCGTACTTTAAATACACGGCTTAAATAAAACACGAGAATAATAGAATATTAATTTTGTGAAAATTTTTGGAGGAGCCATTACAAACCCAATACTGTATATTGATCCATATATATTTGTGCTTACATCATAGCTTAGATTAGTGTATCTTTGTAAAAATTCACAAGCACAGAAGGTTATTTCATTAACAAGTTCACATGTATTACTCAGATTCAATTCCAAGATAAAGTTATAAGAATTTCAGGGTTTATTGTCATTGGTAGTTAGTTTACCTTTATTTAAAATAAAAATTCAGCATAACATAACATCCAATACCCCTGTATCCCTGAAGGGTAGAGGTGTACTAATGCACACCCACAGTTTGTCGAGTATGTTTTTAGGTCCCATGTAATAGGGGGTGAGCCTATTGCCATTAATTGAGCACAAAGTCATAGTCCGAGCTGCTACAGAGAATTTCATAGAAAAACCCAGTAACACATGGCTTGACCTGGGAATCGAACCGAGAGCCTCGAGCATAGCAGACGCGCTTATGACCACTAGTCTAATGAGGCAGTTTACATATTTATTCAAATATAATCTCATACACTTCTGTTTTGTATTTCATAAACTAGGTATATTAAAATTTTAATGTGATCTAAAAGTTTTTGAGTGAGATTTACAAAAAATATATTTACAACTACCAACCAGCCTATTGGTCAAATTGTAAATTCATATATAAAACCTGTAATGTTTTTGGTGCTATTCTAAACATAATAAACAATGAGAGCAAAGTAATTAATATTTTATGATCTTTACATGAAGTCTGTCAGGGACACGGGGTTGGTTCTGAAGGTCGAAATTTCCAGAACGAAAATGTTCAAACAAAAAACGTACCGCGCTTTCTTCATTAATACTTCGAGCTGTTTCTGCAGCACTGGTGCCATGGTAGAACTCATACTCGTAAATATATCGATATTTCATGTTTTCCATTGTGCGGTAATAAACGACACCAAAGAAATAAATAATGAGGAAAAAAGAAATTATTGACTGTTTTCAAAACTCAACCAGCTAAATGAAATTATAAATTTGAATTTGGAATTCTTAACCAAAGAGGAGATATTTTAGATCAAAGTGGCCAGTATGACAAAACACTAATTTCATATGTAAGAACCTAATACTTATTCAATCTGGAAAAAATTGTAACATACAGACCAAGTGCTTTCACTTTGTGATTTCACAGTGGGTACAACAAGCAAGTCTTCATAAATATTGCATTTGTTATTCCCACAGAGTTAGCTTTTTTTATTGCAGATGCATCGTATTTACTTTTTATAGTTTCCTCAATTATGTAATGATAATAGAAAATGATTGGGTCTGTTGAATAACACAAAATATGTCAATTAATAATAAAAATATTCAATTCAATATTTAAAATCTTACGATTCAAATAATTGTACTGTACAATATACAATCGCAAAATAATGAAAAAATAAATGTGGAAACACTGTTTTCAAGTTTGACATTAGTGATTGTCCATTTACTCCCTGGGAATAAAAAGTGCAGTATAGACAATTCCTACCACACAGATTCTTGTTCAGTTAGGTCTAAAATTGTTCTGATACTGTTTTACCTATATGCATCCAATGTCCTTATATGCTAAGTTAACCATATAATATAGGTACATGGACCCTGAATAGGGTATGGCAAATCATTAGGTACAATTCTTTTTCAATCAGTATTTCTTAAATTTACTTAATTAATTAATTATATTTATTTACTAGCTGTACCCTTGGCTTCGCTCACGTGGACTACAGAATGCCCGTGCGAATTTTGCTCCTCGCTCCCGGCTATTTTAAAGACAAAAATGCTTATTGTGGGTGTTTCTTAGAAGATAGATATATACTCTCCTGACCTTTTTTGTAGGTGTTTTTAATGTCTACAATTGTTTAGTACATTAATTTGCTATATCTCTTATGGTTTACTCAGCGTGAGCCATTTAAGCGCTCGAAATGATTTACCATGACCAGTTTTTTTTTATTTGTGCGGAACCCTAATTATTTTTATAAAATAAAGGTAGCCTAAGTTACTCCTTACTCCTAGCGTAGCCTAAGTTACTCATCAGCTATCTATCAGGGAAAGTCCCGTCAAAATCGGTCCAACCGTTTCGGAGATTACCCGGAACAAACAGACAGTAGACGAATATTTTAAAAATGGGCTTTTTGTTATAGGTATCGTATATATTTTCATATGCATTTAGTAAAAAACTGTTATTTTGACATTACAAACAGACACTTGAATTTTATTAATTGTATAGATTTAAGAAGCTCGGGCTGCCACAAAGTGTTGAGCAATGACCAGATAACTGTGAAGATTTGTGTGAGTGTTTAGTCGTACTATGTACAGGTCGGGTGGTTCCCGGTGCGGTGCGGTTGCGGCTCTCGCGAGGTCCCACTGCGTTCACTCTCTATTAACCTATATCAGTATTGTAACGGGCTGTATGACAATTAACGCTCATTGAACTCGATGGAGCGTGACGCGACGAGAAATTAATTCCTCGAGATGTTGCCAGTGAAGCGTCGCCTCTCCTCGCACCCCTCCTCGCGCCCCTCCCCTTACTCAACATTTTTAGCGACTTCTCGGTGGCTGGTAGCTGATGACTGATGAGGGTTGTTCTGTATAAGAATGTTATGAACATGACGTGTGCAGCCGCGGTGCGGCGTCGTGTGCTTGTTAGTGCGGTGCGCTCGTAGCATGACTCCTGGTTAGCAATGACCGAGATGATGTCACGCAAATAATTTAATTGAATGAGTGCGATTGCGAGAGATGACTGACCAATGATGCAATGAGCGTCGCGTCGCTCCGGCCCGCTTGTTGACTTATACACTCTGCCTACGCTAAACACTAATGCCGCTACACTTGTAGGAAGGTCTACTGCGCCGCGTCACCGCCGCAAAGTAAGCAACTCTCGTGGTGCCGTGTTCGAGAGCTGTTGCAATTACAACTGCGGGCCTTGTTGACATCGGTTACACTGCTGCCAGCTCCGTTTTAGTATTGGGCGCTAGATCAGTTCAAGAAAAGCGGTAGATTATAATGCAAATTTTAAATTAGGAGTTAAATAGATACATTCCATATTACCGCCGTATAACAACCATATTGTTTGATTAACCAAAAAAATTGTGATTGTAGATAGGTATAGTTTACTTTACGCAATTTCAAGTACCTATCGTTTAGGTTCTGAACAAAAATGAGTTTACTTATGTTTAACGCAAGTCACGGTATTGGAAATAATACATCAAATATTTTAATAATTTTTCATTTATTAAATCATGTGACTCTGTGATATCCACATATTATCGGGCTATACCTAATTTAAAATTTCCGTTACTTCCCAATTAGCTTCAATACGTCATCAGAAAAATCACAATTAAAACATGTGAATTGTTTAGAAGTCAAGCCCATTCTTACCTGTAAATTAAAATTAATCGTGTCTACGTTCCGAGAGCATTACGTAATTTATTTTTCACTATATTCATTAAGCTAAATATTCTTTCTATATCTGCATTAGAATGTAGAAGTAACATAACTTTTAAGATTATTCAGAAGTTTAAAAACATTCAGCTGATATAACGTTTGTTTTGAAATGGTTATAAAAAAATAATAAGTATGGTACTCTTAATTTAACAACTATTTCGATAAAGCGCTTGATTTTCCGCTAGGAGTCAACTACTAATAATTATGGGAGTGTTACTCTAAAATTCCGCTAGATCTAGCGCCGAAAGCGTTAAAATGGCAGCACTGTTCGGTTATAAATGTCTCTAAGCGGCAGTGGCCACTTAAAATTATCTGAATTACATGCTTGTTTGCTACTTCTTAAATAAACGTGTCGGGCAAAGGCAAAGTAATTGCAACTATCCGTAGTTTAGAGACCGGGCGCGATCTACGTACGTATTTACTCTAGGAAACCTATCTATACATAAGTATTTTACTACGTGAAATCTCCAGTGCGGTCCTGCGTTACTCTCATAAAAAATCAAAATATCTGTTATTCAATTCAGGCCCTAAGAAGGCACTTATGATTGTCAAAACACTACCACCGGTTTGGAAAACATCCCAGCCATCGAGAAGAACCGACAAGAAACTCGATCGAGTTTATCAACATCTTATTATCTTTTTTTAATTGGTTTTACAGTATATAATATGCAGAGAGGAAATCACATCCAGGCATCACCATCATTCACGTAATCAGCCACCTTATAATACCCCTTCGACAATAAAACCTGCTTAACATGATTCTTTAACTTATTGCCCGGCAAATCGGTAATGTGCTTAGAAAGTTTATTATAGAACCTAACACAATTACCTAAAAAACTTTTATTTGTTTTATTTGTTCTTTAAAAGACGGAATTACTATTTTATATTTATTTCTAGTATTGAAATTGTGCGTATTAATTACAGGATCAAAATTATCTTCATTTTTCCGAACATACATTATGTTTTCCAAGATGTATTGGGAAGGCATAGATAAAATACCAAATTCTTGAAATTTATTCCTCAACGATTCGCGTGGTCCCATATCATAAATTGGTCGAACTGCCCGATTTTGTAATACAAATATGGTATCTACCTCAGCTGCTGAACCCCACAGTAAATTACCATAGGACATTAAACTGTGGAAGTAAGCGAAGTAGACCCCAGCCTAGCGCCTAGCCGTAGCAATATCAGTTATCTGGCGAATCTCTCGCACTGCATATGCAGCGGAGCTTAATTTCCCTGCCAAGGTTTTAATGTGAGGACCCCATGGTAATTTTGTATCTAGTGTGATGCCTAAGAAGAATACAGTATTATCAATCATGCCTACTATGTTCTTCTTTCACTTTATGTTTACTTTCAACACGTACATTGGGTAAGGCAAATCTGATACATTTTTTTTTTGTTTGCATTTAACAATAGATTATTTAAAGCAAAGCATTCTGATATTTCAAGTAAAATATTATTTACATGCCTAACCTCTTAATCTTTTCTTTTCACTTGAAATATAAGTGAAGTATCGTCTGCAAAAAGAACAATGTTAGCACAGTTCTTAATCATTATGAGTAGATCATTTGTAAGTACTAAAAATTTATATAATAAAAACAAAAACGGTCCCAATATTGAACCCTGTGGGACGCCGATTCTAGCCAAGGATCCCGAAGAGGTTGCCCCGTTACACTTACTTTGAGACAGCGATCTGTTAAATATGATTCTAGAAAGTCGAGAGAAGGTCCACACACACCATAATGTTTCATCTTAAGTATGAGCGTCTTGTGATCAACGTAGTCGAAAGCTTTTGAAAGATCACAGAATACACCGATTGCATCCTGTGACTTCTCCCATGCTTCAAATATGTGACTTAATAATGTTGCAGCAGCGTCAGTCGTAGCTTTTGATTTCGTGAAACCAAACTCCCGACCATACAATATTTAATGATTATTAAAGTACCTACTCTACTAATTGCTTAAGCATAATTTTCTCAAAAATCTTACTAATCGAAGGAAGCACAGAAGTTGGTCTATAATTTCCTATATTACTCCTACAGCCTGATTTAAACAATGGAACTGTTTTACTTATTTTCGTCATACTGGGGAAAGTTCCTTTATCAATACACTGATTAAATATATGAGCCAGATGTGGTGAAATATTAACAATTAAAGACTGAACTATCTGTCATTTACTACATTACATTCCCCAAATGTCTTCAGTATGTTTTAAGTTTAAGTGCTTAAAATCTCTTGATTATTTCACCTGCACTAATAGATGTAAAATTAAATTTTGAATTTAAAGGTGTACTCAGATTTTCTAAAAGTGATGCTGCACCACTAAGTGAAGTATTCCTGAAAAACAGTTTTTACCTCTGAACTGTTTGAGATGTGAACATTTCTTTAATTATTATGTTCCAAACAGTCTTGAACATATTATTAGTAGATGCAAGTATGTTACTTAGAAATTTCGTCTTGGCCAAACACTTATCTGGGATACCCAATGTAGATGTACAACAAGATGGTGGCGCGGGCAGCCGGTAGGACGGCAGGACGGTTCTGTGTTCCGTGTCACCATAGTCACAGTGCCTCGTAACTCTACGTTACGAACATTTGTTATGATTATAATTTAATTTAGGATAGTTATGTATAATTTTCCAGCATACCTTACAATTTTCAAATAATATGGGTTTTACAATTTATTAGTACACAATTTTAATGTCCATAACCGAGACGTTCTTCTTGCTCCGACAGCTCAGCGTAGAGATCCTTGCCTAGGATCTAGAATAGAAGTCAGCACGGTGTAGGCCGTATCAGGATACACTGCTCAAGCAGACGACGCAGCACCAAATATCTTATCTATTGAGATTTCCTCATATGTAATAGGAAAAGTTATTATTTGTATTATAAATACAAAATCCAGGTGATACTTTCCCGGTAGTGTTCTTTCAATGTTCAGTAGGTATTTGTCGTTTTGACAAAGGGTATTTCACCCATATTAATATTAAAATTATAAATTATAACAATTAAAATAACTTTTCTATATAAATATGTTATAAAATAAACTATCTTTTCGACTCCCAGGTCTGTTGTACAATAATTTGGTTTCTATTAAAACATTTGATAAATATTATATAAACGTTACTACGATTCAAAAGTCTGCCGTACAATGAATCCCATGATCAGATCCCTCCTGAAAAATCTGTCATCCTCTCTGTTTTAATTTTCTCTTTTGTTTGAATTCAAAATTTCATCTTACTAGACTTTTCTCATTTTAAAAATTCAAAATAAATCTAATCATAGATTTATTTTGCTAAACTAGAACCTGGATAGAATATTGTCTATACCTGAGAAACTCCTAACTGCGCATGCTCTATTACTATCAAAGAATTATCAATGACAGAGATTATCATAATATTGCAATGTAAACAATACGAACCTAAAATATTAACAAAGCTGTTATTAAACCAAAATTATCAAGTTATAAATTATCTAAACGCATCAATACATAAACCTATCATTAATTGGTATCCTGGAAATAAAAGAATATGCACACCAAAACAATAATAAGGTAAATCAAATGAACTTATGATGAATAATATAAAGTAGATATTAAATAAGATAAATAAGATTATCTTCCAAATAAATAATATAACATTTCCCCTTTGACCCCGTAAAATTTTTCAATTGAAGGAAAAATTTTGATAATATATACTTTATAATATAGAGAGCTAGCTTCACAATTACATACATCTTTAACATACCAGCAAACATACCTCACCCTATCAAATCCTAACAAAGTTCCATACATACCTCAAACATGTCATCACCAGGCACACCGTAGGGGTTGGGGCTCACAGTCAATGGTTCCCACTCCAGAAGTTGCTCATCATTAAGGCAGAATGGTATATTTTACGAGCTTGCCTACCACTCGAATGTTGGCTTTTGTTATGAAGAGTCATCACCCGCTCTTTAACAATAAATAAATATTGATTTTGTCCTATGGCTTATTTAAGGAGTAGACAGCCGCTCCATTATATATAAGACTAATATTTAGTCGAATAAACCCCAATATATAAATAAGGATATATAAATATAATTCCACCTCACTCAATATCAGTAATAATTGCTGCATAAAATCAGCATAAACGCTGCATAAGTAACAGCATAACCGCTGCATAAGTAACAGCTTTAGACGCTGCATAATAATACCGACACAAATGCCGAAAATAATCTCAGCCTTTAGAATGCTGTAAATATCTTGGACAACAGCCAAGAAATATAATAAAGATAATAGTACATATAATTAATATTATATAATATACTATAAATAAAATAAAATATACTATCCCCATATACACATATACTTAATAATATAAGACTTAAAAAGAAATTTTTTTTAAAAGGAAATGTTTTATATTGATGTTTATTTATTTCAAATTTATAAAAATAAGCAGCTAACCAAATGATATTCCAAAAAATATATATATGTAAAACATATACCAACACTAGATAAAGTGTGTTTTTGAATTTTTAGGAATATTATTCTCACTCACCTCCTCATCCACACATAATACCTTAAGGGGATTGTCGTCCACCATGGTTTCCCTTGCTTTAGCCATACCTCTAGTAATCATAAAAATAATATATTAAAAATATTATCTTAATAAAATTTAATTATCAAATCAAATTTATTTGATAATTAATTGAAAATGTTATATTAGTTATACTAAATAGAAGTATTTAAATAAATACTGTCAATGAATGATGTGAAGAATTTATATATATATATATATATATATAAAATATTATATTAATATTATAGGAATTATAGGGGTTATTTTACGTTGGGCGCCAAATGTTATGATTATAATTTAATTTAGGAGAGTTATGAATAATTTTCCAGCATACCTTACACATTACAAGTGATTGTAAATTATAATGTATTAATAGGATCAAACGTTACGAAATAACAAAAACGCAAAACACTTTCCCTTTTTCAATTACATTCTTCATAAAAACTACATAATTTATAATTATAACTAGGGTTGTCCCGCGGCTCCGTATGGCCGCGCCGCAATTATTTTCGTTCTCCTTCATGTTATTGACAATTTCTTATATCATATTAATTCAGGAATATAAGAGTTCAGGTTATTTGAGACCCACAAACATATCTGTTTAGGCGGTAACGTCGCGCGTCGTGTCGACAGCTGTGCTCGTAATAATTGTGGTAGTGGTACTGTATGTAGGCACTGTGCGCAGTTTGCGCGGCGCGTGATAATGCGAACGCATCGTTTTACTAGAAACGTTTGAGTGGAATGCGATGCGACGCGACTCTAGGCTAGGTTAAGCTAGGCGCGGACGAGGCGGCGCGGTTTTTATTGTTGTGTAACAGTGAGTCAGAGCCCACAATAAGCGGCTACAACCAATTATAGTAATTAATAATGCCGCGTCAAGTTATTCGCAACATTATAAGCTGTTTCCTTCTGTTGCACTCGTGCGTGTCTCGCGTTTTTTTGGATGCTGTGTATTTATCTACTTTTGACTACACGATTCTTAGCGAAATTGTGAGGTATTGAGGGTGGAATAAGTGATACATATTCTGGCGTGATGGACTAAAGCTTAGCACGTGATAGGACATAGGACAGGCACGTACGGATGCGCAGGTTTACCATTGTCATTCAAAAAAGTTTATTATCGATTATACACTGGTCGCGTGCGCAGGTTTAACTATGCAGTCTATTCTAATACACCTCCGGTCTACCTGCACAGGCACACTTGAGAGGTCTCCGGTAGACTGTAAAAAAAAGATATGAAAGGGAAATGTGCTGAGTAATATGATTGCATCCGACTGGATCGCGACTACCATACACCAGCCACAGCGGCACACTTAGATGGATATACATGTAGTATGTCGCATTCAGGAATTAGCTGCGAGTAATGAGTTGGAATAGTAGGGATCGCGACCACCCTACACATGAAATTAAACCCATCACAGTGATTGTCTTTTGTAGTGCCCACAACAAATACAAATTCCATGTTCTTGCGGTAAAGCATTGAAGAGTTCATGTGACCAGTTCGTTGCTTTATCTTGCGACCCTGATCAGGTGCTGCTAACCAAATACTCACCGAGACGAAGCCAATGAGTTCGAACTCAATGTTCATGCGTTAAGGCTTGAAGAGTTCCTGTGATTAGTTTCTGGTTCCATCGTGAGACCTTGATCAGTCACTAGCGTCCAACTACTCATAGAAACGAACCCAACGAGCACAAAGTCAATGGTTTTACGTAAAGACATCGTGGAGTTCCTTCCACCACCTAACAGAGCCAACTACTCAAAACGTATATATTATTTATCCACGTATTTTCAACCCATACAGTATTATATTGTCCGTAATAATTATTATATTATATTGTTATAATTTTAATAACCGTCAGAGGAAATTTCAATGCATTTATAACAGCAACACTGACAAGAACCGTCTTCAATTTTATGAAATAACTAGATGTGCCCGCGGTTTCGCTCACGTGAACTACGGAATGCCTGCGCGAAACTTGCTCCTCCGTTCCCGGCTATTTTAAAGACAGAAATACGTATTGTGGGTGTTCCATAGAAAATAGACGTATACTCTCGTTTGTAGGTCTTTTTAATGTCTATAATTATTTAGAATATTCATTTGCTATATCTCTTAAGGTTTAGTCAGCGTAAGCCATTTAAGCGCTCGAAAACTAATTCTTTTTCTATAATAGTAGCCTAAGTTACTTCCTATAAATTCAGCTATCTACCAGTGAAAGTCCCGTCAAAATTGGTCCAACCGTTTCGTAGATTACCCGGAACAAACAGACAGACAGACAGACAAAAATTTTAAAAATGGATTTTTTGTTATATAGTTTTCGTATATACTGGTCATGGTTGAATCAATTCGGGCACTTAAATAGCTTATGTTGAGTAAACCATAAGAGATATAAATTATAAGTGTAAAGATTATCTTTTTGTATTGTATTATAAAATTTGTTAATGTGCAAGTTTTGTAAATATGTCATATTTTTATTGCTCAGAGATATCATAGTCAGATTCATTTCTTTTGTCGATAAATATTTATATAAGTCACCCTATCTCTACATCCGTTTAATAATGTTGCTAGTTTATAAAACTTAGGTCGGAAGTATATTTTCGAATGGTATCATTAAAAAATGGCGTTGGCTAGTGTAACAGTCCTGGCCCCCGTACCTGTCTGTACTTGTACATCTAATAGTCAGTGCTGCGTGCACACTGCGCGTCACGTCATCTTCTCATTCAAACACAATCAATCGTTACAAAATGAAATTATATATATTCAATGTGAATAATAAATGCGCGCGCGGCTCATACTCGTAGTTGTAATTATTATCATTCTCACTCGTACCGGTACCGAGACCGCGCAACGCGCTACTCTGTGACACTTAACATACGTCATATGTCCGGGAACACGTGCCGCGGTGCGCGATGTATGTACACAAACACAGTATGTAAGCACGTGCGGCGCGCGGCCGGGCGCGGCGGTGTGGGGCGCGCCGCACATTGGACTGAAATCGGAGCCTCTCTTTCATAGGATTTTAGAAAAATTAAACATGTTATTTCATAGTTTTAAGTATACAGTTTTGTCAAAACAGCCATATCATCGTATAATTTAGCAATTTCAAGCTTTATTTTTACCTTCTACACCATATAATATGGACTTGTAAATTTCAAATGTATGAAAATGGATTTTCTTTTCGTCGTAACTTTTTTGTGTTTTGAGTTATAAAGCTGAAACTTATACATATCGTTACTGGGGTGGTAATGAACCCTTAGGACCTTTCACCTTGAGCTCGGGCGTTCCCGTTCAACAGATATTTGTTGATGAAAATTTCATACTTTGATGGCATTGTATTGAGGTGAAATCATCAATCTGTAGGTTTATTTTCGACCTGAATGCTACAGGTATCGATTAATAAAGTTACCCCTGATTTACCCTACCGCTTCGTTTTCAAAAATACGATTCAGAATTCGTTTTAAAATTTCAATATACCTATTTTTCTTTATTAAAAGTTGTAAATTACCTATAAATTTGCACTATAAACTTAAATTAACACAAATTATCATTACCTGCTACTATTCTTGATTGTTTTTGTTCCACATTTGTACCAAAATGTCTTGATTTTGCTAATTAGGGTAATTAGTTTATTTATTTCGTTGATATTGATGTTTGTCATAAAAGATTAAACCGTTATTTCTGGGGCTAGATTAGGATTCTAAATGAAAGCAGTGTAAATAACACGAGATCTTATATTCATTTTAACTTATCGATTTCAACAGTACTTCTAAATAGATGATGTAAATGTAAATTCCAAATATATAAAAATATTTTATAACAAAATTATGATATACATATAGTTCCGATGATACCTACTTAATTACACTCATACATTACTCAGAGTCACACAAATTTATTACATCTACAAACTCTATATTTTCTTTATCTGATGTAGAATTTACCAATAACAATTTAGCTTCATCTGATAGCGGTTTATGGCTAAGTTGACTTATCTTAGGTCTGATGCTGGACAGGTATGGGTCAGAAGTTATTAACAAACTATGAATAATATCATCATTTATTACAATTCTACAATTTTTTCTCGAGTGGAATACTCTAAAATTTTTAAAATCTTTATTGAGTGCTTCAGAAGCCTATTCAGAGAGTTTGCCAATTGGGATAAAGTTATTATGCTCAATGATGTCTGCACCATGCATGAGTAATTTATGCACGCTAGAAGGCATATAATACCACTGATATAACTCGACATATTTATGAGCTGTTTTAGAACAATATTGCCGGAACTTTTCCACATCAACAAACTTTCCACATCAGACTACCTGAAGAATCACCGCAAATTCCAAAAATACCAAAAATATCTTTCGGTTTCGAATTACAAATATCACATACTGCTGTTGAGGTATCTGAAAGATATGAAGTTATTTTACCATCTATCATGGTCATATGAAGTCTGTGTTTCACATTTGTATCATTGACAGCGGTTGGCTGCAATGCAGCAATTCCCCTTTCAACAATTAATTCATATCTTTTGAACGGGGACGCCTGGGCTCAATGTCAAAGGGTCTAAGGGTTCGTTACCATCTCGGTAACGATACGTATAAGTTTCAGCTTTATAATTGAAAACAAAAAAAGTTATGAAGAAAGGCAAGTTCATTTTCATACATATAAAATTTACAAGTCAATATTATTTGGTATATAAGGTAAAAATAAAGCTTGAAATTGCTAAATTGATAATTTATTAATGATAATTGGTGTTAATTTAAGTAGATAGTCCAAATTTATATGTAATGTACAACTTTTAATAAAGAAAAATAGGTATATTGAATTTTTAAAACTAATTCTGAATCGTATTTTTGAAAGATAATGAAAACGAAGCGGTAGGGTAAATCAGGGGTAATTTTATTAATCGATACCTGTAGCATTCAGGTCGAAAATAAACCTACATATTTGATTATTTTACCTCAATACAATGTCATCAAAGTATGAAATTTTCATCAACAAATATCTGTTGAACGGGGACACCCGGGGTCAAGGTGAAAGGTCCTAAGGGTTTATTACCACCCCAGTAACGATATGTATAAGTTTCAGCTTTACAACTCAAAACACAAAAAAGTTATGACGAAAAGAAAACCCATTTTCATACATTTGAAATTTACGAGTCCATATTATATGGTGTAGAAGGTAAATATAAAGCTTGAAATTGCTAAATTATACAATGATATGACTGTTTTGACAAAACTGTATAGTTAAAACTATGAAATAACATATTTAATTTTTCTAAAATCCTATGAAAGGGAAGGCTCCGATTTCAGTCCAATGTGCGGCGCTGACACTGTCGAAACTACAAAAAATAATATTTGTTGTAACTGCAGTAGTCACAACAGTGTCTTTTTTCTATAGGTTATATTTTCGTTATTTTATCTTACATTATGATCGTATAAAATTGTAATATAATAGGAACCGATTGTTTGAAAATCCTTCAGTATCGATTGTTTTGTAAAAATAACCATGAAATATATGTTTTTAATAATCTTTGTTTAGAACACTAGTAAAAACCATAAAAATAAGTTATGTGCGGGGATTGAACCCACGACCTTTCAAATCTATTGTAGGTTTGACTATACTAACGGCTAGCATTACGCGAGCCGGAACCAGCCTAGTCGTCCAATGTTTGCTTTCACTTTTCTTGTTTACGCTATACTCATCTATTTACTTTTAAGGGAGTCGAGGGCGCGGGCGTTTCGATCTCGGCCAGTGCAGCGCGATGAATGTGTCCCTTCATGCGTATTAACTCATGTTCGAAGTGTTGGATCACCAGAAAATATAAACTAAAACTCAATAGAAGTTGCATTCCATTCAGTTCACTACATTTACGTAAAACACATATTATACGTATATACTTTTAATTTATTTTGAAAGTTGGTAACCGCCCCGCACCACCCCGCACCGCGCCTCGCCTCTGCCCGTGCATGTGCATGTGCGCCGTTGCATCCTCACTGGTCAGTGTACAAGAGAGCCGCTATTGCTTCTATTGCCCAGTTGTCAAGTTTAGACGTTATATTTACTAAATTAATGTATTACATAATGTAGATCTAAAAAAGTCAGCGCGAGAATATTATGTCTATCTTGTAAAGGTCACCCACAATAAGCATTTTTGTCCCAAGGTGGAGATAGCACGATTCGCGTGTGTGCCCGATCGACGGCATTCTATAGTCAAGGCGAGCGCATCCGCGGGCACAGCTAGTTAACATATGTAATTAAAATTAAATTTTTCTATATTGTCAGAAATCTCGCGATGATTAAAGTACGTACAGCTCGGGAATGTTTTAAACAAAATACAATCTCTGACAATCCGTACGTTTAGTGTGCCTGCTGCCTGCCGCCTGCCGCCTGCTGTCTACACTCTATATATATATATATATATATACATTTCTGTAATTTTGTTTCAACTACTTAGTCGGTTTGTACGTGTTATGAAGAGCTGGAGTTAGAATGTTCGAGAACACGACAACGATACAGCACTACTTAATTAATTAACATACACATTTGTTGTTATATGAACGTGTGATTAAAAATGTAATTTTCGTTATTATAATACCTACTGTATAGCTTCAAAAGTGATGAACTGATAACTTCTTATTTGCAATTTAAAGTCATTTTCACATGGCAACTTAATTAGTCGTAAGAAGTCTTTTTTTTTCTTTGTTAATGAGATCAATAAGGTAAATAATATTTTGTATTTTATTTCATATTACCAAATATTACTAATTTAATAAAGGTATTTAAAAATTCTTAATCGAAAATCAGCTCGAGTTATAAATTCTTACTGGAGTTTTAAGGAGGGTAGTTTACTCGAGTGACATAGTAAAATTAATCGAGTGGCTCGAGTCACGAAATCCTAGTCGAGTCGCATCACTAACGAGGCCTGTCCATTTTATTTACCACATATATCTAACAATAGGTCCTTACATATGAAATTAGCGTTTTATATGGAAAAAGTAAAAAGAAAAAAATATTACGAAATTATACATTTAATCAATCTAAGCATTTACCATTATTGTCTATGCATAGCTATGCACATTTTACTGGTAGTTCATTGATTCCATTGCTGAAAAAAATGTGGAAATCAATAAAATATTTGCAGGCGGTTTGGACAGCCTCATCGGAGTTGAATATTTTTCCTTCCAAGAAATTGCCCAAATTCCGAAAAAGGAGTAATCCGTTGGAACAAGGTCCAGGGAGTGTGGTGGGTGTCGGAAACATTCCAAACGCAGCTCCTCTAATTTTGCGACCGTCTGTCGTGAAGTACGGGTCTAGCGGTCTTGAAGCAGCGATGGGTTGGAGAGATTGACCAGTCTCGGTTGTTTAACGGCTGACTTCTCCATCATGGTTTGCAGTTTTTGACAATACAGATCTGCCGTTATCGTCTGGCCAGATCTTACGACGCTGTAATGTATGACACCATCACCTTTTACAATTTTATTAATTGTGTAGAAAAGACGCGTTGGCGATATCGTGATGTGGCGCATGGCGCGTGGGCTGGATCAGTCGGAGCCTACTTTCCGTATATGGCGCCGCACCGGCCGCGGCTTCACGCACTTGTATACGTACATATTGTATGTATATGTGGTTTCCACGTTGCGGGGTCGCGAGGGGGCGGCACGTAGTACTCGTCGCCTGTCGGTTGTCATTCACATTACCCGGTATTAATATGATAATGTTTTGATGGTACCCCAGCTTATGTATTTAAACTCTGTAATGATGTCGTGAATGTACAGGTGGAGGTTCGTACTCCATTACTAATGCTGCATTTAGAATGTAACCTAAAGCCGGCATACTTATATTTGCTTAGCGCTTCGATAGACGATCTCAAGTTAGAAGAGATATGTATCATTTTCATGTTGTTCTTTTCAATTATCTCTTATTTTAAGGACTATTAACAATAAAAATATTTATAAGTAGGTTTTCATACCTTTTATAAAAAGCACATGGATATTTTCTCTTTCAGCCTTAAAGTGAATATATCAGTTCTATAATGATCAATATTATTATTTGCTAGCGACCCGTCCGCGCTTTCGTCATCCAGACCGAGAAATCAAGCGTATAGTAGCTACTTGTCAAGCTTACTGTACCGCGGGAAACTAACATACCTAAAGACCACGCAATAAAGGCGAATAAATATTACGATCTGTGTAATGAGCTAACCAAAAACGGCTTTGCTGTTAATCTATAAGCGGTAGAAGTGGTCCAAACATTACGACTATCATAATCTGTGGTATACAGAGTGATCAAAAGATATCGACAGAACAGTAATAACTGAAAGCTCACCTTTCATTGATCGGCCCGAGCCAACCTCAGCTGCATGTGGCGAGAAGCCCGTCATAGGGACTCGCTTTTGCTTGACGCGTTTCGGGATAAGGCTGAATATCTAGTTAAATGACAGCGGCGACCGTTGGTGGATTACGATCTCTCGGTAGTCACCGTTGTGTTAGGATAGTACTGAGCTTAACATCAGGGTCAAGTGCTGTCAATTTGCCGTGCTACTATTGAAAAAATAAGTTACTCACGACACGACGTGCAATTCGTGAATTGACAACTTTTGGAAAGTTTTTTTTTTACATTTTAAATGTTGAAAACAATACCTATGAATAATTCCTTTTTCATTATACATCACAAAAAGCGTTTTAATTTTTTTTTAAATCTAATTGAAAAATACGTCACAGAAGCGCTACATTATGGTCCCGTGACGTCATTATTTATTTTATTTGTCATTTTGTATGATAACAGTGACAATTTTGACAACTCACGCAAGAGTCTTGAGTCTAACGTTCATATTTCCTGATGGGAAATAATTAATAAATAAATTAATTAATAATTTTTTTAGTTTATTTGGGTGGAGTTAATAAACAGGCAGGATTATACAGTAAACCGTTTATTCTAGAGAGCTCAACACAACGCACAATACAACACATGCCACTTCGGTAGACATCGAAAGGACAGTGTTGCTACATGTACAAAATAAATATAACTAATATTATATTGCCATCTCAACAGGTGACGTAACGTTTTCTAATCGGCGTTTCAAATCACGTCACTCACAGACAAAAAATATTATATTTCCAAAAGGGAAACTAAATAAATAATCAATTACTTTTCCAGATTTGTATTGTTTTAGGATTTTTATCTATAGACCAATAGTACTCAATAATTTGTGTACTTTAATTTTTAAACATACAGTAAACTCGCGGATTCATCATATGTGCGAAGTACCGACCAACCGTTTCGCTCTGAGTGATTTTCTTTGGTTAAGCCTAATTTTGAATCCGTGATAATATCTTCTACGGTATTCATTTAAATGATATATAATTTACTGAATTGGAGAAAGTAACTTCGCAAATAACCTTATCCTTATTTACCCGGCTGCGTAAAAGGAGTGTTATATTTTTCGAGTGTGTGTATATATGTATGTACCTGTATCAGTATGTGTTTTTATCTATTTCTTTGGCACGCTCTGTAGAGTCTGTAGTCTAAACGGCTTGTTGGATTTTAGCATACGAGTTGTCGTTAGAATGGTCTTAATTGTGTATAATATATTAATATGTCTGGGAATCAAAAACCATTATTTTTGTTTCCTCTTTAACCGACTTTAAAAAAAGGAGGAGGTCCTCAATTCGAATGCGGTTTCCGAACCGGCAGTAATGTTTTGACGTTGATAAGTGTTTGATTTGATTTGATTTGTTTTGTTTTGTTCGGTTGATTAGGCGAAACTTCTTTGTTTAAGAACCTATTTAGATGATTATTTTTTCGTTGGAAAGGGCACACACCTCAAGGGTGGTCTCATTTTAATTTTACTAGCATTGGAATTCACACTTCCAAGATACTCTCGGAAACTCTTCGAAATAATTAAAATTGGTTTTCTTTTTTCATAATTTTTTTTTGTAGGAAATTTAAGTTGAATTTTAACTTACTTTTTAACTGATTATTTTATGAACATTTACTTAATTATTTTGCTAATAAAAAAATCATTAAAAAGCCGATTTTTATGCATTTAACACTTTGACTTTTCATTACCTGTCTATAATCCCGGGATTATCTTTCGACAATCCCGAAATACCGGGATTACAAAATAGATCCGGGATTGAATCCTCTAGTAGTGATACTCACATACTTGGTTTAAAACACGGTCACATCACACAGACGCAGTGCCGCGGTGCAGCGCGGGCATTCGCATTGGCGTTCTAGATTAAGATCCCAGAGCGATAAGACACAACTTATTTTCTAAAGCATAGAACTTTCGGTTCTTAGTAGTCCCTCGTGTACTTTTTAATACCTGTACGTTTGTGGAGTTGGCTCGGTGACACCTGCGCAGGTAACAGGTGAGAAAGGTAACTAAAAATCAGAGTTACTTAACTTAAATTTTAATGACTGATTTTTATATATATTTTGTAGAATATTACTCTGAAGTAATATCAAAAAAATCAGACGTTTTCCATGGGCCAGAACTTTTGTCAGACGCTTTAAAGCTCTACAAAAAAAAAAAATGAACTTAATTTATTTTTAAATGTCTGATTTTTATATATGTTATTAAGATAAATATTACAAAGTTATATTTAATCAGTCAGACAAATTGCAATGACCAAACATCCCCTAAACATAAAAATTACTCAACTATGAGTATGAGCGCGAGAGCACTATGCGCATGCGCTTCAGAGTAAAATATCTTAATATTTGCAAAATACTTACTGCTTTCAATTTCATATTTTTGCATATCTATTTAAATAAGATAAATTTTTTAATTAAAATATTTAATAATCATTTAAAAGTAATTACAGTGTAAACTCTTTATAACGAAACTCAAGGGACTGAGCATTTTTTATCGTTATAGAGAGTTCTCGTTATATGGAGTGAACAAAAAAAACAACCAAATTAACAAGAATTTTTAATATGTATGTCTTAGATAATAAATGCTTATAAATTATTGTTTACACATATAGTCTGATAACTTTGTCTGACGTTTTTTGCTATGCCAGTAGTACTTGTTTGTATTATTTTATGTATTCTATTCATATCTCCTTCTATCAAACTTTTTCGTCAACACTAATCGCTTTCCGTTTACTGGCCATGTTAACAGTTTCAAACTAGGTTTACGACTGATAATACGATAGGTACCCAGTATGCTTGGTCGAAGACCATCACTTCCGAGAAAACAATGCGTCATACTGCACGTGTTCAAGGCAATTAAGGATAACAAAAGCTAGACCGACCTCGGATGTTTCGGAGCTTCAGTCTTTTGTTACCTGATAATAAACATATACCGATAATAAATATTTACTGTATAAAAATATGAACACATATCTTCGTAATAGAGAATGGCGTATCGCTATAAAGATTGTTTCAATATGTGGGTTTTAACGCAAACCAACTAAGTTGGGCTCACTTCAACGTTATAGGGAGTTTTATTACAGATATATAGGGAAAAATGAATTTTTTCGTAGCAATTGTCTTTCAAAAAGAATCATTTTTATTTTATTTTAAAAAAGATATCAATTGTAATAATTTTAGTAAAATAAATAATTAATTATGATGAATTAATGAAATAATTTGATTGTCTCTTAATCATCTTCATCATCGTCATAATAATCATTAGAATTTTCATCATTAAGTACATCACGATACTGTCCACTCAAGTCATCATCATCATCATCATCACTAGTTATATTGTTTAACATTTTATATTAACATTTTAAAGATGCTTCCGAGGATTGTTCCATATTCTCTATTGAAAATAACTTGATATCACTCACAAATCACACGATATAACTGACAAAAACATGTGGTCTCATAAACCTGAATATAGAACTGTACTGTATACTATACAGTGTGTGCACCTGGCATATACACATACACAAACAGTAGACAGAAACAGATTGTGGATGTAGGAAGGGGAAACCGAGTTACCATGGATGTCTCACTCGCTCTGAAACGCATGTATAGTGCTCGTGCTCATACTCATAGTTGAGTAATTTTTGTGTTTAGGGGATGTTTGGTCATTACAATTTGTCTGACTGATTAAATATAACCTTGTAATATTTATCTTAATAACATATATAAAAATTAGACATTTAAAAATAAATTAAGTTCATTTTTTTTTGTAGAGCTTTAAAGCGTCTGACAAAAGTTCTGGCCATGGAAAACGTCTGACTTTTTTGATATTACTTCAGAGTAATATTCTACAAAATATATATAAAAATCAGTCATTAAAATTTAAGTTAAGTAACGCTGATTTTTATTTACCTTTTTTACCTGGTACCTGCGCAGGTGTCACCGAGCCAACTCCACAAACGTACAGGTATTAAAAAGTACACGAGAGACTACTAAGAACCGATAGTTCTATGCTTTAGAAAATAAGTTGTGTCTTATTGCTCTGGGATCTTGGACTATTCGGTTTGGTTAGTGTGAGCTTTTTCAATTAATTGTAGTTTACTTAACTTTCTCGTCAGCGTTTGAAACGCCAAACTGTCCGGCAAGGTTCATTGCGCGAGTGCGAAATCCTTCACTTCATACTGTTAGAAACGCGTTTATACACCTAAACATGAGTTATTATTTCAATTCTTATGTTGGCTACTCTGCAGCGTGTATGATTATTCGACCAAGTTGAAAAACCGACTTCAACAGTATTCACGTCCTGTGTAGATGATTACTGAATTTGGTTGAGTTTTCGGTGTTAGACAGCCAAGTCTAATTTTTTTTTCTTTGCTGATGTGTTTCATGGAGATAAAAATATAAAATAATGAAAACAAGCATATCGCAATTTCATATAATAATGACTTTTATGAAATATTTTTTTAAATTTGGATAACTTTATAATTAGTCTAAATATAAAATTTCACGCTTCGGAAACAAATAGTTTTTGAATTATTTTTTAATCGTTTTTTTTTAATTTGACAATACATAATATATATAATATCAGTTCCATTCAGTTGTAATAAAATTAATATAGGTAAAAATGTTTAAATATGTTATTTTCGTAAATTATTTTGCATTACTATTAATGTGTAATACTTATTCTTATTAAAAGATAAACCATTAAGTAGTTATAATTTTTATAGTTGTAAAATTTAATTTAAAATATCGTTTTAATTTTCGTTACGTGCTATTGTTAGTTTTTGAAAAATCATTATTTGGTTTACGTCTTACGAGTGTTTTCGATAAATATAAATACGATTTCAATATGATGTGCCGTTTTAAGTGTTACGTATAATATTACCGTTGTGGCGGTAAAATTGGTTATGTTAGGTTTGAACTGTAATCACAAATAATATATTATAGAATAATATTGAACAGAAACAAATAATTATCCTCTCTATTTTAATACTTATTCTTTGAGTTGACTTTAAGTCTATCAGCTGTTTTAATTCCTTTTTGTAATGCTAGAAATGCTTCATTTGTGCAAAGATAGCAATTCCTAAACCATTTATCCGAATTCACTAATTGGATAAAATACCGCTCGATCGTATTTTTTAAAATAAATAGTGCGTTCCTCTTGAGTACGAGCAAAATAAAGTCTCCGAGTGACCTTTGTCGTACATTTTGATTAATCAATGTAACAACATATGGCCTCTCACTACAAAAACCCAAGCGAATGACTCTACTATCACGTGAGCGTCTGTTTATTATTCGAACTGTCAAAATGCGTTCAACTTGTAACTCACACTCGCAATATCATTGTCATTGCAAACGTCAACTGCGTAGTAAGTGTTCGTTCGTCGCTAACTATTCAGTAAACAACAAATCTTGCAATCTTGCAATCTTGCTTGTAAACTGTCCTCCAAAAGCGATGTTCGTTTCTCTATACAAATGTCACGTTAACGCAAACGTGATATTATCAGTTAAAAACTCACACTAGGCACACTGGTGTCCACATTGTCCACTCACTGTTTGCATCGCAACCGCGGCGTTCGCCTCCGCAACACTCTCTACGATTACTAATTTAGCACAATCTAAAAAATTACATATTAGTCATCATTATGTTTCCTTTATGTAAGATGCCTCTGATCTCTTAATTTGGAAAATAAATATATGTACACCGTATAGACGGAACTATAGATTTAGTTATATGGATACATATAGTTAAATAACATACAAACAAGAAATACATAATAAAAAAATAAATTGAAAATATCAGGTGTCGCGAGACGTGCGCACCCGCGGTATATGTGAGACACCTTAGTGAATGTTTAATTTAAATTTACCTATACTATTAATAAAATTTAAGTGTCTGTTTGTATGTGATGTCAAAATAACAGCTTTTTAATCAATGCATATGATGTTTAGTCGATACCTACAAACAACAACAACAAACAACCTACTTTTAAAATTCTCGTCTGGCTGTCGTCTGTCTGTTTGTTCCGAGCAACCTCCGAAACGGTTGGACTGATTTTGACGAGACTGTCACTGATAGATAGCTTATGTTATAGGAAGTAACTTGGGCGATTTATATTTTATAAAAAGAATTAGGGTTGAACTGTTTAAGCTAGTTTATCGTCTCTCTCTCTCTCGGATCTCTCGCTCTTACTCGGCCCTTCAACTCATCCCATTGGTGTTCTATGGGATTCATATTCGAGCTTTTTGCTGACCAGCCCATAACCGTAATACCGACTTCGTTCAGGTATTAATTTACAATGCCTGCGCATACCGCACACCCTCGCATAGCCCTGCATAAAAATGTGCGTAAGGTACCGCATGAGGATCCAGATACTCTTCGTTGTAGCGTGGCCCATTTAATGACGGTAAGCGATGTCCAGATAGTTCAGCAAGTTCGGTATTTCCATCGGCGCTTATGCCTCCCCAAACCTTCCATGAACCGCAACAACCAGGAAGGACCAGGTCGATAATGAACTCTGTATTGTGTTGCAGATGAGCGGGAGGACGTACAGAAGAAAACGTTTGCCAAATGGATTAACTCGCAGCTCGTCAAGGTAACTGACGGTTTTCTATTTATTTTACTTGTAATTCGATAATATTAAGAGCCGAGAGTTGCGCTAGCGGCCCGTCCGATCCCATCCGGGTAATGCGTTTAATTCAGACGTACACACTTATAAATTAATGTTACACTATTACATAAGGAACTACGAGCTGACAGGTGTCTCACTGTCCACACTGTGTGTCTGTGTGTCTGTGCGTCTGTGCGTCTTGTTTCATCATCATTATAATATAATATTACATTCATTGCCGGTTTAGAATCTGAATTGCCTCATTAGCCTAGTGGCCCTTAGCGCGACTGCTATGCTCCAGAACCTGGGTTCGTTTCCCAAGTTGAGCTAAGTGATATTAAGTTTTTCTTTGAAATTCTCAATAGCAGCTCGGACTTTGACTTTTTATCTGATTAATGGCAATAGGCCCATCCCCTATTGCATGGGAGCTAAAAAATATACACGGCGAACTGGGGGTGTATATTAGTACACTTCTGCCTAACTCTTCGGGAATACACGCGTGACGGTATATTATGAAAGCGTCTTTTTTTTCTAAAATCTAAAATGTTTATAGTTTATGTAGTGTTTATGTTCAAAGAAGTTTCACCGCCTGAATTTCGCCGCTTGAATCGCCTGTATTTTTTTTTATACATATTGTATCATTCGTAATGACGAGAGAGCAATTGTTATTGGAAACAAACATTGCGCGTGTAACCTTTATGCACAATTTAAGTGAAACTTATTTATATTTGAACACTATAATATACATTTTAGATAATTACGTAACGTCCGTAACGTAATGTTACGTATTTTTGCTAATCGTGTCCAAAGTAATTAATTTTGCGTGAATAATAATTGTTTGCAATATTATGTTACAGAATGATAAACCACTCGTGGAGGATTTGTTTGAAGACCTGCGGGACGGAGAAGTGCTGCTTTCCCTGTTAGAGATACTGACCGCACAGCAATACGTGAGTTTCACTATCTTATATGACATGTAGTAAGACCTATATCGTATCGTAGTGAACAATACGCGCGCGCGTGTGTGTGTGTGTGTGTGTGTTGCAGAAACGCGAGCGCGGCCGCATGCGCGTGCATCACATCAACAACGTCAACACCGCGCTCCAGGTCCTCGACGCGAACGGACTCAAGCTCGTAAACATCAGCAGCAACGACGTCGTCGACGGCAACCCCAAGCTCATACTCGGTCTGTCTCTCTCTCACTCACTCACTCTACCTACTTACACGTCCTCACCGTCCACCGGCGCTTCTTCGATGTTCACAAACTTACCTTTACATTCTAGCACTATCATAAAAGTCGTTCACTAAATCTGGTGTTTGTGAGGCTAAAGCTTAAATTGATAATAGCACATTATTGAAAAGGCCGTGAAATAGGCAATCCGTAGCCGAGCACTTCACTAATACGAGACAAGCAATTGTTATTTCCGCCGAGGTATATATAGTGCTTTTCTCAAACATGCATGGAAATATTGACATTATTTTCGAAAAAAGAACGCGCGAAATATCGAATACAAGCCAAGCCAAACCAAGTTTTATAATGTTTTTAAAACATTTTAGTGGAAAAATATCTCAATAAAATATTGAAGTAATATCGTTGTTCGTCTCGCATTTTTAAATTTGTACTAATAATTATTGTTTTAATATTGATAAATAACCAGTGTTTAATCGTTTATATAACTCAGAAGAAATAATGAGATTTAAAATAATACTCTTTTTAAAACAAACTTTTGATGTTGCATTTTAAACTTATTTTGAAAAAAAGCTAAAAAACATGTGAACTCAAAAATGGTTCACTTTTGCATCATGCATATTAGGACTAACATTATCGCAAATAGTCACCCCTATCGCTTCCTAACGGGAATACGGCGAAATACCAATAACCCTGTATATAACTAACAAGTCACTCCAACCTATGAATGTTTTTGGCAGGACTTTGAAATACAAAATCAGTTGAGATACACAAAAGCGCCATTAGTTTCCGGTCGCCTTTTATATGTGTTTATGTAAGGTACACGTTTCAGGGTTGGTATGGAGTATAATCCTGCATTGGCAAGTACATTGCCATCTGAAGGAGCTGATGACGGACCTCCAGCAGACGAACCTCGAGAAGACGTTGCTAGCATGGTGTCGCACGCACACACAGGTGAGTCACGTGGTAGGATCTGCTAGAGTGAGTGCAGACCATACATGTAGTATAATATAGAGAGGCAACGAGTAGATTTGGCCGAGCCGAAAAACAAATACACAGTGTGCGTATAAAAGTGCTGCACCATGTACTGACTCGGATTTAATATCGAATCCATATACATATCGGTGTATTCATGTCACCTAGTTCAACAAATACACAATTTTTACAATACTACAAATTTATATAATACTAGCGGCGCACGCGGCTACGCACACGTTCATTAAGCAATAATAATTTTCATCCCATAATTGTGTTTTACTCTTATTATTGACGACTCATAAGCTTGTCATATGTGTAATGACATAATTCCTTTATAAAAAATTTCATGAAAATCAGTTGAAGTAATACAAATTTTTTACGCTTTCTAGTCGTGTTATCAACGATTCTTATAGCCTGTCAATTATACAATGACTTTTATCAGAACGGTTGAGAAATAATTAGATATATAGGTTGGGGAAAAGTGTTTTCGCATAACGTAGTCATAAACTTGTTATAAAATTTCTTTGGCTATACCATTTGTATCTGGCTGGTTTTGGTAACATTAAAAAAATTACATTATAAAGAAAAAAAATGTTGTTTCCTGCTATTTTTCATTTGTTTTTCTTTCTGTAAAAATGAGTGAATCTAATGAAGAAATTTGATTCATTTTAAAATATTATTACAAAAAAAGGAAAAAGTGCAACTCAAGCAGCGAAAAAAAATTGTGCCGTTTATAGACCTAATGCAGTGTCAGTGTAAGAGTAGCACAAAGTTGGTTCAAACGTTTTCAGTCCGGAAATTTTGATGTTAAGGTGCACCTTGCTCTGGTTGCCCTGTTACGAATTAAAAGGACGCCATTTTTGAAAAAGTGGAGCAAAATCGGCATGTTAGTAGTTACAATGTAGGTGAAGAACTGGAAATTTGGACTACAAAACAGTTTTAACACATTTGAAGAAAACTGGCTATACCAAAAAGCTCGATATTTGGGTGCCACACGAGCTCACTGAAAGAAACCTAATGAACCGTGTACTCATTTGCGATTCATTATTGAGACGTAATGAAACCGAGCCGTATTTTAAGAGATTGATAACTGGCGATGAAAAGTGGATCACGTACGACAAGAACGTACGAAAAAGGTCGTGGTCTAAGGTCGGCCAGGCTGCACAGACTGTAGCTAAAACTGGGCTAACTCGAAATAAGATGATGCTGTGTGTATGGTGGGACTTGAAGGGCATTATTCATTATGAGCTTTTACCGTCCGGCAAAACAATCGATTCGGATCTCTACTGCCAACAACTAATGAGGTTAAAGGAAGCAGTTAAGAGAAAGCGGCCGGAATTGATCAACAGGAAGGGGGTGCTGTTTCATCACGATAACGCTAAAGAACAAACTTCTTTAGCCACTCAGCAAAAATTAAGAGAGTTTGACTGGAAGGTGTTAGTGCATCCACCATATAGCCCTGACCTTCAGATTTTCACCTATTTCAGTATCTTCAGAATTCTTTAGGCTCTGTAAGGTTAACATCAAGAGAGGACTGCCAAAACTATTTGTCGCGTTTTTTGATCAGAAGTTCTAAAGTTTCTAGAGCAATGGGATTATGTCTTTACCAACAAAATAGCAGAAAGTCATCGGACAAAACGGCATATATATATATTCTGTAAATAAACTTTGAAAAAAAAAATGTCTTAGTGTTTATATAAAAATGCAGAGAACTTTTTCCCCGACCAGATTAGTAAAAGTATTATTAACAATTCTTACTGACCATTATTTATGGATTGACTTATACTTCCCGCGTACAAAATTTCATGAAAATAGGGATTTTTTTTTTTAATTTCAATTTTTATAATTAAAATGATTATTTATTGGAAGAATGACGTAAATAACCCGTGTGCAAAATTTCATAAAAATCGGTCATACCATTTTTGAGTTAAATCTGGACATACACAGATACAGATAGACGAGGCGGGGCATTTTTATGGACTTGTTCGTAATCAGTATCGTTTATATAGGATGTCTATCAGAGTATTTGGAAAAAAGTTACATGCACAAAAAGAACTACAGATTTCGAAAAACTTTCTAAAAACAGTTCAAGGATAAAAAATTAATGTAAAAAAAAATCATTCGAAACTCTAAGTATGTATGTACCTACTGTCATTACATTATTTAAATCTTAAACTAATTATTATTTAGTTATTAGTTAATTTGGTGTATTTCCTAGAGTTCATATTTCATGTAACTACATTATAATATGTTTTTATTTTATTATAAATATATATTGTAAATGATATTTTTCCAATTTTCTCGATAGATGTCCTCTTTTGATGTATGATTGATTGATGATGTGTGATTGATGTATTCAAAATGCTTGATGCAAATCTTTGAATATATTTTAAAATTATTTATGTAATTCAATTAATCAATATCAATAACTATATAATAAATTAATAAACATACAATAATTAATAATGTATATAGTATATAATAATTAATAAAATTATTAAAATAGTCGATATTTTGAGGAAATCTAAAAAATGACAAAGATTTAAATCTATTTTGTAGGAATACGCACAAACTCCTTTCGATAGACTGTTATCGACATAATTATGTCAATCTCTTTGAAATTTAGCTACCAAACACTAAATTATATTGTAAAACCTTATATTTTTGACAATGGGCTCTGTGAGCCTTAGCTTTTAGCAACTCGGCATCTGTCCCTATCTCGCTCTGACATATGCCTTACTGTGCCTATACTATGCTCTTTCTCTGTCGTATAGACAATCTATATTATACTACATCTATGGTACAGACGCACTCACTCGTAACGGAATGGGTTTTGGTTGCAGAACTACTCGGGAGTGAACGTGCATAACTTCACGTCATCGTGGGCGGATGGGCTCGCGTTCAACGCACTGCTGCATCGCTGGCGACCGCAGATGTTCGAGTACGCAGAAGTGGTGGCGCGTCCGGCTGCCGCGCGGCTGGACCACGCCTTCGCACTGGCGCACGCTCATCTCGGTATCGACCGGCTTCTAGACCCGGAAGGTATACTCATCGCTCACCCACTCCCTGCTCGTGTCCGCACAGACTCTATGACAAGCTCTCGCTTGCTGCAGATGTGAATACTCCGAACCCGGACAAGAAATCGATCATGATGTACGTGATGTGCCTGTTCCAATCGTTGCCGCACTCCAGCGAGGACGTCGCCGAGGTGGACTCGCTACACTCCGAGCCCTCCACACCGCTCGCTATCGCCGCCCCTGCAGAGGTACTTACCTATGAAGTTACCGATTGTTAATATTGGATGTTTCCCTTAACAGCTTAACAGCTCTTTTTTATTGTTGATTATAGTTATAAACGAAATGAAAACGATTATAGTTTTATGCGATAGAAAATTCTATTTCGCGCAGATCCCTTCCTCCCGGCCCCTGTCGACAGCGACCACTGGATCAGCAGAACTGGGCGGGTATTCGGGTGCATTCGAAGAGGTGCTGGCCTGGCTGCTAGAGGCAGAGGAGCGGCTAGGAGAAGCTAGACCCCCACGAGAGGAGGACTTAGCCGCGTTGAAAGAGCACTTCCACCGGCACGAGCGGTTCCTAGTTGAATTAGCTGAACAACAGGGTCGTGTGGGCGCCGTACTGGAGGAGGGTGCGCGGCTCGTCCTCGAGGCGGGGCTATCTCGCGAAGAGGCTGCCGAGGTGCGTCTGCAGGTGCGCCTGCTGTCCCAGCGCTGGGAGCAACTACGAGCCCAGGCACTGCGGGCACAGGCACAAGTACACGCTGCACTCATGCGCGCGCAACGGGATCACCTCGAGCGCTTCAGGTGAGTGCCGGCGCCGAGGGATAAACTGTAAGGAATGGTAACGTGACAGCCGACAGCAGTACATGGACGGTGTGTCGGCAGGCAGTGGCTGACGGAGACGGAAGACCGCATCTCGCGTATGGGCACGGAAGGGGGCGGCGGGCGGCTCAGTGCCGTGCGCGCCCTTCACCGCGACCTGCAGGAGCAGCAGCCGCGCGTCGACGCCCTTGCCGACTGTGTCGTCGTCGTCGACGATGAGCCCGGCCACGACAACGGTGAGTACGCGCGACTTCATACCTATGCCGTTGTTGCCGCGACTAACCCGTCCTATTCTGACCCACTGATGCAGACGTAGCGGAGATCGAGGATCAATTAGCTGCGCTAAGCGAACGCTGGTCGCACACGTGCCGCTGGACCGTCGAGCAGCTCCGGCGGCTGGAGGCGCGGGAGACGGAGCGGGAAGAGCTGCGCGCGTGCCTCCAGCGGCTAGAGCAAGAGTGTGCTGAGCGGGAAGGCGTGCTGAAGCGCATGGAGGCGGAGCCGGCGCGCGAGCTGGGGGAGCTGCCCCCGCGCGTGCATGAGCTGCGGCAGGTGCGGCGGGAGCTACGTACGTTGCGAGCCGACACGGACGCGCTGCTGCAGCGGCTGCAGGCGGAGCCCGCGTTGTTGGACCGCGCTGACGCGCTCTCCGACCGGCTCGATGCTCTCGCCATGATACTGCACGTTCAGGCACAGCGGGTTAGTTTCATTCAGCGCCTCACTCAGTTTATATTGGAACACATCATATTGGAACTCACATGTAAGTACGACAATGCGACAGATCGAGGAACTTGGTTTCGAATTCGATGTCGAAGCAGCAGAGAACTCCTCCGAGCTGAGTCCGATGGAAACACAGGAGACTATTCCCGGTGTCGCGGCAGGAGCACTCGCTGCTGCAGAAGCCAGCCCGTCTCATAACAAGGAGGAGTGGCCATCCTCTAAGAAACCGCGGCTTTCGAACGGGAAACCGAGCGCAGACTTTCAAATTGGATACAAAGTTTTTGAGAGCTGGTGTGATGAAGCAGAAAAATTTTTAAACAATGTAAGTTACAATTTTTTTTAATATATACAATATGTATTAAAAACTCCGTCGGATCCGTGGAGGTGTTATTAGGTATCGAGATTATATTCTGTTTATGTTATCTATCTCAGATTATAAGTTAAAAAATTACCCCTAATAAAATGTAAAAAAATATAGTTAAATGAGGAAACATACATGGCAATGAAGGCGTGCGTCGCAGGGTACCGCCATACGATTAAACGTACCGGTGCGCCGCGCCGGGGCTGGCGACGGTGTTATAACGTTTTAAAAATTTGCCAAATTTTAGGGAAACTAAAACTAAATATGTTAATTTTAAATGGCAATAACATTTTTATTTTCATAATAAATTTAAAAAAATCTTTTTTTTGGTAATGTTATTGGGGTACCTATGTACCCTTTTCGGATTTGACGGGGTTTTTTTTATAAATACTGTTAGAAGAGAGGCGTTATGTATGTATATCTGTACGTAAGTGCACTTATGTAGATGCATGCGTGTCAATATTGTGATCGATAATTTTCAGTGCAAGCGAGAATTGGAACAGAAGAGTGAGCGGCGCAGGGAGACGGTCGCTGCGCTGGATCGCGTCGAGAGCGAAATCGAAGTGCAGCGCTCGGACTTCGCCAACGTTGAAGAGATACAGCGCCGGCTCGCAGCGGAGACCGGGCTGGAGGGTCTGTATTCCACACAACTAAACTGTGATGCGCTCTATGTTGTGTTATGTACTAATACTAATTATCCATTTTAGAAGACGCAAAACAACATGCCGAAAGCATAATGCAACTGAAGAATCGATGGGAAAACATACAACGAACTCTCCTAGAGATACGAAACACTATGAACCTTCTGGAGGATAAGGAAACATTGTACAGGAACATAGAAGCCTTCCAGAAAGAGCTCGACGATGTGCATGTGTGGAAGGATAAGATTCTGCGAGAGAAGCCGACCACCAACCAGCTGATACACCTCCGGAACAAGATCCGGGCGGTGAAGCAGCTCGAGATGAAATTGAAAGAAGTGAACGCGCAGTCGATAATACTGCTCACCAAGTCCATATCGAAATCGCACAAGGACGATATTGAGACCGAATCGAAACGAATTAACGAAGCTTACGAGCAGTTGCTCCTCTACCTGAGTGAAAGAGAAGTCATCATTAAGCTAGCTGTCAACAAGAAGCCCGATGAGAAACACGACGATGAGTTTAAAGATCTACAGCAAAAGATACAGAAGTTGGAGTCGCGTATAATATCCGAGCATGCGATTATCTCGGACAAGGAACAGACTGAAAATAAAATCGACGAGTTGAAGGTGTTGAGGAGAGAATTCGACACTCTGCAGGCCACTTACGACAACGTGGTTAAACAGAAGGCTGACAGGTATGAGAATGGAAGTATGCACGAACTCAGTTTACGAAGCAGCCTTGAAAATTTAGTCATGCGATTCGGCGACTCCAAGACTATACTGGATCAAAAAATTGCTAAATTAGAAAACGGTAAGCCTTATTTACGTATTTATTTAAAGTTTTTGTCATTGATAGTTTGATATTGGGAAAATTTTATCTTGAGGATAAGTTAGTGATGTCACGATATGAGATTGAATAAATAAAATGTCTAAGTGGGGTTTATACTGAATAGGAATGAAGCTAGTGCAGCAGGTGAAGGCAGATTCACAAAAATTAAACCAGTGGCTGGAGGGGGTTGAACAGTTTGTGCAGAAGAGCTGTGTGGTGCCCGCCGGGGAACTGGATCAGCTGGAGCGATTACTGGACACGAGCAATGTGAGTTCACCACCAAACCACTTGCATATACATTTTTATATCTATTCTTATAATAAAAGAGTCGAAATCTGTACCACTTTAGAATCTTGGACAGACCATATTTGAACACATTTGTCTTTATGTTTGAACGCCAATCACGCAAATACTACTGCACAAAATTTAATGAAATTTGATTTGATTGTGGTTTATAGTCTAAAGGTATATTTAAGATTCATATATTATTACACGTATGGACTTTTGTATGGTCTGCTAAATTGCATTTAGATTATGTACATATAAAAGGAATGTATGTGTTTGCAACTCTGTATTATATTTAAAATATTTATTGAAATAAAGTGAAAAGATGCCAAATTAATTCAATTTATTTTATCTTTACATAATTTTCAATAAATCGGAAACATGTTTTTTTAATTTTCCAATAGTATTCATAGATGTCACTGAACAGCTTCGTCTAAATGACCACGAAATTGGTTTGATATTTATTGTCACAGTTGTAAGCACGTATATTAATCATTTAAGAATGGAATTTTATTATTATTTATTTCAACTAGCTATCTATCGCTCTATATTATCTATATCACTTGCTGTCACTTTTCGTTGAGTGACAATGTCAATATTTTAGGGGTCTAAGTTCAATGGAACTGGTCATTTTAGAATTCACAGTATTAATCTATTTAATATATTAGTAACAGATATTATAGATAAATTTTAGTTTTCTGCACTCCTTTTCCATAAAAACTTTAACCATGCCAAATCTCACAGTCTTCCGTGCACGCAATATGCTTTAAAAGGTACCAAAAGCTTTAGCTTCACGTATTAATATATAGATGATATTTTAAAATGTTTAAATAAGTAAGAATATATATTTTATCTACGCTTCTATGATTCATGTCGTTGTTTGGTGTTTTTCCGCTACCAACATACTATAAACTGGAAAATATAGGTTTATGATAATAAATTTATTAAATAAACTTAGATTTTCTTAAAGGATTGCAAAAGTCAACATTTTTATATGCCTTTATGCATTTATATTCCCCGAAGGGTTAGGCAGAGGTGTACTAATGTACACCCACAGTTCGCCGAGTATGTTTTTGGGTCCCATGTAGTAGGGGGCAAGCTTATTGCCTTTTAAGCCAAATTCCGAGTTGTTCTTGAGAATTTCATAGAAAAACCCATTAGATCTTTGTTCAACCTAGGAATTGAACCAGGACCTTGATTATAGCAGTTAGTCTTTATGTCTTTTTGATAATGTCGGTATGATTATTAAACTGTGATAACGGTTAAAATTCAAAATGGTTTTAGTTGGGTATTATCGAAGCTTATACGGGTGGTATATCGTAAGGTGAGGTTTTTATTTAGTTGCTGTTTTTCATACTCGAAATATACCACGTGGACGAAGTCGTGGGCACAGCTAGTATATATATATATATATATATATATATATGTCAGGGATTACAAAATATCCGTGGTTATTTTATTTATTTATCTGCAACACATAATAACATCATAGACAGCCGAGCTATGGATATCACTTCATCTCGAGACAGCGCCCGCGCCAGGTGTGCGCACTGACTAAATAAAAACCGAAATGGCGGATGCCTCCAGCGAACACATAGAGGCCAATCTTTTCCCATCTGCGACATATATATATATATATATGAAACATATACAATAACAGATCAACTATTACATAAAATATAACCATACAAAAGCATAGCATGATAAATTGTATATTATAATATTTATTACTAATAGAACACAATGTTTACTTACTTACATTATCAAAAAGATGATACGTACAAATGAAATTAGCGTTTTATATGGAAAAAGTAAAACGAAAAAATATTATGAAATGATATATTTAATCAATACAAGTATGTACCATTTTTATCGATGCACTTCGCCATTTTATAGGCAGTTTATTGATTCCATTTCTGTACAAATTATGGGAGCGAGAATCAATAAAATCTTTGAAGGCAGTTTGGACAACCTCATCAGATTGAATGTTTTTCCTTGCAAGAAATTGCCCAAATTCCGCAAAAAAGTGATCATTTTTGCAGCAAGGTCTGGGGAGCATGGTGGGTTTCGAAGACATTCCAACCGCAGTTCCTCCAATTGAACAACCATCTGTCGGGAAGTACGGATCTAGCGTTGTCATGAAGCAGGAGTGGGCTGGAGAGACTGACCAGTCTCAGTTGTTTAATGGCTTGCTTTTTCATCATGGTTTGCAATTGTTAACAATACAGATTTGCCGCTATCGTCTGACCAGATCTTAGGAAGCTGTAGTGCATGACATCAGCACTGGTCCACGAAACACTCTCTAGTACCTTTTACTGAGTCAACTTTTGCTTGAGAGAGAATATGACCGGTTCTCCTGGGTTCAACCACTGTGATGAGTGTTTCCGATTGTCGTAAAGGATCCATGTTTAAAATTCCCTCGTTATTGTGACGGTTGAGTAATGTAACTCAGCACTCAACGTGTTTGTTGGTAAGGTGCTTCAGTCAATTCATGCGGTACCTATTTCTCGAGCTTTTTCTCTTTTCCAATTTGTTTCAAGTGAATTAAAATTGTTATATCACTCACACCGAAGTCTGCCTCTAACTCTGACGAGGTTTGCGATGAATCGGCTTCCACGATCACATTTAATTCTTCATTATGAACTAGGGTCTCCGGCCGTCCAAGGGGTTTGTTTCGTAGGTCAAAACTTCCACAACGAAAACGTTGGAACCAAAAACGTACCGTGCTTTCTTTTACAGTAGCTTACCCATACACATCATTAATCCTTCGAGTTGTTTTGCAGCGCTGGTGCCACGGTGAAACTATGAATTCATAAATAACGCGATATTTTAAGTTTTCATTTTGTGAAAAGAACTATGTCAAATAAAAATCAAATGGTGCGAAAACAAATGAATCACTGAATTCGAAACGCAAATACAGAAGCCTAAATTTGAAATAAATTTGAATTCCTAACGTTTAGTTAGGTTAGGTTTGAGATCAAAGTGGCCAGGTCAACAAAACGTCAATTTTATATGTAAGGACCCAATAGTTTCGAATCAGTTGTTTTCGTAATTTCTTTCATTTGAGTTGAAAAATTCACCCATACTGACTAGTTTAGTGGGTGTTAGGTACAACACTTTGCAATACTTAAATGTTTTGAACTATTTTGACCTAGTTTGAACTTTATTATTAATTAAATAAATAAATAACAATTTGCATTACAATATGTTTATTGCTCAGAAAATATTTTACAATAAGCGCACTACCTATATAAATGAATGTAACATAACGTTACTTAGTTTTTCTAGAAATCTGTGGACGGGAATAAATCATTCTTCTTCTTCTTGGGCATTTAATTTATATTCCGACCAAAAATCTGCGTAAAAAATTAGAAATCAATTGATACAAGTCCTATGTATCTCTTGCAGCTTAAAGCCAGTACAGTGGTTAAAATTAGAAATCAATTGATACAAGTCCTATGTATCTCTTGCAGCTTAAAGCCAGTACAGTGGTTAAAATTAGAAATCAATTGATACAAGTCCTATGTATCTCTTGCAGCTTAAAGCCAGTACAGTGGTTAAAATTAGAAATCAATTGATACAAGTCCTATGTATCTCTTGCAGCTTAAAGCCAGTGCAGTGGTTAAAATTAGAAATCAATTGATACAAGTCCTATGTATCTCTTGCAGCTTAAAGCCAGTACAGTGGTTAAAATTAGAAATCAATTGATACAAGTCCTATGTATCTCTTGCAGCTTAAAGCCAGTACAGTGGTTAAAATTAGAAATCAATTGATACAAGTCCTATGTATCTCTTGCAGCTTAAAGCCAGTACAGTGGTTAAAATTAGAAATCAATTGATACAAGTCCTATGTATCTCTTGCAGCTTAAAGCCAGTACAGTGGTTAAAATTAGAAATCAATTGATACAAGTCCTATGTATCTCTTGCAGCTTAAAGCCAGTACAGTGGTTAAAATTAGAAATCAATTGATACAAGTCCTATGTATCTCTTGCAGCTTAAAGCCAGTACAGTGGTTAAAATTAGAAATCAATTGATACAAGTCCTATGTATCTCTTGCAGCTTAAAGCCAGTACAGTGGTTAAAATTAGAAATCAATTGATACAAGTCCTATGTATCTCTTGCAGCTTAAAGCCAGTACAGTGGTTAAAATTAGAAATCAATTGATACAAGTCCTATGTATCTCTTGCAGCTTAAAGCCAGTACAGTGGTTAAAATTAGAAATCAATTGATACAAGTCCTATGTATCTCTTGCAGCTTAAAGCCAGTACAGTGGTTAAAATTAGAAATCAATTGATACAAGTCCTATGTATCTCTTGCAGCTTAAAGCCAGTACAGTGGTTAAAATTAGAAATAAATTGATACAAGTCCTATGTATCTCTTGCAGCTTAAAGCCAGTACAGTGGTTAAAATTTTGCATCATTAGCTAGAGCTAGTTTTGGATTGTGTAGTATTGTGTATATTTATTTTTACAGAAACATGACGAAGATAAATATGGTTACAAAACTAAATTAGAAAGCATCGAAGCTGCCGTGGAGAGCATACTGGAGGACTGCGAGAGCTCCCTCGCGAAGACTATCCACTCCGATACGAAGAAATTGAGAAAGCGTTACGAGAGTGTAACCGACAACTCATTCAAACTGAACGAGAACCTGCGGCGAGCACTCGAGAAAACTGAAACCGTCTTCCAGAAGATGGAGGAGATCGAGAAGTGGCTCCTGCACATTGAGGAGCAGATGCCGAAAGAGGACGAATGTAACATCACTGACTCCACGGAACTTTACCAGATGAAGGCCAGGTTCCAAACCCTCAAGGACAAGTGCGACGACAAGACTGATGAGTTCAGGAATCTTAACGAAGCAGGTCTGTTCATTGAAATTCTACAGTTACATGTGAGCAGTTTTCTTATCGAATATTTTCACTACACGAGTGAGGTTACCCCGACAGTTTTCATTCACTAATATCGAAGAATGCCCCAATAAGGCTGAACTGATATTTATTTAATCCAGCAATATAAATTAATATTTGCTGAAAATTATTACAGACATGTGGATATGTGATGTGGTAAAAATGGTTGTATGTCGGCAGGGAACGACATACTGCTGCAAGCGGAAGGAAAACCCCCCGCTGCACTCGCCAAGAGGGTGACGCAGCTCAACGCCAGGTGGAATGACGTCACGCATGGAGTTTACGAGAGATACAAGTGAGTTCCCCTTTTCATTGTTCATGATTGAAAGCTGAGCAGTTGGCACAGCAGTATGAGATGCGCTTACTCGGTGGCAGGGTGCTGGGAGAGGCGTGGCTCGAGTCAGGAGAGCTGCGCGCCTGGCTGACGCAGGAGCACGGGTGGCTGGACGGGCTGCAGAGGCGGCTGCGGCGCTCCCCACACGCACCAGCAGACGCAGAGGAGATCTGCGACGAGCTCTACGAGCTGGAGAACTACGTGCAGAACCACGGGGATGAGCGCATGGCGCGCATCCGTGACCTCGGGCGGCAACTCGCCGACGCACACATTATGCCGGAGTGGATCCGTGCAGAGGTGGACGCGACGGAGCGCAGGTGGAGCGCGCTCAGAGCGCAAGCGAACGCGCGCGCAGAGCTGCTGGAGTGCGCCGCGAGAGACGCGGCCCGCTCGGAGCTGGCGCTGGACACGCTGCAGCAGTGGGTGGACCACGTGCAGCACCGGACCGCGCTGCTGGAGGAGTTGGAGGAGCAGCGCGCTCTTATGCAGGAGGTGGAGGAGCAGGTGCAGGCGTACCAGACGGCCGGCAAGCGGGAGGCGGCCGCGCGACTGCGTTCACAACTTGAACTAGTGCAGGTACCGCGCCGCGTCTCATTCTGTTTCTACTTTGCAAAATTTACAATAATATTATAGTAAAAGTATAAGTGTATTTTATTTTATGGGGGATACCAGTCCTCAATGATTGAAGTAATTATGGCCTAGTTGGTAGAGTGTACGGACTCCGCGTCTATCGACTAGAATTCGAATCCCTGCAATGAGCCTGAGCGCCCGGCGAAGGAAAACACCGTGATGAAACCACAGCATGGTGGTAGTGTTTCTGCTAATGCTCGGCTGGTCAGCCGCCTCAAGTTAAAAATCGACATGGATAACAGACAATGTCTAGAAAATGCGAATATAATATCTATCAGTTATTAAAAATAGGAAAAAAGATAATTGTATGTAATGCCACATTATAAACACTCAAATGGGAGCTGAATAAGATCAGCAGAGTGCAGTTCAGTGCGATCACTATTGTTCTATGTATGTGTAGAGTTCTTACTCTGTAGTGAGATCATCGTCTAGTCACACTCTACGTTAGTGTAATAGATGATGACGCGCGTGTGTGTGCAGCGCAAGTTCACCGCGGCGGAGGAGCGCATCGCGTCTGGCGTGGGCACGGGTGCGGGCGGGGGTGCGGGAGGGAGCGCGGGTGGCGGCGGCGGTGGAGGCGAGGGTGACGTGCCGGCTCGGCTCGCGGCTGCCAGTGCTGCGCTGGGCGCGGTGCAGCGCGCGTGCGCGGAGGCACTGCCGCTCGCGGGTGCGGACCCGGACGCGGTGCGCGCGCAGCTACGCTCATGTCTCGTACGTACCGTATCACACACTACATACTGAACACAACTGTATTCAATTAGAACTCGTCACGTCCTTCTTCTCTTCCCACAACCTTGTCTTCCTGACCCAAAACACTCTTATGGATAACGCATCTATCTCTTTCTAATTCTATTTATTTTACTATGAAAGTCTGATAATATTATACAATATTTATTAAAAACCCTGTTGAATCCGAAAACGGTATATAGGTAGGTACCCCAATAACATTACCAAAAAGAAAAATCAAAATTATGTTTATTATGAAAATAAAAATGTTATTGCAATTTAAATTTAACATATTTAGTTTTAGTTTCCCTAAAATTTAGCAATTTTTTAAAACGTTATAACACCGTCGCCAGTCCCGGCGCGGCGCACCGTTACGTTTGATCGTATGGCGGTACCCTGCGCCGCGCCGCCTGTATTGCCATGTAAGTTTCCTCATTTAACTAATTTTTTTTACATTTTATTAGGGGTATTATTTTACTTATAATCTGAGATAGATAATGTAAACAGAATATAATTTCGATACCTGATAAAACCTTCACGGATCCGACGGGGTTTTTGTACATATTGTATATTATGAACAAATATAAAAAATAAAATGTTAATTCTCTGTAAACCAGACCAGTATACGTCATTTAGACGCAGGATAGTGTGTCAGCCAAGTTTGGAAAGGAAACATACTTGACATTTTCTATGTTTAATAAACCTCCTTTGAAGCTAGCAGCTAGCTGGCTAGCTAGCATCTAAATTATAGTAATATTTTTAACACTGATTGACCCGCTCATCAAATACCTAGGCTAGTTATAAGTGACTCAGGACGTTGGAGAAGACGTTGGTGGCATCAAGGTAAAAGCATCATTAAGCATATACTAAGGATAAAGCTTACAAAAAGTAAAATTTTAAATGAAGTAATACTTTATTCATATCCGCTCATCAATAGATGGTGCTGTGTTGAATTAGATGCGCTAGTGTTGTGTTTTCTAGATTTATATGAGCATTGGAATATCAAATTATAGACGATTTAATAATAATTACATGAGAAAATTAAAAAAAAGTACAATCATTGAATGACTTTGAACGAAAAGTGAAGCAAAGAGTAAACGAGTCCTTCTTTGATGTGGGAATTCTAACTTTGCAAGTCTTCGTTATCAATAAATTAGAAATTTAAACTTACTATATGATAAATTTAAATATTTATTTACAATTAAGTATATATAAGTCTCATATAAAAGAGAGTAACAAAATGTAATGTGGATGAGTTGTACACATGTAAAGTAGATAGTTAGACACGTGTGAGTTGTTGCCTACTGAAACCTTCACTCTCTCAACATTGTCTTCGTGTTTTGATTTTCTTGAACAGTCGTCGTTTGAATGTTGAACCTGTCTCTTCGAAATGCTATAACCATATTTTAATCAAAGCACTCGGACCTTTAAGAAGAATTAATAAAACCCTAGAACATAAATTAGGTACCACAACTCTTTAGAGTGCTTCGAACAACGTATTCAGTACAAGATGCACTACGAATAGTTCATAGCAGAATATATGTATAAAATGTAAATATTATTTTACAATAAGGAGTAAAATTTCAGTACCTATCCAAGTAATTTAGATCAAACAACTAATTTACGAAAAAATTTAAGTTACGGATATTTAGGAAATAAATAAATATTTGTTATTAATTAAGTTATACAAGTATGGAACAAGGAAAATGTTTAGATTATTTGATTGATTTGATTTGAGCTGTAAGTTACCAACAGGTTCACAGGTGGCGAGGATATAGTGAGAAATCCGTTGGGACGAATTTTCCTAAAAAAACCTGCAGTAACTTTAGACGGTTTCTGTGACATTAATAAACTTTTATGCATCTTAATACGGTTTGCCTAAATTAGATGGAATATAAATTAAAAACGTTTTATAAAGTTTTTGATATTATTTTCACTAGTATTATGTATAATTATAACCTTTTATTATAAAGTAAAACATAAATAATCAGAAAATACTAAATTAAAAGATTAAAGTTTCGGAATGTAATCGATAAGTATGATCCGATAAGGAATCGTTTCAAGGGTAGAGACAGCACAACACAACAGACATAATTTTATTTCAACGCTACTTTGTGTACAATTCTTTTATATTTTTCCAAAAACGGTCCTGTGATTCTACTGAGTATTTATGACGTTGTCAAGGAAACACCTAATTAGGCTGAGAGAAATTTATTATCAAAAGATTACGTAGTATCTTAAATTGCATTACATTTCATTAATGCAAGTGATATTCGTAACGGCGCCATCTATCGCGGTAAAAGTAAATAATAACGAATTTATATACTCAGTTGACGCTTTAACACTCCGTGTTGTTTCATAAAGGATAAATAGATGTCAGAGAACTTATAAATAGTGATCTGTTTTTTTTTTTTAATTTATTTTATGTTGAACGTTCGAATAAATCTATTTAGTGATGATCAACGAGAAACGTCAAAAGTTACCAATTATTTTGTAATTGTACAAAAAAACCTTTCCCTTTCTACAAATGAACTACGAACTTTAGTAGTACACGGAGCTCGTTTTCTGCTCTTTTAACTACTTCTGAAAGTAATATTGAAACATTTTATAGCCTATCATTTGAGGAATACACATGTACATAATTTCATAAAAATCGGTCAAGCCATTCTTGAGTTAAATACGGACAAATAGACAGCAAGAAATATTATGCGTGGCCAGTGTCATTTATAATTACGTTTATCGGGAAAGAATGAAAAAAAAAACATGTACATATATAAATACAAATTTATTGATTTACGAGACTCAAGTGATTCAAATGACATCTAGAGTCACAGCAGATATACGTATATATGAACGATATGATAGAAATAGAAAGTGCGTTCGGCATGTAACCTCGACATTCGATACGCGAGTCCGAGTCGGTCGCGCTTCACTCCACTGCGACATGCACTATTACCAATAGCATTACCTGATCTCCGCGAACTCCTTACATTACTCAGTAGGGTTGACTGGGAGGAGGTAGGTGTAACCTCCTCGGATTACCCCCCCATCGCGACATCGCGACATCACGCCGGTATGCGATCGCATCACACTTCCCGGGCTTCTATTGTGATTCCATAACATTTCTCCGCACGCACGGGCACCGCATACTAGTACCGCCTGGCCGCCCTGGCCGCGTTCCTCCTACAATACAACGTGATCATCTGATTTCATTTAACATTTCTATTCAATAAAAGTAGCGGACAAGTTCATTTAGGCCAAGGTAAATAAAATTTTATTGTTATAGGTTTCTATCTGTCCCTCGCGTGTGCATCGACCGATACAAATGACTGAATATTGTAAATCCAATTGTAATAAGAATAGAGAGGTCGACTAATGTACTACAGATGAATACAGTGATACGTACATCACGTGTAGGTACGCGTGTACAGAGTGAGTGCGGCGTGTGAGTCCGGCCAGTACTGTCTGTCCACTAGGTTCGAGTGTCGCATTCAGTCATCATGGAGTGGGACTGCATGTACTTTCTTTTAGTTGTAAGCCTCGCCTTTTGTAGGTGGCTCGTGAGTAAACATTCTTATTATTTACGACTATACATAAACACATGCACAAACAAAAAAACTCTGGAACTTGCCCTCGTAAACGGACATATGTATAAGCGAGTCACAGACGGAATGGTGATAGCGCTAGTTTATATATCGAAGTAAATACTAGAAGAGATAACAAGAGAAATATGCATTAGTGAAGAGGGATGCCGCTGCAACTAAAGATCTGTGGAGTGTGTGTGTGTGTGTGTGTGACTTGACCGCTATTAGTTACCTGCGAGGGCTACTGCATCATACGTGGGTTGTTCCAAAAATTGTTACCGAAATGAAAAATAGAACATGAATAAAGATTATTTATAGCTTTTCAAAACATTATCGTCCAACCCCGATGCACTTATGCATTCGGATGAACCAGTTTTCGAAACATTTAGTCCATGGTTCTAGCAGCTGTGTGAGTGGGCGCGTTATCTTGGTGAAACCGCTCCTCGGTCGCTCGCTATTCAACTCCCCGAAAGCTTCAGACAGACAAACTTCGCAATACCATTCACTAGTAACTGTTTTACGATCTTCTGGTCGAATCACTACTACTGGTCCATTGCGTCGAAAAAAACGATATAATTTTTTTTATTAACGCTCCGACCGGGATCAACTTTTGTGGGCAACTCGTCTTCTTGAAACACCCATTGCGCGGATTGTTGCTTTGTGAGAGGATCGTAGCTGTAGATACAAGATTCGTCAGTTGCAAGTTCCTTCTTCAAATTTCTCTAACATAAATTTGCACTAATCAGCACGACGGGATTTTCCTCTTCGGTGAGAGAATTAGGTATCCATCGCGAAGCAAGGGAAACTGTCGTGATACAATATTCAAGTCATTTTCATGAGTTACTACAGTTGTAGGTCGGCCGGGTTGTAAACAAAAGAAGAGCGACATATAAATCTTTAAAAATATTTTAATAAATAACTACACGTAGGTGGCGAGTGAGTTTCACCAAGAGTTGTATTGAAATTAGCTATTAATTCAAAATAATAATAATAATAACTTTATTTGACCATAACAAGATACAAAAATATGAGGGTTATTTCCAGGAAATACAATAGTTTTATTCTCAATTAATGAAACCTAGCGCTGAACTAGGCCGAGCCTGTATCTCAAACGCTAGTCTCTTCCCGTGATATATTATTACATAGTAGGTAAGTACCTACATATGGCATACCTAGTATTACACTGTTGTATCTTATTAACATTATCACAAATCTATAATTTTAAAAGAGAAAACATGGTACTCTGTAATTTTTTTTTCCTTTTTACCTACCTTACATTCATAATGTAGCAAGTTAGACTACAATATTGTGAACTTAACACAAAAAAATAAAAATAAATGGTACACACACAAATAAAAAAAAAAAGAGATTCGTTTTTATTCTGTGGCTAACAGTTTTCAAAGCAACCTAGGTGTACATGGTAACTATTATGTATATTTCTTTCGTTACATTTCGGTTCAGTTAGCTATTGTATATTCGGTCGGTATTACTCACTTCAAAATTGTCACCCAAACATTCACATTGCGCTGTGAGTGTTCGCACGTCTGAATGTTGGTAGAACTGTGTGCTCCACGTTGCACCATTTTTGAAGACTTTTTCTATTTATTTTTCATAAATAATATCGACGCATGAAAACGTATTTGGTGTAAGTAGACGAAACCTAACTTTTCAACAGAGCCAAGAAACTGTTTTTTTAAATAAGAAAAACATTATAACTTCTTAATTATCAGTGACATAAAACTGATTTTATTACACATTTTAGTTAAAATAATATTCACTAACTACAATAAAAATATTTTTCGGAAAATTATGAGAAGTAAGGTTTTTACTACTTACAGCATTAAACTTTTCATTTAAAGAATTTAAAAACGTCGTAAGTACTTACTTTATTGATTTCTATGGAGATAGATAATTTCCATAAAAATATTTCTAGACTGCCTCGTTAGCCTAGTGCTCGTTAACGCGACTGCTATGAGCGAGGTCCTGAGTTCGAATCCCAGGTCGAGCAAAGTGTTATTAGGTTTTTCCTATGAAATTCCCAGTAGCAGCTCGGAGTTTGGTTTCGTACCCGATTAATTGCAATAGGCTCGCCCCCTATTACATGGGACCTAAAAACATATTCGGCGAATTGTGGGTGTACATTAGTACACCTCTGCCTAACCCTTCGGGGAATACAGGCGTGATGGTATGTATGTATGTATATTTCTAGACGTATATAATACTTTACTTGAAATATTTTAACAAATAAAAAAACATTAAAGGAGCTATTTAAAAACATATTTAAATAAGAAAATGTTGGATGTTTTGTACAAATAAAATGCTATAAATTAGTTACGTCATATTTGCATTACACGAGAATGCTGTAAGTAATATCAGGTGCAAAATACAAACCGCACTTTTGTGTAAGTAGAATAGCACAAAAAACACCCTTTTTTTCCATTTCCAAATTTTCGAAAATGTTACGGCTAATTTGATTTTTTTTTCATCGTACCGGATGAGACCCAGGCCTTTCGACGCAGAAAAAGAACTGATTCTGTGTTTTTAGTCTACTTACACCATTTTTGCTAAGTACAGAAATAGTATATTACGCACCGAGGGAGAAAAGTAGGACATTCACACCGGCGCGGCTTCGGCTCAGGTGACAATCGCGGGTGGGGATGTCCTACTTTTCTCCCTAGGTGCGTTTACAATTTTTTTCTCCTCCGGGATGAAAAGTTTATATATTTTATATATAAACACGCAGTTGCTAGGTTACCGGGAGATAAAGTAAAGTACGCGCATGCGCACATTTGCCATCTCACCGGGAGAGAATCGGGTACTTTTCTCCCGCATGACAGGGACTAAAAGTGAACTTTTCATACTGGAGGAGAAAAAATTTTTTTTTGCGTCGTTATAGTGACGTGTAAAAAAAATCCTTCAATGCTAAAGAAAATAAGCTATTGTATTTTTTCGGCAGAGATTCTACCGCACCCTAAGCGAGATCAAGTCTGAGGTAGAGTCCGTAATTAAGACAGGCAGAAAGATGGTGGAGGAGAAGTCGGTACCGGAGCCGCAGGAGTTTTCGAAGAAGATTGACGCATTGAAGGAGTTGTACAACAAGTTAGGCGCTCAGATCACAGAATCTAAGACGAAGCTCGAGAACGCGTTGCTAACGGCGCGTGAGATACACAACGACGTCCACACCCTCACCAGCTGGCTCGACGGACTAGGCGCTAACCTCGGCAAGCAGACCCTCGAGCTCGAGATGTCGCGCATGGAAGCCGTCAGGGATAAGCTGAACACCAACTACGCAGCCTTCGCAGAGGGCTGCGACAAGAACCACTTGGAGACTCTCAAAGGACAGGTGGACGGTATCAACGCGCGCTGGGAACAGCTCAAGCGGCACGGGCTCTTGAAGCGCGGAGACGACGTCGAGATGCTTCGCAAGCACCTCGTCGACATCGAACTGGAGCTCAGCAGTCCCGAGACCATGTCCGCGGCCAAGCTGAAGCTTCTCGACACAGAGGTCAGGTCTAAAGCTGTTGAGATCGAAACCTTGGACAATAAGACACTCACAGAACTCTGGGAGAAAATCCTCGACAAGATATCGGTAAGTGGATTGTAATATGGTGGTCTACAGGTATGTATCTTCATTAACGTTGTTCACTAGCATCGCCATCACATTTCCGCTTTAGAACATGGTTCAATGGGACACGTACAACTCGTATATTGCAAAATACCCATTGAAACATTGACTCTGTCACGTGTATAAATAAGCGTAAATGTATGTTGAGGGAAGCGCAAGCGAAACCGCGAGCACGGCCTTGTATAAAAAAAAACATGTACACACCTGTTCACATGTGTGCGTGAGTCGCTTGTTGCTGAAGTATTTCTTACACTGAACTACTCACTCGTATTCGGTTGCAATAGTTCATTGTGTCATACGCGCTGTTCATACATCAGTTTGTGGGTCTTTCAAAATCACTGTTTATAAATAAATTGCACTCTAAGGCTTCGGTGACAGTAAGTGATGACACGTAGTAGTACATCGGTGTGTGTGTATATGCGTGTGTGTGTGTGAAATTATATAATGGACTAAACTAAACTAATTTGTATAGTATCCCGAGTGCCGCCGCGTGTTGTAACTAGTGTGGGAGGCAGGCCGGCTCGGTGCGCCCTCTCTCTTGTACATATACATATTGGTGTCGGTGTGTCTGTGTGCGTCCGGCTGCCGGCGAGACTCACTTGCTGGGAATCATGCTTTATCTCACTCATCACGCCTCGGAGCTTGGCCATCTCACCGCGCTCTATCATCTCATTTGGAGGAGAAGGGGGCAGGGGGCGGGGGCAGGACAAGCCGCTTCGCACTACAGCTCTCGGACTAACCACTATAAATAACACGCTGTGTGCTGGGCGGTGAAGTTACAAATTGAGGTGGTTTTGTGGTTGCAGGCCACGCGGCACTCGCCAGCTGATGCCGTCGCCGACGTCGCCGACGCAGCTGATGTTGTTGAGTATGAAAATGTCACAGATACTATCAAAAGGCGGCTCGAGAGCCCCGCGGAGACGCCGCGCGCAGACCGGCACGAGTTCAAACGGTCTAAAATACCACTGGCGCTCAGGAGCCCCGTCCCCATCAAGAAGGAAATGAAGGAAGGCAGTGGCAGCCGCGCCTCCTCCCTCGAGAGGACGAGGAGGGCATCCTCGAGCCTCGCCACCGACAGCCTTGCCAGTTCCATCTCCGTAGACTCCATCGAGCCCTCCATTTCGGTTTCAGCCGCCGCATCCGGCTCTGTTCCCTCTACCCCCGATGTACCCAGGAATGATAGCAGTACCTTTAATCTCTTGCAAGATAGCGACCTCTTCACGCAGATATCGAAAAACGAACTGCAGCCCGGAGTGATGTCGGAGCGCACTGTACCGAATCCAGACCCCTGCCATGTGGTCGCCGTCCGAGAGCACGAGATAATGAAGGGTACCGTCAGCCCGAGCGAGACGCACGAGTCCCAAGACCTGGTTGATACGCTGCTCGAGTTCGTCCCGCAGAGCGCAGAGACAGTCGAGATACTGGACGACACCGAAAACGAATCTCTGGACGAGTCCAGTGAAGAGTGGAACGAGAGTGACCAGGAACCCGACCCTGGCCGGGCGGCCGTAAATCTCGGCTCCGCGCCTCAAACTTTCGTCATTGAAGTGAAGACCCTCGACCAGAGAATGAGACCAACTCTCGGGGTTCTCAAGCGGAAAAATAGCTCCGACGACGACGAGTGCACCAAGAGCATGAAGGTGTCCACGGACGTGCTCGACTTGATACCCCCAGGGGACAGAGCACCGGACACTCCACCACCTACGCCACTGGAGGAGGTGGCGCCGGAATGCCCGTTGCTCTATGATTTGGCCGTTCGGCAGAAAGAGGTGCAAATGAACCTGCACAGAGACGAGGTCAACGAGTACCTAATCTTGGATGAAGTACCGAGTGAGCAAGCCGCGCTGCCCGTGCCCTCCGCCACCGAGGAGATGGCTAGCGAGCGCGCGGGAGACGGAAGGCACATCACAGATACGGGGAAGGAGCCTCTAAAGAGAGTAGGAGTCAGTATAGCCGGCTCCACGCCCGACAGAATTAGGAAGAAGGTTGAAGTCCAACCGGAGGAGGTCATATATTCCGAAGTGGACGACAGACCCCAGGTAAAGTGGATATGACAAGGTTACTGTGCACTACTCGGTAGGTTCAATGTGAACTCTGAATATAGTTTGTAATTCCTGTACGTCAGGGATTTAGTACATTTACGAGTATTTGAAAGCGTTTAAGAATTCACAATGATTTTCTTAATAGAAACGTCTTGTTCAGTTGCTCTGTTAACTACTGAGGTTTGATGTGCTCGTTTGTTCGTGCGTACTGCGAGCGTCGCTTACGTATAATAACCGAACACTTGGACAGTTGGACCTGATGGATGAAGGGAGCCTCGAGGCTATGATACTTTATTTTTTTCTCGTGTAGGTAATTTATCAGGTCCGACCCACAAATATCCGTTGTTGCGGAGAGATTTTGTATTATCCGCGTGCACTACGGCAAGCAGTCTCTCTCTCTCTCAGTGTGATCTGTGTGTGTATGTGTGTGTGTGTTTTGCCGATAGATTCTAAACATAAAAGTAGTAACTGGGCAGGTAGACACCAGAATATGCCTGACCATCAAGCAAATGATATAGTTTTCAAACGTATCTCGTACAAGCCCCATTCTAACTCAATTATATACGCTTTCTAGAATTAAAGTTTTAGTGTTTCTTGATGATATTAATAATGTTTTGTTTTTGGTATGCATAGTGAATTTGAATATAATTAAATTAAGTAATCTTGTGGAGGTTGAGATGTAGTTGACGGTTCTATCACACGCACAGTCGCGCTCATCGCTAAGCGAGTTCGGTGAGAAGCTGCCGCTGTCGACGTCGACTCCGATCAAGCAGGACGACAACAGGAAGCAAGTGCAGGTGGTCGCAATGTCGCCCAAACTGTCCGGCCGCGAGTCCTGCGACAAGGCACCCCCCTCCCCGCTGCCCAGGGCATCGCCTAGCAAGTCGCACATTCCTATCAGCAAGGACCGAATCAAAACCCACACTGAGAAGTACCAGCGGACGGACGACTGCCCAAAGGTAAACTTTGAAATAATAAAGATACTTTCGTTATAGTTTGTATGTGTGCTGCGTACTTAGTAACATATCTGACCCACACCAGGAGGCGGCTAGCTCGCCGTCCCCCCCGGCGCGGTCAGAGGTGGGGGCGGGGGCGGAGTCACAGCTGCGCGGCCGGTTTCCCTCCGCTTGCGATGAGCAGCTGTTCGAGTTCGAGAGTGCGGCGAGCAGTATGTTGCGGCGCATGGATGTGATGCTGGTGACGGTTGCCGGCGTGAACGTGGAGCGCGACCCCGGCAAGCGGCTCGAGGTTACTACATTTGACAGTGTCTCTACTCAACCCAACTGTACACACTGCACACAACTCATCATTAATACCTATACCCGATGTAGATCCTGAAGAACCAGCTAGGGCAGCTAGCCCCGGACGCGGCGGCGCTCATCTCGCGCGGCGACACCCTCGTCTACGAGAAGCACAAGGAGAACCCGCTACTCGCCGACTACATACAGACACACTTCCAGGTGAAACACCCTTCAAACTGTTCTTTCTACTTATGCCTTAAACATGTTGCCCTTTCTAAATTGTCATATTACTTAGTACGATACGAATCCAAAAAAATATTCTGTGAAATCAGGATAAACTTCGAAACAAGTGGTCGATGGTGATGTCGGAGATAGAAACTAAACGGAACCAGGCGATCAAGGCGGAGGATAACGTCAAGGAGCTGAACAAGCTTATCGAGGGTCTGCAGCGCTGGCTCAAGGATTTCGAGGGGAAGGTGAAAGGCAGCGAGCCTGCCGGGTGGAGGGAGGATGTGCTGGACCGCGAGGGCGAGGTCGAGAGCGTCCAGGAGTTGTGCAGAGAGCTGAAGGCGCAACACGTCGGGTACCCGGAGAAATCTGTGGCGGACGTACTCCTCGCCTGGGGAAAGGTCAGAGAGTTCTACGAGTCGGCCGTCGCACCAAAAAAGGACAAGAAAGCCAAACTCGTGAGTGACACGATGGATCTAGAAGCAGTACCGGCTGCCGGCGCCGGCGCCCTGCGGCTATCACGTGTGTGTGTGTTGCAGGAGGGAGCTGAACTCATGACGCATGTGAATCGAGTGCGCGAGGGCGTGGCCAGCGCGCGATCCGCTCTGCGCGCCCCGCCCCTGCACCCCGGCGACTACGACGAGTTCCCGCTGCAGGAGGACGCGCTTGCTGTTAGTATAGCGTAGTGTATTGTGTGTATGTGTGTGCGAGTGTGTGTCGAGGTGCAGCGGTGTAACGCTCTCGTGTGTGTGTGTGTGTGTGTTGCAGCGTGTGAAGGCGGTCATGTCGGAGGTGCAGTCGGGCGTGGAGGAAGTGGAGCGCAAGTACGCGAGTGTGGCGGAGGAGGCGGGGAGGTGCCAGGCGGAGCGACTGCGGCGCGTGCGCGACAAACTACGGGAGGAGTGGCGCCAGCTGCAGGACGCGTACACGGAGCGCCATCACAGGTTCCAATACTATTTCTTATTTATCACTATATTGTGTATTGGATATATTTAGTCTGAGTTGTTAGCAAAATCCCGGCTGCAGCGCTATTCACATAATTGAAGAGAATATTCTTTGTTGTGTCTGAAATGTATACAAGAGTGCTGGCCGATGCAGGTGGACGAAGTGTCAGAGCGTGTGGGTGGAACTGTACGCGGCGCTTGAGGCGAGCGGGGAGTGGCTGGACGGAGCGGAGCGCGCGCTCTCAGCGGCCGGAGCGCCGGATGTGCCGCCGAAGGACTTGAAGCAGAAGGCGCGTGACCTGGAGCGGCAGGCCGCGTCTCGCGCGGCGCAAGTGACGGCGGCGCGGCGCTGCGCTCGCAGTGTGCTCGGGTCGTGCGCCGCGCCGCTCGCGCTTCACGTGCAGGAGCAGTTGGACGCGCTGAACGAGCGCTGGCAGCGAGCCGGCGCCGCGCTGCAATCGCTGCAGGAGCGCGTGGAGGCACAGGAGACGCGGCAGACGCTGCGGGAGGGGGGAGCGCAGTGGCTGACGAGCGCTGCACAGCATGTGCGGCAAGTCTCGGAGCTGTTGGACACGACCACCCCGAACCCCTCGGACCGCACCAGCCTCTCTATCCGGCTCAGCCTTGTTAAAGTACGTACTGAAACATTTCTACTGTTCAATTACATAATAATATTGTACACTGTGCCACATTCTACATACATAATAGGTATTGTGAAATGTATGTTTGTATGTGTAATGATTCAAAAGCATTGTAAACAACATTTGTATGTCGTGTTATTACATTGTACGTGTGATTCCAAATTTCAATTGATTTTTCTACATGATTATATATATTACTAGTGGTGTGTTCGCGGCTTCGCACACGTTTGTTACTACGCAGTGGTTATTTACATCCCGTAATTTTATTTCCACTCATATTATTGACAGTGCATATGGCCTATCAATTGAAGAATGACTTATACTTCCCGTGTACAAAATTTCTTTAAATTCTACTTAGAATTAACGAAAATAATATATGATTGTTTTTTATTTTAAGAATTCTAAAAGTAATATTGAAAATACCAACAGCCTGTCAATTGAACAATGACGTAAGCTTTCCGTGTACAAATGCCATATTCGTTATCAGTGCCCTTCATATGATATATCAACAGGGAAATTTAGAAAAAAAAAATTGCGTTGTCAGATAGAACTGTAGATTTATTCATATAGATGTAGAATGGGAGAAGAAAACTTTAGAAAATTTGTTTTAAACACTTTATATGCTTATGAACAAAAATAAATTCTTACACCCTAAAAAGTGATTCAAAAACTTTTTTTATTAAAATAAAATACACCACAAAAACTCCGCATTATCGTCCCGTGACGTCATCATTCATTTTACATATTATGTCAAAGTCGTAAAAGGTCACAATCAGGTAACACGAGAACGTCGAAAACCAACATAATTATATGACAAATTGCCGAAATCACGCAAGGCTCTGAATATATATAAGGCATATTCTCTGAATGGTGACGTCACACTTTCTAACTGGTGTTCAAATCACGTGACTCACAGACAAAAAAAACAATTACTTTTTCCTTTGTATTATTTTAGGCTTTTTAACAATAGACCAACATTAGTCAATATAATATCTACTTTAATTTTTATACATACAGTCAACTCGCGGATTCTAACATTACAAATTAATAAAGTTTTATAATTATATTTTTGTTGTTACTTCTTTGTTAATTTGACTAGGAGGTAGTAATTATAATAATAATATTATTATCTTATGAACGTGACAATATTGGAGAAGGGCATTCTCCCGAGGGACGGCCGCGGCCTGATCCAGGGTTTGTTCACCACGTATTGGCGATTTGAAATACCTACATAAATGTATAGTTCCGTGGTACTACGAAATCAAGTTTTGAATATTAAAAGTGAAACATGTCCAAACTGGAGACTAATAATCTTATTAAATTGATATCAAAATTATTAATAATGAATATAATGTCTGTAATATATACATTAAATAAAGAATCTAATACATGAATTTTACATCTATAGACTACAAACTGTGCAGTACATACTTCTTAATACACAAATACAATACACCATATACAATACCTTTATGATACTACTACACGCTATGTATTTACTTCATGTTACAGAATGCATTCTGACTTGTCCCTATTTGCAATATACTATAACTCATAAAATAATACATTATTAAGCGTTGTTAATAATTAACATATTTACTTCACCCTCCTTATATATTTCTCATAATTTAATAAATATTCGTAAAAACTTTGATATGCTAGATTTTGTTAAAGAACAGCACAGTTTTATACTTAGTAAAACTAATAAAAGTTATTTAGGTAATAATGTTAGATTCTATAAAAAAGAGATCCCGAAGAATATTACTGATTTTGCGGATAACAAGTTGAAGGACCATGTCAAGCAGGTTTTACTGTCAAAGGGTTGTTAAAGGGTGGATCATTATGTGAATGTTAGTGACATCTGGAAGTGACTCCCTCTTTGTGCACCCACTAAATTATACAGGGTTATTGGTAATTTGTCGTATTCCCGTTATGAGGTGATGGGGGCGACTATTTAAGATAATTTTGATTCCCATATGCATTATGCAAAAGTGAACCATTTTTGAGTTATCATGTTTTTTAGCTTTTTACAAAATAAATCAAAAATGCAACATCAATAATTAATTTAAAAAAAGTGTTAATTCAAATTTATTTTTTTCTTCTGATTTATAAAAACGATTAAACACAGGTTATTTCATCAATATTAAAACAACAATTATTGGTCCAAATTAAAAAATGCAAGACGAAAAACTATAGTATTTCAATATTTAATTGTGTTTTTTTTTCTAATACAATGCCATAAAAAAAAAACGTTATGGAACTTGGATTGCAGATTATTTTAAAAACATAACCTTTTTCTTAGATCTCCAACAATGTATAACAACTAGGAAGTTATTTCAAAGAAACTGAAAAAAAAAGTTATCACAAAGGAAGCAGCCGGAACTTCGTATTCGAACTAAACTCGTTTAAAATTGCCATAAAATTAATTAAAAACAATATCCAATGTAAATAAAACAAAAAATACAAACTTAAAATAAAATTTAGAACCAACAGTTTAGTAGTAACAACAATTAATAATAAGTAACAATTACGACATTTTGTAATTTAGCCTAATTAAAATTGTTGCTCGAAGTGACATCCCCTATTGCGTACGCAAAGTCGCATTCTTTTTCTGAGTTGTGAGTTAACTACCGAAGTAGTGAAATTATTTTGCAACGCATTTGCTGCGTTTTACCTCTTTGTGTTGTTGCTAATGCTAGTAAATTTGTTGAACGTCGATGTCTCAAGATACGCGTACAACGTTCACGGCGTGTAAATTCTGACAACTCCACTTTTGAGTCAATTTTATGTTGATATACTTTGAGTGTTGCTGCTGCTCATACAACCGGTGCAATGCAGTCATCATTTTTGCATACAAACAAAATGGACCTCATCTCGAGCAACTTATCAGTTTATTTGTTAAAATGTATGAAAATAATAATTTTCATTTATATTCTTTTTAGGTAAATTTTTATTTCATGTTACTTCAAATTTATGTACGAATTGTTAAATTACATGGTCCCCAGTAATTGTAAGATATATTTATTCGTGAGATTTTTTGTTACAATATAAACTACTATACTACCACACGTGACGCAGCAAAACGGAATACAATATGCTGTGCAGAGATAATCAGTGTGCCCTGGGGAACTGTTGCACGGGAGATTCTGTTCTTTTTTAAATTAACATCGAAAGTATCTATCGCTAATAACAGACAAACAGACTAACACTAATAATCAGTTGTATGTAGGTAGTGTTTACCAAACAATAACATAAATGCGAAAAAGGGGTTAAGTCCTGTAGAAACGACGCTTGGAATCGTTATCACCGATAAAAAATGTTAAGATTTTACGAGTGCAAGTTCCCCAACTTTTCCTTTATTTATAGATTTACGAATATATGTTCATGAATAAATTTTTTACATTCTTTTAAATGGGATTTTTAACTTAGTAAATTTTAATTGACAATAAGTATTTGCATTCATTTATTAATTATTACTAAGTTAATATATTAATTTTGTCAATGAATATTTACGTCAATTTGTAATTAAAGGGTTACATTTTTTTGGTCACAATGTATTGACATTAAGATTTCTGAAATGAAAAATCAGATATCAAAGAAAACAACAGATTGTTGTCTATAGGCACTGCACTGCACGCACTGCAGCCGTTTAGGTATATAATTGTTGCTACCTAAAAAATGCTAGCTTTAGAACCTGTTTGCTTCGAACCTACTACGTTCAGATGGTCTAAAAAGTCTAATCTCAATTTCACTATAAAGAAACTGTAATTTATAATACATATTTAGTGAAATTGACCTCGAAAGTTTCCCACGGTAAATATCCTGATACGATATAGTACGCGATAGTTCAGTTCACACTCGGATACACAAAGGAATTTGAAAAATCTGTTTATATATACAGGTATTGTATTTTGTTAGTCACTGAGTTGCATCTCCAGCATCTTGTTATTATCTAGTATGTGATCAAACGCTGACTTACTAATTAGCAATGCGCTAATAAAATAATAATAATATAAACTTGCATTTTTTCTAATCGTCTTCCCTATGTTTTGTCTGGTGGACAATGAATAAAGGTAATCAGAATACTTCGTATAGGTATAGGCAATATCTCGTGCCTACACCAACATTTTATTAGAGCTTTGTAGTATCAAAACCCGAGCCCGCGCCCGCGCCCGCGCCTGCGCCCGCGCCTGCGCCCGCGCCCGCGCCCGCGCCCTGTTCCTATACCCAACACAAAAGTTTTACAGTAAAAAGGATATTTTGTTAGTTTCGGGCTTGACATCAAGACTCCATTGAGTTTCTAAGTAGAGTGTTTTCCGAGTTAATGGTAAAGTTTATCCCAACATAAAACATGCTGTAAAAAAGAGCCAAGTCTCGATTTGTATTGATTTGTCTATAAAAAGTAGTGAAACCTAATAAACAACTACGTCTAGCAGGGGGATATAAACAAAATGAGTACCTAATTTTGGCTGAAATCTGGCCTGTCTTTTACTCGTTAAATTTATTCTTTAGAATTTACTGCAACAGATAAAATTTGCTTTAGATATTCAAAGATTCGAATATTCGAGAACTGCCGGGATCTCTGGACAGCAACAGACGCGTTGCGTTAACCAAAACGTTATGTGAGAGTAACCGCTCGTTCACACTTACGTACATCCGTCATTAACGAATAGCCATTCGCTATTATGTCGGATAGACGTTCACATTTATCAACTGCATTGTGATTTAATTAACAATTCGTGATAAATGATGATTCTCTAAAGAGAAATACATTTATCAACTGCATAGTTATTGGGTCGGGGAAAAAGTTTCTTCGCATTTTTATATGAAAACTCAAGACATTTTTTTCAAAGTTTATTTACATTTCTTTACAGTATATATGTGCCGTTTTACTCGATGACTTTCTGCCATTTTGTAGGTAGAGACATGATCACGTTGCTGTAGAAACTTTGATGTTAACCTACAGAACCTAAAGAATTTTGAAGATACCGAAAATGTTGAACGTTTGAACCAACTTTGTGCTACTCTTACTCACTATCATATACATCACTAATTTTTTTGCTGCTTGAGTTGCATTTTTGCCTTTTTTGGTAATAATATCTTAAAATGTATCGAATTTCTTTATTACATTTATTCATTTTTACAGAAAGAAAAACAAATGAAAAATAGCGGGATTTTTTTTTATTTATTATTTTTAATGTAACCTTTTTAATGTTACCAAAACCAGCCAGATACAAATAGTACAGCCAAAGAAATTTTATAACAAGTTTGTACCTACGTTTTGAGAAAACACTTTTTCCCGACCTAATATTTATAACAGAAAGAGTTATAGATGTAAAAAAGAGAGAGATTCCTGGATTTGTCGTTCAATAAGATGGTCGTGAATACTTTTTTAAATATTGTATTGGTTTTATCCTCGTCCTCGAATAAAAAGAGACTGAGTGGATCCAATTTTAATACAAATAGGTACGTATCTATCTAATACTGGAACCATTCGAACACTAATGAGAGATTTCCTCCCCCCCACCTCACTCTGCACTAAGCGAAAGGCGAATCGAAACAGAATCGATTAATAAGAACAATCCTAAAGACGATTCATCATGACGCGAGATTTTTTAGTATGTATTCGTAATTTTCCACGATTGGTGAGCGTGTCAATATACTAATACAGAGCTATGTACTATTTAATAAAAAAAAAACGAATCGTCACATATTGCAATCCGGAAAAAATAAGGAATTGCGCGATGTGTGAATGAGCCCTTCCTTTTAGTCAGTTGTTTCCGCATAAGGGAATGAGATGAGACAACCGCCGCCGCTCTAAATACCGCGACGCATGGCGGCGGAGACGTGCGTCTCGCGGTAAAGCCGCTTTACAGTTTATTTTTGAATCTATGATAATATTTGTGTCCCATCGTGTCTCGTTCGCGCTCCGGTACTCCGGCGCTCCGGCAGACTCCGATGACAGAACATCGCAAGTGCGTCACGCACTCTCATCGGATTTGAATCTTTCTATTATCTACGGGATGTTCTAATTTATTTTAATTCGCTAGTTTATTCTGGTTTATAACAGAGCAATGAAATATTGCAGTCTGCCCTGTTCGCTCGCGATGCCAGACTCTGATTATTGCTTAGTTCCTCGGCGGGCATTCCTCTGAGCGTTTGTTGTTTCGGTTGCAGAGCGGTTTGCGCGCGACTATTGTGCGACTCGTGTGCGACTTGTATGCGATTTGACGGTGAGTGTCCGCGGCCGCGGCCGGTGCTCTACCGGAGCAGTCCGGGTTCCGGGATCATGACATGACATTACAACACTGTGAGCTGATATGTTATTGTTATATTATATCGTTATTCCCGCGGAGTAAATTGACATTCACTAATGTCAAACTTACAAATAATAATGTTGCAACATTTAGTTTTGTAGTTATAAGCTACCTACCGTGTATTTTTACGTAATAGTTATTAGAATCATAAGATTTTAAATACTGAATTTATGGTTTTTATTTATTAAATTGAAATATTTTGTGAATAACTTACCAGATTATTTACTATTATTATTACATAGTTCAGGAAACTATAAAATGTATATTAGTTAAAGTTAGTAAATTAAGTTAGTAAATTAGCGTTTTATATGGAAAAATCAAAACGAATTTTTAAAATGAAATTATTATACATTTAATTAATCGAAGTATGTACCATTATTATCAATGCACTTTCGCCATTTTATAGGTATTTCATTGATTCAATTGCTGAAATAAATTAAGCGATCGAGAATCAATAAAATATTTAAGGGCAGGTATGAAAAGCCTCATCACAGTTGAATTTTTTTCCTTGCAAGAAATTTTTCGATTTTCCAATAAAGTCGTACTCTGTTGGAGCAATGTCCGGGGAGCATGGTGGGTGTTGGAGAATTCTAACCGCAGTTCTCTAATTTAGCGACCGTCTGTCGTGAAGTACGGGTCTAGAGTTGTCCTGAAGTAGCAGTGGGCTAGAAAGATTGACCAGACTCGGTTGTTTAACGGCTAGGTTTTCCATTATGGTTTGCAATTGTTGACGTTATCGTCTGACCAGGTCATAGGAAGCTGTAGTGTATGACTCCAGCACTGGTTCGCCAAACACTCACCAATACCTTTTTCTAAGTCAACTTTCGCCTCGGACTGGATTTGGCCGATTCTCCTGGGTTCAACCACTGTGATGAGCGTTTCCGATTGTCGTCAAGGATCCATTTTTCGTCGCAAGTAACAATACGATTCAAAATTTCCTCGTTATTGTGACGGTTGAGTAATGTAACTCAGCACTCAACGTGTTTGTTGGTAAGGTGCTTCAGTCAATTCATGCGGTACCTATTTCTCGAGCTTTTTCTCTTTTCTATTTGTTTCAAGTGAATTAAAATTGTTTTATCACTTACACTCACCTTTAATTCTTCATTATCAACTAGGGTCCCCGGCCGTTCACGGGGTTTGTTTCGTTGGTTGAAATTTCCAGAACGAAAACGTTGGAACCAAAAATATACCGTGCTTCTTTTAAAATAACTTCCCCATACACATCATTAATCATTTGAGCTGATGTCACGGTGGAACTCATATTCGTAAATAATGCGATATTTTAAGTTTTCCATTTTGTGAAAAGAACGATATCAAAGAAAAATGGAATGGTGCAAAATCAAACGAATCACTTAAATCGAAACACAAATACACAATCATCATCATACCATTACGCCTGTATTCCCCGAAGGGTTAGGCAGAGGTGTACTAATGTACACTCACAGTTCGCCGAGTATGTTTTTAGGTCCCATGTAATAGGGGGCCAGCCTATTGCCATTAATCGGGTACGAAACCAAACTCCGAGCTGCTACTGAGAATTTCATAGGAAAAACCGAATAACACTTTGCTCGACCTGGAATTCGAACCCAGGACCTCGCCCATAGCAGTAGATACACAATCCTAAATTTGAAATAAATTTGAATTTGGAATTCCTAACCAAACGCCAGATATCTGAGATTAAAGTGGCCAGTTCAACAAAACAAATAAAACAAAATTCCAAAAAAATAAACCTTTAATGAAAATTGAACTCTTCTGTTGGGCCGCGAGAGACGCGATTTTCGGCATTCACGTTGGGAAGGTTCGATGTTAATTTAGATAAACTTATCAATGGTGTATATTAACTCGTACGGTTTTACGATAAGTACCGATTGGTGACATGAATATTTTAAAAACACAATAAACTAGTACTCCGTGGGAATAAAAAACGCACTTTAGATATTTGTGATCGCAGTTTATATGTAGCACGCGTGTGGGGTGCGGTGCGCGCGTTAAAACAGCTGTTTCATCTTGTGTGTATCGGTGTAATGACAACACTTGTAAAGATAAAATGCAGCTGAAGATCTTGAACTGCCATGTTGCGGTTTTATTATAATTCATTGAAATAGGGTTTTTGATCAAATAATAGGTCGGGAAAAAGTGACAACAACATACTATAAAATCTTTCTCAGTATCTGTTCTTTACTCACAGTTAAAGATATTCCAACAGCAAACGTTACTATTTTTATTTATAATACAAATAGCTTATAATGTATTTGAACAGTATCGTGGTATAGTGTGGAACCCTCCATATTGGATGGACATTAATACAATATAACGAGTACAAAACTATTCCTGAGCAATGTTTCCTTCTGCCAAGATGAAATGCAAATGCCGAGACTCTTTTCACTTCATATCGTGTTTATAAACAAACTGGCGTAGTTGTTGTCTGTTATGTGTTACTGTACCGCGTACACGTATAATAAATATGTTTATACTTCTCGTGTACCTAAAAAAATTATTAAATATTACTTGGCAGTTCATTTTTTTTTGCGATTTCTGACAATATTGTTAATGTTTCTAATAAACAATTAATTATGGAATGACATATAAATCTATCTATAAATCTATCCGTCTATAAAATTTTATCATTATCGGTTAAAAGTTGATACAAATTGCACGACTCATACCGCGGTATGACTAGTCACGTCAAAGTCAAGAAACTGCCTCCACGACAACCAATTGGCACTTATACGATAATATGAGTAGATATATTTGAAGATAATAGGTTAATTAATATATCTCTTATTCCGTAAAAAAAAAACAATTTTATTTTGGAGTTTAAAATAAGATTGAAAAAAGTTTTACGTGGACGTACTACGGATTTTTTTACGAGATGGTTACGATAACTCCCGAAAACTAGTTACATTTTTAATATCAATAGCCTAGTACCCCTAGTTTAGTAATAAAATGGCTTTTTATATGGAAAAAGTTCACTGATTATTTGAATCTATGATGTCCATCTGGAAATTTGAGAAAACAAATTACATATACAGACATAACTACAGATTTTTATTAATATGGATAACATTATAAAACTTGTATAAATTGTTTGTTGATATTGTAACTAAATTTTGTCAACCATATATAAATAAACTTTCATACACAGGCCCGCGAGGAGGAGTTGGCGAACAAGCTGCGGGACATGGAGGTGTTGCGCAACTCCAATCAGCTGCCTGCCGGGGACCAGCTGCAGCTCATACAGCCGCAGCTCGAGAAGGTACGACAACGAGCTCTCTAGCTGCGACACCAGACAGCACGGACCCCTACATATCAACTCTACCAGAGAGGAGAATAAAACTTAACACTATATTAAAACCGTCAAAACGAAAACGTGCTCATTTGTATGTGATACCAGGGACTCCGTAATCATAACTATATAAACACTGCAACGCGTGTAGGGGACGCGCACTGTGCTATCCGCACCTGGAACGTCATAGAACTGTCGGAACTCTGGGTTTGTCCGTTCTGACTGAAACCACATACCGCACCTCTTGGGATTCTATGATTAAATTTAAAATAACCACCTAATAACCGGAGATGTTGACAAAATTCTCATGTAAAACGAACATCGAGTTCATTACTGTAAGGTTCTCAGAAGCCACTTTTTACGACATTTGTTTAGCGACGTGTGTCGTGTGTCGTGTGTCGTGTGACGTGTGGCGTGTGACATGTGTCTACACATATTACTAGCTTTAATACGACAAAGTTAATGAAATTATTGTCCAATGAATTATAGAAGAACCATTATCTAATGAGTGACTTTACTAGTATTATTGATGTTTCAACAAATACCTCCTCACGTATTAAAATGTATCCTATTTCTGATATTGAATTGATAAAAGCTTTAGAACCTAATGAATGAGTAAAGTGGGGTGACCTAACCAACTGTTTGCCTCAAGGCGCAGAGAGACCTGTCCAGCCACCGCGAATTCCTAAACAGCAAGCTGTCAACGCTGGGAAAGTACACGGCGCGCGTCGACACCCTCGTCAGCTGGGTGCTGGAGACCCGCACCCGTCTGAACATAGCACGAGACCTCGCGCCGCCCCAGCGAGACAACGTGCTCAGGAACATACAGGTGTGACACTTAACTAAACTATACACTCGCAGAGCTGCAGTGCAGTCGCATTACTCTTGCGATAGACATGCGTGCGCCAGTGTGTGTGAGTATGTGTGGTGCGTGCGCGCAGGTCTGCGTGCGGGAGCGCGAGGCCGAGGTACGAGACCTGCTCGAGAACTACAAAAACCTGGAGCGCGAGTGCAGCGTCGCCAAGCAGAGCGTCTCGCCGGACCTGCGCGACACCCTCGCCGCACTCAGCGACGACTGGGCATTCGTGCGCGCCCGTTGTGACTCGCTCCCCGACCTGCCCCCGCACACCCCGCAACTCGACTCCTGTAGCGCCGGCAGCAGGAAGAGTTCCGTGGACAGCCAAGCGAGCGGTAAGTGCCGTCTGCGGTGCCGGTACATCATCACAACTGCGCGAACCCGAACGTTTACATCGCCCCACATTCAACATTCTAAACGAATCACTACTTATTTAACGAGAATCAGAGAACCGGACTGAGAGTGACGTCAGCGTTCGGGTCTCAAGTAAATGTGTTTGTGTGTGTATGTGTATTGTCAAAACGGCATCATGTCATAAAGTGGAACAGTGTGACTAGTTCTATAATGTTGCGTTATTTGCTATACAATGTCCACTGCATACCTTTATGATGTGGTGCCGTGGGCGTGGTGTTTGTAATTACTTACTGGTGGATTGAGAAATAAATCTTTGACATCCCTAACAGCTCGTTTCATTTACTAACCGTAGTGAGCCTATAACGCTAATTGGTATCAAAAACATGTATGTCACTGTGCGTAATCAAAACGTATTGAAATATGTGGACATACGTGGTTTTGTGTGCCCGGTGATGGGAATATTAACAGTTTTATTGCACTTGTGATGCGCATGCTCGGGTGGAAGTGAACTAGTAACGCACTCGGGTCTACTCGATACCTAACTGTAGTTACTTATACTAACGCTCAATGAATTTCAATTAACAAAATAGAAAATCACTTAATTCTTTGTTATACGTACATAGTTTACATTTATGTAATGTAAAAAGTGTAAATAAACATATAATGTACATGGGTTATCATAAATTATGATAATATTAAAACATTAATTGAAAAAGGACGATTAATCAGATTTACACAGCCCGTGCCATTACGTTAGGTATTTTAACTGGTTCGAGCAACATTCTATAGAAAAGTTGTTTTCGGAATTATTATTCATTACCTGTAGGTAGGCATTACATAAACACAGCCGGGTTTGCGGATTCACAGCTTTGTTATTGTATGGAAATAGCTCACGAAATTAATATCGGACAGACGATCGGCAGAGAGGGAAGGCCGACAGGTTAAACCAATTCTATACTAATTTTATACTGAAAGTGTTTAATTGATATAGTTTTATAAACATTTATTATTTCATTACTATTCATTCATATTGAAGCTTACTTTAAAATATATAAGTAGGCATGTCTTCATCTGTCTTAAGTAATATTAATTATGAGAAGTATAATGCTGCGTAGGCAGTAACTGTAATGAATCGAGAATAGAACCAGAGTCACAGGGCGATGAAATAAGAAATAAAATTAATACGTAATAATGTGAAAATGGTATAGAATATAGATTCTAGGTAAATATTTTATATTTTTGGACTTAATATGAGGTTTGTATAATAGTATATAACCCTTCGATTATATTATTATTTAGTTTAACATTAACAACAGACTTCAAACATTTTGCAAGTTATGAGTATTTGGGTTTTTTTTCCAAAATTTTGTTATGAAGTGCAGCAAGTTATGCTCTTTATGTGATATATGATACCTATGGTGAGCGAGTGAGAGAGTGGTGAAATGATATAAAATTTATTTTTAATTGTCGTACTGTTTATACCTATATCACGCACGTGTGTTGCTTCGCGTCTAGATCTCACCAGTAGAGGTACATTAGTGACGTATGCAGTAGAATGTCACAAAGGATCGATATTTAGAAATGTATATTTATATGTTTCGATATATCAATTAACAAAATATCGTTAAGATTTTGTAAGGATATTTAGTAATTTTGAAATTCTACTCCACTTCCCATAGTGTATATGAGTTTTTGAATAAATAATAAACTACGAGCATTAGTTTTTTTAAATCAAGTGATAATAATCTTAGACGTAATTGAAAACGTTCATAAGAAAATAGTATTTATTATCAAAATAGGTACATTCAGTTGAATGAAGGTATATAAATACTCAAGTTTGGGAAGTAAAGGAATGCAATATAATTATTTTTTTTGTATTCGATTTCACGACTCAATTTACTATACGAGCTGAAAATACCCGAGATGCCAGGAGAGGTGCCGAGGCTGGCATCACAGCGGGGACTGCCGATGGATTTAAATCACTCTTTGTTCGCCTTAGTGTTTGGATTGAGCTGTTGTTACCACCAAGCATCAGGGACAGTAGTACCTACCGTCAATCTACCGAGTTATTATCAACAACAAAAAACAAATACGTAGTTTTGAAGAATTAAAGACATCGCATTGGTATAGAAGTATTGCGTCTTTAGGTGTCGAGTGCTCAGTGTTCAGTGCCCGGTGCGTCAATTCTTATCTGCAACTCCAGACGCGCGGGCACCGTCGCGTCGCGTCCCGTTACGTCACGTCGCGTCACTTCACGTCACGTCACGTCGCGTCGGTCGCATCAAGCAATATTTCAATGAAAACTCTGTACAAAGATCCGTCGAATCAAAGCCTTTGTTTGCGTCAAAAGTGGGACACGACTGCAACTGTGAGAGATACGACCGCACGACCTAGCTAGCACTCGGCTCGCGTCCCTACTCTGGACTCATTTCAAAATGTCGACCGGATTTTATATAAACCGAACTGAAAATGTAAATAAACATTCTAAAAACCGTTAACAATTATAGCGCTTTTGTTTCATGGCTTTATTGGCAAAGCCTACGAGTGCTCTATAATGTTACGATAAGGGATATGAAGTTTTCTGTTATATTTTAGTGGAATTAAAAGAAAATTTGTGGTATATACATCTGGTCGGGAAATGTATATCATGTTCAGAGTAGGCCTCTTCAGTGGCTAAATAGGAACGCGAAGAAATTGGAATAGTAAACAATGAGAATTTTTTGTATTGTGCTGGTGAGGCGGTGGGGGGCGGGGGGAGGGGTTTGGGGCGAGGCGTGTCCTAGAAACACAGGTACAGTTACTGGAGCGGATTCGATCCCATAGCCTTCGCGCTTCTCCGTCGCGTCGTGTTGGCGATGGCGAGGACCGGTGGCCGCAGGGTTTGCGACGCGCAACACGTCACGGCGCGGCGGCTCAAAGTATAATTGATAAGTGAGGTCACGAGGATCAGAGTGACCGACAGGAGGATCACAGAACAGATATGCTTCTTTCTATAAATTCATCTATACTATAATATAATAAAGCGGAAAAGTTTTTTAATTGATTGTTTGTTTAAACACGCTAATCTCTGGAACTACCGGATGAATTTAAAGAAATCTTTTTATTTGATAGCCAGATCCCCGAGAATACCTACGCTATCTAAACATCAGGCTATAATTATTTTTAAAATTAAAAATTGATATATGAGTATTCTTTTTACACATGGTATATTAATCCTTGCAAAGAAAAGTTATTTTGCATGTTATTTTTACTTGTGGGAAGTAACAACAATTGCAGTAGGCTACACTGGTGCGTGTTTTTTCGGATTAAATTAACACGGGAAACCGTGGGGCACAGCTTAGCGTAGATTATGAATATTTTAATGGATGAGTATAGACATGCAGTCCAACCGCTCTGGTTCCCGCGGCCTCAATTAATATTACGACACGTTTGTAGATTTAAAGTGGCAGGCTTTACGCTACGGCTGGATTTTTCAAAGCTTACGGCCGCGGAAATTAAATATTTCGTTAACGGTTAAATCCACAAAGATTACTGTCACATTCTTTATTGGATGAATGTTACAATTTTGTAAGGTAGGTACTTTATTATTATTTTTGAGGAAATATTGAAACTGTCAGATAAATGAATTTCAATGCGAGTCGGGCATGTTGCGTTATTATAATGTTGTTGTATATCTGTTTACTAAAACACATGGTGTAAAAACCGTGGAATTATGGTTTTGACTTTGTTTATATAAATACAAAAATATGAAACAAACATTTTATTATTTTACACTTTATACTAGTTGTGTTAGCAATTTCGTGTATAGAAACAGCGGTTTTTTTTAGTAAAACTGAAATTAAACATCGGATATAGTATAATAGTGTTTCGTAGTAATGGCACTCTATAGCATGTTTTTTTAGTCAAATTTAATTTAAAAAAATTGATTGCGTAAACAATACCAAATAATGACATCTATCGTAGAACTTTAGAATAAAAAACAAAAACCAAAATCGTGATCATTTTAAATGGGGATGAATCTAACAAAATATCTATTTCTTAATCTTGTAGTGTTATTATTATAAACATTATTTTTCATAATTTAAAAACTTATTATAAAAGTTATAAACTAATAAACGCTATATATCAATAGCAGTAAAAAATATATACGTTTTTATTTATTTCTATGGAAAATTAAGTAAATAAAAAATAAATTGGATTGATTTTGTATAATTTCAATTCTTTTCACTGTATATTGAAAATACTATAACGAATTTCATCAAACTCGGTCCAGTACTTTCTACGTGATTGGTGTACAAGTTAATAGACAGACAAGAACTTTAATCGATACTAGCTGTGCCTGCGGCTTCGCTTGCTTGCACTACAGAATTATTGCTTATGCATTGCATCATAGAGCACACTGTTAATCGGTTTATGTGCTGGTTACGTGTGTGTGTGTGTGTGTGTATATACATGTGTGGAGGTAAGTATTGCTTGCAGGTTCGTCTTAATGACGCACTAGATAATTAAAATAAACGCATGATGTTTTGGGTTTATATGATGTGGTTTAGCTTACTTTATGTAATAAAGATAACCGTATGGTAACAACAACAACCTCTGTCTATTTCTGAAACAGATTATTTAGGCATAATCGCTTGCGCACCGTAATTAGCACGCACTTCATCTGATCGTAGCACTGTGCCGACACGTGGCATAGCACACTTGCACAATATCCGCACCGTATCTGCACTATATCCGCACTACTGGATGGACTCACGCGTAGCGCTGTCTGTATATTGCTTATCTATTATTTAAATGAATATTGTAAGTGGGCATGTTACTTTTGTTTCATTTTATTATTTTCTTTCGTTTCAGGTATGTACTTATACATCTCCACTATTATCATAAGGACGGTAAACGCTTGCAGAGGCACCAGGTGAGACTGGGGGAGACAGGGTGGTCCCCGCTCGCTCAGCTCTCGTAAACAGTTAATTCCGATAAACTAACACGTGCATATATATGCGCATGGTGATAAATTCGTCACAGTGACTGTTAAGGCTAAAAGGCACATACGACGATCATATGCACAATGATACAGCACCTATCCTTTTTCCTCGTATCTGTCTATCCTTGTCTACCCCCTACCTTTTCGCCGACGTCAGTTCGCCTTTAAAATTACAACGGCAAAGACAGAGTGACTGCGGTATTTAATTAAAATAAACTTGACTTCAAAAAACTTGAATAAATTATCGTGCATGGTGCGTGGTGACACAGAAGTGAACACAAGAGGAGGCCTCCAAAGTGCGTAAAAGCTGTTGTTCGGTGAGTCCCTTTTTTCTCCATTCTATAAATTCCAGTATTCCGTGTCATTGTGCATATATTGTAATCGACCAGGGAAATTGCCCCCAACCATCAATCCGGCTAGTTTTATGAAAGAAAACGAACCAGCGCTTACATTTGGTCCTTCGAGCCGGATTATCCACATAAAATTAGTCGTGATCATTTATTGTGTGCGGGAGGTAGATAAACTTATTTTACAAAATGCCTTCTGAACCACGAAACGAACGTAAATTGCAAAAATTGCAGAATAAGATTACAGTTTTGTTTGAGAGGTTACAACAGATATATGATTTAATCGCGGAAATTGGTAATAATGATGAAAAAATTAAGGAGTTTTTAGCGGATAGTTTTACGATTGACACCTTACGAAATGATTTTATGGCAGCCGTTGAGGAACGAAGTAATTTTGAATTAACGTTATCGGATGGACCCACATCTTCTTATAAAGTCGTCATTTCGTTTGAACAGTTATATGCTAAAATAAAATATAAGTCACATCAACTGCAGTCGCAAATGGCTGAAAATACTAGCCGCGATGAGCAGGGTACCGTAGTGAAATGCATAAAACCGTCGTTAAAATTACCACGATTAGAAATTTGTTCATTTGACGGTGAAAATGAGACTTGGCCTATTTTTTATGAGACATTCAAATCTGTTATTCACGATAACCCGGATCTAACCGACGGTGAGCGAATTCAATATTTAATTGGTAGACTAAAGGGCAAAGCCTTAAATATTTGCCAAGGTATTTTACCCACTGCCGAAAATTATAGTGTTGTGTGGAAAGCCTTGGTGAATAAATACAATGACAAAAAGATATTGGCCGCTTCGTATTTAGATAAATTACTTAACTTGCCAAATGTAGGTGAAAATTCTCCTTCACAATTAGAAGAATTTATAGATAAGTTTTCATCTCTGTACTCCGCTTTGAAACAATTACACTTGAAAAGCTTGGAGGATTTCATATTTATTCACCTTGCGTGCAAAAAAGTGGGGTTTGAAACTGTAAAATCGTTTGAGCTTAAATTCGACGATTCCGAAAATAATTCAACTTGTACGGAATTCATCGATTTTGTTAGAAATCAATCTCACATTTTACAACGCGCTCATAATGTGGCGGGCGCGAGTACAATCGCTACAAATACGAGCGCGGGTCGGACTCAGGCACGTAAAAATAATAATACGGCATCGTCGCGGTCGTCAAATAGATCGGGAGCGCGCACCTCCTTTAGTAATGTTAAAAGTTTTGTAAATGTACAGGAACATAATACGTGCTTATGTTGTGGGAAGAGTGATCATTATGACTTATCTCAATGCCTAAAATTCCTGTCTATGATCCCTAATGATCGTTACAAATTAGTTAAATCAAATAAATATTATGTAAATTGTTTAAATAGCAAACACATAATCTTAAATTGTAAAGATCCCAGACGTTGTACTGAATGCAATCGCAGTCACCATAGCTTGTTACATTTTCCTAATAGTAAGACAGTATCCACTAATATCGCTATGGAACATACAAGTACAGCGATAGTACCACGGTCGCGGTCGGGGAGTGCGGCTCGCGCTTCTGTACACGCTCCTGCCGCGAGCGCCGTCTCGCTCTGTGCCGTGGGTGAGTGTACTGCCGCCGCACCGGAGGCCGTGAGTTCGAGTCCCTCGTCTTCTGTCTTGCTCGGTACCGCGCAATGTCACGCTGTAGACTCCGAGGGAAATATATTTGTTTTGCGAGCGTTGATAGATAGTGCGTCGCAAAAAGATCTTATAACGAATGAATGTTGTAAAAGATTAAATTTAAAATTAAATGTGTCGCAGAGTAAATATGTGTCGGGTGTTGGTGACGTCACCAATCCTGTATTAGGAGTTACCTGCCTAACCATTCGGTCTCGCTTCGACGATTCGGTTAGGTTCACTATACAACCGGTGGTCGTCAATCGTATCACCAATGAATTACCTACCGCGAAGATAGACACGGCGCGTCTGGATTATTTAAATAATATTCCTTTGGCTGATTTTAATTATTACACGCCCGCGAATATTGATCTCATATTGGGAACGGATTTATTTGCTCGAATCTTAGGTCCGAATTCGATATCGCGTGCGTCCGATGAACCTGTCGCGATTGAAACCTTATTAGGTTATATAATAATCGGTCAGGCCCCGGTCTTTAACCCCGTGTGTAATATTGTTCGTTCGTATTGTACTATGGACGAATCATTCGAAAATTGCCTGAGTCGATTTTTCGAATTGGAAGAGCTACCTAATGTGCCTAATTGCCTAACTGTAGGCGAACAAGCTTGCGAAAAATATTACTATGATACCACTCGCCGCGAGTCGAACGGGCGATACATCGTATCGCTGCCGTTTAAAGACGATACCTCCGTTTTAGGAGACTCGATGCGCGCGGCCGAACGTAGGTTCTTATCTTTGGAACGTAAATTATTGTCTAATACCGCCATAAAATTAGAATATGACAATATTTTTAAAGAATACCTTCAGAAAAATTATATGTATCCCGTAAGTAGTATTTCTGATATTGACTCTAATAATAATCAATACGTGATACCTCAAGGCTTTGCGGACGCGTCAGAGCGCGCCTACGGTGGCGTGATATATCTACATGTATATACGCCGAATGAACATCGATGCGTCACTAATTTAGTATGTGCAAAATCGAGAGTAGCACCTTCTAAAACTGTTATTAGTCTAGCTAGGATGGAGTTATGCGCTAATGTAATACTAGCCAAACTGATGCGTATAGTTATCGATACCTATGCTGATCGTTGTCAGATATCCAATATTCACGCGTTTACTGACAGTACAGTAGCACTCGCTTGGATTCATTCGTCTCCTACCCGATGGCAGACCTTTGTGGCCAACAGAATCTCGAAAATTCATAATGAGCTGAATCCGCGACATTTCCATCATATTAGTGGGAAAGAAAATCCAGCAGATTGCCTCTCTAGGGGACTAACTCCCGCTCAGTTACTTGAGCACCCCCTCTGGTTCAGTGGGCCCTCGTTCTTTCGACTGCCTGGCACCGAATGGCCAATAAATCGCTTTGATCCCGCTAATGTAGAGGATGAAGTACCCGAATTGAAGGTCAATATCCTCGCTACTACAGACAGCGCCTCTCCAACTTCTACTCCGGTCTTTTATGCTCTCGCCACTAGAGTGTCCTCGTGATCTAGATTACTGCGAATAGTGATCTATGTCCTTCGGTTTGTGAAAAAGATTCCTAAAAATTTTATAATTTCTCATTTTAATCAAGCCGAAGAATACATAATCAAAGACCTTCAAAAAATTCACTTTGCTGATGAGCGCTTTTTTGAAGCTTAATGCTTTTTTGAAAGATGGCATCTTCAGGGTAGGTGGTCGTCTGATTAATGCGGCTTTGGATTATGACAGCCAACATCCCATATTACTCCCTTGGAAAGACCACATAGTAAACTTAATTATTGATTATTATCACCAAAAATATCTACACACCGGACCTCAATTATTGATGTCTTTATTGCGACAGAAGTATTGGATTTTATCTGCTCGCAATATTGTACGTAAACGAGTGCAACAATGTACAATCTGTTTTAAGGCTAATCCGAAAAATACTGTGCCTTTTATGGCAGATTTACCGGCTGCTAGGGTCCAGGAAGCTAAAGCGTTCTGTCATACTAGCATGGACTACGCTGATCCCTTTTATATATTGCCATATCGTCGTCGTGGTGTGCATAGTATTAAGGCGTACATATGCTTATTTGTATGTCTCGTAACAAAAGCGGTACATCTGGAATTAGCGACAGATTTAAGTACGGAGGCGTTTTTAAATGCATTGAAAAGATTTATATCGAGACGCGGTCCCGTAGCAGTTCTTTATTCGGATAACGGCACCAATTTCATAGGTGCAAAGTCATACCTTGACGAAATGTACCAGCTGTTAGAATCTGAACATTATAAAGACAAATTCGCTAACGTGGCGCGTGATAATAGAATAGAAATAAAATTCCATCCACCACTGAGTCCACATTTTAATGGATTAGCAGAGAGCAATGTCAAAAGTGTTAAAACACATCTCGCTAAAGTGGTAGGAAAAATACTACTAACGTCCGAAGAAATGATTACCGTCCTCACTCAAATTGAGGCAATTCTTAATTCGCGTCCGCTATCACTGCTAAGTAGCGACCCCGCGGAACCCCTAGCATTGACTCCTGCGCATTTTTTAGTTATGACCCCATTAAAATCATTACCATCGGAGGATTTGACCAATGAGAAAGTTCCGCTTCTTCAAAGAAAACGCTTAGTTGACCACTTAGTTCAATCCTTTTGGAAACGATGGAAAATCGAATACCTGAATACTATACAGGTTCGAAATAAATGGTTAACTCCGAGTGCGCCTGTTCAGCGGGGGGCGGTTGTTCTGCTTAAATCAGACAACAGTGCTCCGTTGGATTGGCCCTTAGGTGTAATAGAACGGACGTTTCCTGGTAAAGATGGCGTTTCGCGTGTCGTAGACGTTAAAACTAAATCTAGAATCTATCGCCGACCCGTGGTGAAAGTATTCCCCTTGCCTAATTAGTAATTAATAATATTAAACCATTTCAATACAGTCCACTAATTTATAGTTCGTTAGATTATTATATTTAAATAAATATTAATTGAATAATACACAATAATGGTTCGTGTAGACTAAGTTAAATAAAATACTTATATTCTACTGTTAGATCTTGAAGGATAATTATCCTGTCAAGCCCGGGGGGATGTTAAGGCTAAAAGGCACATACGACGATCATATGCACAATGATACAGCACCTATCCTTTTTCCTCGTATCTGTCTATCCTTGTCTACCCCCTACCTTTTCGCCGACGTCAGTTCGCCTTTAAAATTACAACGGCAAAGACAGAGTGACTGCGGTATTTAATTAAAATAAACTTGACTTCAAAAAACTTGAATAAATTATCGTGCATGGTGCGTGGTGACACAGAAGTGAACACAAGAGGAGGCCTCCAAAGTGCGTAAAAGCTGTTGTTCGGTGAGTCCCTTTTTTCTCCATTCTATAAATTCCAGTATTCCGTGTCATTGTGCATATATTGTAATCGACCAGGGAAATTGCCCCCAACCATCAATCCGGCTAGTTTTATGAAAGAAAACGAACCAGCGCTTACAGTGTCTATCATTTGAATTGTCGCTTTTCGGGATCAGTCAGTGTAGGTATATTCAGATGGCGAGAGTGTTGCGGCATCACAGCGCAGGCTGGTGATGAGCTGTCTATCTCTTGGTGGTCGCCGTCGCATCGGGCTTACTGTCAGACATAGTATACATTGCTTTGCCTGCGTCACATAAGAGAGAGAGAGAGTATGTAATATGCACCTACAATACAATTCTAAAGGAGCTGAAACTTTCTTTGTTTTATCTACGAACCATTTGAGCACCATTCGCCCTCCCTCCCCACATGAAAATGAGCGCGCGGTACTTGACCATTATTTTGCTGCGGAGTTATTTTAAAACTGTGATATCTCCTAAGACATTAATTGAAATCAATTGATGTTAAAGACAATTGTGAATAACTTAATAATAATAATAACATAACAATAACATAAGGCTTAGTATCATGTTTATAACATAACAATGCATTATTTTAGAGTAAATTTTATTACTATAAAAAAGGTTATGGTTATGGTTAGTCAACCTTAAAAGATAGAAGACATATGCTGTCGCAGATTTATTTACAACTTATTATGAGAAACGATTCCGTTACACATGACTGTTACGTAACTTTAACCATTTACACAGCGCACGCAATGGAAGCTCTCAAAAGGTATAAGTTCTCCCCATTCTTGCAACATTTTACAGTTTTATACCAGCATCTAAAGTCAAACGGGCCTGTGACTGCTCCTCAGATTCTTGGCTTCTTAAACTTTTCGCATCTCGAGCTCTGCTAGAGCTACGCGCTAGATCAGATTTACGCTTGCGAGGCATATCTGAAGTTTTATATGTAAATAATTAATAGTGAGAATAATAATAAACGAAATATCCCTAAATTAAACTACTACCTAGGTACTTAGTAGGTAAAAACTTCTGTATTTTACCTAATAACCCAAGCGAAAGTAAAAAATAATAAAAGATATGTAAACAAATCGAATTCGTTGCGGCGCAAAATTTCAATATTAACTTTACTCTATGCAACGACATCACATTATCGAAGTTTTCTTTAAAATTAAAAGAGGTTTCAGCCAAATTTATTTGGTACTCATATTAATTTTAATATATTTTACTTCTAAATATTATATGTAAACAATTAAGTTATATTTATACTACGTACGACTTATAAACCCAGAATATTTACATTTACCATGGACGTATAAAAAAGTTTTATATACATTTTCTATGAGCTTCGTAAAGTTTCCATCTAGTGACAGCTTATTGAACTACTTATTGAATAGATAGCAGTTTAATAGTCATAAATGTATTCAGAATCACATGATGAAATACACTTTGTACAAGCTACAGTTATCTTTATGGGATCAATACCTAATTATTTAGTTATTACTGCTTATACACCTACTGTTGCCAGAACCCGACAAACCTAAAGAAAATCATAGTTGAAAAACGTGAAACCCCTTTTATTTCTTTCTTACCAAAAGCATAAATATGAATTTTCATATCCCTAATTTGGGACATGATGGGTTCTTCATACAAACTTTCACTCAAGTTTTATTTTCGCCACGTGTGGAATAACACAATGAAATAATTCACTTGTATCAAAACTGTATAATTTATATAACTTACAATAGGTATATCGCTTAGGATATATAAACTCTCGCGAGCCTCGTTAGACAGCGCACGTCAGTCACATTTCAGTCATAAAATAAAACAGTAATTATGCCGTACTGCGTAGTTAAAGAGATTAAAAACACTTCAGCCAATCTTAAAAAGAATACTGGACTATCATTTCATAGGTTAGTAAGTATTAGAAATACAATACATTTCTTATTAAGTTTATCAATGTCAATAAATCAACAAACCAGTTGCCGTTAACAGCGATGTCACTTCATAATTACTGCACATCTTCGTAATAAGTCAACAAACTGGTTGGCGTAGGAGCCGACATTACCGCGCATGCGCATTTGGATGTTCCCATATTTTGTTCTTACAAACTGTGATTCCCTATTTTCTATCCTTATAATTTTATTTTCGCTACAAAAAGTAACCTATGTCCTTTCCCAAGGTCCTATCTATCTCTATCTAATTTTGGTATACCAAAATTCATCAAAATTGGTTCGACGGTTAAGGCGTGAAAACGTAACAGACAGATAGACAGAGTTACTTTCGCATTTATAATATTAGTATGGATTAAGCGAGGTCAACCTTTTTTGAATAAAATCGGATTGAGTTTTCAAACATGTGTCAAAATAAAATGTAATTTAAATCACAAGTACTAAGGAGTATTGATATCAACTTCGAAGCAAATCACCGCCAAAATAACTTTCTACTCATTTGTAACCCCGTTAAGGGATGAATTTCAATAAAATACGAAACACGTCTTCCATAAATTCTGTTAAAAAAGGTTTATGCAAAATTTGAAGTAGATTAGATCAAGGAATCACGTTGTCCCATACAAACTTTACCACCCTTTTTCAACACCCTAAGGGGTAGAATTTCAGAGAATCCTTTTTTATCGGATGCCTACGTCATAGGCTTTATAGGTTAGGCTGTGCGTTGATCCGTCAGTCATTCAGGACAAAGCATTGTATGTATAAATCACTGTCATTTAGAGATTTCTTTAGGGAAGGCTTGTTTAAATACAACACATTCCAATTAAGTTTTTGTGTAGTAGAGAAATCCAATGTCTTGTTATGAAGTCGTTAATACATCGAAATATAATATTCTCAGGATGAGAGCTGTAGGTCCGGACGGTTCTTTAAACTGATAAACGCTGTTAGTCTGAAGAGCATTTATAGCATCATCGGACTTAGAGTGTGTGTCAACAGCATTAACAATTTGTATAAATCTTAAGAGTTTCATTTAGTAACGCGTCGTGCCGCACGCGCGCTAATATATGCTATCCCACTGCGCTTCGGAATGCGGACCCCTGGGCGCGGGGCGAAGGGCGCGAGGCGCCGGGGTGGAGCGCAGAGCATGGACCGTATACACCACTAAAGAACCAATTATTACTATTTTATATTGTTATCAGAATTGAACAGTAGGTGGATAAGTTGTGTTACGAACACATTTGGCACAGTATAAGGCAATTCGGTTTACGATGACTGTTTCGTTAACTTATTGTAATTTTAAACACAATTGTGGCGCATAAACTAAAGACATCGCATGTAAAGTATAAAATGATAAAGATTTTATGCAATTTAAGTATGAGAATATGAAAACAATAATATAGTAGCGCTATCCTAGCTAGTATGTTATGTGACACAGTAATATCTGTATAATATATTATTTTGATATGTAATTGTCACAGTGCCGCGGCCGCGGCGTGTTAGGTTTTTATGAGTCATCTTTATGATACATTTGCATTATTAAAATATGTTTTGTTTTGTATTTTACACATTAAAAAAGGCAACGTCGCTCTGTCGGTCTGTTCATTAATATGTTGCTATAGTGTATAACTCCCGATCCACTAAACTGATTAACCATAAATCTTCTTTTTAAATCATAGGTGCTATTATTTGGCCAGGTTTTTGTATAGTATGTTTTGTAACATTAGATGTAATGATAGAAACAATATTTCCTGATTTATGGAAAATCTCATATGTAATCTATAGGGATTACTGACTTGTATATAGATAGAAGTCAGTTAATAGGAATGACGTATCAAATGACAGACCAATATGAATTATCTCACAATTTGAAAAAATATTTGAAGGCATTATATACAAAGTACTATATTCTTAGGTAAACCCCATAATAAGCTTACACCAGCATGGTTTCATGTCTAATCGATGTATACTTATACTAATTTTATAACCAATGTCTTTAAAACTCGTGGCCAAATTGATGCTATTTATACAGATTTTGTCAAAGCGTTTGATCGTGCAGATAACTCCATACTTATGGCCAAACTAAATCATGCTGACATTCGTGGCTACTTGTTAAGGTAGTTCAGGGGCTATTTATATAAACGTTCTCAGTTAGTCGCAATGGCAGGTTACGAGTCTACACCTTTCATACCTATATCTGGTGTACCCCAAGGATCAACGCTGGGCTGGATCCATTATTGTTTTTAATTTTCATAAACGACCTCTTCGACTCTTTGAATTGACGATATGAAAACATTGGGTTGTTACTGCGACTGTGTTACGTTACAGAATGACCTTAATACTCTCGAATTATGGTGTATCAACAACAGAATGAGTCTTAATGTGAAGAAATGTCAATAAATAACTTTTACGAATAAATTAGCTATCAGCTTGGCGGTATTCGCTTGGGGAGAGTATCAGTTGTTCGAGATTTAGTATTTATTTTTCACTCTTGTTTTTCTTTCTGACCATACATACATTATATTGTTCCCAGAGCTAACTAGATGGCTTGGATTTATTATGCATACATCACGACCATTTTGCAATAATGACAGTCTTATCTTTCTCTATAAAAGCTTAGTTAAAAGTATACTCGAATATTGTTCTGCCATATCGCCTCTCCACTATTCCACCTACGTTGAGCTTATATGGTCCGTTCCGGCTCGTTTTGTTAGATACCTGAGCATAAGAAATGGTGATCGTAAATTAATCCCTAAGTTTGAAGAAAGACTGGAATATTTTAATATTATGATAAGCCTAAAAGAGAGGCGAATTGTAGCGGACTTATTCATCCTTCATAAGATTGTAACAAATGGTTCTATTGATGGGTTCCTTATCTATTACTTCTACTTTAGATTTTATTCCCGTGCGGTGCGCAATCCAAATATATTTTTCATTTCAATTTCAACATAGATATATTTTCTGAAGCATTCGTTGTTTAATAATTCAATAAAATTTTATTTTGACATGTAACTTTAATGTAATTTGGTTTATAATGTCCTTTTTGGAATTTGATGTATTTAAATGTCATGTGGGCCTATTATCTGAATGATTACACTGTATTTCATTCGAAATGATAATATGTATTTTTACCTTTTTGCAATTATTCTGTTAGCGTGCTATTAAAAAAAAATTAAAACGGCAAGATAATAGTACTTTTTCTTGAAATACTTTACATAATTTCTAAACCATTAAAAATTATATTACCAATGAATATAATGTAATGGACAATTATTTGAAAAGAAATTACTTTAAAAAAATCTGCGGAACCATAAATGCAACTGGTCAAGAAAGTGGACTGTATATATTTTTTTAATGTTTTTAGTAACTCACCAGTGTATTGTTTCTAGTCTTAGCACTTGCACGGTTCTTGCATTAGAATTGTTCGGTTTTCACAACACTCGCGAAGCCGGCCGGTACAGTCTTATTGTCAATATGCACATGCATGCGAGCAGCGGTTTTGTATTATTAACTCTTGATGATGATGATTTCTTGTTTTTTGTAAATTCTATGATAATTTGTCGATCCATTGACACACACACTTCACGTATTTTTTTCTTCTTTTTCTTTTTATTTTAAATAAGGTTTTAATGTTTATTAAAAGAGTATTAATCAACTAAATTTATACTGAATGGAAACTTAACAACAACTTTAATATATAAACAGCTATAAACAATTTAAAAAAAAATGTTTGACACGACATGCAAAACATTAATTGCAATAAAATATTTATATATAAAAATGTTTGTGCGCATTGTTGCTTGTGCCGGTCTAACATGGCGGCATACAAATTGTAATGTTTAATTAAGCAGCGCGCGACTACGTGCCTTCTCTACAGATAATAACGCTCACGCGCAAGTACACGCACACGTAGGTACCTATATTACAATAAAGAACAACAGAACTCTTGAATTACTAACTAGTGGTTAGAGCATGATTGTGATGAACGGTTTCACACGAGTTGGTATAAACACTAAGGCTAGGCACGTGTCGCGGCCGCCATGAAGCGGAAGACGCCGACGCGACGAGCTTCCACATTTCCATGTACCTACACTGTAGGTACAGAGCGACGCGACATAAACTGTTTCATTCTAATGTTAATTTACAAGGAATTATACCCTTTAAAGGGAATGCTTTACGTGTACCATGTACTATATGTATAGTAGTGTAAATATATGCGAAAGGAAACTTGACTGATTAATCTATCGACACAATAGCTCAAACCACGAAACGGATTGAGCTAAAATTTGGCACACAGATACTTATAATAAAGTAGACATACGCTAAGAATGGATTTTTAAAAATTCAACCTCTTACTGGGTGTAACGGGGGTTCCCATCCAAAATTTTAACACGGTTATAATCATGGGTCACAGCTAGTATTTTTAATATAATTATATAATCTGTAAACGTCATAAATCACAATCATAGTTAGCAATAGTTTAATTTTGCTCTGAAACAATTTTCAGGTTGAACATTTTGCTTGTAAACCCCGCGCTTATCATATTGTTGGAATGTTGATCAATTTACCTTCTTTATATTAAAGGATCTCGCTATAGATCGACCTTCACCGAGCTGGTTAATAGATGAAAAGTATTTAATATCAAATTAAATATGTCAATAAATATATGTATCGCAAATGGGTTGACTAAAACATTTCAGTCCAGAAAATAATTAATTAACAATTTTTTTTTTATAAATATTTCACTGGTTTGGTTAATGAACAAATTCCATACCAATCGAAAGTATGAAGCCTATAGAATATGCAAACGTTAGATTGACTATTTTTTTCCCCGTCACAACTCTTGGGTAGGCAGGTATTAACAGGTAAATCGATACTAGTAACTTGCACTGGTCTGGTTAATGAATTGAAGTTAAGTTAAAATAAAGATTATTTCATTACGAACACGTGGTATAGGGTTGTCTGCGAAAAATCAGCCCAGACTTCCGGTTGTCGAGTTTTAAAAAGTAAAATATTGCTGCGAGTGAATACGTACGACAGAGAGGTCCCATCTAAATCATCCCATGCGACAGAAGAGGACGTAGCATTACAGCTTTGTTTAGTTCGTCCATTGAATGAAAGAGAGTGCGCATGATATTTAAATTTTATTATTACAATAATTTTTTTTTGTAAATTACAACATCCTTAATATACTATTTTTTTATTTGATGATAAATTTTTGCTTTGTTTGTTTTTATTTTGTCTGCTGATAAAAGAATTAAAATTTGCAAGATTAGTATTATTTATGTATCCTATTACTTTTATATTTACTAAAGATGTTATACACTTTAATATCACATAAAATATATACACACATAAACTATTTCCATTTCTTTATTTTCACGATGACAGTTCTAATTTGATAGTTGTAGTGTTGTGACCAAATAAGTAATGATATCGATCGCATATATTTATTATATTTTGAACAAAGACAAATACAACAAAAACATTCAAATATATTTTTTCAAGGTGGGAACACTCAATGGCCTACCGCCATTTTGTGTTTGTTTTAATCAGTCACTCGCAACAAGACGGTCGTGCTAGTCACTACATTTCTGTTCGCTGAGTTTTTTCACATTATTCATACGTTACGTTGTGTATTTTGTGTTCCTCCGTGTTGATGGCTGCCCAGCTGTCAAATATCAAAATGCCGAAAGCATCTGTTCTAAAAAGGCAGGCGAGAGAACGGGTGATCAAGGTTCGTAATTACTTTGAAGCAGAGTATCAAAATGGTGGCCCGTTATTATTGTCGCAAGTGCGAGAGCGTGTTGCGGCCGCACTAGGAATTAGTGGACCTACTGTTTCCAAAATTACTACCGAAGCTTACGGTACAAGCGGCCTGCAGGAAAATAAGCTTCGTACGCCCAAGAAAAAATGCCAACCACGTCGTGTAAATCGGTTGACAACTTCGACGCTGATGCTATTTGCCGTCTTATATATCACTATTACTTGCGCAAAGAAATTCCAACACTTAAAAAACTTGTTTACGTGAATGTGGTTTGTTCCTTGACCAAACATCGTCATTAAGCTTGGTTATGAAAGAAAAAGGAGTTTCTTATAAAAAATCGGACAAACGTAAAATGTTGATAGAGCGTCACGACATTGCTATGGCTCGCTGCGAATTTTTGAGCGAAGCTAAAAAGATATCAGATTGGTCAAATGTTATTTTCACTGACAAGATTTGGTTAAATGCAAACCACACAGTATCTAAGAACTGGACTGACGACACCGCCGCTTCTACTAGTTCAGTCCCAATGGGAAAAGGTGAACGCCTTATCATATGCCATGCAGGGTCTACGAAAGGATTCGTGTCAGATGCTTTATTGGCCTTTAAATCCAAGAAAACAGTGGACTACCACGAAAAAATGAACGCGGAGATTTACGAAGGATGGTTTAAAGAAATGGTGCAATCTCTGGAAGAACCGTCCATAATTATTATGGACAACGCTACATATCACTCCAGACAAATTGATAAAATGCTGACGCAGGCCAATAAAAAACAAAGAGATAATTGACTGGCTCCAACGTCATGGCAAAAATGTGGATAGTACTTTATTAAATGTACAATTAGTGAATTTTTTAAAATCGAAAAAAAGCCTCCCTAAAAGTTATGTTATCGACGAAATAGCTGCCGAATGTGGTCATTGGGTTCTTCGACTTCCGCCGTATCATTGCCAGTACAATGCTATAGAACTAATATGGGCACAAAAATCAAAGGACACGCCGCTCGAAACAATACCCATCCCCCTTTTACGGCAAATATGATGTTAGATTTATAAAGAAAATGCATGTGCGAAAACTGGGAAAAAATTGTGAGAAGAACCCAAAACATTATAGCGTCGGATTCGGAAATTCATGTGGCATTCTATAATATACAAGTACAGGAACTTATAATAAATGTTGGGGAGAGCTCATCGAGTGACAGTGACGATTCATCAGATTTTGATTACAATAAATCAATAAAGATTACCTGTCGCTATAATTATTTCGTTTCATTGTCGAATACCTACTTATTGTACAACAGCATCGAAAATTTTGAAGAAGTTGGCATTATCAATCAAGAATTAATACTTGCAACATCTTGTAATGAAATATAATATTAGTTAATAAATTTGTACAAAAGTATCTGGCAGTAGTTTAGTTTCTTACATTTTGTAAAAAAATATCGGGTCTGTTATCGTGTTACGTTTATCGATATAGCTCCATCCGTATCAGTTTCTCCGACTCTGGTATAACCTTGTACGTGTGTAAACGTCATATTTTTATAAAATAATGCATACATAATGTAAAAAAGACGCTCGTTCAAGTTTTCACAGGAGCTATCATCGAGAAAATAAAGAAATTGAAATGGTATAATATATAAATAATTTATTTAAAAAAATAATTTAAAAACCATTTTTCTATTTTAATATTAAGCTACTCCAAAATGATGCACTGTATTTATGAGTTTATCGCTATCCTTTTCATTTTCACGGACAAATAGCATGCGTACTCTCTTTCTTTCAATGGACGAACTATACACAGCTGCAATGCTGTGTCCTCTTCTATTGCATGGGAATAGTTCGCTGGGAGCTCTCTGTAGTACGTATTCACTCTCAGCAATATTTCACATTTTAAAACTGAAAATGAAATAATCTTTATTTTAACTTAACTTTAATTCATTAACCAGACCAGTGCAAGTTACTAGTATCGACTTATCTGTTAATATCTGCCTACTCAAGAGTTGTGGCGGTTAAATTGTTAATTAATCATATTCCGGACTAAAATTTTTTAGTCAACCAATTTGCGATATCTTATATTTATTGACATATTTAATTTAATATAAAATACTTTTCATCCATTAACCAGCTCGGTGAAGGTCGTTCTATAGCGGTATAGTTCTAACCATTAAACACAGTAGTCGGCGTAGGGGACCTGGGTGTAGGTGACGCTCCTTGCGAACCTAATTACTCTGCGATTCTTCTGAATACATATTAAATAAAATATACCAGTTTGATAATTAATAAATAATAGGGAATATTTAGTGTAATTAGTTGAAAATCTATGTAACAGAGAACAGAGTATGTAGGTAATGACGGCTAAGGAATAAATGATGTTAGTTAATTGTTGTCGGTCACGTCGCGTCGCGTCGTTACAAGCCGGAGTCAGTACTCGACGCTCTACGCTCTGCAGTCACGTCCTCTCAGACTGAGTCGAGGGCTCTCAGAGTTTCAGGTCCACTCGGCGATGTGAACGCGCCGGGCGTCCACTGTCTGTCGGCGTTCGTAACACACGCACATACACATTGTGTCAGTTCAGAATGGTATCGAATCCCCATTATATGGTGTTTGCGTTCACTAAGTTAATTTGAAACAATTATTGTGATGAGTATTTGTATACACATATACACATATACCGCTAAAATGAAAATAAATACTCATTAATTAAATAAATTAAAGTTCTAAAGAAGCTCGTGGCTGTAACATTTGCACTAGCAGTAATAATAACGTTGTGATTTTATAAATAAGTCGACCGCAGTTCATTTTAATATATTAATAAATAATTTAAGGAATAAATAGTTCTCAAAAATTACCAATTCTTTGTGTTAGTATTGTAATGTCCGATGTAATGTGAAAGTAAATGTTTCAATGTCGGACGGCTGGAAAGATTCCAGTGAAAATTTGATATTAAACTCGACCATGTCGTGAATTAGAACACGATACTTTTTACATCGTCCGTCAGTGAGGGTATAACATAATATTATGTATATTATATGTTAATTCGCGTAAAAGAGTTAGCCGTTAGCGCGCTATGTCTGTAAACTCGTTTCTTTCAGCATTCCTTTCCGGTCGGTCGCTTTAGCCATTATACCGGTCAGGTGAGAAGATTTATTGTATTAGGGTTACCAGTAAAGGGCGAAGGGGCTCACGCGTCGGACACGGATGTAGGGGGGGGGGGGGGGGGGTGTGTAAAGTCACGCTGAACATAACAAATACTTTGTTCGTAAGTTGATTTATACTTACATTCGTAATTTTTGTCAAAATATTTCCGCTACTTTGTTTGCAAATCGCAAATTTGTATGCAGCTCTTAAATTTTTATACACATAAAAAGACAGGTTAAAAGAACTGTATTTTTCCTACATTGGGGTATTTGACATACTAAATTTATGATGACGGTACAAAACATTGATAGAAATTCAATTATAGATTTTATAATTTTTCAAATGAAAAAATCTCTTCGTCGATCAGCTTCAAGAAACTGCGGAAACATGTTCAACAGAAATATGTTCTGGTAATTAGATAACATTACGTAGATTGGGGACACAAATGATCCTTTTACTTGCTTGTTAATTTGAAATGAAGATAATAAAAGAGAGGTAGGACACAGAAATATTTCTTTGGAGGTTGGAGGAATACTGCAAGCTACGAAAAATCATAAACAAATAACCTTGGGTTGTTATTTTTGCGGTGAGCAGGGTTCCCAGAGCTCTTTGCGGTAGGGGTAAAGGGGTTCAAGGTCGGCCACGCGCTAGTGATACCTACACATACAGTACTACAAGCGTCCGTAGGCTACGGTAGTCACTTACCATCAGGCGGACTGTATACTTGTTTGTCATCTTAGTTGTAAAAAAAATAATTAAACTAAGCGAGAAGTCGCCCGAATGTAACGTATATTTTATATTGAAATATCTTATTATATAATTCATTAGATTTATTCATAAAGAAATCTGATTGTAATACACAATATGTAAAATGCGGAAATATCCGCGAAGATGTGTCAATCAACGCGAAATTGATTGCGGTGTGTCCGCTGCGCTGGGCCGCGCTAGGACACACAATGCCCCAGCATCTCTCTCTGTTGTCGTCTCTCGAGATCATTTTTCACTACATACCTTTTAGTTTTTACACTCGTGTATCAGATATTCCGTTGTATATTTACAAAGATTACGATGATGTAAGAACGTAAGAAGTATCGGGATTAACCTATTAGTTACCGGGTGTATCGACACACTCGACACGCTGTCGCCGCGCAGTATGACCGTGTGTCACGCGCCTCCGCCGCCTCCGCCGCCTCCGCCGCCGCCTCCGCCGCCTCCGCCGCCGCCTCCGCCGCCGCCGCCGCCGCGCAGGTCGGACACGGCCGAGTTTAGTTATTACTTAACTCGGTAGGGTTTGTGTACAAAAAAATATTATTATATGTGATCGATCGTCTTTTTAAATAGTACAAATATCTAAATAATATATTTGAAGAAAGCATGTTACTAAATGATTATTATGAATCAAATACTTTTACTTGTTGTATGAATACTGATCAAAAGCGGGAGTCGGGAACCGATTGAGTCCATAAACCTTAACAGGCTATTTTATATATGAGCATACAATTTTTTCCTATATTAAAATTTTGCGACACACACGTAAATTTACAATCCCCACTGTAGTACACCCCGCCCCGCCCTGCCTTGGCTCTCCCTTATCCACCTATTTAAAAAAAAAACTCGAAGCAATGCAACCGTGAAACGAAACATCCGCTTAACTTTGGGCCTTTATTAAACAGTAGCGTCAATGAAACTACACAACATTCAGTAGACAAGTCAATCGAGACGGAACATATATAAATATACAGTATAGAGTGAGACAGGGCACGTAGCGCGTAGGGGTGGATTTCCCTCTCGTTTGGGCGGGCGGGCGCCCTAGTGCGAGTTGGGCGCGCGCGGCGGCCGCTCGCGGTTCCTCCGCTGCTTGTACCGAGTGTACGGAACGCACGGTGTGAGCCGGGTGCTCACGTGCACTTTCCTTACTATATTATATTCTTAATCTTTGTGTTATTTGTGTGTGCGTGTTAGTGTTTTAGCGTGCGTTGGCGGCGCGGTATACGACGCGACCGACGGATACCTGCGTCCTGCAGGGTTGCCGGTCACTAAATACCGGTTTGGCCGGAGACGGTTTCACATACAAGTTGACCGGCACCGAACCCTGAGACAGGTAGCAGCCAGCTCAGCTCCCTTTAACCATATACTTTAACTTGTTAAATTCTTATATACTTTACAAATACGAACAAACATTTCTTCCGCTGGAGCCGTTATTAATAAAAGTATAGTGGGAAGCGTTATGTTTGATTGTATTCGTAATTTGAAAAAAACTTGTGGTGGAGCGGCGCGTGCGCGGGCGATGAAGGGGGCGGAGGCGTAGGCGCCGTGTGAAGCGTGCGCTCGAGAAATGTTTAAAAAACGGAGATTTATTTCACCTCCTCAGTATCTACCTACAACTAATTTAAAGTTATTAATCTTACATTATGGGGTAGTTTTGGTTATTAAAATTATTAATAATATTATTACCTGTAAGTACAGGCTTTCCTAGAGTATCAATATTTCACAAGTCATCGTAACCTGAGTTCTCTCGGTAGGGGTACGTTGTGTCGAGTGGTGGGAGTCGGGCACCCCTAATGCTATTATATTACTATTTATATCCATTGCAGCTCCCCCTCCCCCACGTACCTTTGATCGCTTTAAATATCCTCGATACGAGTACGTAATACCATTACTTCATTATAATTCTAAATAAAATGTATAAATATTTGTTAATGTTGAGTTCGAGTTCGCATGGTGTTTCCGCATCAGACATACACTCCTATGTTAAACGCTAGCTTCACCAGTTTCTGTAAATGTGTCTGCATTTTTATTATGAAACTAAATGAGTCCGCGGAGCTGCGTGTTTTTGTTAATTATTTCCGTCTCGTAATATTATTTTTACTCATACTTGAAAACATAATTGATAAAATTACTATGGACTATCATTTTTATAATGATATATATAACTGTATATAATTTTTTTTTACAATCACTTGAAATAAAATAAACAGATTTTTGCCTTGTTTTAAACGTACTATTACTATTTTTTAGCCAATCCCTTTTCCACTTATACAACGTTTTATTTAATTTGTTACAGTATGAATATTTTTTTCCATTTCTAATAGTATTAATGATAATTCAGCGGACTTTAAAACTTTTTAAAGCCATATACGTAATCACAATGCCCCTTATAATAAACGTCTATCAGGAAACTGAATAAACTAATCGTGGTGTACTAAAAATGAAATATCAGTCTAAAGAGCGGATCCACGTAACTTTCTGACTCAAAACATTAAAAAAAACTATCATTACAACACGTTAACATTATTTATTTATTTACACATTATGCGTTAAATACGCAATACGATAAATGTTGGTAGGTGTAAAAGGTAAGGTTTTTATGAAATTATGTTTAACCTAATTAATATCACAATATATAAATAAAATATCAACACCAATATAATATAATATATACTACACATATACAATACATACACATAACAACATCATACATAAATGTCAATACAATAAATAAAAATATAATTAGTCAACATCAAGTACTAAATACAGCATTAACCAGATAATTCTGCTAAATGACACTGGTAAAGCCGACGTACCTTGACTTTAAAACTGAAACGATTAGATGGCATCCTGATTTTATAAGGAAGCGCATTCCATAGGAGAATAGATTGGATATAGAAAGATGAATGTACTAGACCGGAAGTATGGACAGGACAGCAAAGAATAAGATTATTAGAAGAGCGAAGGTTAAGGTCATGATTAGAGTATAAGAACTGAAAATGTGGAGTTAAGTAAGAGGGAGTGTTGGGAGAAAATAGAATAGAATACAGAGTTGTCAGAGCCCGCAAACTCCGACGCTGGCGTATGGGCAACCAATTAAGCTCTGAACGATGGCTCGATACACGGTCATACCTACGAAGATTAAAAACAAATCCAATGCAATTGTAGAGTAATGTGTCAAGTTTGTTAAGAAGGTCAGCGTTCAGATCGTAAAAGCACACATCACCATAGTCAATTATAGGAAATATTATAGATTGCACTAGCATAGTTTTCGTTTTAACTGGGAGAAAATTTATTATTATTATTATATGTTTAAATTCGTGATCTTATTTAATTAATTATTTGTAACAGCTAACCTCACCGTGTGTAATCATGTCATAAACTCCTATAATTAAGATTGAATTTTGTTTATAGTCTTTTTCTCGATAATTTTATAATTTGTCAGAATGTATGTCTTGGTGTTTTTATTATAAATAAATAAATAAAGTTATGTCACTACTACAATGCAAAGTTATACGGATTTGCTTAGGGATAACTTTTTAAATACAAATTCAGAAACAGAATCGCATTGGCGCATTCTCTTTGGATGTGTTACTTCAGAGTATTTTGTTCAACTCTTAAATGATGTTAGGGCTCGCTCACATGTATGTATGAGGTTAGAACTCGATCACACATATGTATATTCGTTGTTAACTATTCGTTTTTACTAGCGATTCTTTAAAGACATCTCCTGAACGTGTGCATACGGTTACGGAAGGTTATCTGCCACTCAGCAAAATTAAAACGAATCACGTTAAATCTCGTCGATTCGTCTATGTTTAAATCAGCCGCTAAGTGACGATATGGCCCAAGGTGATAACACATTCAGCGTAGAATAACTGCCAGCAGCTAGCATACACCTATAGGAGAAATATTCAACTTGAGTGAAGGGAAGATCAAGGGAGAACAAGTGTGAAGGTTATACACAATTAGAAGGGGTAGAGGTGAAGGTCGCGTCGGCCGCGGCACGTGTGTGTGTCCCTCAGTCGCTTTCTGTGGAGCGCAGTCTCTCTGTCCACTCCGGGCTATCTGGCGGATATTATCTATATAGTAATACGTGAAACAAAATCTTTCGGGACCATTTTAAGCGTATTGCGCGCACGGAATACTTTGAGATTTGGCATGGTTAAAGTTTATATGGAGAAAGGGTGTAGGAAGCTAAAATGTATCTATAATATCTGTTACTAACATATTAAATGAAATAATGAATACTGCGAATCCTAACCTGACCTGTGCTATTGAACTTAGACTCCCCAAACAAATGTCAAAGAGAAATGTCTATGATCAAAAAGTCGCTGGTCGAGTTTCGAGCTTAGGGCGATCGCTAGTTATAATAGTTGTGTTGTGTTTGTTTGGTTAGGTCTGCTCCATTACAGTTGTATTGTAAACGTTATTTATACTATATTTTTATTTGTACTAATGGTATAATAATTTGCTTTTTGTCATTTTTGTAGGTATTTATTTAAACATCTATTTCCAGTTACATTTATAACTTGTATAATAATATTTTATTCAAATGATAATTTTATTTCATAATAGTGTTTTTTTAATGGGACAGTATGAGAAAATCTGAAACTATAGGGGATACAAGGAAACTTTCTTAGGAACCATACGCTCTTATTTTATGAAACCAGTTTTGACATAGTAAATTTTTTGAGCATGCGTGAGTTGTCCATAAAAATAAAAGATATTTTAAAATGCCGATTGACTTTTATAATTTAAAAATAATGTCATTGTCATTAAAAAAATCAGTAATGCAAAAGTTGGCCAAATGTAATAAAATGTTTTCCCTTCCGACCAAAACACAATAGCGCGAGCACTGAGCTACTGCTTCGCGATAGAAATAGTTGTGAAGATCTTCGTGGAACATAGATACATATACACTCACAGGACGCTGCTTCATCGCTTTAACATGATACAATTATGAATTATTAAAACAAACTAAAAATATAAATAAAAGATAACTGTAAGAAACTGGGAACAACCGTGATTCTGACAGTGCACCATTGTCTGTGACTAATCAACTGGACAGTAGGACCTGGTCATCCAGGGAGGGATCCCGCATTGCCTCGAGTCTCGGAGAGACAAAGAGAGAGAAAGAGAGAGAGAACTTGTTATAACTTCCGCGGTCGTGTTTACGGGCCGCTTCCAGAAGTGTTGGCTGAAGCGGAAAACTTTCTTATAAAGTATATTACTTGAGGAATACTTTAGACCTTTCGAAATGTTCGTTTGTTCTAGATTACTTTGTAAGGAAACAGGGATTTTATTAAATAACTCATTCTATTTATGTATTAAATCACAAGCCTATATCCTATTACGAAACATTTCAAAAAAATATCTAGAAATGTGTATTCATGTGTATTACATAAATCATACTCTTTAATCTGGAATTTTCTATATCATTATAACTATACAATTAAACACAAGTGTAGTTAAATTACTGTAGACCAGAATCGAATCTACAGTCCGTGAAACTAATATAAGTTTTCCGGATATTATAAACGTAGTGATTGACACATACGACACCCTAGCGAGCTGCGACGGGCATTGGTTTGAGTCAGTAGGTACTTAAAAAACATTTTTGTCCTTCTGTTTGTAATGTAGTCCCTTGCTTTCTTGTGTCCCCCTCCCCCCGGTCCCTAGCGTAAAATTTTTGTTTTTAACATCATAGTTTAATTTCCTTTAATTATTTTTTGAAAATCAGTAGGTATTAAAACTTATGTGAATCTACCTACATTTAAAATTATAAGTGGTTATGATGCAATCTGATTCATATGATTTGTTTGATCTCATACGAGTACACGATCACACTAAAAGCTAATATGATTTTACTTGAAAATTAGAAATAATGTCGTGTGCGGGCGGAATATTTTATATATAAATAAATAACAATACAATAAACATTTCGGCTGAGTGGTAGCGCGTACCGACACCTCGTCGATTGATGTTAGTTTGAATCACTCCGATGAGTTGGAGCTCTCGATGAAGGAGAATATGTTATCCTAGTATGGTGGTAGGGCATTTTCTTTTTCTCACTTTACTGGTAGCTAGTACTCAACACAGCCAGTTTTCCGTTAAGCTTAGCATGTTACCATCTTGAACAAATTGCCATTTAATACCAGGTGAGATTGTGTCCGCACGCTAGACCAATATTAATAAAAAAATCTAAATAATTTTAAATATAGGGTAAATAATAATAGAATTTAATAAATTTTGTATAGTAGAAATTGTACGTATTGCTGGTATTGTTTCGTTTTACAAAGTCCCGACGGAATGTATATTTATTGTAAAATAATAAATGGTTAGACAGAGTAGTGGCAGTTTGAGAAACACTAATTTACACCTTCATCATCGAAGGTTGCGATAGTCTTTTGTGGCAAGCTTTGCGCCTGCCTCTCTGCCTGTCCCTACACTACTTTATTACAATGAAGGCCTACGGTTGTTGAAAGCCGAGCGTAGCGCCGTAGCACCGTAGCAGTGTAGCGATGTAGCGCTCTATCTATACACGTGGTTTCTTCTGTTTTGAGTAACTTCTGTCACAAAGCTTTTGCATTGTTGATAACTTTTTAAAATGAATAACGTTTCCCTGGAATCATTGTTCCTAGTGCCTTTGTAATGTTATGAAATTAAAATTTATAATTAATTTAGTAGAGATGTCGTGTATAAACTGAGAAATGAGACTACACTTGAGAGAACATAACTGCATTGGAAGTGCTCTTTGTTAACAGTACAGGTCTTATTACATACATTAATACTTGTCTGAACTATATCGGTTCGGCTCGACGCATTGTTTTTTACATTATAGTCGCGCTACTAATATTCGTACGTAGACACTCACGTCCGCAATGCGATTCGGTTTTTAATTAGTTATTGACTATTTAAAGTAATAGGTTAAAACACCACAACCCTCTTCGACTTGTAGCGTTCTCTGCCTCGAGATATAATGAATAAGTTATTTAGCGTTATTTACCGTAACTAGAAAAAAAAAATTGGTTGCCTGTAAAGTCGGTATACGGGCGAAAGTTTTACGTGACAACGACTTTATGTCTGTCTCTCTCGCTCTTAGGCGGGCTAACCATGCCCGAGTGGAAGGGACGCGTGCCTCTCACTCGCTCTCATTGTGAGCGCATAACGTGAGCGGAGCGTAACGCAGTTTCTTGAAGTGTCACCCGGCAAACCAATTTATAAGACGTTGTCACGTCAAAAAATAACAAATAACATTAAGGGCAATTTGCATGAAAAAAGTTTAATTCAATTTTAGGTTAAATTCAGTTTAGTTATGTCGGTTTTTAACTCTGGTTTATCGATTTAACTGTAATTTATGGTTTTGGATCAAGCCTCCCTTAATATGTAGTTAATTTTGAAAGGTAAAATTTAAAAATTATTCCTCGAGTAAACATCTGTTGATTGAAAAATCGGCCTTTACTGGACAACCTCAGTACTCAATAACAATTAATTTCATTGTTTCATATCCCCCGATTGGCAGGCGTCTCGCAACGATTTACTAGTGAACACAATAAATACACCTAATGTTAAATAGCTTTTCAACTTGAGGCTGTTAACTAGCTAGCTCAGTAACGTATGTTGTGTCACGATGTTCTATTTCACGGAAGGCTCAGGTTCAGGAGTTTGTAAGTAAAGGCTCGTTAGATTCGACAATGAAAGTCGGAACACGCTTTTGCAGAGACATTGTCGTTTCTTAACTATTTTAAGTCTGCTGGAAACTAAGGTCAAAGTCCCATTTGAATATTTCCGCGAAAGTTTGAAATCGATTGGGTCCTGTATTTAAATACAATGACCGCGGAGCTGAGGTCCCGAAGTCTCGAGCTCCCGGGGCAGGGGGCAGGGGGCTGTGCTCAATAGATATATTTTGTTTACTTCTCAGAATCTTATTTAATATCTTTATACTTATTTAATCTATTATACAATACCAATCAATATTAGTTACATGTTATAATAATATAGGATATATCTTCAATACTTTAGGTAATATGATTTACTTCACTTCACATATTTTGCCGACGTGCGCGTCGTTACACATCTTTTGTCCGGCCCGCAGCGTGCCGCGTAAAGATGATTCTGACATTCATTTCTTAACAATATTATTTAAATACAAATAATAAGCAAAAAACTGTCTATACATAGTTTTATATAAAGGAGACGAGTATTTCTGGGCCCAGAATATAATTAGTTGAACTATGGTTTATAAAATCGGATATATTTTTGTTTTTAAAATCGTAAAATATCATTAAAATTCACAATCAACAAAATAAGTAAACTAATAACTTTAAATGATAATAAACATAACCCTTTTAAATATTAATCCTACTTCAAAAATAGTTTAATTGAAGTTTATTACATGACTGCTTTTACGAAATATCCTAAATCTCTGCTTTTAGATTGCAAAATTAATTTACACCGTTTTCATATTTTTACATCTCTTTTTTTACCCAGGCCCTTGTCTGTATGAAAGAGTATCCGTATCCATTAAGTCGCTTCCCACTGTCTGTCCCCTATGTACGCTGTACGCTTGGCTCATTTAAACTACGCAACGGATTTTAATGAGGTTTTTACTAACATTTAGATTTTTTTACGGTAGGTTTATATGGAATACATTCAAATTAAGTTTTTGTATAGTAGTGAAAATTCAATCATTTGTAATCAATTCGACAAAAAATTATTTTCAAGTGCTTATATGGCTTACGCTGGCTAAACCTTATGAGATGTATCAAAATAATGTTATAATGAATTGTAGTTCTTCATAAAGCCCAGAGAAGAGTCCGCGATCGCATAATATATTTATTTCTTAAGGTTGACTCAAAGTAACCATTTTTATCTTCAACAAATATAATTAAAATTATTACGTTATTTGCGATGCTATTTTCTCCAATTCAGTATTAAATCTTTATCTAGATAAGTTCCTTAGTTAACTTAAGCAGTTAATGTGGATTTTGATTGTCATTTCGAGTTTTCCATTCAAATGAATACCTTAGAAGATATCACGAATTCAAAATTATACGCGACCTAAGAAATCCTACTTAAAGAACCAATTATAAATTGCGCGACACAAGCTAAACGCACTATTCGTAACTATGAAGTTACATAACATACCATCACGCCTGTATTTCTGAAGTATTAGGCAGACTTGGACACCCACAGTTCGCCGGATATGTTTTAGGTCCCATGTAATAGGGGGCGAGCCAATTGCCATTAATCGGGCGCAAAGCCTAACTCCAATATACTACTGATAATTGCATAGAAAAACCCAATAGCACTTTATACGATCTGAGAATCGAACCTATGACCTCGAGAATAGCAGTCGCGTTTAGGACCACTAGGTTAAAGAGGCAGTTATGAAGTTATGAACTGTAAATATTAAAGCGAAGAATTCTAAATCAGGCTTTTTTAAACATAGAATATACTACTTTGCAAATTATACCCGGGCGAAGCTAGGGTGGATCGCTAGTATAATATAATAATAAATCTGAAGTAGTACTATCTACCCCTATAGTGGGAGTTATGAAGGTTTTAGACATAATTATCATGTGCTAATAACATCTAATAAATAATTATTGTAGTTTAAATCATTTTGATCATCAGGTATCTGTAAACACAGGTTCAGAGACAGAGAGTTAAACTGAATACGTAGGTAGAACTAACATGGAGGATTAGCCAGTGATATTATGTTTAGACGAATGTGTCCCCCTGTGTCCCCCGCCAACGCCCCCCGCCCATCCTCGCACCGCAACGCAACGCGTACAGCGAGATGAGTCATGAGTCTGCGGGGACCATGATCACACTGCACACCGATACGATACAATGCCACGTAATAATTGATGTAAGGTTTCTCGGGTTAGATACAGGCAATAGATCCTCATTTGTTTTCCTTACGTATCTACTACATTATAGTTACTGCGTTAGTGGTTTTAGTAATTACAAATGATTAAATCTCATAATAGTTAATATTTTGTTTTGTCAAATAAACCTATCCTCTTCCTGTTTAACTAGACGATAGAGCGCGGGTAACGGGGTGCGGGGGGGGGGGCGTCCTTTTCTGTTTAGGTTTTACAGCACAACGTCGGGTATGTAGTAATTCATTTCTTAATACGCTTATTACGGCAGACGGTTTAAACATTGTCTTGCGTGTGATTTTAACATTGCCACTTTGTATCAAGGAATTATAAAGATCCAGTAAGGCATGTTAAGATAGGCAAGAGGGCCTTTCGACCTTTTGGATAAACAAAAATCAACTTGGAAATCGTTGAGGCGCGTGACGCACGCAGCGCACTTGTCGCGGAGCGTGACGGCTTCCAACCACATTGTCTTCACAACAACAAATAACTCATTTTGTCATATTTAATACAAGTAATGGTGTGTTCAGCCAGAGCACTGACAATAAATGCACTGCCGAGGGTTTCATGACAATGCTGTTTTATGTAGTCTGCAGTGTGCAGTATGCAGTGTGATCGCTGTGAACTGGCAAGATATGAGAATATTCTTTGATAGGGACTATTTAGAGTATATTGTATTTTGGACCGCCAGCGCCAGCGCCACAGCAACCGCAACATTGTGCGAAATTATTATAACCGTAATAATAGCAGATCCAAACAACGTGTGTTAGCAATACTGACTATGTGTTTGAATAGTATGGCAATTTAATGTGGATAAGCTCGCAAATTCTTCGTGAAAGAAGCGAAACCATGATTAAAGATTGTTTGAAGACTTTCAAATGTACAGCCGCTAGAACTCTTACTCGTAGAACTGCCTCATTAGTCTGGAGCGCGACTGCTATGAGCGAGGTCCTGAGTTCGAATTCCAGGTCGAGCAAAGTGTTATTGAGTTTTTCCTATGAAATTCTCAGTAGCAGCTCTGAGCTTGGTTTCGTGCCCGATTAATGGCAATAGGCTCGCCCCCTATTACATAGGACCTAAAAACATACTCGGCGAATTATGGGTGTACACATTAGTATACCTCTGCCTAACCCTCCGGGGAATACAGGCGTGATGGTGTGTATGTGTGTAGAACTCTGCGTACTAACCCAAAATACATCTGGGCTTATATAAATGGTCTCGAATCGAATAGTAATTCTTTACCTAATAAAATGGTTCTCAGGCAGCGAATAGCAAATGGAGGTCAAGAGATCTGCAACATCTCTGAACGTTTTAATGCTCTATATAAAATCGTAGATAATTCTAATACATCTCAGTGTAATTTGACGCTTAGCAATATAATTTTATGTAAAAACAGAGATGACACTCAGAAAAAATCCGTGGAAGCCCACAAATCTAGTTTTGGTTTTGATGTAAAAGCAATATATATGTATTATAGGCACAGGTAACATTACTATAATTTACATGGAGTCAATCAAAATTTGTTTATGGTATCAAGTGTGGCCGAGCATATTATAATATTTATAAATTATATATCGGGCAGTTTCGATGAAATGCAGTGCGTCGAACCCTTCTTACCGTCGAGCGCGGAGGGTTGGCGACACGAGTGACGTCACAAGTAGCCGCCCTCCGCCTCGTGCCCTTCGCTACTATTGTATCAGGGAATCACCTTCACCCGTATACCCGACTCTATCAAACATTCATTTTTACAATCGCTTTTCTTTCTATGAATTTCGGGGTTACACTTCTCTTTTCAAATATAAATCAAAATAATAAGGTTGTTTAAAATGAAAGACTTTATAATTCAGTGCATTGATCAAAACACAAAAGTGACGCTAATGAAAACTAATTTTTATTATTTATTTTTAATGTATTTTTCATTGTTTCATGCAGCGCCACCTTTATAAATTAGAGTGATCTAATATTTTCCTCAGTGCAGTAATATTATAATTTTCACTTAATTCACTCTTTTCTCGTTCGTGACATTTGGTACCTGTGATAATGTCCGTTGCCGTCCGAAATAAGAAAGTCGCATTCAATTCCGAAGGCCAGCCTACACCTTTCGAACTTTGTTTTGTAAATTGCGTCGAGCTTCGATATCCTTACTTATTATATTTCCATATCTTATACAAGATGAAACAATTTGAGTGTGAGTTCACACGCGGTAGAAGTGAAACTTCTTTACCCCCCCTCTCTCTCTCTGTCTCTGTCTATCTCCCTCTCTTTGTATATATTTCGAGTACATTAGCACTTTAGATAACGCAATTTATCTAATTCTCAAACAGCCTAAAACCTATACATACATTTATATCTATCTCTTTTTCGTTAGACATTTTCGTTTCATAAAAACCAATTCACACCGTCTCAAAAGAAGTTTCACTACAGAACCTTGTATGTGACACCCCCCCCCCCCCTACCCCCAGTTTACGGGTATAGATATTAAGAGCAGTAGAACATGACATCAGGTTGACATTTATCGCGAAAAGTTCGCCCGACAATAGCGAGAGAATGGCGCGGGGTGTCCGGGGGGCGCTGTCCCTCGCGGAAACATGAAAACCCTGACATTTCTAATACTACAGCTAGGGAATTCCCTCAACCTTAACTAATAATATACACACGTACCTGTAGAGTACCTACTTCTAATAGTATACTAATACCCTCGCAGAAATGTCAGCTTTAGGTCAGGTCTACATAACGTATCAGATACATACAAAAAATAGTGAAGTAAGACATTACTTAAATTTTCTCTGATTTTAATAAAAGTAACAATATCCTGTGAACATGACGCTACTCTGCAAAGACCTTGTGTTTTAGACCCAAGTTAGTTATGGGCTTTATTATCGGATCAGATGACGATGTATTTGTGATTGCATACAATCAGGGATCTATGGTTAGCTATAACCATTTAATCGCTGGATGATTATGAGAACATTTTTGATGCGTTAACGTTTTTTTTCCTCACGATGTTTGGTTACCTATTAGTTACTCTTAACTTCTCTGTACTCTGAGTAAACAGTAGGAGATTGAAAAAAACTTTTTTTGAACTTTTCACATCTATACTTCATAAATAATTTTATTTGAGGCAGAAATTCGTTCGGCGAGAGTTCGCTCCGGAAATTTTAATATGAGGCGTTATTTAAAGATTATCCTTAAAGCGGACAGAGAGAGCCCTTCGCGTAGCGGCGCGCCTCCGTCTCCGAGGACCTATTTGTAAGGGCAACGTGTGTATTGCGTCTACCTAAACCGGAATGAATTAGTAGTCTTGAGAGCGTAGGGGCGGATCAGTGAGCGGTGAGGGACCGCTAACGACTGCGTGCTATCAAACCTCTTTCTCTAATTATCTAGTATACACCCCGGTTCAATTCCTAGATATTCAGTTACTAAGAAACATTTTTATACTACAAATGTTGCAAATAAGCATACGGCCCGCCTAATGGTAAGCGGCTATCGTAGTCTATGAACGCTTGTAATATCATAGGTATCTCTACCTGGTAAATCTTCCCATCGCATGAACAAAACACAATGTTATTTGGCAGTGGTCTTCTGTTCTATTTGTCTTCTGCGGTTGCTTTGATTTCTACGTTCTTACATTTCCGAAGTATTAGTAGTCCAGGAATACATTTTTATAACAATAGTGAAAATCGTCGCGTCGCAACATATTCCTTCCCCCCAACTCCCCCTCGGCCTGGCCCCGGTCCCACCCTTATGGCGCACTACTCGCCACATATTTTATAAGAGTCGCATGGCGCGTGACGTGGTGTGACGACATAGTAAGTGACGAGCGCTAGCGTGTTAACGCTTACAAACCAACTCTCTATTCATTTAGTAGTTAAATTAAATACTGGCACTTTTATTTATTACGTATTCACCAAACACACCCACTTCCTTCTTGGTTTCCTTACTGAGTTATAATTATATCAATTATTTTATTTACGATTTCAGGATACAAACGCTTTACCGAAGCTTGATTTATACTAACGTAAAACTTGTTTAGGCGCGACTGGACAATAACTCAGAACTTTTTCGGACGGAAATAAGTCTTTGACATACAGAAGTTACGGCCATAAAATCTATATTCAAATTTATTTCTATTAGTTCGTATAAATGTATAATTTATAGTCTAATTAGTTAATGTTTTATGTGTGCTGTTGGCGTGGCGACGCTTTGGTTCCAACATTGGCGGTATGGAGCCAAGTTCGTTTTTTAACCGACATCAAAAAAATTGCGGTTCTCAAATTGGAATGTATTTTTATTCTTTTCCGGATGTTCAGTCAAAACTTCTTTGTTTATGAATCGATTTGGATGATTCGTTTTCGTTGAGAAAGGGGAAAACATTGTCTTGTTTAACAGACAGACTTGATCATTTCAAAGCATCATGGATGGAATAAATGAGGTTGGTCGACCAACATACACGTGTTAATAAAATATACATCTTCACAGTGACTTTCTTTTGGTTTGTCGTGTTTCAAGATCACCCGGTGTACTTTTTAACGCATCTTTTATTATTTTTTCATATATATTTTTTCAATATTTAACACATCTGCCGGGTGTTCCGTGTTGGCCAATTTTTTAACTTTAACTTTAAAAGATGACGAGGTGGGTACTTTATATCAAAATCAAAAATCAAATCAAAGACTATATTGCATTATTTTTACTTGTATCCCCTTTTCACTTGTTAATTTATTTATTTTCAAAATGGGAAGAGATTGAAAACGCTCTCCACTAGATACTTAGGTGATGTATAATCCTGACGGATTGTCGCGGGTTGAGCCGTGAGCCGTGAGCCGTGAGCCGTGGGGGAAGATCAAGAGATTTCAGGCATAATAATGACGTGTCGACCAATTTCAACATTTGACTGGAAGCTTTGTAGCCTTTACTACCTGCGAACAAGCGGCGGGGAAATTTTAATTTTGAGACCTGTAACCCCGTTACAAACTGCAAATATATGTAAGTCGTACGGTTAAAATAAAAGCTACATTTATTTGTTGAATTACTCTTCTTCAAAAAAAAAAATCACTTCTGGATAAACGCTCAGAGCGGTTAAACTATGAAATTGCCGTTTTGTAATAAAAAAATATATTTTTTATTTTGGTTGAAATATGTATATTTATTTAATCAGAAAATTGAACCTAATTGTCTATACATTTCCACCATCTAATAGGAAAACCATTTTCCTATAAAACTATGCGGACCTGGACGGCACAAACTGTGTGAAGCCATTTTGTACTGCTTTCTGTGAAGAATTTTTTTTCCGTGGAATAGTGGTAGTCGGTTGGAACAAGTTCCGATGTGTATGGAGTATAGCGGATTGTTTCCAACTGTAGTTTACAGGCAGTTTCTTTTGCGTTAGTCCCAACTCGAAATTAGTATTCGAATATTATTTTATCTAATTTCGCTGTATCCATCTTCACGTTAAAAGCAAAATGTAAAAATAATTGAAAGTCGAACATCAAGAGTCATCTCGTTTTTTAAATTTAGAATGTTATAGTTTTGAAGAAAGTTTGATTTTTATTCAAAGTGGCCAGTGAGTTAAAACGGTAATTTCATATTTTAACCCAATGATATTAAAATAAAATACTTACAATATCATTGTTTAAAACCTATTATTAAACCTCTGAACTTAAAAAAAAAACCTAGTATATAAATGAAAAAGAAAAGTAATTAAACCTAACGTGGTATTTAATTCTTACCAAAATACATATTATACTTAATCTGTATGCACCTGAGTTTACCTAGAAATTACCTTTACGTAATAATGGTTGGAGTTTGTAGTCTAGATAAAATAGATTTGTATTTCCGATGAATTATTTCAATAACGTCCAGTCATAAATTGTTAAGTGGGAGGCTGGCGCTCGACGTTCAACGACTGTCTCGACAATAACTTTAAATAACAGCACAAATTTAATGATGTTCTCCAAATTTACAAATTATTTTGTAAGAGTTAATACAAAGCAAAACCTTTGCAAACGGTGCTGTGAAAATATCATATACTTTTAAATTTTATTTGTAAGTAGCAGTGCCCGGCGGGTCTGCGCGCGTTTATTACGCAGTAATTAATTTTATCCTATAATTTTATTTTTATTCATATTGTTGATAATTCATTTTTAATCTATCAATTATTATCAATATATACTTCTCGTGTACAAAATATCTTGAAATCGCTTAAGATATATTGTAAATAATTTTGTTGATGTTTTTTTATCATTTCAAAAATTATTATTGAATGATACTTATCAATTGAGGAATGTCGTAAGCTTCCCGTGTACAAAATTTCATCAAAATCGGTTAAGAATAAATAATAATAGTTTTTTTCTTTATATTTTTTACGATTTCTAAAAGTAATATTGTAATTTCTTATATCCTATCAATTGACAACAATATTAGCTTCCCGTGTATAACATTTTATGAGAATCGGTCAAGCTGTTTTTGAATTAAATCCGGACATAAAGACAGACAGACAAAAATTTTTTTAATGTCATATTCGTGACCAGTGTCCTTCATATAGTACGACTATCGAGAAATTTGAAAAAAAAAAAAATATAGATATGTTGTTGCAGAGACGCTAGAGGCAATAAGTTTTGACCTGGGATTCGAACCCAGAACCTCGCTCATAGCAGTCGCGCTTACGACCACTAGGCTAACGAGGCAGTGCTTCATATATATATATATATATATGTATATATGATTGAGGTGTATCTAGACTCTAGAGGTATTCTGAACCAATTGAAGGCGTTTGTGTGTACATCAACTAGCTACATGACATTCACATCAACTTGTTTAAATGGATTATGTTTACGTGGAGCTTCGTTCAGTGTACGCATAACCGATCGAAACCGAGTTAATTAAATTTTAGTAAATTAAATTACAAATTGTTTGGTAGGAATTTTTCAATTCGACTCCCGCGCACTGGTAGAAGATAAAATTCTATAGCATAATGCAGTGTGTTGCGACAGTTGTAATATAAGTCGCAATATTTAAAAAAATTAGAGAAGTAGAATGAAAAAGGTTATTTTTTAATTGAAATATTAATGTTTATAACTAGATATAAGATACGGTTTCACTACAAACATAATACATATTATAATCGATAATAAGATAAACTTCAAACTACAATGACATCTATTCCCGTCTGCCTTTTATTAATATTATATTCACAAACTAAACATAATCAACGTCTTGTTTGTTTTTAGATATGTAGACAGTTTATATTTCTTATAATAATGAAATAATAAGCATACGTTAATTTACAACGCGGGAACATGGTGAACCAAATCCGGTCTACTAACCACTGATAGAGTGATAATCCAGTAGAGAGGCGAAGTATGGGGTTGGGGTAGGTTTAGAGTAAGCATCCCCGGCCACCGCGCCGGGTCCCGACATAATACATTTCGTTATCAACTTGTAGCGGTAAAGGAAAGTGAACTAATTTGGACTTATAATGAATGTAAAGCCGCTTATGTTTAATTTTTATTACTCGGAAAATTTATTGAACCGATAGTACTAACCAATCAGCTTCAATATAATTCTGGAAAATATTATAGAACAAGTATACGCTGTAAAATATTTTTCTAACAGTACGAGTGTACGCGTTATTTGTATTTATTATAATAGTCAGTTTTCCAAATGGAAAAAGGAAGGAAGTCACGCGTTAATTACTGCGTCAGCCCTCGCTACTACTACGGCTCTAAGTATGTATTTATAATTACGCACATCTACGATTCTATGAGTTCTATACATTTATCATAATATGGATGTAATTTTTATTTCTGATAAACATTGAGAACTATAATTATGATAATTAATCTATACATTTTATTGTCTACACAAATAAATAAAATTTAAAATACGGAACTTATAACAAATAACGAATAATTATAATTTTTGTCTGTCTGTTTGTTTCGGATAATCTCCGATTATTCACATATAGATTTAACTGATAGATAGCTGATTTTATGAGGAGTAACTTTTAATGTAGAAAAAGAATTAGGATTCCGCGCAGTTAAAAATGAATTCGGAAAACGATGATTTGTGGCGTTTAAATGGCTTACGCGAAGTAAACCATATGAGATTATAAGTATATCATATGAATGTACTACATAATTGCAGATATTTAAAAGACTTACAAAATAGTCAACGAGAGTATATTATGTCTATCTTCTAAGGATGACTCACAGTAAGCATTTTTATTTTTTAAATAACCGGAAGCGAAGGTAGCAAGCTACGAACGTGTGCTCAATCGACGGCATTGTGTAGTACACGCGGGTATAACTAGGTAATAATAATTCTCACTTAGGATTCATGGTAGAATAAAAAAAATAATGTAAAGCAATATAGTATATTTTATTGAAAAAACTGAATAAGAAAAAAAAATACAGTATTTAATTTTTTCTTCTCTCGTCCTGCTAAAAGACTTCTTCAATACTGTATGTCCTAGGAATTAGGATAGATTTGATAGTCTGTCACTGAGAGACTTTTACTATGAAGGGCTTGTTTATTTTCTTTATGGTGTTAACGTAGAATCTTGAAGTTTTTATAGCAGCATGAATCCATGTCGTAATATTAGATATTCATTTTAACTTTATACTTCAAACTGTTGGCCTTGACCCACAGACAGACAGACGGATAACCAAATGACCCTTTAAAGGTTCAATTTGATAACGTAACCCTGAAAATAATAATGTGTAGAAACTGAAATCTGCTGCTGACATTTTTATGTTTCGCCCAAAAATAAAGACAAGACATGACTTGACGTTTGCACTGTAGTGTTACAAGTTTCAAATAATATATAATTGAAAGAAGTCGTATACGTTTTTAATGATGTTAATTTAAAGAAAAAAGCTCGAAGAGGTGTGTCATCCTGGCCGATTTCAGCTACAGCGACTTTTGATTCTCTGGATATGTATAAAATAACTTAATCAGGACATTGCTGTTCTGCCCTTTGATGTGCTTTGTAGTGACTACTGTACCCAATTTTGTTGATAAAGGTACGAGTGCATGTCGGGCATGTTAAAACTCCACCAACATAACTGTAAGGTATGACCACATATGGTCTGGTCTTTAAATCGTCTCGTCTCTTATCGAGGTTATCACAGCGCTGAGATTCAAAGGCGTTTGCCTGTAACTGAACAAGGTGTCTCCATTCATTGCGCTGTGCTGCTTTTGTCTCCCACTGAGAGGGCTCTATTTTGCATCGCTTCATGTGCCTTTTTAGAACATCCTTATATCTGAGGTACTGTCCACCGCGCCTACGTTTACCGTACTGGAGTTCTGAAAAGAAGATGCGCTTCGCCACTCTACTTTCCGGCATACGAGACACATGTCCGCACCAACGTAGCTGTCGTCGCATCAGATACATTTCAATGCTGCCGACATTTGCACGCCTCAGTACATTCGAGTTCCGAACTCAGTCCGACCATCGGATTTTCATGATATCCCGTAGGCATTTAAGATGAAATCTGTCAAGTAATCGAATGTGCTTCCGGTACAAAACCCACGTCTCAGAGGAGTAGAGGAGATTTGGTAAAATAGTGGCCATATACACACTGATCTTAGTGGATAGTTTGAGGTCATGCGAACGAAATACCTTTGTCCGCAATTTACCAAAAGTTGCAGCGGCAGCTCCTATCCTGCTGTTTATTTCGTTGTCTAAGTCACACTTAGATGTTATTGTGCTACCTAGGTACTTAAACTTCTCCACTAATTTCAGAATTTCCTCACCAATTGTTATAACGGGGACCACGCTGCTATAAACATTCACTGTCATTACTTCCGTCTTCTTGACGTTTATCTTAAGGCCAAACTTCACACATACTTCGTCAAGACCTGAGATAAGGTTCTGCAAGCCTTCCAACGTATCTTCAACAAAGCACAAATCATCCGCATACATAATATCTGTATAAGAAACCTTAGTGAGGGATTTCAACCTTGCAATATTGAAAAGTCCGCCATCCATACGGAAACGGATTCGTATTCCCTCTGATGATCTTTCTAAGGTTTTTCGAATTACAGCAGCAAAGTATAATGCAAAAAGAGTCGGTGCAAGGACGCAGCCTTGTTTGACACCACAGGAGACAGAAAAAAACTCTGACTGCTCACCATTACTAAATATGCAACACGCCATGTCATCATGTAGAAGTCGCAACACTCTCACAAATTTAGCAGGGCAGCCAATTTTAGACAAAACAACCCACAGCGCATCACGAGGGACACTATCAAATGCGTTTTCAAGGTCAACAAAACACAAGAACAATGGCCGATCTTGTTCTCTGCTCTTCTCCATCAGTTGGCGAACTGAGAAGATGACTTCACATGTCCCTCTTTCTGGTCGAAACCCAAACTGACTTTCGGGTAATATTGCTTCCGATATAGGTAGTAGGCGGTTTAGGAGAATTCTCGCAAAAACTTTTCCCGGCGTTGATAGAAGAGATATGCCTCGATAAGCATTGCAGTCAGAGCGATCCCCTTTATTTTTGTATAAAGTGCAAATACGAGACATTTTGAAACATTCTGGTACTCGCTCGTCATTCCACATACGTGTATATAACTTCCATAGAGTGTTATGCAAGGTATCTCCACTGTATTTCAATAGCTCTTCACAGATGCTATCCACACCTACTGCTCTCCTGTTCTGCTGTTGTTTGATTGCAGTTGTCACCTCTTATACTGATATGTTATATGATATGTTATGTGATATGTTACTGATATTCTGCTACTGTACATGTACTTTAGTAAATTCTATATTTTCTTGTAATCAAGACAATGTGATAGAAATAGAGAGAGTTCATACAAGTGAAGCATAAATAAATAATGTTCAACGAACAGGGTACGCGTTTCCGCTCTGGTTACGCTGATCGACTTGCGACGTGTCACTGGTTTGCCAACGCATCTGTGTATAAATATTATTATATTAATACGTGACAAGAAGTTTGTCATGATTAAAGTTTATATGGAGAAGGAGTGAAGAAAGCTAAAATTTGTGACTAATATATTAAATAAAATAAATTAATACTGCGAATCCTAAACCGACCAATGCCATTGAACTTAGACCTCCCAAAATATTGACATTGTTACTCAATGAAAAGTGACAGCAAGTGATATAATACTCATTGTTTAGGTTCATGAATACTGCAAATTTCAAACAGAAAATAGACTACGATTTGCTCGTAATTCTATAAATATTACTTAAAGTTTTCTATTGATAATTCTTTCATTAGAAAAATATATTTCTCGCGAAGTTAGAACGTGCCTTTTATAATGAAACAATAAGAAGTCTGTTCCAAAAGCGAGCTACGAAATTTTATGAATATTTGCATGCTATTGGTCAATATATATACAGTGTGTACTAAAAACTCCGTCGGATCCGTGACGGTGTTATTAGGTATGGAGATTATATTCTGTTTATGTTATCTATCTCAGATTATAAGTAAAAAAATTACCCCTAATAAATTGTAAAAAAAATATTAGTTAAATGAGGAAACTGACATGGCAATACAGGCGGCGCGGCGCAGGGTACCGCCATACGATCAAACATACCGCTGCGCCGCGCCGGGGCAGGCCACGGTGTTATCACGTTTTAAAAATTTGCTAAATTTTAGGAACTAAAACTAAATACAGTGTAAACTCTTTATAACGAAACTCAAGGGACTGAGCATTTTTTGTCGTTATAGAGAGTTTCGTTATATGGAGTGAACAAAAAAAACAACCAAATTAACAATAATTTTTAATATGTATGTCTTAGATAATAAATTCTTATAAATTATTGTTTACACATATAGTCTGATAACTTTGTCTGACGTTTTTTGCTATGCCAGTACTTGTTTTATATTATTTTATGTATTCTATTCATATCTAGATACGTGGTGGAATCGTCTTGATTAAACAACAAAAAAAATTCTACCAACTTAGCGGCATCTAGGGCTTGTTGAATTGTTGGTGGTGATTCGGCTTTGTCCACTTGATTATCGGGTGTTTCCTGACTTTTTGACACTGAATCAACAATTTGTTCATCTGTAAGTGTACCAGTTGTGGCTACATCCTCATCTATATTTTCGTACGATTGTAGATCTTCGTTAAAATTGTTTGGTATGTTGAACTGGCTTATCCATTCACTCAGTGGTAGATTGTCTTTAATGTCAAATTGGTTCGTTTCTTGGCTACTACATAATCCAGCATGTCGAAAATAATGTTGGATAGCGACTGCTGTTACCTCTTGTCAGGCTTTTGATAAGAAGTTCACTGCTTGTAGCATGTTAATCGAGACACGATCATATCAATCAACATTTTCCGTCTATAGTGGCCCTTTAGGCTTTTAATTACACTCTGATCCATTGGTTTGTAAAATACTGGTTATATTAGCTAGGAAAAATGCTAACTCTATGTTTCGAAGATTAGATATGATTGGGTGAGCGGGACAATTGTCTACTAGAAGCAAGATTTTCCGTGATTTTAATTCAGCAACCCATTTTCTCACTTCCTCTTCAAAAATCTGCGATGTCATCCAAGCTGACTTGTTTGCTTTGTACGTAACTGGCAACTGTTTTATGTTCTTGAAACACCGAGGGTTTTTCGATTTGCCTATAACTAAGAGCTTTCTTTATTCTGTGCCACTCATATTGGCAGCCACTAAAACTGTAATACGCTCTTTAGACAGTTTTCCTCCAACACATTTTTCCCCTTTGAATTTTAAAGTTTTGTCGGGAGTCAACTTGGAAAAAAGGCCAGTTTCATCTTCATTAAAAATGTCTTCTGGTGAGTACTTCATCTTTAATTTAGGCCACACTGTACTAATCCAATTGTTAGTCACATTCATATCGACATTCCGCGCCTCTCCCTTCATTTTACCGTACGTAATTTGATGACGGTGCTTAAATTTTCCGAGCCAACCTTCAGATGCTTTAAAGTCAATTATGCCAAGTTGGTTGGCAAACTTTTCAGCCTTAGCTTTTACGATTGACCCCGAGATGGGTACATTATTCTGGCGCTGATTGTTAAACCACGACAACATTGCCTGATCTAAGTCTTCGAATTTTGGCTTTCTTAATTTTTTAGAAGAGTTTCCTTCCAGCGCCGCCTGTAGAATTGTTTTTTGGTTTTTCCAAATGGTAGCAACAGTGGATTGACTTAGTTCAAAACGCCTTCCAACGTCACTTTTATTTTCAACCTTTTCAATCGCACGTATCACACAAACTTTTTCGTCAACACTAATCGCTTTTCGTTTACTGGCCATGTTAACAGTTTCAAAGTAGGTTTACGACTGATAATACGATAGGTACCCAGTATGCTTGGTCGAAGACCATCACTTCCGAGAAAACAATGCGTCATACTACACGTGTTCTAGGCAATTAAGGATAATAAAAGCTAGACCGACCTCGGATGTTTCGGAGCTTCAAAGTCTTTTGTTACCTGATAATAAACAATAATACCGATAATAAATATTTACTGTCTAAAAATATGAACACATTTCTTCGTAATAGAGAATGGCGTATCGCTATAAAGAGTGTTTCAATATGTGGGTTTTAACGCAAACCAACCAAGTTGGGCTCACTTCAACGTTATAGGGAGTTTATCGTTATAAAGGATAACGTTATAAAGAGTTTACACTGTATGTTAATTTTAAATTGCAATAACATTTTTATTTTCATAATAAATAAAATTTTGTTTTTTTTTTTTTTGTTGTGTCATTGGGGTACCTATATTTCGCCCTTTTCGGATTCGACGGGGTTTTTAATACCTATTGTATATGCAGTCAGTGCTGGAGTCAGGTGTGCGTATGATGCGCGGGAGTGGTTGGTTCTGCTCGACTCGTTCTACTTTTGTAGTAATTCATTGTGATGAACCACTATAATTGTAATACCATATGACGAGCCGAGCATATTGACTGTTTATGAATGTGAGGCAGACTGAAACCCAGCGCTGTGTGGTGTCCGCGTCATATAGCATCAGCTGAGTCTGTCCCATTGCCAAATTGTGTACGTAATTATATACATTTGTAACTTGTTTTTGGCAATAAATGATGATGATTTTTTATATTAATTATTTACAATATTTCTTACTTACATATTTTATTCCGTATTATTTGATATGACGTGCAGAAGTGAGTCATTGTGACTGGGTTCTAGCATGGTAGTTACAAATAATCATTCTTGCAATGCAACAAACAACACTAAAAATAGGCAAATAATGATAAGACTTGACTACTTATAGGTATTTCGTTTTATTTAGATGTAGCATAAAACCTCTGTATTATGCAGACCAGATGAAGGAGCAGGTGTAGGGTAGATGAATGGCAAGGTTCACTTGGCAGTTGACACACGGGATACAAGGGTATATTATCAGTGTGTTGATAAAATCTGTTAAATAACTGATATTACTTGAGGAGTTGGAGACAGAGGGTCACGCGGAACCTCCTGTATGATGTAATAGCTCTTCAGGGTGACGTCACTTTTACTTTTATTTTGACTGTATAAAGACTGTTTAAAGACAAAAATATTCTTATTGTGGGTGTTCCTTTGAAGATAAATAGATAGTATATACTCTGCTGGATTTTTTGTAGGTCTTTTTAATTCCTATAATTAATTTGCTATATCTCTTATGGTTTACTTAGCATAAGCCATTTAAGCACCCGAATTGATTCACGATGACCAGTTTTTTTATTTGTGCGGAACCCTACTTCTTTTTCTAAAATTAAAGTAGTCTAAGTTACTCCCTATAAATTCAGCTATCTACCAGTGAAAGCCCCATCAAAATCGGTCCAACTGTTTTGGAGATTACCCGGAACAAACAGACAGACAGAATAAAATTTAAAAAATGAGCTTATCGTATATACATTCATATGCATTTGGTAAAAAAAAACTTATTTTGATATTAAGGGGGCAGGCGTGTAAATAGCCGTGCTCCTGTAGCGGGTTGAGAACCTTTACGACTAACACGGGGAGACGTGTCTGTCTAACTTCGTCTATTCCAGCCTATGCAAAACCTGAGGAGTTCATCCAACATCAAAGCCAGTAGGCAAATTAAGAAATCGCTTACCGATACGCTTCCGGCTGCGGTAAGGTACGCGGACTGTAGCTTTCTTCTTGGTGGCCACCAGTTTTCGATAACTCGAAGCACTAATGTTATCTAGGCTATATTATGTGATATTGTTTTTGCGGGATTAAATATATTAATATGCGCTCCAGAATGGAGATGGATTCAAATGTTATAAAATCCAAATTCAGCGCAGCAGTAACTGCGCGCACTCAGCGCACAGTGGACTGAAATCGAAGCCTCCCTTTCATAGGATTTTAGAGAAATTAAATATGTTATATCATAGTTTTAAGTATACAGTTTTATCAAAACAGCCATATCATCGTATAATTTAGCAATTTCAAACTTTATTTTTACCTTCTACACCATATAATATGGACTTGTAAATTTCAAATGTATGAAAATGGATTTTCTTTTCGTCATAACTTTTTTGTGTTTTGAGTTGTAAAGCTGAAACTTATTAGCGTAGGTATTCTCGGGGATCTGGCTATAAAATAAAAAAAGATTTTTTTAAATTCAGCCGGTAGTTCCAGAGATTAGCGTGTTTAAACAAACAAACAATTAAAAAACTTTTCCGCTTTATTATATTATAGTATAGATGAATTTATAGAAATAAGCATATCTGTTCTTTGACCCTCCTGTCGGTCACTCTGATCCTCGTGACCTCACTTATCAATTATACTTTGAGCCGCCGGCGGTCGGCGATCAGTTTGCGACTAAAATACCCACAGGCAGTATTGCCATACGTCACCCCCAAGCTCGCACATAGGCTAGTTAGACAGTGGGATGTCTGCTACACCAGACATTTCAATTTTATTAATTGTATAGATAATGCTATTTTTTAAAATATGATTGATTACTTTTAATTAACATAAGTACCAACTAGTATGATTGCAGTTTGGATATCTATATATATTTACATTTATATTTTTAGCTATATAGATTCAAGAAACATTGGATCGTTCGACGCAGAATTTAATTAAAATCTACCTATTAAATTGGTAGCTACTGTAACAACATTGGCGCCTTTCTCTAGCCATTAAACATCGTTTCAACGGGGGTTGTGAGGCGAGAATTGCGAAAGGATTTGATGACGTCACAGACTCTAAGGTTACCGCTGGAAGCCGCACTGCGCCGCGCCGGTAAACGAGCGAACGACGAGAAACAAATGGATAAACATAAATAATCACTTTTATAACAAACAACTTAGAGTCTATTTCCTATCAGTTGTGAAATAATAAGTTAATAGGTTAAAGAAATTGTGTGAAAATAATCGAAATAATTTTGTATAGATACCAAATAGTCTGCTTGAATAATGTATTTTGTTAAAAACGCAAAATCGTTAACAATTTATCTTGTGACATTATGTATTCCAATCAGAGATCCATCTGCACCAACAACTAATATTTACGTTGGTTGTATCAGTATTGTTGTTGGGTTAATTTGACGTTCGAGGACTCGAGGCTCAGCCCTTCATATTGCATACTGAATTCATGTAATATTAGATTTTAATACTGACCCTTCATTTTGATCGTCTAATTTCTTGCCATTCAAAGTTATACGGGTTACTAAAATAAAATATGGATCTTATGAAAATAGTTTTGTTTATCAGCTAAAGGTTAACTTTTATAAGGGGTATTAATGTACCTACATAAGACATATTAAACTAAATGTTTCCTTACGTTATTTTTGCATTATAAATTTCATTCTCTTTGAAAGGTAATTACCCAAAGGGAGCTAAAAGCCTCCACGCCTAGGTTTAGAACTACTGACTGGACTCCCATTCAAACACATCTCTCTGTTGAGTAATGTAGCTGCTGGAGTGCGTTCGTGTCTCAATGAGGATTTGTTCTTTCATGTTCATTACATACGTTGTAATGTTCGAACTTCAATCTAATGCCTAACAAAGTATAGTATCGTTTGCGTCGGATAATAGTAACGTGTAAATTAATTATTAGAAAAACACTAACTGCAGCCCATACCTTCGTAATTGAGGAATTGTTTACTCTTACAACGCAGGGAGTAGTATTGCTATGGGGCTGCGCTGGTTCAAAATATACGAATATAGGAGACAAATTTTGCATTTCAACATTTGGTAGGTATATACGCAAAGTCCGTCTATGTGGGTGTCGCTTTGTGAGATTGGATCGGCAGCTACAACTTCCTGTCGCCGGTTCGGACTCTACACAGATTAGTTGCGTCTGGATTCACACGCGTATTCTGATTTATGAGTTACCATTAGCAATTTAATCAAACTAGCGATCGCCCTAAGGTCGAAATTCGACCATAGACTATTTTCTGTTTGACATTTGCAGTATTCATGAACCTAAACAATGAGTATTATCTACATCACTTGCTGTCACTTCGTTGAGTGACATTGTCAATATTTTGGGGGTCTAAGTTCAACGGCATTGGGCGTGCTAGGATTCGCAGTATTAATTTATTTAATATATGTATTACTAACAGCTATAATAGATAAATTTTAGCTTGCTGCACTCCTTCTCCATATAAACTTTAACCATGCCAAATCTCACAGTCTTTCGTGCCCGCAATACGCTTAAAAAGGTACCGAAAGCTTTTGCTTCACGTATTAATATATAGGTAAATTAAAGTTGGATATGAATGGCGTGATACATGTGCATTACTTTATACCGAAGCCACACGATATATATCATTCTAAGTAAGTTCGATTGTATATTGAATTGTAAGTTTGTTTTAATGTCTAGGTATAGGATAGTCTAGAGGAGTGAACTCAAGTCGAGTGATGCTGGGGGTTGTGCATAGTGATCTAAGCATAGCGGTTGTTTCAGAGTGGAACGGCCGCGCGTCCGCCCGCAGACGATCCTCGCAGCAGTCTCCGGCAGTGGTGCTGGCACACTTCGACACCGCAGTGCAACAGGTGACTCATCTCTCCTTCTCCTCAGTCATTTTATTCTTGACAGAGTGGTCGTGGTCTCGATCAGACGTTAATCCAGTCGGTAGAGTAGTCATGCGGTGAACCGACCAGAGCAGATTTAATCTGATCGGTCCACCGCATTCACTAAATACTTTTAAATACCATATTGTACCGTCGAGGGATTGCTATCTCTCGATGGTCGCCGTCGTGTATTACCATCAGGGAGAATACTGTCAATTACATTTTAAAAGTAAGTCCGAAGTTCCCGCCTGTCAATGTTCAATTATTTTTAGTAACTAATTTCAACTGTTATACATTCAAAACAAACAATGGGTATATAGTTACTTTCTGATTTCTATTTTGTTTGATAAGACCTTGTTCAGCAATACGTTAATATCTATTTATTACGTTTGGAATTATATAACGCTCGATGTCGGAGAATGTACTCACATAATTCACAAGTATATTCCCGGGAGGAGCGCGTCGAGTCCTGTCGCTATCGCTAACAACGTCTTGTTGCGTCGGGAATTGAACTCGGGACAGTCAAGACGCGCACTGAATATAACTTCCAAATTAATAACAAGTATTTCATCTTTAAATCTGCATTTAAATTCGCGCAAGATATAACTGTATAATGCCTGTGAGGTTTACATTACATTACATTAAAAGGGAAGTACGTGATATGCTTAAGTTACGTGTTATTGATCTCACCTCACCAACTTGGTGAATGGTCTGGCTACAGGCTAGAGGCTACAGGCCGAAAAGTGCAATGTAACATGTTCGTGAAAAGTGTTCTCCGAAGTAAGCCAAGCGAGGATAATATTATTTTCCGTTCATTCGCTTTCCATCTATTTGCAAGGACTTTAATCTATATTAACGCCACCTAGTGAAGCGCCATGTAACTTGACAGTCGAGAGCATGCAGATTGTCAGCAACTCAAATCGACTTAGTATTCTTAAAAACCACGTTCAGTTCTCTAGTTATATCTTTTTTAAAGAAAATATCATTTGTTATAATATTATTTAAGGAACGATGCGTTCTTATAAGCAACAACTTTGTCCCGTCATAAAATTGTGCAACTTTTTTAAGATATAATATTTATGTTTAGCAACACTTGTATTTCAATGATCAATTTGTAAAAGAAGGTCGCCTTTCTGTTGTATTTTTTTTATCTTTTATAGGTTTAGTGTTATGACAACAAGTTCACCTGATGTTAAGTGACGATGTGTTCCATGATGGTGACACGCTGAGCCTAGAGGTTAAACTGTTTCTCAAGTACAGGATGCCGGAAGACACTTAAAGATGCTTGAAGACAGATTTTCAACTTGAGGGTGGTAGCCAGCCAGGCGAGCATTAGAAGAAGCCTTTACCACCATGCTATGGTTTCATCAGGATGTTTTCCTTCACCGGATGCTGAGGCTCATTGCAGGGATTCGAACTCACGACGTTCGACGCGATGTCCGTACACACGAGCACTGAGCCATCATTGCTTGGACATCTGAAGTATTTATTATTGGGAGTTTAAAATTCAATTACGCCTATATCTATATTTTTGTACAAGATAATTAGTTAAATAAATAGTCAAAGATATTCAGTCAAATAGTGAAAGATAATTATTATCCATACTTGCATGAATTCAGAGTGAAAACAAAGCGTACAGCCATAAACCCACGTGTTGCCATCGAGCTCAAAGTGAGATGTTTAAATCGGCATTCTGATAGCGTTACGGGCACAGATTGCGGGATCAGATGACCTCTGATTTTTTTCTATTGAACAAAAAAGGAAAACCGCTTGCGAGCCTTTTCTAAGAAGCATCGAGATACGAATAAAATTCCTCATCGGATATTGGAAAGCGATACAATAAGAAAATATTTTCCCGGATTCGATCTCGAAGTAAGCTCTTATTGCGAGTTTATGTTCCACAAATGGCAACGGTTCGAGTTATTTGCATTTAACGTGTTTCTAATTGTATAAATTACTTTTGATATTATATTTTGCTGATCAAGATTAGGATAAAAGTTACCTGCGACTTAACTTAACTTTTAAACATCTTAACTATTATGGTTAAGTTTAGAATAAGAGCTGGATCTTTAGTTGTTTGTCCCATATCATAGGCATTTAGTGAAAGATTTACAACTTAAAGGTTGCTGATCTAGCTATTTTTTTTGTCGTCATGTTATTCATGTGTTTATAAAAATATTTTTCGTGCCCAAAGAATTAGACCCATTTCAGAATTTTTGCCTCCCAATATCATCTAGAAATCATTCACATCAAATCAGTCCCCGCGAACTTTAATCAGGTATTCAAATTTTTATTTAGTAATTGATGTGTCGCAGATGGTAATATAAATGGTGTACTAGATGATGATACTGTAAATTGTTCAGATCCGGGATTGGCTGAGTGTGGAGGACATGCTGCGCGCGCAGTCTGTCACCGTCGGCGACCTCGACCAGATCCTGCACCAGCTCGATAAACAGAAGGTTACAACTATTCCCTTTTTATTCACCTTTTCTCTTTGAATAGATACCGTTCACAATTATATATGAATAATTAGGATACGGTGAGGGAGGGGGTCTTAACAATTTTTTTTTAAAATCTGATGTTATCCTGAAATTCGGGTTAATGAAAAAAAAAATCATTTAAACAACCCCTTTAGGTACTATAAATTATATAATAGACTTTCATAGTATTATATTTACATTTCATTATTCAAAATTATGAAAAAATTCCATTGTAAAAATATATTTATTATATACAAACTTATTATGCGGAACTCTATACGTAAATAATACAGGAACATTCTAGAACGAGAAAACTTCCTTCTAATTCTTGCTCAATATCAACTATAAACAATCACTATATCGTGAGATTATTAATTTAAATGATTAATTATTTCTGTCAAATTTTCTAATAAGTTATATTGCTTACCTACATTCACTGATAAGTGTTAACATCTCTCACTGGATACATTTTTTCATGATGTTCGCATCACATCAAACTGTAAGCGACCCGACGTGGCTTAGTGTCAGGTTTCACTTAAGAAACCTCGTGACTCCCGAGACACTCACCGACTTACTCGTTACTATTAACGTATGTGAGTTGACAACTGCACGTCACAGATTTCAGGAATATATTGTAAATACTAAGGAACGTTCATTTCGTTGGGATGTACTGTATTCTCACAAGTTCAGTTCATATACAACATCATATGCATTATACCTACAATTGATTAATTAACAGCGATAACTAACAATATGTATTAAAAACATCGTCGAATCCGATAGGGGTATATAGGTACCCCAATGACATTACCAAAAAAAAAAAAAATTTGATTTATTATGAAAAACAAAAATGTTATTGCAATTTAAAATTAACATATTTAGTTTTAGTTTCCCTAAACTTTAGCAATTTTTTTAAAACGTGATAAAACCATCGCCAGTCCCGGCGCGGCGCACCGGTACGTTTGATCGTAAGGCGGTACCCTGAGCCGCGCCGCGCCGCGCCGTGTGTATTACCTTGTAGGTTTTCTCATTTAACTAAATTTTTTTACATTTTATTAGGGGTATTATCTTTTTATTTATAATCGAGATAGATAATATAAACAGAATATAATCTCGATACCTAATAACACCGTCACGGTATATATATATATGCTTATTTGAATACTAATAATATCGACGTATCTTAATCCAAAAATTCATTTCTTTTGAAATAACTTGTGATGGGAATTCGTTTATAAATAAATAAAAGTTATCTCATTTGTCGTCTAATATGTCCCTCGAGTGGTGTCTCCTGGCGCCTCACACCACGATTCCCTGAAATTGTTAGAATATATTTTTTGTTCGGTCTCTCATCGTCTGGTTCGGCTGATTAGTATTCTAGTCACGTGTCGGATACTCTACGTGCAGCATCAAACGGACCAATTAATAACCGGAGTACGACACTGTAAGGTTTCACTGAATCCCGTAAATACCTTATGGAAAATTGTATTCGTTTGGTATACATGCACATTTGAACATGGCGTCATAGGTGAATAGTATATTGCAAACACTAAAATATTGTCATATTGAACATTACCTATGCATTCTCATACTGTCATTATACAGTATTATTATAATTATGTTTAAGTAATATACCTGATGCGTATGTTCATTATAGGAGTATACAGCATTTCCCATAGCTTCGTACATCCATTGAAACACAAAACATATTAATCGACACACAGCATATTTTAAATTAAATTATTATAGTAATAACTAACAGGAATAAAACATATTATTATTATAATTTGAAATAAGAAAATTGGAAGAAAAAAATCGTAATATTTTTAAATTAATATAAATAAAATTATCTTTGGACAACACTTAAATAAAATTAATGAAAACAACAAAAAATAAATAAAGAATAATGAAAATAATGATTAATTTAAAATCAATTATTAATGCATGGTTATTAATTTCTGTTATTGTTATTTGTTTCTACATAATTATTGTTTTAAAATATTATTTGATTACATAGCTTAAAAGTTAAGTCATTTTTCTCACTATAACAGAGAGTGCATAATCATAGTACGTTTTCTATTACGAAATCAATTTAAGCAAACAACCAGATATGATCAATTGGAATACTAAATTCACTAAATATTTTGCACGTTTTAATTAATTTTGTACATGTAAATACTACTCTAAAAGGAGACGAAACCATTTGTAAAAAATTACTACGGTATATAATATAGCGCAGTACGCTCTGTCCTAACTTCTAATCGTGTTTATTTAATAAAAACCTTGATAATTAAATGAATTACAGTAAGTTCTGACTCCCATTGAGTATAGCTGATATCATTTATTAAATAAAATATATTGTGTGATACTTATATAGATTTAATCTAGTAATATTGGAGGCGTACCTACGTGCTTCGAATACTTAGAATATACTACTAAGCAAGAACGTCATCTCCCCCTTAAATACTCTCAAGTGAGTTTTGTACGCATGCGCAGTCTAGTTTAGTGATGGGAATACTTCAAGCTATTAAATAAGTTTCTTTATTGTCATTTTTAAACATTTGTGATTTTTAAGAAAGTTTTGTTAGTTTTATTGGAATTAAATTGTTTATTATACATAAATACATACCACCAAACCTATATCCCCGAAGGGTTAGGCAAGGGTGTACTAATGTACACCCACAGTTCGCCCTCATGTAATAAGGGGCAAGCCTATTGCCATTAATCGGGCACAAAGCCATAGAAAATCCAATAACACTTTGTTCGACCTGGGAATTGAACCAAGGACCTCGATCATAGCATTTGTAGTTATGACCACTAGGCTATTGAGGCTATTTTTAAGGGATAGAAAATATTGTTTAGCGGGTAGACTTTACATAGTTGTCGTAAAGAAGGGCGTTTTAATTTCAGATAAGCCTGTGTACATATTGTACACTTGGAATGTATTGACCAAGTAGGATAAATTTGAAATCTGCCATCAAACGTTATCTCTGGGTGGTGACAACTGTCCTTACATTAATAATACATCAAGGTTTACTCCAGCTGGTTGGTAGAATCCGTTCTTCTTCTTTAATTTACGAGCTCAGCTCTGGTCAATGCAGCAGTTTCCACAATAAAGACCATATCCTTTCTTTTGACTTCTTCGTACGACACGACTCTCACTTTAACCTTCACTTGTTGGAAAAATCTTCGTCTAGGTTTTCCTTTTCCTCGCTTTACTTCAATTTACCGTTAAATTTTTTTTTAAACTTGTGCCGTATGAAGTGCGTAATCATCTTTTCTGTCTTGCTACCTATATTTCTCGACAAGTGTCTTTTGTCGTCAACTATACATAACACTTCCTCATCAGTAATCTCAAACACAGCCTTTTCTTTCCTTTCCAACCTTTCCTTGTCCCTTTGATTGAACGTCCATGTTTCGCAGCCCTACAAAGCTGTGCTCCAAGTATAGGTCTTAATTAACCGTTTTCTGAATCATAAAAAACATAAATCTAAACATAAACATAATTTCACACGATACTATAGCCATAAATTTCATAAAAGACAAATTTTGGGCCAAAAGAAGATGTAGCGACATCGATATAGTGACATCTATCTCGCCACATACGAACTTTCCTACATCGCGATATTGAAATTAACCCAACAATTGAGTATATATACAAGAACCCGACAACAACCGTTGGGCAGCTGCCCGCCAGACATAACATCCGTCTGGTCGGATGATCCTCCCTTTTCTATGGCGGATGAGGAACTTTACACTCTGTTCCTCACTTCCGCAAAAAACATAACATATATGTTAGAATAGATTTTAAGTAAGAATTAATATTTTAAAGTTATACTTACTTACATTATTATTCTATTTAATTTATTCCTCTGTGAAAAGGACTATTCAGCTCTACTAGACTACTATTGTAAATTTAATTTAATTTAATTATCTACTAATTTGAATATCGATATTTTTAATCGACTTGTTCATGCCACTTCCAAACACCCCACCCTACCCTCTGAAGGTTGTAGTGGGTGAGGTCGTATGAGGGGTTGTGGTTGCTAGGCAACCCGGTCCAGCCGGCAAGCTACGAGCACACGTGTTCCAACTTATCAGTCTGGTCTTAACCATGGCGTGAAGCAGACGGGTTTATAATATTATTGCTTATCTTTGCTATTGATTACTTACTTTTATTCTCAAATTTTGATTTAAAAAAAAACATGCAAATTTTAAAGTAATTATATTAAATAAAACTGTCTTTACTAAGTGGTACCCTTATCTTACTATCGTACATTTACATAGGATGTTATAATTTTGGTCTACGAGAGTAGCCATACATTTTAGGGACTCCAAATCCTCGGCCGTGAACATTTTATAAATCATACTAGCTGTATCTGCGACTTCTTTCGCGTGGATATCGAAAAACAAAATAATAAGAGTCGATAAATTATACCTTATGTTATTTCAGGTTATATAAAATACGTGTGTCAAATTTCATCCAAATTCGTTCAGTAAAATGCTAAGAATTGAGTACTGAAACAAATGTATTTATCAAAACATCTCAATCGACAGGGAAACCGCACTAAATTACAGTTCAATGTCAAAAGGCGTCCAATGAAGCCAGTGTAAATATTTTCTTAAATTAAGACAAAAACCTCGTTTCGCCTTTTGATGATATAAAAGTTCCGAAGTATAAGCCAATTAATGCTGGTCTTCCATTTTCCAAAGCGTAACTTCTAAATCAAGTAAAATTATATTACAAGGGGGAGGCTCGACAGATCTGTAAATAAAAGTCGGTTTAACTCTAGGTGAGGGGATCGATAGAAGGTAGAAGAGCGGCCGGGTGGGGAGCGTAGTGTGTTCAACCTTGAATATCGATGCTTTTAAAAGTATCGATATAAGTTTTTGATATAAAGTAATACACAGACATGGTTTCTTGTTTTTAATTCATAAACTTATGTTATTTCGTTATATAATATGTAATTTTGGCGACATTTTATACGATATAATTTGGTATTATAAATGCCAAATGTTATTTAGGAAAAGGTCTTGATAATGCGATTGAGCTCGTCCGGCTCGGTCTCTGAATTGTCGTTCTCGGAGTAGCGATCATAAGACTATGGCCAACCTTTTTTTTAACGTGGAGAAACCCGTCATGGGTACACACCCGCCCGGGAGTACGAGTGGTTATGTGAGACTCCTACTCACTAAAACTCCACGATGTACCATCCGTCGCCTCCATGGGGCGACGCGGGACCTGCAGGTAACATACTAACGCATCGCCCCGGCCTAAATAGGAGACAGCTCAGTACACCCTAGCTGTCTCCTCCGTCCGCCGAACCTGTGGAATGGGAAGACGGTATTTTGTCATAATTACACATTTTGAAGGTTTCTCATTTGGCATTCTATAGAATGCCTAAAAATGATATAAATGACGTGCATACTTCAAAAATATTCTAGTTATTCTGCAAAAATAATGAGAGTGCCGTTCTTTTTTTATTTCTAATTATGAATGTATTAAAGTTAGGTCAGGTAACTAACGCGATCCTGTGTTGCCCAATTTATGGCGACTGATAGTACACCGTGTGGCTTTAGTAAGTAAGAGTCTCATATAACCGTCTTGTTCTCCTGAGTCAGAGGACACCCCAAAATCCATCAGCTGACACTTTGAGATTCCGCCGAAAACTCAAACGTGATATTCGAAACGAATCGAAGATGTATTTCAAACTTCGCCGGTTCCTTATTTGGCATTCCATAGAATGAATAGAATAGGAAATATGAATCATTTCTTACATTGCGGGCTAACCTCTAGGTGATTTATAGAATGCCAGCATTCTATACATTGCCTATAATATTCGATTATAATAATATAAAAGGATAACTAATTGACTAACTCACATATCACCGAACAGCTCAAATTATTGAAAATTTGCAAGCACGTTCCTTTTACACCGTAGGTGAACATCAAGGAAGGATTTTAGGAAATTCTACCCCTAAGGTGACGAAAGAAAGGGATGAAACTATGTATAAAATCCGTCATTTGTCTGGCACACATGTGACAAATGACAATCAATGTGACATCTGACAAATGCGTCGTTTTTCTGTTGATTACAACGTAAAAATAAATATAACTACAGACAAAGAACAGAGACAGAGACAAAGGAAAACTATTTGTCTATGATATAACGTGGTGACTAATCGATACTTCGTTTATTAAAAAGGTTGCTTTTTTTCCCCGCTCTGTGCAGGCTGGGAGTTTGGTGTTTTTGTAGCAATTGTTTCTATTTAATTGGACGGGTCAGGTCCTAAGTTAAATTGAACATGATAATTATGTGTATAATGCATTAATAAAGCAGTTAATATTTTATTAAAACATTGTGCTAGCTTAAGAGTTTAAACTCATCACAAATTATTATTATAAAGCTGCGATGAAGTTCTCTTCTACCTGTACCGGTGTTTCAGAGTATTTTAACCCTCAAATTTTATCCTAGTTTTATTATTTCGATTTACCCGCACTCTAGCGGTGGAGGTAGTCAACCATATGCGAAGATGTCTATTAGTTTTATTCTCAGTAGAGGGGACTAAAAGTATTATTTTTGGTTTTATTGGGATATTAAAAAAATATTTAATGTTTCATTTATATCTATATTATGCATGATGCATCATGTATGTAAAATATTTAAATTATACGCCAAAGGTTTAAACAAAGTAACAAACCATAGATATTGGGTACTTTAAGAAAAATATACACTTATGTAATATAGAATTCTTGATATAATAATTATTGTAATGATTCAATTTTTCTATCTAATTTGAATACCTACTTACATTACACTAGTTGGTAATATAAGCGTTGGGGGCGAGGGCGGCGGCGCGGGGTGATGTAACTAATGATCACTAAGTCTGGCTCGCTAATGACCGCCTCAGGTACCATGGCATTCACACTAGACAACTTGTGCAAAATTGAACGATAAGGATATATTTTAGGGTGGTTCAAAAATATTTTTTTTACTCACACGAAAGTATATTATGCATGTTTACTAAAAATCACCCCGATAAAAAAAAAAATTAAAACATTGCGCTAGGTTTACAAAAAAAAAACGTTTTTTGTTTCGTCCTGTAATTATGGTCCACAGTTGATATTATAAGTATTCTAATAAACTTTTAAAATTGATATTTAATTTTATAGAGGTCGCTTACGATTTTTACATTAATAAAGTAACGTACTTTAGATGTTTTCGAGTGGTTTGTTAAAGTATATATTTCACAAAAAAAAATTGCATGTAGTGGAAATCTTAAATAACTGAAATAAAGCTAGAAAAAAAAACATAAATAACATTATTACCAACCACTGAACTTAAATTGACTTACTTGGTTGGATTAAAGTTTCATAGTATAATGTTTTTTCCTTACGTCTCTTGCTTTATTTCTATTCTTTAAGATGTCCATTATAATTATGAAAAAATAAAAAAACTTTCTGTAAAATTACATCAATGATGAATAATCAATATATAAATATATGTGTGATTATTGAGGTTAGTTAGTTATTTTACTGAAGATCTGAAATTATTGTTTAAAAGTGAATTAAAAATTTAAACCTAAACAAAAAAAGCGTGTAAGTTTATACTTCATTTGTTTAAGAAAACAAAAATAATTCCATAATTTTGATCCCGCGTGCGCGTCAATGTTATGAACTTATGAAGTTCACAGTTCAATGATAATAATGTAAACACATTTTACAATGTGTTTTTGTGTACAAAGTAATTTATACACAGTTATGATACTTTTACTCATTTAAAAAAGTCAGTAAAGTTAATATTTACTGTTGTTGGCTAAGTTCACCATGACGCACTTGTGTCATAGATGCGTGCGCAGCTCACAGTATTACCCTCTAGTAAAGACGCTAAAAGAAACATTTCTTGTTTTTTTTTTTTTTAAATTATTGAACTATATATTAACGTTTGACAAGAATCTCAGCCTGTACTAAGTGAGAACGTGGCAGATAATGTTTACTCACTTAGCCTTGAACGGAAGAGTATCCTCAAATGAACTTGCTGGTACAAATATTATCATTCCTATTGCTGTATACCTACCTATAACATATACTTACACACGTGTATTTTATTTGTTATCCTGATAAACAATCTATTATTATACAAGTTTACGTTACATCCACTGATGCATAGTTGTGTAACAAGGCTACAAATATTATGTAAATTGCGTTAAGAACAGTTCCCTGTGTAAAACGACTCTATAATAGTGCAAATTATTTAGTGATCCAGAATCCCGCTCGCGACTCGGGGCTCCGGCGTACACCAGCGCGCTCTAGCGGGCTCTAGCGGTACTGAACATTATTAATTCAGAGATCCGCAGTGGTGCACACACTGACACTCGACACCGCTAAGATTTAATCAACAAATATACACCTATTTATAACTTCAACTCTTTTATTCGTCCATATACTGCATTGTTACATTCATTTGAATTAATATTACACTATATACCATATATATTAAACAGTTTTCATGCTGTTGTATAGTAAAAACCCATAGTAAGTCAATTTTACAAAATGTCAAATGAACAAAACAAAACAAAATTAATTCGACAATTACAAAACGTCAAAAAGTAAACCGTATCATAGTAAATTATACAGTCCCAATCAGAAGGTTATTCTGTATTGCTAGTGAGAGTTGTGGTCAACTCCCTTCACGTTTCCGCTGGAGGTCCCGTATTGAGTGTAGTATTTATTATAATTAAGTAATATTATACGTATCTACTTACAGGGCGTTTTGCGTGAGTTAGAACAGAAGAAACCACAGCTCGATGAACTCCTGCACACAGCCGAGAGTCTTAAAGGAACAGAGAACAGACAGCAACTGCATGGTAAAGGTAAGTCACTTAATAATAATAAAATAATGAAGTAAAGTAGGGATATAAAGTTATTTAAAATAATTAGTGGAATTGGACGTCGTTAATCCGATTGCAAATCGATTCCATTAATCTTCGCTCGGAATTTTCCAATAAAATGAATCTGTACGCGTTGTACATAGATCACGGTTTGATTCTCTCTCCCTCTTTGTCGCAGGACTCGAGCACTCTCACTTCAGACAATTGTGTTTCTCCCTTTCAATAGTTTCTTGCAGAGGGTTTATATTTTATTTTCAAAGCTAGATTATTGTCACACCGTTGCTTTGATTTTTGTGTTCAGTCATGATAATTTTTTTTTTTAATATAATTGAACTGTATAATTACAATCCCACCTGATGTTAAGTGACGATGAGGCCGAAGATGGTAATACGATAAATCTAGAGGGTCTGATTTGTTCATGCCTCTGTTGGGAATCATCTATAAGTTGTTGGCAACAAATTTTCAACCTGATGTGGTAACTAGGTAGACTGGCGTGTGTGTTTCTCATCATACTGGTTATTTATTTAGGAACGTAGTGAGTATATAATCATGACACCTTACAGTGAGATCAGATTTAAATAGATTCTAATAAACATTTTAAGTTAAGGTTTTCAATATACTAATATAACAAGTTGAAGCGAAGACTTCTATACGGCGGTTTGGATAGGAAGTAAATTCATGTAAGTCGTCATCGACATGGTCACGTGACGTGTTAACGATGAAACTATATATCTGTTCCTATTAGTATAACATATTGCGCTGGGCCAGCTGTGAATATATGTATATATAGATATATAGTATGAATAACGAAGAAAACGGAGTCTATGTAGCAATGTAACCTAAAAATTAAGAACATGTATTTTTTAAATACATACAATTACTATATAACACGTATTTTATAGTAATTTAGGAGTTATTTTACTAACGTGATAAAACAAATTTGTTGCGTGAAACAGTTTTGATTTACAAATTATAATTTAAATATCAAACAATCATATTTTGGATGTCAAAAATAACAATTGTTTGTTTATTAATTAATGTTGTTAAGTTTTCACTTCTGTCCGCAGTCCTCATGACTGCTTTGTCTTTTTTTATTACGTATTTAATTGAATATATAACATGGCGTATGAGTTATGGGCTACTATAATAATAAAACATTATGTTCTAGGTGATATTATTCTTGACCGTTACGTATAAAACGGTAATTTCATTTACGGTCGGTATAATTGAATTCCGCTGAGATGACGCGACGTGGATCGAGGCTACGCTATTAAGCAAAACAATCTATCTCCTTTATTCTCTATTGTTTAGATTCTATTTAAAATACTTTTCTACTTCGTAATACAATATTTTTTTACTATACATTGAAGAGCTATTCATTTGCATAATATTTTTTTGTAATGGATTATGTGACGCGACACTCACCGGTGGGTAGATGAAATTTCCACCTTCATACTACCTCCTATTTTAATCACATTACGCGAGTTCCCCTCGGTTATTGTTCACGCATCCCTGCTTTACACTTGTGAGAAAAATATTTTCTTCTTACGCATAAGTTACTAGCATGTACTTAAATGTAAGCTTACTCGGCTGCACTGCGTTGCGTAATACAATAGTAGGGTTAACACATAGATCACATGAATACTCGTTTATATAGTTTTAGTTCATGAACGGCAGCGAGTACTTTGTATAGCGCAGTGTGCCTCGCCCGCTCCCGCCCCCGCCGCCCCGCCGCCCGCCCCCGCGCCAACAGACAAAACCACGAAAAGCCACACAGTTCAACATTAATTAATTCACTAAGTCTGATATCAATAACAGTTAATATTCTATTTTATGTTTTACACGATACCTTATTACAAAACAATCTATTAGCAATATAAACTCCATAGTTTTTATTGTTATATTATTATGTTGGAATTATTTATTTTTTACGTATAAATGAAAGTGGTTCGTTAATGTGGGTCGGTGTTAGCCCCGGGCTCGGTGACCGGCTCACTGCACTCGAAAACTGACTCCAGGGTTCTTATTTTATTTTCACGGTTATTATAAAGAGGTAGGAAAAACTCGAGTGTCCGTTTTGCAAAATTATCCCGTACATATTTATGTTATACTAGCGGTGTGCCGGTTTGCATCCCGTAGTTTTATTTTACTCATATTGTTGACAATTCATATGCCCTATCAATTGAGGACTGACATGACATACATTTTCCGTGTACAATTTTCATCAAAACCGGTTAAAAATTATTATTCTAATGTACAATTTCTAATACATTATTAACAATTTTTATAGCCTCTCAATTATAGTATGATGTATGCTTCCCGTCTACAAAATTTGAACAGTATCGGCTAAGAATTGATGAAAGTAAACATTTTTGAACTTCTTTTATTTCTATAAGTAATATTGACAATTCCCACAGTCCATTAATTATATAAATACTTAAACTTCCCGTTTACAAAATTTCATCACAATCGGCCTAGAATTAACTAAAATAGATTTTTCTAGAATTTATTTTTACAATTTATAAAAGTAATATTGAAATTTCTTACACCCTATCAATTAGAGCATACAAATAGACAAATAAAAAAATAATTTAATGACATATTCGTGATCGGTATCGTTCATATAGTGTGCCTATCAGGAAATTTTGGAAAAATATTACAAGTACAGACAGGACTACAAATTTATTCATATATAGATAGATTTATAACATTATAATAAAAAAGTATGTAACACATCGAGAGAAATGTATGCTTGGAAAGTCGGCACAGCCTATTTTAGTCCTGTTTTAAGTCAAATTGCAAATATATTGCCGTAGTCACCATGTGTAAGTTCAAGACCGCACCGCGAAAAAAATCCGCTCGTTTTGTTTGCTCGCAATGTAACAATATGTATGTACGTTTTAATAACAATATGTCTTGAAGATTTATAATAGACTCAGTAAAAAAGCGGTTTAATATAAATGTAATGCGGTGCGAATATTACCCGTGCGATTGTTTTGTGCAGTATAAAGTTGAATAAGTATCGCTCGCCGCATTGCCAAATATAATTTGGTAAGATATAGGAGGAAAAACATATTATAAAAATATAAAATGGTTTGTATAATATGTATAATAGATATCAAAATATTTTAAATTAACTATAGAGAAAACATTTCAGTGTTGTAAGGGCCTAAGTGCTTGAACTTCGTCTTCACAATATCATATTAGAAGTTTTTTTTATGCCGGAGTAAAAAAATAATCCCAATTTTTAGTTTTCTTGTTCATTTGAAACTGCGCCTCAGCAAAAATCTGCATAGAAGTCATAAAAACAATGAGCAATTTACTTTATATATTATATTCAGAACGCAGAATGTAAACAACATTGATAAAAATCGCGCGGCGAGATCTCACAGTGTGATCTGACGTTAAACATGAGTTATGGGTTTGTCTACGCGGAACTGATTAACTGTTTTCAACTGTATGTACTGACAAAATATTTGATTAGTGCCACAGCTAAAACATTACAATAAGACCACTGAGTATTTTGATGTTTGCAATTAGTACCTTTTTGATACATACATTAAAAGAATAATTTACAAGCTGTTATACGGATTTTATAATTAGTATTACACAATTAGTAATAATTCGCAGTGAATGCCGAGTAAAGGCTTGTTCTAAAGTGTAACAAAACTCAAGTTTAAATGTATGGCGTTGACATCGTTGAGTTTATGTTGGCAGTTACAAGGCACTTCAAGGTTTTAGCCCCGCGCGGTGAAGTGAGGTGAGGTGAGGTGCGGTGAGACGCGGCGGTAGGAACAAGGCAGACGAGGAGACTCTTCTAAAATGATTAACGACTTTGTGTGTGGTTTTCATTAAAAACGTAATTTGACGGCCGAGGGATTCGGGGAGATGGCTTTTGTGTCATAACAACTTTTCGAGGACTTTGCGAGGTTCTTTCAATTGTTTGGCGGATGTACGTGATCTTAATGAAAGTGTTTTAAACTTACTAGGAATTCATACAGATTTCTCCGATCAAAGTGTTTAAGGCTTTAATGATTGTACGTTTGATTCGCGAATTCAAATAAGTTTGCTATTCAGAAGGGTATAATTTAGAACGGGTTGAAATATTAGGATAAATTGGACTTTATTCTATGTACACCTATAAAAGACCAATAAAAAAACTACGTCATTACATACAAAACAAGTATATTATTATGTGCATTTTAATTTGAAAATCAAAGCCATAATTTTCATTTCGAGTAGATATTCTTGTTACACTGTCTGCTCCTTTTGACCAATATGGTATCCGTAGTGATAAAGCAAAGGAATTATTCCTTACCAAACATTCTCTAGTTATTTATAAGTCCCCGTACCTTGCGCTAAATTGATTCATTTTCCCTTCTGAGACGCTCGCTAAACAGCTTTTACAAGTTTCGTTTTAAATTAAAACGCACCTTAACATCTGTAACATTGAATCTAATTTCGTTTAGCTAATTCCGTGTAGTCTTTCCAGAACAAAAGGAACCTTATATTGTCGTGTTAAAATTGAAATTCCAGCGTGTGTGTTAACCGAAAATGCATTCATTATAGGAAAAATAAATCGGTAAAGTCGTTATTACGAGGTAGTTACCTTCATTTAATCTTTGTGGTTTAATATATTTTAATTTTGTCGAAGTTTCTCGATCTTATTTTATTTTTTATTAATTATAACTATTATAGGTTGGTTAATTCAAGAAGCAGGTATGTCATCCAGCTGATGTTAAGTTGTCACTGCAGCCTATAGCTATTTACAACCAACCTTTCCAAGACCGTAGAACTCAGGCGAGTCATAATAGTTTGCTACTCGTAAGGAGTGAGTTGGAAGGACTTGTGTATGAATGCGTGTTGTCATCCAGGTCCTCGGTGTAGGTCATTCACCTTATAAAAATTCTGACTACTGTTACCGACGACACCCTAAAGTGGCCGAAAGATTCTAAAATTCAAATGTAAAAGATACTAAAATTAGGTATACAATTAAAAAAATACTGTTTCTATTAGACTTCATTTTCCTAATGCTCATTATTCATATATATATACATAAGCTTCTTTAAAGGTTACATAAAAAGCATAAAAACTTAATCGGTATAATTATTGTTAGGGCTTAAATATCAAAAATTATTAAACTAGGGTCATTATGTCGAATGCGTATTAGTAACCGCCGACTACAGCGGCGTTCCTAGCTCTCTTCCTTAGTTCCATTTATTAAACTTAATGAAGCCCATACTTAGAACCTTGATAGTACTAACGTTACTTATTATTCAGCTTACTTTATACTAGGTACGGATTCGTATTCTTAAACGAATCTCTTAATTTTTAAAGACGTACTTTTGTGTTTTGCACCCTCACGAGCCACTCCTAGGTGTACAGTCTAAATATAATATTAAAATTATGTTTCGATTTGTATTACATAAAGGCATCTTTATTATTCGAATACATGGTTTTTAAACACTTATCGTTGTAAAATTTTAAAATAAGAATAATGTAAAGCCCCTAAAAGTTAGTTAGTAATTATTTCTTTATAATTATTACTTTATTAGCAACTTCAAAACAACTCGGAAATAATTTTACATTGTATGTCGTGTCATTTTGAAATAATTAGTCATTTCATAATTACTTTGTAGAGTTTCCCCGTAACTTAATACTGCGTTGGTAGTGAATTCGGCTACGCCGTATAGGTATCGTAGCAGTTACGTAGGCGTGGCTGCTGTCTACGATAGTCACGTAGCGCTACATGAAGTCGGTAGGCGCCGAACGTAGCGCTACGTCGTAGTTATAGTTTTGTTGGCTGGAACTAATGAATACTACTGAATGAATTTCTAATATAAAGGTGGGCCAGAATGGCGTACGATTTTAAAAACAATCTTGAGTTTGAACCTTATGAGCGGGGGCTGCGCGAGTGGTGGGGATGAGAAGCTCGGTTCTCGGAAATTTACTCGCGATGGATCGCTTCACCGGAGCGCAGCGTGCATTCTGCGTAAAATATTATTATAAAAATGGCGATTCATGCGCTATTGTTCGACGTTTATTTCGGCGTGAGTTTGGATTACATGACGTAAATCAGTGTCCGAAGGAAAGTGTGGGGTCATAAAGTTCGAAGCTACTGGTTTGACTCTCAAACAGAAGCCTGCGGGACGCCCAAGGTCAACAAGAACGGAAGACACAATTGAACAAGTTAGAGCTTCAGTCAATGTAATCCTGGTCTATCGACTCGCAAGCGATCAGCTAAACTAGTGGTGTCCAAGATATCTTTGCGTCTCATTTTGTTGAAAGATTTGAATTTGTAAACGTATAAAATTCAACTTGTGCAGGAATTACTGCCAACGACGAGCTTTTGTTGAAACAATGTTGGAACGCTTTCAGAGATCATCAATATTCTGTTCTCCGACTAAGCCCATTTTCACTTAAATAGGCATGTCAATAAACAGAATTGCCGTTACTGGGCTGCAGAGAACCCATGTGCAAAACATCAAAAGCTCTGCATTCGCCGAAAGTAACCATTTGGGCGGCCATATCAACACACGGAATTATCGGATCCTATTTTTTTGAAAATCAACAAAGACAATCTGTCACTGTAAATTCCGACCGATACATAGCCATTTTAAGGGATTTTTTTCTTTCCACAACGGCAACAATTTGAAGCCTATAATCGTGCGACTTGGTTTCAACAAGATGGTGCGACATGCCATACATCTAATGCTTCGGTGGCGGCCGTAAACGAAATGTTTGCTGGGAAACTGATATCGCGATGAGATGACAATTACATGGCCGCCTAGAAGTCCGGATCTAACGCCATCAAACTTTGAAACGCCACCTGAAAAGTAGAGTCTACTCCATTAACCCAGCCACCATTAACCAGTTGAAGATAAATATCCGAGAAGAAATGACAGCTATTCCTCGCGCAATGTGTCAGCGAGTCTTTACCAATTTGAGGTTCAGATTCGAGGAATGTTTGCAGCGGGATGGTGCACACCTGAATGATGTAATTTTTAAGAAATAAAGTTCGTTTTTTAAATAGTATGAATATAATATGATTAATATTAATAAATGTAATATAAATTGTAAGAGGAAGATGTAATAAAGAATGGTATGACCTGTAAACGTGGGAACCAATGTTTCCTGATTCGTACTTCGAATTCACGTATATTAAGCAATCTTTACCCAGCAGGACATGCATGGTTACTGTGAATTAATAATTAAATTAAATTTAAAATGATCATCCAAATCGGTTCATAGACAAAGAAGTTGTGGCTGAACGTCCATAAAATATATACATTACAATTGAGTACATAACCTCCGTCTTATTTTTTTTAGTCGGTTAAACAATACCATTATCGAGTTAATAACTCTGGTCCCGCGGATGGCATATACGCCAATTTCACGTACATTTTTGTTATGTAACGGAGTTCAAGGATTAGTAAATATTATAAGTTTATTTAAATAGAATAATACAGTAGTGTATTATGTTTATTAGTATACTAGCGGTGTGCCCGCGGCTCCGCACGCGTTTTTTACTAAACCTCCCGTAATTTTATTTTTACTCATATTGTTGACAATTCATATGCCGTATCAATTGAAGAGCGGCATATTTAATCGAAATTTGTTAGTAATTTTTATTCTATTCTACGATTTCTAATTTATTATTAATGATGCTTATAGCCTCACAATTATATAATGACTTATGCTTCCCGTTTACAAAATTTCATTAGAATTGGTTGAGAATTGATGAAAATCAATTCTGTTTCGAACTTCTGTTTTACGATTTCTAGAAGCAATATTGAGAATTGCTATAGCTCATTTATTATGTAATTAGTTAGACTTTTTGTGCACAAAATTTATTATTAATGATGCTTATAGCCTCACAATTATAGAATGACTTATGCTTCCCGTTTACAAAATTTCATTAGAATTGGTTGAGAATTGATGAAAATCAATTCTGTTTCGAACTTCTGTTTTACGATTTCTAGAAGCAATATTGAGAATTGCTATAGCTCATTTATTATGTAATTAGTTAGACTTTTTGTGCACAAAATTTATTATTAATGATGCTTATAGCCTCACAATTATAGAATGACTTATGCTTCCCGTTTACAAAATTTCATTAGAATTGGTTGAGAATTGATGAAAATCAATTCTGTTTCGAACTTCTGTTTTACGATTTCTAGAAGCAATATTGAGAATTGCTATAGCTCATTTATTATGTAATTAGTTAGACTTTTTGTGCACAAAATTTATTATTAATGATGCTTATAGCCTCACAATTATAGAATGACTTATGCTTCCCGTTTACAAAATTTCATTAGAATTGGTTGAGAATTGATGAAAATCAATTCTGTTTCGAACTTCTGTTTTACGATTTCTAGAAGCAATATTGAGAATTGCTATAGCTCATTTATTATGTAATTAGTTAGACTTTTTGTGCACAAAATTTATTATTAATGATGCTTATAGCCTCACAATTATAGAATGACTTATGCTTCCCGTTTACAAAATTTCATTAGAATTGGTTGAGAATTGATGAAAATCAATTCTGTTTCGAACTTCTGTTTTACGATTTCTAGAAGCAATATTGAGAATTGCTATAGCTCATTTATTATGTAATTAGTTAGACTTTTTGTGCACAAAATTTATTATTAATGATGCTTATAGCCTCACAATTATAGAATGACTTATGCTTCCCGTTTACAAAATTTCATTAGAATTGGTTGAGAATTGATGAAAATCAATTCTGTTTCGAACTTCTGTTTTACGATTTCTAGAAGCAATATTGAGAATTGCTATAGCTCATTTATTATGTAATTAGTTAGACTTTTTGTGCACAAAATTTATTATTAATGATGCTTATAGCCTCACAATTATAGAATGACTTATGCTTCCCGTTTACAAAATTTCATTAGAATTGGTTGAGAATTGATGAAAATCAATTCTGTTTCGAACTTCTGTTTTACGATTTCTAGAAGCAATATTGAGAATTGCTATAGCTCATTTATTATGTAATTAGTTAGACTTTTTGTGCACAAAATTTATTATTAATGATGCTTATAGCCTCACAATTATAGAATGACTTATGCTTCCCGTTTACAAAATTTCATTAGAATTGGTTGAGAATTGATGAAAATCAATTCTGTTTCGAACTTCTGTTTTACGATTTCTAGAAGCAATATTGAGAATTGCTATAGCTCATTTATTATGTAATTAGTTAGACTTTCTGTGCACAAAATTTAGTCAAAAATCGGTAAGAATTAATAAAATTTAAAAATTTCGTTCTTTTTTTACGATTTCTTACAGTACTATTGGAAATTCTCATTACCCATTATTTATAGAATGACTTATACTTCCTGTGTACAAAATTTCCTCAAAATCGATCAAGCAGTTTTTGAGTTAAATTTGGAACTACAAACAAACTGACAGACAAAAAAAACTTAATGGCATATAATGGCTGATCATGAGATCAGTATCTTTCATAATATAGTGTGCCTATCGAGAAATATTGGAAAAATATTAAAAGTACAGACAGAACTTCAGATGTATTAATATAGATAAGTGTATGTACATTGTTAACAACATAGCATAGGTGCAAATGTTGCCACGCCGCTGTAGCCGCTGCAGCCGCTGCAGCCGCTGTAGCCGCTGTAGCCGCTAAAGGTTAATACTATTTATTTACATTATAACCGTTATTATGTTATTACTGTGAAATTTTATTAACACTGATTAACTGACTGAGCGAATCATTAATTTCATAAGAAAATATCACATCAAATAATTGAAAAGTAGGTGGTGTAGCTCGAAAGAGGTCTTAAATATTAGGTGCGGGATGCGGGTAAACTACGGAACTCACTGCGTTAATATGATGACTCGTAGCGTATGTAATATAACTCGACGATAGCTCTTCTTCAAAAACTAAATTACATGTCACTCGCGGCGAAGGCCTTCCAAGCTATATTTTTAACGGCGGTTGTACAAAGTTCACTATATCACTCTTTAAAGCGTGCGGCGTTGTCCGCGTGGCGATGCGCTTGCGTTCCGGGACGGACTGTTTGCGAGCGGAGTGTAGGGGAGGGGGGTGGTTATGAGGTGGTAGGTTTAGCGGAAAATATTTAATGTCTTATAATTAACATGCGCCAACAGTAGGTATGTTCGCAGCGACTGTGTAACTACACAAAGAGTGTGTGCATTCCCCGAGGAAAACTAGTGCTATTTAAACATTAAATCATTAAGGTATTTTCTATTCATCGTTTAAAATGTATCAGCAAGAACTTGTGAGTGTGTAGTGGCAGGTGCGTCCTGGTCCTAGACCTAAACATGTCGTCATTTGCGACTACATTATTAGTTTAAAGCAGGCGTGGTCGCGGAGACACAATAAGAAAATGTGCGCTAAATTCTGCTACAATAATTTAACCTATTCTAAAGGATATAAGGAGGAGTTATATGAAATTTTATTTTGAATACTCGTTGTGCCCCACGGTTTCATCCACGTGTTTAATTTTTTTCTATCACCTCTCCCTTGCACCGTACCACCGCCAACGCATCAGTATAAAGTTATAAACTATAGTTGTTCTCACTTCCCGTACTACAACTTGCCAGATTGCTTTATATTCAATGATCACTGTCCCACTCTTTAGGGTCATAGCGTGTAGTTATATAGCCTATAACCTTATTTATATATAATATTATATATTTTTTTAATTGAGACTGGTAGTTTTAGATTTTATCACGTTCAAACAAACAAACTTTTGAGCTTTATAATATTACATAGTGTAAGAGGACATAACTTTCCTCTAAAGTGTATACTTTGAGCTGTTTAAATCCTTTTACGTATTACTACATGCGTAGAGTTTAGATTGTTTACGAGGCAGCCGGAGCCGCAGCCGCAGCTACTGCTTCGATCATTTATGAAGAGTTATTACGTCTCCCAGGCCACAGCGTAATCTCTTGGTTTACGAAGTTAAGCTGCTGTAAGTAGCGTTAGGCGAGGCTTTGTTTACATACATTAATAAATAACTTAGATGTTACTTATAATTTTACCATCAGTATTACTCTATACAGGCTGGAGTTTTGAGATGAAGCATCAAGAGTAGGTACTTCCGTTGTAGCTACACGAAAACTTTCTGAAGAGACTGCCCTTGGTTTTCAGATATTTTGACCTGCATTTAAAGTTTTTTTTAAAGTTTATAGTCAGCAAGAAAACTGGCTATTTATACAAAAAGTTTTTTTTCGTGTTAGTCCTGTTTTTTATAAGGGTCAATAAACTCAATGGGACCAACTAAGATTAGAGTACTAAAAATATCAGAAATCGTAAAAAACTTTTTCCCATGCACTTTGTAGAAAATCATCGTGGCTTCGATAAAGTTTTGCAAGAAAAGAGACTCCAACTTATTTTTATAATTATCAAAACTTATTATCGTGAATGATCTGAGCGCTAAATAAAGGACTGGAAAAAAATAAAGAAAAAAATTATCTACGAATTTCGAACTAGTAATACATGTCATTATTTTATTAACATTGAAAATAAAGTTTCTTTTAAAACATTTGTTGGCCCTAGTCGCATTGTGTTTGTGATCCTATACCTCTCCAAAGCAGATGAAATGTTTCTATTATTTCAATAATAAACTTCTAGTAAGACTAAACTTTCTGAATTTCAGGTTATTTTGTCTAAGAATGTGAGAAGTTACAAGCAACAAACTATCCAAATTTTTATTTTCCAAGTTAATAAAATATTGACATGGGTTCTTTCGAAAATTCTTTTTTTCTTTATTTCTGTCTAGTCTTCCTTTTAGTGCACAGACTATCCATAATAAATAAAAAATGAAGGCTAAAAATAAGTTGGTGTCTCTTTCCCAATTGCACATTTTCTTGCTGACTGTACACTTTAGCAAAAACTGTAAATGCCAGTCAAAATGTCTCAAAAAGTTAGAAAGTTTCTGTGTAGGTGCAACGGTTAAGATATCTATACCCTAACTGCGCCATCTCAAAATCCATCCTGTATGGTCCCACGCAACTTCGTTTATGTCACATATGAGAGAGAGAGAGAGAGGGTTAGAGAGAGTGGGACGTAGGCAGAGACAAATAACAAATGTCGTAGGCAGAGACAATACAATTTATAGGTGCCACTCGCCTGCCACACCATTCCGCTAAAATGCACGCGCAGTACTTGATTGTTTTATCTCCTAAGATATTCATTGAAATCCAATTATGCAAAGAACAATTTTGTACAAAATTAAATACTTGTGATGAATAACGTATTTATTTCGATAAGGATTAATACCATGTTTATAATTTTTATTACCATAAAAAAGGTTATATTAAGTCAACCTTAAAAAATAGACATATGCTATCGCGGACTTTTTTAGACCTTTTTAAGAGAAACAATTCTGTTACATGTCATTGTTGCGTAACTTTAACTATTTACGCAGCGCACGCAAGGGAAACTCAAAAGGAATAAATTTTCCTTGTTTTTGCAACATTTCATTGATGCTCCGCTTCTATTGGTCGTAGCATGATGTTATATAGCTTATAACCTTCCTCGATAATTGAACTATCGAACACTAAAATATTTTTTCTAATCCAACCAGTACTTCCTGAGATTAGCGCGTTCAACCAAACAGACAAACAAACTCTTCAGCTTTATAATATTAGCATAGATGTTAAGTTTAAACTTAAGCAGATTGTTTTTAGGTCACAAGTCTAAATGAAAAAATACAGTAATGAGTGGAGTGTACCTATGGATCTAATTTAGTTCAGTGAGAGTAATCCAGTGGCAGGTGTAACCGAGTCTGTGAGTCGTGAGTCGCCGGTCCACAATCAAGAACGATGTCGAGCATTATCACAAGGAAGCGTGATCGTTAACCTAGTTTGCAACGAGAAATCCTCGCGTTGAGTCGCGTCGCGTCGGGGACGTTTTGTGAACTATTTGAGGCGTTCTTTTGATGCTACAAATCGGAAAGTTCAATGAGAAATTTTTGTTGAATTATTTTTTTAATGAATTTCGTTACTTACTTATAATTGTACTGAAAATAGTGCTTATATGTGTTAAAGGTTTGTTTTATATATTTGATCGATGCGTCAAGCGGTCATGTACTATATCGTTCTTCCATAAATCATTTGGAATAGGTGTTAATGAAGTTATCATATTTCTCATAACGAGACATTGTGTCGTGATTCACATGACAAGCGTATGATACAAGCGATCCAGTTCGGTCTGAGTGTTATAAATTCGCGTTGCACTGCTCTAACCGCAAAACCTATTAAATGGAATAAAAAGATTCGTATCAGTAATTGAGTAAATTGGGCAGGTGAGCGAATAGCGCATCACTAGCGCGAGGCGGGGCGGCCGCCCTAGGCAGTCGCCGCCCGCCCTCGCGTGAGACCGCACGCGTCGGGCTCCGCTTGCGTCCAATCTCGCGCCGATACAACCTGAGGCCTCTACTAAACATATCATTCCGTTAATTGTAATGTTTTTGTGATGTGATGGTGATTTTATAAAGAAGTGAGTGAGTGTAGACGTCACGTCGTTTTCGCCGCAATCAGTGGTTTTTCTAATATTTGTTGTTGTTCGGTATTTATGTTTGGTTGCGTTCGCTTTCGTACTCGTTGCGGTTATCGTGCGCGGTCGCTCGCATCACCTACACACTCTATTACATTACATTTCAAATGTAATGTCTAGGTTTCTTAGGTACATTTCCAAACGTTTTTCAAACAAGATATTTCATTTTCATACAAGGCTTATTATGTTTTAATATATTTTTGATTTCAGTTTCGTTTTATTATACAGTACTAATATTATTCAGTATAAATTAAAAGATTCTTGAATTATATAAGTAAATCGTAATCTAAAGCAATAATAGCTCAGTGGCAGCGCGTACGGACATCGCGTCAATCGATTTAAGTTCGAATCCTTGCAATGAGCCTGATCGCCCGGTGAGGGAAAGGTACGTGATGAAGGATTTTTTCAAATGCCCGCCTGGTTAACTACCATCCTCATGTTGAAAATCTGTCGCCAAATACTATAGGTTTGTTACAGCAGCTGCAATTGAGAGCCAGTTTTCCACTTGGTATAACGTGTCACCATCTTGGACCACATCGCCACTAAAATCAGGCGACATTGTGGCCACAATGCTAAATCTATAACAATAAAAAAAAAATTAGTATACTTTATTAATATGATTCATTTTATCGCTTTGAAGACGCAAATTAAACAATCGGGGCGGTACGCAATTGTACGTAATTAGTTCGTAATAGGTCTGCTCTCGTTTAGGTTTGTCGCGTTTCGTGATCAGCCAGTGTATGTACGACTGTAGAGAGACAGGCTTGCAGGCGACATGACAGTCACGGCCGGCAATTGGATTGCAGATCTCTTTATACTGTGCTTACTAAAAAATACAGTCCAGCCATTTTAACGCTACTATTAAAAACAAAAGATCTTTCATACTAATTATAATACTATTTTATATAAGTTTAAAAATATACTAATTTTTGTTGATTGTTACTACATCATTGACAATTCTTGTAGCCTAAAAACGTGTACAGCATACTTCTCATACATTATTATATCTTATATAAAGTAATAATAATACATATTTCCATGTACAACATTTAGCGTGGCGTGTATTTAGCAACACAGATAATGTATACAAATGTTTGTTACCTGGTCATACGAAAAATAAAGAGTAATTGATAAGAAGAAAGATGAATCGCTTAGACATGTACAAAGAAGAACGAGAAGTTAATAAAAGTTATAATTAATTAAAATAGGTATACAAACCTACACAAATTATTTTTCGAACTCGTTAGCAGAATATCTGTTAGTTGGTCGGACGTGTATCAAGCGCTGTCGAGCGCTGTAGGATTACATGGGAACGTACTCAGCGAAAATAGAATTATTCAAGGGATTTGTAATTGGTACTTGTTGCTTTACGTTTGTGTTCGATGACGTGAATCATACATATATGTATACTGCGTACCTACTCTCTATGCTGTACGAGCCTATAATAAAACAACGTGCTTGATATTCTATTGTGTAGTACTTTTTGGAAATGGTAAACGACTGTGTTTGCCTTTACAGCATGTCTCACAAGTAGACTTTGATATATCTGTCTTGCTTTCAAGTTTCAAGCCTTCCACTGCATCCTGCATCTGGTTCAAATAATTGCTGTTGACATGGCCAAGTCTACGATGCCAAACATCACCTGAAACCCTCGCTGTGATATATTCAATTTGTAAACTCCATTTACTAAGCATGCCGTAGCCACAATATCACCTGATTTATTGTAGATTTGACATCCTTCATCGGAAAACACCACTCTGTTGCCTTTTGCAATCAACTGGCTCACTGATAGAAGGTTAGCTTGCAATACATCTTCCACAACTACTTCATATTCACAGGTATCAGTCACTGTTGTTATCTGAACATCACCTTTACACTCAACAGACATTTTTTCTTGATTCGCGACGACAATTTCTTTGTTGTAATGGTCATGCGACGCATTTTTCATCCAATGTTTGTTTGGAGTTAAGTGAATACTGACACCTGAATCAACGTACCACTCGTTCTTCCCGAATGTACCATTTAGGAAAATAGCACTGAATGCATTCGTTTGTTTACATTTATTATAATTTCTTTCTTATGTAGAATTCGTACACTGATTTCGATAATGGCCAATCTGTTTGCACTTGTAGCATTTTATCGGTTTATCTTTTGGCTTTAACGGATTAAACATTGACGTATGCTTTTTCCAGCCAGTGCTGCCAACCTGTTTTTTCTTACAACTCGCAAACGCTCCGCTGGCGGCGCCACTATCTTCCTCCATGTCTAAGAGTTTTGTTTTAATGGCGTCGGCCGTTATTGGAATGCCGGAATGTTCAATTGCCATAATCATTGGCGAATATTTCTCCGTTAATCCAGCTAATAGAAGCGATCTGACCCATTCATCGTTGATGTTAAACCCTGTTCCACTTAATTTTTGACTCGATTCGATGATTTGGGTTACATACGACGTCATAGAAGTACAATTTTCGAATCTAATTGAAATTAAGGTCCTGAGCAAACTTATTCTTCTAGTGAAACCCGAATCGTCAAATAGTTGCTTTAACTTTTTCCACAGTTCTGCACTAGTCTGAACATCTTTAATGTGCACGTATAATGACGAGTCGATAGTCAGTATCAACTTCGCTTTAGTTTTCACATCATCTGCGGCTCCTACTGTTGTATCTCCTGTCGTCTCCTTGATGCAAGCCGACATTCCCTCCAAAACCAGAAAATTCTCCGCTGCGAAAGCCCACTCACTGTAATTTTCACGCCCTTTGAGTTTAGGCACACTCACAAGATAATTCGACGTCATCTTTACTCACAGTGAGTTTTCTCAATCTGCAAAACTTTATTTATCACTTTTACTTACTATAAATTATATATTTCGCGAGAAAAATAGATGCACTGGGCCCATAACCTATAATAAAACAACGTGCTTGATAGAGCCTTTTAAGAAAAAGTGACCTCTATATAAAATGTCATAATTATACTAAACTGAGAAGCAATATAAACGGGCCGCCTAGTTATTTTGCTAAAATTGATCACTTGAGAGAGAAGGTCACATAAGAGAGAGAGAGAGAGGGTTAGATAGAGTGGGTCATAGGCACCTATAGTATAATTCTAAAGACGTTAATACTTTCTTTAACTATGAACCATTGAAGCCTGATTCACTCTCCCCTCCCCGCATGACCGCCCGTCTCCCAGATCATTTCCGCATAGTAAAAATGCGCACACGCTATTTGATGAAAAAAATCTGCGGAATTATTTTAAAACTATGATATCTCCAAGATATTAATTGAAATCAATTATGTAAAGGGCAATTTTGTTCCAATTTAAATACATACTTGTGATGAATAACGTATTTATTTTGATAAGGATTAATACCATGTTTATAAAACAACCTTCTTTAATAAAGCATTATTTTAGAACAAATTTTATTATCATAAAAAAGGTTATGTTGAGTCGATCTTAAAAGATTGACATATACTATGGTGGAGTTTTTTAAAGACTTTTTAAGAGATTCAATTCCGTCATACATGATTGTTACGTAACTTTAACTATTTACTTAGCACATGCAAAAGAAGCTCTCAAACGGAATAAATTTTCCCCGTTTTTGCAACATTTTTCGTTGATGCTCCGCTCCTATTGGTTATAGTATGATGTTATAGCGATAAATGGGCTATCGAACACTAAAATTAATTTCCATTCGAATCAGTAGTTCTTGAGATTAGCGCGTTAAACCAAACAAAGAAACAAACTCTTCAGCGTTGTAATATTAGTATAGATATGTCACTAATTAGAAACCAACAAGCAGCAAGCATCCAGTAGTGCGTGCACAGAACGTTTAAGCCGACAGAGACACAAGGATCGTTGACACAGTGTCTGATTCTTGTAAGTTTACCATTTGCTTGATTCACTCGTTTATACATTGATTTTACTTTGTTGTCGGTATCAGAAGTATGCTCATGACAAATAGATTATCATTTATCTATACTAATATTATAAAGAGGAAAGATTTGTTTTTTTTTTTGTTTGTAATGGATAAACTCAAGAACTACTAGAATGATTTTAAAAACTCTTTCACCAATATAAAGCTACAGTATCAGCGAGTAACATTAATTTATAAAAAAAAAAATATTCCTCATAAAAAAGTCCATAGTCTTACACAAAGTATAAAAAAATACCTTCACGGGTGCGTTGGCGATGTTTGTCGTATAAAATGAACTCAAGTGAAACCGTGGGACACAGCTAGTATCATAATAAATTAACATAAATATATGAGTTTAATTATTTAAACCATTTCTTCTTAGTGTTCTCGTAGAATTAATGGGAAAAACTTTTTCACGGCGACTGGTCTACCAGCCCAATCGAGTATCTTTTTATCCTACCGCGTCTTGGAGATGTTGCTGGCTATGTATCTAAATTAGTACATATACATAATCTGGTCATTATTAATATTAATTCTCTGTGACTACCCTATATTGGACGCGGTGTGACGTGTTGATTCATTTCTGAGTTAGAAATCAGAGGAAATTAACAGATGTTATTCATAGCGTTCCAGTTTGGTGAAGCGATGATGATGGTTGTGCCACGGACACTATTTACACTTCCCTTGCCAATAAACTAGTTAATGTGTTTTCAAAATTACAATAAACCCGCTTTACTATTTCACTAGTATCCAGATGCGACTATATTAATGTATTTACGTGGTAGATTGAGCGATCGGTACATCCGTTCTCTTCTAATGAATTAATTATTCGAACAGCATTATTGTAACGGAAGTAATTTTAATAAAGATTACTGAGTAAATACTAATTGTACTTAATATAGAAATCTCAAAAAAATAATAGGATTATATGACGTAAACAAAACAGACTCTATCTGTCTCGTTCTGTCACGTGGTCAAACGGACGCAATATGTCAGAAAGGAAGTGAAGAAAATAAGACGCACGTTTTTTGTTTTGATTTGTGTTTACAGTTATTTCATTATCGACAAGTAAGGTATATAACTTTATTGTATTGTTTTTCTAAATGAGTTCTCTTTGCGTCGCTTCAGCTTTTACAGATTTACGGTTACCTTCTTTATTCTCACCGCATACAACAGTTACATTCCAAGTTGATTTCTGCTTTGTAAGATTTTGAAATATTATATTTACTTAGTTACTTAATAACCTTCTAAACCCTGTCGAAGGTGACTTCTCAGTGTATATAGTTCAGCTCCATCAGTTCTCTAAATCAAGCCACTTAATGGATCGTGGTCTCCATTCGATACATGCTGGGAACCTACTTACATACCATCACGCCGTATTCCCTAAAGTGTTAGGCAGAGGTGAGGTACACCTACAGCTCGCCAAGTATGTTTTTAGGTCCCATGTAATAGGGGGCGAGCCTATTGCCATTAATCGGGCACGAAACCAAACTCCGAGTTGCTATTGAAAAATTCATAGAAAAACCCAATAACACTTTGCTCGACCTGGGAATCGAACATACGGCCTCGAGCATAGCAGTCACGCTTACGACCATCCGGCGCTGGGAGTATGCCCTTCATAATTGGAAACAGACGAAGGTTAAAGAAACTTATATTTATTTATTTAAAGGATTTACACTTTTACTATAGTTTGGTTATATTTCGTCAACATCAATTCATATTGTTTACATCGAACAGTTCTACTTAAAGGCTAAAATATTATAAATAGATATACAACGCAGTAAGGTGCCGATTAATTGTTCTCTCTGTTAATCCCAATAGAACAATGGCGTGAGCGTTTATTAAATATTTTTTTTTTGTATTTCATTAAGATTCAGAAATTGTATATTATATAGAGTTAGTCTTATAATATTTACATTCATATAATATCAAAGTTTCATTATAAAATATCTTATTTTGAATCGCGGGAAGTAATAAAGTCTTTGAATAAAAATTAGTATTTATATACAAAAGCCGGGTAATAGCTTGTCAAATACAGGTGAGCTCTGCTGCAACCTCCGATATATTCTAAAGCTGATTGCAATAGAGATATTAGAATATAATGCTCATATTTTATCTATATTAATATATTCATCAATTTATAAACGTTGTTCGCTATTTACAGTTGCTTTTCTCTAAACCACGTCCAGTTAATAATAGTCTTTCATTATACATATTACAGATAATACCTAAAAGGATAATAATAATACATTTGTAAAGTAAAATATCGACTGAAGTTAAAAGGTTAAATAATAAATTGAAATGACTGTATGAACGCCACTGAATATCCGTCAATATTTGTCAACGAAATAAATATTTCATTAAATATCTCTTTCATGATAATAAGTGTCATTTTTTTCTACTTTTTATTCTATTGCTTTGAGCCGAGCGCTCGGCTCCACAGCTGAGTGCGGCGCGCGGCCCACAGCACACGGGACGCGACACGCGACACGCGACACACGACACGCGACACGCGACACGCGACACGGGACCTGAATAATCAATATGATAATAAAAGATTATATAAATTGTATATCATAATATCGCGAACTAATACTGATCATCTTATTTTTGATTTTATTTTACAGTATATACAGGCGTATTTAAAATTAATAGTTCAATATGAGATAATTGCGATATCTTATTAATTATGATATAATAATGAACGGGGTTGTGTAATAAGTAAATTCTCAATAATAATGACTTTTTGTTTCCCGTAAGTTTTCTTATTATTATTTTTTTCATTCAATTATTTATCAGAGTACTTTAATTCTTCTATTTGTCGTGGTACTACTAACGCCCCTTCCCCTCAGCCGCACTATTTATTAAATGATAAGTAATAATGATATAAACAGGAAAATCATGTGTACATTAATTTATAGCTTTTTTTACAAATTTCATTCTTCGACTTCATAAAATAAATAAATTTTATCGATAAATTGTAAATATATGTACGTCATCCCTCATCAATAGTGGGATTCGAGGCGAGCGCTTGGAAGGATTCCAGCCTAGTGCATTCGGGTCAATAAATATGCATGAGTCGGACATAACGGATAACATTAGCCTCACCGGTCTCCGGTCACCCTGCTACCCCACTTTCGGCTGAGACTTCTCATATACTTCCAGTTTTATATTATTAGCTGCACCCCACGGTTTCACCCGTGTTCATTTTATCCGACAAACACCGCTCGGCCAACGCACCCGTGTACTCTATTATAATTGTTCTTCCCGTAAGTACCAGTTATTTTAATTTTTCATTATCTCCTAAACTATCTGTCCAAATAACATACCATAAAGAGCAAAATTTAACTTCATAAAATTGTCTTCATGATGAAGTAACTTTTGTTCGTAAGGATTAATATGCCTATTTGCCATGTCTAAAAATAATGCTTATAAATAGGCATATTAATCCTTACGAACAAAAATTACTTCATCATAAAGAAAATTTATGATGAAGATAAACTTTGTCTTTTACAGCATTCTATTTGGACGCATAGTTTCAGAGATAATACAAAATTAAAATAATTCAACACTCGGCTCGGGTCTATGTCTATAGTAGTTAGCGGCGTGAACGAGTCGTGCGATGTCGTGATGTGACCATCTGGCCGCCCGATAAAAATATTGTCTATACTGAAATATTATAAATCATCAATCAGTGATTTCTTTTAAATTATAAGCGGGTGAAACCGCGGTATAGTATTAGTATAAAGTACAGAATATAGATATAGATAAAAGAACATTAAAAAAAAATATTATGCTAAATGTTATGTATTAGTTTAACAATGTGATGAAGCAACAAGTCTACTTACGACTGAGAATTCAAACATAGATTCACCTAAAGTTTTCTACATTACGCTGTCTTGCGGCCATTTTCACTTACTAAATCTAACCTTTCGTCCTTACTTTCATTCCAATAACCTATTTATGGATAGTATTTCGTATCTAAATATATCCAAATCCTATAGCTTGGATAAATAAGAGGGAAACTGATAACTCTTTTAGGTTAAAGATAGTTATTACTTAGTACAGGTATGTACTAATGTGAAAGCGTGGGGCACAACTAGTTTTTCTAAATAGTCTGTTTACCAAAAGCAAATACGTCATAATGTTAGACAAGATCCAAAACGGTTCCAGTCTGTAGAGCACGAGCACCTGAAGTACCCCTTATAATGTGCATTCTCTGAGCCCCTGTGCTGCGAGTGCCGACTACCGACCCCTAGCGCACCCCTACTCACTACTTAGCAGTTTTAGGGAGCTCTCCCCCGCAAAAGTTATACTCCTTTAAGTAAATGAATATTGTTAATTTAACGTGGATTGCAAGCGTATAGTCACTTTGCGAGGTAAGCAGAAATACTTGAATGTACGCGGTACGGTTAACGTTTTAGGAATCTTAATAATATGTATTTCTATGTCTTTTTTGTACTACGTAGTTCCATTTGATATTTCATATGGTGAAGATTGAGAACCAACAGTCATCAAACGTACTGGTGAATAGTGAAACTGTTTTCGATTAATTTACACTGAATGTACTAGCGATACCTACAGAATATTAGTTGAAAGAATAAGTTGAGTCATAAATAAATTATTAGGTTTATTATAGAATATTATATTATATCGTGTGCATAAATAAAACGTAGTTACATTATACTCTTTGGTATTGAGGTAAAAGTTTAAAACAAAGTTTAAATTTTATAATATTCTTTTTATAGCAACGAAAACATGTTAGCGCAACTCGACGTATTTTCGTATTTATTTACAACTTTCACCATCATATTATGTTTTGTACTAGCTGTACTCGCGACTTCGCCTATGTGAACTTTAGAATTGGTATATTTACCGGGATAAAGTATCTTATGCCTTAATCCGGATTATAAGGTATCCGTTGGCAAACATATCACAACTCATAAATATATATGTTAAAATGATCTATTGCTTTCGGCAAAGGAAATATTATAATGGACCAACAGGAGCGAGATAATTTCCTAGTGCTGATCTGCGTATCCTCAAGCTGAAGCAGTAATGTATCCTGACAGCAGGACATGTTTATTTAGCATCAGATATCGTCGTGGATAAGGGAATTGTGTATTGTTTGAATAAAATATTACCGTAAATACGTTTTGCGTTGAAAAGGTAAGTCGTAGGCGCGCGCGGTCTCGGTGCCGCATTATATTTACGTAGTTGTAGTGGGTATGGCGGCGCACCTCTCAACTTAAGTGCTCTTGATTTCCTCAATTTTGCATAACATGTTCACACCTGTAATCTCGTTGAGATTACCAAGCTAATAATATTATGTTCATAAGTATTGTATTGAAGACACTGCAGGTTCAATACGTAGGTCACTCTTTTATTTTTCTTATCTATGACGATTATAATCCTTTTCCACTTTGTTTTCTTTTAAATCTACATATAATAATAGTAAATAATATTGTTACGTTTATTTACGGACCTCCGTCCGAGAGTGATGAACAAACGAACAGTTAATCTGTAGAACAATAATTACATTATCATTAATTGATATGTTTGCTTCAGCCGGCTAGGGGCGGAATCGAACTAGTGTTCTTTACCGAAACTATTTAAAGCAATGATGGCGCAAAACAAATATCGTGTCGATTGACTTGAGTTCGAATCCCTGCAATGCAAGCCTGAGCGCCCGGTGAAAGAAAACCATAGTGGAAATAATAGTGGTAGGCCATTTTCCAATGTCCGCCTGCTTAGCTACCACCCCAAGTAGAAAAATCTGTCGCCAAGGACCAATAGGTATTTTCCGGCAAACTGCACTTATGAGCAAATCCTCCTACAACACTTAGTGTATTACTACCATCAGACCTTAGGTCACATCATCACTTAAGATGAAGTTAGATTTTGACCAAACGCCAAAATTTGTAAAGAATTAAAAAGAAAATAAATATCTCGACTATTCTTGTACCAAGTATTGATTTATTATGTAATATAAACTTTATGTATACCGAGAGTGAAACTCGTAAATTGTCTTCTATTATTGAACCGATAACAATTTCCGAAGTAGTTAAAACTCTGGGGAAAATTTACCTTTTCATAAATAAAACTTTGAAGTTAAAACTTCTAAAAGTGTTCGTCGAACTATCATATTGTTAGCCAAGTGGTCGCTTTGAAAGCAGTTTCTGATTGTGTAACGCCGCGGTCTGGAGACTGGACTTCATTTTAAGAATTTGTACGAAACACAATGACATATGCGTATGATTCCAATTGCCGTCCATCACTGTGAGTTGTCATCAAATATATGAAACATATACGGCGAGGACTTCACTAATACGAGACAGGCAATTGCCATTTCCGCCGAGGTATATAATATAGTGCTTTTCTCAAACATTCATGGAAATATTGTCATTATTTTCAAAAAAAAGATCACACGAAATATCAAATTTAAGGACAAAAAAAACGAATCCATTGCAGGAGCATTTTTTGAATTTGGAACATTACAACGCTTCAACAATGTTGTATGAAACGACGTGCTGGGGTTATTAAATACTCTTTGATTGGATCTCTTTTATCATTCTTGACATGACCGTAAATTCGATACTTCGCGTGTTCTTTTTTTGAAAATAATGACAATATTTCAATGCATTTTTGAGAAAATACATTTTACAACTATTATATATAATATATGTAATTAATGACGGGTAATTGTAATTAATTGTTTCGCGTCTCCTCATATGACCCAATTAGGAGGTGGACTTTTTAGATGCAAAGTTTTCGTAACTGTTCGTAGTAAAGTTGTAAGCGTTGTTAGCTCAGAGTTGTGTTGTAGCGACGCGAACCGCTCCAACCGCTCCGACCGCTCCAACCGCTCCTGTGTTACATTGTAATAAGGTACATATTATGTGTGTTACGAAGTTACATGGTTATTGTAATGGGGATAGAACACGCATGAGGGAGGTCCTGCGTTTTATTTTGTAATATAATCTCATCTATAAATAATTCCAAATTGAGAACAGATTGTGTAATAGCAACTGAATATAGCTGATATAATAATTTGTCACTCAGACACAAAGTTTATACTGAGTGTAAGTTGAACTGGGAACTTCTGCGATAAACAGTAGGGATACAACCACTGCGCCGCATGGTATTGTATCGATATCCACAGCTCAATACAAATGTTATTAATTAACTAAACTACGTATCACGTATCCGTGTTACTTAGTAATTATAATGAGGTCCGCGCAGAGCTCAGTGGTGGGTGGGTGGGTTTAGGGCCACCATCCGGAGTGCGACTGAAATACTCATTTATAACCATACTAGCGGTGTGCCCGCAGCTCCGCGCGCGTTTATAGTTACGCAGTAGTTATTTACATCCCGTAATTTTATTTTTACCCATATCGTTGACATTTCATATGCCGCATCAATTGAGGAATGGCGTGTATTTCCCGTGTACAATTTTCATCAAATATTTTTTTTTATTTCTTTCTTACCAAAAGCATAAATATGAATATTCCTAATTTGAGATATGACGGGTTCTTCTTTCCCTTCAACTTTTACCCAAGTTTTATTTTCACCATATGTGGAATAACACAATGAAATAATTCACTTGTAGCAAAACTGTATAATCCAAATAATTTACATTATGTATATCGCTTAGAATATATAAACTCCCGCGAGCTGCGATTGACGGTGCACGTCATATTTCTATCATAAAATAAAACTGAAATTATGCCGTACTGCATTGTTAATCAGTTTAAAAACACTTCAGTCACTCTTAAAAAGAATAGTGGACTATCATTTCATAGGTAATTATTAGAAATACAATACATTTCTTATTAATTATAACAATGTCAATAAATCAACAAACCAGGCGATGTCATTTCACCATTATAGTGAATGTGCAATTTGGTGTTCCCATATTTTGTTCATAGAAACTTTCATCCCCTATTTTTTACCCTTAAAGTTTTATTTTCGTTACAAAAAGTACCCTATGTCCTAATCCTAAGGTCCAATCTATCTCTATACTAAAATTCATCTAAATTGGTTCAGAGGTCTAGGTGTGAAAACGCAACAGACAGAGATACTTTCGCATTTATAATCTTAGTATGGATTATCTGTGATGATTTGCTAAACTTTATCTATATATTGTTCGCATATTTATTTCGTTTTACTATAATTTGAAATCTACCAACATAACAATGTTGGCTAAAACGTATGATTTCAAAGTATATAACATCTATACTGAACGGTTCAATATGTTCACATATTCATAATGTACGTAGCGATGAATTATTAATGCCTTCATAAGTCCATAGCGAAACTCAATCGGAAAGTATCAGAAGCCTTTGACCGCGTCGCGACTTCAAACTAGATTTACGTTCAAAGTTTCAGATTAGCGGCTTAGAGTCTGGTCGCACGCGACGACACGAGACTCCGCGTCGCGTGTCGGTACACGGACGGCAAAGTTTTAAATACACGTTTTGTGTGAACGAACCTTATGTAAAACTTTGCTAATGCCGAAGCGAGGGGGTTTTAGCGTGACTTGATTTGTACCGCGATGGGGATGGATTTTCTTATCGTTTTATATGTAGCCCCATCTACTATATTCACTTTTGTAAATTAAATATAGTCGGCTAACACTTTTTTCTCAATTCGACGCTTTGATAGCTCCATGTTTGTCCAGAAATTGAACGAATGACCTTTCATAGTTTGACTAGCTTAGTGTATAACATAAATTTTAAAGCTCACTACTTATCTTTCGCTCTATCTACTAAGCTAACCAATACGTATAGTGCTAAACATATTGCAAGTTATTGAAACTTACGTATCATATTTAGGATTAGTACTTCTAGTAGCTTATCCATCCACACAAACTTTTGCATTTATAATATTAGTATGATAAGGATCAACTTGTTAGTATCTTTGCATCAGAAATAAATTATTTTTATTGTATTTGTGGTTCACTATTTTGGCGATAATAACTTGGCTTACGTATAAAAGATAGATATATGCTGTGGCGGGCTTTTTTGTAGGTAATTTTAAGATAAATATTTCCATTTTATATGAAATACGTATAACTCTAATGGTTTTTGAAGCGCATGCCAGAATAGCTTGAATTTTTCCTACTTACTTGACACTTATCGTTCGTTATATTTTGGACAATTCACACAATATCTTTATAAATTATAGCCTATGTGTTATTCTGATGTATAAACTATATTATTATAAAGTTTCATTAAAATCCATTAAGTAGTTTTTGCCTGAGAGAGTAACAAACATCCATCCATACACACATACTTCGCGTTTGTAATATTAGTAGGATTTCTCGATACAAATAATAAACCTACAGTATAAGATTGAGTCGGTTATGCGAACGAACAAAAAAGGTCCGTTTTTTATATATTAGTTCGTTTTAATAAATTCCATATTATTTTTATTTATTTATAAAAACCACTAATTGCGACCTGCGTTTATTATTTTATGTGTCTTACTATAATATAAAACATTATCTTTTGAAGCTTTAGTATTCGGTTGTGAACAGTTTCCTATTTAATATAACAAACTGTAATTACCTTGTATTCACTTTTGATATATCTATATGTGTAGTTTAGTGTTTTGATGTATTTATAAACGAAAATGTCACAAGTACCGCAACAAGGCTTCGTGCCCGAGAAGGTTCAGGAGTTCAACCGGAGAGCCTCCCAAGAACTGGAAGCTCAAAAGAAACCTCAAGAAACTCCTAAAAAGGAACCCAGTCAAAACGGAACCGAAAAAAATATTACACAAAAAGAAAAACCGGTTAAAGAAGACAAACCGAAAGCAGAATATGTCTCTCGACAAAATCAGGATTCCAAGAATCCGTTCTCACCTCACTTCTATAGGAACAGTCGTCCGCACGGACATTTTGAAATGGGTCCACGTGGTTTGGACTACTCGCCGCATCGTATGGGCGTTGAGTTTTCGAATCGTTTCCGTGACTTCGGTCCTCAGCGTTCCACCTCGATACACGGCCACGAGCTCACCGACGGCCCAATAAAGCCAGAACATTTGGGACATCGGAGCCACTACGGAAGCCAGATAGTTCCGGGTAACCATCCGGACGTTGTGTTCAGGCACGATTACTACAATCAGATGGGTTTCTCCCCACCTCGAGCATCGAGGTTCTCATCCCAGGAGTATCTGAACACTCCGGGGCAGTACGGGAGATGGCCAGACTACAGAGCAGAGTATCGGCAGCGGAGGCGATCCCAGCAAGACTTGCATTCTTTCGGCGAAGTACCTGAGTCAGGTATTTGTTGCTTAATTAAGTAGATAGCAATTTTTTGATGTTTTACAAATTTGCCTTTGTGCATAATCTCAGTTAATATTTAGTTGTGATGAAAGCGAAGACGATGATACGCCAAATCTAAAAGAGATTTATTTTTCTAATGCAGTTATTAGAATCTACCGTTTTACGGTAATTACCAAATTTCAAAATACCAGCCGAGCTCTAGTAATTGATCTAAATTATTTTATATTTACTTCCCATTTTTGTGTTTAAATCATGTTTCATCTCGTCGGTTTACATAGTTTATTTACGTGTCCTAGTTTTGGTAAATGTTATAACTAATGTGTTAAATGGCCGGATAGGAGTCGTATTTTATGATGCGGACGGGATACCAATGATATTTTACTATTAACGAGTTTGAGTTACACGCTGGTAACAACGTATGATATGGTAGATATGGTTTAAAACTTCTTGAGTTACGCGTGTCTTATTCTCACTTGCACTACTTTATATAGTTTGTGCATTGAATAGTTTCTATAACCACTTGTTCCCAGCCTGAACCTTTAAAATAATATGAACTTGTTCGTTCTTCTGGAAGCAGTATTTATTTTTAATCATTCAGATTGTTTCCCTGAAATTTTGCAACATCTAAGATATACTATTGCGTTCCGTTCGGTTTAAATCGGTAAATAATTTAAGTGTCCTAGAAAGTTGTATTATTACACCAACACCCAAAGTATATAACTATTATTTAAATATATATCCATAAACTTGTCGATATGACCAGTATAAATACTTCACTAATGGACTAAGGTCCCTTCCCGAGGGGAAACACGGCCTTCAGTTACTTAACGCATAATGGCTTGGAGATTTCAAATTCTGAGAAATAAATTTGTTATACAAAAATAAATCTGTTTTTTTCACTAAATTCATATTTAGTAAATTTTCGCGAATGCGAAGAGAATAACTGATAGTATTGGTGCAGGAGACAACGTCCGGTTGAACCCAAGACATTAAATCAAAATTATATAGACTATTCGCGATTTGTAAACAAACGCGAAACGCTATCAGTAACAATATTGCATGACCGTGTTAAAGATGTCGTGAAAACAATTTAATAATGTAATATGATAAACTCTAACAATACAATCAAATTTAAACAAATCATTGAACTGATATTCAAAACGGTTTAGATCAATTCACGACAACAACATTATGCAAATCATTTGATAACAGCGATAATGTTCCACTCGAGGGAGTATACGTGAGGAGTTCGAAACAAACTTTGATCGAGTAGGTAACAATAAAATTTGGACAAGCACGACTCCACAGTACAACAGTCCTTCGGCTTTTAGAATACACTTTGGCGAAATTACTGCTACCTATGTTCTTATGAGCATTATGAGTCCAAATTTAACGCATGTTTTTATTGAAATAATTACACTCTTTATAGTCATAATAAAACACTGATTGATCGTGCTATCGGAGTTCATGATACACTAGTTATTGTACGATTAAATAGGGTGAGGTTTCGGTGAAACAAAAAATATTATGTACCATAGATAATTTTAGGTTTTGCTTGTTTACTTGTTACTACCATCTACAAGTAAAAAATATACTATCATACACCTATTAGAGTATTTCTAGTGTTTTAGTGCTAATTTCCATTCTGTGCTTAGTACATCTTCATAACATCACCCATTAAATAAACTTAAGCAAGTAGTTATAAGAAGTATATATTCATATAATAACAAGCATGTGTGTAAATAGTCAGCAATTAGCGAGACAAAAACCCTAATCAGCCCTATACAGAAGTTAATCTGTTAACATTGACCCAATGTCGAGGAAATGTGGGAGAGGCAGAACCGCGGCCAGGTTCAACGACCCCGTCGAGAAGGCACACTCTCCAACCCCTATCGATCCATTCGAGCGTATATTATCGACTGCACGGTAAATGTACCCACTAGTGTTATGAATATTTTTGTTATTTATTTCATTTTTTAGATCGTGGAAATTATTATTTTTTTCTAAAATTAGGGTCAATAGATTTATTAATTTAAGAAACTTGAACTTGAATTGATGCTTCACGAATCGAAAGTATAAGTAATGGCTAAAGTTGCTCAAGAAGCACACATTGAGTTCAAAAGAAGTAATTTGTACTACATAACACAACAATGAACAGTTGACAAATACAATGAATCATATTTCCTTTTATTTTTTGGATTGAAGAGCTTTTTCCAAATCAGTTTAAGCACTCACGAGTGCTTCTTCTGTACTTAAACTGGATTAAATTTATTTTATGTAAATTCTCCTTTGACATGCCGCAAATATGTATAAAACTTTTTTGCAAAAATATGTTTTCATTCATTTTTTCCTTAATTTCAAGTGTTTTTGTATTAGCATAAATAAAGTACTGATATTTATTATAATAAATCATTGTGACTTATATTAGTTGGTTCTCGAGGTCTTCTCGAGTCTTAAACTTGTAAACATGGCTACTTCTTGGTTCAGTAAGTGTTTCAACGGAACATTACTAACAAGTCAGAATTTGAGTCTTGCTTGACTAACGTGGCTAACTAACTTATTGATACGAGTCCACTACATATTAGTAAATCGTCTATGGTAAAGCAAATACATTACGCTACTGGTTCAGCGTTCTATATGTGATAATAACTAGAAACTGTTATAACAAAATGTTATCGAAAACTGATTTAGTTGCTATACTATATTCCATTAATCATAATGCTTTCGGTGAGCTGTTTATTGATTGTTAAGTAATTAAGTGAAGTTTCCTTTTATCCTGCATGAGGATAGTTACCAATTGGGTAGCTGAATGGAAAGATTTTAATGAGGTTGGAGACTTTATAATAAAAAAAGTATTATTACCCGAGTGAAGAGCTCAGTATGTGTAGCATCCGCACCGAACCGAAATAGCGGTGGCTTAGCTACACTGGGTAATTTCGATACGGTAAAAAACGATGTTCAAAAACTAGATAGCGCTGGGACAAATACAATGCTCTCACGTACCTTGGACTGCTCCAACACTTGCGATGATATCCACCGACACGATTCAGGTCACCATACGAATTCAGATTCGGTTTTGCACAGCGATTCTTGTTGCGTGCCTCGCGATAAGAGCTCCAATATTCGACGAGTACATAAAGCATGACAGCTGTCAGCTGCGTTTGCCAGTCCCATTGAGTATTGATAATAAGGTTTTATATGAGTACGAAACATCCCGCCCACCAAAATGCCTATGGTATTTTCTGGTCAAATGATCAATTGGGGAACAAGGATCGGTAGATACGATAAGAACGGTAAAAACACTACGATATACTAAAATAGATATACGATAAAAGAATATATAAAATATAGATACATATAAATACATAGATATAATGAATTAAAGCGATTTAAGTTAGTCTTCTAGCGGTAGAGGACATAACTTAACTAACGGTCGTTGAATCGTATGATTGTTTGTGGTTTTAACTAATGCAATACGAGGAATACCATCAGTACCAGGCAGAAGATCCACAACTCTGGCAAGAGGCCATTGCAGTGGAATGCGATTATCGTCCTTGATAATTACCATTGAACCGATTTGTAGTGGTTTAGAATTTTTGGTCCATTTAGCGCGTTGTGTAAGAGAATTTAGATATTCGTGTTTCCATCTGGACCAGAAACTCTGATGAAAAGATTGTATCAACTGCCACCGGTGAAGTCGATTTAGTTTAACATTATATAGATCATCATCAGGAACAATAGTTAAAGGCTCTAAAGTAAGAAAATGTCCTGGCGTTAAAACTAATAAGTCATTTGGATCGGAGCTAATGAAACATAGAGGTCGCGAATTTAAAACAGCTTCAATTTGGACCAATAAAGTCGTAAGTTCTTCAAAAGTTAAGATTTGATCACCGACCACTCGAAGTAAATGAGATTTAGCCGCTTTAATTTGTATTTCCCATATACCACCAAAATGAGGAGCTGACGGTGGGTTAAATTTAAATTCAATCTTTTCTGCATTGGAAGCATGTTGCATAAGAGATGAAAGTTGATTTCTAGCTCCTACAAAGTTGGTACCGCAGTCAGCATGAATTATGTTACATCGGCCGCGACGTGCTACAAAGCGCCGAAGTGCAGCGATAAATCCGTCCGTCGAAAGAGTAGATACCACCTCGAGGTGTACTGCTTTGGTTGCAAGACAAACGAATAAACAAAGATAAGCTTTGTCGATCTTAGCACCTTGATGTGGTCCAAGTTTTATGCGAAAGGGTCCACCAAAGTTAACGCCAACGATACCGAATGGTTTTATTTGATTTACACGGTACGATGGAAGTTCTGCCATAAAGGGTTGCAAAGGCTTTGGATTCACGCGGTAGCATTTGATACATTTAGCGAGACGATGACGAATAGTGCGTTTTGCGGATACTATCCAGAATTGCTGTAGAAGCAAATATTGAGTAGTATTAATTCCCGGATGTAAATAACTGTGATGTATAAAATCAATTACTAGAAATGTAAAAGGATTGTTAGGCGGTAAGAGAGCAGGGTGCTTTTGTGTATATTCTAAGCCCGAACGAGAAATTCTGCCACCCACCCTGAGTACACCTAGTTTATCGATAAAAGGATTAAGTTTACGAAAATGTTTTGATAACGGCTTATTCAACTTTAGGTTAATGATTTCTCCTGAAAATGTAGTACCTTGTACATGTTTTACTAATTGCATCAAAGCATTGTGTCGCTCAAGATTATTGATAAACTTGTAATTATTAAAATTTAAATGTCTACATTTGTTAATGAAACGATAGATGTAAGCTAATACCCTAACAATTTTTTGCAAAGACGAGAAGCGGTTTAAAAGATTATCAAAAATGTTAGGATCAACTTTAGCGATATTTTTTGATGTTAGAACTATTCGTTTACGAGCTTCACTCTCAACAATGGCTTTATCTTCGTGTGATAAGCTAACTGAACATACTGACCAAGATTCTGGATTTTCATGCAGCCAATACGGTCCCGCCCACCATAACGTATTGTGAAGCAATTCTCTGGGGAATTGACCTCTAGAACAGATGTCAGCAGGATTCTCGCTTGAGGGAACATGGTTCCAGCATTCGATGGGTGTAATGTCTTGTATGTGGCTAACACGATTAGCGACGAATGTTGACCACCGTGAAGAATGAGAGCGTAACCACGAAAGAACAATTGTCGAATCTGACCAGAAGTAGACAGCGTCAATTTTAATACGAGAGAGGTAAGTATCGCGTAGGAATTTATATAAGTCTGCAAGCATTACGGCTGCACAGAGCTCGAGACGTGGTAACGAAATACGTTTTAGAGGTGCGACACGAGCTTTGGAGCAAACCTGGAATACGTGAATTTTACCAACGGAATTAGTAACACGCATATAGAACACTGTACCCAACGCATTTTCAGAGCTGTCACAAAAGCCGATTAGTTCACACGATTTTACATTTGGACATATGAGTTTACGAGGTATTTTTAGTTGCGACAATAGTGGCATTTGATTTCGATATATGCTCCAAGTATTGACGATTTCATCGGGTGGAGTTTGATCCCAGCCAACACCTAGAATCCAAAGCTTTTGAATCAAACATTTAGCTTGAATTGTAATAGGAGATAAAAATCCTAACGGATCGAAAATTCGCGCGATTTCACTTAAGATAGAACGTTTAGTGCATACTCGATTTGAAGGTTTGATTTCAAAAAGAAATGCGTCTACGGTAGGATCCCATCTGAGTCCCAAAACCTTCAACGTTTGTGTTTCCGTATTGTCGAGCGATACAGAACCTGTTAGACAATCTTCACTGGGAAGATTGGATAAAAGCTGTGGATTATTACTAACCCACTTTCGAAGTTTGAAACCTCCGAGATCAAAAAGAGCAACGACTTGTGATTTTGCATCTTGTGCGAGTTCAAGAGAAGAAAAACCGGTAATGACGTCATCGATATAAACATCCGATAGTGTGATTTCTTTTGCGAGTCGGTAATTATCTCCTTCGTCTTCAGCAAGTTGTCTTAGAGTACGACAAGCTAGATATGGAGACGAAGACAATCCGTAAGTCACTGTGTTAAGACGATATTCACGAAGGATTTCACTAGATGAGCTCCTCCAGAATATACGCTGATAATCACGATGATCGGGTGCAATTAAGATTTGGCGATACATCTGACGTGCGTCTGCCATAAACACGACGTTATGTTCTCGAAAGCGCAGAAGAATACTCAATATATTAGGTTGCAATTTGGGACCGATAAATTGTGTATCGTTAAGTGATCTAGAATTAAGATCTTTCGCTGAACCATCGAAAAGTATCAAAATATTCGGGCCATTGTTTGATGTTCCCGCCGAAATTAGGCAGAACGATTTTCGGAAAACGAATATTTTGTGATGAAGTCCTATGCGATTGAGTAGATTCACTTTTAGTTAATTTCCGGTGAATCGATAATATTCGATAATACATATCATCAAAATGTTCTTGGATTTCATTTTCGTTGTCATCCGAGTTATCTATTAGGTCTAAAATAGTAACATGCGCGTTCTCGAAACTCGACGTAATTTCTTTAACATCCTGATGATATGATAAAAATAAGTCGCTGTGTGAAGGGTCCTCTATAGCTAAAGTACCGATTTCCAAAGCATTTGCTAACCGTTTAATAGCAATTGTACGTTTTCTGCGTAAAGATGCTAAGTCTTGAATTGTATGAGATTGCTCAAAAGAGGTCGATTTAGCCTTTGTTAAATTTGGCATTTTACGCGTAGTATGTTTTCTAAGGATCGGCATCATGAACTATTTTAGGTTCGATAATTGAAAAAAGAAATTCAAATTAATTTGACACGTGAAGAAAAAAGAATTCAATTTTAAAAACGTAAACAAATGAATTTTCGAATTTATATTTCGATTTGCAACAAATGACAAAAATATGTAAGAAAATTTGAAAGGTCACAATATATGATAAAATATATTTATTTATATAAATAATACTATTTAGTCGATGAAATTATTATAAGCCGATGAAATTAATTAAGTACCGATGAAATATAGTGATTACTTAATTAGATCTTACAATAATTTCCGATGACACACAAATGATATATATGTGAAATATCTGTTCGATGGTAACTATTGTACGATTTAGATATATATGAATAGGTATTTAGGTATGATTACTCGCAATATTAAGTAAGAACTACGACGATGACCAGAAATACCACAAACATATACCACGATTGAGAATAATATCGGTGGAAATCCCGGGTTCCGGCACCAAAAAGGTGTAGCATCCGCACCGAACCGAAATAGCGGTGGCTTAGCTACACTGGGTAATTTCGATACGGTAAAAAACGATGTTCAAAAACTAGATAGCGCTGGGACAAATACAATGCTCTCACGTACCTTGGACTGCTCCAACACTTGCGATGATATCCACCGACACGATTCAGGTCACCATACGAATTCAGATTCGGTTTTGCACAGCGATTCTTGTTGCGTGCCTCGCGATAAGAGCTCCAATATTCGACGAGTACATAAAGCATGACAGCTGTCAGCTGCGTTTGCCAGTCCCATCGAGTATTGATAATAAGGTTTTATATGAGTACGAAACAGTATGTGATACGGAAATTAAGTTACAAAGAAGCCACTTGATAAAACATTTTAGTAAACTTTTTGTTACATTGTAGTATGCAAATGAAAAGTCCGATAGTGGGAAGTTGAAATGTGTTTGCTAATTCCAAAGCGAATGTTGTGTCTGCACTTGCTGAGGCGCCGACAGACAATTTTATTTTACTTGTGCCTTATTCTGTTTTTAATGAAACCTGTGTATTTGTTTCCCTGAGGAGATCGACAGACGGTTGTGATGATATCAGTAAACTGATCCAGAATAAACAGGATGATGACATGAAACGCGCCCAGTCTGATACAAAATGGACAATAAAATTCATAAAATATAAATAACTTTGCAATTCGCAAGAACAGGCTAAGATTTATTTTTTTACATACAAACACATTTATATCTCCAAATGTCCTGTTTATTGTTCCTACTTTGCCCATAACGCATATCAGAATCTTTTTACTTATATCCTAGACCTCTTTGCTCTCCACCATGTTTTGATTATATATTTCTAATTTCCCATATTGTACTTCCAGTTTCTTAAAATTATTTTTTGATTACATTTTGCCTTTTCCTAGAATCTTATTTTAAAGTAGAAGCTTTTCTTACTCTATTATTACTGCTTTAGCTTACACTTTCTTATCTATAATACATAATTACATAGCTTCATCATAACATGTCCAAATATTCTATCGACTGTCTAGTCTCGGCCGGCACACACTGTACTCGTTCATACTATAGGAATATACAATTTACTTTGGAATCGACTTCCTTTTTGAAGTGATAACTTCTTGGCAGAGTAAACCGTCGTAACGCGTTAGGATGCACTCTGTCTGGCTTCCCTTTCTCTCACGCATACTGCAGCAGTAGGCAGGCTCCTCCTCTCTCACTTTAATCAACAAACACCCTTTTTTCTTTTTCTTTAAATTAAGGTGTCACTTCTGTCGGGCGTCCCGAGACGCACATGTTTTTTTTTAACTGCAACTATATATAGAGGCAAACCTCTAAACATTATTTCATATAATTATTCTTGATTAAACATTAATTGGCTTACAATCTCATTTTTGTTGTTTCTATTTATTACACTAACAGTTTATCTATGTTATTTTTCATTGTCAAATGTCACTGTCACTTGTAACTGTTGTCGGTTACTTTCACACTATCTTTCATTTGCTTGCTATTTATTCCTTTTTGCAGCTATTAATCCTACTTTTAGCATAAAGTCTATCAAAATTTAACGCGTTTCCTCCTCAGCAAAGAGTGTACGCAAAATGTCTTTTTCTAATTTGTGCTTTTACTAATGCAATTTAAAAATAACCTGAAAATTAGTGACAACCCTAAATATTGAAGAATGGGTTGTGAGTGTAAATTAAAAAGTTAGAAGCAAGTGCGCTAATATCACATAGTGTATTTTCGCTGCAGTTCCTACTGACTATCATATTTAGTTGACTTCTCAGAATGTTAGCCTTGTTATCCTTATCCAAAATGTATAGCATAATTATAAATATTGATCCGTATCAATACTTTTCTATACGGTATGCATTTTCTGTGGTATCTAAGTGCTAGTGTTATTGTTCTATTTCTAAACAAAACACACAGAATTGGTCCATATTAATATACTCGTATCTATTTATACTTCAAAACACAGAATAAGATAAGTTCCAGGCTTTATATATAAAATAGAAATAGAATTTGGAGATGACATAAAACCAAAATTAATGTACCAAAAGTAAATTTCAAATATGAAGTTAGTTTTTCCTTAGTACTTAGATAATAAAGTAGTCTTGAAGGTACAACAAGAATAAGTAAGTTGTTTCGAAGCCAAGTTTTATAACAAGTGACGTAACGTCACAACAAGTTCTAAGTTGATACTCGGAAAGAAATGTAATGAAATGGCAAAGCTGTATGTTGTTCCTTATATACAAACGTATGCACTCAGTTTAGTTTTAAGTAAGTACTATGTAGAAAATTTAAAAAAAAATTTCTTCTATGAATATAAAACTCAGTCGAGTCACGAAGGTCTTCTTTGTTTTACATTATATCCATAATCATCATGTATCAACTACCGAACCATTCTCTGGAACCAGAGTATTTATAAAAACTAGCGATCGCCCTAAGCTCGAAGTTCGACCAGCGACTTTTTGATTATAGATTTTTTTCCGTTTGACATTTGCAGTATTCATGAACCTAAACAATGAATATTATCTACACTACTTGCTGGCCCTTTTCGTTGAGTGACAATGTCAATATTTTGGGGGGTCTAAGTACAATGACACTGGTCAGTTTAGGATTGGCAGTATTAATTGATTTAATTGAATATATTAGTGACAGATTTTATAGATAAATTTTAGCTTTCTGCACTCCTTCTCCATATAAACTTTAAACATGCTAAATCTCACAGTCTTACGTGCACGCAATACGCTTAAACTTTTGCTTCACGTATTAATATATAGATACAAATTCTGAATGCATACCTACAAGATTAAGGAATATAATCCTGGAGCGACGTGTCAGATCGCTCGCGCTCCGTCTGGGAACACAAAAGAAGTAATTGTATGCGCATTTATTTGCATTATGATCTTTGCGTTTTATACACCTCGAATTTTCAAATTACCGCAATCATCTTCTTGGTAAAACGTTAGCATTTATGTAGTTTGCGGTAACAAGGCAAAGAAAGCAACATTCATATTTTATATGATAAATCGCCGTCGCTGCCTTTTCGAGTATAACAGTGTTGTTTACACAACACCAACGAATCTGATCCCACTCAGTTCTCCCCTACAGGTTTGTTAAAGTGCATGGATGTTAACATCGAATACCTACATAAGTTTCAATTATTACTAACATTAAATCGATCACAAGTCCGTTACATACGCATCATGGACATAGAGAACTCAATTGTAAACCTATTTATGAGTTTTGTTACTATGAGTGTTCTTCTTTCTTCTCGGCATAGAATTTTTTGTAACATTTACAAACTTATAAATTTACTATGCTATAGTAATTTGAAACAGTTTTAATAATATTGAAGTTTTAAAGTGAATAGAGAAGAGTTATTTAAGAATAAAATTCTTATGCATGACATGCAATCGTACGAGTATCTACGGGTAATCATATATAGGTTTCTATGCCTCTGAGAACTTGCTCGAATTACTAGTCTAGAGCGAGAATGTTTATTTTACTACCATAATATATTTTACGGTGGAAGTGTTTAGTGCGAGCACTACAAGTACTGCTTAGCGATAGGAATAACTTCGTTACCGCTGTACATTGTACAGTAGTTGAACTTTACGGCGGTTTCTCTTACCATATAGTATTTAGCCGTGTTTTATATATTTTATAGAAATGTTTAAATTCCTAATGCCCGTTTTCACCAACGTACCCTTAACATACCTCTAACTAAGGGATCCTTAAGCTAAAGTGTTTCCTAAATCGGCTACCTAACTTATTTCGTTTTCACCAAGCTAAGAGTTACTTACTAAGGAAACACTTAGTTAAGTGTCAGTTTTTATGTCAAGTCTGTGTTATTGTCAGTTTTTTTGTCAAACCAACGTTGTGATACACCAATAGTTTAGCAATAAAAAGTTTTATGAATTATTTATCATTCTTAAGTGATTAAAATATATTATTATTATTTAAAAAAAAAATTGTTCTTTGGTAAGCGGAGCACTTGCGAACAGCCGGAACGATATGGCTTTTTAAAATGGTAATAATACTCCAAATAAGGTTTTAAGGAAAAATAAATAAATAAATAAAAATTAATATTGATATCAATTAATTATTAAAATAAAAAACTGAAACGAATTTTTTCTATTTGTTTGTTTTTTAACTCTAGACTTATAACTCATGATGGATATACGTAATACGTTATTATTTCTGAAAAAAGCGATAAGTAGGTGGCGGTAGGCGAGTTATTGAGTGTTGGAAAAGGCATCGGAATATGTTTCAATTATAGTCCATTAAAAATATGTTCTAAAATACTACTACACTGATACCACCCATATATACCACTGTGGCAAAATATCTCTATGTACATAGAGCTGATTTATAGGTTAACACGGATTTACCCTGTCAAAAATAAAACCTTATATGATAAACTAATTTAAAAAGAGGTAAATATTTTACACACTGCATTTTGATAACCTATATCTAGCAAAAAATATTTGTTGTCTTATTTAAAAAAAGACCAGGCCTTTGTCGGTAAATGCGTGTCTTCTATTAATTTCCCAGTTTCTTTTCTTCTTCTAAAGGTTCCAAGAACAAAAATTGAACTTACATTTTAAGACGCTTAAAACAAGAATAACCAGAATTGTTTTAAATAAACGTCACTTAGCGCTAAGGAGTTGAATTTCTGTTCCTTAAAATTTAGGTAACCCTTAAGGTCTTAGATGTCCCTTAGACATTGGTGAAAACAAAATCTCCCTATGTGGTCACTTAAATGTACTTGAAGTGTTCCTTAAAATTAGGGGACGTCGGTGAAAACGGGCATAAGCCACCCTAACTAATAATATTACTCATGAGTCCGTTCACTGCAGATTATCAGATCACTTGTAATCAGTGGAATAGGAAGACTGATATATACCATAAATCCAATAATAATCATGATTGTGAGTTGTTATGTGGAAATATAGCATGAATATGTACATAAGCCGGTTGATAGGGGGCGCTAGTGGTGTGAGGGTCTAGGGGACGGTCGATAGCTGATAGAGATCTGTAACGACCGAAACTTGGACGGTGATCACCATCGCTTAATACCGTACAGCAAATCATTATGTACACGTTTTCGAAACCACCCGCTTTTATAGTAATGAAGAGATATATTTTCTTTACAGTTTTATCGGTTCATCTCCTTTATTTAGTAGATTAGACTGCCAAATCTAATTGTACCACTGAAGTTAGAACTGTTAACAGTATTTTTTAAATTAATTTAGTTATGACTACTGAAACATTGAGTCTAGCCAAGACTCAGCGTTTATAGTAGATTATTTTTGTAAATTGTATACATTTACCGATTTTAATTAAATAGCTTACATTATAGATATTTAAAAAAATACATCCTTAAGAAATAGTGTTATTATATAGTACCAATGTAGTGATGAAAATAAATTTTTGTGTTTTACTACTTAAAACAAGCATAACATACGTCGATGTGGTGATTGAAGCGGTCTTCGTCGAGAAGACCTCTCTGCCTGGTAGTGATTTATATGTACACGTTTACACAATTAAAAAGGTATTATATTATATATTTTATGCGAAAATATATCCGTTTAATGTGTTCGGTTGGCTTCCAAGTGATTAAATATAAAGTAACATAATAACATATGTTTAGTTAACAAACAGCAAGTAGCACTATAACCATTATAGATTACGTTAAACATTATTCTAGTTTAAGAAAAACACTTACCGCAAATAATATGTAATAATAATAACAAAGGAAATCATTATTGCTGTCCACGTGTTAATAAAAACGATTCTGTTTTTTATTAGTCTTTGCTAAAATAAATATTTCCTTGGATTGTATAATTTATGGATCAGCAAAATCGTCGTTCAAATACTTAATGATGTTTTCTTCTTCTGTGTTGACCTACATTCCGAGAACTCCGCGGGAAGCAATCATTTAACGATATTTAAATCGGCTACAAAACAGTTATTACAAAGTTATGGGAGGTTGCTGTAAAACTGAGAGCCTCCGTTTTCTGAAGATGACTCGTAAACCTTGCTACATTGAAATGTATTTCAAATTATTTTCGTTACGACTAACAAAGTGGAAATTTAATTTTGTGGTATTTTTTTTTTCTACAAGCTTTCATAAAATGAAAAAGCACGTTTTATTAAGAATAGTAACATTTTTAATATATTTCTAAACTTTTTTTACGTAATTATGTTTTACAAAGGAGAAAAATTGTATTAGACACGAGGGGGATTTTATTAAAATTTATTTCAATTTACAATATACATTATAATAGTATTTATACATTGAAATTTTAGTAGAAAAGTATTAAATATGGTGTCAATATACATAGCTATCGATAGAATTGATGTTTAGCTGAAATTTTTAAAATATTACAACGAAAATTACCGGGAACGGGGGTACCCTTGGTAATGTATCGCGTGTGTGCCCGATCGACGACATTCCGTAGTCCACGCGAGCGCAGTCGCGTGCTCAGCTAGTTTATATAGTTCAAGAAGCCATGCACCGTGGACATCCACAACTACATAAAACATGATTGCTTATTTCTAGAGTTGTGGTATTAATGAGTTATGAAAAGAAGGCCTATAGGCTTCGTCTGACAATACTGTTTTTAAGTAAAAATGTTATGAACGAGTCGCTATAAATTGTAGTATTGTTACAGTTGATAGGAATTTAACGCGAGGCGAGGTTAAGTAGACCCTCGAGCGAGTACAACTCTGTGTACATATTAATTAACATGGAAACATTTATTTTTTACCAAAGTTTCAACACAAATGCATGTTATAGAACAAATTTAGCAGAGTGGAGGTGTCCCATACCTTGCATCGGAACATCTGTGCTGTGTTCGTAATAAAATATATGCGTAATATGTAACATAGGTAGTGATGAAACGTACGTCTTTTTAAAATTTACAAACTGTTTCCGGTGACGTTTATCGCATTCTTGTTGTGAATTTTATAGAGTTCTGAATCCTTTTCAGGATAATTTGAGATTATTGACATGTCATAACAACGATATAGTAATGATAACATTAGAGCGTAACGTAATCAATGTTACCAATCTGTGACAGAAATATTTGCTGATATTGTTGGGTGTGAACAAACTTAAACTTAAGTACATTATAAACTTAAAAGCTAAATGGTATAACTCTTTTTAATATTGTCAATAAACTTTTAATAGTATCACGAACCGGTACTTAGGTAAGACCGAATTAAGATAAGGTCCGCGTGTGTCCAACACTATCGAATTGTTAGGTATAGACGTACAGACGTACAGACGTACAGTCGCGAACAGCTGCGCGTATAATAATAAACCGCGCACATAACAGTTTTACAGCGTTTTTCGTTTTATTACCCGGCCGAATTAGATTTACGGTCGTACTCAGTCAGTTCGACTTTTCACTTGACTTATTGTGTACGTGAAAATAAACTTTGTGCTAGTTGATATAACGTATTTGTTTATTGCTTTATTATTTGTATATTTTAATATAAATTGGTAATTGAATTCTTTGTATTAGCAGTCGCTGAAGCTATTGTATGATCACCTAGATGGGTGGTTTCCTTTTAATACGATCAAATTATAAGTTTTCTCCAAAAACAAGACGACGGTTAGGTTTTCAATTCAGATGTTTTATTTATGGACGCTCAGCCGTAACTTGTTTGTCTATGAAACGATTTGGATGATTCTTTTTTCGTTGGATAGATCACCTCCAAAGGCGGTCGGCCCCATTGGGATTGAACCTTCAAACTCGAAGATACACAAGGGAACTCTTCAAAATCATTGAAGTTGTATTTCTTTTTTGTTAACAATTGTCTTGTTCAATTAAACTCGATGTTTGACATTTAAAATTTTGATTAAACATTATAATATACTTAACATAATCATGTAAATTTAAAGTAATTGTTTTATTCTTTAGGTTGACTGTATTATACGGGTGAATCTTGTTGGAGGCTAAGTAAAAAAAGTATTTTGTTAAGATGTCATTAATTTCTTGTAAACGACTTTATAACGAATATAAAATTACATTTATTTATAGCTTTTAAGTACTGTTTATCTTACAGGAACTTGTATTTTACGTTTTTCATAATTAATATTAAAACGAAAGCTTTGACTTTAATAAACAAAAGAAAATCCGGATTCCAGGGATTCTTCTCTAATAAATAAAATAAGGATTGGGCAATGAGAAATCAATCCATACGAATATAAATATTGATCGGTGCGGCGCGGCGGCGGTCTTAAATCTCGATCGGGTAAAAATAAATATTTACATTCAAGTCAATCGTTAAAGAAGACAGTATCATTATGAGGAATATGTCATTTGAACTTTACCTTAAGTTATTATTAAATTAACGTTTTATTTAACAATATTTTATATAATGATATTCGTGTAGTGTATAGAGGTGTCAGTACAAGCATGTGCAGTGCGTATCCAGATTGAAGCGACGTATTTAACTCATAAGCGTTCACGAGGCGTATTTTTTAATTAGTTCAATCAGCGAAAGTTTTGGTATAATCTTAAAATAAAAAGTGTTCAATGTAAACTCAGAATTGTTATAGAATTACTTACTCAATCATTCAATTTTGACGTGACAATGTCTTATAAATTGGTTTGCCGGGTGACACTTCAAGAAACTGCGTTACGCTCCGCTCACGTTATGCGCTCACAATGAGAGCGAGTGAGAGGCAGCGTCCCTTCCACTCAGGGCATGGTTACCCGCCTAAGAGCGGAGAGACAGACATAAAGTCGTTGTCACGTAAAACTTTCGCCCGTATACCGACTTTACAGGCAACCAATTTTTTTAAATCAAACTTGCCGAAGTTTGTTCATGTAATCTATATCATTAAGAGAACTATAAGAACTTACTTAATTTTTATATTTTGGTCTTACTGTACTGTTAACCATAAGGGACCTGAAGCCTCAGACGGCTTTTGCAGCTTCATCGGGCTTGGGGGCGAGCGCAGCCGCGAAAGCGTGGCAATAAGCTCAAGGGTGCCAAAGTGATCGAACCTCGTCTTGAGCTGTTGCCAAATATGCAACATCGCGATTTGACTAATTACCTATCTGTAGTACTATCTAACTAACTATACGTATCTCTTGTCTCTGAGAGGAGGGAAGAAACATGCGTATATGTATTTGGTTTACACTAACTAGCAAAAAAAAAAGTCTACGTTCTAAACGAACTAAAGATCGACTATATAACGTGAGAATCTTTTTTTTTTATGGCTATATGTTAGCTTATGTATCAGGGACATTTTACTTGCCGAGCATATAAAGAGATGCAAGCGGCCCTGTTCTTGACTATACGAACATGTGCATTGAAGTTACATCTATTGTCGAGGGTGACATAGTGAATATCTGGGGATATTTAGTATTGATGGTGGTAGTGAAAAAGTGGAGTGGTTCAAGGGTCTTTCGTAGTTGTTCGGGATTAAAGAGAATCGCGGCATTCTTTTCGGTATTGATAGCTATGCGCCATATACGAAACCATCCCCCGAGAATGATTATGACACGTTAGGTACAGGCCCTGAGTTGACGTCTGTTGCTGTGTGTGGAATAGATAACTGATACCTACTTAAATTGCTATCATTGGCAGCAAGAATAGGATTCGCGTATTTCGTTCGCTAAATAACTGAAGAAGAAAATATATACGGTCTACCGAGACCAAATAATGGGATTTTTTTCGATATTTTAACTGTCAAGTGATCAACTTAAGAGTTTTTCTTGAACTTTAACAAAGTAATTACCTAAATGTAAATGGTGCCATTATGAAAACGAAAAGGAAATATTCGAAAAGTTTTTAATGTGATCAAATAAAAGACTAATTTCAAATTACAAAGTTTTATCGAGTGTTTGATTCCGCTATTGTGATAAATTATTTTTGCTTTTTTAATATCATTAAATAAGGTCAGTTCACATTTCACGAAAATGTGTAACGAAAGAGAGGTAGCATACCATATATAGATGTATATAGGTTTGAGGCTGTGAGAGAATGAGATAGATAACTTTTCTTTATACTTTCCCTATCCTTCGTCTATTCTTAATGTATTCAAAATATATACAAAGAGAGGGAGAGAGAGAGAGAGACGTTTTATCTTCTAGTGCGTGTGAACTCACACTCAATTTTTTTAAATAATTGATACGTGACATGTGAACTGAATAATCGTGTTCATCGGTTGATATGACCTCACTTTTAGATTTATTTCCTAGCTTGTGGTCAAAGGAAAAGGAAATAGTACAAAGTACACGAGTTTTGTATCATCACGCGAAACATGTTGATGTTGTGAGTTCTAGTGGAAATAAACACAATTCCACTGTATAAACATTACCAACTGGAAACAGAAATAAACATGCGCTCTAGTAATATTACAGAATGTAATTATGTATGTTTGTATGTAGGCAGCGGCAGGCATGTTTATAATATCTTTGCATAGGCGAGAAAATGATGCCATGAGGATGTTACATTTTCGAAGTTGAAAGTGTCATGATAATTTGATATTTAGAATAACCAAGCCTGCATTTCTCGATGTTATAATTTATCACAGCATTAAAAAAACATTTTTTACGTGTAACGCTTAAAATCATTTCACCATTCCCCCTTTTTCCACCAAGCGCTGAGCCGTATATAATAGCGCGTAGTAAATAATTATGTTGATTTGTAACCTTTACTTTTATAGTGACATATCTCTATAGTTATAAATTCAATTCCTTAGCTGTCTCATTTGTTAAGTGAAAATATATCTCCCAATATAAATATAATCATTATCTATGTTCTAAGCTTTGGATCGAATAGTAAGCACGTATAACTTACTAATTTACATTAAATCAAATCAAATGTTTTTCACGTTGGTTACTACTTCTTATTAAGATTTTTTCTTAACACTAACGGTTTTACAGTAGTGGTACCAATTTATACAAGCATCTCGTTTCTATAAATATTGTGGAGATTGAAAACATGATTTCCGAGAAAAATCGTAATGAAGCTGTTTGTTGTCAATGAACGCGGCCGACCTAGTTCCTATTCGTTTGCGTCGCGACTGAACCGGGTAGTGGCATGACGTCGGCGCCCCGACCTAGTTCCTATTCGTTTGCGTCGCGACTGAACCGGGTAGTGGCATGACGTCGGCGCCCCGACCTAGTTCCTATTCGTTTGCGTCGCGACTGAACCGGGTAGTGGCATGACGTCGGCGCCCCGACCTAGTTCCTATTCGTTTGCGTCGCGTCTGAACCGGGTAGTGGCATGACGTCGGCGCCCCGACCTAGTTCCTATTCGTTTGCGTCGCGACTGAACCGGGCAGTGGCATGACGTCGGCGCCCCGACCTAGTTCCTATTCGTTTGCGTCGCGACTGAACCGGGTAGTGGCATGACGTCGGCGCCCCGACCTAGTTCGTATTCGTTTGCGTCGCGACTGAACCGGGTAGTGGCATGACGTCGGCGCCCCGACCTAGTTCGTATTCGTTTGCGTCGCGACTGAACCGGGTAGTGGCATGACGTCGGCGCCCCGACCTAGTTCCTATTCGTTTGCGTCGCGACTGAACCGGGTAGTGGCATGACGTCAACGCCCCGACCTAGTTCCTATTCGTTTGCGTCGCGACTGAACCGGGTAGTGGCATGACGTCGGCGCCCCGACCTAGTTCCTATTCGTTTGCGTCGCGTCTGAACCGGGTAGTGGCATGACGTCGGCGCCCCGACCTAGTTCCTATTCGTTTGCGTCGCGACTGAACCGGGTAGTGGCATGACGTCGACGCCCCGACCTAGTTCGTATTCGTTTGCGTCGCGACTGAACCGGGTAGTGGCATGACGTCGGCGCCCCGACCTAGTTCCTATTCGTTTGCGTCGCGACTGAACCGGGTAGTGGCATGACGTCAACGCCCCGACCTAGTTCCTATTCGTTTGCGTCGCGACTGAACCGGGTAGTGGCATGACGTCGGCGCCCCGACCTAGTTCCTATTCGTTTGCGTCGCGTCTGAACCGGGTAGTGGCATGACGTCGGCGCCCCGACCTAGTTCCTATTCGTTTGCGTCGCGACTGAACCGGGTAGTGGCATGACGTCGACGCCCCGACCTAGTTCCTATTCGTTTGCGTCGCGACTGAACCGGGTAGTGGCATGACGTCGGCGCCCCGACCTAGTTCCTATTCGTTTGCGTCGCGACTGAACCGGGTAGTGGCATGACGTCGGCGCCCCGACCTAGTTCCTATTCGTTTGCGTCGCGACTGAACCGGGTAGTGGCATGACGTCGGCGCCCCGACCTAGTTCGTATTCGTTTGCGTCGCGACTGAACCGGGTAGTGGCATGGCGTCGGCGTCGGCGCCTGCGCAAAATACAACAATTTTTGAGCTTTTAAACGATGGATCGAATGTTAATATTGAGGTAGTGATAAATATGATAGGATATAGATGAATACCTCTAACGTACGCTCCACCCTTAACTGCAAGTGGTACATTATAATAAACTATAATTTAAAATATCAAAAGGCATTAGTGTCTGTGTAGAGTGCAGCTTCATAAGCATGATCGTTAAGTTGTATTTCATCATCAGCCGGTGTGTAAGAATTACTTTGAAACTTTTCTTAAGTTATTCGTAAACCGGTGTTCTTGATATATTTATATAATCTGTAGTGAAATTTGTGGAAGTGAGAGCGAGAGTTATTCCAGCGAAATCTCTCCATAACTTGCTAAAAGACCTCGGCCTGTCGAGAACTGCAGTAAATTGTTTTAGAACGGGTATTTAAAGCAGCATTAACAGGCTCTTATCAAATCTGGCTTGGCAGGGAGGGTATCGCGGGCAGTCAAGGTGAACGCTGATATGCATCATAAGGGGGCCCCTTAAACCTACACCTGGGTCGCAAGTCCCGGGGGCTACCTGTGTTCCCTCTTTCTGCCCCAGTGTACAAGTAGTTTAAATCAATGCAATATCAATTTAATGTCTGTAGGTTTGAGGTCCGCCACGTAGTAACGCATTTCTCTGAATTCCCTTCAATGTACTAATTTGACTGGTAACCCACTCGTAACCTTTAAAAATGTTCTAGAACCACTGTAAGAGGGGAAAAATATAATTGTGGATTTCTCAGCGTTTGAAACTGCAAATACGTTTTGTGCTGGCGTAGTGATTTATCCATTGCTTTCCTTGGAAAGAGGCCTTTGCCCAGCAATGAGAAGCTAGCAGGCTGGTTTTATTGTTATATTATGAATATTTTAAATTATTGTATTATATTTGTTTACAGGTAAGATGAGATTCACTCAGGTCTGCTCAGCTCACCAAATAAGTAAGATTAGATGTAACTTTTTTTACTATATCCATATATAAATAAAGAAAAACCTGATCCAAAGATCCACGATTCACTATCTTTGAAGTATAGAATTAAATTAACTCCGGGTAGAGACAGTCAAGACAACTGCCGGGGCTGTGGGACTCGCCGGGAATTAATTCCTTAATTTACAAAGAAAAAACGTTCCAGTGAAGTTGTTTATGCTACTGCTAGTTGGCTATTGTTTTTATATAGCACTATTAAGCGAACGGTTTTTCTCTTGAAAACAGTGTAGGATTGTTTATAAAAAAATTAACACATTTTATGAAGAAATCGTAAAGCTCCTGATACCTAAAGTTTAAAATGAATATGAATATTTGAAATCAAACAAATGCGTTCAATAATGTTCCAGTTTTTTTAAATGTCACTGGATACACGTCCTGTATGCTATACTTTATAATTATTTTTATAATCTTCAAACGCCGAAGTATTTGTCTGTTTCGTTGTGTTGCGGCGTTTCTATCCCTCGTGTTTTTTGGTAAACTATATTAAAATTATGTTTACCTGTATGTTGTAACGGCTACTGTTTATTTTATTTTATTATAATTTGCCCATTAATACGTATTTCGCAAGGGCTAAGCGACAACTAAAATGGCTGAATATTGGCTTCAAAATGGCAAATTCAGATTATGTTTGGCAAGTTAGTTAAGGATGGTATATAATATGAAATTGTTATTTTGAAGCCGATATAGCATTTCTGGTATCGCTTTGCCCTTGCGAAAACGTAATTAAAGGGCCGATTTCATTGATAGTTAACTGTTTAATGTTTTTTTTTTTTTTAATATAATTGTGATACCTTTATTTCATTATAAACAATTTATTTTACACGTAATATATTAATTTATGGCACAGGATTTGAAAAATATCAAATTGGATACGAGTCATTTTGTCGGTGATCACAAACCATAACCGCGAAAGCCGATTGACGACGGTACAAATCTATCTCATGAGTTATATTTTGAAATACATAACTTAAAGTAGATGCGCTTGTTTATTTTACATCTACGCTGAAATAGGTACCGTCGTTTATAGTAGATGCACACATACCAAATCAGCGAACCCAAACATACCCAATACCCGTGCAAACAAAGGATTTATATGAAATACACGCTTCAAACACTTTCCCTCGATGACATATGTACATATATTATTTATTATATTATTCTCCCTTGGAGAACAAAAGTTCGCTCTGAATCCCTCGGTGACCCGTTACAAATAATTCGCAACTTTATTTTAAGAAAGATAAAGTCCGGAATTCGTCGAATGAACACTTAGCGGTAGCCAGTGAGTCCTCGTTGATAAAACATAATCACATTGGAACCTTTCACGATTGAAGTATGAGACTTATTATATTATTTAAGGCAATTATTCACTTGTTATATGAAGAATAAGGTTAAGATTGATTTAAGAGATAGTAATGCATAAATCATACTATAATAGTTTGAAAATGAAGTTATCTTGTGAGCGAGTGCATTGCGAGAATTTAATTTTTGGTATCTGCTAGAGTATGTCCCAATACTATGTGACTAACGCAATGTTGCAGGCGAGCGCTAAGGGATGCTGTTGTATAATACCGCGAGAGTGCCTGAATGTTTTTCCTGCCGCTGAAAACTCAAGCCTATTATCGTACAAATTTTCTATTGAGCCTTCATTGTTTCTATCACACTTTGATGTTTTAATGATGACTTGAAAAAATTCATGTAATTATGTCATTCAACTCGAAAGTGACGTATAAATAAACAGTTGAGTACATCATGATTAATTGTGAAAATATGCGAAACAAGACCTATATTTCAAATGGTTAAATATGTGGTAGTTTATTGCGTGTGAAAGCGTATACTTCGCCCCCAGCGCGCCCCCAGCGCGCCCCCAGCGCACCCCTAACTCGGCACTGTTCAGAATAGATAAATCAAACGCATTCCGTGCTAAGCGATGACGCTTTGCTAATTATTCAGTGTTTTGTTAGAGCTGAATCCAATTACATGTTGATATCGGCGCGGGTAACACGGTCTTGTTTACTATAATTGACTTTAAATGTCATTATTATAGCAAGTAACCAAATGCTAATGAATTTATTTTAAATAATTTGAAAGGCTATATTATTATTGTAATAGTGTTATATATTATATTTGTTTAACATATAGTTTGCGATGACATATTACGTCATGCCTATGTACTACATAAATATTGTATAATTAATTAGTTCTAGGTCGTATTAAAGGAGTAATAAACAAAAAAATACTATAATTAATTACAACCAATGTATTCTTCAATTTACCTAAAAGAAGTTTATTTGCCTACAAGCTTTTTTTGTTTTTAACTATATTTTCTGTTGAGCTGCAATTCTATAAGTTATTTTAAACCTTCATTTGACCAATGTCAATAAAAATATGTATATTATAGAAACAATATCTCTTATGTGATACATAATAATCGAATAGAAAGATAGGCAGTTGGGGAAATCTAATCACGGCACCGCACCCCTCGCGCCCCTCGCGACGCACCATTTCAGTATGTATGTATAATATCCAGACAGATGAAAATGAGGCTTAGATGAAAACGATTTAGAAAAGTAAAAGTTGATTCCGGGTAATAAAATATCGTATTTCGCCACATATTTGGTACCGGTAGGTACAGATATCAGAACATTTACGATTTATTTAATAGAAGTTCGTGTGTGTCGCGATTGGAACCACATTCAAGAACTAAATGTTCCAAAGTTCTTTATAGTTTACCTGAAATTAAGAAATGGATGGTTAGATTTAGAATTGGAAACGTGATTCAATAATTTAAAAAATTTAACGCATTTGCGTGTGAATATAATAAGAGATTGTGAATTAATACCATTCTGCAAAAGTTAGATTGTTGTCGGGTAATGCCTGAGGAAAACGCGGCCTCACTTATCAGAGCACGCAGTGTACTGGCAATTCCAAACGCCGAGAAATCTATAATTCTATAGTTTACACACATATAATGGTACTACGGTGACATTTTTCAAGGGACCAGGTTTCCTCGCGATGCTTTCCGAATTCCAAAAAAAATGTTGTTACATGCTGAGTCCCAAATTTGCCGACATTGTTTCGATACTCCGCTGGTCTTCGCTATTTACAAACAGCAACAGAGAATTTTGAACAACTCTTCTATCTGTAGAAAATGCTTCGGAGTTGTGAGCGTTTAATCATTTTCTTGTGTCATTCTGCCGCGTAAATGTATTTCAATCAGAAATTTATTTGAAACGTTTCTGCCTGTCACTATATCACACAGCGAGATGGTGCAATGTCTTCACTATTTAGAAGCAATACTGATTATCAGGATTGGCTGAGTTAAGTTAATTGGAAGCCTCAACTGGGATTACCCTCGACTGGATCCCATAGACATGACAATACGTATAGACTGGACTTATCGTTTCAGTCTTTACTGAAAACCATTTCTTACGTCCCTTTACTGACCACGTCCGAGACAAGTTTTGGATTATTAGTTACCTTCATTATTGTAGGCAAACCGAATCGCACTGATTTAAGTGTATGTGAAATCGGTTTCCATTTAAGCAGGAATATTCCTAAACTGTCCAACTTTTTTCATAGTTTTTAAAGTGATAACTTTTTATGGGAGGGTAAACCGCTTCGTAACGTAACGCGTTACGGCGTCACTCTTTCTGGCTTCCTTTCTATGCTCAGTTTTCTAATGTACATATTCAAGAATTGTAACTAAGGATACAATATATCCTGCTAATATAATAAATGTGAAAGTGTGTATGTTTGGATGTTTGTTACTCAATCACGTTAAAACGGCTGAACAGATCTCAATGAAATATGGCACACACATAGTTCTATGACTTGGAATAACATATAGGGTACTTTTTATCCCGACAAAAGTAATCGTTTAACCAGTGTTATCCTAGAAATATAATAAATGGAAAGATTCTATATTTGTCTTATTTGTTACTCAATCACACAAAAACGGCATTTTTTTGGTTTGTCGTGTTCCGAGATCAGTTTGTGTATATCCAATAATACGCAGATGAAGTCGCGGATACCAGCTAGTTTTATAATAAATAAAAGATTTTATTAATAAATAACCTTTCCTCACCTTATCATATTAATATACATAAAGTTTAAGTAATAACCTAAGCTTTTCTCAAGTTAAGCAATCTCAATATTAAATAGTTTAATTTAGATTAGTATAAGTTATCACTTCTGTCGAGTGCGTGCGTCTCAAGACGCACAGGTTTTTTTTTATAATGGCGGATTTTCTTTAGAACTCGTACTAGAGCTTCTTGATCAAAGGTTTGATTAAACTTTCAACTTGATTAACTCTCACGACAATTTAAACTTACTCATCAGGTTAATGTTTAAAACGGCGTATTGCGTATCATAATGTAATATTATTATCGTGTAATTTGTAAAATTGAAAACTAGGTTACATGAAGTTGCTTCAAGTGTTTTTATTATTATTTAAGTATAACACTTGATGAGTTAGACCTTTTGTGTGGTGGTTTTATCTCCAGTTACCTAGCACGGGGAGACTAAATAAATTAAATCATATATTTTATACGAGAGTAACAAATTAACAAAAAGTGGAGGATATATAAAAACTACATTACACACTGATGAAAATAATAATACAATATATTGTCCTTGACGTGCGTTGTATATATATATAGTACGTGGAATAGTGATGAATAATAGTTTTTATGACACTGACTTTATTTACAGTTTACACACTAAATATAAAAACCATGATACAAATAAAATAGTGTCTCTATGTACCCAATAGTAACAGTTAACTGGTTGGATTAATTAACATGTCTGTTCTGCGGCATGTTTAGTCTGTGTTTCGCTGAGAGTAAGCAGTGGAGTCGCGTGACGAGGGAATTTATCAGCTCGGGAGATTGGCCGCTGTGTCGCGTCGCGTGTTCTCGACGGGATGCGACGACCTTATCACATTTTATTCTAAGTGTATACATCAACTAAAACGTTTTAAGTAATTCAATAAGAAGCTAATCTATGAACTAGATAAATATACATAATAATTGATTTATTAAAATAAAAATATTTTTGTTTGTTGCGTTTCGTGATTAACTAGTTTATGATATACATATAGAGGCGCCGAGAGGCTTGCGGGCTGGTGTAACAGCGGTGACCGCCGATGGATTTAGATCTCTCGCTGGTTGCTGTTGTATTTGGAACTTACAAAACTTACTTTATTTCTAATATTTAAATGCTAGTTGTCTAATCATATTTGATTGATGTAGGCGTTACTTTGCAAGAATCTATCGTAATTACTTTAAGCAAATTTTCTTTGCTACTTCCGCCTGAAAAACCAGGTTGTTTTGTCTTTCTGCAACAAAAAACGTTTGTTATTAATTGTTGAAATGAATCTGAAAATCATTATTATGAGTTATCTAAACATAAGCGTATGACCTCAGTACAAACACACAGACAAACAATAAAATTATAATATGATTCTTGCTATTCGTTTATAGCGACACATAGCAAGTTTTATTTTCCCTTTGAATGTAAGTTCCACGTTCGGCTTTGTATTTAAAACATTTTTACGATCGCACGCCTTATCAGTTAACCTTGACTTTCTTACAGCAATCACACCCCCATGAAATTTGTAGGCAAGTTTCGAAGGTTTTATGGCGGACAAAGAAATAAGTTAGTTCCGGTTCCGTTTCAGACAATTCTAGTTTCGGCCGCCATCAAAGGTGGAGGGGAGGCCAGGGCTCGTTAGTGATGTCACTCGATATGGAAAGATACGATACTAAATTGTATTTCCAACTATTATAAAATTACGAATATTTTTCTCGAATTCCATTATCCTGGTTTACTCCAAAGTATTGCAAGCACATACGATGGTGGCAAAAATTATACATGTTATGGTATGTTTCTGGATAAATTGTAAATTATGTCTGACCCTAATTAAATAATTTAGGCGTAGTTTCATATCTACGTATTGCTGCCTACTGAAAATGTATAACGTTAATAAGGTCTAATGTAAGGAAATCTATACTTCTGTCTGAATATGTAATTTTTTGAAGTGAAACTTCTTTGCGCGCATGAGGGTAAAATTTTTAAGAATGCAATAAACATAAACAACTTGTGATAAATTTGTAAATCGTCCTATACTAAACAGTTGTTCAGAGTAAGTAATATATTTGTTATCTTTTTGTTAATATACAATTTTTTATGTTACTTCGTTTGAAGGTTAGGAAGTTTTAATATTTACAAATTTGAATTTGCCACTCGTTATTTAACAATTTAATATACTTAATATATTAATGAAAATTAAATTCATTAAATTCCTAACATATCTTCCTTTTTCCCTCCCTCTAAGTCTCGGAAATCTAAAGCTTTAGATTAGTATAAATATAAACAAGATTTAAAAATTAGTTTGCCAATGAAGTTTCACTTCTGACCTGTGTATTTTTTACGCACGCACTTTTTTTTTTTAAATCTCCCTATAAATGTCTATTATAAAGGATGAATATACTACAATTTTTTTTTGTCTGTCTGTGTGTATGATCGGATTTAACTCAAAAACAGATTGACCGATTCCTTTGAAATTTTTACACTGAAGGCTTATGTTACTGGTGAATTGATAGCTTAAAATAATTTTCAATATTATATTCAGAAATTATAAAAAAATATAATTTTATTAATTCTCAACTGAATTTGACAAAATTTTGTTTACGGTAAATATAAGTCATTCCTTAAATGATATATTATAAAGAAACGAACATTTATAAAAAAAGCAAAAAATTAACTTTAGTTAGCTCTCAACCGATTGTAACAATAAGTCTTCTTCTTCCTAGATCTATACCACTTTAGATGGGGTCGGCTCTCCTAATTATTTGGCGCCAGGTCAATCTGTTCTGGGATGTCGGGTCGGGCAGTTCTCCCTCAAATAGGAGTTCCGTCATGCTAGTCCACCACGTAGCCGGAGTTTGTCCTCTACAGATATAAGATTCAGGTAGTTGCAATGCTTTCTTCACTACATGCTCCTCGTCTCTTCGCATCGTGTAACCATACCATTTTAGACAACTCTCGGTTAGTTTTTAGCGACTTTACAATAAGTAATATATAAAAAAAAGTAAAGAATAAAAACATATTTTTACGTGTGTTTTGTGTGTTTACCGTGGTCAGCACAAGGCATTCCAAAATTTATAGGCTATTAAGAATTTTCATTTACATGAGTAAAAATATATTAAACGCGTGTGGAGCTGCGGGGCAATACTACCACATGTTATAACGTTACATTTCTTATATAATATCGGTGAACACACATAAAGATGCAGATTATCCATACGCGCTTATCATTAGGAGCAATCGATATCTCTATGCGCACATCTCTATAGTGAGCTGTACACACGCCCCCTACATAATCACTTTGATAAGACCATTAAGCCGTAAATGCCTCCATTCTTACTAAAGTCCCTCACGAAATAGCGTTTTTCCTATCAAAAATCCACTCGGTATATCGTGGAATAGTATTCACGCTCATTCGTTTAACCAGCGAGGCAGAGTTTGCATCATTAGTTAAAAGTTACCAGCGCGCACTATTAGAGCGCTGCTTTTTTCTGTTCATGGGTTTACAATATTAACCTCAATAACATAAGTATTCACTTTGTTATGTTACGAAGGAGAAAACAAGAACGCAGTGTCATAATAAACGAATTATTGTGAAGTGCATAAGAATTTCTTACCATTAATTTAATTAATTTGCATAATTTCTTCTAACTCATAAAATTTGTCCTGACTGTGGCCAGCCTATTGGCTGTTATTTGTTATAATTTTTTTAAGTGAAAAATTCTTCAGCCGCTTTGAGCGATTTTTGGTGGGGAAAAATTTTATGGCTTCGCGTCACCGATGACCTCAACATGCTCGGGACATATTGCGCTTGCGTCAGACTAGCGACCCGTAATATAGCGGTCTGTGTACATGTTTACGCATATATACACTGATACGTTGTATACAACTATATATACTCGACTGTATCATATACGTGTTTGACTTTTTAGATAGGTAAAAACTTGTGGTTTCAATTGAGTTTACATTTCCTTATGACTGCCTCTACGTTTCTTTTAATACATCTATGTATATCAATTGAGAGTACTGCCTATGAAGCCTGGAAACAATGGCAGATATTTTTGATCCAATAAAAATATAAAAATCTCACTCACTGTATGGATTACTTGCTTTTTAAGATAATTGAAACCGGTTTCTTATAAGTCCTCGTTGTAGGTAGCTAGTAGAACAAAACTTGTGAAGTCAGTAAATTGTGAATGTTCGTATGTATGTAACAGACAGACATATATTGTTAAAGCTGCGAATAAGTTGAGACGTACGCATTTGTTTGGTCGAGTTTGAAAGAAACACTCTTCGCTTTGTGTCCCTACCCGCTAAGTACTATGGACGGAGCTTTTTATGAAATTTTTATGAGCTGTTTTTTTCAACAAAAATGGGAATTACATTTGTACTCAACCAGAATTTCACCAGATCATATTTTATAACTTATCATTTTGCTCCAAAACAATCCTTTAATAATGATAGTTGATCTTGGGGTAATTGAAGAGAGGGTAGATACAATAAATGGTCGTTCGGAAAACAGGTAAGAATCTAAAAATTCTGATAATAAATTATTTTCATTAGGGTTTTCTCATAATTAATATAATTTTTAAGTAAATAATTAGGTACCTAAAACATTATAAGCACAATGGTTAATTATTCAGAAGCACTCTACAAAGTAAATCCTCACTCATTTTATAAATTATTCAGTTTCTCGATGAAAATTTGTTTCTTTCTTTTAATTTCACAGTAAAGTCAAATTTCAAGGTTTTGTAACTGAAATGTTTCTTTATTTATTACTAGCAACCGCCCGCGACATCGCATCTAATGTTAACATATAATATATTAAGACTACAAAATAGCCTTTAACACTCAGAGATAATATCGGTTCCTATTAGTCGAAGAATATTTGGAATCGTGTTAGTAGTTTCGGGTACTTACTCGTATCTAGTATTAGTATAGAGAACGGTCAATGCTAGGGTTGACCCATAACACAAACAGTGTGGGCTCGGGATTGCCCGGAACGGCCAGGGCCGCACGCCCGCGCCCGTGTACTGCCTCGGGTGTGGCATATCCACGCACAAGTACACCCATCAAAAATGCGGTTTAACGAGAGGCAGAAATACCTGGATTTATTTATTTAGCATCATTTCTTAAATGTTTCCAGGTGGTTAAAAATATTTTCTTAATACGTCGAAAAGTAATCGATGTGTTTTTCATAATGTATATACTATTTTGATTATTTTTAGTCCTTTTTATGATTCACGTAATTATTTTGACTTTTTTATGGATATGTTTCTGGATTTAATAAATAATTACATAACAAATCCATCAAACGAGACAGACTACTTTTCTTTCAATTTATTATAAATTCGTTTTTTCTACTTCTAATTTTTGTTTATCTTTTTCATATTATTATGTTCGTAAATCGACTCTATGCTTCAGATAACACTCTTGGTAAACATATTACTGTTCTAAATAAGATATGTCCACATCACATAATATGTGTAACAAGTTCAACTCATTTCTTATAATAAAATATTTTTGCTCCCTCTTCTGCGACTAATTCAACTTCCAGGAACCAAAAGTTAATAAAGTTTTACTATTATTTTCCAATGGATAAGGCGTGTTGATCATTGTGTTGTGCTGTTCTGTGTATTCATATGTGAACTCGCAAAAATAATATCAAGCAGTTAATTTTGATCATTCGTTACGAATGTATAATATTAAATAACTTAAATTAAACTGTAGCGGTATACTCGTTGGCTGCGTGGCCCCAAACCGAACGCCAGCACCTCTGCCCCGAGGGTTGCCGTGTTTATTTTGTTTTACCTTGTAAAAAAACATACGAAGGGAAATTTTGTTTATATTTGTGTAAAAAAAATCTCCTTTGTAACCCGCCTCAAATGAGGCACGGATTAGATTGTTTTTAAGGAACGTCTATTGTTGATAACATATACAGTATATTTCACGTCAATATAAAGATATAATCAAAATACTACTAGAGCCCAAAATATCAAGTGACTCAACCACCATGTTTGTTTTAAATTAAGGGTCGAGTGGACTACCGTTAAGCCCTTAGGATAAAACGCGTCTTCGTATGAGAATGGTGGATTTGCCTCACATGCGAGTTTTCTTGTCACAAAGCGGCCTCTGATTATACTGCTTGCATGACAATAAGCACTGGCATATGAGAGGCCCCACAAGTTACAATCCATCAGTGTTAGATCTCGGTTAGAACGTTACGGCGATCCTCTTTCAGAAAAAGGATACTTTAAATCAAGTCTAACAGAATGCATGTCTATTTGCTATTTTCTTTTCTTGTAAAAAAACAACTGTAAATAACATTTTAGCATCACACAAAAAACAATATATATGAGTACAAACAATATTTGAAGATTTTTTGTGTATCTTATTCCACATAGGAGTACTTATTAAAGAAGTCATTTTTCTCATCTATAAAATTTATGTCACTAAAAATCGATATTTTATTTACTTATTATAAGAAATAAATTAAAATTACTTTGATTTACAAAAAATGTTTAATCCTAGGCGATGGAATATGTTAAATAAATGAACTTAGGAATTTAAAACAACCGTACCAAAAATTTATTTATAGCGAGCGCCCTTTATAGCGCAGACCTCGACCGCAGCGCCACCTGTCGCGTTCAGTGATAGCATAGAACCATAAATAACATTGTTGTTATTTAGTTTGGAGTTAATCAATCTCATATAAATACCAGCATACATTTTATATATAGATAGATTTGAAATTTTTAATAAGGTTAATAATATCAGAATGACGAGCGAACATCGACCGAGAGTTGATCAGTTATATTTGAACATTCCCGATTGATGAGATCGCATTGAGCGAGTTCCCGGAGTCCGGTTCGGTGCGATGCGGCGCTTATATCGCGCCCTAACAATTATTATTATTAATTGAATCATTTTTGTGTTCCCGGTAGGGTTGCCACCTTTTTTTTTGGAAAAAATTGCAAAAAATATAGTAGTTTTTGGAAAGTTAGGAAAAAATAAAGTACACATTTGTTTTTAATCATTATTAATCTATTCCACCAAAACTTTTAAATGCTTGAACAAATTTAAAAAAAACCTTCACACTTTTTGTTGGGTACAAAACTCAGGCGAAAAGATTCTGTGGTCTGTGAGACATGATACAAAATGAAAATAAATTTCAATGATAATTTGTTCTACTGTTTAACAAAAGAATATAAAATAAGAGTGACAGTTGAATCAGCGATGAAAATATAGTATTTTATGAAATAATATAGCAATATTATTTTTCTATTATTTATAGTACAATTGACTAAAATATAGTACGATACTATATAATATAGTTCGGGTGGTAACCCTACTTCCCAGTTATATAGAGCGATATATTTCTGTTTATTTTGCTAAAAGCTTTTTCTCCCTCGTTATTACACGCAGATGATAGATTTTTTGGGAGGCGCGATTTACGCCTTATAATAGTAAATTCCCATGATCAAAAGGTTACGTTCGAAATTATTCTTATGTTGAGTGCTAGTTGCTTATTAGTGCTATTATGCAACTGTATTGAACGTGGTTTTATTTACGTTTTAGTAAAGCAATAAAATGTAAAATATGAATAACGCGAAAAGATATCGAATTGCCCAGCCGGCCGCGGGTCTTTCTTTTTTAACTATTACCTTTTTTAGTATCATAATATAACTCATAGGTTTTAAAACTTATTAAGTCCACCTTCCACTTTGCTAATAAAAAAAAACTCATCGCCTTGTTTGAATAAAAAAAATACAACTTAAAGAATATGTCACGCAGACTGACGTACAGCACACGAGCTAAAATGCGAATAGCTTTACAAATAAAATAAAATGAAATTGGCAATTTTGGGATGTAAGTAATAATTATTAATTAATTATGCAATTATAGTCGTTATTTTAATAAAGTTTGAAATACAGGGAATTCTAATTTCATAAAACTGCCGGAATACATAACAATGCTATATTTTTATCTTCGTCTGCCCTCCTAAACCGCCTTAAAGCCCTTTTACTTTTACTGAGTTTTCTACCAACCCCCTAATAACCTCTAGCTCCCACAAGCGGACGTTATTGACCACTATGAAAAACATGGGTAGCATTAACGTAATATATTCCTCTCAGGTTCAGCATCAACGTTTACGTAATCTTGAAATAACATTTTACTGGGGCTCATACATCTGTTTGATTTATCAGTATATGTGGAGCGAGCGGGCTGCCGAGCCACACCCCCAGACACAACACTGCCATGTTCGCAGCTATTTTCATCTTATTCAGTAAAAGACATTATAATTAACCAATATTTCGCGCTGAAGCTGATGTTACGTACTACAAAAGTGTTGTTAATGCAGCAAACAATTGTCTAAACCGCAAATATTAATTTGAACGTACATGTGAAGGAAGATCCTCTATTTTCCACTTATGCATCTAGTCAGCGAGATCTTCAACAACATCGTAACTTAACTAAAGATGAGACTATGTTCAAACGTTCACCAATAAAATATATGATAGGTTTTGCAATGAACGAAAAAGATATATAAAATTTTATGACGGAAAAATTTATTAAGTTTTTGACAGAAACTGGATAGAATGTAAATATTTGGGCATCCCAATTCAGCACCCGCCCATTACCCAGCTCTCTGGGAATTTATTACAAAAAGGATTCCCAGTTAGCCGCCGCGGCCGGTGCGCCGTCATGCTTTATTTAAATAAAACTGTTGTAAATATCAAAGTAATGGCTAGATAAACTGCATCTGTTACGTCGACGGACAGATTTAAATAATAAGAATTATAATGTATCATAGCGATATTTCTAATAAGACACCAGCAGAGGTGTGATACATGGTTATGTGTTTCTTTATACTGATTTTAACAGTGTATACGGTGAGCGTTGTTCACTCAGCTCGGGACCTAACCTTAATACTGACACACAGACCTTTTGTTCGCATAAATTATGTTAGATGGCGTTGTAGCCATCCATAATAACTTAACAACTGTAGCTGTCTACCAATCGGAAGTCGGAGCGATCGCGATCGCTCTGAACCAAGAACGAAACCAACTGTCAAAAAGTCTGCAAACTAATGTCTGTTACAGTCTGTTTTATAATTTGAAAATCTTTAAAGAGCTATTTCACCTTTGCTTGTGTGAATGTTGTGTAGATTTCCTTGTGGTTTTCATTCTTCGCATAGCACTCTACCCGGGAATCGAACAGGGATATCAAAATCAATATAATTTATATTGTGATACTGAACTGTATTCATAAAAGTAAGACGAGTCAATTGCAAAACTTCAACAAGTGTGAACAATTACCGTAGTATATGATTTCCTTTGTAGTCTTCCATCAGACAAGTTGAAATGTATCAAACTTCAAGTTTCACAACTTCGCAAACTTTATATACACTCGATCGAGTTGTTTTGACGCGGCAATCAAAAGTATACCTGCCCAGTTCCATCGACGTGTACTTTCACTCGGGACCACTCTGAAATCTTGTTGTTTGTGCACAGGAATTACGAGGGATTTTATCTCAATAAAATGTCTTCAAATTTAAAATCTTTCGTCAACCGTTTGTGACATAATTATATTTCTTAAACAATTATTCGCTAACAAATACATTTTTAAATATGATACACATTCTGAAACAATCTAAATAGTTATAATGTTGTTATGTTCTTACTTACATCCAACTCTACTTTTTTGATGAAAAGAACTACTATGTAGGGCCGGTTTAAACTTAGGTACATCGTTTTGTGATTGGATTAATCCCACAAACCCAGCTCATAGCATTAATTGATATAACTTGGTTTTAGTGAAAATTGATACTGTGGCCTTCGTGTATCCAAATAAATTATTGTAATTCTATTGTTATCCAGAATTTTCTCTGTATAGTGTAATATGAATATGACAGTATGACCATGAGAATGTATGGTGAAGTAACCACAAATCTACAACACATTCATTCAGCACCCTCGTAAAATTTGATATGAACCCGAGTCCCCCGAGGCGAAAATATCAGAGCGCCCTGATATCACCCCTTATATAATATTTCAACGGAGAACACTATAGTGTTGTGATACACTGTGACTTGTATAGCGAGGTACAAAAAATATATTAAAGAAACTAAAACCAAAGTCAAAAGCAAAGTATAGCCTAATAAGAATAATTTAAAATCCTTTCACCCCTAAATAAGTACTTATAACTAAATAAATCATGTTTTCCTTTTGATATACAGTTCGAGAATAAGGCAAGCCAAATTTACAAAAATTCAAGTTTCTGAAAACATAGGTTTATTTCAATAAGTACCTAATAAGATTAGAATATTTAAATTCTATAAAATGCGTACAGCATCGTGTAGGTACTCTCGCCTACTCTTAAGTGCACTTTGTGAATATATACTCTAACAATAGGTACTTAAGATTGTAATTTCTAATATGTAATAATCTGCTCACCATATATTTGACGTAGAAGATAAAAGCTGCAAAAGCAAGTCAAGCAAGTCAAATTACGGGAATGTTGGCTGAACATTTGACTGCGGCTCGTTTGACGGCAAGAGACGGTGACCTCGACTCGGCGCCACCGCGTCGAACCGCACCGCACCGGGGAACTGATGATTGATGTCCCTTGTGTACAAACAGAATATATTTTTAGAAAGCGAACTTATTTCAGGCTTTCGATTGTTATCTTCTATCATATTATTATGTATGTGTGTAACGATTACGTATTTATAAGGACTAGCGATCGCTTTAAGGTCGAAATTTGACCTGCGACTTTTTGATCAGAAACTATTTTCTGTTTGATATTTGCAGTATTCATAAACAATGAGTACATATTATCTACACCACTTTCTGGCCCTTTTCGTTGAGTGACAATGGCAATATTTTGGGGGGTCTTAGTTCAATGGCACTGGTCGTTTTAGGATTCGCAGTATTAATTTATTTAATTTAATATATTACTAACAGATATTATAGATAAATTTTAGCGTTCTGCACTCCTCCATATAAACTATAACCATGCCAAATCTCACAGACTTCCGTCCGCGCAATTTTCGTAAGAAGGGTTACAAAGTTTTTGTTTCATGTATAAATATAATGATTTCTTATGAATATTTTACGCTTCATATTTTGTGCGAATACACATACACATAAATTGAAATTGTGATCCGCCATCTTTGGGAGTCCGTCATATTGTATTTAAAATGACGTCTTTTAACTAAGCATGCATTGTCATCCAAACTAAACGTGTAAATACGCAAAATGTCAGCTCAATCGGTTGGGGATTTTAGAATTCAGTAGCAAGATTTGACCCATACTAACAAGGCAAGTTGTTAAAATAAAAGTTTGTAATGAGCGAAATTCAATATAAAAGGTTTATCTGACGTAGCGAATCAGTGTTGCCACCACAGCGGCACTCCTTATTCAGTCACAAACGAGCTGAATATGTTAACGCTGTCGTATCTGGAGGAGATACAATCTGTGTTTGTGATATACTGTTACTATAAGCCCACAATCGCCGTTTTCGTTTTTTCCTCGACGCAGGGTTTTTCAGGCAACGTCCTGAGTACATTTTCGTAATAATGTCTTGTAAAAGCAATGTGGAAGCGAGACGAAAGATTGCACAGACTGCGTCTAAATAACTCACTCGGTTGTATAAAGTTTGTGTATTTTACTACGGTTGATGAATACTATTCACCAAACGAATTTTATTATAGGCGACTGATAATTCTCTAGAAAGCCTAAAGTATTTGCGATATATGTTTGTGGGGCCAAGTTACCTAACTGTACCTATTTATAACCTAACTGTAACTACCATATACATCTTTAAAACTTTGCCACAGTCTCACTACATGACGGCTGAGGTGATTTTATCACAGTCATGTGAATAAATATCAAAAAACTTTGAAACAGTACCTCTCAAAAACTTGTGTCATAAAACAAAAGAAAATACGTGACGGGACGTCCGCGTCTGGCAGATGAGAAACATAGAAATTATTTTGTATAAGATATATGCATAATAGAACAGATTACGAGAGGAATCAGATATATGGCATAATGAAAAGATATACCATTACAAATTTGTTCCATAAAATAATGACTGTTTATTACATGAATATTCATTTTTATTAAATACAAAAATTAAAAAATGTATTTGAAATCGCAACAACTCAATTATTTTCTTAATAGTATATTCATAATTTCATAACTTATAGCACATGAAAAAAAAACAATTTGTTTCGAAGTGAGGGTTTAATAAACCTAGGACTTTAGAAAATAGTCGTCACGCTTACGACCGCTAGGCTACGAGGCGGTTTTAAAAGTCTGATAATCCATGATATAGCGTGGCGAAGCATCGGCACAGCCTTTATAGCCACGCCAACAATCAGGTATACCCCTCGCATATAGATGTTTCGCATCAAAAATCTTTCTCAAAGACAATGAAAAGAAAAAAGGCTTTGTTTAATATATCTCATTAAAGTGTCTGATAGTATCAGAAATCTTCTACGATAGAATAATCTCGGTCCCTCATTAAATCTGATACGCATCTCCCGGTGTTAGTGTTATTTTCAATATTACGATGTTTGGTGAAAGCGTCGTTAAATTGAAGACGCTCGCCGCCATTATTGGGATCTGCGAAGACGTTATATCATTTTTATTACTACTAATCAAACTAAAATTGAAGACGACCTCTGTATTCGTGTTAAGAGAACGAATTCTATTGTATATATCCGAGATGATGATTATTTAAATAATGAAAACCGAAGAAAAGTGAAGCATATAGTTGCTATCGCGTCAGGTTTTCAGCATGGCAGATTATAATATGTGCATAATCATGAACTTCTGGTGGTTGATCTTCGTGGACGAGAAGGAAAATCGCGGAAATCATCCAGTACAAGCATTCAAATAATAATAATTGGTAAAGTAAATAACCAATAGAGTATCGAATGAAACTTGCATAATCATAATGAGGTCTTATGAAACGTCCGCGTCTTGTGACAGCTCGATACTAAATATTATTTCCATTTCGTATCGCTTCACGTTTATTTTAACCCTCTCTTAATATTTATGTACCCACATTAGTTCATAATATCCAATACATTATTTATGTTACCCTTATGTTTTGTATGTGTGTACAATTGTACATAATAATATAAAATACAACTAGATTTTTTTTATTGTTTCCCATTAGACTAGATATGCCCGCGATTACGTTCGCGTTAATACTAAAATGGATAACATAAAAACCTTCTCCATAAAAAAACGCTTAGATCGACCAACTTATATGGTGATCTATCGAACGGCTTTAGAGTTTATTAATCTCGTATAAGACTCCCCTAATTGGTCAGTGACTCAGGTCCCACATAATAATTAGTATTAAATATAATTGTTGTATCCCGTCTTCGTAAGCGGCCTACAAAAAGTCTAGTTTTTGATTTCTTAAACACATTCACGAAACTAGTGGACTGGACATTTGCTGTAATGTATTTTTTTAATTTTCTAAATCTATTATAACTTTGATAACACAGAAATACCTTCAACAAATGCTCCCGCTCTATTACCCGAGGTCCGGGCACGACTCGGCTGGTATTGATCAAAACCTAACTTCTGACGACGCGTCACATAATTAAAAGAAAATAAAAACTATTTTTTTTAATATTGAATTTTTTCAGGAACTTAGTCTTTCATCATAATATTAACCCCTATGTTATGTCATTTTTTGTTTATTATGCACATATTATGAAATTAATTGGAAATAATAACGTGGACCGTGACTTCTGATATGTCGCAAAAACTCCCAAGAAAGTTCTAGAAAACGCCATTTTGTTAGAACACTGATATCATTACAAAACACTTTGTAAAACGAAATAATAACTGGCATTAATGGTCTTCAATAACAGGATTGGTTGCGAAGTTAAGAAAACGAAAAATTGAATTTATTCTTGTAGATAATTGTCATAGACATGATAATTACAAAGAAACGGATTGTTGAATCGGAGTTTTGATTTTTGTTTCTGAATGTCGCTACCTCGTATTAAAGTTTAAAGTCAAATTTCAAAACACTGAAAATTGTCTTGTTGTCGAAATTCAGCAAGAAATTCAAATGACGTATTGTTTTGTATATATTATTTTTATTATATAATACTTTATTATTTAGCTTTATAATACAAATGATGGTTTATTAAAATCCTTGACTTTAATCGAACAGTTTTTTTTATTAGCAATTAAACGTAATAAATGCAGATTACATAAATATATTAAGTGTATTGCTATGTTGTGATTTGTCGTATGTTCGCCCGCAAGCCGCAAGGCTCGTAGGCTCGCGCCCTGCACCCGGGAGAGATGCCAGCTCTCTCTCTAATATTCCAAACAATATCAACGTACAATTCAGCCATAATTTGCGTTCGGACAATCATCACAGCTTCTACCCAGCGGCGCCCAGCGGCGCCCAGCGGCACCCAGCGCCCAGCCGACTGGAAGCTTCCACCTGACACGGATATAACTGTTTACGCTTTCAAAATTAACGGGAGACTTCGATATTAAAATGTATTCTGTGTATTCAACAATTTAATATATCATACATATTATTTCTCAAATGTGTTTTTGCTGACGACGTCATATCTTCGTTAATTTTTCATTAAAATTTATGATTCAAACATCATTCTTCGCTATTGACAAAGGTAATTGTTTAAAATCTAATTTTTTCGTTAAAAATGTTTTAAAATATTTTCATTAGGAATATCATCCGTTGATGTTAATTAAAATATATTCAAGGCTCCTTATATAAACTATCTGTTATAATTAACTAACATGTCAATTCTGTTAGGTTAGATTATTTAGATCCCATAATGTGCGACAGACATATTGCAACATAGCTACGTGATACTCAGGTGTTAGCTATGTAGTTTAGATCCCATAATGTGCGACATATTGCAACATAGCTACGTGATACTCAGGTGTTAGCTATGTAGTTTAGATCCCATAATGTGCGACATATTGCAACATAGCTACGTGATACTCAGGTGTTAGCTATGTAGTTTAGATCCCATAATGTGCGACATATTGCAACATAGCTACGTGATACTCAGGTGTTAGCTATGTAGTTTAGATCCCATAATGTGCGACATATTGCAACATAGCTACGTGATACTCAGGTGTTAGCTATGTAGTTTAGATCCCATAATGTGCGACATATTGCAACATAGCTACGTGATACTCAGGTGTTAGCTATGTAGTTTAGATCCCATAATGTGCGACATATTGCAACATAGCTACGTGATACTCAGGTGTTAGCTATGTAGTTTAGATCCCATAATGTGCGACATATTGCAACATAGCTACGTGATACTCAGGTGTTAGCTATGTAGTTTAGATCCCATAATGTGCGACATATTGCAACATAGCTACGTGATACTCAGGTGTTAGCTATGTAGTTTAGATCCCATAATGTGCGACATATTGCAACATAGCTACGTGATACTCAGGTGTTAGCTATGTAGTTTAGATCCCATAATGTGCGACATATTGCAACATAGCTACGTGATACTCAGGTGTTAGCTATGTAGTTTAGATCCCATAATGTGCGACATATTGCAACATAGCTACGTGATACTCAGGTGTTAGCTATGTAGTTTAGATCCCATAATGTGCGACATATTGCAACATAGCTACGTGATACTCAGGTGTTAGCTATGTAGTTTAGATCCCATAATGTGCGACATATTGCAACATAGCTACGTGATACTCAGGTGTTAGCTATGTAGTTTAGATCCCATAATGTGCGACATATTGCAACATAGCTACGTGATACTCAGGTGTTAGCTATGTAGTTTAGATCCCATAATGTGCGACATATTGCAACATAGCTACGTGATACTCAGGTGTTAGCTATGTAGTTTAGATCCCATAATGTGCGACATATTGCAACATAGCTACGTGATACTCAGGTGTTAGCTATGTAGTTTAGATCCCATAATGTGCGACATATTGCAACATAGCTACGTGATACTCAGGTGTTAGCTATGTAGTTTAGATCCCATAATGTGCGACATATTGCAACATAGCTACGTGATACTCAGGTGTTAGCTATGTAGTTTAGATCCCATAATGTGCGACATATTGCAACATAGCTACGTGATACTCAGGTGTTAGCTATGTAGTTTAGATCCCATAATGTGCGACATATTGCAACATAGCTACGTGATACTCAGGTGTTAGCTATGTAGTTTAGATCCCATAATGTGCGACATATTGCAACATAGCTACGTGATACTCAGGTGTTAGCTATGTAGTTTAGATCCCATAATGTGCGACATATTGCAACATAGCTACGTGATACTCAGGTGTTAGCTATGTAGTTTAGATCCCATAATGTGCGACATATTGCAACATAGCTACGTGATACTCAGGTGTTAGCTATGTAGTTTAGATCCCATAATGTGCGACATATTGCAACATAGCTACGTGATACTCAGGTGTTAGCTATGTAGTTTAGATCCCATAATGTGCGACATATTGCAACATAGCTACGTGATACTCAGGTGTTAGCTATGTAGTTTAGATCCCATAATGTGCGACATATTGCAACATAGCTACGTGATACTCAGGTGTTAGCTATGTAGTTTAGATCCCATAATGTGCGACATATTGCAACATAGCTACGTGATACTCAGGTGTTAGCTATGTAGTTTAGATCCCATAATGTGCGACATATTGCAACATAGCTACGTGATACTCAGGTGTTAGCTATGTAGTTTAGATCCCATAATGTGCGACATATTGCAACATAGCTACGTGATACTCAGGTGTTAGCTATGTAGTTTAGATCCCATAATGTGCGACATATTGCAACATAGCTACGTGATACTCAGGTGTTAGCTATGTAGTTTAGATCCCATAATGTGCGACATATTGCAACATAGCTACGTGATACTCAGGTGTTAGCTATGTAGTTTAGATCCCATAATGTGCGACATATTGCAACATAGCTACGTGATACTCAGGTGTTAGCTATGTAGTTTAGATCCCATAATGTGCGACATATTGCAACATAGCTACGTGATACTCAGGTGTTAGCTATGTAGTTTAGATCCCATAATGTGCGACATATTGCAACATAGCTACGTGATACTCAGGTGTTAGCTATGTAGTTTAGATCCCATAATGTGCGACATATTGCAACATAGCTACGTGATACTCAGGTGTTAGCTATGTAGTTTAGATCCCATAATGTGCGACATATTGCAACATAGCTACGTGATACTCAGGTGTTAGCTATGTAGTTTAGATCCCATAATGTGCGACATATTGCAACATAGCTACGTGATACTCAGGTGTTAGCTATGTAGTTTAGATCCCATAATGTGCGACATATTGCAACATAGCTACGTGATACTCAGGTGTTAGCTATGTAGTTTAGATCCCATAATGTGCGACATATTGCAACATAGCTACGTGATACTCAGGTGTTAGCTATGTAGTTTAGATCCCATAATGTGCGACATATTGCAACATAGCTACGTGATACTCAGGTGTTAGCTATGTAGTTTAGATCCCATAATGTGCGACATATTGCAACATAGCTACGTGATACTCAGGTGTTAGCTATGTAGTTTAGATCCCATAATGTGCGACATATTGCAACATAGCTACGTGATACTCAGGTGTTAGCTATGTAGTTTAGATCCCATAATGTGCGACATATTGCAACATAGCTACGTGATACTCAGGTGTTAGCTATGTAGTTTAGATCCCATAATGTGCGACATATTGCAACATAGCTACGTGATACTCAGGTGTTAGCTATGTAGTTTAGATCCCATAATGTGCGACATATTGCAACATAGCTACGTGATACTCAGGTGTTAGCTATGTAGTTTTTCTTATATTTTTGTATAAAGTTATATTATGATTCACTATGTAATATTAAGTTCCTTTAGAAAGTTTCACTAAGGGCGTATTTTACCCCTAATTCGGCAGCTGTTACACGAGCACGTCGATCCATCAAGTTCAATACGGTGTGTCGCACCCTTCGGTGTGTTATTGTTTTTTCTTTTATCGATAACTGATTACTGGTCATTGTTTCAATGTACTCTAATTGTATTATATTGTTTTATTAATACATATATTATAATATTCATTAAGTTAAGTGCAGTTTACGAACAATGATACACATTGAGAGGCTGGCAAATACCACAGAGAAGGCAGTGCAAGATTGTCTGCCCATGTACGAGTACATATTGAGAATACATTAACGTAATGAAGAAATAGATAAATACAAAATTAAAAAATATCTGGCGCTTACTATATATTTATTGTACCAGATCGATCCGGTTTAAGCTGGTTGTAACTGGATTATAATCCAGTCATCATTTTTCATTCATTATCAGCAAATCTACTCCCAGAGCATTTACTGTTTGTGCATTTTAATAGCATTTTGATATTCTTTAGTAGCATACATTCATTGTGAATGATTAGAATTATTGAAATTGTTTGTAGCAAGGAAGATTCTGACATCGGTTTTAAATGTTGAGAAATATCTTATTCTAAAGAAATAGTTGAAGTTTTAATATTATGAGACCCAACTGAAAGATTTTAATACCTCGGAAAGTTATTATCTCTAGATAGACCGTACTAGTTGAAGAAGAAATGGGAGAATAATAAATAGAGAAAATAATTTCAAGCTTATTCAAAGAAAAACAATGATGCCATTCATATCCAGACTCGAGCTAAGCTAACGAAGCAGCTTGATGTTTTAAGAAAAATCAATACAAGCGAGTTTGAAGGAGGGCACGTCTCAGCCCCGCCGGCAGCCGAATCCAATTTGTGATAAAATAATTCTCAAGACATTCCCTTGCCTTTAAACGATAACGTCGTCTGGAGATATCGCGACGCTGTTACCGAGGACTAGAGGAAGGGTGATGGAAGGTAGATTTTAAAGACTGGACGTGGCCGATACTGTACAACGAATACAAATTATGGAATATTGAGATCAGTGGACATCGATGTACGATGGTTCTTGTTTTCATTAAAAGCTGAAAACCTGGACAATAGAGGAATATTTTCGCAGTAGGAATCAGTGTTATGTTAGAGCAAAAGTGCGGACGGTTTCTGTGACAATTAATTGTATAACAATAAAGCAGTAATAGTACATTTTCAGAGTACTGTTATATATAATGCCAGCGTGTTTGGCTTTATATATAACGCCAAAGGAAATATGAAGCGAGGAAACTGGCGAACAAATACATCACCCGAGTCTATGAATAAAGTAGTAGGTCGCTTTGAGCGAGTTTCTCTCGTGCTATTTGTACGAGAAACTAACATTGGGTATGAATTTATTTGCTTGAAAAAACATTATTAATATGTTGTTATTTATATATCATTTTATTGTAAGATATAATTGAGTATCCACTGAAATATAACTAGTCCTAATTTTACAAATAATACGAAATCATGGCATATAGGTTGTAATCCACTTGTAACTTAGTATATGGCATTCGTTCAAGTTTTTATATCAGAAGGTACATAATTGTGTGATATCGCTTCGTGAGTTTAATTCTCCTACATTTTCGTAACTTATCCTCTTTATGAAAAATCATTTCTGCCATTATCTTATGATTAATTGTATGTTGTATAGTATTCTGCGATAATTTCAGTATTCTAACAAAATGGTGGCTCCCTTGTAAGAACTTAAAAAATATTTTGTGACTTCTCAGAATCCATGGTCCATGGTATTATTTCTAATGCATTTTATTTGTGCAGTTATATTCTGCAAAATGCTATCAACATTACACAATATATGACGAAACAATACAAAATAAGTAAAAAAAGAAAATAACTATACGAAAACTCACTGAAAATTGTATTAACTAGTTTAAATAAATCTATACATATATAATGATAAGTCGTTAATGACTGACTGACGGATCAACGTACAGCCTAAACCGTTGGTCGTAGAGACCTGAAACTTGGAGGCTGTGTTCTTTGTATGACGTAGGCATCCGATAAAAAAGAATTTTCCGAAATTCTACCCCTAAGGGGGTGAAAATGGAGGGTCAAAGTTTGAATGGGACGTGTTTCGTATTTTATTGAAATTCATCCCCTGACGGGGATAAAAAGGGTTAGAAAGTAATTTTGGCGGTGATTTGCTTCGAAGTTCATATCAATACTCCTTAGTGCTTTTGATTTAAATTACATTTTATTTTGATACATGTTTGACCTCAATCCGATTTTATTCAAAAAAGGTTGAACTCACTTAAAAATATAAGCAAATACTAACCGTACTATATTAGTACCTCATTTGAAGGTTTCTAAGCTTAAAGAGGTTATGCACTTTTAGGACACGGCCTCATAGGGACGTAGAGTTCGAAATTTGAAATGGTAAGGACTAGAACATTTTGATTATAAATTATACGAATAATTCCATATTCAATAAAAACATGTAAAATCTATACTAATCCTAATAATATAATAAAGTGGAAAAAAATTTTTGTTTGTATGTTTGTTTAATCACGCCAATCTCTAGAATTACTAATCGGATTCGATAAATTCTTTTTATAATTGATAGTCAGACTCACGAGGAATGCATTAGGAACATTAGGCTGCAGTTTCTAGCTAGCCTTAAATATTGATTTTTGTTACGTAATTCGGAAGTCGAAGCCCTCGCGAACTGCTTTAGCCGCATGCGCTGGCTTAATGGTTATTGATACGTCAATGAAACAATGTTCTACAAAAATATTGGCCATTGGTATATTTAAAAAAGTCAGTGATAGCATATATCTATCTCTTATACATGAGCCACAATAAGGTATTTTGCAATAATTTTTTTGTTGAAGATTAAAAACTAATTTATGAGCATTATTTTTAAGCACGGCATATTAATCCTTAGGAACAAAAAACATCAATAAAGCATCATAAAGACAATTTGTAATGAAACTAAACTTTGTCTTTTACAGCATTCTATTTGGACGCATAGTTTGAGAGATAATACAAAATTAAAATAATTCAACACTCGGCTCGGGTCTATGTCTATAGTAGTTAGCGGCGTGAACGAGTCGTGCGATGTCGTGATGTGACCATCTGGCCGCCCGATAAAAATATTGTCTATACTCAATGAAATATTATAAATCAGCAATCAATGATTTTTTCTAAATTATATGCGGGTGAAACCGCGGGGCACAGCTACTCTTTATATATTTTGCAATTATTTCATTCTGTTTCTACTCTTCACATGTAAAACTGATGCATACTTCTTGCTCGCGCATTACTCATATACATACATGTAATAAGAATTTCCACATAGTCTTAATTTTTTAAACAATTTATTCCTAAATTATTTGCATACTTATTCGATCACAGAGTAATTTCATATTCGCATTATCGAGATGGAATCACTCGGATATATCCGACGCGAGTCTCATCTCGGATATCGATTGAAGCAGCCGCGGTACCTAGTCGGACACATTATTTATAATATTATATGTTTTGTTTTTTAAAACCATGTATGGGCTTATTAAATTCAACTTGGTGGTGGTAGGAATTGCGTCCAGCTTGATCGCGACCACCAAACACTGATACACCTGCCGCTATAGGCGTGTTGACTGTCGCTTTACGGGACAGCTGACCATATCCAATCCGTGATACTTGCAGCCAAGTATTAGAGCGACAACCGGCAATGGGGCAATGGCTTGCAGATAACTAACTCTCAAAACGTTGTGGTAAAATTAAGTAAAATTTAAATGTTATGTCATGTTATTTTACGCGAGACTCGTAGATACACATTGTACAAGTTTAATCAATTCTGAAAGCAGATCTGAACCATAACTGCGATAATTGTAATCTCATATTCCGTTAGCAATTAACGTAATTAAATATTCAACGGGTGCGGCTCAGCAAGACGTGCCGCTCCGCCCTTCTACCCTGCCTCCGCTTCCTGCCGCACCCCTCGCACCTCGACCCCGCTACGAGCAAACTAATTACCTCGTCCGCTACAGTATTTTTCAGTACCTTCCCTTATCTTAGTTTTAATTAAATTATAATTTCTGTGGAGAAGAAATCCGCCAACCGTCATAATATCTACTGATGACGAAGTTACGATATACGAGGTACAATGGCATCGATTCTCAAGTCTGGGCGCAGTAAAACATATAAGTACATTTCGATGGATAGGTATTCATCCAAAGGGTGATGACCAGCCAGTCCTGGCGTATTCGATAAGATAACTGTGTGCCATCACAATGTATCACATATTGGAATGTCTTGACTTCACAATCGAAATTTTATAAAAAGTACCATTCGCAACCTGAGTACACGGTGGGTAATTCTATTAAAAACTGAAAAAGGATACGGAGAAACTAGTGCCGGGCTCAGTTCATATGCAACTACTTAACGTTGCGCCGGAGCAGACTTAGGGAAGCACTACTTATCAAATAGTGAACAAAATTAACCTTTCTTTCCTTCGTGACTTCTAAAACTGGGACATACATGTAAGGAATTGAATCTTTAATACTATAGAACACGGACAATAATACATTGCAGCTATGAAAAGTTATAAAAATTGTAAATTTTTTCACATTGTCCATTCCTTTAATCAATAATATAAAAAACATTATTAGTTCATTAAAACGTTAAGTAATTACAGGATATCGCTGAGCTCAAACGGTCTAATACGCTGTGGCCACAGATACCTAATAGCTGGTTAGGTCCCGACTAACCGTTTGTAGTTAAATTAGATTCGGTTTTAAAACTCTCCTAGTTAACGTTTAGTTTACTACTGATAGAAATTTTAATGCTTTAGAATGTTACAGAAGTATTTTGTTTTATGAGATATTTATGAAAATCATTAATAAAAGTTTGGCGTGTCATCGTTAGTAGGTATGTGACGTGAAGCCGCGACGAGCCAATGTTTGAGACAGGCATTTCAAATAACTTTCATTGAAGTATTATGTACCACCGACTTCCTCCGCGTTTAATTTCGTGTATGAAAAGCAGCGCTAAAAATATATGTAGGTGGTCCGAAATTTAACATCGGTGATTTAACCGTATTTCACGCTTTGTGAATATGAATATATCGGATCTCTCAGACGCCTCGTGGTACTCACGTTTAGCTGTAAGCCTTGGCTCACACTCACTACTTTCGATCGTCGATGTTCTATACATCTACGCTGTGAATATATCCTAATATGTAACGACGAATTATATGTTCCTGAGATATTCGTTTCTAGGGCGCGTATATTTTTCTTAGTATCTCATTCATCAGAAACACTCACTTTGATTGTAGGAGTGGGTAATAACTTTTTTACAGCATATCAAATTGAATTTATATACTGATTTTTGAATTCGGATGAAAAAAAATATATTTTCTGAATCTATGCCTTTGACAGATTCCCAACGATTTTTTCGAAAATCGGTCTTTAAGACTAATTAATTATTAATATAGTAAATACGTATACATGTCGTGTTTTCGATATTATGATATCTAATACGGTTTATATCGTTACAACTTGTATAAAATATCGACATCAAAGAAATTTTCTTCATCCCTACTTTTACAAGTTTACATAATTATATTTGTCAGTTAAAGGTATTTAAAATTAATTAATTGATATGATTATATTACAAATAGTAAAAGAGGTAATTTCCAAATAAAAATATCTCAATATTATAAAGGTGGCTTTTATTTATTTATTTTATTTTATTTCTACAACCTGCTATCTAAATTTGTATGGAGTGTACAGAAAATATTGAATATTGTTGTATTTGGAAACTATGAAACTTCATGTCACCTATAAATATTCCTTAAACGCTAGTCAAAGTTCGCACTTCAAGAAAAAAAGGTCAACCTGCGTTAAATTAAATGAACTGGCCATGAACATTAAGTACCTATTATTTTTAAAATAAGGTTAAATTTGGAAACTTTGTTGATATTCATATTATTATTAAATTCATTATACAGTTTATTCTAAAGTTTAAAATTGTATGAATTATGACTGTTTCTCTTTCATACATCACGCGTCCTGCCGACCGTGCGTTTCACTTACCTACTCTGCTTGATTCGATATGAAAAAGGTAACACTCTTCTCCAGAGCAATGGAATACTAAGAAAATTCCGTCCACTTTCTGTCAAGCATTTTAATGTAATATTAATCCAAATCACAAATCAATGAATGAAAAGCAGATTGAGGAATATCAAGTAAAATCATTTAAAATATTAACCGATATTATCGTGAAGACATATGGCCAAGTAGTTAAATACAAGAATTGTAGGTATAGCTATCCTAGGCCGAGTTTATTTAATAATACTAACCATTAATATTCAGTGAATTATTGAAGTCTAAATGTCTGTCCAGTTTAATTTAATAAAATTTCGATATCACAAAAAAAAACTTAAAACAGTGACATCCATCGTAAAATGTAGAACGAAATAGTAAAAACAATATTAAAGTCAATAAAATAGATAAGACCAGCCAAAATTTTGTCTTTCTTGATTTGATTTAATTTTGCCTATGTTTGCAGAAAATTTACCTAAGTGTAACAATAAAAAAAATCATACCATATTCGTGATAGTTTTAATGCATGATAAACTTAAAATGTAGCTTGTAGCGCCATCTATGAACACCTAATGAAAACTCCATATGTACATAAACAAAATACATAAATAATTAAGAAAATCATGTTGAAATAATTTGGATTAATTTCACTTAATTTCACTGTTTACTTAAAATATATTACTTATACACATACATTACTTTTTTATGTGTACTTAAACACAATTTATAGACCATTGGTCATTTGTGTAAAAATTCATCGTAAATGTACCTTAAGACAATAAATATAATTAAATTCGGTCCAGTAGTTTTTGTATGATTGGCGTTCAAACATACCGACAGACAGAAAGCCAGACGGGAGACAAAAATTTCAATTACTATAGAAACGTTTTCTGACCATTATTCTAAACCACCCCGTATTTTTTTTTCATATATCTTTAATGTACAGATTTCTACTCTTTACTGTTTTATTAAAAGTATAGAAGCTAAAAGTGTAGATTATTAAAAATCATACTTACTAAGTATTTGCTTGTTCTAACTTAACTAGTAAATATCTGGGCGACCGAGCTGGAGCTGTGCTCGGTGTCTTATAGACAAAAAAAGAAAAACACCTATCTAGGTAAGCTTGGAATGTAAAACTTTATCTAAATGCAAAGTTTCATCGAAATCGTTGGAGTGGTTTCATCATCATAATAATGATAATAGGTTGTGCTCGCGTTTATTGCGCAGTAATTGTATTTGATAGACGTTATAATGTAAACATGAGTTTTTTATTTTTAAATAATAAACACAACGTATTTACATAGAAAAAAAATGCTTCATGAGATACCTACTTCATTTATAAAATATATTTGAATCTTTTAACATGTCCAATTCATAAACTTTACTAAAAATTTTAGTTTATGTGATTAACTTATTATTTGGTAATTTATTTATTTTCATGTTTTGTATGCTATAAACTCTTAGAATAATCTAGAATTGATATTATATATATTTATGTATATTTTCTCCCCAACAGGCGCGGCCGGGTTCCCGGTGTCGCAAACAAGTGCACCTCTATTATATTTGAGGGCTCTGTTAAAAGGTTCGACATACATTTGTGTTTATAACATGATTAACCCTATCAAACCAAGAGCGAGACCCAAGTGCAAGGGTTAACTACACCAACAACAGTAACAACGTCATATTAAAACATTTCTAAGCTTTCATTTGATTGGTGCCGCTAAAAGGATAATATAATACAAAAAGCGATTAACTTTTTATTAATGTTAAACTATGAATCCATTCAATAATATCCAGAGTATTAAAACAATTAACTAAAAAAATTTAATACAAAACAGTTTAAAAGATCTTAATTAAATATTATATTAGGTCGGGGAAAAAGTGTTTTCGCATAACGTAGGTATAAATTTGTTATAAAAATTGTTTGGATTTACTATTTGTACCTGGCTGGTTTTGGTAACATTAAAAAGGTAACATTAGAGATTTAAATAAAAAAAAGTTGTTTCCTGCTATTTTCATTTGTTTTTTTTTTTTCTGTAAAAATGAGTAAATCTAATGAAGAAATTCGATACATTTTAAAATATTATTACAAAAAAGCAAAAAAGCAACTCAAGCAGCGAAAAAAATTTGTGATGTTTATGGACCTAATGCAGTGTCAGTAAGAGTAGCACAAAGTTGGTTCAAACGTTTTCAGTCCGGAAATTTTGATGTTAAGGTGCACCTTGCTCTGGTTGCCCTGTTACGAATTAAATGGACGCCATTTTTGAAAAAGTGGAGCAAGATCGGCATATTAGTAGTTACAATGTAGGTGAAAAACTGGAAATTGACTACAAAAAAGTTTTAACACAATTGAAGAAAGCTGGCTATACCAAAAAGCTCGATATTTGGGTGCCACACGAGCTCACTGAAGAAACCTAATGAACCGTTTACTCATTTGCGATTCATTATTGAGACGTAATGAAACCGAACCGTTTTTGAAGAGATTGATAACTGGTGATAAAAAGTGGATCACGTACGACAAGAACGTGCGAAAAAGGTCTTGGTCTAAGGTCGGCCAGGCTTCACAGACTGTGGCTAAACCTGGGCTAACTCGAAATAAGATGATGCTGTGTGTATGGTGAGACTGGAAGGGCATTGTTCAATTATGAGCTTTTGCCGCCTGGCAAAACCATTAATTCGGATCTCTACTGCCAACAACTGATGAAATTAAAGGAAGCAGTTGAAAGAAAGCGGCCGGAATTGATCAAGAGGAAGGGTGTGGTATTTTATGACGATAACGCTAGACCACACACATATTTAGCCACTCAGCAAAAATTAAGAGAGTTTGGCTGGGAGGTATTAGTGCATCCACCATATAGTCCTGACCTTGCACCTTCAGATTTTCACCTGTTTCAGTCTCTTCAGAATTCTTTAGGTTCTTTAAGGTTAAAATCAAGAAAGGACTGCCAAAACTACTTGTCGCGTGTTTTTGATCAGAAGTCCCAAAGTTTCTACAGCAACGTGATCATGTCTCTACTTACAAAATGGCAGAAAGTCATCGAACAAAACGGCATATATAAACTGTAAATAAATGTAAATAAACTTTGAAAAAAATGTCTTGTCTTTTCATATAAAAATGCGAAGAAACTTTTTCCCCGACCTATTATTATGTATTTATTTTGAACAACGCCTGATGTTAAATGTCGATATTCTGGAATATGATGACATGCTGAGCCTGCAGTGAGAAGCTGCTTAGACCTCAAGTGCATCAGTAATATGTGCTTGACGAGGGATTTCCAACTCGAATATGCTAAATAACCACACAAGCTTCGGGAAATTACCTATCCTTCAGCATGTAATTTATATATTGTAACAACCAATATAACTATGCATTCGAGGTATATATATTTATGCGTGTATGTATGTATTATATGTGTATATATATATGTACTGTATTTCTAGCATGTATTGAAATGTAAAATGAATTAAGTTTACGATAGAATTTATTCTCTTATGATATTAAAATATAAAACATTGTAATATGGTGTTTTGGTCGGTCTTACGCGACTCCGGTCTTGTTTCCTAATGCGGAAATCTATAGACTATTGTCGGTGATTAAAATATTCCAATAAAAGTGTTTATATATTTAGGTAAATAAAAGAATGTGGTGAAACTGGTAAGATTGTTTAACTGTAACAAATACTCTGGCATTCCGTCGTTAACTTCTTAAACATTGAAAAACATAGGATAACATTACCTTGATATTAAGTGAAAAATGAAATAAGATGAATGAAGTCATTGAAACTATGGAGGGAAATACCTCTGCCCTCCATATTCGAAAGGAATCATATTTTGTTTATTGAGGTAACTGGTGTAATAACACTAACTGTTGTAAGCATAAAATATTTGATAAATCACCTTCGTTTCTCATACGCAATTAAAAGTATAAAAGCAGTGATGAAATAATTTAATTTTATTGCTATAAAATTATATTAAAATAGCAATAAGGTCCATAAGTAGACTGTTGGAAGTGTTGGGACATCTCATCCTCCAACAATCGCTTTTGCTTTTAGGAACGCATTGTAATCACAACTATTAATGATGATAGGTACATGTGATGATACATGATTAACCATTATCAAAACTAATATAGATGAAGCCAATAAATGTATTCAACTTTAAATATTATCTACATCTATAAAACTATTATGCTTTAAGATATTGTTCATCTTATTAAATTTAATATTGTTTAACGGAATCGAAGTCACAGGCAACTGCTAGAATTTTATATACGCTGGGAGGTCCAAAAGTTCGTGGAATAGAGAGGATGGGATAGGAGCGCGATACCAGAAAAATTAAAGGAGGCCACACACGCATGTCTTCGAATCACTAGTCCACACCCTACTGTCCAGATCTGGCCTCAAGTGATTTTTATTTGTTTCCCAATTTAAAAAAAGACTTAAGGGGAAGGAAATTTTCTGACGACAATGGGGTAAAGGAGGCAATTTTGGCTTATTTCGAGGCAAAAGATAAAAAATATTTTTACGATGGCTTACAAAAATTAATTCATAGATCTAATAAATGTATTCTCAGCTTATGGGTTATTATATTGAAAAGGAAAAATAGATTTCTTGTTTCATTTTATTTAAAACCCTTCCATTCCACGAACTTTTGGACCTCCCCTCGTATCTCAGCTCGCACCGTCTAAATACACATACACACTGCTTTAGCAAATGAGAATAGTAACTCTTACCCACCATTTTATAAAATGCGTGAGTGTGTGTTTGAAGTAATATTTCTTTTGTCTCATTTATTGCGAGCTGCGACTGCATAACATATGACGGAAATGCAACATAATGCAGTTAGACATCAGTTATACAGATGTGAATTAATTTTACTGACTTATTTAGATGTGTAAATATAATTTAACAGTTTATAAATAAACATTGTTTGAATTTATAACCAGAATAAGGCCGCAAACTTGAACTTGAAACAACCACAAATCAAACAGATAAATGAATCAAAATTAAACGCAATGTGAACACCATACAAATGTTCATAGTCATACGTGTAAAAATATTTCCTAAATGTGAGTACGGACTGTAAACTACGACCATATTAAATTTCATCGAATTCGGCTCAATAGTTTCTGCGTGATGGGTGCACAAATTAACCGACAGATACGCGGAGAAAAAATTCAAAAACTGTCGAAATTTTTTTTATCCATGATTCATTCCAATTCAATGTCTAATCATTGAGGAATTACATTATCGTTGAGGTAAGACAGCCTTCGGTATACTGTTCTATACACAATACACATAGATACTGTGACAAAAAATATTATCTATCAGGAAAGATTTTTAATAAAAACATTTTGTTTACAGTGACCGCCCTACGCGAGCACTGGGATGAAGCTAACGCTCGCGTACTACAGCGCAAGGCACAGCTGGACGCCATGCTGGGAGATTCGCAGCGGTATGAAGCCAGGCGGAGAGACGCCGACGCCTGGCTGTCGCGGATGGAGACGCGATTGGCTGCCATGCCTCCACCGGGCCACACGGCTGATGTCCTCGAAATGCAGCTCAGGGAACAAAAGGTAATCATGGCTAATCTGAGCATGAACTCTAAAACCTACAATTATTTTCGAAAGTTACTTGATATATCCAATCTAATTTCTTTGAATAAATGTTAAATACGTTTAATTTAAACATAAACACACTTATCACTGAACCGTATAATAATATATTCTGACTAAGTAATTTAGTCTAACAAGTCGTTAACGATATGTAACTTAAGTAATAAGTTAGACGGCAACTTAAGGGCGCTGTTTGCCATAAATTCTGCTTAATTGCAAGCTTAGCAACGTTGAATACTCAAATTATATTCACAAAGCTATATACATAGATATATATGTATAATATATATATATATATATATAATGATTTATTCATGAGTCAAAATGTTTGTAATTACCGGCTTTCCGCTCGTTTATTTTACTTTTTACTTTTGATAGGGAGCGAGGAACAACTTTGATAAAGTATTTTATATTCATGTTATGTTGTAAAACATTTATTTGTAACTAATGTAAAATTTTGATTCAGATCCATGACAAAGTATTTCAAACCGCCCTAAGGATATTAAATTAATTAAGTTTTGTGTCTTTCAAGAAATAATAACTCATAAACAACATGTCTTGTATAATCATTTTGGTTATGAAGTTACGGAAGAAGTTAGTTTCGAGCGGCGTGCGTCATATTATCTTTCTGAATTGTAGGGTTGTAACAGAGGGGGTTAAACTTGGCACATGAGTCGCAGACGATAACATGTGGTGTCGCTTCCGTGGTTACTCTACCTGTGCTCTCACATACACGTTTTTTAAAGATGTATTTATGCTAAAATTAATGTTATATTCATAGACTTAAAACATTATATTTATATGTTTCATTTATTGAAACTAAGGTCCGTACAGAGGCAGTAGGTCGTGGTTTTTGTTTTCGCTCTGGTTAACCAAATATGTTTAGTAAGCTTAGAGACAAAACATCACAAAGTAACCACAGATTCTCAGTAGAAGGTTTATTATTATTAGCCTTCCACTAGATAACTACTACATTCAAGTTAAATAAGTCAGCAAGCGCCATCTGCCGGTGTGTTTCGGCAGTTGCATTTGCGAGTCAGTCAGTCTAAGCTGAGCGTGTTAGATGTTTAGCATCAAGTGAGGTTGTAGGCAAACATTAGTCTACGCTTTCTAGATAGGCATTGATTTATTCAGAACGGAAGTAAAAAATATATTTTGCTAAGTTAAAGTTAGATGCAAAGTTGTCGAGAGTAAGCGTTATAAATTCAAGTTAAACGCCTCGCGAGCTGGGTCTTGATGTAGGATCGTGTAATATTGGTATCCCAATGCGGGGAATGTGTTAATCAAGATGAACGGGGCCCCGGTTGCTTTTTTTTATCCGAACGCTGCAAAATGTTTGTACTTTATTTGACGATAAGCATGAACACACTGAAGTGAGTCATAATTACGAGATTTCTAACATGTATATGGTTGTGGAAATCTATTACAGCTTGGTGCAACAAGTAGATTAGCATCTTCCATTCTGTATTTATTATACAGCACGATTAATTTAAAGAAAATGTACACTTATTCCCTAAAAACTATTCTAGTTTAAACATGCGAACATTGTGTGGCATTAGACCAGGGGCCCAAGTCTGCTAACAAAATAGTGTTTCAATAGTGTGTCGATAGTATCTCAATAGACATTTGGTCGCCATTTGGTATTCTCCTATTTGTTTATCATTCTATCGGAAAACCACTGACACATTTGGTATTCTGCTCTACAATGGCGTCTCAATGGTATTTCAATGGCAACTCGATAGTAGTCAAAACGGTATTCTCATACACATTTGACAGCTATGTCAATCGTACTTCAATGGTGTTTTGACTATCGAGTAGCCATTGAACAACAATAGCTTTTCTAGCACGATTGCTTACACCTTTCGTAAAAATTATATCAAAATAATATAAAAATAAATCGTAAACGTAATGTGGTTGTCTGTATCGCTACGCTTGCGCATTTTAACATTAGGCAGAAGGCATTTAAGTTTTTTTTATAAAATAAAAACAAAAAAGTTACTTTTTCTTTTGCGTTCTGCAAAATACTTCCAAAATATATTCAAATCATTCGCATCTTTATGACGGCTCAAAGATTACAGTGACAGGAATTTATATTTTTTAATGGCTTTGCACCAACAATCGGCAACAAGTTTTTAGAATATTTACAAAAAACCGACATTATGAATTTTTGATTTTGGAATAAAAAAAAACAGAGTCAGTCATAAGGACTGTCGACAGAAGTGAAAACTTAATTTTGAATTTCTAAAGTTATTATAGTCCGAATTGTTGCAGGGCATGTCGGTGACGCGAAATCACAAGATTTTACCCATCCAAAAAGTCAAACACGGATATGATACTGTCGAGTATATACAATGTATTAGTGTATATATGTGTATACACGTACACAGGCCGCTATACTACGTGTCGCTAGTATGACGCAAGCGCAATACGTCACGAACATGTCGAGGTCATCGGTGACGCGATGGTCATTTAAACCAATAAGTTTTTCGCCTACCAAAAATCTCTCATCGCGTCTAAAGAAGTTTTCACTGCAAAAATATAGTTTTTTACGTAATCTTATAGATTTATTGAAGATTTAACAGAAAAAATAGCAATAACAAGTATTGTTAACTAGTGGTAGTTTCGATTAGCAACACTGAATACATGGTACATTTTGATAAGCAACGCCAACGATGTATCTATTGCCATCCCACTGACACTATCACAACGCTATAGAGATTCTATCGAGACACTAATGAAATTTTAGCAGAATACCAAATTTGTTACAATGTCAATATAATGTCAGTAGAGTGTCGATATAATGACAATGGTAGATTCTTAAATGTGAAATAGCAGACTCGGGCCCCAGTGCGGTTGTATGTTCGATTAATTTTTAACCTTTAGGGATTTATTGCCAAAGGACTCGTAAATGTTGATATTCGATTAAACTTATATCTTATTTTACATTAACGTTAATTAAAAGTAGGAATTAGTAGTAACTAATATGTATGACATATTCGTAGAGCGGTGCGCGCGACGGACGCGAGTTGGTTTTGTATAGTATATTTTGCTTATTTTCCACTTACAAGATTTTACTAACGAGCTACTTTATTAAAACTGATTACTTTGGACGTGTTTATAAATGTATAAGTAGATATTCTAAAGAGGACTCAGTGCCTTCATTATTTGTTACTCGCGTTATGGTTTAAGTATCATAACAGATAAAAAGTGGGAAAAATAAGTGTTATACATATTTAAAATGGAAATTTGTCAGAAGTTCTTTACTTTGTCTAGGTATTATGAAAATATATAAGTTATGTAGTTTTGATATTTAACACAATATGTTGAATTCTCTATTACGTTATTGAATTTAATAATAGTGTTAGCCAAAATAATACTAGCATGCTTTGCTATTTTATATCATAAAAAACTTTAATATTATAATATATTTTGTCAAAAACTTTCTCCTATATTTTTATAAATTCGTGTTGTGTTGTAATTGTTTTCAGTCTTTCCACGCCGAGGTCCACCAGTACAAGCATCAGATAGAACTGTTCGGTCAGCTGACGCAGCGGCTCATAGCGGTCTATCGCAACGATGACACCACGCGTATAAAACGCTCCACTGAAGCGATTAACCATCGCTACAACGAACTTAATAACAGGTGAGAGTCACTTTAATACTAAGTTATAAAAATAAATAGTTGGTTTACTCGTCGTACTTAATTTAGATTATTTAGAAAGGAATGACATACCTACTGATGATTAATTAAATTTAGAACGAATAGGTATCAAATATTTGATAAATTTCGCTTTTATTGTTTAAAATAGATCGTTAAAGGCGATTAGAACACTTTCCTTTTTATTAATTCCTTAAACCAGAAGTACTATATTCATGTATGAAAAAGTGTCCGTCGAAAAGCGTCAAATTAGAGTGGCAAATTTCATAGATGGCGTTAAAAATTATTATTTTTTTTAATTTTTGCCCACTTGGACAACTTTTCACTCCACAGACTTTTCCTATTATTAATCTTTTTTTTAAGTTTTACAAAAGTAAAACTATAGAATCAAGGTAAAGTATCATTACTTTTGCTACACTAGCGCCATTTTGATGAGTTCTTGGATTGTAATTTTCTGTTTACAACTGGACACTTAATGAACTTGTTCCCCAAATAAGATGGTTCTCGTCACCATTACCCTCCATATTAACTATCAATAGAACCTTAAAAAAACAAGTATACAAAATTAACCAACCATAATATCAGAAACAAAGAGTAAACCGCCATCTATACCTATCTAGCAGAAATTCTATATCTCGTATAATGCTTTAAGCTAGTAGCGCCATCTGTTGATAGCTGTTTATATTTGATACGTTTTCGTAACGGACAGATAGTTCAAATATAATACTTAGTTGTCTTTTGCAGTAGACAATTGTAGATAACAGTACATAAATATTAAACGTAACATTTATTATTTCGTTTATAAATATGTACATACTACTAATATTTTTAATATGTAAATCGCATTAGTGAAACATCACCGGTGGTGTTATTTAATTAAATACTTTGCAAATGTTAGTTGATATGAAAAATTGCAAATTAGTTCAGTAATTAATCTTTGGAAAAAAAATAATACGAGATATACTAATCGAGAGCGAGTAATGAGATATAGATATCAAATTTAAGGAAAAAAATCTCAAGTTATGGCTCGTTTTATTGTAGAACTATAATATTATAAGAACGCTAGATGACGCTAGTAAATTAATCATGTTGTCATAACGCGGATACTTGATATTATGTTTGCCACACAAATACTCATTTTATGGAATATTTTCAGTATTATTGCACGAGGCAAAGCGCTCAACTCGGCAGTTTCTTCGCTGCAGAACTTTGATCGTTCACTAGAAAACTTCGTCGCTTGGCTCAGTGAAGCGGAATCATTGCTGGATGCTGCTGAGCGTGATCGTCATTTGCTAAAGGTATGTTCATTTAATATGGAAGAGTAGTTATTAACTTAACTTATAAGGCGTCAGGATAAAATACTATAAATTCAATAATCATTTAATAGCGAAATTAAAAAAAATGTATTTAATTACCTTTATGTTAAATATCGTTTACTGTAAACAATTGTGTGAACTGATCTAGACTACAAAGTATCATACACATTTTCATAAATTTTGCTATATCAGTGACATCTATTATATACTATATACACCAAATACTCAGATATTTAAATAAGTGTTACAACTTCATACCGTATAGAAAACTTCCATTGACAGATGTCACTAGTAGTAATCTTTCTGTAAGTTATTGATCTTTCAGAAGTTATGCTGATATTATACAGAAAGATATCTAATATTAAGATAAAGATATGTAATCTAATCCGTAGACAAACTAAGGTAACCGACATAGCCAAAAGGATTAGCAAGTTGAAGTGGCAATGGGTGGGGCACATAGTTCGGAGAACTGACGGCCGTTGGGGCAGAAAGGTTCTCGAGTGGAGACCACGCAACGGAAAGCGCAGCGTAGGACGGCCCCCACTAGATGGAAAGACGTCATAATAAAGGTCGCTGGGAGCCGTTGGGTGCAGGCAGCACAAGATCGGTCGCTCTGGAGATCTATGGGGGAGGCCTATGTTCAGCAGTGGACGTCCTGCGGCTGAAATGATGATGATGATATCTAATATTTGTCAAGATTTAAAAACTTTCGTTAAAACTCTTTTCGATTCATAGCTACCAATGACATTTTAAATAGTTTGTGAAATAGCATTAGTTATAAAAAAATCCCATCCAAACGTTTCGTTTTTTTATACTATATTCACCGGTGGCGCTGTTGACAATTGAATAAAGATGTACGAAGAAATTAAACGTATTTAAACTATTATAGAACTCATACAAAAGGCTCTTTTTAATGTGTTTGTAGAGAAAATAACACAATAGAGTTTAAAATCTTCAACCTTAGTTTATTTTTGAAACAGGATGTTCCAGTTTGTAAAGTTATGTATAAACTAAATCCCTTAAACAAACCAAGAAATTAAATGTATTCTAAAATTCAATCCGAAGCCGTTGAATGTAACGAAATACGGTGCGAAGTTCTCGAAACTTTCTGAAAAGTTTCTTAAACATTTCCAGAGTTATTCGAGCCGCGACCAGGCGCGCTGGTTCTTACAGATGTATATACTATTTACAAGTTAAACAATGTTTTAAGATTGCTTTCAGAGCGTACTACTAAATAATTCGCAACTTCGATTTAATATTACATGATTAACTAAATCTCTAGATAGTCGAATACTTATTTCAACAACAGTTTAACTAATTACAGATACGATCCCTGTCATTCAGTGTGTGTTTATGTATAGGTAATTTAATGTATATTCGTAAAAACTTAGACAAGATAAATTTTGTCAAAGAAAAGCATAGTTTTAGGTAATACTAGAAATATATACATAAATTAGTCGTACCGTGTTTTACACTTAGTAAGATTAATAAAAGTTTTTTTAGGTAATAGTGTTAGGTTCTATAATAAGATCCTGAGAAATATATAACCGATTTTCCGGACAATAAGTTCAAGGACATGACAAGCCGGTTTTACTGTTAAAAGGTGGTTATATGGTGGATCATTATGTGAAGAATAGTGGTGTCTGGAAGTGACTCCTTCTCTGTGCATCCACTAAATTATTAACATGGTTATTATTATTGTGGTATAGGTATTAGATATTATTCTATAGTTGAAAAAAAGAAGACAAACGCGATCGAGTTTCTTGTCGGTTGTTCTCGGTGATTGGGATGTTTTTCGAATAGATAGGAATGTTTTGACGTCCAATAAGAATGCTTTCTTAGAGCCTAAATTGTTTTTATTTAAATTGAGGTTGTGAGTAACACAATGTGTATAGTATCCCCTTCTATACAATTTTCATGAAATTCACTGAAAGTAACTCTGAGATGTTGGCAGAGTTTCTAAAAGTTTCTTGAAACTTTTAAGGTTTAGGGTTTTGTTTAAAATTATGAGGATAATTCGAGCGATAGTCCCTCTGCCTGTTCTGCGCACTCACTAAAGCCGTTCTAATATAAATTTATTTAGAAAGTTTGAAAATCGTATTGCGGTTACTTTGTGTTTAAGAAAGTGTTTAAATCAGTTTCGTTAATAGTATATTCTATTTTTACACGAAATCTTAAATTGTCTATAAATAATTTTCCCTTAATTTTTGTGTTATTATTATTATTTTATTGTAACGTCAGTGCCAAACATGCCTGTGGTTTGTCTCATTGTAAGCGGTCACGGCAGTTATGTAATACAAAAATACAAGAAGCCTCACATGCGCATCGCCGATCCTTTAAAAACTTGCTCACCTCCTTTCTTGAAGAACCCCATATTACAGTCCAATTGAAACACTTCAGCGGGGAGTTAATTTCATATCTGAAGGGTTCGCGGAACGAAACTTCTCTGACACCGGACTGTCCACGACTATTTAGGTTTCAAAGTGTGAGGATAAACTCCCTGTCGATGGTGGAAAGTAGCCGCTGGCATCACACGAAACAATTTCTGGAATACAGCCCATTTTACAAACGGTAGAGTACGCACGTAAGAGCAAAATCTCTCTTTAGACTTAGAGGTTCGATAACGCTTATGATATTAAAACTCAAAATAGACGCAAAAAACAATTTTAATGGTTAAAATAAATACATGTTCAAATCTATCACATGATCACTGGAACAAAATGACGCATGATAATGTGTTCTTCATGTAATAAATTATTTTTATTGTTTTACTTAATATCTACTAAATGACTCGTAATTTCTTGGCAATTTCGACGTTAACTTGTTGCTAAATTAATTATTTCTATAAAAGAATACGTATATTTTCGTATAAAGTTAGTCTGTGCCGTCCTACTTATATATCACAGAATAAGAAGCGAGAATAGTAACATTAATAAACCGGCCGTGTCTTATTAAACCAGCTGCGAAACTTTTAATAAGATACCTCTTGAAAAATGAAAGAAATATTCCGACACCTCAAGAGTTAATTCTTGAGAAATCACCTCCCATAATTTCAGTACCTACATAAAGTCAGAGAAGGAAAAAAATCCCATCATTCCTCTTACAATTTTTTTTAAAACAGCTGAAGATTTCGTACTTTATTTACTTTGAGTTACTTTATCTAGTTTCCCGAACTGTGTCTTGATTAGATTCCAAATGGATACAGATCGATTTTATATTTAATAATATTGGTCATAGTTTTGCAAAAATTAAAAGTCATCGATTTATGAAATGTCCATTAGAATTTACCAGCCATGAGAAAACGACCTCATTTTGGACGAAAAAAAACCAGCAAATTAGCTTTTGCTGTATTGAACGTATATACATAATATCTATGGAAGATAATTATTTAAAACATAAGAAGTAAAACCGCATAGGCATTTACGGACTGCATACATTGCATCATAATTATTTGTCAATCGCTCGCTGTTTGTGATTAACGTGTTAAATCGATGTTATTTTCTTCTGATTTCTCTTCTATATTCTAGATGTTAAAAATTATTGAACCTTCTAAATAAACCGAAATAAGTATAGAAAACGCTTCGTGTATTACAATGTTTTCATATAAACATAAATTAATATATTTATAATGGATACCTACCGATAATAGTTTAAAAAAAACTTCATTCTGAACCACATTTTGCACCGACTTTAAAATTAATTAATTTTCTTTTCAGGTAAGTCAACTCCATTGATATAGAGAACTTTGGTGAGTTATAAAACTTTGTTAAAAATTTTGTATCATTATATTAATACGTGAAGCAAAAACTTTCTACCCCTTTTTAAGCTAATTGCGTGCACGGAAGACTGTGAGATTTGGCATGGTTAAAGTTTATATGGAGAAGGAATGCAGAAATCTAAAATTTATCTATAATATCTTACTAATACATTAAATTAAATTAATTAATACTGCGAGTCCAAACCCGAACTTAGACAAAATATTAACATTGTCACTCAATGAAAAGTGACAGCAAGTGATATATTATTCATTGTTTAAGTTCATACTGCAAATTTCAAACAGAAAATAGTCTATGATTAAAAAGTCGGTGGTCGAATTTCGATCATTGGGCGACCGCTAGTGTGTTTAATTACGTGTAAAGGATTGCGTTACAGCTCGATTGCACTGCCGCCGTCCACGATATGGTGAGAAACTTCTGTATCACAAACCGATATTGTATAGATATATATATACTATGCAAGATTTTCATTTATAATATCGGGCGTACCTTAAACATATTTTCACTAAACACTTTTTCGACCTTCCTGCGTATATTAGATAATTTAATATCATTTATCGAAAACCAATTTACATTTTCATGTTTTACCGCATAAGTAAAGTTATGTAAAAAGTACCTTCCAGACAGATGCACGTAAGTCGCGCGATTCACTTAGCCCTCGCTCATGCATAATGCGCATATTGTTGAGAAGCGGGTGGCGCCGCGGGGGATGCTAATATCGGAACGCACCTGTGATTTTATTTAATGTTGATATTTTGCATAAACTTTAGCGAGAATTTTATGATTTGTGAAGTCGGAAGCTGCATTCGATTGAGATAATACGAAACGCAAATATACCCTCATACGTGGAGATAATTTACGGTGAAATCACTGAAGCACAATAGGATGATAAATACATACTAACGGAAAGGCATTATCAAACGCTCACATAACTGCCACCCTTATATTGATAGTCTGACGTATACCTCAGTATTTCACAATCTTAGTGCACGTTCTAACTAAATATCACGTGTGGTGTTAGTTAAATATTGGATTGTAACATTTATTCTTTATAAATATTTAAAGGCAACAGATGAATTTTCGAGAAAACCGAACACGCTTATTCCACCGTTCTATTCAGACATCCTTAAAGTTAAATAATGGGGTAATTATTGTCTATTAAATCCAAAATTTGGTTCGCTCTGTAAAATTTGCTCAACGCAATGATTTTAATTTTTTCCACCCGAATGAGTTAGGAGGGAGCTCTTTTATCTTGTAATAAGGATTTACCAGCGGAGCTCTAATTTTTTCATTCCCTTGATGATCGGGGAAGTAATCGTCGTTTGGTTTTTGTGTAGGGAGCATTATTTTTTTAACGTAATCTTTGTTTATGAAATGTTGCAGCTAAATAGTTACTTAAATTGCTTGTTATGTAATGTAATATGATGATACAAGACCGGGGGGAGAAGTGTAAAGAAAATATATTAACGATAATATCTATCATCTGACTTAGAAAATATGTAGGTACCTACTTATATCGCGATTGATGGAAACTGTTGTCAAAATATTGAAGCTGATCAATGTAAGTCTTGAACATATAATATTTTTTGATGTGTTTATAATAATTAAAAAATTAAAAATGTATTATAATGATGTTGTTATTGTTAACAAAAGCCCATTATAACAGTCCATATTTATAATAATGACGTAGAAAGAGAAAAATGTTTCCCTTATGATCGAGTTCTGAACGCGGGGAAACTTTCTCGGTTAACTTGTACCACCTACATCATGTTCCGACACGGTTTCTTTTATTCACTTTATAACTTTTTACATAATGGGTGTTTTGGTTTGCGCTTAGGTATTACGGTAAATACGAGAGATGGCGCTGTTTAAACAGTGAATTGTCTCGAAACTGGAATATGAGGCTACCAAATCTGAGTAATCTCGAATTACGCTAAAATACTGTAAGACATGATGATAAATCCGACATAGTGTCTTGTTTCTGCTATTGTATATTCCGTCATATATTGTGGCAAATATTCCAGAATGGGGCATGGCGACGACGCGATGCTGGTTGTCAAACGTTCGTGATATTGCTCCTAGATTTTACAGCAACAGTCGAAACCGAAGTCCGGCCACTTTGACACCTTTGAGGTTGTTGCCTCGCTTTCGCGGCTGAGTGCCTTCCGCACTCGCCTTCAAGCCTGGTGAAGCTGTCAAAGCCTCTAACGGCTCCAAAGCCCTTAAGACTAACAGTATAGTCAGTAAAAAAAATTCTGCAAGTCTCGTGACTCAGTAAGCGGGTTCGAACTCAAGACGGATTTTTTTTGTCATAAGCATAATTATCGTCAACTGACATCTGTGGCTGGTGATCTACTGTGATCGATCGATCTACATCTGAGTCTATACTACTACACTACGTTCAAGTTGATGATTATCGCCTATGGTTTAATGTTGTTAAGTTATATTATATTGTAATTAATGCGTACGAAGACACCGTCGGTCGCTAGTATGTATATCAGCCATTTTATTATCGTAATACAAGCAGTACTTAATTTTATACAAAATAATTTCAAGTAAAATTTTCCCTTTATATTATCATATTATTAAATAATATAATCAAAGAAACAAATAATTTTTGGTGATACTAAATAAGAATAACGTTTAATATTTATTAAAAAAAAAAATGGAAGGCAGCGCTGAAAAATGTCCAAACAAATCAGTACATGTGTTTTCCGCGTATTCGATTGTAAGACGAAGTTGTGAATGTCGGAAAGTTTTTACAAAATCACTTTGTCTGTTTGAGTTTCTTCACGGGCCCCTTTTTGAACATTTCCTCTGTTTATTAAATTTCCTTACTTGTTTGAATATCTATTTACGAATATGTTGTATTAAAATCAAAATTCTCCAAATGTACAACTCTTGGACGTGATGTTGTTATTTTAAAATAAATTGTGAAATAATATATTAATGTTCGAAAATCATATTAATTTTTCAAATATAATGCACCTCTATAGGTTAGCCATTTTATAACATATCTAGTGTTGAAGTAATCTAGGAAAACGATGTTCAATTGGGCAACTAACTCTATAATATAATACCTGAGTCTTATGATAGCGTCTTCACCTTTTGGAAGCATCATGCTAATGTGTGAACTCAGGGTTTAGGTAAATCGGATTAAAGCGTGACGTAACGTGGCTGGAGTTTCATGGTGTATCTGTAGCTTATAAGTCGGTACAAGGTTTCTATATTTCTACATCTTATAAAGTCATAAAGTGTTCTAGTAAAGCTTTAGAAAATATGTAGTATTAGAGGTGAGCGTAGTTTTATATTTTTGATACGCTTTATGTCGTATTATGAAAATAATAAAACTCCGGAATATCGAATAGTTATGTATCAAATCCCAGCGTGCTCAAGCGTTGGTAAGTCCCAAAGCGATGAGGGCTGTTGATGGATCACAAAACTGCTGCCATCGTTCTCGCATCACTCCGTCCTTATCTGTTACAATGTTGTTATTATGTAGACCCGAAAAATAAATACTAAAAATTCCGTCCGATTCGTGAACGATGTTTTCCCATTATATTTCGTTTGAATAGAACCTTCACTTGTCAGATCCGTTCGTTCTCATTACTGAACTGCCTACTCATCATACCATTCAGTTCCTCAGACATTTCTTGTTCAGTCTGTATTAAGCTTAAGTTTTCTAAATAAAATTGTTTTTTTTTATACTACAATGGTGGCAAACAAGCGTACGGCTCGCCTGGTGGTAAGCGGCTACCGTAACCTATGGACGCTTGTAATACCATCGGTATTACTAACGCGTTGCTGACTTTGAACCCTCTATCCTACCCCAAAAAGATCTGTAAGTATCCTGATACTTAACCAGGTAACCCTGGTTCGACAGCAGTCTTCATTATGAGGGTATGCTTGGCAACATACTAACACACAAGGCATTCCTAATTTAGTTTTATGTATATAATGGTCTACCAGTGATTGGCCTTGGATAGTACATTAGTTCTATGTGTGATTGATTACAGATGGCTATGTGCTACAGTAAACATTCTGTACCAGGGGGTATTCTTGAAAATATAACAATATAAAACGGTTAATATTCTTTTACTAAAAGTGATTTTATATAATAACTAAATGATTAAAAATAGAAAGCGAGTAAAAGAGGTTAAGTTAGAATTTTAAGTTTAACGCGAGCCGAGCGACCATTTCGGAACAACACGTATGTTTTACTTTAATTATTCGCTAAAGAAGATTGTAAGAGCTGGTTGCCTACCTACTTATTTAAAACTTAGCCTCATATTAAATAAGTTTTTCATAAAACTTTTTGTTTATTAGGTATAGTTTGTAATAAAGTATAATTATATTTCGGATGAACATAAAATTAGCTGTAATTAATGAATAAATTTAAGATATTTAATTCGTAAAATAATGGATGAAGTATGTATTACACAAACAGTAACATAAATTCCTATAACTAGGTATAAGTTATCGGCATCTAAAATCGATGTAACTGTGTGAACGAGGCGATGGCAGCGGCCTAACACTGAAGACATGTAATTACGTTTTCAATCGACAAAGAGATCGAAATGTTTGGACGTGATCGGAAATACCGGACCATTCGTGATTACTGTTTCTACTATGTTCATTTGTATTATTAATACACGTTATATGTCTCAATATTCTTGTAGAAAAACGAATGTAGTCGATTATTAGTGTGAATCCGAAATAATTTGTAATATTTCTTGTTTCGTTATTATCTTCTAATTTTTGTGAAACTAACTAAAATCACGTTATAGCTAAAAGACAATTTAATAAAGAAACTTAAAAAAAAAACCTAAGAAATCCTGCAGATCAGTATCTTTTAAATGCATCAAATGAAATTGGAAATATTTAGACGGTTCCCGGTTTAGGATTATTTAGTGTTTTCGTACATTTTCATCTCATATTAAAGATTTAGCCAAAGTTGAAGTTTTAAGAAGGAACTCAGCAACAATGTAGTATAACCCACACTTTCTTGAATATTATAAGGCTAGTAGGCAGTGTTCTACACAGAAAGTAGTTTCTGTTAGGGATGAGACATGATACACGAGTGATATAACCACATGTTCCCATAACAATTTTATGTAGAAGGCAATAGTATAGGTTAAGTGTTTCAATAATGGTCTCAGTTTGTCTTGTTGCCCATTCGACGATATTTCGACTTGTGCCCAGTCGGATGTAAACCCTTCTAGTGTTTGGCCGACCTGTTATCGATATCGTGGTATTATCGGTATATGAAGCCAATATAGTCAAGATGTTAATCTTGTATATTTTAGGTAGTTTAGAGATATCGAAAATAAAAATAAAACAATACAATGTATTAAAGTTCAGAAAACATAGTAACTGTTCGAGATCCCTAAAGAAAACAAACTGTTCGCGAGTCGTAGTTAACCGATTGTGAAGCTGTCATACACAGCACACTGTGCCTTTTCAAAATACCACAAGCTTACTAATATCGACAGAATAAAGTTTTCCGCTGTGTCCCTTTACACAAACAAGCATTCCGCTCAGTGGACCGACAATCCCTTAGCATTGCCAAATATATTTATGGATTCATATGAAAATTACTTTCCACACTTCGAAATACTGTTTTGGTTTCTTTGTCCACTATGGAGTATTAGATACCGAACGCGTTTTTTTAACGTCCATATGGTCACAACAATAGAGAATCGGACGCAGAACGCCCATTTCTCTAACGGATTCTTAGTTAAATACGCTTATTAAGTTAATGACAATATTTGTACGAAATCTAATTGATTTGTCACTATTGTCAATTGCGAATAAAATTTGCAGAGGCGATGGTTAGCGGCTAATCTTGTTTTAACTGGCGCCATTGTTTATAAATTGTTTTTTCTCAAACATGAATGGAAATATTGTCATTATTTTCGAAAAAAGAACACGCGAAGTATGGAATTTACGGACATACCAAGAATAATAAAATATATTCAATCAAAGAGTATTTAATAACCCCAGAACGCCGTTTCATACAACAATGCTGGAGCGTTGTAATGTTCCAAATTCAAAAAAACGCTCCTGCAATGGATTTGATTTTCTTTGTCCGTAAATTTAATACTTCACGTGTTCTTTTTTCGAAAATAATGTCAATATTTCCATGCATGTTTGAGAAAAGCACTATATATGCCTCGGCGGAAATGGCAATTGCCTATTTCACGACCTTTGCAATAATGTACTATTTTAGCTTACTATCCCATATATACATTATATACAACGAATTAGTGTCACTGAAAACGAAAGAAATGCTTTTCCCAAACAAAATTAAATAATCTCAACGAAGGCAGATTTTTTAGGAATTGTTCATAGGTATTCATGATTTACGTCTGTATATGTATATTTTTATAATAAGGGGATTTTATATTACGTCACGGAAGTTCTCTTTGGCCCTTTGATCTGTAAAAGGCCCTTTGATTTTGTTTATGATCGGATTAAAAAGGCTTTCTTGTTTGTTTCGTCCGTTTAATAAAATGCTGCTAGACAGAAGGCTGTATAAGACCGTGCGGTATTTTTTCCACGAAATTTTTCAGTTTTAATAAAGCATGAAGACCATTCAGCGATATTTTATTACCTCGTTTCCTCGTTAATCAGAATAGCGACCATAAACAACGTTGCTCCATCGTCTATGGTCATAGAAGTTGTGGGCTGCTCGGCATAACCTTCCTCCAATGGCCCACCTCATGATGTCGCGTAGAAGCTCCTGACTATTTTTGTCATGAGATTACTTATTTTAATAAATCATATTTTTAATTACTTTGCGAAATTTAATACAATAAAATTTTATTAACTTGACCCTATTCGTTAACGTTTTAAAACCTGAAGCTAAAAAACCTTTATTTATTTATGTAAATATAGAGTTAAAAGTGAGCAAAATTTTCAAAAAAACAACTTATATATTTTTTCTAACTATTTTACTGAATACGATATAATAATTTTCTTTCAATAAAAGTTATGTTTAATCATTCACAAACAACTCTTTTCGTATTCATTTAAACTGAGTACAATTTACATAATTTTGTTCCAATATTTGTTGATTTAATTAATTTTAACCCAATGTTAATACGTCAGCTCCGATACTCGTAATGTTTACAAGCCATTGAATTAACGCATCATATGATTAACAGTATCTGGTGGCCACCACTTTCAATATCATTCATTTAGTTAATTATATTAAAGGATGGCGCTTATTTATTCAGGAAGAACAATTTTACAAAGTTCAATTTAACTGTGTAAATCAATTTGTGAATATTATTCGTGTTGTTTTGCTTATAAATACACTCATGGACGTAAATAGAGGAACGCAATAAAAAAGTGAAATGAAATTTATTTGTACAATATAAGCTTTTAAAATTAGATGAATATAATCAACTTAATTAAATTATCATTTTTGAACATGAAAAAATTAGACAAAACGACAAAAAAAAGAAATTAGAGGCAGGAAGCTTAGTATTTTAATTGTAAAAAATGTTCACTTAACATAATGAACATTGAATATTGTTCTAAAGTTTTTTTAAATTGACAATGAAACTGTGGTATTAGGTTCCATTCTTCGACCAATGTAATTTTGAGATCCCTTAGGTTTGCTGGTGCTAGATTCCTTTGTTTTTCCAATTTATCCCAAATATATCCTATCGGATTTGGGTCTGGCGAGTGTGCTGGCCACACCAAAATTTGGATTCCGACCTCAGTAAGGTAACTCCGATATTACCAGCGCAGCGTGAGGGCGAGTATTATCGTGCATTAAAAGAAAATTGTCCTTCATGAATGGGCAAAAAGGCATCGTAACCTGCCCTAAAATGTCTGTTTCGTATCTTGCCGTAGTCAAACTTACCCGTTTTATACGAGGTGTGGTTCCGTACATGCTCCTAAACAAATACCACCCCATACCATTACTGACCCTACACCATAAGGCTCTCTTCCAACAATATTAAACTCAGAGTATCTTTCTCCAGATCACCTGCATATTTTGAACCTTCCATTATCAGACTTAAGACAGAATCTGTACTCATCAGTAAAGAGTCTTTTCCCCAAGCGTTATCATCCAATTTTGGTGCGAACAAGCAAAGTTGGAGCGAGCTACTCGATGGCCTGCGGGGAGCAAAGGATATCTGGCGGGCAAGTACGCCTCTATACCAGCCGCCTTAAGTTTTCTTCTAATCGTTTTAGTGCTAACTGTCAATTGTCAAACTTTCTGCAGCTTGTTTCGTACCTCGGAAGAATTCGAAATGCTGTTTCTGAAGACACTGCTTACAATAAATATGTTTTCCCTCTCTGTTGTTACACTTTTGCGACCTCATCTTTTACGTCTTGTATACTCTCCAGACTGCCGGTATTGTTTGACAAAAATCACAGACTTGGACAGTCGTAATGTTTGAGCCACTTCACTGTAAGTGTAATCATTTTCAATTAAAGTTACAGCTTCAGACGTCTGAGCAAACGGTGACCCGACATTATTACTCAAACTTAACAAACATAGTTCCCTTCACTCAAAAACATATCAAACATCGTTCCCTTCACTCAATTTTTTTTTGGTCAAGAAAACAAAGATAATGTTAAATTTATTAAAAACAACAAAAATCTGCAGAATTTCATACATCATGTATTAAAGAAATTAACAGATAATAAAAAAAAAAACAAATGAAAATCATAAGTAAAATTCTATTCAGAAATTTTCTCTTTTCAAATTACATAATACTGTTTTATATTATGGCCAGTATGAAATAAGAAAATATTTTCTGTTATTATAACTTTTTATTGCGTTCCTGTAAATATGTGTATTTGATTTACAATTAAATTTATTAAACAAATGATTATTTTTACTGTCAGTAATGTTTTTTATTGTATTTAATAACTAAGTACATTATTCGACCAAAAAAGCGGATTTGGAAAAAAAAACTCCTTGTATGTCAAAGATAGTGAATGATAGTGACGTCTAGAAATGTCTTCCTTCTTTTTGGATGCACTAACATAGTTATTTATATGATTATTAACTGTACATATTATTTGTACAGTTAAAAATCATCAGGTTTGCAAGCTTTTCTGGTTGGTTGGGATGTTTTTCGAACCGATAGTAGTGTTTGTATGTGCATAAGTGCCTTCTTATGACCTAAATTGAATAAAGTATTTTTAGATTTTGTACTTCACCAGTTCTAACTATTTGCCGAAAACATCTGTCTACAAAACTCGCACGGTATTCAGAATATAGTTGCAATAAATATTTCATGGAAGTAACGTTTACCGCCCTTCGGAGCTGTTCCCTTTATAAATAAACCCTTTCCGATCACTTTGGTTATTTACGGCGGCACTCATACCCTATCAAGCAGCGTCGGGTGCCGGCAGAGATAACTAAAATAAATCAAAACACTTGAACACAATTATCCAGTTAGAGAGGTCATTGCATCCTCTCCAGTTTATTTTTGATGAATTTTTATTACCACTAATCCTAAAAATACAATTTTATCTTTCAATATTTGGTTGTAAAGGCCGCAGATAGGAAAACCAGCCTCGGGTTCATATACGCGACAACCCTACTGATCAATAAACGTGCAATTAGTGAGACCAGGCTCGTGGTTTTTGATCAGAATATATTATGTGGAGTGTAGTGATTAGATGAAGTGTTCGCGACAACTATATTGAGTTAGTAGTTAACTTCGGGGAACGATGAAGTCTTTTTTTATAAACTAAAATTAATTTGGTTAAAATTTTATTAACCGTACAGTTTGATGGTCGATTCGAGACTGCCTTAAAACTAAACTTACTTCTACTTAATCTAAATATGCTGACGTAACGTCTGGCCCTTTCGTGGGAACGACGGTGGGTCAGCTAAATCGTATCAGCTATGGGCTAAGAGTACATAGGTATATAACTTAGTCAATTCATTGATTATGTTTACGTATAGGTAAATAAATATGTAGTTATTTTTATTATACCAGACAACTCAGTTATAGATATTCTTTGCCCACATCACTAGTTATATTGTAGAAATAAATATCTGTGAAGTTATAAACAGACTGAAACTACATAATTCAAACTAATCCATGTATTATATAATAATATGATAATCCGAGTAATATAATAATATTTTAATTACTAACTATGTATCAACAGATAGAGGAATGTTATAAAAAGAACAGCATCTGTTTTTTGTTCATAAAACATGTAATTTCATAAATTTATTAACCCATAAAAAATACGTTTTCTATTCTAATCGTTATCTAAAATTTCAGACGTTGATTTACATACTTTGCTCTTAGCCCTGGTTTCACTCGTGTATCAGTTATGGCTTAGTGATTAAGCTTTCTTTAATGTCGTACACTTAATATTAAGCAATGTCGACGTTTATATTAGGTCGGGGAAAAAGTGTTTTCGTATATCGTAGGTATAAACTTGTTATAAAATTTCTTTTGCTGTACTATTTTTATCTGGCTGGTTTTTGTAACATTAAAAAGTTTACATATAAAATAATAACCAAAAAAAAAAAATGTTTTTCCCCGCTATTTTTCATTTCTTTTTCTTTCTGTAAAAATGAGTGAATCTAATGAAGAAATTCGATTCATTTTGAAATATTATTACAAAAAAGGCAAAAATGCAACTCAAGCAGCGAAAAAAATTTATGATGTTTACGGACCTAATGCAGTTTCAGTAAGAGTAGCACAAAGTTCGTTCAAACGATTTTAGTCCGGAAATTTTTATGTTATAAATGCACCTCGCTCTGGTTGTCTTGTTACGAATAAAATGGACGCCATTTTTAAAAAAAGTGGGGAAAGATCGGCATATCAGTAGTTACGAAGTAGCTGAAAAATTGGAAATTAACCACAAAAAAGTCTTAACCGATTTGAAGAAAGCTGGCTCTACCAAAAAGCTCGATATTTGGGTGCCACACGAAACCTAATGAACCGTGTACTCATTTGCGATTCATTATTGAGACGTAACCGAGCCGTTTTTTAAGAGATTAATAACTGGCGATGAAAAGTGGATCACAAACGACAAAAACGTGCGAAAAAGGTCGTGGTCTAAGGTCGGCCAGGCTGCACAGACTGTGGCTAAACCTGGGCCAACTCGAAATAAGGCGATACTGTGTGTATATTATGTTATGGGCAATTAACTCATGAGATAACGGACGAGACGACGACGATAATTTGGCTGGGAGGTGTTAGTGCATCCACCGTATAGCCCTGACCTTGCACCTGCAGATTTTCACCTGTTTTGGTCTCTTCAGAATTATTTAGGTTCTGTAAGGTTAACATCACGAGAGGACAGCCAAAATTATTTGTCGCGTTTTTTTGATCAGAAGTCCCAAAGTTTCTACAACAACGGGACATGTCTCTACTTACAAAATGGTAGAAAGTCATCGAACAAAACGACACATTTAAACAGTAAATAAATTTAAATATACTTTGAAAAAATGTCTTCAGTTTTCACATAAAAATGCGAAGAAACTTTTTCCCCGACCTATTATATTTATATATTTTTAATTACGGAGTTTGCAAACGGTCATATAAACGTGATTTTAAGTATTTTTATACAACTAAGTCAGCGAACAAGCATATGGCCCGCTTGATGGTAAGTGACTACTGTTGCCTATAGACGTTTGTAATACCGTAGGAGGAGCCAAGGAGCTCCACAAACCCTATTCACCGCAGGACCATAACATAAGGTTATTTAACTGCGATGTTCTAGGGTGGGCAGTATACCGCCTGTCGGGCTACTCCCAGTAGAGGGAAATCTCCAGGTCTTATGCGGAAATTAAACCTGCAGTCCGACCATAGGCGACATAAACTTAAATATTTCGATATATCTGTCAACACCTTGAAAGTTGTCGTGAAGTTGCGTGCGTTTAATGCTAGCACATAGCACATAGCTAGCAACTCAGAGCGGACACTAAATTTGTAATTTATGTCGACCGCTCGATCTGTTCGGTGCGGACTGCGGAATGTACTATACCGTAGATATTTCAGAATTGGACCCCCGTAAGTAGTTTTATGGTTACGCCCATATGTTTAATGGGGTAGTAAATTTCGATAAAATAGTTCTCTTAAATATAGCTGATTTATAACATGTTATATGGTTATTTATTTTTATTCCTTATTCCTTGAGATATTGTTGTCAATTAAGATTTTATTGAAATTATTCAATTGTTTGAAGCAATATTCTAATATAATGAAATTGGGAAAGGTTCGTTTCTAATTCATCTAATTGATTGCGATAAGTTGCTATCGGTAATCGACTTTATATATACCTTATATAGACCAAGCTTTTATAAATGAAAGTACGTAATATGATGGATATTACTGTTTGGTTTAAATTAATAATTTTACTTATAATACAAAAATGAACTCGTTACAATAAGTGACACAACCTGAAAGTTTAATGGAACGCAACATGTTCGAAAAACAAACTCCTGAAAAACAAATGAACGAAAACAGGCGTCGAGTCGCGACGGTGCACAGCGAGCGGGATGCAGCGGCTGCGGCGCGGCGCGACGTGTCGGGAACACGGGACGCGTCAGTCGACCGGCGAGTGCCGCGCGCGACGAACGCATCGCGTCATGTAGCCCGCGCTGCCTGCCCCGGCCATGACGGAGGGGGCGGCTCGGCCTAGGCCACCGCCGCCCCGTAAGCCTGACTCCTTAACCCTCGCATGGCCCCGCTGGGACGACCCGCCACCGCCCGCACCAGAACCAAAACAAACCAATCCTATCATCAAAGACGATTTTGGCGGGTTCAGTCCTTACACGTCTCACTCGACCGAGCGGCGAAGACCACACAGTGTGGTTTCACCGCGACTGGTGAACCATCTCGCGCGTAGGCCCCACTCCATCGGTTCCATTGAAGATGAATGGCCCACCGTGCCGCTCATCCACCCGGTGCCGAGGAGGCCTCGTCCGGTGCCCAATACGTTGTCAACCCTTCCACGCACAGCCTTTAACTTACCTTCATCGAGGAGCGATTACCAGCTGCAGAGACCTGGGATTATGACGAACGGATACGGCGCGGTACCTCCGTCTACATCGCGCCGCCTGTCTCTACCTGGAGGTGGACACAACCCTCCTAAAACTTCGGCAACCTTCCATGGACTGTCAGCTCTGATAGGACCTCATCCGACGCTCGGGACTCCGGGGACGCCGAGTACCCCGGCAGCGGTCCGGGAGGCGGTTCGACATCTTCTTCAACAGCCGCGGAATGGATTCCCGATCATGGACCACAAACTTTCCTTGTTCATAGAGATTCTGGATGCTCAGGAAAGATTCTCGCAGGTACTTTAATTAATCGAAAATATTATTTCAAGATTTAAGTGTCTGTGACATACTATTTTAAGGACATATTTAAAAACAAAACAAAAGGGATTAATTATTTAATTATATTATACCGTTCATGATTTTTGCGTAATTGGACGAAAATCGCAAAGACTGCTTAAGTCAAAGATTAACTCGTTTATATAATGTTATGTAAATGACCTTCAATTTATTTTTAGAACTTTATCGTGAACTTCGCGTCAATAACTTCAGGAATTTGTGAAAATAGCTAATAATAAATTATGGGCCAATGTAACAACATTCTGAGGGAAATTAAAATACTACAATAAGACATTTAAACGAATTTTAGGTAAAACTTTATAAATTTTTGATAATTAAAAAATTGTTATGAATTGAAGCTATATCAACTATATGGCTGGGTAATAAACTCGTATTTTTAATTTAAATGTTCTATGATAATATATTAATTTTCTTTTTTAATAAGATATATAAGAATAACAATTCACATTTTCACTGAAAAGTGTATTGAAAATGAACCGCCTAGCTATTTATACAGCTTTACCGGGTAAACTTAGTTGCTTAGTTCTAGATAATCAGATGTAACTGTGAGGAACATAAATAAAGCCATGTCTCATAAACTCGTGACGTATGTTTATAATTGTAAAAAATAAAATAAATATAATTAATTAATTAGATTTGTTAAGAGTTGATTTAAAACTGAAAACGTATGTTTATACTAATAATATTAAAAAACAATAACATAATCACTTATCTTGAAAGTCGTAAAACCTGAACCAGTTCAACTGCAAAGGCGACACCATCATTCGTAATTTTAGATACATACCTATAGGCTTATCAGTGTTAGGTTTTAATTTTCCGGTATGATTGTGACTAATTTTGAATGAGATCACTAAATTCTCTGCAATATGATAGAAAAATGTATACAAAAAAAAACTATGAAACTCGAACTATTTACCTACATTAGATATTATATTATATGTGTAGCCACTATTTGAAGTATGAGATCATAAATATAGCAAGGGTGGGACATTCTTAAAGAGTATACAACAATGTAAGGGCTGATATCGGTAAGGGCGAGCGATGATAGCGGAAAATTTGAATGTTTTCACAAAAATATATTGTGTAATAAGGGATATCGCTCAAACAATCTCAGATGTATTCGTGTCTCCACTGAAGGGAAGGGTACTCTGTCCTCTTGAGAATTGAACATCTTCAAACCTTCGGATTATTCATTGTTACATTTTTATTAAATTTTCCACAAATGTAGGTAGAAAAAAATTATGATCCTACAATATTTTATAACAATATATTGGGTGATTAGTTACAAAAGTAAATGGTTGCTAATATATCCTAAACTTAACATTACAATAATATATGCATGTACCACATTTATCTATATTTAAATCTTAGAGCCAATTAACCTGAAGAGTTGGTCAATCTAATTCTCTTCTCCTCTTTCCACAATAGAACAACACGCACTGGGCTTCGGAGTTTTTCGGTAGCCTCCATCTCGGCACGAACTAAATGTTCTCTATGACTTATCTTTGTCGTACCGTGAAGCTGTGGAACCTTCACCTGGCCAGTGTGTACCCCCCCCCTCCCACGACATTGAATATTTATGTAGGCTGACATGATTACGGTGACCACCGATACGTTTCGATCTGTCGGTGGTCGCCGTTGTATTTGGATTGTACTATACTGCCATCAGTACAGTTTCCATAAACAGGACTGCCAATTTGCTGAATAAAGAAAAAAGATATGCTTTAAGGTTTGCTGTATCTCCGAAGGGCTAGGCAGAGGTATACTAACGTACACTCACAAATTCCCGGGGTATGTTTTTAGATCCCGTGTAATAGGGGACGAACCTGTTGCCATTAATCGGACACAAATTTAAATCCGAGCTAATAGCGGTCACAATTAGCAGTCGTGTTAATGAGGTAGTTCACAATGATAGATGATTTCGCTGAAGGAAATTTCATGTTGCAGTAAAAGCAAGAGTTAGGACCTAGTTAGTAAGCTACCATTCTTAAGTGAAATGTGTTTTAACAATCGTAAAGGGATTTTTGGCTAAAACCACTACCAACATTCAAGTTCCAAATGGCGAGTTTTCGAAATAACACTTTTCGTTCATTAAACTTCCACCAGGCTGTGACAAAGACAAGTGAGGAGGCGCGTGTAAGTGTCTCAGCAAGTTTGTTTCCGTCTCGATCACTCCTCGCAAGTGAATTAATGTTGAACAAGTTTTTATTAAATAATATATTAGAGTTCGAGATGTGACTGAGTCTACTCGTCTCATACAACTCGACAGCCGAGTTCCGACACAGTTTTAACTTGCTACGTTAAGGTACATACCTCATATGTTATTTAATCTGTTATTTATGTAACCTTTTTCCAAACTTTGTGAGATTGTATTTATGCCACAAACCTTGAACTTGGCAAAAAAAATTAATATTTGGATTTCACTAAGATACGGCTTAACTAATTTTTGTGAAATTTTATACACAATCGATAGTTTATTAAAATATCAATAATACTTTGAGAAATCATAAAATACGAGTAAAAATAAAATTACTGCTTAATAAACGAGTGTGAATCAGAGAGTACAGTAAATTATTTATATAACTATATTATATTATTTATGTACATTAAAAAGGTATCAGATATCGGCGTGTGATCATCCGTCCGTGTGCTTTACTGTGGGAATTACGAAAATAACTGATCATATTATTTTGGTGCGGTATGTGCTATTACCATATGCATTTTTGTAGTTAGATTTACGCGTATTAATTAATAGCTCTATTATTACTTATCGAGGTTGAACATTGATAATTTGAACTAAAGATAGACTACTAAAATACTGTAGTACATACCGATGTAATTCAGGTTTTATCTCAAAAAGGAATAACGAAAATCATTTGTAGCTGAGAAAGTATTAGGTACCGGTTTTAGATGTAAACAGATCTACACAAATTATAACGATGATAATGCATCAATTTTGCCTTTTTGTGAAAAAAAAAAAAAATTTGGTATGAACAACGTCAAAAAAGCATTTAGTTATAGGTAAGGAATTTAAGTCAAGTTTCTTACGTCATGGTACTTGTAGAAAAAGTCTTCTAAGCTACGACCGAAACTCGTCAAGAGCTGACTAATGTGTTTTAAGTTTCCTCAGAGCTGTACTTTCTTTCTCTACTTCTGCCAATCAAAAAAAGGTTATTTTTATCCCACAATCAATCATGGTACCATAGTTTACCAAATAGTAAGCAAGGTAGCTCAGTGGTAGAGTATATATATATCACGTCGGACGACGTAAGTTCATAATCCTGCAATGAGACAGAAATTTCAGTGAAGGAAAATATCTTGATAAAACTATAGTATTGTGGTAGGATATTATTTAATGCCCGCATGGTTAGCTACCACCCTCAAGTTGAAAATCTATTGGTGCACCTATAGGTGTGTTGCGGTAGCTCCACTTTAGAGCCAGTCTTACAACCAGGCTTTACGTGTTTCCATCTTGGGCCACGTCGTCGCTTAATATCAGATAATATTGTGGCCAAACGCTAAACCTATAAAAAATAATGAAAATAAGGTGAGCTTTAGCATAGTCTTAAGAAATGTTTAAGACGAAGTAGTTGGAAAAATAAGTGCGCTTAAAAGAATACTGTCTGCCTTCGTATGTATGAAGGTGAAGCGTGATGCAAGCCTTTCAGTAATTTTTCATATCGAAACAATAGCCCCCTCCAACGGGGTCAAGAGAGTGGCGCCATGAAATTCAGCCGACAATACGAGTGGGGATGGGGGGGGGGCACCCTCTCTCCTCCCCCGCCGCCCGGTGTTTCTCGGAAATCATACTTTTTAATTGAATTTCTGTATTCTCTTGTCAAAACGATGTTATTCCTGTGTTACGAGTACATCGAGTGACGAGTCTGTAGCGACTTTTTCAACGTTAAATGAATTCATTTAACATTTATAATTAGGTAATTAAAACAATTTCGTTGAAACATTATTTATATAAAAATGTACGTGGTACGGGAGCGATTAGATAGATGTCTTATTGACATGTAAAAATGTCACAAAATGTAATATTAAAAACTCTTTCAGAAATATTATTAAAAAAAAAAAAGCTATGATTGGTGGAAAAGCGTTTTTGTCAACATCGATGCTCGTTTGAATTAATAGAAATTAATTATATTTAATATGTTGTGCGCTGTTTTTAATCTAATTTAATCTTTGATTTTAATCAAATACAGTAAAGTTATTAATAAATTTAATATTAGGAGTAAAAGGCGACAATCATTATTGTTGATTAGTTATTATAAAATATAGAAAAAAACATTTATTTTAGAGAGATTCTCAAACCACGTGATTACTTATCTATTTGTACTGTATATATACTAAAACAAGAAACTAATATTACTTTGAGGTTGAATAAATAACTTCCTTCAGTTTATTAACTTTTGCCTACGGCTCAGCGCGTACAGGGTCCATGGGGAAAAGATTCAATTTTGGGAGAAAAAGCATCTCATGTTTTAATCTTGGAATAATACAAAAAATAAATCTTCAATTTATTGGTAAAAACATTAGGTAACGAATTCTTTTATAAACTTCGTCTTCGAATATGTAGTAAACTTTTACACGTCGCATTCTTAGAATCGCGGTTTAAATATTTTTAAACAAATATAAAATCTATCTTTTAAATTCAAATAACAATAAACATAACTTGGGAAAGCCGATAATATAATATTGTAGCAAAACGTAGGCGATTCGTAACAGATGCTACGTTCTACGCGCTACGACGCTACGCGGTTACGATTCCATAACTTCAACTTAGTATATTAAAACCATGATCGAGGAGTTCTATATACTTCAGAACTTACTTATAATTCAGATGAATGCGTTTTCAAAGACATGAAATATTTCGGTCCGATTGAAAGAACTTTAAAATGTACTTATTGAGACAAGGTTTTAGGTTTCAAATTTATAACAGAAAAGTACGTATTAAAACTACAATTTATTGATTTATTTGTTTATATTAACATATTATACATAAACCAAAAGAATGAAACGTTACCAACTACTTTAGTTGAAAAATGTGTTGTAGCCGTTATCGCCCATCTCCGGAATTTTGTTCGGATTTCAAAACAATACAAAATTTTGAAAAAAACTAATTATTATGTAATAATATAAAACTAAAAAAATATAATAAAAAAAAACACAAACAAAAACGAAAACTGAGGTGTGTGTATGTTTGTAAGTGTATGTGCTGTGTTATTGTGTTTAAAGATGTGTTATACATATGAGTTAGTGTAACCCTTTGTATGACTATGAGTTATGTAGTGAAATAATTTTTCATGTATGCTAATTAAAAAAAAGGAGTTGTTCTGTGTCCTTATAAGTTTACTACTTATCTGTTATTAATCAGAAGGTAGTGTGTTGTGTGTGTGTGTGTGTTGTATAGAAATAATAACTTCTCAAGTTGGATTTGGTTAGATTTGGAATACGTTCGCAAGTTCGAAGCTTAGCATGCACCAAGGAACGTTTCCTTGCTATCTGTGGCTCATCTTAAAACAGCCAAATAAAACAAAATAGGGTAAATAATACGTGGAAAGCAATTAATTGTGTAGTTTCCGTGGGTATATAATTTTACTTTGAAATATAGGTGGTTTTAATTTCGTACAATTGCGAAGATACATAATATCAGAAAAAATGTATTTTCGTCATTCTTTATGAGTGCTCTCCAGTGTGGCGCCGAAAAGAAAATTTAGAAGCATGGGGATTGACATATAAATCTTGTATGATTCTCGGCAAATCCGCATGTATCAGCGGCCATCAGTTGGGCATACTACAACTACAAAAAAGTTTTCTTGTAGTACAGTTAACTTAACATCGTGTGTGGTAACTGGTCATGCTGCCGAGTTAAAATAAACAAATATTATTTGTTGTAGAAACTGTAAGTCATACATAGTTTAAGTAATAAAATAAATGGAGCGCAACAGTTCCGTTTGTGGTTTTCTCTGAGGAAGTGCTTTAAGAGCGGCTGTATGTGTGTGTATCCGGTGCAATTAGAGAACTCTACACGAATCTACTTTATACTGTACGACATAATAAATAATATATATTTCTGCAATATAACATTAATGTCAGAATCAATATTAATTTTAGGTTATTTGCGTTGTATAAAAAAGCAACAATAGCTCAGCGGATCACGAAAGACATGGTGGGGGGGGGGATGGTGGATTGTGTGAAATCCCAAAAAAGATTATATGGGTAAAGTCACTTATTATAAACAGATAGATTCACGAAATTATCGAGTGTACTAATAACATTGAAATATTAGGTTAATTAAACCCTTACACTACAAACACTAACTTCAGGGATTCCATAATATATGCTTCGGGAAATTATTTTAGAACTATACAGGTCCAATAATCATTTGAAACTAGTAAGTTATATAGTATTAACAAACAGTTTTCAGAATGTTAAATATTCCCTAACATTATGTGTATATTTAAAGTGAATTCTTTATATCAATCGTTGAATCAAAAGTTGAGTTTCAATAACATAATATTGAATTTCTTAATAATAAATTCATATTACTGTGTTTAGACAATACAGATCGTAGAATTATTTTAAATGTTTTTTTTTTCATTTGAAATAATATTCGTAACGGGCCTATTCTTGATAAACATTTCATTTTCGCCGATTGGTAGTTTTCCTTGACTCATTGCACAACATTATGTACAATAACCTCACTATAAATAATATAATTAATTTCTTATTTTTTCACATTAAAACAAAATTGATTAGAAGAAAATTCTATTAATTATTTTATATAAGACAACGTTATTTGTTTCCACCATTTGAATTAATAATTCAAGAAACTATACCGATCCGCTTTACACCACACGACACTTCAATGTTATGTTATGCATTAATATGATGCCAATAACGATAGAACGATGATTGGGAATTCTGTTTATTTATTTACTAGCGGTATGCCCGCGGCTCCACACGCGTTTGTTATTACGCAATAATTATTTAAATCCCTTTATTTTTACTCATATTGTTGACAATTCATATGCCGTATCAATTGAGGAGTGGCAAGTATTTCCCGTGTACAATTGAGGAGTGGCAAGTATTTCCCGTCTACAATTGAGGAGTGGCAAGTATTTCCCGTCTACAATTGAGGAGTGGCAAGTATTTCCCGTCTACAATTGAGGAGTGGCAAGTATTTCCCGTCTACAATTTTCATCAAAATCGTTTCAAAAGTATTAATCTCATTAATTACAATTTCTTATGCATTATTAACAATTCGTATAACCTCTCAATTATAGTATCATGTATGTTTCCCGTCTACAAAATTAGATCAGAATCGGTTGAGAATTGATGAAAATTAAACTTTTCGAATTACTTTTTTTTTTTTTTAATTCAAGAAGTAATATTGACAATTCTTATATCCCACTAATTATGCAAATAGTTATACCTCCCGTGTATAAAATTTCATCAAAATCGGTTAAGAATTAATGAAATTTTAAATTTTTGAAAATTATTTTTTTTACTATTTTCAAAAGTGTTATTGAAAAGTCTCATTACTTATCATTCATGGATGACTTATACTTCCCGTGTACATAATTGAACAAACAATCGGTGAAGCCATTTTTGAGTTAAATCTGGACATACAAACAGACAGACAGACGGACAAAAAAAAATAGCATATTCGTGATCAGTATCGTTCATATAATACGCGTATCGAGAAATTTTGGAAAAATATTAAAAGTACAGACAGGACTACAGATTTATTAATATAGATAGAAATATAATATAATATATTATATAAAGAATTTTTAATGTGATTAAAATATTGGTAAGTTTATACTTACGTTACGTTACGTTTTTACTAGTATAGATGACAAAATATTGTATTACCTACTTCCTAGAATTTAAAATGGTGTTTTAATTTATTAAACATTAAAAAAATCATACCTTATTGTACCGGCCTGCGGGATGGTTTTTTGAAAAACGTGAAACCCCTTTTATTCCTTTCTTAACAAAAGCATAAATATGAATGGGTTCTTCATACAAACTTTCACCCAAGTTTTATTTTCACCGCATGTGGAATAACACAATGAAATTATTGACTTTTAGCAAAACTGTATAATCCAAATAATTTACAATAGGTATATTGCTTAGAATATTAAAAATCCCGCGAGCTGCGGTGTCACAGCGTCATAAAATAAAACTGTCATTATGCCGTACTGCATAGTTGAAACAGATTAGAAACACTTCAACCGATCTTAAAATAATACTGGACTATCATTTAATAGGTAGTTATTAGAAATACAATACATGTCTTATTAAGTACAATAACATCAATAAATCAACAAACTTGTTAACGTTGACAACGCTGTCATTTCATAATTACTGCACATGCGCATAATAAATCAACAAACGGGTTGTCGTGGAAGCTGATATTTCCCTCTTACATGCTTTAATTTCCTATTTTTCACCATTAAAGTTTTATTATCGCTATAAAAAGTACCCATGTCCTTTCCCACGGTCCAATCTATCTCTATACCAAAATTCATCAAAATTGGTTCAGCGGCTTAGGCGTTAAAACGTAACAGACAGACAGAAAGAGTTACTTTCGCATTTATAATATTAGTATGGATTGCTGTGCCATTGTTTTATTGTTCTCGTCACCTTACAGCAACGCTTTCATACTTCTTGTTATACCACTGCTTTGAAATACATGATAAAGTAAGTATGAAAGAATCGCTGGCCGTACACGTTTCCGCAGTTTCTTGTAACCACTACAAATATGCGAGCTGTTTTGTTCATATATAGTAAAGGCTTCTCTAGCTACTAGATGCTAATAAAATAACTTGAAAATCGCGAGTTACAAGCCTGGAGAGTGATTTAGTTTTTACTTTACTGCATAATTAGTTATGCACAGTTCTCATATTTGGCTTTTTTATCCAAAAGTTGTATTACTTTTAATTTATTTATAATGCTGGTTATTTTGATTCTGCAATCGACTTCCAGTTAACTTGTTTTTCGTATGTCTAACTGCTCACATAGGTATCGACGTTGGTTAGGTAGATATGCTTGTATATTTTATTGTAACGTTAACTGTGCCTATTCTAAAAGCCAAATAGTTAAAATTTGCCGTAAGAATCAAATAGTTCAAACATTATAATACATTAATCGTGATAATTTGTAAATAAAAATGTGTTTGAACAACATTCATATACATTTTAAGTAAATATGTCGTCTAAGGCTTTAATTAAATTGTATAATTTAGACATTGTCTGTATGCTATTCAAAGTGGTTATTTTTCTTGCAATAGATAACTGAAAGCATTATGCTTTTCAACTAAAAAAATATTTTTTTGAAAGCGCCATCATCGTTGCAATATAAAACAATAGAGTTAAATTTTATTTGTTGTTTATTCTAAAGGAACATGGCTAACGGTGGCTACACCCAGCGTCCGGCGCAATTAGAGAAGCCGACGAGCGCGCAGGCACGTGCGTCCGTTTCACACCCGACGACATGTTGTTTCTCTATTATTTTCTGATTAATGTATAGATTTTAGACTGAGTTTATATATTTTATTTTTTGAATAAGTTTTGTTAAATATTATTCTGTCATATTACATTTTAATATTGGTACTGAATGTTCTCCAAATATAGATATGGCAAGCCCGATGAAATAACATGTAGTTTTTTTTTTTTAATCCAAAATAGTCTGTCTCGCTTTTATATCTTTTGTTCTATCTTCGAAAATAAACAAAACAAACCTAACTAAAAATATCACAATTACATTGTCATTATTTCGTCGTCTGCTAAGTTTCGTATACCACATAGGTATGTATATCTTATTCAAAATATTAAAAAATCTTTATTTAATTTAGGACCTTAGATGGCACATAAGAACGTTAAAACACTACTATTACTATATGATAACACAAATTAATAAAAATAAAGGAGACAAAAATTGTGTGTGTGTCTGTGTGTGTAAGCTCCGACGCACGATTGGAGTTTACTCCTTAAGTACGATTGTCTTTGAATAAATATAAAATAATAATAATAGAAATCGCGCTGTCTTTCAGCAAATTTATTAAAAAATAAACGAAACTGTACGTAAGTAATCAAAAGAGTAAAATAATTCTTACATTAGCTACTATATGGCGCGTAAATTTGATACTTACTAAGGAGTAATGACCTTTAAAAAAAGTAGAATATAGACGTTACACAAAATATTTGATATTTTGATGAATTTTTTATAAACTATTTTCATAAAAGTCGTTACGTTGTAGTGCAGTATAAAATAATCCGTTTCACACTAAAAGCAAACTTTATTATTTTTTCTTTTTGTTTCCTTTCAGAGAGACTTAAAATTAGTAGCCTGCGTTTTAGTGGTTTTGCGACGCGAGCCTTGCATTTACGGGCAAACACTTTCATGTGTAGTTATTGTTGTAGACTATGTTGGATTTTAGACTTTATCCTTTAGAAGTTAACGGACGCGGATTGCTTTTTTGTAAATTTTTCATACGTATAGAGATTTCCATGGTCTTATTTAATCCACATACAAATAGTGATAAACAGTAAGTAAGCTATCTTGCAGGACCCTTACCACTGCAGGACGGCATGTAGACGACGAAGATTGACGGAGTTTCTTCTTCCAACAGTCTCATTTCGTTCTAGTGAACTTATGAACTAATAGGAACGTTCTCCATTACTTTTATATTAAATACTGAATTATCGTTTATTTAAAAAAAATGTATGTTGTTTCATTGGTAGCTTGGACACCATTCTGATTCGAATTCTAAATAAAACTAACATGTTGGTTTAGACAAATTATGTGATGAAATCCCAGCATGGGGGAAAAGCATTATAGTGCTCTATAAAACCTATCTTTAGCTAAACATTTATAAACTAGCGCTTCAGTGTTTCCGTCAATTACATTTGAGAGTCTGTTCCTCTATGGAGTACTCTCATAATAAAAAAAAACAGAGGCAGTCATGAGGACTGCCGACAGAAGTGAAAACTTAAAACAATTATGTAACTGTGTTCTTTTTTGAATTTTTAAATCCATTATAAATTTCATATTTTGTAAACTGCTATTACAACATGTCGGTGACGTGAAGTCACAATATGTTACCCATCCAAAAAGTCAAACACGCATGTGATACAAGCGAGTATATAAACCAGCTGCTATACTACGCTTCGTTTGTCTCGCGCAAGTGCAATACGTCATGAGCATGTCGAGTTCATCGGTGACGCGAACCATTTTATCTCTACCAAATATCGCCCAACGCAGTTAAAGAAGTTTTCATTTCAAAAAGCTTAAAACAATACACAAACAAAGTATCCCGAATAATGATTGAATGTGAACGCAAGCGGAAATCGAATGTTTTTCTCGGAAGCGTTAAGTTGTAAATTGTCATGATAAGTAGGCTGAATACGGTATCTTAGGTGGACTGGGCGGACAGGGCGGTTGGGCGGCTGCAACTTGTATTCGTTTGATGTTCATTTTAGGCACGATAATGCCTTAAAATATCTTCTTAATTACTTAAAGTAACTAGCAAGTAATTTGTTAAATTTTCAAAAATAATAAAATACCGGTTACAATTTGATATTCTATTATTAAATTAAATTGTCTCGTGATATATAGACATTTAGAAACCTATAATAGTAACTCGATTGAGTACGTCGAGGTGTCATCATCTAGTGTCTATATAGGCACCTATATATCATGGTGTTGCAGATCGCATCCTCAGAATCTCTGTCGAATGATTCTCATCTCGATCGGTTATCATCTTTCATTTTACTTCTATTACCATTTCATATAATCATATTATGTATAGCTAATAAAAAGAACTCGAACTCGTTCGTGAAAGTTTATCAGTTCTTTCTCATTTTAATATATTGAAATAAATTGCGGCCACATGAATCAGAGTGGCCTATCAGCTGTTCTCGATATATTGTCGTGATCTAAAAAAGTACTTTTAGAGAACCAAAATGGCCTAAAGTTATTTACTTGATACTAACATATACAGATAGCAGCAGGATTATAATAACTTTAGGCCATTTTGGGTTCTGTAAAAGCATATTTTTAGATCAGGTCAATGTATCGAATAAAGCTGATGGGCCACTCTGATTCACGTAGCCTCAATTAATAGTAGAATAACGAATCAGATCAATAACTTCACACCACAAACAAGTAGCATCACGTACTGTTAATTTTTAACGCAAGCTTTTTGTCCGCTTGAGAGAACGAGGCAAGTGTCTTTAGTTTTATTTACATACTATTCAAAAAATCTTATTTTTTATATACACATATATCACGCATGTCTTCCAACGAGGTAGACAGAGACCACGTCCTTCCACTTACTAAGATACTGGTATACTTCTTTCTCTTTTTCAACATTAAAATTGTCTTGATCGACCTTTCTTCAGAACGTCCTCGAATTTCTCGAGATATAACCCTAAAATACTTCAGTTTAATAAATAAATATTAGATACTAAACATTATTATCAATTAAAATTAAAGTGATTTTCGGATTGCGTAGTATTTATTAGCTCCGCTAGGGGTGGGTTCGAATCTATAAATTAATGGAATAGAGGGAATGTTCAAACTGGTATTTCATCATTAAAATAAATTTATTATATTATTATTTTTATAAATCATATAATAACCTGTTCGTATGTATGTAGATTTGCCTATCTTTGTTCACGTAATGGCCTGTAGAGGCTGTGTTGGCACCACTCCACGACAACATCTGCCAAAATCTACAATATGGTGTTCACAGAACGTCAGTATAAGCGCTGATATGTTCACACTATCGTTTTCACATTGATTTATATCTGACAAATAAACTCTATGATTAACCTTTTTTATATCAAAATATTTCCTTTTAAATATAATTCTGAGTATCTATATGTTATTTTCCATAACGCTCCAAACCTCCTACCCAAATAAAGCTCCCATTTTTGGTTCCAACGATCACCAACAAGCTCAATTTGACCATATTGACGGTTTCCTTTAAGTACCCTGTTTTAGTGAAGACAAACTAAGATAAATACAAGAGAAGTGTGATCTCTCCGACCCATACGTAGAGTTCAATTAGTAGACCGCATTTAGAATAAAATCATACTTTCTAAGGATGCCGCTAGAAGCAGTCAGATCCAGTGTAAATTAGTGAAAAATCTGTTGAATCTAAAGGAAACGAATGCATGCAGGCATGACGTGATAATATGTAGATTCTCAAGGTGTAAGAACGTGGCCTACACTCCCCAGGTTCAAATACTAACCCAGTTTGTGGCTGTCATAGGGTGTGTGTCTCTTTTTCTGTCCATGAAAATATTGATGGTAGGTCAGTGAAATGCCCGGCGACAGAGACAGATATTCTAACATTGTCATCCCAGGATCTCAGATCTCTGTGGCACGCCAACTGATGACCCGTTCTATAAAGTTTCAAAACCCGTTCAGTTTGTTGTTGGTGATATGTGCTGCAGAATTTGCTAATGATAACGGTACTAATAATTTATAGAAATACATATTTAAAAGTTCTAATAAATTTCAATTTAAAATTTCGAACAATTTTGTGTTCACAAAATTAATACTTACAAAAAATTTAAACATCAAAGTTGGACGCCATGTGTTCACAGTTTGCCTTCTTTCTTGGAAGTCTTCGTTGGATATTGAACATAAAGTCAAAGACATAAAATCGTTAGTCGGTGAATCGTAAATACGTTGAAAGAAAGATTGTTTGCATGAAATGTTAGCGAAAACGATTCCCAATTACTGAGATTCCTTTCAATTCCCTTTCATACTTATGTTGGATTTATTTATTTCGTTTTCACGACTTCAATATCTATTTACGAATCGTTAATAACCTTGACATTTCTCTTGTTATTTACATCATCGTTTTACTGTAACTCAAGCTAGGGTACACTTCCTTATTGTCATAATACATATATTGTTACACGAACCGATCTCTTCTATTAACACGTCATTTAAATACTATACTATTTTGTGACTATTAAAACCGTACTAATGATTTAGTGTACGTACTATTGACTAAACGACATCTACTATTGACCAGACATCTTAAAAGGAGTGCGACGACGAGGGTAGAATTTTTCTCGCTTGATCTGACGTAAAGACATTAATCGAAGTCGACCACAATCAATGTTCCTAAGTGCCATCTCGCTGCCCAACTCCCAGCGTATTACAATATTTTAGCGTTAACCTATCTCATTAGACTGGTGGTCGTAAGCGCGAATACTATGCTCTCTATCTTGGTTCTCAGGTTAAGCAAAATGTTATTGGGTTTTTCCTATGAAATTCTCAGTAGCAGCTCGGACTTTGGCTTTATGCCCGATTAATGGCAATAGGCTCGCCCCCTATTACTACTCTTTAAAAAAGTACCGGGAAAAGATCATTAATACACAAAATGTTAGTTATTTAACTAAATTTATTTTATCGCTTTCAAAGTATGCTCCTTCAGAAACGATACACTTACGTCAAAGAATAATCCGATCATCAAAACATTTTTTAAACGCTTTTTCCGAAATTGTGTTTAGTTCTCGTCGCGAATTTTCCTTTATGTCTTCTGCCCAATGAAAACGAGTTCCACAAACTGGTAATTTGAGTTTAAGAAAAAGAAAGAAGTCGGCTCTGAGCCATTTCTGCTAAATAAGGCGGTTGCTCGATGTAATTTGTTGAGTTTTTGGTAAAAAATTCGTTTGTGGATGGCCTTGTGCGAATGCGCATTGCCATGGTGCCAAATCCAAGAATTCTCTTTCCACAAATCTGGCATTTTTCGTCGAATTTGCTCTCTTAAACGCCACTTGGCTAGTTTGCATGTCAAACTCGTAAACCAACATCTCAACACCAGTAACAAAGCGTTTCATGAATGTTGGGTCGGAATGGACTCGTTCTAGCATGTCCTCAGCGATTTTTATGCGATTGAGTTTTTGGAGAAAAATGAGGTGTTTTGGGACTAGCCGACGACAACATGTTCCATACTCAAGTGATTATTTAAAATGATACGTATCGGTTACGCGGTTAAGTACCTTCTGCGCTCGCCCCCAAGTTCGATGAAGCTGTAAAAGCCGCAGCGGCTTCAGGGCTCCTAAGGCTAACAGTGTGGTCATAAGCATGTGTTTTTGATTAAGTCGATTTCCCGTAAGTGTTCTATAATATTTTCAGAGTGTTCGAACAGAAAATTCCATTGGCGATGTAAAATTTAAGACAAACCCTTGTTCGATGTTTTTGTTCACAGTGAAATTAGCAATACACACTAGATATAATCTAACTAAAAACAGCACTGTATTTAATCTAAATGACAGATGCAACTCAAATTCCACGCCAAAATGAAAAAAAGTGTTGCCAAACTAACAAAAAAAAATTTGAATTGGAACCATAAACAATTCATTCATTCCCGATACTTTTTTGATTTAATGTACATGAGATCTAAAAACAGACCTGGCGAACTGTGGGTGTATATTGATACAGCTCTGACTAACCTTTCGGGGAATACAGGCGTGATGGTTTAGCGTTAATAATACGATAGTATTCAAATCAATGGCAATTAAAATAAAATGCTTATATATTAAAAACACATTCTTAATTTCTATAACTATATTGCGTTGAAGAGTATTCGACAGTGTTTACTAAGACAGCCATCACGCTCGTGATACAAATTAATGTCAGGAACCTTTTTGGACTTGGAATGTAAATATATTCCTTGACTGGAACCTGACAATTGAGTTCCAACTGGGTCGCGACCACCGTACACCAGGTGAAAACTCGAGACAGTGGTACTCTCAAGCGTGTTGTCTTCCGAAAACAGTTAGTGTACTCGTATATCCAGTGTGAAACGGGCGGTACGAATCTATACCGGATTGGATCGCGACCACCATAGAAATGGTGATAAATATGGATTGTCATGTTTAGGGATTGGCTAGAGTTCCAGCTGCCAAGAGGCTTGCAGGTCGGCAGGACACCATACCGGCGATAGATGCCCAATCTCTCAGTGGTCATCGTTATCATTATCGTGGTTTTGCACTATTTTATTTTATAATATAATATTTTATATTATAATATTTTATGAAAACTTACAGCTAAGTACATATTTAAGTCACATATATAAATTAATGAAGGCCATTTACAAGTTTCCACAAATATGTATATGAATAAGAAATAAAGAATTAAGTAGACGGAAGAACACAAAAATATTAGCAAAAGAAATTGGAATTTAGAAGAACTTTCAAATTCTGCACAGTTTTATCAAATAAATCATTAACCAATTTATTCGTACTGCTTTTCACTCGAATGAAATAGAAATTTTGTCTGTAAGTACCTAGTCCTAACAATAGAATTATAAAATATGTCAGGGTTTCTAAAAGATGCTGCTGGTACGCGTATGTTAACCAATAAGGTTAATTAATTAGGTAACCATGAGATTTTTTCTCGTGATACTAAATATTAAAAAAAAGTGTATATGAAGGTATACTTCTTAAACACTACATAGGCGTAACTAAACCAAAATAACTCCAACTATTCCTTGTGACAACAACATGATGAGGTTAGACATCAATCATAATATTAACTTAAATTCATTTTTTCATTTGTTGCTATATATGTCGCAGTTCCGTCACATGATGCGCATGTAGGCCACAATGTTACTCCTTACTAAACGCACCATATGAATTACAACTTTAAACATAAATTTTACTACAAAAGACTTTCAAAATATATCTAGATAATAAACCCACACCAAAATGAAATCGTGTAAACAGATTATAAAACCATCACTCAAAACATAATGATAAAAATGAGTCTGAGGATTTTTTTGAAAAACGATTTGGCCACGTCAAAAGGAATTTTCTGCGTAATTTGACGGAGAAAAATATCGAAAAACATGTACAGAGGGCGCGGGTAATGATGCGTCTCGCGATTTTGTTAACTCATCTCGCGTTGCTGCGTTAACTCCAACCTCCGGTATATAAATATACTAGCTGTGCCCTACGGTTTCACCAGTGTCAAATTTATTAGACCAACTCTCCGTACCGCCACCAACACATCCGCGTAGCCTATAGTTATTCTTACCTCTCGTAGTTGTCTTGCCAAATTGCTTCACGTTAATGGTCCCTGCCTCGCTATTTAGGGTCATAGCGTGACGTTACATAACTTATAACCTTCCTAAATAAATAGGCTATAATATACAAAAAAAAAACGTTTAATCTGACTGTTATTTTCAGAGATAAGTGCTTTCAAATAAACAAACAAACAAAAAAGCTCTTGACGGGAAAGACACACCTAAAAAACAATAAAGTAGTATTAACTATTACTATTTGGACAGTACGTACATAGTATGTCTAAATTAAATATTGACGACAGCTTGTCTTCGCGATTAAAACGCTCCTAATACAAAATAGATTAGTATGTTTTCTATTGTAGTAAAGGGTGGCCCAGGGAGACATGCACTTTTGAAAATTCTGTATAATTTTGTAGAACTTGTTTTTGTTACAATTTTAAAGATAATTAAATGAAACTTATTTTTAAAAAATTACATCGTCTAAATGGTGTCCTTGACGGTAACAGCAAAAATATTCGTTAGAATTTCCCTTGAAATGGATTCCATTTATTGCTGAATATTTAGCGTTAGTTGCTGCAGAGTTGTTGGATTATTAGAGTAAAGTTTGCTCTTTAGGTAACCCCACAAATAAAAAAGGCTGCTGGAGTGAGATCGGGGCTTCTTGATGGCCAGGAGATGTCACCCCTGCGTGAAATTAACTTTCGTGGGAACATGTCTCTTACCACAGCGATGCTCTCGTTTGAAGTGTGACATGTAGCCCCATCTTGCTGGAACCAAGTGTTCCTGTTATAGCCTCGACAACCGCGAGGCCGTATTTTTTGCGTCGATCCTTCCTTTCGAATCTTTCAATCCATTGCTTTATTAAATTAGTACTTGGACACTCACTGATGCGCCGCAACTCGTATTCAACACGGTAAAAAGCATTCTCGTAAAATGCGCGTGAAATCAAAAGTCCATTTTTCTCTGCGCCACCCAGTATATTTGTATACCTGTATTAAATTTAATATTGAGTCGTTTAGCAATATTATGGGTTCATCAGAATATATTAGGACACAGTTTTCATTCACATTTATAGTTGACGTGGCTTGTTGAGGTTTATTAATTATATACTTTATTCGTATTGGAAATTCATTTAATTAGTTATCTTATGAGAGTAGCCAAGTGAATTAATTATAGTGAAAAATTTGTACAATTCAATATCGAAATATGATTTTGAAAATGATTACTATATTTGTTTATTTATTTAAAAAAAGTTCGATTTGTGTGTGAAAAATTTTCGCCGTTTGAATTATAAGATTTGTTATTAAAGTTTCCATAAAAAAATCTTTAACGATAAAAAATATTCAAATGTTCTAACGAAGGAAGTTTCTAAACCTAGTTAGAAATAGGTGATTAATACTAGTGCCTACCAAAGTAAGTGTCACAGTCTTGTATACTTTTAATAAATGTAATATTTTCTTAAACTTATACATTAAGTCAGATACAACGTGTTAAACGTGGGAGAAATCAACTAACGTGGAGTTACTGTAAAAATGGTTACGTAGCTACTTTCTAACTGACGATGAAAAATTGCACGACTACCTTTCGCATTATCGTCGGCGAACGCACCTGCGACGCGACGCGACGTACACGTCGAAAATGGCACTCTTAACGCTCACTCTACTTTTATTAAAATATAGGCAGAGCAACATAAAATAAATGATGAGACCTTTTTTACAGAAATATATTCGTTTCTCTCTGCCTACCCCGCTTGACAAATAAATAGATAACGTCAGAGAGACATCGCGACCCCTACTCTTTGTCCGTCTCATATTTTATTAACTTAAAAAAAAACGTTCCACAATTATTCATTCGGCTCGGGCGCGTTTAATTTGTTCAGGATCTTTCATTACAACGCTCTCGATCTCCCGACTCCGACTCTCCGCTCCCACTTTGACTTTTCCAAATTAATTCACTTTTCGTTATGGAATTTGATTATTTTTGATTCGTTCAAAAGGGGCAACTTTCATGTCAGTTAACTGAATCATTTTGACGTGTTGATGTACTTCAAAAGTTGAAATTATTTATTGCGCAATTGAAATTGAAGAATCTGACATCTGTCTGTTATTGTAACTTATTGATATTCCCTAAAAAAAAATATTGAAACCCAATTACATGGTTTCGCTTGGCCAGTTCTGCAACAAGATGAGTCGGTTTAATAACTCTGCTTTCGTGGATGGCCTAATATATTTTACCAATTTTTATGTACATTAATTTGTGCGACCTTGAGAGCCGAAAGGTTAAAGAGTTCATCAGTGAAGTAACTATTATTATGTTGTTTACGCATTATTTACATTAGTTTACGTATATAGTGAGCTTTTAATTATGCTTTTCGTAGTTTTCATCTTTGTGCGGCGCGTTCGATGGTATACGTTTTTAGGGTTCCGATCCTCAAAAAGGAAAAAAGGTTCCCTTATAGGATCACTTTATTGTCCGTCTGTCTGTCTGTATGTCTATCTGTCTGTCAAGACCCTTTTTCCCAGGAGTGCGTGGAGGTATCAAGTTGAAATTAATACCAAAAACTCAGGTCTGTAATCCCTTGAAGCTGTGAAAAAATTAAATTTCTAAGTCAACGCAATCAAAAGATACGGCTTGACTATGTCTCATTTCTATACAATTTCTAAGGGAACAAAAACCTATAGGGCACTTCCAGGTCATCTGGTTAAACTTGTAGTTAGATAATTAATAAGAATTAATTTTGTTATTTGCAGTTGGTAAATTGACCGCGGCATATATTGATGTATCGGGACAATAGTTTTCCAACGGCAAAGTTAAGTTTGTCTAGTTTATCTTTCGTAAAACAATATTGAAATAAAAATCAGCTCCACCTGTCGAGTATATTCACAAACTACACAACACTATCTATTAGTGAGTAGTTAAAACAGCTGCAAATTTGTGCTTTGATAATAACAACCGTAATACATAGCGACATCTAACGTCGAGTAGTGAGCGGTACTCTAACACTGTAGTACTCGAGTATAGATTAAAAAAGTCTATAAAGTGATTGTGTACAAAATAAAATTAAGCGTTTTCGTTAAACAAGAGAGTTTTATCGTTAATGTGGATATCGAACGAGAACGTAGAGCGATGGCTGCCCGAAGCAATATGTTGGCGCGCAGGTTTGCACGATGTTCTTGGCCAGTGAAAATTGATCTTTTTAAAGCTTACTGCCAGACGCTGTATACATGCAGCCTGTGGGTCAACTATTCGCAGGAGGCTATAAATACCTTAAGAGTACAATATAGTAACGCCTTCAGAGTGCTGCTGGGGCTGGCTCGGCACTGCAGTGCATCACAGATGTTTGTCGATAATGTCACAAATGAGTACCAGCAGCAACTTGCAGTTGATCACAAATAGAGTCGACTGTCCGATATTGCAGCACTGGGTTCGCATCCATATTGCAGGTTTTGTTTAAAATGACAACTTTTTATTTTATTAATAAATGATGATGATTGATCCGACTGATTTCGGCCATGGCGACCACTTCGACTCCTAGTCTGAGAAATGGCGCTGGTGCGCTCGAAGATGGCTTATGTAGCCAATCTTCATGGCGAAACTCTGTGCGCACTAAGGGCGCGTAAGGGAAGTACGCCGTTCACATAATGATATGTTATGGCAGCAGGTGGGCGAGCCTTTACCTGGTCTCCTTTGGTATCAAGGACAGCTTTACGCTGAACCTCGAACTCGCGTACATGGCTGTTCACGATCCTGCGCCATTTTGACCGCTGTGCTGCAAAACTTTCCCAATGAGAAGGCTCTATTTTGTACCTCTTCATGTGACGCTTTTGGACATCCATGATTCCGCTTGCCCTCCTCCAGTTCGGAGTACAGGATACGCCTTGCCATTCATTCCTCCGCCATGCGAGATACGTGACCGCACCACCGAAGCTGTCGCCGCACTAAATAGGCCTCAATGCCACCAACATTGGCTCGTCGCAGAACTTGGGTATTTCGCACTGTATCAGACCATCTGATCTTCATGATGGTACGGAGGCATTTAAGATGGAAGCAATGAGGCAGCGGTATACACACCACGTCTCAGAGGAGTATAGGAGGTTTGGCTGTACGATTGCCATATAAACTAATATTTTAGTGGCCAACTTCAGGTCATGCGAGAAAAAGACCTTGGAACATAGCTTACCATATGCCGCAGCTGCGGCACCCACCCTGTTATTAATCTCTGCATCAAGGTCACACTTGGATGTTACAATGTTCCCCAGATAGCGAAATTTATCCACCTGCTTTAGCACATCCTCACCAAGTTTTGAAAATGCTGCCCTCTGTGCGGAAGCGGATGCGCACTCCTTCAGAAACAGTTTGTAAGACTTCTCTAACTACCACCGCAAAGTATAAGGCGAACAGGGTAGGGGCCTTAGCCCCTTGCTTCACCCCACAGGTGACGGGGAAGAAGTATGTCTGTTCACCGACTACAGCAACGCAGCATTGCATGTTGTCATGCAGGAGTCTGGGAAATCTCACTAACTTTTCCGTGCACCCGAGCTTACTCAGCACTAACCATAGAGCTTCTCGAGGCACGCTGTCGAAGCCTTTTCCAGGTCAACAAAGCAAAGGTACAGCTGACGACCCTATTCTATGCTCTTTTCTTGCAGTTGACGCACAGTTAATATAGATTTGCATGTGCCTCGATCCGGACGGAAGACAATCTGGGTTTCTGGCAGAATCTTTTCTGAGAAGTTCCTTAGGCGGTTTAGGAGAACTCTAGCAAGGACGTTTCCGGCGGCTGTAAAATGCGAAATACCGCGGTGTGAGTTGCAGTCAGGTCGATCACCTTTGTTCTTGTAGAGAGTACTTATTCGCGATACTTTAAAGGTATCCGGAACGCGCTCCTCCTCCCACATGCGTACAAATAGTTCCCACGCCAGCGTTTGCAACTTCTCTCCGTCGTATTTAATCAATTCTCCCGGTATGTGATCAATGCCACGCCCGTTTTTTTTTTGTTGTTGTCTGATGGCAGTAACAACCTCGTCACGCGTTACAGACTCGTCCAGCTCAAAGGCAAAAGGGAGCTGAGGCATTAAACCGATACTTTGCAGATCAGCTGATCGATCCACGTTCAGCAGAGTATTGAAGTGCTCCACCCAGCGCTTTAGTACATCTTTCTTGCTCGTCAACAGATGACTTCCATCTAGAGACCTTAGAGGCACCCTTGTGTGGTAGGATGTACCAATCAGTTTACATACCTCACCGTAGAACTCTCCCGGCTGGTTTGTGTCAGTGAGCCATTGCATGTGTCCGGTTTTGTCCTGCCACCACTTATCCTTAATAACTAATAACTTAATAACTCTGTAATGTAATGTAACTCGCAGTACCATGTTCGGAAAAAAGTAGACATAAGTTTCCAAAAGTCAAGACTCTCAAAGTAGTGGTTAGTAGTTGATACGTCTATAAAATCAGTCAATGTATGTATGGCTTATGGATATTTGAAGTGACAATTACGGTAACTGAACTACCTACATCATTATTTAATCGACAAGACAATGACCAAATGACCAAAACCAAAATGTATTATTATTGGTTTTTAAGTTAATAGCTTTTAAAATTTTCTGCCTACCCTGTTTAAACACTCTGAGCTCGCCGATGCTGCCTAATTATTTTTGTGAATGTAGCTGAACAATTACGGAACCCTCGGTGTGCGAGTCCAACTCGCACTTGGTCGGTTTGTTAGTTCCCTGTAGTTAACTCACGGTAGCTTTCAACTGAAATATTGCTGGCCAATCTGTGCACATCAGATTTTACGAAATTTTTGGATCTCATAATGGATAATTTACATTGATAAACCTATTTTTGATTGTTTGAGCTTATAACTAGGTATATATTCATTAATTCGTTTAAAAGACAAAAGAATGAAACGGTTTGTTAAATAAAACTTATTGGTTTATCAGATATTGTCAACACCCTTCCATTATATTATCTGTATTATGTTAAAGGCAGTAGAGGGGAAAAAAGCTAATACAGCCGTGCAATTGTGTGTGAAGACGTTACTTTACGGTTTAAAAAATATTACAGTGTAATAACGTTTCGGTTGCGATAACTCAGGGTAGTGGTACATACGCATTAAGAACGGTACTTTAATGAAAAATCTTGATTAACCCTTATTTACCATCATTTAGCATTACTTATATCAATAACAAATAATTTATGTGAAGCAACTTAAAGTCTTTCCCTCTATATTAGTGACTATTTATAATATCGATGGAAGAGAGACAGGAAAATGCTACAAACAACCAAACTGTATTTAAGTACCTGATATGCAAAATTTTACGATACAATATTGGGACCCACTACAACAAATCAGCCGTACCGGTTGAGCTAATGAAACGTTTAGACGGGTTCTAAATCTAAAGACAATCAGCGCGCCTGGTGGAAACTTCAGGTTCATGTAAGTAGAGTATACTCGAGTGAGGAATGCCAAACGATGGCTGCTGACTTTTGCTCACCTATCACGTAAAGCGACTGTTCTTTATTAGCTTTTTATTAGTGTATGGTGGTCGGTACTCACCCGAGCAACAGAATGGGCAGTCGTGCTAATGTAATACTTATATCTATTTATTTCAGAGTTAGCTTTAAAAGTGTGCTATGAGAATTAATTAAACATTAAATGAATTACATAAGGTTTGTTTAATCTGAAACAATAGAATTATTAATATGTACCTGCATTATAAATGTGTTCCTTTCAAGCTACTCGGTTATTCGTTTGTTTTTCAGTGGCTTTGCTTATAAATGTTATAATATTAATGTCAGCCTTTATGAGTATAATTATGTTCCATAGCTATAGGAATTTTTATACAAAGGAATAACACATGACTAATAACAACTTTTCTTGCCCACACCTATTATCTACATTATTTCTCGGAGTCTTTTCCTGAGAACGCCATATCTCCGAGAATTCTCCATAAAAATTAATGACTCAAAAATCATTTGAAAGCTTACGTTTCTCGCTTCTGACGAAAAAATACTTTAAAATAATTTAATATAAATGCTTTATTTGAATAAATTGATTTAAAGAATGTTTTTTAAAAATAAATGATACTTCTATTGAAAATATTGATATATTATTACTATATTATTATGATATAATATTCTCATCTAATTATGTAGGTATATTAAACACGTAGTACAATTTTTTTTCCTTCGACGGTGATACTTGGAGAATATTTTTGTAGCGTTTAGGTTTCCTCGGTTCCCTTACGATGTTTTCTGTCTTTCGTCAGCCGATACTGTTCATAATTTAGTTTAGAAAAATGTGCGAATCGAGAAAAAGTGGTAGTATATATAGAATACGGGAAATAACTCGATGGCGGGCGCAGTGTGCTTATAATATCCGTTATTAATGCTTAATAAGGAAAAAGGAAATTTGTTCAAAGCCTCCGAGCAGGACGAATAGGGGTAAATTGTAAACTTGAATACTAAATTGTAAACATTTCACAGTGCCTGATTGGTGTAAAAACAGTTTCACTTTCTTTAAAATACGGGTGGTCCTTGCAAATTCTTCATAAGTATATAAAAATATAATAATTATAATCGGAATTAATATTGTCGTTTACAAAATCGAAGTCACTCTTAAAGCCATTTTGATTTTCTAAACACATATTTAACTCAAATGGATAAATTAATAATAGACAAACTTAGTACGTCCTATAAATGGGCAGAGCATGATTGTAAATATAAAATTAGACTAGCCGTGATATGCATTATTCTTCTATATAAAAAACTTTAAGCTAAGTGTACTTTAAGTCTCGTAACGGAAGCCCGAGTTAAGCAAACTTCACAAACAGGTACCTTAACGAAACGGAACCGGATGTGATACATCACTCTCAACAATACAACATACAAATTAAACTACACTAGCGATCGCCCTAAGGTAGAAATTCGACCAGCGACTTTTTGATCATAGAATATTTTCTTTTTGATATTTACAGTATTCATAAACAATGAGAATTATCTACATCACTTTTCGTTGAGTGTTAATGTCAATATTTTGGTGGGTCTAAGTTCAATAACACAGGTTAGGTTAGGATTCACCGTATTAGTTTATTTTATTTAATATATTAGTAACAAATAAAACAGATAAATTTTAGCTTTCTGCACTCCTTCTCCATATAAACTTTAACCATGCCAAACCTCACAGTATTCCGTGCACGCAATAAGCTTAAAAAGGTACCAAAAGCTTTGGCATCACGTATTAATGTATATAGATATTCTTGAGGAAGGTGCTTCTTGTACATTTAATCTTTCCTTTCAACTCTTTACTGAAGGAGAATGAAACGGTATTAACGCTCCACCAGAATAACAGCAAACTGAATTGATTCCCTCGAGTCATCGTCAAAAGGTTATCATCGTGTACTTGATGCTCGGACCCTGGTCTACTACACGTCCACCATCCTAATTTATTACTGTTTATACACCGATTTATCCCGGTAAGCGACACCTCTAACCAGTATGACTATGTACTATGACGAGTGTTATATCTGGTATATGGTGGTCGCGATCCTGTTGGACTTCAGCAGCAGAGCTTAAACCAGTTAAGCTTCAGGTATTTACCATCATAGTAGACGTATACCATAAATGTAAATAAATGGATATTTAGAGAGTGTTTTCTTCAGATTCGTACTAACATAATGTCTACCTTCGTCTGTTTCACGTTGGGTCCCGTAGATACGTCACGTTGACACGTCAATGCACGTCGGCCCGAGCGGCTGGACCCTGAAATTATTTACTTTGGCGAAGAATAACCTCGAGGCGTATGGTAGAAATCTTTAGGAAATGGCTTGTTTAGACGTGACCTCAAATCTATTCATAATATATTTAAGAATTGTATTTTTTTTATTTGGTGCCGTAGTTTTAGTATTTTTTTTTAATCTGTAAACCTTTGACTATAATGCCATCTGATATTTTCTCTCACCGTAGGCAGCTGCCGGAACATATCTACAGGTTCCTTAGTGATAGATTTTTGACCAATGGGGTAGGAAAAGACCACGCTTTTTCTTCTAGGATTCTTGCAGACAGACATCTTTCGCATCTTCAACAACATTCATCAACCGTGAGTATTCTTGACCTGACCTTTCTTCAGAACGTTCCCGGCTATTTTAAAGACAAAAATGCTTATTGTAGGTGTTTCTTAGTAGATAGATGTATACTCTGCCGGATTTTTATTTGTAGGTATTTTTAATGCCTATATTTATGTGGTACATTAATTTACTATATCTCTTATGGTCTATTTCAGCATAAGCCATTTAAGAGCCCGAATTGATTCACTATGACCAGTTTTTATTTTATTTGTGCGGAACCCTAATTCTTTTTCTAAAATAAAAGTAGCCTAAGTTACTCCCTATATCATAAGCTATCTATCAACGAAAATCCCGTCAAAATTGGTCCAACTCTTTCGGAGATTACCGGTAAGAAACACACAGACAAAATTTTTAAAAATGGGCTTTTTGTTATATGTATCATATATACTTTCATATGCATTTAGTAAAAAACTGTCACATTACAAACAGTACACCACGTAATGGAATATAAAATACAGTACAGCGTCGAGCATTAAACGATAAGTATCCTTCGACAGTCACCATCGTCTTTCCGAACTGCAACCAGAATATTTAAACCCGGCAGACAGTGATATGAGCCACTGCGTGTGATTTTATTATAAGCCCGTATTCGAAGTCCAATAAGGCATGATAGATATGACACAAATGTATATTGCCGTATATTATTTCATATGACATATACAGAGTACGTATAAAGGGGTAATAATGCCTCCCACCTGAACGGTGCCGGTTCGAAATACACTCGGGACTCCCTGGAGGTAGGGGGTGCGAGGGAGACGGTGGTTCATAGCCACTTTACCACCTCACACTGAGTTATGAAGTGAGGAGATATTATCAAACTGTGACAAAACAAGAAAGGTCTACCAGGGTTCTCGTCTATCGCAAGATTGTAAGAAAACGTGGAAGCTGTATCGTTATTTCGTTATTTTAATTCAACGGTTTAAAACAACGCGCAAGAAAATGTGCCTCTGAATCCGAAAAGCAACATGAGTGATTGTAGAAATAAAACCAAGGATGATAAGATATTTCTAGTGGCCATCTGCTTGGCTACCACCCTCAAACTAAAAATCTGTAACAAATATCGGCATTTTATGATGCAGCTGCTTTTTTGTTCAGCGTGTGTATTTAATTTACTACCTCTGTAAAGTTTTTTAGATAATAGCGTCAGGTTTTATAATAAGATCTCGGAGCACATTACTGATTTACCTGACAACAAATTCAAGGACCAAGTCAAGCGAGTTTTACTGTCAAAAGCTTATTATAAGGTGGATCATTATGTGAATGATAGTGATGTTTTATTATTAATGTTTTATATTAACACTATTCTACAGTTCAAAAAAACCCCCCGATCGAATTTCTTACTGGTTCTTATCGATGTCTGGGATATTTTCCGAACCGGTAGTAGTGTTTTGACGTTCATAAGTGCCTTCCTAGGGCCTAAATTGAATAAAGATTTTTAAATTTTAACTGGCAAAGCTCTTCATCGTATGATGTCAAATCGTTATGTAACCGTAAACATTAACATTTGATGCGTGGTTATTCTCAGGGCGTGACTTAGTGACAAAATGCGGTTATGCGAAATGAAATAAACAAAAGTGTGTTCTTACAAAATTGCTTAAAAAATCTATTAGTTTGTTCGTTTAAAATATTTACATTGTCATGTTTCTATTTAAAGCCGGGCGTACACTCCCGCGGCATACTATTTTGGAAACAAAGCTATTATGGCTCCGTCCGCTGCAACCGGTTTAACAAGTTTCGGCAGATTCCATCGCACAAGTCCCGGAAATAATTACTGAGGGTTTATTATAGATCTTCATAGTTAGGTAGCATCTTTTGGTGAAGGAAAGCATCGTGATGAAACCGTAGCATGGTGGTAGGGCTTTTTCTAATGCCTGTCTGGTTAAATACCACCCTTAAGTTTAAAATCTGGCGCAGTCTTCCACTAGGCTTAGCGTGTCGCCATCTTGGGCCACATCATCACTTAAGATCAGGTGAGATAGTGATCACAACGCTAAACCTATAACGACAATTTTTTTATTATCAAACACGATAAAGAGTTTTCTCTACTGTAAATTTTAGCGCTACTATTAAATATATGAAAGTAAATGAATCTTTAAGGTTTAAACTGTATAAAATATGTAAATACTACGCCCTTGACGCAAATACTTGAACTTTTAATCTGCAATTTTGCACACAAACAGAGAAATCACATGAGATGCAAAAATAATACTAATTTCTTTAATTTATTATCAGATTACAATTCAGCCACGAATACCACGATGGTGCTCAAAAACGGTTAATCAAAGGATATTGTCTCAAAATTTGAAACGAAGATAGAAGGAACGTTATAGAACTCGATAAAACGATGAACCATCGAGTGATTGATTTGTTATCCCACGTCTCGATATAACAGTGCTTACCAATACTTTGCTGAGCGAGTTTACAAAAAAAGCTGTTTTACAAAGACGTTAGTTGAAACAAAATTACATAATTTCTGCAATTCGAAATGATAAATACAGAAAAAAAAAAATAGAATCTCAAAAACTTTTGTCAGATTGATTTACAACACGAACAGAAAGTGCACTATTCAAAATATTAAAGGGAAACATAACTTTGAACCGATAATAATACAAGTAAAATTAAAAATAACGTTAACAGTTAATCACTTGGTGAACACATAAATGCTAAACATAGAATGTATTAATGGATTTAGTTATAACATCGACTGTCGTGAGTCTATATCCGGCCTTATTTGTAGGGGCTGTGATTGGGGCTGCCAACTTCACAATTTGTGTTTACAGGGAAAAATGTATCAAGTGCTTTGAAAAGCGAGACCTGCTGAAATATTGACTGCAATATATGGTAGATTTGAATACAATTTTCTGATATAATAAAAAATATATCTGACCATACTATTAGTCACTAGGGCCCACGAAAACTCGAGCCTCAGAAGGCCTTTACAGCATCATGGGCTTGGTTCGTCAAATAAACAATTCTTGTGATACGGAAACCTACATAGAAAGCTTAATTTTTGTATAGAGTCCCACATGCATATTTCGCGGGTTAAATAGAGTGACTGGTCTTTTAGAAGTGAATGTAGAATACAATTGATTATGAAATGCAGTGAGTTTTTGAACATGATAACAACTCTCAATACAACTCAACATCTTAATTTTTGTACGTTTCCCGTAAAGCCGCTTTTTCAGTTTAGCAATATAGTCAGACCGATAAACTTTAGAATCAGTTTCTAATCTATCTCTATCGTGTTATTTTCGACTTTATGAATGGTACATGTAACGTACCTAATACATTGCCATTTTGAAACCAATGTTTAGCCATTTCGATTTCTGCTATCAGTTTACTCAATACGTAATTAAGGGGGATGAATCCATGGACGAGCAATTACTAAATTATTTTTCTTCTTTTTTTAGTTTAGCGCTTTGGTACTTTTTATTTGTATTCTTTTTTTGAATTATGAGGTACTCTTTTGTAACATAAGAAAGATTTGCTATGATATGAAATATGTTTATAAAATGGTTTTTTTATAAATTAAATTTGCCCGACGAATCATTGTTAACTCCACGGTGATAGATAGGTCTATCACGAATAAACTCTAATGGTGTGAAGTTAAAGATGCGTGCGTCTATTAAAAACGGATGTATTTGAAAAAAAAAAATTCTTGCTTTATAGCGATAAATAATTTACATATAAACTACTATGGTAACGAAATATTTACTTTGGTCTAAACATAATGTTTGCAAGTCTTAACCTAACAGAATATATTATAATGTAGGCTTTTTAGTGACACTTTTTGTTAGTTTGGAGAAAGTATTTGAAGTTTTCCATTTAAATAAAACTTTTTGATCACAAAGTGTGCACTGATGAGTATCACTCGAAGTACCGATTAATAACTTTTTTTTGCCTTTTTTGTCAGTACGAAAAACGTCATTGTTGCCCCGAAAGGCCCTTATACCTCCATCGGAGTAAGTGGCAGGCGCAGAAGGTACTCAGCCGAAAGAGCAACAAACTCAACTGCACCACAATAGTTTGGACATCGCCTTGGGCTGTTACTCTGCATGCAATTCCACGATTTCAATCTAAGTAACTATACACATACTTAAGAAATATGCGTATATGTATTCAGTTCAACTCTGAAAACTGTTTTTCAAAGTTTCGCCAGAAAGCAAAAAATGCATCTTGGATAAAACCTATGTATTTTGTAAGTGAGGAGTATAAGCCGCGGTGGATACCACTAACAGACTCGTGGTTTGGTATCCCGGTTGTGGTGTGTATTATAAGCTTTCTCTGGGCCTTGAAACTGGTAGTGGGAGCACCACTATGTGCGAACATTCGACCAGCAATGGAGGCGTATACAAGTTAGACTTACCCCCAGAACGGGAAATAATATTGCAAGTCTTTCATTGCTCTAAAAATAAAAGTATTGTGGAACTTACAATTCGATTTATCAATGAAATTGTAAATAACGAAACATCAGAAAATTATTTGAAGCCGTAAATATAAAAATATACATTTTAACATTTTATATGGAAAAAATCGTAGATTTTTTTGTTTCTTTACATTTACTTAGGTACAGAAATAACTCATAGCGATTGATGCTCGTGGTTGGTTTATTTTTTATTTGGGAACAAGGATTTTAATGAAGAAACCTGTCAAAGGTCGTAATTTGTATGTCTTGTGGGATGAGGGTTTTAATCTCGCGCTCGCGAGGTTTTCTATAATAAATAAAGAATAATTTCTGGACTCTGAATAATTTTATTAATTGTTTTATGGTTAAGCGGTGTCTTCACTATTCAGGAACGGAATGACGGCGTTACTCGATACCAGATGAATATGCCTTCCAAAAGTGACTGATGATCATTATGATTTCTCTTGAAATGGAATATATTTTGTTAATCCTATCTTCTCAATAGTATTTCAAACAGTACAATTGAAGAAATTTGATTACAACTTCATATCAATATATATAGAAACTTGCTACCCGATCTATTAATAATACCTATCTATTTGGTTTATTATATAATTATACAGACGTATTTTTATTAGAATTGCTGCAATGCGAATCGAGTAGTGCTGGTAATTATTGATATCCTGTCTCCCCTCCCGCTTCCCCACTTCAAGCAGGTGGCGCAGGCTCATCGGACTAGTGTTAGAGGTTTTGTTCTACGCTACTCCTCTAATAGGGCATTGTCTAACATAATATAAGTTCTATGTCTGCTCTTCCGTGTCTGTTTGTGAGGAATTTTTAACCTAGGATACTGAAACATTTCTCTATACATTGTTTTCACTTTTAGCTACTATTTGTAAAACGTTAAAAGGACTTAATCAATCAACCCGGATTACTTTCATCGTTCATTTCATACTGATGATCCTCCGAAGTCGCTAAGAATCTTATCCAGATGCCTTCATAAGCTACAAATACATATATCTGAATTACACCAGTTCGCTTCTTTAGTGAAGATTTATAAAAAATGTTTACCCGGTAGGTAGTTAGATCGCATGCATGAAAAACTCGGTGTGACCTAATACCTGAGTCCCTCTCGGTGTGGGAGGGCGAGGGCGTCCCCCCGCGTCCCTCCCGCGACCCTCTGTAATTAACCACAAACAAAAGAGCTCGTTATTTAAGCCAGCATCCCGGCTGATTTCATTCAAGTTGTATTCATTTGCCGACGCTTAGCGACTGTTTCATTTGCACAGGATCATCTACGAACAAACTCAACCTGTGCCTACTATACTTATATCATATAATATTTTTTTATACACTGGCCGGTGGGAATATATTATCTATATATTAATACGTGAAGCAAAAGCTTTCGGTACCTTTTTAAGCGTATTGCGTGCACGGAAGACTGTAATATTTGGTATGGTTAAAGTATATATGTAGAAGGAGTGCAGAAAGATAAAATTTATCTATAATATCTGTTACTAATATATTTAATTAAATATGTTAATCCTGCAAATCCTAACTAAACATGTACCAACGAACTTAGATCCCCCAGAATATTGACATTGTCTGTCAACGAAAAGTGACAGCAAGTGATGTAGATAATACTCATTGTTTAGTTTCATGAATACTGAAAATGTCAAACAGAAAATAGACTATGATCAAAAAGTCGCTGGTCGAATTTCGAGCTTAGGGCGATCGCTAGTTTTTATAATTATGTTATTATAATATAACTTACTGGATTCCAACGTTCTTGGCTCACTGTTTCGTGAATATACCAATTTCAATTTTTTTTAAATACTTTTTAAACATCTCGCTTGTTCGCATAGCAGATTTCCAGCAAAATATATAGCACATTAGTTGAAAAACAAGTAGATTTAAATGACATACTTATAAAAGTAGAAGTTTCTAGATTTGGCAAGTTCATCGAGATCTCAATAACGATGATTTATGAACACGTAGCTCCATCTATATATATTATCTCCGAACTAACTGACAGTGATGAGACTCGAATTCAGTTTTAATATGATTATAACTTATGAAAAGGGGTTATTTTTTAAATATATTATACGGAATTGAATTAAAGTGCTTGCAGTGGGATTTGCAGTTAGGTTGTTATAATATCAAACTAGATTCTAGTCATATTCAAGTTAAAACGCAGACAGGCTACTACTACAGAAAATTAAGTGGCTTGCACCTTATTAGTAACTTTATACTTTTGATAGACGATATATTGTTGAATTTATTTATATGTAATGTTAGAATGCTATGAGATAAATGCATAACACAACATCTTGCTGGATGCTTTAAAATTATACGAACTTCTTAACGCATACATAATAAACAAAAACTTTAAACTTAAATATCAGACGTATGTTAATGTAAAATAAATATCACTTTGTGCTCGTATTCGGGTGAGTTGGTAATGTTAAAATATTTAATGGGAAAATTCCTTTTGTTTGATGTACCAACCAATATGAAACAAAAACGCAGATTCAGTACTACTGTTCTGAAATATTAGTGAAAAATAGTCAAATGTGAAAGATAAAATACAAAATAATCGCCTAAGTGAACGATTCCAGTATGATGTGGTTCTAAAACATAGAATGCTTAGATTCACTTAGGCGATTGAATAACAAACTCTTTTAAATAAGTAACGCCATTTCCATTTCTTTATTTTCTCGATGACAGCTCCTGTGAAAACTTGAACGAGCGTCTTTTTTACATTATTTACGCATTATTTTATCAAAATATGACGTTTACACACGTACAAGGTTATACCAGAGTCGGAGAAACTGATAGGGATGGAGTTATATCGATAAATGTAACACGATAACAGACCCGATATTTTTTTACAAAATGTAAGAAACTAAACTACTGCCGGATACTTTTGTACAAATTTATTAGCTAATATTATATTTCATTACAAGATGTTACACGTACTAATTCTTTATTGATAATGCCAACTTCTTCAAAATTTTCGAAGATGTTGTAAAATAAATAGGTATAGGTAGGTACTCGACAATGAAACGAAATAATTATAACGACAGGTAATCTTTATTTATTTATTTTAATCAAAATCTGATGAATCGTCACTACTTATTTTATATCGATATTCATTCAGATCGATATCATTACTTATTTGTCACAACACTACAACTATCAAATTAGAACTGTCATCGAGAAAATAAAGAAATGGAAGTAGTATAATAGTATTTTACCTGACTTGTCCACGGCCTTAGATGTTATAAAAAAATTAACAAAAGTATTTTCAGACACATTGAAGCAATATATTTCCTCTATGAATTACGACATTGCAAATTAATCTACAGTTGTAATTGAAAAAAATATATATACATAATTATTTAGGTATATTTTATAGTGTCATATTCTAAAGGCTAGATTGATTTGTAGGTCGTAATGTTCGGTTACTATAAATATCGCAGATATCACCGCTTGCCTCTGGACACGTTACCCCGTTGCAGGTTTTGCATACTGAATACCCGTGCCCCTCGACCCCGCACCCCCGCCGCACCCTTGCTCCGTCCGTGTAAATTTTAATTCATTTTGTATTCGTCGCGCGCTAACTACTGTATAACTTGAATTATGAAGTATTATATCAGAGTCCCAGACCAGACTTCACTTCTACACCTTTATATTCATACAGTTTGTATTACTTAAGTACATAGTTAGAACTGAGTGTACCTACCATATGAAATATTATATAATATGTTTTGTAATAATCCAACATAATTAACATTATTTATCTCTGTTAATGTGTGACTGTATGTCTAACTTAATCTTTGAACATAACTAACTTAATAGGCAACTTGCAGTTGCAACTTCTGAATATCTTGTTCCATCAAATAAGGTAGTAGATATTTTCCGGCCCGGGATTGATTTATAGGCTTGACATTGGTTTTGAAGGGAGCCCCGATGGTTTCATTCATTTTAGGGAAACTTCACGATCAAATTTTGTTTTTGATTTTCAATACGCTTTTATTAACTTCAAACGTATGTATGTATGTAACGGAAACTTTGAACATAATTTTGATCTCTTCAAACTCGAAATTTGGCATACTTATTCGGGACTGATGACAATTCAATATTCCAAACAGTTACACCCATTATCTTTGCTAGGTTAAACAGGATTAGCGAAAATCCATCTAAATTTGGTATAGGTAGGTACTTATCAAGGACCGATGACAAATCAATATTTCAAACAGACCAACGTGTCTTAGCGAAATCCAACTAAAAAATTAAAAATAAATAATAGTTTTTGTTGTTGTTTTTTATTTATTTTTTTAAACTGTTATTTTAATTTAGAAGTAATCAACAACGAGCTCTCTATAACGTATATCAGGTAAATACAGTGCGAGGGACAGGCCATAAATAATGTAGAAATGTAAAAACGCCATTATGGCGTTATTGACAGGCGTTTACACGTATAAGTATTTTTTGTATAGTAAGCCAATGATAATGGTGACCATCGAGAAATCAACTATCCATCGGCATTCACCGCTGAAATGCCAGCCTGCATGCAAACTGGATATGCTAGTCTTGTAACGTGATGCGCATAAGCATATCACAATAACGTTCTTCTCACTAATGTATGGTGGTGGACAGCTCTACCACTCCACTATTGCCATTTTCTCGTTCATTACTCAGCAGGGTGCACCAAATGCTTGTGAAGTTGGCTTGGGTGTCACATATCTTAAGATGTATTTGAATCCCATCAACATCATCATCTGAGCCGAAAGACCTCCCCGTTGTACATTGTTCTCTAGTTCAATTAGTGGTACCAGGTTGTCGGTTTACATTGTGGTAGGTCTTCCCACGCTGCGTCTTCTGGTATGTAGTGGCCACTCGAGAACTCTTCGACGCCATCGGCCATCCGTTCCACGAGCAATGTGCCTCGCCCAATGCCACTTAAGTGTAACAATTCTTATAGCTATGACAGTTATTTTAGTTGTTATGCGAATCTCCTCATTTCTGTTTTGGTCGCGTAAAGATACTCCGAGCATAGCCTTTTGAGTGACCCTAAGCTTTTTTATGAGGCCCTTATTAAGCGATTATGTTTTAGTGCCACAGGTCATCACTGGTCAAAGACCATTGTGCCAAGTAATATCTTTATTTATGTACAATTAATAAAATTGAAGTGTCTGTTTGTAATTTCAAAATAACAGATTTTTAATAAATGCATATAAAAGTATATACGACACCTATAAAAAAAAACTCCATATTTTAACATTTTTGTCTGTCTTTAGGTCTGTTTGTTTGAATGATTGAATTTGATGGGATTTCCACTGGCAGATAGCTGATTTTATAGGGAGTAACATAAGCTACCTACTTTTATTTTAGAAAAAGAATTAGGGTTCCGAACAAAAATGAAAAAACTGGTCATGGTAAACCAATTCGAAGTGCTTAAATGGATTACGTTGAGTAAACCTTAAGAGATACAGCCAATTAATGAATGAAATAAATGTAGACATTAAAAAGAACTACAAAAAATTCGCGTCTTAGTTACGTCTATCTTCTAAGGAACACCCACAATAAGCATTTTTGGTTTTAAAATAACCGGGAGTGGGAGAGCATGATTCGCGAGGACATTCTGTAGTCCACGTGAGCAAAGCCGCGGACAAAGCTAGTAATGTATATTGCGAACATCATTTATTATGTCTGATGTATACAAAAACTCACGTTTAGTATATTTGTTATAATACATGTAATAAAATGTCGAAATTCAATAAACCCCAAAATGGCGTGGTTAAACCCAAGAACCATTGTCGCCACCAACAATGATAATCGACGGACGGCACATAATATACCAAACCCTAAAAGGGTCGATGTAATGGAGCAATTGCCGGTTAATTACACGCACCGGGAGTCGAGCGGGCCGGAGCGGCCCCGGCCAGGCCAGGTCCGCCCCCTTGTCGTGAAGGGTTAAGGGTATTTAGCGCTGCGCCGCGCCGCGCCGGTCGAAACGGCCAGTTTAAGTGTATGTTCTCGGATAGTTTTGAGGTTTGTACAGTGAGATTGAATTTGCGGTCTATGAGGGATTTCTGCCCGATTCACAAACTTTATTGTTTTATGTTGATTAGAATTTATTTTATTGGTATTTGTTTTTTATATATTCTGTTCAGTGTAGTATATAAATTGTTATTTTGTAAACATATTTAGTACTAGCTGTGCCCGCGGCTTCGCCCACATGGACTACAGAATGACATCAATCAGGCACACGCGCGAATCTTGCTCTTCCGCTCCCGAAAAAATCCTTATTGTGAGTTTTAATTAGAAGATAGAGATATACTCTTGGTGACTTTTTTGTAGGTCTTTTTAATGTCTGCTATTATGTTGTACATTAGTTTGATATATATCGTATGATTTACTCAGCGTAAGCCATTTAATCGTCCGAATTGATTTGTCATGACAAGTTTTTTATTTGCACGGAACCCCAATTTTTCTATAATAAAAGTTGCCCAAGTTACTCCTTATAACATGAACTATCTACCAGTGAAAGTCCCGTCAAAATCGCTCTAACCGTTTCGGAGATAACCCGGAACGAACAGACAGACAAAAATTTTAATAATGGGAGTTTTCTTATAGGTTTCGTAGGCATATACTTTCATGTGCATTTAGTACAAAGCTTCAATTTTATTAATTCTATAGATTTAAAGTAATTTATTTATGATATGTCGATTTCTTTTTAAAACAGTTCGGCAAATTATATAAATCGGTAAATATTATGTATATCGGCGAATAAATACATATAGAAAAATAAATTTCAGTGTACTGTCTCTGATGGTAAGCACGTTAGAATCTAAACAGAACGGTGACCACCAAGAGATCGAAAATCCACCAGTGGTCGCCGATGTCATGCATAAATTAAGATTTTACAGAAAATATTTTTGAAAATAATTATTTAACTGTTCATTGCCAACGGAACTGGAAGCGGAAGGTGTCGGTGTCTGCGTTAGAGTTAATTTTAGCTCACTATCGACCTGTCTGGGTTCACTTTAAACGAATAGGTATTCGTTTATACAAAAGTTATTGGTAAAAATCATTTAAACTAATTTTATGCCGACAGTTTCCGATGTCTCAAAATAACGTGATATTTGACGAAAATGTGAATAAGAATTTATCTCGGATAAGAGAAAAAGCTTTAAAGTCAGTGTAAAGTGGTACAGTTCTCTGCAAGCGACTGAGATATACTCTACAGGGAACTGTTCTACATTACAGACAGACATATGATTCCAACTGAAGCGTTAGCTTGCACTGCTGCCTTACGCTATCCTAACATCTAATACTCAAATAGTATGTCTAGATATTATACACCTATATATTCAACACCCAGGCCTAGTCATAATGTTGTATGGGGATCGAACCTAAGACCACAAAAAACACCACAAATAATAAGATGTTATACACATTCTAATAACAAAAAACAAATTATAATATAAAAAAAATACATTATAATTATAGTTATTGTTTAGTTACAATTAAGGCTCACTTCGTTTTCGTACACAGCTGCATTTGCAAATGCATATGTTTTGATGGCAATTTTTAATGTTTATTATTATAAAAGCACTCACGTAAAAAAAGGGGTGGACCAAGATGCCGCAGAATTGTGATTTTTACTTATAAAGAAGAAAAAAGAACCTAAGACCACAGTGCTGAGACGTCGCAGTAATATTAAAAAAAAGTATACAAATTTTTTAAAGGTATATTTAATGTTACCACCGCAGTACAAGGCCTGTACGTTACATAAGTAGTTCTAATTAAGATTATATACTCCTGAAAAAAAAATTAAAAAAAAATATTTTGTACTTTTAACTTTATCTAATAAAAAATCATTCTTAAAAACTTTTTGATTTAGATTATAGGTTATAGCCTCGTTAGCCTAGTAGTCGTAAGCGCGACTGTTATGAGCGAGGTCCTGAGTTCGAATCCCAGGTCGAGCAAAGTGTTATTCGGTTTTTCCTATGAAATTCTCAGTAGCAGCTCGGAGTTTGGTTTCGTGCCCGATTAATGGCAATAGGCTGGCCCCCTTATTACATGGGACCTAAAACATACTCGGCGAATTATGGGTGTACAATTAGTCCACCTCTGTCTAATCCTTCGGGGAATACAGGCGTGATGGTATGTTATGCCATAGCTTCTTTGTTTTTATGAACCAATTTGAATGATTCTTTTTTCTTGTTGAATAGGGGATACCTCAAGGGTGGCTCACCTTTTAATTTCATTGACATTGAACATTGAACTTCGAAGCTACCCCCGGGGGGAACTCTTCAAAACCATTGAAGTTGGTGGTCTTTTTTGTTAAAAATCCTCATGTATGATTTAAATACTTTGCGTTATTTTTCTGCACATTCTTAGATTAATTTTTATTTATGTAGCGAAGACCAATGATTAAAATGTAAGTGTAATATTAATCGCTACTTAATTAATTCTACAGCAAGATACGCTATGTATTTGCTGCATATTATATACTTACAGTATTTGACTTCGGTTAAAAACCGGATGGTATAAATATTTAAGAGTATGTACATAATAAATAAAAAATAATATTTACTGAAATTTCCAATGAACTGTTTGTATAAATAATATAAAAATATTTCAAAGTAATTGTCAACGAAATAACATTGTGACAGTGTACCTAGAAACAACCGGTTAATTACATAAACCGGAGATAATTCTAGTAAAGCCGAGCGCAACAGCTCGACCGGTGCGACTCCCAACCGTGTCCCGTGAACCGGGTAACCGGATATAGAGGTGTTAACAAACCAAACATAAAATCCGGATAATTTGCCACTCAATATTGATGTTTAATTTTTTGTTATTTTATAATTTATTTAAATGTATGAATTATTTCATTACACGACCTTCATAGGTTGTACCGCACCGCACCGTATTATTACAATATTAGGCAGGTATATACATTATCTTTAATATTACTATTGGATGTAATATCTAAAATATGTAGTTTGTAGTTTATACTAGTAACGCCATCTCTTGTATTAGTATGTAAAAACATTTTTTTTATATGCGTCAAACTTCACTTTTTAAAAGAGTTTATTACACAATAGAATATCAAGCACGTTGTTTTATTATAGGTTATGGGCCCAGTGCATCTATTTTTCTCGCGAAATATATAATTTATAGTAAGTAAAAGTGATAAATAAAGTTTTGCAGATTGAGAAAACTCACTGTGAGTAAAGATGGCGTCGAATTATCTTGTGAGTGTGCCTAAACTCAAAGGGCGTGAAAATTACAGTGAGTGGGCTTTCGCAGCGGAGAATTTCCTGGTTTTGGAGGGAATGTCGGCTTGCATCAAGCAGACGACAGGAGATACAACAGTAGGAGCCGCAGATGATGTGAAAACTAAAGCGAAGTTGATACTGACTATCGACTCGTCATTATACGTGCACATTAAAGATGTTCAGACTAGTGCAGAACTGTGGAAAAAGTTAAAGCAACTATTCGACGATTCGGGTTTCACTAGAAGAATAAGTTTGCTCAGGACCTTAATTTCAATTAGATTCGAAAATTGTACTTCTATGACGTCGTATGTAACCCAAATCATCGAATCGAGTCAAAAATTAAGTGGAACAGGGTTTAACATCAACGATGAATGGGTCGGATCGCTTCTATTAGCTGGATTAACGGAGAAATATTCGCCAATGATTATGGCAATTGAACATTCCGGCATTCCAATAACGGCCGACGCCATTAAAACAAAACTCTTAGACATGGAGGAAGATAGTGGCGCCGCCAGTGGAGCGTTTGCGAGTTGTAAGAAAAAACAGGTTGGCAGCACTGGCTGGAAAAAGCATACGTCAATGTCAAATCCGTCAAAGCCAAAAGATAAACCGATAAAATGCTACAAGTGCAAACAGATTGGCCATTATCGAAATCAGTGTACGAATTCTACAGAAGAAAGAAATTATAATAAATGTAAACAAACGAATACATTCAGTGCTATTTTCCTAAATGGTACATTCGGGAAGAACGAGTGGTACGTTGACCATGACCATTACATCAAAGAAATTGTCGTCGCGAATCAAGAAAAAATGTCTGTTGAGTGTAAAGGTGATGTTCAGATAACAACAGTGACTGATACCTGTGAATATGAAGTAGTTGTGGAAGATGTATTGCAAGCTAACCTTCTATCAGTGAGCCAGTTGATTGCAAAAGGCAACAGAGTGGTGTTTTCCCATGAAGGATGTCAAATCTACAATAAATCAGGTGATATTGTGGCTACGGCATGCTTAGTAAATGGAGTTTATAAATTGAATATATCACAGCGATTGTCAGCAGCAGCGAGGGTTTCAGGTGATGTTTGGCATCGTAGACTTGGCCATGTCAACAGCAATTATTTGAACCAGATGCAGGATGCAGTGGAAGGCTTGAAACTTGAAAGCAAGACAGATATATCAAAGTCTACTTGTGAGACATGCTGTAAAGGCAAACACAGTCGTTTACCATTTCCAAAAAGTACTACACAAAGTGAAAAAACTCTACAAATTGTGGACAAATAGGAGGATCTAAATATTTTATGTTATTGGTTGACGACCATAGTCACATGACACATATCTATTTCCTTAAGCAGAAAAGTGAAGCATTATCATGTTTCCGTAGATATAAGGCACATGTGGAAAATCAACTAAATCACACAATTAAAATTCTTCGCAGTGATAACGGGAAGGAATTTTGCAACAAGGAATTTGATGCTTTTTTGAACCAAGAAGGAATTATTCATCAAAAGTCAAATCCGTATACACCTGAACAGAATGGATTAGCGGAAAGGTTTAATAGAACTATAATTGTAAAGGCAAAATGTCCTTTGTTTGATGCCGGACTTGAAAAATGTTTTTGGGCAGAAGCCAGTAATACGGCAGTATATTTACAGAATCGGACAATTTCATCAACTCTGAATGGAAAAACACCCTTTGAAATTTGGACAACCAAAAAACTGATATTAGTCACTTGAGAATTTTCGGCAGCACAGTCATGGTACATGTTCTAAAAGAAAATAGACTAAAACGGGATAAAAAATCCGAAAAATGCATTTTAGTAGGATATCCAGAGGACGTGAAGGGATATCGCATTTATAACCCTAGAAAGAGAATTGTGACAACTAGTCGAGATGTGATTATAATTGAAAATAATCTATTGCCCAAAGAAACTACAGTAGAGGTGGACAATTCAACACAAACTTCTGATGAGCTATTAGATTCAGTGGAGGACAAAAGAAATTTGTCAGAATTTGAAGATAGCATAGTGTCTGACGGAGATGAAACATACATGCCTTGTTCAGATGAAGAGCCCAATACAAGTGATAGTATAGACAGTACACAAAATGTTATCATTAAGCATGTATCTCAAAGGCGAAGAAAGCAGCCAGAAAGATATGGTTTCACTAATACATGTGTTACTAATCTGGATGACAACCTTGAAAATACTGCTGATCTGACCCTGGAAGAGGCGCTGAGGGGACCAGAACGATAGCAGTGGTTGCAGGCGGTAGAAGAAGAGTTAAAGTGTTTTGATGATAACAATGCGTGGGAGCTAGTAGATACTCCTGAAAGTGGTACGATAGTGCAGTGTAAGTGGGTTTTACGTAAAAAATATGAATGTAATAATACAGTGCGATACCGTGCAAGGCTTGTTGCCAAGGGGTTTAATCAAAAACAAGGAGTAGACTACTCAGAGACATTTTCCCCAGTAGTAAGACATACAACACTTAGACTATTATTTTCATTGTCAGTACAGTTAGGATTAGAAGTAACACATTTAGATGTTAAGACTGCTTTTTTAAATGGAGATTTAGAGGAAACTATTTATATGGTAAAACCAGATTGTTATTATTTATTCTAATAAAGATAAAAAGGTTTTAAAATTAAAAAAGGCTATCTATCTATGGGCTAAAGCAAGCATCAAGAGTTTGGAATAAAAAAATAGATTTATGCTTACAGAACAATAAATATAAAAAATCTAAATTAGAGCCTTGTATGTATATTAAAAATAATGATACATTTATAACTATTGTAACTGTCTATGTTGATGATTTTTTTATTTTTTCAAATAATTCAAATGAAGTAAAATATCTTAAAAATATTCTGGCAAGTGAGTTTAGTATTAAAGATTTGGGAAGAGTAAAACAATGTTTAGGAATTAATATAAATTTTTGTGATAAAGATGGTTCTGTTACTTTGAGTCAAGAATGTTATATTGATGAATTATTAAAAAGATTTCATATGAGTGACTGTAAAACTATTGATACTCCAATGGATAGTAAATTAAACATAAACAAAGGTACTAATATAGACAGATTACCTTATCAACAGCTAATTGGTAGCTTGATGTATTTATCAATTTTGACTCGACCTGATATAACTTTTTCTATTAGTTATTTAAGCCAATTTAATAACTGTCATTCTCATGAACATTGGGAATATGCAAAGAGAGTTCTTAGATATTTAAAGAAAACTAAATATTATGGTATCACATATTCTAAAACTTGTAATTCAGAGATTAAGGGTTTTGTAGACGCCGATTGGGCTAATAATAAGATTGATAGACATTCTTATACTGGATTTTGTTTTGTGTTATCTAATGGTGTAATTTAATGGGAATGTAAAAAACAAACAACTATAGCTCTCTCTAGTACTGAAGCGGAATGTATGAGCATTTCAGAGGCCTGTAAGGAGACTATGTATGTAAGGAATTTACAGGCTGAAATAACTACTAAAATGTATACAATTAACTTGTTTAATGATAACCAGAGTGCACAAAAATTGTCAGAAAATCCATTGTTTCATAAGAATACCAAACATATAGATGTGAAATACCATTTTTGTAGAGAGTGTGTTTCAAATAATATTGTAAAGTTTCAGTACATACCAACATCTGAAATGCCAGCTGATATGTTGACTAAAGCCTTATGCTCTAAAAAACATTATACATTTATGAACTTGTTGGGTTTGAATAATTTAAAATGATTAGTTATTTTAGATATAGTGGGGGTATTGGATATAATATCTAAAATATGTAGTTTGTAGTTTATGCTAGTAACGCCATCTCTTGTTTTAGTATGTAAACACAATTTTTATATGCGTCAAACTTCACTTTTTAAAAGAGTTTATTACACAATAGAATATCAAGCACGTTGTTTTATTATAATTACGTTACAAATAAACTAGTTACATAAGTATATTAAATGATATTAGCGATCGCCCTAAGCTCGAAATTCGACCAGCGACTTTTTAATCATAGACTATTTTCTGTTTGACATTTGCAGTATTCATGAACCTAAACAGTGAGTATTATCTACATCACTTGCTGTCACTTTTCGTTGAGTGACAATGCTTATATTTTGGGGGGTCTAATTTCAATGGAACTGGTCGGGTTAGGATTCGCAGTATTAATTTATTTTATTTTATTTATTAGGAAAAGATACTATAGATAAATTTTAACTTTCTGCACTCCTTCTCCATATAAACTTTAACCATGCCAAATCTCACGGTTTTCCGTGCACGCAATACGCTTAAAAAGGAGTAGAAAGCTTTTGCTTCACTTATTAATAAATAGATAATACATATCTACTGTAGTTTTTTATATCTTATAAAAACATATCAAAACGTCGTGAAGGATTTAAATGTTAGAATGTTGTTTGAAGTAACAAAAAATCGAGTGATATGATACCCTGCGCATGAGAAAAATAATAATATAAGTCCTTACATATGAAATTAGCGTTTTATATGGTAAAAGTACAATGAAAAAAATATTATGAAATTATACATTTAATCAATCGAAGTATATGGCATTATTATCTATGCACTTTCGCCATTTTAAAGGTAGTTCAATGACGGCCGTTTGGACAGCCTCATCGGAATTGAATTTATTTTCCTTGCAAGAAAGTGTCTAAATTGCGAATAAAGTGGTAATCTGTTGGAGCAATGTCCGGGGAATATGGTGGGTTTCGGAGACATTCCAACCGCAGTTCCTCTAATTTAGTGACCGTCGGTCGTAAAGTATGGGGTCTAGCGTTGTTCTGAAGCAGCAGTGGGCTTGAGATATTGACTAGTGTCGGTTGTTTAACGGCTAGCTTTTCCATCATCGTTTGCAATTATTGACAATACTGATCTTCTGTTATCGTCTGGACAGATCTTACAAAGCTATAGTGTATGACACCAGCACTGGTCCACCAAACACTCACCAGTACCTTTTTCTGAGACGACTTTCGCTTGGGACAGGATTTGGTCGGTTCTCCTGGGTTCAACCACTGTGATGAGCATTTCCGATTTCGTAAAGGATCCATTTTTCGTCACAATTAACAATACGATTCAAAATTCTCTCGTTATTGTGACGGTTGAGTAATGTAACGCAGGACTCAATAGGTGTTTGTTGGCGTGCTTCACTCAATTCATGCGGTACCCATTTCTGGAGCTTTTTCACTTTTCCTGTTTGCTTCAAGTGAATTAATTTTTTTATCACTCAAACCGAAGCCTGCCGCTAACTCTGATGTGGTTTGCGAATGATCCGCTTCAACGATCACTTTTGATTCTTCATTTTCAACTAGGGTCTCCGGCCGTCCACGAGGTTTGTTTCGTAGGGGAAAATTTCCAGAACGAAATGGTTGGAACCAAAAACGTACCGTGTTTTCTTTTACAGTAGCTTTCCCATACACATCATTAATCCTTCGAGCTGACTGTGCAGCGCGTGATGCCACAATGGAATTTGTATTCGTAAATAAGGCGATATTTTAAATTTTCTATTTTATGAAAAGGACGATGTCAAAGAAAAATAAAATGATGCGAAAACAAATAAATCACTACATTCGAAACACAAATACACAAGTCTAAATTTGGAATTTCTAACCAGACGCCAGATATTTGAGATCAAAGTGATAAGTTCAACAAAACGCCAATTTCATATGTGAGGGCCTAATATTTATTTTTATAAAATGATATTAGAATGTTATTATTGGACAAAGTAATATTAAAGAAACAACTAAACATTGATATTGCGAATATTTGTGCAATATTGTAATGTTATCTATATATTAATACGTGAAGCAAAAGCTTTCGACGCCTTTTTAAGCGTATTGCGTGCACGGAAGACTGTGAGATTTGGCATGGTTAAAGTTTATATGGAGAAGGAGTGCAGAAAGCTAAAATTTATCTATAATATCTGTTACTAATATATTAAATTAAATTAATTAATAATGTGAATCCTAATCCGACCAGTGCCATTGAACTTAAACCCCTCCAAAATACTGTCATTGTCACTAAACGAAAAGTGACAGCAAGTGATGTAGATAATACTCATTGTTTAGGTTCATACTGCAAATGTCAAATAGAAAATAGTCTATGATTGATATATGAATTGGGCAACCGTTAGTTATTATTGTTTTATTATGAAGAGAGTTTGTTCTAGTCACGGTCATAGTTAGTGCGTTTATCACTTGTTATTTTTTAAACACACTCACCGTCTAACTCGCTAACCGGTCAGTAATTTTGTAAAGGAGCTACTTAAGTAAAACTAAAGTAAAACTATGACCCTCGTGGAATTGGCTCAGCTGTGTTATGACCAAATTTGTACGCACATAAATTATGTAATATATTGCAAAAATGTATTTAAATACTCTTTTCTTTTTATTCCAGGTATGTTTTGTATTCAAATACAACACACTCGCCTCAGTTTTAGTATTGGTTATAATCAGGTAAGAATGTACAAAACGATAGTTTCGAAGTAGTGGCGTGTGACAGACATCGTGTCGATATACAATTTACTGTAAGATTTACAAATTCTAATGTCTATACGAAAAAGCTAGTAAGCAATAACCATACAACACCGTTAATTGTAAGCGTATTTCTTTGTTTTAATAATGATATATGTATTTCTACTATATAAGTAATTACCTAGGTAACCAATTTACTAGAAGACTTTCATTCTAGATGTGGCTGAGCTTCCTAATGCCATATCGTATATTTTTAGTTCAATCACGTTTATCTTCACTGAACATTTAAGTATGGTTTGGATATGAACTGAAACACTTCGTCGCGCCCTCTAAGCGACATGAAACGAATACTCTTGGTTTACGTTTCAACAAAGTACTTTGCTTTTCTATTAGTAGAATGCGAGGGGACATGAAATCATAATGTTTTATGACACGAAGTATTGTTCGAATAATACAAAAACGGTGTGCCGTTTAGCAATCCTAAAACCAGTTGTTTTTATTTACCTTTTCCTTCTCATCCAAATGTACCCGTAGATATATATTTTTATACCATTTCCATTTTTTATTTTCTCGATAACATCCTGTGAAAACTTGAACGAGCGTCTTTTTTACATTATGTATGCACTATTTTATAAAAATATGACGTTTAAACACGTACAAGGGTACCAGAGTCGGAGAAATTGATAGGGATGGAGCTATATCGATAAACGTAACACGATAACAGACCCGATATTTTTTTACAAAATGTAAGAAACTAAACTACTGCCGGATACTTTTGTACAATTTTTTTAACTAATATTATATTTCATTACAAGATGTTTCATGTATTAATTCTTGATTGATAATGCCAACTTCTTCAAAATTTTCGAAGCTGTTGTAAAATAAGTAGGTATAGATAGATACTCGACAATGAAATGAAATAATTATAACGACAAGTAATCTTTATTTATTTATTTTAATAAAAATCTGATGAATCCTAACTGTCACTCGATGAGCGATCGATATCATTACTTATTTGGTCACAACACTACAACTATCAAATTAGAACTGTCATCGAGAAAATAAAGAAATGGAAATAGTATAACTTTTATCATAGTTTTCAAATACGCTTCTTTCTACACAACTTAGGTCGCAAACAAGCGTACGACCCGCTTGAAAGTAAGTGGTTACCGAAGCTTAAGAATGTTTGTAACACCAGAGGTATCAATAACGCGTGGCTGACCTTGAAGCCTCCTGCCCCTCTGTGGTCACTCTACTTACCACAGGAACATAATACAAGACTATTTGTCTACGATCTTCTGGAGAGTCTCAAATTTCCACAGAAATTTTTGTGTGCCCTACGTCTCTCTTAATAGCAACCGCACAAGACATAGTAAGCATTCATTAACAATAAATATTAAAATAGTATATAACACTCAGCAATAATATAGTTTCCTCCTTTTAATTAAAAAAAAATTAAAATCAGCTCAGTAGCTTCAGAGATTACAAACATAAAAAATACCTCTGTGTAAATGGTTTTGAACAAGTTAACATTATTAAATAGCATTTAACTTTGTATATTTTAGAATAGCTACTTCCGTAATGGCGTTTCCGTAATGATTTTTTTTCCTTGTCGTACCCAAAAAAATTCACTTCAAAAATCATCGCGAATAAAACTCAACACGTGTAACCAAGGTGAATAGTTCAGAACCGGTTAACGTTCAAAGCAAACACAAGCTAGTCACATTTTCTAATTACCGGACAAGTGGGTTTTTAATCCAGTTGAAATAAAAATCTACAGTTAGTGTTATTCTTCTTTTCTGTTCGCGTCTGTTGCATTTCAATTGGTTCCACGATGAAAATTTATGAGCGGGTTTACTTAATTCTCTTTAATTGTTTGTTGGTTTAATTTAACATTGAGTTTCTTATGAGGATTTGTTTTTTACTTTGGGTTCAGACATTGATATAATAATAACTCTTAGTTACGTGTATAAAGTTCACTAATGAAATTATTCAATGTTTTTTCTTTTAATGTATAATTGTGTACATACTGTGTCTGTCTTTATACATGTGTACTAAGTTCATAAATGAATGAAAGAAATGAATAGACATAATATTTTTATTTATTTATAAATTTTGAAATGTCAATTGATCGTAATCCAAATTTAGTGAAATTCCCTTTTATCATTTCAGTAGTCGCGAACCTATGAGATATCTTCATATTTCAATTATTAGTTGTATGACTAAATACAATTCACAGAAATAATTCAAAAATCTAATCAAATCATCTGAGCTTTAAGTCGTGACCTAAAAAGCTCAAATACTTTTAATTAGCAATGCAATCCATAGCGGTTCGCACATTTTACTATAAAATAAAGAAAAAAATGTACATAGAAAACAAAACTTTAATGCCTTGATTTTTGAGTTCAGGATCGTTCGGTCTGCAAGTCACGAGTGCTCAACCGACGCGGAAGCGACTCAACCGAAACGCGGCGGGTAGTGAATTTTTAAAAAGATTATTTCAGAGTGGTCCCGGCAGTAATGGCGGACCACCGCCATCTTGTAATTACTGAGCGAAACTATGTCAGGGGTTTCAAGTTTATGGTGTGACATAAACATACTCGAATGGGTATTCATTTGCATAGCATATTTCATTTTATAATAGATTTTGTAAAGCAAATTTAATATAGTCTATTTTTGGTTGTAATGAGTAGATTCAAGTATAAAAGGAATTATCACTATTATTTATTAGGCATCTTAAAGTCAGAGATATTTTAGGTTTTTTTTTTAAAGATCGGCCTGAAAAGTCTGCTGTCGCCAATTTTTATGTACAACGTAAGTCGGAGACTTTTTCTTGGATAATTTTCATTACGAGTGTATTTTTATGTCGTTACTTTCATACGAGTTAGGTTCTTGTTCTTCGTGTAGTTTTTGCGGGCAGTTTTGTCCAGGGTGTATTAGACAATTGACAATTTAAGGTTAGAAGCATATCCAAAAAAAAAGATTTAATTACATAAGAAGAAGACTCGTGGTTCGTATTTATTTAAGGTTCACAGTTAGATTAGATAAAAAATTGGTTACGATCTACCCTTACTTCTTTTAGCTGTAACTATAAGTTCTTATAGGACCGAAGTAGTTAAAAGTCCTTAGCTGTTTATAAAGGTATAGTATCACTTATTAGCTATTACTAGGTACTTACCCTATTCTGTGAATTCTCTTTTTACCATCGTAAGTGTTCGCTTGTCGGGAATAGTAAGTTCTCGCGCGGATTGCAACGCATGGTATGAACATTTACTTGGAAACATTTTGAATTCATAGCGCCGCGAGCTAAAGTCGTTAGAGGAAATTGTGCCATTTTAACTGGCCCATAGACATTGTTGTGGCCGCAACAGGTGGCGGGGACTCCGCCGTAAAAACTTACACCCCTTACTACCCCACTCTAACAAAATGGAAGTGAGAAACGTCTTTAAAACAATTGCAAATTGCTAGACTCTTAATCCTAAATCTCATTCTGAATATACATACTTTGTAATTTCAGGGATCAAAATGATCGATGGAAACTTTAAGGTTCAATTTTGAACGGTGCGAATTTAAATGTCAATTAGAGGGTGAAATCAAATCTGTTTTACCATGTTACCGGTATTCGCCTAAGGTATACCACTGGGGGAAAAAAAAAAACGATTTTAAAATTTTAAGTTATTTAAACACGTTAACTGTTGAGAGTCGTTAAAAAGCTGGAATAGTTGAAAGCGGGTTTTACTGTCAAAAAGTTATTATAGGGTGGATCATTATGTTAATGATAGTGATGTCTGGAAGTGACTCCCTCTCTGTGCATCCACTAAATTATTAATATTGTACCTGTTTTATTAACATTTGTACAGTTGAGAAAAAAAAACCTGATAGAGTGTTTTTGCCGGTTCTTCTCGATGTTTGGTACTTTACGAACCGGTATTAGTGTTTTGACGTTCATAAGTGCCTTCTTAGGGCTTAAATTGAATAAAAATTATTTTGATTTTGATTTTAATAAAACATATAACGATCTCCGGTCTTACAATATCAAAAGTATTAAAGAGACGATAGAGCGGAATAAAGGCTCCAAAGTATTCGCAAGGAATGCATCTATTGGGCAGAGCCAGTTGACGAAGCTGAAAATGGATGATGGCAGCGTAGCGTCCACCAAGCCAGAGGTATTAAGGGAGATCGAAAAGTTCTATGGGCAGTTATATACCTCCTCAACTAAGCCTGTTACCAGCCCGGCTAAAGATCCGAGAGCCGGGCTGACCCGACACTATACTGAAGATATCCCCGACATCACCCTGTACGAGATTAGGATGGCCCTTAAGCAGCTTAAGAACAACAAGGCACCGGGTGATGACGGAATTACATCAGAGCTTCTGAAAGCGGGTGGGGAACACCGGTACTTAAGGTTCTTTAATTCCGTTATACACGAGGGTAAAACGCCGGAAACGTGAAACGGCAGCGTGGTGGTCGTGTTCTTCAAGAAAGGTGATAAAACCTTATTGAAGAACTATCGGCCCATCTTGTTGCTGAGCCATGTTTATAAGCTGTTTTCGAGGATCATCACGAATCGTCTCGAGCGCAGGTTTGATGACTTCCAGCCTCCCGAACAAGTCGGTTTCCGAAAAGGCTTTAGCACCGTAGACCACATCTATACGCTGCGGTAGATTATACAGAAGACTGAGGAGTATAATCTGCCTTTATGCTTAGCGTTCGTGGACTACGAAAAAGCCTTTGATTCGGTCGAAACCTGGGCAGTGTTGCGGTCTCTCCAGCGGTGCCGTATTGACTATCGATATATCGAAGTGTTGAAGTGCTTGTACAACAACGCAACCATGTCGGTCCGAGTACAGAAGCAGTGCACAAAGGCAATTTCTTTGAGGAGAGGCGTTAGACAGGAAGACGTAATATCTCCGAAACTGTTTACCGCCGCTCTAGAGGACGCCTTCAAGCTTCTGGAATGGCAAGGACTCGGCATCAATGTCAATGGCGAGTACATCACTCACTTTCGATTTGCTGACGACATCGTAGTCATGACAGAATCGCTGGAAGATCTTGGCACAATGCTCGATGGCCTCGACAAAGTTTCTCAACAGGTGGGCCTTAAAATGAACATGGACAAGACGAAAATCATGTCGAATGTCCATGTGGTGCCAACCCCAGTATCAGTTGGTAACTCTTATTTAGAAGTTGTTGACGAATATGTCTACCTGGGACAAACAATCCGGTTAGGTAGGTTCAACTTTGAAAAAGAGGTCAGTCAACGGATCCAACTCTGCTGGGCTGCGTTCGGGTAACTGCGCGACGTCTTCTCGTCCAAAATACCCCAGTGCCTCAAAACGAAAGTCTTTAACCAATGTGTGTTGCCAGTGATGACATACGGCACAGAAACGTGTTCGCTCACTGTGGGCCTCATAAGAAAGCTCAAGTTCGCTCAGCGAGCTACGGAGAGGGCTATGCTTGGTGTTTCTCTACGAGATCGACTCAGAAATAAAATGATCCGTAGACAAACTAAGGTCACCGACACAGCCAAAAGGATTAGCAAGTTTAAGTGGCAGTGGGCGGGGCACATAGTTCGGAGAACTGACGGCCGTTGGGGCAGAAACGTTCTCGAGTGGAGACCACGCACCGGAAAGCGCAGCGTAGGACGGCCCCCCACTAGATGGAAAGACGACCTATTAAAGGTCGCTGGGAGCCGTTGGGTGCAGGCCGCACAAGATCGGTCGCTCTGGAGATCTATGGGGGAGGCCTGTGTTCAGCAGTAAACGTCCTGCTACTGAAATTATGATGATGATGATATAGCGGGAATAATAATTGTTATGGATGCCATCAAATATTAAGTAGATGAACACAGATGCACAGCTTTACGGTAACCTCCATCTCGGCACATTCTCAATGTCTTATCTTTATGATGCCGTGACGCTGTGGAACCATCTCTCCTTCTTACGGCATCGGGTCCTTCAGTCGTGACTTGAAGATATATTTATGCAGGCTGGCATGACAGCAGCGACCGCCGATGGATTTTGATCTCTCGGTGGCCGCCGTTGTATTTGTATTGTACTGTGCTTACCACCAGAGACATTATCGTCAATTTGTATAAGATATGTCTAGAATTATATTGACTCAACAGGAAAAATTACAACAGACCGTGGCCATCTGTGACAAGTTCAAAACAAGGCTACACTCTTGAAGTTGTCAACAGACCAGTATTTTTGAGCTGGGTCCTCTCGTGAGCCAATATTTGTAAACAATACTTTTTATCACGAATCACTGCAGCATGAGCACTTCTGCTAGAAAAAGATGGAGCCTCCAACAAATAACCATGCATAAATACTATAATTTTTTATCCTTTCCTATCGTCTCCTTCTCTCTTTCTCTCCATATATTTTTGAATGATACTGTAGGGTAGTAATATATGTATAGTTCTCTTGTGTAGCGCCATTATTAAGACCGTATTCGTTCTGATTGTAGACACGTGAAAACATTCCGTGGGAACAAAACTTCGTGTATTATTGTAAATATCTGGGCGACCGAGCTGGAGCTGCGCTCGATGCCTTATAAAGAAAAAAAAAGAAAAACACCTATCTAGATAAACTTGGAATGTAAAACATTATCTAAATGCAAAGTTTCATCGAAATCGTTGAAGTCGTTTCCGAGAAACCAATTACATATATATGTACAAGAGACGCAATAAATCAGTTGAGCCAGCGATAAGATTCGTCTAAAAATAAGAGAATCAACAATCAAGACTATTGCTTAACGGATTTCTCAACAATCACAAAGTCTCATAATATTTCACAAACTCACAATTGATTATAACAATTCTGACTAACTTTTACCAATCTTACTTATCTTAAATAAAGACTATGTTTTATAAAGTTCTATCTCTTGAGTCAATGCTCGACAATGTGTTTTCTATCTGTCTCTCTCTATCATAAGGCTCGTGTCGAGTATCTACTGTGATCGACACGAGACGGTTTCTTACCAGTATACTTGAATATACTCGCGAAACTTACATCTCCCCCTCCCTTAAATAAAGACTATGTTTTATAAAGTTCTATCTCTTGAGTCAATGCTCGACAATGTGTTTTCTATCTGTCTCTCTCTATCATAAGGCTCGTGTCGAGTATCTACTGTGATCGACACGAGACGGTTTCTTACCAGTATACTTGAATATACTCGCGAAGCTTACATATGTATATACAAGTATTGCTCACTTAATATAATAAGATAACCAAGGGAACATAAATATAATTCGTAGCAAGTCAACACGAGTCTTGATTTTACTTATAGCCTACAATTGGTTTCTCGGAAACGGCTCCAACGATTTGGATGAAACTTTTTATTTAGATAATGTTTTACATTCCAAGTATATCTACGTAGGTGTTTTTTTTTTGTAAGACACTGAGCAAAGCCCGGTCGCCCAGATATTGTGTATGCGTATAATAATATAATTATTTGAATAGAAATTATACATTAAGAACTCATAAAACTTTGCATCTGAAATTAAGTAAGGTCTCAGAATCCTTTGCGAGAAGCTCATAAGGTAATTTTCAAGGGAGCGATGAAGTTTCCTCAGCTAAGACTTCATCCTTGTTCCTGAAAATATGAAAGTTTCTGAGTATTATTATTAATTCAAAACTTCTTAAGAATTTGGGTTGGTACTTCTACTAAGTCACTGTGTAAACACTGTTAGAAATTGTCTTTATGTTTTTGGTGTTAATTACTTAAATGTTAACAAAATAAGTTAGTTTACTTTGCTTAGAAATATTGTTCGCCCGGCTCACTTACTATGCATTTGGATATACATAATTATAATCTAACTTTGATGTATTTCGTCCATCTCTATTTGTTTGCCCAATATTGGTGCTAAACGAAAATAACTTTTTTGTCTATATGTTGAAATAAATAAAAGCCTTTTTACTCTTTCATTGGCTTGAATATATTTCACTTAGCTCATTCCGTATTCTTAAATTAATTTCTGAAATATTCTATGTTTTTTAGTTTATGTCTACGTTGGAAAAAAAGCCTATTCTAGAATCCTATAATTAATGTAGTCATTGTTTAATTTATCACTTGAATACAGTCCGAAACTTAATCGACAGCAAGTAAAACTGCGTGCACCTTCCCTCTCACGGGCGACTGTCCGCCTGTCCGCCTGTCTGACGACTTGGAACAATTTGGTCGTTTTTCGCGACTCATAGGTCGGGACTCAGAGCAGTTGGGTTCCCGTTAGGAATTGCTAATGAAGCGTTCGCCCGACAAGCGACACCTGACGGGCTCGGAATTAACTAATCAGTTTCGAAGTTGAAGTGTTCTTAATTCACCACATCTAGATGTTTGTTTGTTTTTGCAGGTAGCCTTTTACATTATTTCCCTTTAGTTACTCTATTGGGTGTTTGTATTTTTATCTTTTTGCAAAGAGATCATGCGATCATGCCAAAAACCCCTTTTTGAAAAATCTAGATATTATAAACTCTTTTATCAGTTTTCTTTTTTCGTATTGTAATATCAGTTTTTCAAATAAAGTGTAATGAAGCAATGTAGGGGTAATGGCTTCTTGGACATAGATTTCTTTCTTAAACAATCATTGCTTTATCGTTGGTGTGAAGGTCGTTCTTTATAGCTCACCTGGGTAGTTGAAAATAAGTTGCCAATGATCTTTTTATGCTTTCGGACAACTTACTTCTTTACCTTTTTTAAGCTTGGCATATTAGCATATGTGGTGAAACACTAAACAAACATTGAAGAACAAGCACTGTATTTTTCAATTCAAAACTTTATGATGTGCTCAAAATTCGAGTAACTTAAAGACATTATAATATCTTCACGACATTAGACTTCGATTGATCTCCTTGTTAAAGTCTTACAAATGAAATATTCAATGTAAGATAAGGAAAGGTAAAAACGATATTTTTCCCCCAGTCCCCAAGGTGTTCGCGATTTTATAAGCGTTTGCCGAGTCTCTACCTGCTAACGAAGTAAAGGCCGACTGGGAAATTTTAGATAAAAATTCGGAAAACGTGCTGACATATTTCCACATGAATCACATTAACATATGCTATCATATATTTTTAATAGTATTATTTTATCATGACCAAAATTGACCATTTATTACTTTTAGCTAGTTTTTTGTTCGTGTTTAGAATCCAAACTATAAACTTTAAAAACATAACTCAGAAAAACTTGATATAATTAATAAAAAACCTATTACCTACAATTCAAATAAAGTTAATTAAAGACGTTAATTAGGATGTTAAACTTTACTCTAGGAGTGTAAAGAAAGAAAAATTCTGGGGCAAAGTTAACAAGAATTTACTGATAAAAAAAAGTGAAAGAGGAAGACAGAATATTCCTTTAGATTTACTTAATAACTAAACGAATACATTATTGACTTATTTGTAAACGGCTTAGAAAAGGAAAGAAAAGAGTATATTATATACGAATCTTGAACGAATATTCTAGTGGGATATCGCTACAATTTGACAGTTCGTAGAGAGATTCTGGAAGGAGGTTAATTAGTAAGGTTAAAATTTAAAATAAAATATAATCAGCCGTGGAAAGGTAGACAACTCTTATCTTGCTAATAGGCGAAGCGGCTCCGGCGGCTCACGGCTTCCCAGCGCCAGCTGACGGCGGGATGGTGGAGCTAATAGCCCTGGATGGCAGTAACTACGACCAAGAAAAACCCCGTATGACCGGGGTAACACCGGAAGCGTGATCGCTCGTGGAAACGGAAATTAAACGAGTCTCCCGGACGTGTGGTGTGCCTGCTGCATTTTTTTTTCTTCTGACTGACTGTTAGCCTTAGGGGCCCTGGAGCCTCTGACGGCTTTTACAGCTTCACCGGACTTGAAATGTGAACGGAGCGCATCCCGCTATTTAAAGAGCCCGAGCAGCGACTACGTGCATAGTTCTACTCATTAATATTCAAAGCACGTAGTTGAACGAGTCAAGATAAAATAAGAGTTTGTGTCTTCTTTATTTTATTACGCGAGGTTTAAAATATTACCATATTAATGCGTTGTATATATGGATCACAAGGAGAAATTCACCTGTCACATAAATGTACGCATATTGCGAAAATGTAAGACAGTCGTCGCGTCGCGACAAATGACGCAAAAAGCACAGACAAGCTCTGTGACCAACATGGCGGGTGCGCGACTCTGTCAAATTAGAGTTAGACAAATGGATTTTACTATTGCTTAATCGCCTGTTCTTTCTCGATGTGATTACGACCTTTATTTTTATTTTATGTTTCAACAACGCCAATACGAGATTTACTAATATAATAATGTGTGGTTCTGAATAACAACAACCACACACGATTTAAAATGTTCGTTCGATTATATAGCTTTATATTTACAATAAGCATGTCTACTAACTCCGAAGCTACGTTTAATAGGTATTACAAAAAAGATAAAGAATAAAGAGTAAGAGTTACTATAAATAAAGCAACTGAGTTTTTATAGTAAAAATTCTAAAAACACAAATGTAGCAATATTTCAAAGTAAAAATGCATTCAACGATTCACCACAATATAACAAGTTTAAAAATGAAAAATACAATCTCATATTTTCCTCTGGCACCTGAAGTCTTGCAATATTTTTAAAGAAAACACACATTCGCGTCCAAGATGACGGTGGGAAAATATCAAATTAGAGCGAGACAAATAGAACTCGTTATTTCATAACTTCCTCTGTGTTCTGACTTTTCTTGGATAAAGTTGCATCATTGCAGGGATAAGTTGCTTTTCCTGAATAATCGTTTCCAAGATATCTTATCATTAAGTAAGTGCAAGTAACAGTTTATGCTAATCTATATATTAATACGTGAAGCAAAATCTTTCGGTACCTTTTTAAGCGTATTGCGTGCACGAAAGACTGTAAGATTTGGCATGGTTAAAGTTTTTATGGAGAAGGAGTGCAGAAAGCTAAAATTTATCTATAATATCTGTTACTAATATATTAAATAAAATAAATTAATACTGCAAATCCTAACACGACCAGGGCCATTGAACTTAGACCCACCAAAATATTGACATTGTCACTCAAACGAAAAGTGACAGCAAATACTCATTGTTTATGAATACTGTAAAATATGTCAAACAGAAAATAGTCTATGATCAAAAAGTAGGGCGTAGTTAGGGCGATCGCTAGTATATCATGATGTAATATCGCTTTATCATGATGTTTTATTTCATCGTAAGCTCAGCCTGTAAGGGTTCGAACTCACGTCCATCAACGTGGTTACCATACATGCTACCAATTAACCAATTTTGTTTTAAATGCTTATTAATTTCACCCACGATATCAAGGTATAAAGAAATAGATTATGGAGTTTTAAGAACTGAGAAATATCTGAATAATTAATTCCAATAAACCGTATTAAATGACATAAAATGGAATAACGATCCTCTAACTTGACAAAGGGTGCTCAGACCAATCCCTCGGGGGTTTAGAAACTCTTTAATTTTTTTTAACCGAATTAAGTATGATATTACACGGACTTCATGAAATATCAATTTACTCTATCAAACGACAAAGCGCGCCCTATTTTGTCTGACTCGAAGAAAAAATTAATTCATCTAACCTTTCAACAGGTCTCGGGTGCTTCAAAAACACCCACTTGCAAACTCGCTCTATTATTTAGCACCAACCTGTAAATTATACCCTCTACGACCAAATTCAATTTTAGACTCTGGTATTAAGGTTCAAAACTGGTTAAAGCCGGTATGGGTTGATTCGTCTTTTGATTCAAATTGAAAACTTTAGCCATTTTGAGGTAAGAACAGAGTATTAGTTCGACAAGTTTGGGAGGTTTTCGAGTTATCTCCGCCGTTTAGGGGGATACAGGTGAATCTTGACTGTAACTTTATCGCGTAGAGTGTAGTTTCCTTCGTAGAGTACGAGATAGACAAACAATGGTAGAGTAATAGTAGCTGACACATTCATTATGTTTACGCGTTTGTTTTAATTTGAAACTTATTTTCGGTTTGGGTTTAGGCAGTTATTTCTTTTGCGGTAAGATTATGTTTTTATAATTGTATTAAGTAAATACATACCGTGTTGTAGGTTTGTTCATAGTACTGAACATCGTAGACCTGGTTTATTATTGTAAACGAATAATAGTACATTATTGCAAAGGCCGTGAAATAGACAACTGCAGGTCGAGTATTTCGGCTCGGCAAACTTCACCAATACGAGACGCAATTGCCATTTCCTCCGATGCAGTTATAGTGCTTTTCTCAAACACGCATGGAAATATTGTCATTATTTTCGAAAAAAGAACATGAGAAGTATCGAATTTATGGACAAAGAAAATCAAATCCATTGCAGGAGCGTATTTTGAATTTGGAAAATTACAACGCTCCACCATTGTTGTATGAAACGGCGTTCTGGGGTTATTAAATACTCTTTGATTGGATCTCTTTTATCATTCTTGACATGACCGTAAATTCGATACTTCGCGTGTACTTTTTTCGAAAATAATGACAATATTTCCATGCATGTTTGAGAAAATATTCTTTCTGTGTTTTAAAGATGGTTTTAATTTTAGATTTTTCACAAAGATCAATTACCAAAATCCTGTGCAGTTGTAGTACGTGATACCTACGCACAAGTTTTCTTTTAAATCCTTCACCAATGTTACTACAAATGCGCTGGTATCTGAAAAACTCATTAGTATACGCTGGCATGATTGATTAGTTGACTTGTCTTCTGATCAACATTTCACTGGTGTAGTAATTTATCAACTGCGTTAGATACCGTAACATAATAATAATATACTAGAATAACATTTAGAATTGTACGAAGGTAACGTGTGTCTCTTGAGAGAGTGGTTTGTAACGAGCAAACTCTGTCACAATACTCATTAGCATTTGCAAATATTGTATTGTAACTACTAGATGTTCGCATTTTATGCTTGTATTTGTAAACCACTGCTTTATTCATTGTATTATTATAATAACTAGAGGTCGTCCAATGATCGAAATTCGACCCACGACTTTTTAATCATAGACTATTTTCTGTTTGACATTTGCAGTAAGAACCTAAACAATGAATATTATATCACTTGCTGTCACTTTTCATTGAGTGACAATGTCACTATTTTGGGGAATCTAAGTTCAACGGCACTGGTCACGTTAGGATTTGCAGTATTAATTTATTTTATTTAATATATTAGTAACCGATATTATAGATAAATTTTAGCTTTCTGCACTCCCTATCGATCTAAACTTTAACCATGCCAAATCTCAGCCTTCCTTGCACACAATACGCTTAAATAGGGGTAGAAAGTTTTTGCTTCACGTATTAATATAATGATTATCATCTAGATAAATCAAGAGCTATTTCGTTATAAATATACAGCTCTTTATTGAGTGGGTACATACCCATAATATTGTACATATAGGTACAATGGACCAATATTAATTTATATACCTACCAATACATGTATGTATATATAAACGATTTTTTATCAAAAGTCTTTTTTTAGATTGTCTGTACTGTTAGCCATAAGACGGCTTTTACAGCTTCACCGTGGTTTGGGTCTCAAAAGACATTATAGCTTATAAATTCATTTTAGTAAATTGTGAATGCTCTTTGTGAAATATAACATTGTCACAGTGTAAAAAAGTACAAATAAAATTAAGGAGACTAAAATAATTACTGCGTAGCAAACGCGCGCGGAACCGCGGGCACGCCGGTAGTGTTATTTAATCAGTTTAATTTTATTTTTAATTGTTACAGCACCTAATGGCTTAAAATAGCAATACATCGGTACGCTAATGATATTATTTTTAATCAGACGGTGGGCGTTATATCTTTATCACGGCTTTTATATTTTAATATCCGTAGTTGGAATTATATTATTCCATTAATATTATATTTAACTAAATTAATTATTATAAAGTTTTCGAACAATTTATAACATGTCACATAACCGTTAATACGAAATCCGTATTTGTGTACCTAAAATACATAAAACAGTAGTTATAACTTTGAATATAACGGGTTTTAGCCGTTAACTTTTAATATATTCTTGATCCCTCCCCCCTTTGCCCTTGTCTCTTATGATTAATAAACTTGACACGCTTAGAACCGTATATTTATAATGAAATTATTATTTATCGTCAATGAGTATACGGCGCAGTGGCGGCGGCGGAGCTCCACCATTGAAATGTTTACTCCTCCTTTGTTTTACACTGATATTCAAGTCAGTTAAATAATAAAACTTATTATAGTTAATTTGTACATATGTTTTAAAGTTTTGTTTATGTGTTTTACTTTAGCATCTCGTAGCCCTAATATTTGTAAGATAATTAAAGTTTCATTAAGCACAAATGAGATACTTACAGAAAAAAATTTCACATATCTATTAAGTGTGTGAAATAACTTTTATAGATTATATTTAGATAATCAAACCACGGTATTATTTACCCCATTTTAACAGAAGATCGCAGCCAAATAACCATGTGTTGTGTTCTTACGATGAGCAGGGTTTCAGACCTCCTTAGGGTAGGGAGTTCGAGTTAGGCAACGCGCTTGAAATATCCCTGTTATGGTATTGCAAGCGTTAATATGTTACGGTAGCCGTTTACCATCAGACGGGTTGTAGGTACGCTTGTTTGCCACCTTAGTAGTATTAAAAAAAAAACCACTTGTGTGCGATAAAAGCAAAATTACTGGTAACTATTATACCTAAAAACAAACTTTAAGCTAAAACTTATAATAGTTCTAGAGCCGTGTAGTATTACTAGACAAAGTTATTATCCCTAAAAATACAATTAGTAAAGTAAATGTGATAATAAAATAATGTTTATAAGTACTAAAATCAGTTACAATTTATTATTGAGAGCATGCACAGGGTATTTCGTAGTAGGTATAGATAAACAAACAAACTGGCAAACCTTTCAATGTTGTTTATCTGTGGAAATTTCGTCAAAGTCAAACTGTAAACGTTTAACAGGGCGTATATATTTATTTGGGTCCGTTAATCCCATGTTAAATACGAGAGGGCCCAATGTACAGCAATTTAAACGAACATGTTTAATCCGCCCTTTGTAATGCCCCAACTTAGGGTGTACCCTTCGCGCCGGAAAAGTTTTTAAGGTCCTTCGAAATTTATAACTGTGAAATTTTTTGAATTGTTTTCGTGAGTGGGGCTTTTTGAGGCTTTTAATTATAATTACATTCTTCATTATCTATATATTAATACGTGAAATATAAGCATTCTACTCCTTTTTATGCGTATTGCATGCACGGAAGATTATGAGATGGCATGGTTAAAGTTTATATGGAGAAGGAGTGCAGAAAGCTAAAAGTTATCTATAATATCTGTTACTAATATTTTGAATGAAATAAATTATTACTGAGAATCCTAAACCGACCAGTGCCATTGAACTTAGACACCCCAAAATATTGACATTGTCACTCAACCAAAACTTACAGAAAGTGATGTAGATAACACTCATTGTTTAGGTTCATGAATACTGCAAATGTGAAACAGAAAATAGTCTATGATCAAAAAGTAGCTGGTCGAATTTCGAGCTTAGGTCGATCGCTAGTATTAATTATTGGTTGAGACATGCTTAGTTACTCATTGTTTTTTCTTTGTTACGTTTGCTTGATGCATTTAGATCTCTCGGTGGTTGCCGTTGTGTTTGGCTTGTGTTGTGCTTACTATCAGGGACAGTACCATCAAGGTGCCGAGATATTATTAAAAAAAAAATACATTTAAGTGTACGAGAGAGTAAAATAATGAGTATTCTACCTCGCGACAAAAATGGTTTTAGTAAAACGTCTTGATAATTTGATTAGATGTAATCAGAGTCACAAATTGGCTAATAGACAGACTAATGTAATATAATTTAATTTATAATAGGTTTAATTTAATAATGTTATATAATAGTAAAGGGCCAATAGTGTTTTGAACTGCATGGTAAATTATGTGAAAAATAACTCGACAGGATTTAAATAAAAGAAATTTACACTAACAAGTATAATTTCTATCCTAAATATTCAGAACAATCGTCTTATAATGAATTCTTTTAAGCACTATTTCTAGTATCTATAGTACAAGCGTATAACAGTTTCGGGCCTTAGTTAAGGCATTATTAATATATAATAGGTCTTTACCTATATAATAAATAAATGAATATACTACGGTTGTATATTTCAAAATAGCTTAATAATAGTTAGCAGGCAAATTTCAATGCCTGGTCGGGTCAGTTTGTGGTTCGCGAGTCTGGGGTTTGGGCAACTTTTTTATATACTAATATTCTTTGTTACTTGTATCGTTTTTAATAATAGGTCTTTACCTATGAAATTGCCGTTCTGCAGTACAGGCCATTTCAAATCAAAATAATTTTTGTTTGGCTAAGAATTCTAATTTAAAATTAATTTTATTTTAAAAACATGAAATTCTTTTTCCAAAAGTAGTCTTTTGTTTATTGATTAGTGTTACATTTTCATCGCATTTCAATCTTTTTTGTCATCATGGATAGGTTAAAAATTCGAGTAATTATGGAATATGAGTACCGTCGTGGCAGTATCGCGGCACAAGCGGCACGCAACATCAACGACGTTTACGGAGCTAACACTACAAACCAACGCACCACCTGTTATTGGTTTGCTCGCTTCCGTTCTGGAAATTTCGACCTGAAAAATGAACCTCGCGGTCGTCCGAAGACTTTAGTCGACAATGACGAATTAAAGGCGATTGTGGAAGCTGATGATACACAATCTATGGCTGAATTAGCAGCAGCTTTCGATGTTAGCGTCAAAACAATATTGGTCTATTTGCATCAAATTGGCAAGGTAAAAAAGCTTGACAAATGGGTGCCCCATGTACTCAATGATCGCCAGCGTGAAGTACGCGTCGAGACGTGCCTTGCACTGCTCAACAGACACACAAATGAAGGAATTTTGAACCGCATTGTTACCTGCGATGAAAAATGGATTCTGTTTGATAACCGCAAGCGCTCAGCAAGTTGGTTGGATCCTGGTTCAGCACCTAAACAATGCCTTAATCGAAAACTTACCCCTAGAAAAGTGATGGTCACTGTTTGGTGGTCTAGCGCCGGTGTGATTCATCACAGCTTCTTACCAAACAGGGTGAGCATTACTGCAGATGTGTACTATGAAGAACTGAACACAATGATGGAGAATTTGGCACATCTGCAACCAGCATTGGTCAATCACTTGTCTCCGCTGCTCCTGCACGACAACGCGCGACCTCATACTGCACAGCAGACGGTCTCCAAGTTGCAAGAACTGGGGTTGGAAGTTCTCCGTCATCCGCCCTACTCACCAGACCTTGCGCCTATAGACTACTACTTTTTCCAGAATTTGGATACTCCTTGGCGGGAAAAAAACTCAATACCCGAGAGGCAGTACAAAATGCCTTTGAAGAATTTGTTGCCTCCCGTCCTGCTGATTTCTTTAAGAAGGGCATCAATAAACTGCCACTGCACTGGCAAAGATGCATTGATTGCATGGGTGATTACTTCGATTAATACAAATAAAAAAATCATGAAAAAAATTCGTTTAAATTTTTTCATACAAAACGGCAATTTCATAGGTAAAGACCTAATAATTGTCTTTGTGTAACTTGTAGATGTCACTTGTCTTAACCAAAGTAATATTCTAAAGCAATTAAAAGATTTTGAAATAAATAAATTTATAATAAACTATATAAAGTTGTGAAGTTTGGTTAATAATACTTTACAAACAATCACCACAAACTTACAAACAAATTACGTAGAAGTAGACTCATGTTAACGTAAAGAAAATTTATTGTTGATTTATCTAATGTAGAATAGAAGCCGTTCCTTCCCTCCTTCCGTTAGCGCATAACAGAAGCTCAGTTAATAATCTTTCATTTACAAAAACTCCTTACAAATGAAACCTCGGTTAATGGGTTGGATTACTAAGATTGTCATTGCAGAAAACCTTATAACTTTATACTTAACCGGTTCTGCCGACGACATAATCGCATTTAAGTGGAACAAACGGGAAAATTATCCAAACTACAGATGAGAAGAAACAGTTGGTTCACTCCGTACGGTCGAAGTTATTGGAAGCAAAATAAAAACTAGGATTGTTAAATTAGCAAGCGAGGCTATCAATGAAATGTAATAAACAGTAAGCGCATTAATATCCAAGAACACCATTAAAATAAACGTCCTTATCGACAGTCGCTGTCGTATGACGGTCATAGTCATAACCCAGTCAGTCACAAATCTTACGTCATCGCGTGAATTTGACTGTCTTCAATAAACGATTGATTGTTTTGTCTGTCTTGATTTTTTTATTTAAAACACAAATAAGTTTTATTTTATTCGGGTTCTAAAAAGAAACAAAACAGGAATTCATTGGAATACTCATCCTGAGAGTTTTATAGCTACTGGTATATTACCCATGGTTTTGTTATGATTGGATATTCTGATGCCTAGCTAGATATATTTTGTCGAGTCTCCCGAAACACAATACTAACCTAATTAATACTTAGCTCACTTTAACTTGGTTGTACGACATTAGTGAACCAGCTGCATTTATTTATTTGTGGTTTATATAGAAACAAGCATTGTTCATACTCTAAAATTAAAATACAATAAAACAAACAGATTCTAATATAAAGTATGTTCTCTATAGATCTTTTAATATCCACTCGGGATCGAACTCTGCACATTTGATTGTTCTGGTTGTATGTACTACCAGACTATTTTTAATTATAACTGATAGTTATACATTTCTAGAAACTTTGCTGTCTTTTGAATGACCTAATGAAAAACTGCGAAAAATACGGTCTAAAATACATTGGCTTTGAAAAACGGGGTCCATGACTAAAATTTGCCAAGTGTCAACGAGGGATACCACAAAGGTAAGTTTTGTTCACCACGGAGCCCTTTTCATTGGGACCTTGAACTCTTGAGATCATTTTGGTTGTGTGATTAATGAATTGATATGTTTCGGGAATTTGTGTTTGTCACGTTATTAATGTGATGGGAAGAGTTAATGGAAATTTTACACAATTATACATAACATTTCCTTTCTATGTGAATAGGAGGACTAAATACGATTGTATATATGTATGCGGGAAAGTGATAATACCGAGAACTGAAGCAAATACTTTTTAATTCGTTTATTTTTATTATAATAATACGTAAATCAAAAACTTTATATCCTTTTTTAAGCGTATTGCGTGCACGGAAAACTATAAGATTTGTCATGTTTAAAGTTTATATGGAGAAGAGTGCAGAAAGCTAAAATTTATCTATAATATCTGTAACTAATATATTACATAAAATAAATTAATACTGCGAATCCTAACTCGAACAGTGCTACTGAGCTAAGCCCCCATAATATTAACATTGTCACTGAATGAAAAGTGACAGCAAGTGATATAATATTTATTGTTTAGGTTCATACGGCAAATGTCAAACAGAAAATAGTCTATGATTAAAAAGTCGGTGGTCGAATTTCGATCATTGGGCGACCGCTAGTTATAATAAAAGTACGTTTTATAATAATCTTAACAGCTTAACGAATATTACTTCATATGTTAAAAATAAATCTTTGTCATTGTTTTAGACAGATTTTAATTTCTAGTAGTTTTAACTATTCCCACATGTATGTATGTACTTGTACTATATTTTTTTACACCGTTATGAAATAAACATGTACTTTAGCCTAATTAGTGAAAAAAAAAGTCATATTCTTGTCTTTGTTTTATTCCAAAACAGCCCCTAAGTTTTGTGTGGTAAAATGTATAATGTACCTCAGAGGTCCATCAGACAAGCTAAGATCTTAGTAACTTAAAAGTTTAAAACATTTTTGCTACAAAAATTGCGGCCGTAAAGTTTTTACGACCCTAAAACCTTTACGAAAAACTTTTATCTTATTTATAAAGTCGGTTATTTATTTTGTTGAATTTTATAGAGCATGTTGTCTCTGTATACAGTGATAAGGTTACATCTTGCTTATAAATATTATGTACGCCATTATGCTAAGTTAAATATGAGTTTAAACAAAGTTAAACAATAAAAGAGAACCTCAAAGTTTCAAAGAGAAAGATTGAAAATCACGTTAAATCCCGTAACTCACTTGTGTGACTTGCCGAGTTGAGTTAACGCTGCAAGCTTACTGCACAAGCGATAGCGTCTTCACCGACAACTTTAACATCAACGTTATTGTAAAAAAAAATCAATTTAAAATACAATTTATTAAAAAATATCCATATTAATCATATAAATTTACTGGACAGCAACTCTATTTTGATTATTCAAACGCCGTCATGTCAAATATTAAGTGATGTATTCGAAGGTAGTTTACACGTTAAGTTGCTGGAATAGTTTCACTTGAGGGTCGTAGGAATATAAACTAAAACTAGAAAATATGTCACCAATAGATTAATAATAAAGATAAAATTATGTTATTGGAATATAAAGGTAATCTAATACGTTTCAAGCGGTTTCGTTTAGAATTTATAATGTTTTATTTTAATTGAATTATACATTAAGCTTTGATGTATTTGTCTTCAAACGGTAATAATAAAATCGCTTCCGCTCCTTTTATCACTATATACGCGGTGCAGCTTCAACTGTCGCGTTATACCGACAAATTCGCAGCGACAGAGATACAAAGACAAAGGTGATTCAGAATTTATCGCCTCGTTGTCTTGCACTTTTTATACTCAAAGATGAACTACGACGCTTTTTATAAAATAAGTTTTCATGGGTTTCAAGCTACATTATAATACATAAGTTCAAACTAAGTCCTAATCTTTTAGTGGGTTGGCAGGGGTGATCGTTTATTAACGCGATTCGCGCCGGAATTTGGCATATCTAGATTCCTAAAGACTTTCACCGTAATGGTTGTGTAGAACTGATTTTACGATGGCCACTGTTGGTAAATCCTTATTATTTAACACAAACGTGATTTTAATCGCATTAAAATTATATATACGTTACTACAGGGTATTCAACCCCGTAGGATAAGACAAAGTGGTTCTAATTCAGCTTGCAAGATTTGAACTAAACAAACAAAATAACATTGCAAGTTAAATAAAACTTTGCAGATACGTGAAATATATTAGGTCCTTACATATGAACATGGCGTTTTGTTGAACTGGCCACTTTGATCTTAAATATCTGGCGTGTGGTTAGGAATTCCAAATTCAAATTTATTTCAAATTTAGGCTTGTGTGTTTGTGTTTCAAATTTAGTGATTCATGTATTTTCGTACCATTTCATTTTTCTTTGATATCGTTATTTTCACAAAATGGAAAACTTAAATATCGCGTTATTTACGAATATGAGTTCCTCCGTGGCATCAACGCTGCAGAAACGGCTCAAAGGATTAATGATGTTATGAGGAAGTTACTGTAAAAGAATAGCACGGTACGTTTTTGGTTCCAATGTTTTCGTTCTGGAAATTTCTATATTGTCAATATTTGCAAACTATGATGAAAAAGCTAGCCGTTAAACTACTGAGGCTAGTTAATCTCTCTAGCCTAATGCCGCTTCAGGAAAACGTTAGATCCCATACATCAAGAAAGATGGTCGCTAAATTAGAGGAACTGCGGTTGGAATGTTCTCCGACACCCACAAAATTCCCTGGACCTTGCTTCAATAGATTACTACTTTTTTCGGAATTTGAACAATTTCTTACGATGAAAAAATTTCAATTTCGATGAGGCTGTCCAAACCGTCTGCAAAAATTGTATAGATTTTCTTTCCCACAATTTGTTCAGCAATGGAATCAATGAACTACCTATAAAGTGGCGAAAGTGCATAGATACTAATTGTATTCGATTCGATATCTTTCGATTGATTAAATGTATAATTTCATAATGTGTATTTCGTTTATCTTCATAAAAACTCTTTCCTAAAAATGATACCGATTTCAAATGGTGTTGGTTTTTACTACAAATGATAGCGCATTGCTTTTTCCGAAGTAATTTCCACAATAACGCACACAAAATCACATATAACAGGGAAAATAAAATCAAGAAACGCGAGGAACAGATTTATACACTTTGTACGTTTTTCCGTATGTTAAAATCACGCTGTTACCACGAAGGACAGGTCTTCGGAATTTATTACACGAAGCCCTCGGCAGAGGCGCGGGCGGCGCGGCGTTACGATCGGATACCGGCTTTTTGCCACCTTCCTTGCGTTATCTATATTTAGGTACCTATCAGGTAAAATTCAAGGAGAAAGATGACCGTCGAGTGAGGAATATCCACCGACAGTCGTTGTTTCACAATTTACGTAAGCTAGGCACTGTGACGCGTGTTTCATCACTTTAATGTTATCTGAGTTTCAAAATAAACTAAAGCGCCAAGCTTTATATTAATATTGATGTTATAATATAATATTGACATAACAATTAATGATAAAAAAAATACGGCTTACTTGAATCTATTGCGACTTTTATTAATAGTTATTCATAAAAAACAGTGTCATTGTGAACATGTAATTAGAAAACACCCTATATTTTGCAATACAGTTAGTTATTGTTATTCACTTTAAGTTTAATTGTTAAATTATTTTTAATTACTTAGTTACATTTTTTTATTTATATTATTTTTGTATTTCTATTTGGTCTTAAATTATATTGTAATGGTTTCTTAAAACGCGTGGAAAAGATAAGTGATACGGATATGTAGAATAATTATAACAATTAATTAGAAAGATTCCATTACATTCATACAAACAAACATCGTTTTGCATAAAGTTCAAGCTAATGGAAACGTATAAAGAACAAAGAGGCATTTGTTTAAAATTTGCGTAATGCTTAAATACCGCGCGTTAAATATCCCGGAATTATATTTGGATAAGGTTATTCATAAATGCAAATGATAGGTTTAGCTTGTGCCGGGCCGCCGCGCCGCGCCGCGCTGCGCCTCTGCCCCGGGATCTCCATGCGGGCTTCGCGGGGCGGGCGGCGCCTTCCCGTCCCGGGATTTCAAGATTATTGAATATCACACTAAACTGATATACATATTTGCTTGTTGCATGGTATATTTGTTATATTGTTATCTTAGTGTCTGACGCGAGATTTTGTATTACAGTTACTTGTTAAATCATAAGAATATTTTGTTCCGGGAGTTTGTTTTATATTTTACTGAATTGTATATTATTAGCTTTTAGAGTTATTATACATTAGGATTGATATCTTGAAATCGTCATTTTCATCGACTTCTAAAATAATTTATATTATTGTTGTATTAACCTGTCATCGAAAAGAGCCGACAAGAAAATCTATTGTGGTCAAATATTGTTTTTTTACAGTTAATAGCGCTATTATTTTAGAAGATGTACCAAGAGGGAGTCAATTCCAGATATCACTACCATGCATGTAACGATCCACCCCATAATACACTTTTAACAGTAAAACCAGCTAGACATGGTCTTTGAACATATATATTGTCTGGCAAATCAGTAATGCGCATCAGGGTCTTATTAATACTTGTCTGGTCTTATAAACCTAATACTTGTACCTAAACGCTTTTATTGATTTTACTGTGTTAGTCATATTTCTTCAAATCTAGCTTGTACAAATTTTTTCGGACATACTTTGTTTGTCTTGGATTATTTACTTAAAACTAAATATCATTATCATTTTCTCATTCGCTATAGGTACCTTACCTCTTTAAGCATTAACATAAAAAATGTAATAATTTTGTTTATAATAAAGATTTTGAGTAAAAAATTTAACATTTAAAACTTGATGGGTTTTCATTTTCCATACAATAAAATAGTTTTATAATATTTATTACCATACGAAAGTAGAATGTATAAAAACACCTATTTCACTTGAATTGTTACATGTAAAATATCAAGGTAGTGAAACTTATATTTTGAACTGTACGCCGGATACTTGAATTAGTCTGAATACTATATAGGTATTTAGACAGAATTTAAGCTGTCAGTACATCGTTTTCACTAATTTTTCTTTAAAACGTTTTACTTTTTTATTTTCTACACATCAATATCTTTGTTATATTCATTTAATTTTTTTTTCCATTATAGTAATGTTTATTCAGACCCTCGCTGGTTTTTACGGGAGTAAGCTGAAATTTATTAAAAATAACTCAAATGCAAAACCGCTCTCAACTCGCGCATAGACGCGGTTTCTGATTTTAATTTTAAAACGACGGCGTTTTTATGGACCTGTAAAATTATTTTTGTTTGTTTCTAAAGGCGAAGAAGTCATCACATGCTGTAATTACTTGCACATAACATGTTGCTGTTACAGGGAAAATAATTAAAATAATACTTACTGTATAATGTTTAATAACAATAAAAAGTAGCTTATAGCACTGAAAGAAAATGTAGCTTAAAATCAGTGAAATTATTTTTAGAGTTAGATCATTTGTTCCAGAACTCTTACAAATATGTTATGCTTTTATGCTGTCTATTTCTTTAGATATACCAAAGTAAATAAAAATGAATGCGACAAAACCGCCACTCTTCATATTTCTATCGAAAAGTAACAGTGTTCTCGCTGATGTGTCCCAGTCTGAAGGGTGCGCTTGGTAATACTCGGCAATACGCACTGAAACACGGGTTCTATGTATTAACTCAGTTTTATCCTATGTCATTTAGAACTGTCCTTCTATTTGAGGTGAGCTATAGACTTCAGTGACTATAGACTACATATCTGTTTAACTTCCTTTGTAAAATTCCTTAGTTCTTCTTAGGTCCTACATGTTTTCCTCTTTCACTCCCATCTGTATTCACACCATTTACACATATATATCGTCATACAATCTACCCACACCTTCTTCGGTCTCCCTCTACTCCTACATCTATCCACCTTCATACTTAACATTCTTGTAAAATCCCTTACTACTATTAAAAAGAAAATGATATAAAAAGAAAAAAGTTTCACTGAATAAGTATCATATTCAAAATATAATATCAAATCGTCCCCTTCTATGACATACGGCAATCAGTTAGAACCAAAAACTCGCCCGCTATGCGTTAACGTGGCTGTCAAAGAGATTTCGTGAGGTTTCATTATGTATTGCGGGTTATATTGTATCGTAGTGTATAGTGAAACTCATCGGTAAGGCGAAGTAGTGTAATAAATATATATATTACATAAATATTGTTTCACGTAATTAAAATATGTGTAATGTATGTATGAAATATCAGTAGACAATTGAAATTTATATACATAAGCCAACAATCCGTGCCAATGTTAATTTAATATTGTTGGTATATGTATATTATCTATCTTTTATTTTTATATAAAAACTAGTTTTGATTTCTTGGTATCTATATTTAAAGTTATTTTTAATTTTGGATACTTAAATATTATATATTTTTACAAAATTTATGTTTATTTATTGGAATATATTATACCACAAATGATAAAATTAGACAGAAAGTGATTTAGTACCTTTTCCAATATTCCACATATATAACATACTAAGTTAAAGAGTTTATTCCCGTAAAGATAACTAATTAAATTTTCAATTGATTTGGTTTAGTTATAATCAAGCTCACTCTATTATTTACGTGACTGCTCGTACTCATTAATAGGATGTAAAAAATGAAAGCCAATTTATGTAGAAAGTAGAAAGAAAGATAAAACTAAAACAGAGATTATCTTTGCATCATAGAGACAGGTATCTCTATTCTAGACGCCTCTTACGTTTTTATGACATGGAATTTGATTTTCACACAGTGCGAAGCAATTTGCAGTTAGATGAGTACTCGATGGAGAGAATCTAATAAGGGGTGTGATACCAACCGCTACAAACTTCATTTTGTCGGAGTATATTTAAATCGAATTGCATTTTAGTTTCTTTTCTTTTCATAAAATTTTATCAAAGTATTTCGGTAGTTCATTTTTGTGATTGAATTGAAATTTACACGGTTTACTTGCAAAGGGTAGGTAGCGTGGCGTATCTTTATCTCATTGTGAAAAAGAATGATTTTTTATAATGGTTATTAACTTCTCAATCAAATGAAAAATGCAGAGGTAACTTTTTATTAATTTTTATTTATAGTACCTTCTTTATATAATCACTGCGCCGAAGCATATAATCAAAAGTATAGCGAGACTAATGTCTACCAAGAGTCTCTGTCGTCATACAGGCTTAAGATCAACACAGCCAAGCTGTGGATAAATGGTATACAAAAATAGCTAACCCAGAGGCAGTTGACCTGATTACTTAGGATTTAACTATAAAATCAGCGATCAACTGTAAACATTTTTGAAGCCTAAATAAAAAATAAACGGTACCCTTAATATGTTTAAGAGTAGGATTCACATCTTAACCTAACATCCGATTCACTACTATTAAGGAATTGTTGTGAAAAGACACAATTGCTTCGTATCTCGTCCATGTCCCCGTTCACAAACGGGGACGGGTGAGTAATGGCGAGTGTCCCCACGCGCGATCCTAAGCATTTCACGGACTGTACCCGACCGGCTTGTCTAATGTTTTCGTATTATTCACGTGTCATTTATTCATATATTTTATTCTTTTGTAAGATTTATCTGGGAAATAAATAAGATTTGAACGACAAACGTAGGAAATAGTGTTATGAAACTATTTCGCATGTAATCATGTGAGTACCTATTAATTTTTCATTTCATTCAGCCTTAGTTCCTTGGTTCGAAATATATTACTACATAGGGATTTTATATATTACTAAGATTTCATTACATATTTATGTTTAAATATAAATGAATCTTTCACTGATATCTCCCATTATATTTGGATGTGCAATTGAAATGTTTATAAATAAAGAGGTTTAGAAATATAAATATAAGTAATATTGTATTATGAACTATGTTATTTTATAATTTAAACAGCAGTGTTTTGTTTTAATTTTCCAATAATAAATTAGTACTACGGCCTGTCGTTTGAGTAAACATTATACAATAAAATGAAGATCCGTTTAAGAATAATAAGTAATAATTACTTTAAAACACTATGTTATTGCTTCTCTAATGAGAGTACATTCTCTGTACAAGAATGTAATTCGCGTTCAAGAAGTATACTCATATGAGAATACCTTTGGAATAAAAGAAAAAACCGTGTGGTGTCGTGGGACACCAGATCTTATAGTAAAATATTAATTTCAAGTTCTATTCGAGGTATAAAGAAAATAATTATTCGGGTATACATTTTATATTATGTTTTATTTTTATCGATAAAAATCAAAAAACTAGTTTACAAAATTATCTTATTTACCTTTATTTTATTTACAATGATTTATAAAATTATATAATAATAATATACAAAGAAACAGCTACATATTTACATGTATAATAATAGAAAACTGCAATTAATAACAGTCATCACGTAGACTATAATACAGACATTGTATAGCCATCATACATAGACTATACATAAAAAAATTACGCTTTTTTTAACGTTATGGACGTTTTTTGCCGGTTAGGGTACCCGTCCGCAACGTCCCTTAAGAAACTTCGTTCCAAAAAATAATAATTTAGGTTAACATTTTGGACCTAGAAGTAATGCTGTATGAAACTCTGCTCTCAATTTACCATCAAGTTAATTTTACACTGTGCTAAAAATTGATCAAACAACTGCGCAGTTGCCCGAACTGGGACGCAAGGGTACATTACTGATTCTGATTTTTACTGCAAAAATGTGACATTAGTGCAGCCAAAGTTTTGTTTGACGTCAAAACTCATAGACTATTTTAAAATATTTCACGTTTATATCCCAACTTTCGCACAAGTTTTTAGAGATGGTGAATTTAAACAATACCTATTTAGGTTTTAAACAAATATAATAAAATATTCTTAGGTAAGTATCAAATATTTTAAAACCTATGACAAATAACTAACCTATATTTAAACGATAGCTGTGTATCATTAATTAATGTAACGCATACTTTACTTACGGGTTGTTGTGACTACTTTACTCACTCATAGTTGGATTCCTTCGTGGCTAAATAAGGGATGACTTTAAGAAACATGGTAGAGCCTTATACAATTTTACAAACATGACGTCATAATTACTAAATTTAATTAATAATTCACTTCTTCTAGAAACAAAGTGTTTTATAAATGATTCAATGCTAATGGAAACGTATAAAGAACAAAGAGGCATTTGTTTAAAATTTGCGTAATGCTTAAATACCGCGCGTTAAATATCCGGAATTATATTTGGATAAGGTTATTCATAAATGCAAATGATAGGTTTAGCTTGTGCCGGCCGCCGCGCCGCGCCGCGTCGCTCTGCCCCGGGATCTCCATGCGGGCTTCGCGGCGGGCGGCGCCTTCCCGTCCCGGGATTTCAAGATTATTGAATATCACACTAAACTGATATACATATTTGCTTGTTGATGGTATATTTGTTATATTGTTATCTTAGTGTCTGACGCGAGATTTTGTATTACAGTTACTTGTTAAATCATAAGAATATTTTGTTCCGGGAGTTTGTTTTATATTTTACTGAATTGTATATTATTAGCTTTTAGAGTTATTATACATTAGGATTGATATCTTGAAATCGTCATTTTCATCGACTTTTAAAATAATTTATATTATTGTTGTATTAACCTGTTCGAAAAACTTCCCAGTCATCGAAAAGAGCCGACAAGAAAATCTATTGTGGTTAAATATTGTTTTTTTTACAGTTAATAGCGCTATTATTTTAGAAGATGTACCAAGAGGGAGTCAATTCCAGATATCACTACCATGCATGTAACGATCCACCCCATAATAAACTTTTAACAGTAAAACCAGCTAGACATGGTCTTTGAACATATATATTGTCTGGCAAATCAGTAATGCGCATCAGGGTCTTATTAATACTTGTCTGGTCTTATAAAACTAATACTTGTACCTAAACGCTTTTATTGATTTTACTGTGTTAGTCATATTTCTTCAAATCTAGCTTGTACAAATTTTTTCGGACATACTTTGTTTGTCTTGGATTATTTACTTAAAACTAAATATCATTATCATTTTCTCATTCGCTATAGGTACCTTACCTCTTTAAGCATTAACATAAAAAATGTAATAATTTTATTTATAATAAAGATTTTGAGTAAAAAATTTAACATTTAAAACTTGATGGGTTTTCATTTTCCATACAATAAATAGTTTTATAATATTTATTACCATACGAAAGTAGAATGTATAAAAACACCTATTTCACTTGAATTGTTACATGTAAAATATCAAGGTAGTGAAACTTATATTTTGAACTTTACGCCGGATACTTGAATTAGTCTGAATACTATATAGGTATTTAGACAGAATTTAAGCTGCGTACATCTTTCACCTTTGTTTATTTTTACTACACATCAATATCTTTGTTATATTCATTTAATTTTTTTTTCCATTATAGTAATGTTTATTCAGACCCTCGCTGGTTTTTACGGGAGTAAGCTGAAATTTATTAAAAATAACTCAAATGCAAAACCGCTCTCAACTCGCGCATAGACGCGGTTTCTGATTTTAATTTTAAAACGACGGCGTTTTTATGGACCTGTAAAATTATTTTTGTTTGTTTCTAAAGGCGAAGAAGTCATCACATGCTGTAATTACTTGCACATAACATGTTGCTGTTACAGGGAAAATAATTAAAATAATACTTACTGTATAATGTTTAATAACAATAAAAAGTAGCTTATAGCACTGAAAGAAAATGTAGCTTAAAATCAGTGAAATTATTTTTAGAGTTCGAAACTCTTACAAATATGTTCACATATGTTATGCTTTTGTGCTGTATATTTCTTTAGATATACCAAAGTAAATTAAATTGAATGTGACAAAAGCGCCACTCTTCATATTTTTACCCAAAAGTAACTGTGTTCACGCTGATGTGTCCCAGTCTGAAGGGTGCGCTTGGTAATACTCGGCAATACGCACTGAAACACGGGTTCTATTAGCTCAGTTTTATCCTATGTCATTTAGGACTGTCCTCCTATTTGAGATGAGCTATAGACTTCAGTGACTATAGACTACATATCTGTTTAACTTCCTTTGTAAAATTCCTTAGTTCTTCTTAGGTCCTACATGTTTTCCTCTTTCACTCCCATCTGTATTCACACCATTTACACATATATATCGTCATACAATCTACCCACACCTTCTTCGGTCTCCCTCTACTCCTACATCTATCCACCTTCATACTTAACATTCTTGTAAAATCCCTTACTACTATTAAAAAGAAAATGATATAAAAAGAAAAAAGTTTCACTGAATAAGTATCATATTCAAAATATAATATCAAATCGTCCCCTTCTATGACATACGGCAATCAGTTAGAACCAAAAACTCGCCCGCTATGCGTTAACGTGGCTGTCAAAGAGATTTCGTGAGGTTTCATTATGTATTGCGGGTTATATTGTATCGTAGTGTATAGTGAAACTCATCGGTAAGGCGAAGTAGTGTAATAAATATATATATTACATAAATATTGTTTCACGTAATTAAAATATGTGTAATGTATGTATGAAATATCAGTAGACAATTGAAATTTATATACATAAGCCAACAATCCGTGCCAATGTTAATTTAATATTGTTGGTATATGTATATATCTATCTTTTATTTTTATATAAAAACTAGTTTTGATTTCTTGGTATCTATATTTAAAGTTATTTTTAATTTTGGATACTTAAATATTATATATTTTTACAAAATTTATGTTTATTTATTGGAATATATTATACCACAAATGATAAAATTAGACAGAAAGTGATTTAGTACCTTTTCCAATATTCCACATATTAACATACTAAGTTAAAGAGTTTATTCCCGTAAAGATAACTAATTAAATTTTCAATTGATTTGGTTTAGTTATAATCAAGCTCACTCTATTATTTACGAGACTGCTCGTACCCATTAATAGGATGTAAAAAATGAAAGCCAATTTATGTAGAAAGTAGAAAGAAAGATAAAACTAAAAGAGAGATTATCTTTGCATAATAGAGACAGGTATCTCTATTCTAGACGCCTCTTACGTTTTTATGACATGGAATTTGATTTTCACACAGTGCGAAGCAATTTGCAGTTAGATGAGTGCTCGATGGAGAGAATCTAATAAGGGGGTGTGATACCAACCGCTACAAACTTCATTTTGTCGGAGTATATTTAAATCGAATTGCATTTTAGTTTCTTTTCTTTTCATAAAATTTTATCAAAGTATTTCGGTAGTTCATTTTTGTGATTGAATTGAAATTTATACGGTTTACTTGCAAAGGGTAGGTAGCGTGGCGTATCTTTATTTCATTGTGAAAAATAATGATTTTTTATAATGGTTATTAACTTCTCAATCAAATAAAAAATGCAGAGGTAACTTTTTATTAATTTTTATTTATAGCACCTTCTTTATATAATCACTGCGCCGAAGCATATAATCAAAAGTATAGCGAGACTAATGTCTACCAAGAGTCTCTGTCGTCATACAGGCTTAAGATCAACACAGCCAAGCTGTGGATAAAGGGTATACAAAAATAGCTAACCCAGAGGCAGTTGACCTGATTACCCTAAGATTTAACTATAAAATCAGCGATCAACTGTAAACATTTTTGAAGCCTAAATAAAAAAATAAACGGTACCCTTAATATGTTTAAGAGTAGGATTCACATCTTAACCTAACATCCGATTCACTACTATTAAGGAATTGTTGTGAAAAGACACAATTGCTTCGTATCTCGTCCATGTCCCCGTTCACAAACGGGGACGGGTGAGTAATGGCGAGTGTCCCCACGCGCGATCCTAAGCATTTCACGGACTGTACCCGACCGGCTTGTCTAATGTTTTCGTATTATTCACGTGTCATTTATTCATATATTTTATTCTTTTGTAAGATTTATCTGGGAAATAAATAAGATTTGAACGACAAACGTAGGAAATAGTGTTATGAAACTATTTCGCATGTAATCATGTGAGTACCTATTAAATTTTCATTTCATTCAGCCTTAGTTCCTTGGTTCGAAATATATTACTAATAGGAATTTTATATATTACTAAGATTTCATTACATATTTATGTTTAAATATAAATAATCTTTCACTGATATCTCCCATTATATTTGGATGTGCAATTGAAATGTTTATAAATAAAGAGGTTTAGAAATATAAATATAAGTAATATTGTATTATGAACTATGTTATTTTATAATTTAAACAGCAGTGTTTTGTTTTAATTTTCCAATAATAAATTAGTACTACGGCCTGTCGTTTGAGTAAACATTATACAATAAAATGAAGATCCGTTTAAGAATAATATAGTAATAATTACTTTAAAACACTATGTTATTGCTTCTCTAATGAGAGTACATTCTCTGTACAAGAATGTAATTCGCGTTCAAGAAGTATACTCATATGAGAATACCTTTGGAATAAAAGAAAAAACCGTGTGGTGTCGTGGGACACCAGATCTTATAGTAAAATATTAATTTCAAGTTCTATTCGAGGTATAAAGAAAATAATTATTCGGGTATACATTTTATATTATGTTTTATTTTTATCGATAAAAATCAAAAAACTAGTTTACAAAATTATCTTATTTACCTTTATTTTATTTACAATGATTTATAAAATTATATAATAATAATATACAAAGAAACAGCTACATATTTACATGTATAATAATAGAAAACTGCAATTAATAACAGTCATCACGTAGACTATAATACAGACATTGTATAGCCATCATACATAGACTATACATAAAAAAATTACGCTTTTTTTAACGTTATGGACGTTTTTTGCCGGTTAGGGTACCCGTCCGCAACGTCCCTTAAGAAACTTCGTTCCAAAAAATAATAATTTAGGTTAACATTTTGGACCTAGAAGTAATGCTGTATGAAACTCTGCTCTCAATTTACCATCAAGTTAATTTTACACTGTGCTAAAAATTGATCAAACAACTGCGCAGTTGCCCGAACTGGGACGCAAGGGTACATTACTGATTCTGATTTTTACTGCAAAAATGTGACATTAGTGCAGCCAAAGTTTTGTTTGACGTCAAAACTCATAGACTATTTTAAAATATTTCACGTTTATATCCCAACTTTCGCACAAGTTTTTAGAGATGGTGAATTTAAACAATACCTATTTAGGTTTTAAACAAATATAATAAAATATTCTTAGGTAAGTATCAAATATTTTAAAACCTAGACAAATAACTAATATATAAACGATAGCTGTGACAAATAAGAACGCAACTACTTACGGGTTGTTGTGACTACACTCACTCAAGTTGGATTCCTTCGTGGCAAATAAGGGATGACTTTAAGAAACATGGTAGAGCCTTATACAATTTTACAAACATGACGTCATAATTACTAAATTTATAATAATCACTTCTTCTAGAACAAGAGGTTAGTATTATAATGATTATGTTCTAAACGTAGAACTAAACCATAGACGTGTTGAACAAGAACGCGGTTTAGTCGAAATTAGAACGATCGAGTAACTGCTTGGAATAGTTGCCGATACTTAGCGCGCGATGTGGAATCTGCTTTGACTTAGTTTATAAGTAATTTGGAGTAGTAATACATTCACAAGTGTTGAGATAATCTTTTGTATCCTCATAATATGAAAGTCGGACATGATTAGTTACTGATTTTATTAATTGCAAATGTTTCTTCGGACGTGTTAAAGTTCTCATTCTTTAGATTAAGTTAAGGTAATTAAGTTAGGCAGTACCTATATAGTGCAGTATAAATATTTAAGTTCACACAACTTTTATAGAACAAAGTTAAGAAAAACAGAGGCAGTCTTAAGGACTGCCAACAGAAGTGAAAACTCAATTTTTATATTTATTATAGTCTAAACTAGATTTTACCAATCCAAAAAGTCAAACGCGCATATAATACAGTCAAGTATATACAATGTATTAGTGTATATATGCATATACATGTAGATAGGCCGCTATACTATGCGTTGATAGTCTGACGCAAACGCAATACATCACGAGAATGTCGATGTCTTCGGTGATGCGAATATCACGCGAATCCATAAGTTTTTCTCCTACTAAAAATCGCTCAACGTAGCTTAACAAAATACTTCAAAAAACTTGGTGATGCGCCAGAAGCAAAATCTTGTCATGAATGGTTCGTTCGAAATGATATAAAAATGAAATAATAAATTATATTCGTGAATGTTTTTACCCTTGATCAATTTTAACTACAACAACTAAGGCAGATACTTAGATTTATTTATAAAGTTAAGATTGCTTCAAACTGATAGTAAATTCACTAATACAGGACTGCTATCCAATCTGATAGTTGCAGACAAGAACACGGTTGCTTCGCAACTGGCACAATCGGGCAGCTGCACGTAACTGTTACCGCGTTTAACTTGGAACACTGAGTATTGGCATCAGCAATATTTAGATAAATAGTGTTGTCGTTTAGAAATATTCAAGTTTTACCAAAGAAATAGGGTACTTTTAGAACAAATGAAAAGAGTGTGGAGTATTTAACAAACAAACCAAAAGAGTGTGGAGTATTTAAACAACAAATTAAAAGAGTTTGGAGTGTTTAACCAACAAATCAAATAAAGCCAACCTCAAAGGAAATGGTGACAACAGGGTAATTTGATATAATCTGACTAGGTTGCTACCGTCATGCACATGGTGAAAACCCCTTCATAGTGATTCATTTCGGGGTCAGTCCGTGCATATCTAGTTTGTATTTACGCAGGCTAGCATGACAGCGGCAACTGCCGAAGCATTGCCGATCTCTCGGTGGTCGCCACTGTTCATGAATTGTGTATTATGCATACATAAAAAAAAAATTGCTCAACGCTTGGCCTCAATCACACCTGATGAAAACTGAAGACGAGGCCGAAGATGGTACGCGATCGATCAGTAAATACTGAATGACCCTTCTTTTGAAGACTTATAAAAAAGAAGCGGGTAGTGAGTTCCATTCGTTTGCGGTTTGCATAATGAAAAACGATGCAAAGGGTTTTGTGCGGATAAATGAAACACGTAACTACATACGTCTGGTAGTCCTGTGATGGAATGAAGTGGGTGACATTAGGTGGCGCAGTTCTTGAGCACATTCACCAAACACTGCAATGCAAGCGACCCTACGTCGCTGTTCCAGGCTATGCATTTTATCCAATAAGCCTTCGAGTTCGTCAATCGATAGAGTCGAGCGTGGTCAGCTGATATTTGGCGGACTTGTCCTTAAGATGGCAGCAATTCTCAACACAGTGTCGTATTTCCGCTTGATAAAGATTAAGAAGCTTCGATGGTATAAAGTATCGCTTCACTCTGAACGGAATCCCCAATATTTTGGCAGCTGTTTGAGCCGTGGCCTCAAGGGTTCGTCCAGAGACACTATCAAACAAACTACTATAAACTAATATAAACATAATAGTGATAAATGTTTTGAACGTTTTTTATAGGAATCGAATAAATTTTCTTTTCCGAACTATGTACCAAGTTTAGTTCACTAGCATTTCCGCTAGAAGCATTGTTAGTACTGGTGTTGTTAGATTTCCTAGCATTTTCGCTAAAAAAGTTGTCAATACTGGTGCTGTTAAATTAAATACCTTTGAACAACTAAAGGTGAAAGATTAGTTTGTTAGATTAAAAACAAAACATTTTGATTTATTAAATTGTTTAGCGTTGACACAATACAGCAACTACTCTTGATGTACTTTCCAAGTTAAACACGATATATAATCGGGACAAACTTAGTTCCCACAACCCTTCCCTAAAGTACTTTAAAGGTATGAAGCGGCAGGATATCCGTCATCTACGTAACCTATTTGCAGGATGAAACTGGAGCGAGCCGCCCCATATAAAATATTTATGAGTTTCAAACGAGAATGTTGCTAGGAATTAATGGAGTTCCATTAATTGTCTTGAAACATTCTTTTAATTACGATAATAATATTGTTCAGTTGAAACCATTGTTACGTATTTTTCTAATTTATAATTAAATTATTCTAATAATGTGTTTTGATTTTGTAATCATCCCAACATACATAAATTCACCAAATTGAAATCAAACAAAATAACAAAATTTATTTTGTCAATTAAAAATAAATTTTAGTATAGAAGTTTCTTAAAATATTTGGTAATTTGTTTCCAATACACCGGCAATACCAAGCGGTATATATGACAGTATTCCCACTAGGTGGCGCACCGCAACTAGTCGCACGAATGTGAGAAATCGTATTCGTACGTTGTACTGTAGTTGAACACAATACAGTTGTGCCATTGAGTTTGAAATGGCCTTCGCAGTAGACTCTCGCTTCCACCTGTTCCATTCAAGTTTAACTTTAACTGTCGTAATGTATATCTATAAATAGTATTTTCAAGTTCGTTATACTGTCAGAGGGTAGAGACGATTGAAAGGGATCGATTACTTTTCGCCGCAAGCCATCGCAGGAATATTATGACTTTGAAAGCCGCGAAATAATTCCATTCATTTAAATAGAGATGGCTTTTATGGTGTGTGTATAGTGGCCGCGATACTGTCGTGTATCCTTCGCTTGTTATAGAATTAAACCTGCGACTTTAACGTGTTTTGTACTGAAATTGTTTTTGACATTTTCCATTCGTTCGTTGGCCATCAGACAACTACACTACGGGAAACGGAGCACTAGGTTGAAACACCAGAGTGGAGTTTACTGGAGCGGGAAGGGAGGGAGTGATGGCGCCATCAAATATTTATGAGTTCAAAACGTCCGCTCTCATAAATATGAACTTGTGTGCAAAATGTATTTCTATCCAAGTTTTAAGGATTTTGAAAAACAAAATATTTTTCTTTCACCAGAATCTTCTTTGCCTTAGGTAACTTTCGATACTACTTTTACCGTACCTATTGCTTAACTGTTCAATACTCATAAAACCTGTCAGCTGTAATACAACTGTCCTTAGAATCAGATACGTGTTTTATTCAATGGCACCTTAGCGGGTAAAATTGATTGTATATCTTGATGTGATTTCAAACAATTGGATCATTTTACATTACTTAATACCCTATTCCAATATCAGAAGCAATCGAAAGCAAAACTGACGGCTATTGTGAAATAAATATATGCTAAAACAATGATGAGGTACAAAAAATATAATAGATTCGTACGGGACTGCTGGGCAACTGATTGGAAAAAACCTTTTGTATACGGAAGGCGAAATTACTTGTATACCTACTTTGCTTATGATCATCTTTGGGACGGTCAGTGAAAGTGGTAACAAGGCGGAACTGTCATCAAAATTGAGCTATAACAGAATAAAAATCCTTTGTCACCAATATAGAGTACGATGATTGAACATGACAAGTTAAATATAGCAACACCGCCGAAATGTTCCTAGATACATAGAACTAAATACTGTGAAAGTCAATGAGGATAAATAAATAAGTCATTTCATAGGCTTAATGATAGAATTAGAGAATTATTCAAAACGGAATCATGATCGTGCAATATATTGAAGGGGAAAAAACCGGGCATTAAATATTTATAAGTCACAGTACCGCGGGGAGACTTTAATGGTGCTAGATATGAGTTAGCAGCGATGAATATTTTATATTCATTTGGAATTTAATTATTTAGACAAACTGGATCTTATTAAGTGTTTTGTTTTTTTGCTGAATCTATTGTTGCCAAAATGATATTAAAGTTACTTGTACAATGCAAACTTGCGTATAAATAGACGCTTCGAAAGAGGCCTATATATCGATTTAATAAAATTAGTAAAAAGAATTTGAGTACGCAACAAATATATTATAGGTTTAATAAATAATACGATAGAATATATTTTAAATAATCACCTACATACTCGTATGTCAGCTTCTCCTGCAACAGATGAGAAGCGAATTTCTAAAGCACTGGTACATGGTTGTCCAAAACGATCATTTAATCTAGTGGAAGGTTTAAAAGATAAACACGTCAGTAGATCCACACGTAAGCACGTACAGTAAGCGTTGTTGTTGTGTTGAAATGAAATGCTGAAGAAAGCGTCACGTGTTTGCGATTAAACAGAAGTGGCGGTCCATGCTTTTTACTTACTCCAGTGGTACATAAAGTTGAGTGTTCTGATGGACAGCTACAAGTTGTGTAAAGGTTGATCGTTAACCTACGTCATGTTAAAGTGTTTACATCAGCACTATTGCGTTGCCAAAGCTTCGTCAGGTATTCATAAGATTAACCGTTGCATCTAAGTGGTTTGCATAAGTTTAATTTCAAGAAATCGCTAATATTTTGTAACTTGTGCTGCGGGAATTTCAAGTGGAAGCGGATTAAAACCGAACAAGTCTTCGGGATCACCGTTTGCAGTGAATTCAGAATGTTCAAATTACTCCTATGTTTATTATATCTTCTTTTTCTGTCTTTTCCCGTCATTAGACTTCTAGATACAACATATTACTAACTTCTTCCTTTGATGCAGTTTTTTTTTGACTTTACGTGACTTGAAGATTTGAGGATATGTTACAAACATATGCCTAGAGATAGAAAACCAGCCTTTAGTATCTCGAATGGTAAATATTTTTGAAACTTTTTTATAGATTGCATTAGTTTCATTATTCGCCCTGCTTAGTTTATGCTGTCGTTATTTGCGAAGATATATTCAATCCCTAAATAAACTATCAAAAGAAAGGTACTAAATGATACTAAAGGTAAGAAATGATTTGGAGAGAGGTGGTACAGTCATAAAATTAACAAAACGTACTCTGGTAAATATAAAAAGGAAGCAGTGCTCTCGGTCTCATTTGCTATTACAACTGCAAGTATATGTTATATATTCATACATTAGGTATTAGTTTAAAAAAATGTATTCTAAAATTTCGTACAAACTTCGCATCTTTATCTGTAAAAAATGGTTAAATAAACGAGTAATGTATATTAAATATACCTGTGAAATCTTGGAGCACCATAAATATTGTCGGATAGACTTAATGTACTTATACTAGTGCACTAAAAAAAGAGGCTTCCATTATGGTTGAAGAAGATTCTGTTTTTTTTTTTCACAAACTTTAACATACTTACTCTATTTTTTAACAATTAAAACAATCAGAATCTTGCCTGGAAGCATGACTCAGATTTGTACCTGGAAGAGAAACAATATTTGAAATTAATAATCACAAATGAATTAACGGAAATTATAAACTCTGTTTTGTCTGACATAAGCCATTGACACAGAAATAACATCTATGTTATGTACAGAGATAACAAACACAGAAGTAAACAACATTAAATTCATTTTACTGACTTAATTTTTTTTGATTGTGTACAGAGAAAAACTGTAAAATTAATTTACATTATCATTGTATTTATCATTGCTTCTTCATTAAGTGGATGGCACGTGGTATAAGATTTATGGAGTATTTTTGTTATGTTACGTCAAAGAATAGATAAATAACCTATTAAGTGCATTCATACGCGAAACAGGAAATTTTCTATACAAATCGCTATGTTTAATTATTTTAATTTTAATTTGTGACTATTTTTAGAAACTCTCATAACTTGAGAAATAAACAACATAGAAAAAATGAGACAGTCTTATGGATTGCCGACAGAAGTGAAATAACAGCGACCCTCGTCTGGGAGAAAACTGTATTTTAATATTATATTTATTTTATTAAGGTGAGATTTTTATGAAATTGGCTTAAGTTTAATTCATAGCTTCATTTATTTCTAGAATATGAGTTGTTGTTAGATATTTAGTGTTTTAGTTGTACTTCATTTGTTTTTAGAAGAAGTATCATATATATTCTTTTATTATTTCCGAAAAAAAAAACATTGGGAATTGGGAACAAAAAGTAAAAAAAAAACCAAACGATAATGACCTAACGTTTTAGAATATTTTTTTTAGTAGCACTACATTGCAACAATTTAGAATACAATACAATACAATACTATGCTGCTATACTAGCTTAGAGTAATTTGGGCGGTAGAGGAACATTAACACTTACATTTGATACCAAACTATAATATCCTATATCGTTCGTTTCCTGGAGTATTTCTGAAAGCATCACGGTTGGCCGGATTCGTCGTGTGTTCCAATTAATCAGATTACATAAATACATACATAACATATTATACTTTTATCTACTAATGAGGAATAGGTATTTAGACTGTTGAACATTGAATGGAAAGCCGCAAATGTCATACTTTAATAGCATAACAAAGACACGTTATTTATCGTATGTCAACGTTACTTAAAACTTCCTTTTAAAAATTAACTCTGTATTGGTTCGGATAGCGAAATATCCGACATAGTACCAATGAAACTGCAGGCTAGGCTAGGCAGGGTTAACACGACCCCATTTTCAAGATTTATTGGTACAGTATCGTGTTTGAGCAGTTGAATTTAAAACGATTAACGTCGTAAATTGAGAAATACCAATCTATATTGAATTTTGAATTAATTAAAAATTCTATTATCCCTTTTAGGATTGTCATGGAATTTTGTTTTATTTTATATTTTGCACATTGCAAAACTTAAACAATCTAACAGTTTTCAAGTTATTTAAAGAGATTATTAATAGTTGCCACACTTACATGTTGACTAGACAAAGTTTTTTAAATATATTTTTTTAACGAATAAAATTATTTTTGTGCTACTTACTATTCTTCCATCAATAGACGATATGATGTCGCCATTAAAACGACTTTTAGAAATAATAATATGTTAGAGATTGTTAAATAAGGAGTTTATTTGGTTTACAATATCTGTTGTCAATGTTGCCATATAAAACTTATACAAAACTTATATGTGGTCTTATTTGGGTTATTTATATTAATTATAAAGAGGATGAATTTCGTTTCGTATACTTTTCTGCTTACCCAATATGAGATGATGCGTGATAGCTGCGGTCTGTCCTGTCCAGTGTTTACATCCGTTGACGGCGCGAGGTAATTGAGTGGACCGTGTACTCCCCGGGGAACGTCGGGTTGATTGGTTGCATGAACAGCTCCTAACCCCTTCCTCTCCCTCCTATAAACTACTAAGGGGAGGTATTAAATAATTATATTCTAATTGATACTGTTATTGTTTTTGTATAGTTTGGCCTGTTTTTGTATACTTGTCTATTTCCTGTAGTATTGTAATAGGAGCGGCGCGGCCCGTGACAGTGACCGTCGTGTATCTCGTAGGCCACCTGGATACACAGTAGATGCTCCAGACACGCAACTCAACGGAGTAATGAGTCACTGTGACAGGTTTTTGACGTTACTTGTTTCATCCTACGAAGGCTTGTTCCACTTGCATAATATATCTTTGCAAATGTTTATTTTAGAGATGTAGCATAACTAATATTGAAAGTTGATTTTTCGATTATCAATTCTTTTTGAGTGCTTAATATAATACAATTACAGGTATATTGAGGGGCGTGTACCTATGCTGTAGAAATGAAATAATAAAAATAAACTAAAACAACAATTGAGCCTGACGACAAACAACAAGATTGACAATAATTCTTCCAATCAATATTGCGTGTTGTTGCAGTACAAGACAATTTTTAACAAAAAGTAATACTAACAGTCAAGATTTTGAAAAGTTACCTGGTGTATTTTCGAAGTTGAAGAAGGTCTCAATGCGAATGAAATTAAAATGGGACCACCCTTGAAGTAACCCCTATCCAAAATGAAACAAACCAATGAATTAAATGTACAACGGCGTTTGGTCTATTGGATTATTTTTCGAATCCTCGGTTATATATCAGACATAACGTCTCACGCCTGTAACTACTTTTAAGTAACAAAAAGTAAAGCTTCACGTAGTAACAAAAAAAAGAAGCGACTTCTCAAAAATCGTTGTATAGAGGAAATTATTTAGGATATTGCAAAATATGCAAAATAATTATGACATTTATCAGTAATATTTTACGTTCTGTGGATATGTCACACTAGCCTTCTTACGATGAACAAGGTTTACTTTGACAGATCGCGACTTCTTTGCAATCGTGGCAACGGCCTAAGCCGAGGTCTGGTCACTTGGCACCCTTGTGTGCTTGTTGCCCACGCTCTCGCGGCTGAGTGCCTTAAGCTGTAAAAGCCATCAGCAGCTCTGTTTTTGGATAGGGCCCCTCAGGCTAACAGTAAGGTCAATTAAAAAAAACGAGTTTAATTATGTGGTGTTCAAGTATAAATTGGGTTTCTGGAGATTTTTTTTCTTTCATTTCAGAATGTCCATCAGTAGGCTTGATGAAGGAATAATACATTGTTGTGAAATTATAGTATAATATGTATATACTCGTTTTCGCCCGGTTTCAACCATTCTTAAGTTGCAAAAACCAAAAACCAGATTCTGGTGGAGTGAACGATAGCTGGGCAAGTCCTACAAATAGTCGTTAAGCGTTACCATTTTATACATTGGCATTTCATCACTCTGTGACTTTTTGAGGCAAGCTGGCAACCGAAAAAAAAATAACGTAAATAAAGCGATCTCAAAATTGCAAACGTAAAACAAAATCAAAAGTACCTCAAAAAATAGTTTGTTAAATTCATTTTATATATCGTCTTTAATAGATAAAAAAGGCTTAAGAGCGGAACGAAGGGGTTGTTATTTTTTTGTTCTAATGATCCGTGAAGAAGGTAAGGAAAAGGTTGAACCTGACAATTCTACGTCATCTGAAATTTCACCGGAACATATATTTTTTGTCATTTTCTATTATTCACTTGACTCCCTCCTTATTATTTCTTGTTTGAGATTTTATATTAATATTGTATTTATTAACTTTAGATTTTTTTATTATTCTTACTATTATGTTAGCTAAAATACCCCCTTTAGCAATGTTGCTATTGTTAATTCGTGTCGAATCTATAATTAACTAGCAATAGCCCCGTCTGCGTACACTTTGATTATAATATAAAACTTAATAATAAGAATATAATATAGGCTATATTACTACTCAGGGATACGTAACATTCTACCTATAAGTGAAAGAATTTTTAGAATCAAATCCATAGCTATTGGTGATTAACCTCCAAAATCCAAACTTGCAAACTTAATAAGTATAGATTGGTATAAAACACATTGTAAAATAAAAATTATCATAATAACTTCTAGACTTTCGAAATCTCAAATTTTTATACAAACACAAAACGCGTGTATTCTTGTGCTAAATAAATCTTAACGTACTATGAAAATAATAATTTAACACCACATTCCACGTATTGCGAATGATCGTGGCTGGCGTAGTTGGCGCACATTACTACGCGACACGCGATACGTAACCGCTCGTGCGTATTGTGACAATGATAATAATCATGTAATGTAAACCGCTTTGTGTAAACTGTCAACATATTACACAAAGATTTATCTAGAACATTACATGTGGAGCATATTGTACAAATATAAGGAATTCCGTCTTAAATTGTAAGCACTATATTGAACTGAAAATATGTAAACCAAGTACCTGACTTACAATTAATTTATGTAATAATAGCATCCATTTTTATTATTATTTTATAGCCTCTTATATAGAAGTAATCGATCATGTCTATGTAAGGAGGACGCCAACGCTACCGTCGGCCCGTCGCTTCGTTATCCACAATAATACAGTCCATAGATTACGAGTATAGTCCAGAAAATGCAAGCGAACATGATCATCGCCCCGACCTCCCTCTCTCGCGGCAACTCAAGCCTAGGTCCGTTCCTCGGTGTAAAACCCTTAAGTCTGGTGGCGCGATACAGCTGACATTGCACTTGCAGTCACTTAGCTACCCACATACATCATTAAACACAATATGTACATACATACGTGCACACCACATAGGTACGTAGGTTATAGGGTAGATTATATTTTCAGATCATTAAATACATATACACATGTTCTTTCCTTCCTCCCAGGAGGCAGGAATATGTATACATGTATATGTTAGCTTAGCTCGAATTTTATAGGATAGGGAATTAGTCAGATCGCGACTTCTTTGCAATCGCGGCAACAGCCCAAGCCGAGGTCCGTCATTTTTGGCACACTTGCGCGTATGTTGCCCACATTTTCCCGGTTGAAGTAGCGTACATTTGTCTATGACGGTCGGTCACGTGCGCTACTTATCATGTGTGTTTGCTTGTTCTGTTTGTCACACTTGAAGATCTAGTTTAAAATCAAGTTCACTGAGTTAAAATTGCCCTAAACTATAATCAGTACTCTCAATAAGTGACGACGCATATAAATCTTGCAATGTTCTATTTAGAGTTTCAGAAATTAATTACCTTTGCCTATACCTAAGAGGATAAAACGCGAAGATTTTAAAAACAATGACACTCCCACCGCAGACCCATTCTACTGAGCATTTAAGATCTCTTTCATTATCAAAACCGCCCTTAAAAAGCTTTTAACCAGCTCAAACAAATATAATTTTAAATGGAACGAGAATAAAGTTGAAATTGTAGTATAGCGGGGTACATTGCACTCAGGCCCAGCCTCCAGTTGTCAGTCTGTCTGACAAATTACTGAGAGAAACGATTAATACACGCGCCATGATACAGATTTATGATCTCAGGATAATACTGAATGATTTACAGCACGCGTGCAGACTGACGATCTACGTCTCAGAAAATTATTTAATCATATTTAATTACTAATAGAAACATTTATTACTAGACTGTCTATGTTATTAGTAGATGCTGCATGAAATGATGTTAAAGTAAAAAAAAAACTAAATTGGAAAAGATTCCGGTGGAATTCCAGCGACCTAGATTGATAGTTTAGTTAAACCGGCATGTTTATTTGGTTTTGAGTTATTGACAATTGTAATTTTAGAAAAAATCGAGGATATTCCAGATTATCTCCCATTAGCGGTCCAATCAAATAAAATTAAAGAAAAGATATGATTTATTTGAACTCTTTAATAATTAATAATGGTTATGAAGAAGAGACTGGATCAGATGTGTCTTCGGAAGTTGCCATCGAACTTTCCCCGCTCAATACTACTTTATATTCGTAGAAGAAGTGATCTCCATTAGAGATACGGGACTTGACGTCATCAGGGCATCGATGATCGTGGATTTTGACGAACACTGAAAGCGGAATTGTGTAATGGCCAATAATATGATCGTTAGAAGCTAATATTAAAATATCGTTAGATCTGACTGTGGAAGGCCCACCACGTCTTTTATTTACAAATGACTGCTTGAACTGCTAATTTACGGTCTTTATAGTATGATGTGGTACTATTGAAAAGTCCGACTTAGTCCTCAGAAGTAGTAAACTATTTGTGGTTAGAATAAGATTGTATTTAAAAACAGTAGGCGAGATGAATTATTTGCTATGGGTTATAGAACGTTTTACATAGATGGATTGCATTGAGTTAAATTATTTAAACAATAACCTACTAGCCCGGTCCTTATTTTAGTTTTAATATTATTTGTAATTTTGGAGGTAGGTTAATTTATAACATAATAATAAAAACTTTGTCAGCTGTAGAGTTTATAAACTGGAAGCTCCTGAATACATACTTGTTCCATCCTGACAGTTTCTATAATACATCATGCACAAGCTCTTAAATGTCCGCCTTGCGCGCTGATAAGCCCCACATATCCAACTTATACTGGGATCTCTCCACTTCTTACGCATATCTGCTGGGCAAGGCGTGCACTTGCGATGCCATTTCCTCCTGGAAGTTAAGAAACAGTGTCAATTTCTTTTTCTGTTTCTTTTCTAATGTACATTTACACGGCTTAAGTTAGGTTTCTCTTCGATTTTTCTACGTAATTATAGCAGTATATATATTAATGGTGTCTTAATGGCGTTTATATTACATACTCTATCTATGTGTATAGAGAGCACACGATGGTAATGTCGTCTATAACAACAGCGATGGCTGAGGAAAGGGTTTATGTCATAGCTATCATGTTGGCCTAATAGTTTTATAAGTAATCATAAAGGCAGAATCTGGTAGACCAGTTGGGACAATTAAAACATATAGTACACCCAAAAATCTTTACTAAGTTTAAGTAAATATCGTCGATGTAGAAAGATAGAAAATGCTAATCATAAGTAAATAATAAAATAGAGGCCAACTAACAAGTCCATTGACGGACATCAGATTGGTTAAAATATCTTTGAAAATATAATAAGACGACCAGGCAGTGTGCGCAGACGGAGTAGACTATTACAGAAATGTGGTAATACTATACCAGCCCTTTCTCTCCATGCTGGACTTTGGTTTCTCGTGTTTCTTATACTCTTCCGAAGATGTAGTAGATGCTCTTGAATCAGACAGGTCAAGAGAGTCTTCATCGCCGCTTTCGCTTTCTGTGAAATACATTATCACATTAATTTATATATTAAATAAATATCAACACCTGACTAACGTGATGTCGGCGCTGAATCGAAACTACGGAAACTGAAAATCTCTATATTAAAGGGTAGGGGCAAAGTAGGACTTTTCAAGCGGTTGTAAAGGAATATGAAACTTTTCTTATAAAGTACGGTAATTTCTACAATTACAGACACTCAAATTGGTATGTATGTAATCTGATTCCTACTTTAGAGTTGCATACTTTTTTTAGTTCACTTCTATTAAAGTAACTTTACCTAGAGGAGTAAGCCACTGATATATAAAATAAGCATGTTATTATTAATTTTAATTTCTAGTTGATTTTTTCCTTCTCTTTAAACGCGCTTTATTTATTATAACTCCTAAGCAATGTACTAATCGAAATCTACTTACTACTCGCAGATCTCTTAGATACTGAAGAGTTGAGTTATCAAGGTGTAATTTTCAATAGAGCGAGGTTAAAACAACTTTATATGGTTCTTTTTTACATAAACGAGTATGATTATTGTAAAATACAAACAGTTGGGTATTTATACAAACATAATAAGTATTAGAGAAACAAAAAGCTAACTGAGACAGCGTATATACAAAGTTGATATAAGTATGTATAACAATCCGCTTATCGTTAGAAACGACTGAATATAAGGTTATTAGTAGAATTAAATGTTTAAGTTCATTGTTATTCAGGCGACACGACGCGACGCGACGCAAGGCTCCGAGAGCGCGCTCCGGTAATTGAAAAGTATTGCCCCATATTTATAATCAAAATTGTCGGAGAATCTACAATGTTTCCAATGGCTGGATTGTTTTTATGCCGTTCTAGTACAGTAGACTATCGTCTTGTTTTCCATAAAAAGAACAATGCTCTGATTGTAGGCAGGGTATAGAATGGCGGAGATCGTGGAAAGATGAGAATCTATCGTCGGACACCGTCATCAGACTAGCATAAGATAAATGCTTTAAACACTCGATTTGAACTATATGAATTCAATAAGCGCCAGATTAATTTCAATTTTTCTTCTACTCATATAATAAAGTAGATAAAATAGGTATAATAGAAGATAAACTATAATTAATTTTTTGGATAAAATACACATACTATCCTTCGACGACGAAGAAGTGGACTCGTGTTTCTTGGTTCTCTTTCTTCTGGTGTCTACTTTCTTGAGTGTGTTATCAATTTCCCCTACAGTCTGATTCGTAAACAAAGATAGAGCTGAACCGACTGCAAGAAATATAACTTAAAACAATAAAATAAAATTTTAATTAGACATTTTTTAATGCGGGGTTTTAGAGCAGTACACCAGACTGAGTCTCGTGGCCATCATGTATATGATAAACAGCCTTTCATAGTGATTCACTTACGTACGCCGCATTTTGGGATCATTCTGTCCATGATTATTATAATATTCTGTATTGCACATAAAAGTACAATTGGAGGACTTAATGCCAAAAAGCATTCTCTACCAGTCGTCCAGGGGAGCAAGGGAAAGGTATATGCAAGGTGTGCATAATATTTATTAAAAAAATGAATCTAGCTGATATTAAAACCTAAGTAGCGAATACTTGAAGGAATCCCGAGAGTTGGCTTGTTGGATGTTGATAGGAAGCGAATTCTACAGCCGTGCTGCTGTTACGGCGATAGATCGGTCGCGAAAATTAGTATAATGACTTTGTATACTGAGAATTATAGAATCAGAAGATCTTAGCTGTCTATTATGCATATCCAACAGATATTTAAATAGTGTTTTTTAAATACTGAGGGGATTTGGGCTTATTAAGTATGGAAAAAAGAAGACAAGGTATTCTTTCATTCTTACGTTGCCGAATAGTTAGCCATTTCAACCTGGCTCGGTATTCAGATATATGATCAAACGGATACAGTTTTAAGCAGACGATTATGTTTATATAAGAGATCTTCTGAGAGGTCCAAGATAGCAACGTCTGCATAATCCAGAAGAGGGAGAAGAAGGGTATTAATAGGAAGAAAGTTTTTTGATTGAATGAATAGAAGCTTAGTAGCAGATATTTACGTAGGCCGGTATCGTTCGTGATAGCGGCGACTGGTGATGGATTGATCTCTTGATGGTCACTGTTGTTTTAGGATTATAGTGTGCTTACCATCAGATACAGTTCAGTCAATTTGCTGTACCACAATAAAAAATAATTAAGATATCATATCATTAATTTTAATAGAAATAGTAAGGTAGAAAAATAGTTAAATCATGACTTTTAAAATATTTTCAATAAACAGTATATTATTTACATAATATTTTGTGTTAGTTTTATATTTCAATCATGCTATTATAGAATAATCTTACCAAGAATGAAGAATAATATAATATCAAAAAATCGTATTCGAACCATTCTAACATCTCCAGTTCACATCATTTTCCCTGGGTTTTCCTTGTGTTAGGTGATAAATACACAACGCATGGGTTATGACGCTTTTATTTATATTTTACGATCAACATTCGATTCCATATTGTTTTATATGCATTTTATATTGCATTTTTATAGATTAGTTATTCGTATTGTATTAGCTCGGTTGGAGGTAGGTTAGACCAAGTCGAGGTGTGACTGGTGAATAACGCCATTATTATTACAATAACACCTTATTGCTAGATGACGCTGATAATGTATAGACTATTTATGTTATAATGATATTACTGGCCTCATTATACTTAGATCCATTAACGTATTTCTAGTACTTTTTGTATACACTTATAATTTTACTGTTCTGATCTCAGATATTGATGCAAAAAAACTTCATTCCATGCATGATTTTTAGAATATTTCAATACATGTTTAGTAATTCATATAACAATATTTATCTTGTTTAGTTTATATTAGAAGCTGTGACCATGATTCCTAAATCCTAAATTCTTAGGGCCTACCTAAGAAAGCGTAAGAAGGTAGAAAAAAGGCCCTACGACTATTATGAACTTCAAAACACTACTACCGGTTCGCACAACTGTGTAATCTATACATATAATAAAAGTGTAAAAAGAGCCGAAATCTGTACGCTGAAAATATATAACGAAAAATAATACGGGTTTAGAGTCATGGACGGAGTATATTTTAATAGTTTTGGAAATTTTTGTCTGTCTGTATGTTTGAACGCCAATCACGCAAAAACTGCTTTACAGAATTTAATTATGGTTTATAAATCGCGTTTAGGCTATGTACATATAAAATGGAATATATGTACGTCTGTAATAAGTTTAAAATATTTACTGAAATAAATTGAAACGATTCCAAATTATCAAAGCTTATACGGGTCAAATACCATAGGGCGAGATTGAGGTGCGGCGAGTTTTTATTTAGTTGTTTTTCATACACGACATATACCACATGAACGAAGTCGCTGGTACAGTAAAATAATATAATACTAGTTTTGTAAATTTTTAATACAATTATTTCTACCTGAGTTTTATTTCCAGTACCAAAAGTGATTGTGACGTAGTAAAAAGGAAATGTAATTTTTTTTAAATAAAAATATAATTTATTGCTTAAAGTTTAATAAAACAAAAAATATTTTAAGTTCTAGGAAGTAGGTAAGTAATATATAATATCTCGTCATTAGTTATAAATTGCGTGGTCGCGACTATTGTGTACTGAAGTTTACCTAGATTTCGTTTTGACCGTTTGTATTGTAAACAATTTCGATAAAATAAACCAAAGGCACTTCACTATAATTTCACTTTAATAACTGTAATCACTGTGTCCACTTGTATTCATTATAATTCACTTCATTAACTCTATTAATCTTGCACATCCATCCTGCCTAGTCGCTCAGTACAGACTGCCCGTCCTTTTATAGTAAACCAATACTTAAGAAACGACATTTGCTATCGGAAATAATAATACCGGAAGTCAAAACCGAGCTACTAAAAGTTAAATAGAACAATATTAAAATCTAGACATATTCTAAAATAAAAGATAATAACAATATGTTTTATGGTAGACTAAACAATAATTATGTTTTATAAAACCTTAAACAAGAATTATAATATATTATTTTGTACGAACTACCGCCATGATCGAGAAGTTTTAATAGATTTCTCAACTTATTATTCATTTAGAAAATATTAATATTTATTAAAATACGTAATATTTATTAAAATTAAAAACTATATTTTTCGTAAAGCTAACGGTATGAAGACGTGGTACTGTTTACTTCAGTATACTCCTACGTCACGCAATTGCATACGATTCCCTTCCCCGCTACATTACTCGCCCAATTTGTCGTCCATTGTACCTCGTCCCTGCCAACGTCTGTAGGAAACATTGGACGGTCGCACACGAACTTGTACGATTATAGACATCACTATCATTTACATAATGATCCAGTCTATTTCTCATTTAAAGTCTTATGCTTTCTAGTTACAGCATATATCGATCATAACATTCGCATCTATGCCACATTATGGTTTCCTTTCTTCCTTCTCTTTTTTTGCCCACCACTTAGATCCATACATATAGTGATAATTTATAAATAATAAAATATTGCACTTATTTATTTATTTATATTTTTTTTGTACGAGTTATTTTTTATATGTGTTTTTAAGTATTAATTTAAACTTTATAGTCGTAAAACCAATGTCGTCCATGATATGTATCGTTCTTGCATCGGTGGTCATGAATCTTCACGAACACTGTAAATAAAATTGAGTTATAAATTACTTTATCTTAATCATTTGGACTATCGATTTATTTATTACAATAAAATATTTCAACTATATATAAATGTAAAAATACAAAAACAAGTATATAATGTTTTTTATAAAGACAGAAGCGGCGGCCTCTCCTTTTGAAGGTCATAATAAGTCATTTCAGGCGGTTGATTCAGATACTTGTAGAAATTTTCATACTGATAAATATGTTACACCTGTTATACCTACGGACTCTAACAGTTCTAGAAATATTAATTTTCTAAGTGATTGCCTTAAGAGTCCAGTTACCTGATTTATCGTTCTGTCACATTCTCGCAGGGCTGACTTCAACACCTTTCAACAGAAGCTTCAATAGCATATAGCATTACTTTGCTAGTTCGTGTTTCTTCATCAGTTCTCAATTTCGTTGTTCAACTTTCTGATTAATCTTTCTATTACTTTTTTTACTAAGTTTATCCGAACCGGCGTTCGTTTCGCTAGAGAAACAATTATGGAAGTTTTCGCACAATTTGTGCGGGCAATAAGGAACGAATTTTCTCACTTTGTATGGAAATTAGGTGTCGGTAACGGGACGGGGTCCGCTAGATTTTGTTAAAGGTCTTTTAAATTAGTATATGCCAATTTTTACTTTATGTTGAGCAGGCCCGCGATCCCTGCTACCTTGAAGATTATTTATTACTACTCTAATGTTAATAGTTTTATAACAATATGTATAAAGTCTTGATATCATGGATCATTCTGAAAATGCTTAGGAATAAAAAAACTTACTAGTTCCATCCTGACAATTTCTATAGCGCATCATGCATTCGCTCTTGAAGGTGCGACGTGCTCGCTGGTAGGCCGCACATATCCACTTGATGCCGAGGTTCTTGTATTTCTTCAGCATGTCGTGAGGACAGGGAGTGCACGTCCGATAGACTTGGGTTCTGTAAAAGTTCCAGCCATAGACATTATAAAGTAGATAAATTGGAAAGTCATAACTACACAGCTTAAATCTAACTTGATGGTTTCTCTTGAAATTATTCCAACAGATGTGTAAATAATTTCCAATTGTTCCCATTGTAGATCCACAATAGATATAGAATTTGTAGTAGTGTTTCGGTGATGAATTTTTAGTTTTGTTAAAAATATAACTTATGTTAATAATAATAAGTTTAGAAATATAAAATAGTTAAGGAGATATTTAAATTTTTTTATTAAGAACCTTTGAAACTTCTAACTCTGAAAACTTTTGGGAACGTCTGATTTAAGCAAACCTTTTGGCACATATGGAAAAATACATGAATTTCTATATTAACATAAATTACTTACGCTCTTTTTTGTTCATTCGTTTCGACAGAGGATGCGTCTGATGAGGAACTTGATGTATCCGATTCCGTTGATTCTGAACTGGAAATTGATTTTGTAAATACTTTATAATAGGGACACGATATTAAAGATCTCTGTATAAGTAAAAGTCTAAGGTAGAAGATACAACAATAAGTATAGATAATATAGATATATCAGCACAAGAGCATATAAAAATTAGTACTATACCAAAAGTACCAAGAAAATTATAAACACTAAAACTATCGTTAAGTGTACATCTGCTCTATGAAAGGTCAAGTTAAAACTGTTGTAATCCAGGTTTTGATTTTTTCCATAGCCTAATTTTTTATTGTCAATAATAGGTACGATTTGATTAATTTAGCCTGATGCGACTCCAATCACTAAGAAATCATTTATGAGACTTCTTAAATTTCCATGCTTCGTAGTGAATACGTGCATTACATATTTGTGTATTTACCTCGTGGTATCGGTAGCATCTCTCTTAAGGTCACTCTCAGACTCTCCAGAGCCTGATGAGTCATAATCATACCACCTAGGCCCACGGTGTTGAGCGTCGTTGAAATTTGCTATGTTCTTCATCTCGTCCACATGTTTCAAATACACTGGCGTTATCTGGTAATCGTAACATTGTGATGCTGGAACAGAGTTTAATTATCATTACGACATATATTTTAAAGGATTGTTGAATATATTCTAATGTAATTTCATTCTGTAGTTGAATATTTGTTGCGTGTTGGAAGATTGTGTTGATGGACGTATATTAAAATTCTACAATAAGCCTGGACCTTCAGTAAAATAAATTTGAATGATGCAACCTTATCTTAAGGATAGGTTGTGTTTAATGCTTGTCTGGTAACTAACCACCTAAACTTGAATATCTCTCGGTTTATACTTGTAACTGCATTTGAGAAACAATCCACTAGCAAGCTTTAGTCTGTTGGTATATCTAATCGAATCGGTAGGATCTGATGACCTTACCTCAGATGTTAAAATGTGACCTAATATCATCAACAACAGATGTGATTATAGAACTTCAAACGATCTGCACTCATTTTGAGAATTATAGTCTCTGTACCAGAAAAATAATCTTGCTGCACTGAAGATCTTCATATGATAAGAAAACATAATATCTCAGGCTAAAAACTATTTAGGAACTTCTGCAGAACTGCTAACGAGTATCTAAAGGCTTATACATTTTAATATGTTAATTTACTAGCAGTGAATTAAATTAAATTTGGCGGTTAGTGAGTACGCTGTTTTGCGTTGTCCGTAGGTTCAATTACCAATAAGTCTAAGAGAATTAGCTGTTAGTTTGGCGCGGATAAATAATTCTTCTATTCAAGAAATAATAGTTCAAGGCAATTTCTATCCGGCAATGTTAAAGTGAATTATTTAAATAAAAAATATTTTTCAATTTTTTATTGTAAATTTAATGAGGCAAGAATATTTGAGACAACAAAATCAGCTTTGCATATATGCGATAGACCCTTACAGACAACAAACGAGGATGTAGCATTATATCATGGTCACATATACCTACATTACAAAAAAATTGTCATAAATTGTCATTTCTTGCTTCAAATTACACGAAATATCTCCTTTACTTAAAGACTTTCCATGTTGTTTACTGGTGCACATGATGACAACAACTGTTGATGCTTATTCATCTCACAACGGTCGCCGTTATTCAAGATAATAATGGCAATCATATAGTGGTAAAAGAATATAAATATGAAACTAACCACTTATAAACAGCAGTAGAGCTTTCCACGACAACATATTTTTCTAAAAATACATATATAATAATAAGTTATAATCCTTCATAACGAGATGTCGGAGTGTGCGCTGCAGTAAGGTTTTATTGCTTATTGTGTTGTGAAAATTCACCTTTAGTTAAGTCATAGTCCACATACAATAGATAGTGCACTCTACTACTCACTCTAGGTGGTTATTTATTTATTTATTTGTAAAGTAATAATCTTAATTCTAAAAAATAGTCCCACAAAACCGTGTGATCGGTTTGACTGTGGGATCAAACGGAGTCTTATGTTGTATTTACACATTACAATATTATTTACTCATGGAACGCCACTATTACGTTGCCTGCACCCGTGATTAGCTCAGCGTGGTTAACAAATATTTTTTAATCATTTTTTTAAAAACAGCTTTGTCAATTTCGTGTCTAATTTCCGCCGGCAGACTGTTAAGTATGTATGGTAAACGTTTTTTTATAGTTCTATCACCGAAGTAATTAGATACTTTAAGTACATTATATTTGCCGGCGACCATAGATCGAGTACAATAACTATTAATCACACTGGATAGGTTGTTATGCTCTTCACTGCCATGATGGTTTACAGCCAAAAGAAATTTATGTTTTAGATTAATTGGTAAAATCTTGCACATATTAAATAATTTTCTATAATCACTAGTACTCTCACGTGGTAGCAAATGTTTTTCATCGCCTGAGAGAAAAGAAATAAGGTGAGTAAAAGAAATATTGTTGATCTTTAAGCTTGTAAACGAAGCATTGCCTTCTACTATGTCAAAATCACTAGGACTAGGTATTTTAAATATATAAGCCGATAAAATAAAATATAAAATGGGTAGGATTTGAGAGATTATGGGATATCTCAAGCTAAAGGAATACGTTTACAATTTTCTTTAAGTTCTCTTTAAGTTCTCCATTAAAAAAAAAAAAAAAAATTAGTATGAAAAGCGGAAAAGTAAACGTACAGTTTTGTTGATTTTGTCAATCTATGCTAATGTAGCGGCATCTATCTCGCCACCTACGACGCATCCTACATCGCGATATTAAAATTAACCCAATAATTGAAATATATACAAGAACCCGACAACAACCGTTGGGTAGTAGCCCGCCTGACATAACACCCGTGTGGTCGGAGGATCCTCCCTTTTAATGTGGCGGTGGTAATAATTGCCCCCACACTAATAAGACTAATATTGTGCTTTAGAGCTGAAGAGTTTGTTTGTTTGTTTGGTTGAACGCGCTAACCTCAGTAACTACTAGCTCGAATTGAAATATTATTTTAGTGTTGAATAGCCTATTTACTTAGGAATGCTAGCTATATAACATCACACTACTACCAATAAGAGCGTAGCATCAATGAAAAATGTTGCATAAATAGATAAAAATTGTTTCTTTTGAGAGCTTCCATTGCGTGCGCTGCGTAAATAGTTAAAGTTACGCAACAATCAAGTGTGAGGGAATTGATTCTCTTAAAAGGTTCTAAAAAAGTCTGCGATAGTATATGTCTATCTTTTATGGTTGACTCACTGTAACCTTTTATATGGGAATAAAATGCGTTCTAAAATAATGCTTAGTAAAATAATGCACGAATTTGTTTTTTTTAATGGTATTACTTCTTATCGAAATAAATATGTCACTCATCAAAAGTATTTAATTTTGAACAAAAGTGCCCTTTACATAAATTGATTTCAATGAATATCTTAGGAGTTAACACAGTTTTAAAATAACTCCGCAGCAAAACAATGATCAGGTACCGCGCGTGCTTTTTTTATTATGCGGAATGATATGAGAGACGGACGACCATGTGGGGAGAATGGTGTTCAAATGGTTCGAAAATAAAACAAAGAAAGTTTCAGCTCCTTGAGAATTGTACAAAAGGTGCCTACGGCCCACTCTTTCTAACTCTCTCTCTCTTTCTCGCTTTTATGTGACGCAGACGAAGTTGCGCAAGTCAGCTACTTTAATTATACATCCTAAAATATTTAATAACATTTTTTGCTTTAGCAAGAAAAGTTTTTGCTGTTTGCTATTTTGTAAGTGAAAAAATTATTTGGTATTTTTCTATGTATAATAATTGTTTCGTATAGTTGAGCTGAATATAGTAATTTGCTATAGGTATAATAAACATAGTATAATACAATATAAATCTTAATGACATTAAATAACCTTTTCTTGGATTCAATTGGTTTCTCGGGAACGGCTCTAAGGATTTGGATGAGACTTTGTATTTAGATAATGTATTTTTTACTTAGGTACCTAGATAGGTTTTTTATTTCGTAAGACTCCGAGCGAAACACGTACACTCAGATATGAAATTTTAAGTGATAAATTTCATCTGTCAGTCGATGGCTCATGTCGCATAACGTCACAACCATGTCGTGTGACAACATCACAAAATATTTAAATGTAAGTAATTCTATTATCCGAAACATTGTGCTAAGTCAAACAAGTTGGTATTTATTGTTGTTTCAACGACGACTAAACTTGGTGAGTTCTCTAATTTACGCTCTTGAATTATTTATGTGTGTTTGTGTGTAAACACTTTGTGCGTTCGACTTAGTTTTAGGGTTGTAGCATCAACGAATGCTTTCAATTTATCGATAGTTTTTAATTTAAACCAGTTTCATAAAATGTTGATTTATGTCAAATATTTATCAAAAATCAAATCGCATGAGTACAAGCAATATCGTGTGGATTTATTATTATCCCGATATGTTCAATGAATCTTGTGTAGAGTGGACAAGCTGTAATCTTCAATTAATCTGTACCTGTGGTAGATGGTGAAAACTAGTTCACTATTACTTCTATGCGCAAAAAAACTCTTTGGAAGTAATAAGTTCGTCATTCAGCGGTCATCTTAGTATTTTACTGATAAGAAATAAATCTGTAACTATTGTGTCAAGTCCGTATAAAAACACCGCAGTGATAATAAAAATAACCAGTATCGATGTTTTACTTTATTAAACATAATATGTAAGTGTAAACATCCTCTTGCTCTTAATGTAATATAATATTTCTCATTTCATATCCGAGTGTAGCGCAGTCTATGTTAAAGAGATCTCGTGGACCTTTGTAGATGTTTTATCTGAAATAAATACTATATCTGTAGTAAAAGTAATATGAATCATCTATTAAAATATTCAAGATAAAGATAAAAAATTATATTATATCAATGATTTACGTAATGTTAAAACGACAAAGTTTAGCATAAGCTTTTAGGTTATTTTAATGGGTTTTTGTTTCGTACTGACTGTACTGTTAACCTTAAGTGCCCTGGAGCCATTAGACTTAGAGGCTTTGATAGCTTCAACGGGTTTGGGGTGAGCGTAGAAGGCCAGACAACATGCTCAAGGATGCAAAGTGGCCGAACGATGGTTTGGGCTGTTGCTGTACATGTGAATATTACTTAACATACATTGTCGAGGATTTTTGGCATACTACAATGTTGGTAAACTAAGCGTCTGGTCCATCTATTCGTAAACGGTTATCGAAGTATATGGTTGCACATGAGTGTTGGGAAAATCTTAGCAGGGAGGAAACTCCTCTGAAACCGCATTGTCCACGATAATTTTGATTCCAAAGTGTGAAGATGAATTCCTGATAATTACAATTTCGTTTATTGTATTGGAAATTATTACTTATATAATCAGTTCCTTACAAAATGTCAAATCCACTTACTTACTTTATTAAACATAATCGTGTGTTTCGATTTCAGCTTCTTCTTCACCTGAAATTATAGCACATTCAAATAATATAATTATCATTATATAAATACGTGAAGCTATAACTTTATAGGTACACCTTTTTAAGCGTCTTGCGTACACGGAAGTCTATGGGATTTGGCAAGGTTAAAGTTTTTATGGAGAAAGAGTGCAGAAAGCTAAAATTTATCTATAATATCTGTTACTAATATATTAAATGAAATAAATGAATTTTGCGAATCTTAAACCGGTCAGTGCCATTGAACTTAGACCCCCCAAGATATTGACATTGTCACTCAACGAAAAGTGACAGCAAGTGATGTAGATAATACTCATTGTTTAGGTTCATGAATACTACAAATGTCAAACAGAATAGTCTATGATCAAAAAGTCGCTGGTCGAATTTCGAACTTAGTGCGATCGCTAGTTACAATTAATATGCCAACACGTTACCGGCATAAACTGAGTAATACAGAGCGGATTCGACGCCGGTAATTCCAAATATCTCTGGAAGATAGTCTCTGGAACTACTGATCCGATTTAAAAAATTCTTAACTAATAGGAAAACACAATCTTTCTTCAGTATTATTGGCTACTTTTTATTCTTATTAACTGTTACGTATATTGTAATTAACGCGAACGAAATGACGGGCAACTACTAGTGTTATTATAAATTGTCCTGGAAACTATACGATTAGGTGCCGGTAGAGGAAACTATAGCCATCTCCTAAGAGGTTTAAGCGTCAAATAAATTTTATACAATTTTTATATTCTAACAGTAGAACCGTAGAGAAAATTAAGATTTTATTGTTTGTACCTTGCATTCTCTATTATGTATGTTGATTCTTTTATCCTGATCTGGGATTATATTCTGTACTTGATATATCATATTGGTATACAATATATCCAAAGCTAGTTGTTCACTAGAACTTATCGTGTGTTTCTTTTACTAGCTGATAAAATCATGTCACTAGGCCCTGCCATTATCTATTCACCTCAATTCACATGTTTATCATAGACTACATAAAAAGCTCCAATAAATATTATAATACAGTTGGCAACAAATAAAGTCCTAGGTACTAACTTTGTAAGCAAAATATATATTTGTTTGACTACGGATATCCTGCCATATTTTAACCGGAACCTTTGCCCAAATATACCGAAAGATTTCAGAGAGGAGCTCGTCAGTAATCTCGGTGTTTTTAACAAGCACCCGGCGGCGCAGAACCCACAAGTTTTGGGACACAAATTAAAAATATATCAGGGTCCAAGCGAACAGGACCCGCGTTAATTCTGTTTAATAAAACTTTTCCAGTTCTCGTTTAGGGTTTCAAGTTTTTCTCCAAACATAGATTTTTTTATAAATCTGCATTTAACTTGCATGCTAAAGTTTGTTTTATGAAACTTTTTCCTGAAACTTCGACAGCGTGTTTTTCTCGATGTCCCAGAATTGGTACCGAGGTTTATTCGTGAAAAGAGACCAAAAATTCAGACAGACAGAGTTACTCTAAAGTATTTAGTTCGATAATATATTATAAATATTTTTATAAAAAAATAATAATAATATTGAATACTAGGGATGAGACGCAGATTTTTCCCCTCTGTCTAATTAACACCTCGGAATAGTAATATTATGCAAACCGATGATCCGTAGTGGTAATAGACTTAGATCACAGTTGAAAAATTTGTATTTATAACCTAGAACGCGAGATTTCAGTTAAGAAAAATACTGCCTAAACTGCCTCATTAGCCTAGTGGTCCCATGCGCGACTACTATGCTTGTGATCATGGGTTCGATTCCCAGATAGAGCAAAGTGTTATTGGGGTTTTCCTATGAAATTCTCAGTAGCAGTTCGAAGTTTGGCTATGTGCCCGATTAATGGCAATAGGCTCGCCCCCTATTACGTGGGACCTAAAAACATACCCGAAGGAGAACTGTGGGCGTACATGAGTACATCTCTGCCTAAACCTTCGGGGGTACAGGCATGATGGAAGAATGATGAAAATAATGTGACATATAAAGGTTCAAATCAGAATTCTTTCGACAAGGACATACTACAGAATCAAATAGGATAAGATAAATTTGCGATCAAATTGTATTCTAAAAAACGATAACAAAATGTAAGAAGGAATTAAATATTTTCGATAATATAATAAAAAAAGAAATGAATTTTGTATTTGTTTTTTCGCTTTCGTAAGTATCACTTCCATTGCTACTTGAGTTACGTATCAGATTTCGTTAATAATCTTGCAACGTTTGCGAGACCATGTGATTCGGAACCTGGAAAATAATAATCATAATGAGGACATTTAGAATGCTTGTGATCTAAATCTCATCTAAAATCATATGGCCACTTTTCACCACTTCTACATTCTGATTATAACAATCATATTATATTTGGATACTGTTTGGGCTATACTGATTTTTTTTTCATAACTAATGGTTAAGCGATAAAACCAATATCGACCAATTTACAGATTGTTTCGTTTAAGCTTTATTATTATCAGATTTGCGACCTTAAGTGATCTATATCATCATTTAAGATCAACGTATAGCCAAGTCTTCTTGGTTTCTTCATAGAGAGTACATATATACATGTATCATGTCCTTCCACTTGCTACTATCCTGGCATACATCTTTCGCTTGTTCAACATTCATTAATCTTTTCATGCACGCTCGTCGGTTTTGAGTGTTCTTGACCTGAATTTTCTTCAGAACGTCTCCGAGTTCACGAGGAACGTTCCTTCTTCTTCCAACGCTCACATTCAGCTTTCCTTATAAATTTGATTAGTCATTCTTCTTTCATTCTTCCTCTCTTTATGCCCAAACTATCTAAGCATCCTTTTCTCAATCCACGGGACTGTATCTTCTTTCATACCACAAGCTGCTCTTACAATATTTCTTAACCTGTCACTTAATTTCACTCCTAACATACCTCTTAGTGCTCTCATTTCTACTGCAATTATTCTATTTTTATGCTTTTTCTGCCTCATCCAACGTTAATTAACTACCGAACGTAAATGTTGGTACTAACATTGCTCTATGTACAGGCAGATGAGCTTTCGTAGAAAATTTCTGACTGTTCATAAAAGTTTGTCACGTACCATACTACCGGCATTTACTCTCTTTTATCTCCCCAGTTTCGCTTTTGGTAGAGAGTCGTTGCTGAAATTGCTTAAAAGGAAATGCCTTAGCGATTTACTATTTCACGTTTGGTTCGAGATTATCTAGGGTGCACTTCGAAAAAAAAATAGAACTAAATTTGAAAATTTACCTAATCCTTGCACCAGAGATAGAGCTTGCGCGGATGAATCTTCCAATCCTAATTTCTCAGGATAATATAACGGTGCTATTTCGTAACTTGGCCTCGAGTAAATTGTCGGGTAAATGTTAGACCCTGGAACTCCTTGGTAAAAGCTTCCACTGCCAGATTCACTTGACTGAGCGTTCCCTCTTACACTCGATGGACTAATCTGGTCTGACACCAAACCCGGATAATATAGCTTATTATATCCCGTTAAAATGTTTTTCTGACCTTTGTTACCAGTCCAAAATGGATCAAGTATTTGATGACCTGGATAATAGGTTTGTTGACCGAATCCTGATAAGGAACTTTCGGCTTGAGACATAGTAGATCCAGTAACCGGGTAACCTAATATCTGTTTATATTGATTAAAGCCGGGCAAATTCAAACCGGTTTGGTGTTGGTTCACATCACTATAAGCGCTTGCCATCACTTCATTGTCAACTGATCCGGCAGAATTCTGATTGACCGGGTATATTAAATTCCCTTGATATCCTTGCTGGGTTCGATAACTGGTCAAACCTGGTTTCGCATATCCAGAATATTTGTTAACGTTCAAAGGTTCATTTATTAAAGGAGACAAGATTAATTTTTCACGTTCTTTTGGTTGAAGGTTTGGTATTCCCATATTATAGGGTTCAAATGACTGATATCCGGGATAACTTGGATATCCGGTTTGTGCATTTGATTTGAACATTAAACCTTGTTTAGGTAACAAAGGACTGTAGGTCGATGGTAAGTAAGATGGGACTACACTCGCTTGTGAGATAGCTAATGCTTGAGCTTCTGCCATTTCTGAACTGGTGCCTGGGAGGTAGACCAATAAACCTGTAACAATATATGTATTAAGAAGTACCTTTATTCTGTTAGATTTGATTTTACTTATTGCAATTTCGTCTGTATTTTATGGCGTTAGAAACTTGTGATAAAGATTACTTTTTATTCCAGTTAGTGCCTTAGGGTTTGAATCATCAAAAACTAGTTTCTAATGATTTTTCATCTTAAACTATTAAAGGCATCTTATAAAAGCTCGAAGAATGCTAAGATCACTGATAATTCTAAAAAAGTCACCGTCGCTGACATGGTTTAGCAAGAACCTTGGCTGGTGAATATGTACTATATTTTGTAATAAATTATTTTTAACTGATTTCAAAAAAAGAGGGTTTCTCAATTTTACTGTATATGTATTTTTTTCTGGATGTTTTTTATCCATTTTTATTCCATTTATTCCATTTTTATTTCCTTGGCATTGGACCTTCCACTTCGAAGATACACCAGTGAACTCTTAAAAACCGCTGAAGATGGTTTTATTTTTTAGGTAAAATTTTTTTTGTTACAAATACCGGTACGACACATCGTGAAATCCCTTTAAAGTTATAAATTTAACGTGCCCTCGTAACAACACAGAATCGAGTTTCAACATAATAATATAAAGGTATTGTAAAGATTTTACAACAACTAATAAAACCGATCGCAACTGACACCTGATTTCCGACCGTAGGGGTTGACGGGCCGGTACAAAATAAACAATTACAACCCCCGGTAATACCCTATCGTGTTTAAGGGTGAACGAATTCTATAAATGGACAATGGCTTTGACACTTGGTATCTGCATCATACAGTAAGGAACAGTATGACGTGTTACGTTTGTAAAAGATTGAAAATTAACTTTATATTGTATTTAATTGATTAATTGGTAACTAAAATAATACTATATATACTAATTTTTATCAGAATACAATCATGAGAATGGATAAATTTTTGTGGAATTTTAACCAAAATTTGGTGGTGTTTAGTGTTTGGTCGCTAATATTAATAATAAATATGAATTGGTTTATATTTTTCATACCATTTTGTTTAAATATGCTTACTGTAATTTTGTTCGTTTTATTTTGTGGTTCTGTCGCATCTAAATTGGTCTGGATTTCTTCTTACCTGTACATATATTTCATAGGCTCTTGTCCATTAATTGAAATTTTATTTAAGTGATATGTTACTGTTCCATTCTTATATTATGGAAAAGAGCAATTATTGCTATGTCAGTGAAGATAGTGAACTCCTTCTCCCTGTCATTCATTGTTTGTTCTCGCACTTACTGTGCTTAACTAAACAACCCTCTGTGAGCCCTTTCTGGGGTTCCGTCGATGTGTTTATAGATAGACCTTTTGACAGCTTTCAAAAGCCTCAAGATAGTGTTTTAGTACTTCATATAACATGTACAATTATAATTTCTTGTCTATATTTTTTGGATAATGTTAGTGTACATTTAAATTGTATGTAACTTTCGTTTTCCGGTTATTTTGTAATATACTTATTTTATTAATATAATTTTGTTTTTCACACCACGTGTATCCGAGTTTTGCGTTTTACGGTCGGATGTCAATTTTGACGGCACCGGGGCTTGTCGGCAGTTAATTTTAACTTTATATCGTGGGCGTTAACGGGTTTTCTCGCGTCCATAAACGTCGATGTTGCATATATCGTTCAGTTTCAATGAAAAATGTCAGTACAAACAATTTAAATTATATAATTATTATATACCAATGTTTCCTCTTTTTATCGTGCTGACTACAGTGTTAGCCCTAAGGGACCAGGAGCCATAAAAAGCTTTGACAGATTCACCGGGTTTGGGTGTTTTCTTTTTTACTTATGTTCGAATTAACCCTTAGACAGCACAGTACTTGAAAATAATGAGAAAGTACAGATCATGTAAAAAAGTAAATGACTATACTTATTGCTTCTTTGTTATACATAAAACAACCTTTATATGCTGTAAATTTCTGTGTTCATTATAATTTCCAACATTTCGTTGTTTTCGTGATTAATAATAATAATAAAAATGCACTTTCAATTTTTAAGAAGTACTTATGAGTCGTCAGTAATCCTATTTAAGTTGTATCCGTACATCATAATTGTCTATCAAGTATTATTACAATAAAGGTATGGAAGTAATTTACGTATTATTCTTGGAATAATTAAGGCAAAAGATGACTTTTATTAATAAATAAAGCGGTGTTTATAACGGTTTTCAAAATAATAAACTTACATTCTGGTTTTTGAGATGGTTCACAAGAGGGTTTCACTACGCCACCGTAATATTCACAGGTACATACTTTACAGTTATCTTGTGGATGGGCGAATTCCACTCCGAATGTCTTAAACTCGCACAGTTTATCTGTAACATATATATTTAAGTAAATTTTCATATTTGATTATGGGGGTAACAAATAACACTCAAATTAGTCCCAAGTTCGACTTTTTCACTGTTTCTCACGACACGCATGGTAGATACCCGTCTTGAGAATTTACTTTGGTGTCGGTCAGTGGTTATCTCTAATGTTGGTAGCTTTGACGTGATATTTGCAACTGATAACGAACACCATCGATGGATCGATTTGCAGTATAGGAATAAGGATATAAAATATAATATATATCTATTAAAACTGATAATAGGCTTCTAGAAATGTAAACAAAGAATATTAGTTGATAGCTTAACAGGAACTGCTGGACGAACAGTAGGTAACGTTCACAATCTGACATTTTCAGCCTAAGTAAATATGTATTAAGAAAATATTAGTTTTTTTATAAAACTTTGTTTTGTTACAGGTAAATATTTTTATATTTATCAACGTTAGTTTTTTAATAAAGGATCTGCAATAGAAGCACGAAGGTAAGTACATTTTTCTTATATCAACAGATATTTTTGGATAAAATTTTCCCAGCTTAATACACTAGACTATAATGTAGCTATTGTAACATAAGAAATCTTGTTTCAAAATCGTAGTACAGATGTAGCTCGGAAAACAAACGGAGAGAGTTTCTAATCTGTTTGATTAATAAATCCATAACTTTCTATGGATTAATCTAATAAGAATTATCCTTTTTTGTTCTCTGTTTTAATCTCTAAAATATACAGCGTTTTAGAAATAACGAATTGTCTTCTCTAAGCAATTGTACCTACTATGTATATCGATGGCCTCATATCAATATGACGTTCAAATTATTTAATGGCAGATAAGTATCGTTTTAGTTATGTCTTACCTATAACCTGGACAGATGGGGTTGCTGAAAAAAGAACACAATTTAATTTAAAAGAAGAACAATAAAAATCTTTGTATTTCGTGTATTTTAATAAGTTTTGATTGGTTTCGAACATGATCAAACATCTCAGTTTTTATAATACAACATTTATTTTCTTCGCAATGAAAACGCAACGTTTGACCTCACATAGGATTTATTTAAATAGTTTATCTGGCTAATATTTATCGCAGAATGATTATTAAGTTTATTAATAAATGTATATGATAGATTAAACGTACTTACTATGATAAATCACAGGGGAAACTGTTAAAGGAGAAAAATAAGTCATAAGTTCCCATAGAAACACTTATATTTATCATTAAGTTTATTGTATCTAATGAATATTATATTTACCTGGGGTTACTGGTTCGTCGGATATCTCGTAACCTGCATTTAAAACATATATTATTATTGATGTATGTAGGATACCGGTTGACTGAGATCTCCCCTCATGTTAAATGACTCTTTTGACAAAGAATACGGCAAGTTTAGAAAAGGGTTAATATTCGAGTACAGTTATCGTTACTCGCTAATAGATGGTAGATAAACACTAGAAGATACCCTACCACCATACTGTTTTCTACATTGAAAGTTTAGGCTAATAGGGGCTTGTGTAGACGGCACCGCGGTCGAGCCGCCGCCGCTTGATTTGCCATATTACTGTACATTTATAGTGATACATTGCTAGCCACGAACATCATACGTGTAGGCATAATGAATATGATGAATTTAACTAAAAAAGGAGGTAGTGTTTGCTTACTATATATAAACAAATGGCTAAATAAAAGTAAGAAGTCAAATAGACGCTTATGGGTTCATCCTATTTTGACGCAAAGAGAACAACGTGGTGGATTCCATACACTTTATTAAGATCTACTAAAAGATTAGTGTAAATTTTGTGGATTATCTTCGGATGAATATAAAACCATTCACAAATTATTAGATATACCTATTATATGAAAACACTAACTTTTTTTAGTTAAACTCTACATGTTCATTATTCTTACACGTATAACAGTAATATAGCAATCATGCGGCTACGGCGCGGTGGCGGTGCGGTAGCGGCGCGGTGGTGGCGCCGCCTACATGAGCCCTTATTGTTTTTTTCAAACACATTTCCATTCATATCGCGTCTAAGTGTGACGCATCACCGCTCCCATAAAAATTTGTGAAAAGTAGGACTTACAGCAAGATTTCTTGGTGAAGCAGTTCACTTCTATAGTGATAAGACCGAGATCACGGGCTTCCGTACACACGCAGACTTGGCACTCATCCCAGGGATGCTGGAAAGTCTGTCTCGGTTGAAACGGTCTACATGATTCATCTGAAAATGTTTACATACGAACATGAAAAGTATCAAGTAATGCAACGCAATTGGCAATTACTAAACAATTATATGAAATTGAAGTAATATAGATCTGAAGAGATGGTTCTTTTTTCTCTTTTAAATTTCCAACGTTGTCACCTGCTTCTTTCACTTATCTAATATATCCGAACCACTTTTACTGAACTCCGATTTTGTCCTATGAATGGTGTTTACTACTTAATTTTTGTTATGGAAAATGTATGGATTTAAAATCCATAAATTATTTTAAAGTTTCGTCACAACCTTCCACATCTATTTTGTACTCCAACAAGGGTGGAGAGGTGAAAAATTGTTTCTTTGCGCGATAAATACAATAATTTTGAAGATAACGAGTCAGGGTTAGTATATGGTGTTTATACTATACTTACGAGGAGATGGTCCTGGCAGTGGACCTGGGCCGATGGGGCTCAAAGTTGTCACAGGGGGCCAGGGTACTGTTGCAAAAAGATAAAGTATTAGAGTTTTTATAAACATATTAATCAGGAAGCTCCAACTCCAAAATTAGTATTATTTCTTTGGATTCGAACAACAATAAAATATTGCAGATGATACAATAAATAACAGGTAATGTATTTGTTTTAAAAAAATCTATAGTTAGTTGTGTGTTCTTTTTTATATGTGTTATTGTGGTCAAATCTGACGTAGATTGGTATTGTCAAACTATGTGCACTAGACTATCCATTATATCAAAATTATAATATTTAGATCAAGTATTATACTGACAAGGTTCTGGTGTGACGATGATGTCTGGAAAATTAATAGGTTCAACAGGTATTGGCAGTAAAGGTTCCGGGACGATTAAATCTTCATGCGGTATCACTTCAGGAATTGTCACTGTTTCAGGCCCTGGAAATTTATTTAAAATGAATTTTCTGACTCATTGAAAAAGTATTTTCTTAAAATAAACGAGTTATGACTCATCGTAGAAACTCTAAATCTTTTGTAAATACCGGCGAGCTCGTTGATTGGTTTCGGAGACAAAACTGTCATTAATGGGCATTAGAGAAACTGTCAGTGTCCAGAGTTGTCAAGTTGTCGAAGTTTACGTTAAGTATAACATTTGCAGTAGGTTTCACTGTGTGTGAGAGATTACTTTCAGTTTTGATTTCAAATATTCATTTGAAGGTCCTTGAAAGCTTATATCTGCTCGTAAATTCTGCTTCTCATAATAATGTTAATCATTCTATATGTAACATAATATTATAACAGGTAATGTTACATGTTACGTCAATTGTGCTCACTATATACTCGCAACATCATATGAAAGACGAGCTGTGCCCGCGGCTCTTCTCGCGTGGATTACGAAATGCAGTCGATCCGTTATTTTAAACATAAAAAAACTTATTGTGGGTAATCCTTAGAAGATGAACGTACTCAATTACTGATTTATTGTAGGTGTGTTTTTAAAATCTACAACTATGTAGTACACATGGTTTTCTAGGCGTAAGCCTTTTATGCGTCACAGAAGCGTATTTTATCCGATCTGACCCACCATAATCGTTACTGCTTATTTCGTAAGTTACTTTACTCAACAAAATATATCCTATAACCTAGACAGATAACATAGCTATGAATTAATGAAAAAACTATGTAAATCGGATAGGTGGTTTTCGTGTGGCAAAAGCATAAACGGACAGAGAGACGTTGAGTTTTATAATATGTATGTAATAGAAAATATAGGTAATATTAAAATGATAATAATAGCTTTAAATCAATAAGTTAAATTATAATTTTACTTACTCCACTAATGCTTAGTCTAGTAATATTTTTGATGTCATAAATTAATTCAAATTATTACGGAAAACCGATGTATATTTATATTTTCTAGTATACTTAAATATTTATTACTCAATGATTAATTTTATTCCCATATTATCTAAACACTTCCAATTCTAAACAATTCCTTTTAAGGTAATTGAAGTTTATATTACTAAGTTACATGAGTAAGCTAAAATGACTAAAGGAACATGATTAGACTCACGGCAATCAGGATTCGTCATGCAAATGATTCTCGGCTCCAGGAGACCTAGCTGCGTTATTTCTTCCTCACATTTACAGAGCTTGCATTCGTCCATAGGATGTGGGAAGAGCACATTTTGCGGGAATTTCTCACACATCGGTACTGTGGGCGGCAACAAATGTTTTTATTAGACTGACTTCAGAAAATACTACCGTTGTTCTGTTACAAGAGGTAGGGCACAGAGAATTTTTTTTTGAGGATTTCTTTCTACTTGGAGCAGTCCGACTGGTGGAATATCTCCACTATTCTACAGAAGATCGCAGCCAAATAACCTTGTGTAGTGTTCCTTTGAAGAGTAGTATTGTGAATAAAAGACGTCCACAATATTTTAATGTGTGCTAAATTAATAGCGCTTGTTTTATTCTTGTTTCTTACAAAGTTACAGTAGTTCGTAGTAACAATGTGGTTTCTTAATAACGTTCTTGACTGTAGTTTGCTTGTAGATTCGCTGCTTGCTGTTGCTGGTGTTGTGGTGTTTCTCGAACTGATCGCAGTACTGCCGCCCTCTCCGCTATATTTAAGCTCGCCTTTTGCCTCGCAACCGGTAGTGCGATGGATTCCGTGCGGGGCGTCGCTCAGCCAATGAGCGCGCACGCCCTGTGTGCGCGCACTCGGCAGTACCATGAGTCACCATGCCAGATGTTCCGAGTCTGGCATGGTTCATCCTTACAACTAGTGAAATGTATACATTTAAACTTACAACTAGCTATATTCTTATTCTAATCGTTTTAAAATACACATATTCACACATATTCAGTTCATATTATATCTATTCCTAACACGTATTTATAAACCTTATTCCTAACACGTATTATTTCATTTACTTGTTCATTTTATACTATTAGACTATCGTTATTCGCTCGCCCCGCTCGCTGTCCGCAACAAGTAGGGTTTACAGAGCTCCCTGGAGGTAGGGGTTCAAGGTCGGCAACGCGCTTGTGATACCTATGGTGTTACTACCATTAGTTGGTAGTCACTTACCATTAGGCGGATCGTATGCTTGTTCGCCACTTTAGTTTTATAAAACAAAATCATACTTTATCAAAACCTACGTATCTAACTTTTACCATAACAAAAAACGTAATGGATTAGCTCATATTTTGATTCCAATACCAAATTATTTCTCATTAAATAATTATTTAACTAGGCATACAAACGACAAGGCAATTTTTAACACAAAAAAAAACCAATTGTAATGACTTTGGGGAGTTTTCCGATGTATCTTCGAAGTTAAAGGGCCAATGCGATTGAAATTAAAATGGGCCACCCTTGAGGTATCCTATTTCCAACGAAACAATGAATCATCCAATTCGGTTCATAAACAAAAAAGATATTCCTGAACATCCATAAAAAGAAAACAAATATACCTTCGTTTTTTTTAAATCTGTTAAATAGTTATTTGTATTTTCATTTATTTTGTGTGCTATAAAATAAACAAGTATAAAAAAAATCATAATATAATATATATAAATAACTTACGTGGCGTTGGTAATTCATCCGGGATAGTTGCTGAAAATTAATCATTATAAGTAAATCTCCTGTCTAAGAGTGTACACCTAAAATTAAGATAAGTTTGATTTTTGATTAAACTATATGAAACAATGGAATTTATATATTAACACTGGCATTATTAAACGCGTCCAAATCGTATTGATTAAATGATTTCAATTACTTAATATTTGTATAATAAATAAGCTAATTAAATTTAAATGAAAACTTACGCAGTAAGGGTGCGTCTGGGGGTAAAACTGTAATTAAAGAAAAATTAATATTATTCTAGCTACGATTAACAAGGCACGAAATTACAAACATGTTCAAATATTGTCTAAAGAGATTAAATTTATTCAACTCTGTACCTATATGTTGGTAAAGAAATTGTTGTTGTGAAATGCTTTATTCTTTTGAAGTTCTAACATATTATTTTACTGACATAGATCTCGCAGCAAAAAGTATATTAATTATAATCTTTAAATTTGTTATTTGTTTTTGCTTATTTATTAAACCGAAATGAAATTTTTATGTTATTTTAGTGAATGCAATGTTATGTTGGCATTTGTAACAAGTTTTTTTTGAAGTTAAGATTTATAACAATAAATCGGGCAAAACTTACCTATTTAATAAATCGTTCATTTGATTGTTTCGGGGGAATTGAAAATCTTAATTTTATATTTATACATGAAACTATACAGGGCTTCTGTATATGTTATTACAAATTATCTGAAAAATTATCAATTTCATATAATGTTATTCCAAAAATATAATAAACACTCACCACAATCTGGATTCACTGTACAATCGATTTGAGCTTCCATGACTCCATAATTGTTTAGTACTTCCTTACAAATGCAGACCTGGCATGGGTTCAGAGGGTTCTCGAATGATTGCCAACTCGGTAGAGGACTGCATGTGATTTCTGGAAACGCACGACTATTACAACTAATTTTATTTGAGGAAAACTATTTTATTTTATTTATTGATATCAAGCAAAATGGCTGCGATGTAACCATTATTAGTGCAGTTTGGTCCGCTGAATGACTTTACCAAAAAAAATGTTATGCCATTAAAGGAAATAGTTGACTATTGTGTGATGAAATTATATCCACATGTTTGTACAGTTAAATCGATATTCATCTAGTTTACCAATTTTTCTTTTAACTTAATCTACCATGCTTTCTGTTTTCAGAGTATTGAGATATAGATGCTTCATTTAAGAGTTACTTTGAAGTGTTAACTTGATAAAAATATTTTAAATTTAGGTTTATATCCATCACGTTCGTTCACGTCAATATACAGTTGTTTATACATGTAATACATGAGAGATAGGAGTTTAAACTAGTCAAGTAAATATAAACCATAACACATAGCAGAAATCAAATAATCTTTGAGGCAAAAATTATCCTTACCAAGCTGCGGTATTATCTCGGTAGTTGTCGGATCTGGTACTATGATAGGTTCCAAAATAAGTGCCTTGCATCCGTCGCAACGAGTGCATACTGCTGTGAGGACACTAGCCTGTGTGACGCACGCACACACCAAACACTCATACACTGGTGACCATACGTTGTACATCTCTCCTTCACTCGTACAAACAATCGCTCTCTCCATACCTAAAAGTATCTTGATTTAAATATATTTCTGCACAATGCTCGATCTGCGAAACTTATTTACATGAACCACTTCATAATGGTTACTAAAATGTTCCATTGAGCATTAGTGTAATTATTAAGCTAACCGGAGAAATACTAAAACTATATATAATATATGGCCTGGTGTATAATTTTTCCCAAAAATTTTACAGTTGGATATAAATGATGATTATTAACACACCAAATAGTCAGCCCCAAGAAAAACTTTGTTATAAAAAGATAATGATATAAGCTGCTGACTAAAGATTTCTCGCAGAAACTTAATTATAAATAAAACATTCCAGACACGTAACTCCCGTAGAGTTCAGAGCAGCGATTGAAGTAATTATATTTGACTTTACTTATTGATTCCTATATTTTCAAAAGCCGGTATAATTAAGAACTTACCAGATATTAAATGTGGCATGATATATTCATGAGAAGGTATCAACATTGAATATCCCGCTGAAATTTGAACATAATAGTTAACATACAAATATATACACATACACTTTAATAAGCCTTCGAAATTAATTGAATACCTGGGCGAGCAACGGTTGTACCTAGCGCATTTACAAATTACCCAACAAAACCACATGTTTATTAAAACAAACATTTATTGTAAAATATTGAATTGTATTTTATTACAAGATTATATGAACTTACTGGCAGCGCCGGACAACGACTGAGCGTTTGCTATTGCTGATCCTTGACCGCTTAACTCGGACTGTGCTTCTGCAGACGCTTTCGCACTTTGTCCTTGACCACGTGGTAGCAGTCCAGTGTTCCCATAACCACCCGAAAAGGCTTCTGTCTGCGCCTGAGCATTGTTTAAGCCGTACGGATATAAATACGGTTTATTTTTTACATAAATCCCTGGTCCGTTGTTAGCGATTGCTTGTGCCTCTGCATGGGACGATCCTGATGATACTGGAACATTTCCTGGCCGGTAAGTATTCAGTCCTGGACTGTATCCACCTCCGTCACCATTCATAAGAGCCTGTGCTTCTGCGGACGATTGAGTAGAACTTGGCTTTAAATATTCTGGATAGCCAGTCGCTGATATATATGGATTTATACCAGAGTTATAGTTATTCACATCGGTTAAAGCCTGGGCTTCGGCCTGAGTTATCGATAAACCTGGATTCAGTGACATTTGTTGATACCCATTATTTCCTTGACTGTATCCAGCCCCGCCGGCATTGAGGAATGCTTGAGCTTCAGCTAAAGACTGAGCGGAGTTTTGTTTCACGTTTACTGGGTATCCTATTTGATATGGATTAAACCCTGATGGTTTTCCTGGCATATATATGTCAAATCCTGGATTATAATTATTTATATCAGCGTTGACAAAATTTTGTACTTTAGCTTGCGCTTGAGCAGAGTCTGGTAAACTATGAAAATTCATAGGATATTGGTTACCTTGATAAGAAGGATTTAGATGCATATTGTTTTGGGATATTTCATAAGCGTTTAGCAAAGCTTGAGCCTCTGCCTGTGAAGAACTCGATCCATAGTTGTAATTTGATGGCAAATTATGGTAATAATATCCTCCGTTATTAGTTTGAGAGTGAGCTTCAGCTAGCGCCTGGGAAGATGATCCTGAATTGTAAGGACTAAATTGAACACCTGGATTCAAACCGTCATACATATTATTGATACCATTTATTTGGGCTACGGTCTCTGCTTTCGTTTTAGTAGAACCTGATCCTCGTAACCCAGGTCCCAATAAATTCAGTTCTTTCAAGCCATAAGGATTTATGTATTGTTCAGAACCCACGTTTGATTGAGCTGAAGCTTGGGCTGAGGTGGAGCCATAACCTCCTGATGATGCTGAAGATTGTACTAAGGATGAACCTGAATTTGCATCTGAGTATGATTCGCCTTTAGCGTACCCTGAAAACAGAAATTCTTCAGTACTATACTGTATAGTATAGACAGTGGTATCAATATTTTAAATTTTATGGTATGTTGATCTATCAGGTACATAAACTTTATATGTATAGTAAAAGTAAAAACCTTACCTCCATCACTGTTTGCGAAGCTCTCTGCATGAGCTCCGGATTTTGATTCATCCTCTACTGAAATAGCTGGAGCTGAGAATTATTTTTTAATTTTTTTTTTAAATCTGATACATTCTTTATATCCCCCTAATAATAATAAATAATATCAGCTTGTAAGTGTCTTACTGCTAGGAAAAAGCATCTTCTCAAGGGTAGAACGCCGAGAAATAAACACTTCTATATTTATTCCACAATCAGTGGTAAAACAAGAACATTTCTCAAGCATTTAAGTTTCCTCAAGATGTTTTTCTTCACTATCAGCCGAAAGTATTACCAGTTTGAATCAGTAAATGTAAGCGAATTATGATAAATTCGCTGGTACATGCCGGGGTTCGAACCTACGGACATCAAATCGATGTTCTGCTCATCTCAACAACTCGACCACCACGACCTACAGCTTATCCAAATTGATAAATACGAATCTACTAAATTAGAGTCCAGCATAAGAGCGCACAATTATTAAATTCTCCAAAATTAATCAATCTTAGTAAGTTAATGTAATAATTTTTTTAATATTTTTTTTTTATAATATCTATCAGAGATAATTGTCGTTTACGGGGATGGAGCTCTGGCCAAAATTTTCTAAAAATTGTAGTTATAATGCTTTTTCTACAAAAAGAAAAAACTCTGTCATTTAGTCATAAAATAATATACGTAGTGGTAAAACTATCTTATTTGATAAAAATACCTATATGAAATTAATTGAAGTGATCTAATTAGTACTTTACCAGATTTGAGATCTTCGGAGCTGACTGACTCTTGAGCTTTGCATATAGTAAAAACGAAGGCAAAGAAGCAGACGCTTCGAAGTCTGCTCATTTTTGATCACTTCACTCGGAAGGTCCTATAGTCCTATAAATACGTGTCTGTAGATACCACATGTAAGACTTAATAATATTACTTGAATCACAAACATGCCTCTTATATCCGTGGCTTGAACGACCGTGTCAATAGGGATTTTGATAAAATCATTTCTTGATTTAGTACTTTTTGATTGTCAGCGTGATGAATTTGATTGAATGATTTAGTGCTGTGACTGGATTTAATATACTAGACGTTTAGGATTATACGTTTTGAAGGTACACCAGGCAAATTAACAGAAAATTACTTGAATGTGCCACGTGACGTTCCTTTAAAACAAATTAATATTTAAGTTAATTAATCTTAAAATGTAGTTAGTGATTATGGAAATTATTCTATTTAATATCCATAGCAAATTAATAAAGCAAAACGTTCTTCTGTTATTTCCAGGGACACACATACTAACAACACGTGGTTAGGAATATTAATCTATAATATAATAAAGCGGAAAAGTATTTTTTTTTTGTTTAAACATGTTAATCTCTGGAACTAACAGTCTGATTAGAAAAATATTTTTTTTATATGATAACCAGACTCTCGAGAAATAGTATAGGCTAACATTATTACGCTACTGTTCCCAGCTAACCTTAAATATTGATTTTTGTTACGTGAGTCGGAAATCGAAACCCTCGCGAACTGCTTTATCCGCGTGCGCTGGCTTAATGGTTAACGTTACGTAAATATTAGGTCTTTACCTATGAAATTGCCGTTTTGTATGAAAAAATTTAAACGAATGTTTTTCATGTATTTTTTATTTGTATTAATCGAAGTAATCACCCATGCAATCAGTGCATCTTTGCCAGTGCAATGGCAGTTTATTGATGCCCTTCATAAAGAAATCAGCTGGACGGGAGGCAACAAATTCTTCAAAGGCATTTTGTACTGCCTCTCGGGTATTGAATTTTTTCCCCGCCAAGGAGTTATCCAAATTCTGGAAAAAGTAGTAGTCTGTAGGCGCAAGGTCTGGTGAGTAGGGCGGATGACGGAGAACTTTCAACCGCAGTTCTTGCAACTTGGAGACCGTCTGCTGTGCAGTATGAGGTCGCGCGTTGTCGTGCAGGAGCAGCGGAGACGAGCGATTGACCAATGCTGGTTCGAGATGTGCCAGCTTCTCCATCATTGTGTTCAGTTCTTCACAGTACACATCTGCAGTAATGCTCACCCCGTTTGGTAAGAAGCTGTGATGAATCACACCGGCGCTAGACCACCAAACAGTGACCATCACTTTTCTAGGGGTAAGTTTTCGTTTAGGGCATTGTTTAGGTGCTGAACCAGAATCCAACCAACTTGCTGAGCGCTTGCGGTTATCAAACAGAATCCATTTTTCATCGCAGGTAACAATGCGGTTCAAAATTCCTTCATTTGTGTGTCTGTTGAGCAGTACAAGGCACGTCTCGACGCGTATTTCGCGCTGGCGATCATTGAGTTCGTGGAGCACCCATTTGTCAAGGTTTTTTAAGTTGCCAATTTGACGCAAATGAACCAATATTGTTTTGACGCTAACGTCGAAAGCTGCTGCTAATTCAGCCGTAGATTGTGTATCATCAGCTTCCACAATCGATTTTAATTCGTCATTTTCGACCAAAGTCTTCGGAAGACCGCGAGGTTCATTTTTCAGGTCCAAATTCCCAGAACGGAAGCAAGCAACCAATAACAGGTGGTGCGTTGGTTTGTAGTGTTAGCTCCGTAAACGTCGTTGATGTTGCGTGCCGCTTGTGCCGCGTTGCTGCCACGACGGTACTCATATTCCATAATTACTCGAATTTTTAACGTATCCATGATGACAAAAAAGATTGAAATGCGATGAAAATGTAACACTAATCAATAAACAAATGACTACTTTTGGAAAAAGAATTCCATGTTTTTAAAATAAAATTAATTTGAAATTAGAATTCTTAGCCAAACAAAAATTATTTTGATTTGAAATGGCCTGTACTGCAGAACGGCAATTTCATAGGTAAAGACCTATTATCTACAAAACTACTGGCCATTAGTATATATAAAAAAGTCAGCGATAGCATATATCTATCTCTTATAAATGAGCCACAATAAGGTATTTTGCAATTATTTTTTTGTTGAAGACTAAAAAGACAATTTATGAAGATAAACTTCGTCTTTTACAGCATGTTATTTGGACGCATAGTTTGAGAGATAATACAAAATTAAAATAATTCAACATTCGGTTCGGGTCTATATCTATTAGTAGTAATGGCGCGAACGATCCGTGCGATGCCGCGATGGGTCCATCTGGCCGCTCGATAAAAATATTGTCTATAGTGAAGTATTATAAATCATCTATAAGTGATTTCTTGTAATTAACCATAATTTGTAAAATTTCTAATGTTGAGGATCTTGATAACTATTTTCTGTACTTACTACTATGTTGAGTAATATTACATTTAGTTTAGGGGCATAATTATTCATTAAACCCATAAATAAGTTTAAATAGTAATGTTATTGTTGAATGAAATCTAACTTTCGGTTTGGTATTAGTAATACAGAAATTTAGTTAGTTAAAGACATAAATCCCACTAAATGTTTTATTGTAAAAATATACAAGTCTGAAGTGCGTTTTATTATTTTGTAATGCTCAATAAACACTTATTGATAAAATCCATTGTCCTCGCCGTGCTGTCGTGAGATCTTTAGAAACTAGTTGCGGAAACTGTAAAGAGGAATTAAAAATAGAGATAATTATTATTGTCACTGTTTTCATCTGAAGACATGAATATAATATCCAGATTCTGTATAAGAACTAATCTGCATCCAATGGTCTGGGTCTCATACCGCTACGATGAAAATAATCTAATTAGCCGTAATATTTTTGAAAAGTTTACAGGTTCAAATTGCTGCAATTCTCGTAAAAAAATTGTGTTTTTTGTGCTATTGTACTTACAGCAAAAGTGCAGTTTGTATTTTGCGCCTGATATTACTTACAGCATTCTCGTGTAATGCAAATATAACATAACTAACTTTAAGCATTTTATTTGTACAAAAAATCAAACATTTTCATAAATTAAAACAATACATTGGTAACAGTAAGGTCAGTATGTTTTTAAATAGCTCCTGACATATTTTTAATGTTACATAATTGTTAAAATATTTCCAGTAAAGCATTATATACATCTGGAAATATGTTTATGGAAATTAGCTATCTCCATAGAAATCAATAAAGTAAGTACATAAGACGTTCTTCAGTTCTTTAAATGAAAAGTCTAATACTGTAAGTAGTAAAAAACTTACTTCTCTGATCTTTCGGAAATAATAATTAATATTCGGAACTAATAATCGGAATATTATTTTAACTAAAACGTGTACGAAAATCAGTTTTATGTCAGTTGTATTTTTTATGTGTAATTAAAAAGTAATAATTTTATTCTCATTTAAAAACGGTTTCTTTGGCTCTGTTGAAAGTTAGGTTTTGACTACTTACGCCAAATACGTCTTTTTGCATCGATACGATGATTAATATCTTCGAGCAAATTTTTACCATCATGTTGATGGTGAAATGCTAGCTTAATGTTACACAGAAATAAAAAAGTAATAGTTTGTGTGATATTTACAATGTACAATTATTTTTAATAAATAACATTAGTGCTATATCGCAGTGTTTTCTTTTATTGATGGAGATTAAAAAAGACCGGGTGTCCAATATATCTGAGGATCTGATATCAACGAGGATATTTAATCATGTGTCATTTTCTAGAAATTCAAGCCCAGTTAGATAAATATAATCCAGCAAAATATCGAATGTACGTTGCCTGGTCGCTTAACAGTAGAAAAAAGTGCCCTATATCGTATATATATATTATATAGATATAATAAAAAATTTATGACAAATCTAATTAACATCCTTCCAGTCGTTATTGATATTCGTATTATTTGATTGTTACTGATAGACAAAGATTCAAAGAAACGTACTTTCATATTTATAATATATCCAATTATATACATATATCTAATATATGAAATTTTGCATACTAAAATACTCACTCAATTATTTGATTTAGTTGCGATCTTTTTCATCTAATTTATTTTTATGCACAAGGGTGTCAGCTAAACTCCTTTTCTGCCTTTCATCTGGGTTTCCGTCCCGGAGAAGGGACATAAGAGAAGGAATATTACCCCAACCTAATCCGGTGTTACTGTTTGCTTGAGCTTTTGCCAAAGCATCAGCGTTAGATGCTCCTCCATATCCACCCAAAGTATTGCTTTGAGCTTGCGCTTGCGCCATTCCATCACCTCCAGGCCGGCCACCAAGACCGCCTAAAGATTGAGTCTGCGCTTGTGCCAAGGCATCGGCACCAGACCATACTCCAAGACCTCCTAAACTTTGTGTCTGCGCTTGAGCCATGGCATCGACCCCAGACCATTTACCTAAACCTCCATAACCGCCAGATTGAGCATTCGCCATAGCATCAGACCATCCACCGTGACCTCCATAAGCACCAGTCTGAGTATTTGCCAAAGCATCAGCATTAGACCACCCTCCAAGGCCTCCTAAACTTTGTGTCTGTGCTTGAGCTAACGAATCAGTCCCAGACCATCCACCTAAACCTCCATAAGCGCCAGTTTGAGCATTTGCCATAGCGTCAGACCATCCTCTGTGACTTCCCAAACTTTGTGTCTGTGCTTGAGCTAATGTGTCAGCCTCAGACCATCCGCCTAAACCGCCATAAGAGCCAGTATGAGTATTTGCCATAGTATCAGCATTGGACCAACCTCCAAAACCTCCAAAACTTTGCGCCTGCGCTTGAGCCATCGAATCAGCACCAGATAATCCTCCGTGGCCTCCCAAGCTTTGTGTCTGTGGCTTGAGCCATGCTCATTCCAGACCATCAGCCTACCTCTAGAGCCAGTATGAGTTTTGCCATGATCAGCAGTGGACCACCTCCAACTCCAATACTTTGTGTCTGTGCTTGAGCAATCGAATCAGCTCCAGACCATCCTCCGTGACCTCCTAAACTTTGTGATTGTGCTTGTGCTAATGCATCAGTCCCAGACCATCCGCCTAAACCTCCATAAGCGCCAGTGTGAGCATTTGCCAAAGCATCAGCATTAGACCAACCTCCGGAACCTCCTAAACTTTGAGTCTGCGCTTGAGTCATCGAATCAGCCCCAGACCACCCTCCGTGACCTCCATAGCGCCAGTGTCTGAGCTTGAGCCAAGACATCAGCATCCAGACCATCCTCCGTGACCTCCTAAACTTTGTGACTGTGCTTGTGCCAATGCATCATTCCCAGACCATCCGCCTAAACCTCCATAAGCTGCCATGTCTGAGCATTGAGCAACGAATCAGCATTAGACCATCCTCCGGGACCTCCTAAGCTTTGCGTTTGTGCTTGAGCTATTGAATCAGCCCCAGACCATCCACCTAAACCTCCATAAGCGCCAGTTTGAGCATTGGCTAAAGCATCAGCATTAGACCATCCTCCGGGACCTCCTAAGCTTTGCGTTTGTGCTTGAGCTATTGAATCAGCCCCAGACCATCCACCTAAACCTCCATAAGCGCCAGTATGAGCATTTGCCTTAGCATCAGCATTAGACCATCCTCCTAGACCTGAAGTTTGAGTATTAGCTATAGCGTTAGCTTTAGATAGTCCATCGTAGTGTAATCTACCGTAGTTAGCTATGTTATCGCCCGCTGCGGAAGAATCTGTCAGTGAAAAAATAATGTTTTATGACAATTCTTATCATTAGATTATGTTATTACCATTACTAAATGGTAAAGCGGAAATGCATCTATGGGAATTAAAAAGTTTTATTATACAATTTCTTTAATAAATTCAAGGTTTCATGAATATAAAAATCCTTTGATTACATAATAATATATTGTTATATTCTACATACCAGTGCACGATTTATCCAACTGAGACTCTAAATAGACGTAGTTGTATTTGATCTTGCAAATGTAAATTCGACACTGATCTCCTGGCAGGCGGAACGGTCTCATTGGAGAATAGTTTCTGCAGATAGGAGCTGAAAATTTTGTATAATATAGTTCTAATATTTGTCATATAAATGGTCCATAAATGATACCATCTATAAAATAATTGTGTAAACTTCTTCAATATTTAGTGATCTGTCTTTATCAAAATATTATACGCTTGATTTTGATATCTACTACCTAAATTACTTACAGAAACTCATCTCGAACTACTTTTTAGTGTCTACGAAGAATAAATACAAAATTATAGTAATCAAATCTTAGGCCTTGCCAATTACCACTCGGAGCTGTGAACACACTTTAAAGATTTATTCAAATCTTAACATATTAATCACTGAAATTTTTTTAAGCTTATATTATTATGAAAATTTAAACAACTTACCTAAATAATTGATGACATTAACTGGATAATATTTGGAATCTGAGAAAAGTACAAGTTATTGTTAAGAAAATACAGTGGTTTATCTAGCAAACACAGAAAACAGTACATTGGAGACCGTAAACTTGAACTCTTCATCATAAAACTATAATAGGCATTTATATAATAGGCTTTTACACATAAAAATGATTCTAAACTCTCCAATTCATATTGCGAAAGCAAGATGATACTAATACGTAGGTTAATTCGTGTTTGGATTATTACAAATATCCAAAATGGAAGTAGCATCTAAATAGTCTTTCTAAGTAAGAAATAGATTGCTCAGTGAGGAATTCAAATTTTTCTATGCTCTCATGGATATCGTATATGTTTTTAAACGATTTTGCACCTGTTACAACACGATTAAAAAGATAGAGAAAATCCTGTTCCCAAAATATATCGAAGCAACTACAAACTTCTCAGCACTTCGAAATAATGTTCGCGTTGTAAACAACCGCGGCGCATGTTTGTATAAGCATCTCAGTTTACACTTATCGCCTCGATTACGTCATCGAGTAGGCATAGAAACTAAACGTCAAGAAAGTTAGCGGCGATTCACGATTTTTCTGCGATCGTTTAGTGTGGGTATTTAAGCGTCTCAGACGCGGCGCTCAGGCAGTTTAGTACAGTTTTGAATTACAAAGCGATAAAAAGGAAACGAAACCACAGTGTAATAAATAACACTGTTGTAAGTTCCTGTAATTTGTAACTGTGGAATTGAAATAAATCTTCTTCACGTCAATCATCGGCCTTTTTAATACCCACGGGTGCAACACATCATTTATAAACGACTTGTCAAAAATTGAAGTAACTACAATTGGATTTTGATTAAAAAAGTATGATTATTCATTTTTTAAAGGCTTTTTTTTTGTCTTGTATTGTTGTATGGATCTTTCAAAGTTTTTGCCATAATTATCATCCATTACGTAAAAATTATAACCATGTACGAAGTCATCTGATTTTAATAAAACTTCGTATATATTTCCGTAATATAAGATATCGAAGGTAACAAAATAAATAGAAAATAACTCACCAGCAATCGGAACTGGAATTGGTATGTAATTGTTCACTCGAACTGGAACTGCTGTCGGTCGGGACGGTACAGGAAAAGGCACAGGTATTTCTCTCTGCGGCCCCGGAATCAACTCGGGCACTGGGTAGGGCACTTTAATGAACTGCGGTGGTGAAGGGACTGGATAAGGTCTGTCTACTGCTACTGGGTACGGAACACGTTTTTCTACCTGTACCGGAAAAGGCACAGAGGGTCCCGGAACGACGATTTTCTCGGGCGGAGACGGTACCGGCACTGGAACGGGAACAAGTACCCTTTTTCCGGGCACGGGAAAAGGTACAGGGTACGGGCGAGGCGGGCCTGGTATTATTATTGGAGGTGGACCTGGTATATGAAACATTAGAGAGAAACAATTGTTGTTACATTATAATATTAATATATACCAATCTAGATTTATCCCCATTTGGACCTGAAGTTGTCAGCGATAAATTTAAATTTGAAAAATCAAATAGTGTCAATAATAAGCAAGTTGGTGTCCACCTTTTACAGTGTTCCTTTTGAAGGAAATGTATAGAAACACTGGTGAAATTAGACACGATAAACTGTCTGGTGGCGTTTTATCATACAGGGAGCAATACTAATAAACGTTACTGTGCTGATCGAGATATACTTACATCCGGGGATAATTTGTGGTAGCGGCATTGGCTCGGGTATCGGTGGAAACGCAGGTGAAGGAACTGAAATGTCTTTACCCTTTAAACATGTTCATACATCTACTGTTGTTAGATATGCTTATTATTATTTGAAAGAGATCTCTGTAATGAAACCGCGATAGTGGAAATCCATTTACGGTTGAAGCTTCCAAATCTTTCTCTTCTCCTTCTTAATATAAATGAACTTCTATCTAGCTGGTTAGTGTTATGTAGTTTAGATTATTAACTGACTAGCGATATCACGATGCTCAACATCTCAAAATTTTGCAAAATTCATTTAAAATAATAGAATGAATCAGAGATTTTAGTACAAGGTCCTACGTATTTCGTGTTAATTGCAAAACTATAAGCAAAATGCACAATAGTAATATCTGAAGTATTCAATAAACATAAAGTTTTTATACTATGCTTGAATACTTTAAGTAGTATCTTTTCCAAGGACAAACCAACTTTGAACTTTGATTTTGTTTATTACAGCATCTATATTAATATGTCTGTAGTTCTCTCTGTACATTTAATATTTTGTCCAAAATTTCCGATAGGCATACTATATGAAAGGTACTGATCACGAATATATCATTAAATTTTTTTGTCTGTCTGTCTGTCTGTTTGTTAGTCCGAATTTAAATCAAAAACAGCTTGACTGATTCTTATGAAATTATGTACACGGGATGCTTATGTAATTGGTCAATTGGCAGGGTGTAAGAAATTTCACTATTACTTTTAGAAATTGTAAAAAAACTCCAAACAAAAATATTTTCGTTAATTCTTGACCGATTTTGATGAAATTTTGTATACGGGAAGTATACGTCTTGTCCTGAATAATTTAAAATCTTATTATTCTTTAACGAATTTTTTATAATTTTCTTTTACACAGGAAGTATAAGTAATTGGAAGTATTGTACAGTAATTGATGGGCATGGGGATGACTATAACAATTGTCAATATTTCTTCCAGAAATTGTAAAAAAGAAGTTCACAAAATTTAATTTTCATCAATTATCAACCGATTCTGATCAAATTTTGCAGAGGGAAGCATACATCATACCATAGTTGAGATGTTACAAGAATACCTTTAACAATACATTAGAAATCGTAGAATAGAATACCAATTATCAACCAATTTTGATGAAATTGAACACGGGAGATACATGTCATTTCTCAATTGATACGGCGGCATATGATATTGTCAACAATATGCGTTAAAAATAAAATTATGGGATGTAAATAACCACTAACAAATGGCTCACTAATTCAAAATGCATTGGGAGCTGGTCATAAAAAATAAATGCTTAATGGTATGTGGTGGTAACTTTTAGGGTAGCTTATACGGTAAAATTAAAAAAATAAATATAACATACCCTGTGGAAGCAACGGGTAGACCGGCAAATCGGGTATCAATGCTGCAAACAATGTCATCGGTATTCAAGCCAATCTATTAGTATTATAAATTGTGACGCTTTCAATACTATGAAACTCAAAACGTTTATCGGTAATAAAAATCATCAGTTTAAGGCATATAAGTCTATCGAAGGAACATTCCACAAAGTTATCAAACTACTACTTTAAAACAGACAAAGAAACGGTAGTCTTGCTTTCGCAGTATTTGGTTTAGAGTTGGATAAATATATTGAATAGTTAGTTACCTGGACAATTCTTACAAGGTGCGCATTTGGGATATAGCAACCCGTCCGCAACAGACGTAAAACATCCACAGATTAAACAAGCATCACCAGACCTCTGGTAGAACATGTCGCCCTCTTGCTGGCACGAATCTTGAACATCATAACCTAAAATATTTAAAGCAAATTATACTTTAACGTTGTCGGCAATCGGTACAATTCCATCAGCTATTCGATCATACTGTTGCCAAGTATCAGATTTGCCCCCTCTCTTTATTTTAGGCTTAGTCGATTGAGCGACTATGTTGCCTGTGTAATTTAAACTGTACAAGAAAATTTCCAAACAACATAAAAACTATTATTAACAACTATTTAACTTAATTTTAAATAGCTCCCTTGCAAAAGAAGACGAAGGGTCGGCCAAAATGGAATTATATATACCAATGTGGAACGAAGCAGAAGCATTAAGTTTAGACCTAGTGGATTCACTCCGAACACACTTCACCAGAATGTGGTGCACATCATCTTTGAGTCCGCAAGTCGGACACATTGGAGATGGCGCTTTACGCATCATAAATGCGAATTTTTTCGATGGGATGTGTCCCGAGCGTAATCTCATTCCTGTTATGGCTTCTTGCAGATTAATTGTGATATTATCTATCCAAGGTGACTTTATACGATGCTGTTGTATCGCTTTGTACTATATTCCTTTCGATCTAGAGCGTTCGTCGAAGTATTTCTTTCCAGTAAAAATAGCAGTTATTTTTTAACATGTAACATAAATCAAAATGTGTTGGTAATAATTGAATTGGAATACTGTCGGAAGATCCTTGCCTAGCTAAGAGGTCAGCTCTTTCAATCCCGGCTATGTTTATATGAGATGGTATCCACTGCATAAAGTTTATAAAGAAATCTATACGTACCGTACGGCGATGGGGGCATCAGTAGATCGGGGTTGAAAAATCGCGACTCGTCATCATCTTTCACTGCCACTGTGATGGAGAAATTCAATATTATAATCCCTTTTTCTTGTCATATATATAAACGTATTACAATAAACTTTTTAAATATGTAATTTAGGCTCAGGGAAATAAACGCAGTCCGTCTTTTAACTGGTGCATCCTGACAACAAGAACCTTTTTCAAATAGCGTTCTCGAGATAGTCAAACTACATCGGAATTCTGTAGCTAGGTTATATAGCACTAGGTATAGGCTAGGTTAGCCTTGAAATAAATAAGCTACATCGATGTCTTTGACAATTATCTCCTAGTTCATTGTTCCGTAGCATGTATTACATTTGTGATACAACTCGTACTTTCTACACCCCCTTATTAATACAGATACCGCTTGATATTATTATTATTAGCTAGGCTGCATAAGTGGTGGCTGGATGTGTGGTGGTATGCACTGTTTTTTGTATGGTTGATCACAAAATAATCAAAGACAGAGAGAGATGGAAAGAATACAATTATTGTCAGAAATTATACAAGAAACAAACGGGAATATAGTTCAATTTCAATCCATTTCCTACCACAAATATTGCTGAGGAACTATTTGAGATCAGTCACTGATAAGTTGGTAGTTTTGTTGGGTTAATTCTAACGAATCGCATATCTTACTTGTTGTCAATCGCACTGTTAAAACTAAAACACAACACAACAGTGCAAGCATTATTCCTTTGTGGGAGAAATAATGCAGCGATTTTAGTGATCTTTGTAAAAGGTATATTAGGAAGTCTAGTATAACATAACATACCATACCATCACGCTTGTATCCCAGAAGGGTTAAGCAGAGGTGAACCAATGTACACTCATAGTTCACCGTGTATGTTTTTAAGTCCCATGTAATAGGTGGCGAGTCTATTGCAATTAATCGGGCACAAAGCCAAACTCCGAGCTGCTACTGAGAATTTCATAGAAAAACCCAATAACACTTTGCTCGACCTGGGAATCGAAATCAGGACCTCGAGCATAGCAGTCGCGCTTACGACCACTAGGCTAATGAGGAAGTCTAGTATAATGTTAGCTATGTCACCCAAACATCCTCAATCGTTCATATAGGTAGTTGCTGAAATTGTTTCTATAGCGTCGGTTTAGAACCATGCACATGTTGAAAAGCCTCTCACTATCAAAAGCTTACGAGCGTCGCGGTTTGGGATCAGCAGGTGCATCCAGTTTACCAGATGAAGGATTGTAAAAACCTTTAAAAAAATCAAAAGAACAGTACTCACCGTCAGGCCGTCCTAAGACGCCGACAGCAAACAAACAGAGTAATAATACTTGTTTCACCATCGTCGTTGTTTGACCACGGACCCGCTAATGAGGCAGTAGACCTCACCGAAGATGTCGCGTTCGGTCCCGCTACATTGTTATATAGGAGTTTCTCTTGTAACGCGTTGAAAACCATATGAAATCGATTTACATTTTCAATATTAAGAATTTCATTTAATCACATAAATATGTATTTAATGAAGCGTGGTAAGTTAATCAGTTTCTGGTAAGTACATAATATATTTCAACAAGATATAACTGTATACGATATTGCTTAATATTACACCTTTTGAAGTTGAAAGTTGCGATTTAAATTTATGAAACGAAACAGCAACACTAAAAAGAGACAAACATACATTTATAGGATTTAGCCTCCGAAAGAATGAGATAAAATACATTATACATCCTATTATTTACGAAACCTTGGAAAAGGGTGTCATAGCCAGCGTGGTGTGTTGTTCAAGTGTACCGTATGTGTAAATCTGTTTTATTTTTTTGGAGGTTACTGCATTATGTTACTGTTCATGTTTACTGTACACATGATTTTTATTTTTATTTGTCTTAGAACACAATTCCACACGTGGCGGTCAAATTTCGATGTGGTAGTTTCTAACAACAGAGCAGTTCTACGTAACACTAGATAATTAACAACCAGACTGAATTACTGTATATAGAGTTTTACACGCAAAATAGAACTTTCTTTTCGCAGATCATAAATTTAAAGTAAATTAAGATAAAATAAACGTTATACGTACTAGGAGGGACAACTGTCGGAACAAGCCGCTGCGCGCCGCGCCTCGACGCTCTGCCCTGCCACAGGAAACGTATTCTGCTAATAATGACGTTCGGAGGCGACATCTACCTGCCAAATACGTCGCTTTCAAACATCAGTATTTTTATCTCTACGAAATTTTATTTCAATTCAAAAAAGTGAACAATGCGCGCCCGATCCGTCGTGAAAAGTTATCTAACTCGTAGCAAACAAGTAGGAATTTGTAGAAACTTTCCTCGGTACAATTCTATTTTAATAATTTTAAAAAGTCCCCTGATCGTAAGTAGGCAATGGGAACGTGAATTTTATCACAGCTCCACTGTATGTACATCACCAGAAAGAGTGAACAAGATGTGTGAGAATTTAGAATTACGATTTATTTCGTCTTTCATCATATTGGTTACAGAAAACCGTAGTGTTTGCCATAGATGTATATAGTGCTTGCAGAGATAAATTTCAAACCCACATCGTGTATGTAATAGCAACCGAGTCAGATATTCACTTAATCTACTTCGGATTTAGTTAATTTCGTTAATATTATAATTATCAATCAAAGCACTCGAATGCATCACTAGGATATATACAGAAATAAAACAACAACAAAATAATAACAGTGCAAGTAAACGTTTTTGTAGAATGAATCGGTACCCATTTGGCGAGAGGTGATTGATTAAAATCGATTCAAGATGGCGGTCGAAGTACCGTCACGCCACCTCGCTGCCGCCGGCGACAATTCGCCTGTCAACAATGTCGACAGTTTGTCGCTTACAGAAAATGTTTTGTTATCATTATATTCCATTTTATCTTATTCTACTGGTGTTATTTGGGTACTTTTAAATGTGATATTATTATTAAATGTTATATTTTTATTGATATAACATTTCTATTTATGTGGTATTTGTCTAAGATAATTTAACAATTGAATAACGTCGTTACACTATGACCTAGGTATTTCTGTCGAACACTATTTAACATGTATATATTACAGTTTAAAAATTAAGCAATTTACAGGACCTATAAAAATACAACAAGTATTTTAAACAAAAAAAATCTATGTACTTAGTACAATAAATAAAAAAATGATTTTATTAGGTACTGTATAAATGAACACAAAAACCACGTGAAGCGTCTCATGCTGTTCCTTTTAAAAAAAAATCTCTTGGACATGTAGAAAAACGAGTCAGACGTTACTCTTGTTTATGTACATCTCGGGGAGAAAATGCTTTAGTATTATTATATTAGAAAGAAAGAAAGAAAAGTTTATTCATTCACCACACAACACAGCAAAAACCAATATTATAAAAACATAAAATCAAAACAACCATAAAATAAATAAAAATAATTCCATTAATAATAAGTAACGCGCCGTGCGGGAATAAACAGGTCCCAGTCTCAGCATAATTACTACACTAAAGCAGTGCAGCGCTGGTATTCTGACTAGGTCATATTAACAAACATCACGGACATCAATAAAATTAAATAAAAATAAAAAACAAATAGTAAATAGAATATTAATAAATATAATACATACTAACAATGTACAAAAAATTAATAAGATAAAGAGCGATTAAAACTGTGTAAGAGGGAGAATGAGGAGAGTTCACACCTTTATTAAGATCACGATAAGCTACCATTCTGGTCCTGCAACAAAAGATTTTTCAACGTTGCTCTAAAAGTTTGGACTGTTTTTAAAGCCCGAAGTGGCGGCGGTAAACCATTCCAGCAATGCGAAGCCGCAAACTTAAATGAACCTCGGAAAGCCATAGATCGGTGCTTCGGAGTAATAAGCACAAAGCTGCTGGTTCTTCTTGAGAATCTATGTTGAGACTCTGCCCAAACTAAGTTCAAGTATAAATATTTCAGTTTTTGCTTGTTAATTACTCCGAACAAAAGCACTCCAAGATGCAGCCTCCTACGCGCTTTCATTTTTAACAAATTAGAAGAATTTAAATAAGGAGTAATATGAAAACGTGATGGAACCTCCAAACAGAAACGTGCGCAAGCATTTTGAATGCATTTTATTAAATATTACTGGTTTATCATCAATTAAAGTATTATTCTAAATTGTTCTCGGGTTGTGTAGTTTATTAGTGTCCATTAAAATGTAATTTCAAACAAATATAATATACTCTATGGTACACAATTATTTTATTATGCAGTAAAATAAAACAAGGGGACGTTTTAGTGCTGAAACAGTTTTTATCACACAACTTTTTGATGAATTTATTGTAGAAAGAAAATCAAGAGGGTAAGTGTCCTGTTATTTGTGGTCTTAAACCAAATGTATGAAATTTGTCTTGCCCAATGTTCGGCGTGTTGATAGTAGTATCAAGATAGAAGGAAATTTAGTAGGCTTAGTTGATGGTACTGTCTTCTTGGGTATTACCTTTGATTCAAAATTACAGTGGGGTCCGCATATTAAAACCATATTACCATGTTTATATTACAAAAGCGGGCAGTTCGAGCAATTTATAATATGAGACCCCGCGAATCACTAAAGAACAAGTTCCAGGAATTTTGTATTTTAACTTTGCCCTCCCAATACATCTTTGATAACTTAATGTATGTCCGTAAAAACTTAGACAAGCTGGATTTTGTCAAAGATCAGCACAATGTAAATACTATAAATAAAGATAAATTAGTCGTACCGTGTTTTAGACTGAGTAAGACTAATAAAAGTTTTTTAGGTAATAGTGTTAGGTTCTATAACAAGATCCCGAAGCACATTACTGATTTGCAGGACAACAAGTTCAAGGACCATGTCAAGCGGGTTTTACTGTCAAAAAGGTTGTCAAAAGGTCATTATGTGAATGATAATGATGTCTGGAAGTGACTCCCTCTCTGTGCATCCACTAAGATATTATTATTGTACCTGTTATATTTTTAACATTTGTACAGTTAACAAAAAAAAAGAGATAAACCGGATCGAGTTTCTTACCGGTACTTCTCGATGTCTGGAATGTTTTCCAAACCGGCAGTAGTGTTTTGACATTCATAAGAGCCTTTTTAGGGCCTAAGTTGAATAAAGACTATTTTGATTTTGATTTTTGATTTCGAACGCCTGAATGAAACAACAAGTATAAAGCGCAGCGTTTTTTTTAATATTTGTAAATAATTCGCTACAATTTTAGTTGTAACATTGTAACTATTTGCGTCCGGATAATGGCCCGTCTAAAAAATACTTGATGAATTTACATAAAAATATTTTCCAAATCTGTTGGTTTACCATCTTCCCCACCGATAGCGTTGCGTGATGTCATCACAATAAAGTCCACAAGTCAGGCGCACCCGCCGCCCCTATAATATATAAAATATTAATACGCCCCAAGAAAGCCTGTGTCAGACAGATAATGTGAAATGCGAGCCCGCACTAAGGTGCGGTCGGAGAGCTAGCCAGCTTTAAGGGCATATAATCCAATATTACCTTTTAATAATTAAATAAATAAATAAAAATGGTAGAATCTGTGCTAAGTGTAAACAGAAGCACCACCGTCACGCTGATTACTGGCTCAAAGCATCAGGGCTCGCACTGCTGAGTTCCAGTTCACAAGGTGTGGTTAGCTTATTGGCAAAACGTAATACCACATGGGTGGTTCTTACTAAGCGCTTAGCAATAGCAACCTATTATGACTGATCTCAAGACTGCATGACATGACTTTTAAAGTTACAGTTATAGGCTACGGGGGCACTTAACATCAGGTGGACAACATTCATTTTTATTAAGGGACTAGCTGTGCCCGTGGTTACGCTTACGTGGACTACAGAATGCCCACGCGAATCTTGCTCCCCCGCTCCTGGCTATATTATAGACGAAAATGCGTATTGTGGGTGTTCCTTAGAAGATAGATGTATACTCTCCCGGACTTTTTTGCAGGTCTTTTTAATATATTTGATTATGTAGTATATTAATTTGCTATATCTCTTATTGTTTACTCAGCATAAGCCATGTAAGCACCCGAATGGATTCACCGTGACCAGTTTTTTTTATTTATGCGGAACTCTAATTATTTTTCTAAAATAAAAGTAGCCTATGATACTTTCTATATCATGAGCTTTCTATCAGTGAAAGTCTTGTCAAAGTCGGTCCAACTGTTTCGAAGATTACCGGGAACAAATAGACAGACAAAAAATTTAAAAATGGACTATGGACTTTTTGTTAAAGGTATCGTATATACTTTCATATGCATTTAGTAAAAACTGTTATTTTGACATTACAAACAGACACTTCAATTTTATTAATTGTATAGATTAAGCAGATAAATTTCATAAGAGACGAGCTATCGTAAAATTCACGAACATAATAATTGAATAATAATGTTTTTATTGATACTGTTATATATTATAATTCATGTAATGGATTTAGATCATACAAAATAGAGAATACAGCATCAAAATATTATGAAAGTTTCTCGATTAGTAGAGTCTTACCTTTACTATCTGTTATGGTAAAATCTTCACTATATATTTAAATATGTTGTTTAGGTGTCGGTTGTTAAAACATTTCTGTCTCATATGCTTACTTTGTTTATAAACGTAATATGGAAGATGGTATTCCGCCAGGATTTGTTAAATCTGAACTATGGTATAATATGAATAAACATCTGAAAAATCGTATGCATAGTATGCATCGTATACATGCTGCTAATGCTAAAAATTATAGTTAATTACTATGTAACGATTTATGGTTGTCATAATAAGTTATAATAACATAACCAATAAATTTTAAATAATCTTTATCATTAATTAAAATAAACAGCAATTATATAATTAAGAGGTCGTTGTCTCATATAGCTTTTGTTTCGCTTATAAAACTTCTTCAATATTTGATAATCCACAACTACGTATCATGATATTTTTGAAATATTTTAAGATTCAATTTTTTTAAATATTAGTAACATAGAAATGAGTAATTAATATATCTGTTTGTCTGTGGTTTGTGACAATTTAAACTTTATATTTTATGTTATGTTACCTTGGTGGAATGATTTAAACCTGATGTTCCTGGTTCTAATCTGTTTACGGGGTTGGCATTTAAACCAATTTCACGTTTATTTTTGCAATGTAAAGGAGCCAAAGGGAGCATGACGGCAGCAACTAGACTGATCTTGGATCTTCTATCTCTCGCTGGTCGCCGATAAATAAGTATCATCAATTGCAGGGCAATTGATAAACCTTTACTAATTTGGATGCAATTAATACCACACAGACAGTCAGTCAGCCAACGTGTTGTTTTTATTAACATTACCTACATCTTATTCCACCTTTATCACATAGACATTCGGACACTCTGCCTAAACCTTACGGTAAAAATAGACATGGTGGCTGTGAATTATTTGGTGCCTGGCTTGTTACTAGACCTACCACACCTCCGGGTGTGAACTCGAGGGAAACCCGGGTGGTGTATTCAGACCACGCTCGACTCGATAATGTGATTATGCACGAGATTAATAAGTGAAGCAAAAGCTTTCGGTACCATTTTAAGACTGTGAGATTTGGCATGGTTAAAGTTTATATGGGAAAGCTAAAATTTATCTATAATATCCGTTACTAATATATTTAATAAAATAAATTAATACTGCGAATCATAACCCAACCAGTGCCATTGAACTTAGACACACCGAAATATTGACATTGTCACTCAACGAAAAGTGACAGCAAGTGATGTACTGTACTGTAAATGTCAAACAGAAAACAGTCTATGATCAAAAAGTCGCTGGGCGAATTTCGACCTAGACCTAGTAATGATAAAAACGATAAATCAATAATGGTACATATTATTTTGCAAAAAATACGTTCCTTCCAATAATAGCTCTAGGTATATTAGTTTTCAAAGGTACCAACCCTACCAGTTAACCTAATCAATTAAAAATTTGAGCTCTGATCCCTTTTAGGCTTACAGTGTTACCATCTTCAGCCACCTCAAGTTCCAAAAGCACTAATACTTCAGGATCAAATACTGTCGCAACATCATTTATTCGAGAAATATTCGAGTTTTAACTGTATATAAACAAATGGTAGGGGCTTCGTTCGCCTGCGTAAACACAGATATGAAATTCCACGTGCCATATTCGGGAATGGATCTCCAGGATCCATTTATGCTTTTTAGTTATTTACACAGCGCTCAAGGTACCGGGTTCGAGCTCTACCGCGAATAACATACAATTATATGCATTGTTGTAACTGTATGTTTCCACCGACGAAATATTTTACACTAAAACATGTTTCAACTACTATGTATTATCTGTTATTGTATCGAACATTGTTCCAGTTATCCAACAATATGTTTTATGTAAATATTTTATAAGCTGATTGAAATATTATATTATATACTTATATTTTTTGTTTTTACCAGTTTTCCTTGTATTTCACCAGACTTCAACAAAAGACGGGATGTTATTCAATTCGAATGTTACAACTTCTTTGTTCATGAACCGATTTGCATGATAATTTTTTGTTGGATAGGGGATACCTCAAGGGAGGCCCACCTTTTAATTTCATTGGCATTGGACTTTGAACTTCGAAGATATACAATGGGACTCTTCAAAATCATTGTAGCTCATTTTTTTTTGTTAAAGATTGTCTTGTTCATCTGGTGATAATCACCGCTTATATAAATTACAACGTTATAAGCCGAGAGTACAATTTTGTTTTTAATTTATAAGTTTAGCGTTGTGTCCATAATCTCACCTGATCTTAAGTGTCGATGTGGCCCAAGATGCTGAGATGCAGAGGAAAACTGGCTCTCAAGTGCAGCTGCCGAAACATACCTATTTGTGTTTGCCGACAGATTTTCAAGTTGAGGGTGGTAGCTAACCAGGCAGGAATTTGAAAACCCTTCATCACGTTGCTTTCCTTCACCGGGCGCTCAGGCTCATTGCAGGGATTCGAACTCACGTCGATCAACGCGGCGTCAGTACACGCTACTAACTGAGCCGTCATTTCTTCAAAATTCAACAGTCACCGTCGTATGATCAGAAAAAATAGAAAGAGACTGGGTTTCGTTGACATTACATTATATTAATTTTGGAGTCAGGTGTCGCATCAAACCATGCAAGCTTAAAATTATATCAGTGAAGGCAGTAGAATATTTTAGTGCCTAACTAATTATCAAAACAAAGTTGAGATTATGTCACTAAGCAGCTGCATTAGATATACATTAGGATCGGTATGTGATCATCTTCAAGTATATCACCAGCCCGTATGTATCCCCTTGGTGAGTCCTAGGCTTCTTCCCTGAGGAAGGTCTACGCCAGCCTACAACGTATTGTTGATTGTCAACACTGTGCAACTCGAGAGTTCTATATTTTCCTACACACAGTGTAACTAGAAGAACTATTTTCAAAGGTTCCGGTTTCCTTAAAATGGTTTCCTTCATCGTCAGCTGAGAGTGTTACCAATTCAAGTTAGTAAATACTAGCTTTGCCCGCGACTACAAATATACTTAATAATTTATTTTATGGTTTACTCAGCTTAAACCATTAATGCATCCCATAATCGTCGTTTTTCCGAATTGATTTTTATTCAAGCGGAACCCTACACCTTTAAAAAAAACGTAGCTTATGTTACTCTTTATGAAATCAGATTCTGCCAGTAAAGGTCCCTCCAAAATCCGTCCGACCATTTCGGAGATTACCCAGAGCAAACAGACAGATAGACAGATAAAATTTCTAAAAATTGTTTTTTTTTTTATGGGTGCAGTATAACTTTCACATGCATTTAGTAAAAAGCTGATATTTTAACATTACAAACAGACAATTCCATTTTATTAATTGTATAGATATGCGAACTTCGAAAAACTCGTTGCTACATGCCGTGGCTCAACCTGCGAACATCGAATCGATTTTCCGCGGCTTCAACCACTTGACCACCACGACTGAACGTAAACGTTAAAAATATAGTACAATACTTTCTCAATCTTCTCCACTGGTATACTTAAGGCAGCTGTGACGTCACAAGAACACGGACGACCAAATTTTTCATTCACAGATAAATTTCAAAGAATCACAATTCGTTTCAAACATCCCGCTCCCCTTTTGTAGGCAAATATGAAGGACGTTTGACGGGACCGGAAGCGGAAGCGATCCTAATGAGGAAACGTACCTTCGCTGTGTGTCTGATTGTTTGGATCGATCCGATTGTAGGTTTTGTAAGGATAAAAGAAAAAATATCTGAACATTTATATAAAAGATGGTGGTTTTAATTGTCATCATCAAATTGTCCTCCATACAGCTCGAACTGGTAATCTCTGATTTCTAAAGCAAGAGCACTTTAGTGATAATCGTGCCACCGTTTCCCGCTGTCCAATTCTCCCGAAGCAATATACCATTAATATGAAATTTTCACCACTTTGTCTCACTTTTTATTCATTATCACTGTAAAATGTATATTTTTGAAGTGTATATTACATATTTTTATAGCTTTTGATAAAGTAACTTAATATCTTTCATTGTTCGTCGACATTGCTTGCAGAAAAGTTTAAGGAGTTTGTTTTGACTACACGAAATCGTTAGTGTTTCTATTGGAAGGTGGGCAAATGGCTATTTGATAATGGATTAATTATTGTTATATGTTTTTTATAAAATTAAACCGTAATTATTTTCTAACTAAGAGTAATATACTAATATCCACATATATATTAACCGTATTATTATATCGCAGGAGCGCACCGTGACACGCGCTGCTGAGTCGTTCTCGCTTAATGTATTTTATGGAAACATTTCTACCCTTCCTTGTCAGTCTGTGTATATATATTATGTCAATTAAATATATTAAATTATTGTAAGATATTAAGGTATATATAGGTACCCATTAATAATATCATTATCAAAATAAATTGGTTTGAAATACTGTTTTTAAATATTTAATATGATTAAATTTAATTCTTAATTATTCGTTGATCGAAATATTCATGTGATTGTAATTTACTGAATTTATCTCTCGATCCATTTTGATTATATACAGTATAAATGATTAAGTATTCGCTACCAAAAACCATATTAAACTGTATTTTGATTCAAATTTTTTGCAAATTTTATGGTCAGTAATTAAAAAAAAAAATTATATTATTTAAAAAAACATTATTTAAATATGTATATGTATTGTAGTAATATAGGTTTTAAAAAATATCATATTAAAATATAATGAAGATCTTATAGACGAATTAAAATATCATGATAAGTAGATCGGCATAATTAATTACTTGTTGATTTGAATACTGTACGCAAAGGTGAAAAAAAAACCTCGTAAATCTACGAGACGCAAAAAGATCGTCTTCAAATAACAGAAAATTACATAGATTTCAAATATCTACCGAAGCGAACGTAACAATAAATAATATTACAATGTTAACGCTATCATTAACATAAATATTACTCATTTCATTTGAGGTATGATTCATATTATTTTTTTGGTTTTGAAAGTAGGAACTAACCTATAAAGAAGTCTGCCTCTCAAGTGCGGACGCTAGAACACTCTGTTTAAACGTTTTTAGAGAGCTTTTTATCATGAGGCTGGTAGCTAACCAGCGTTACGGCTGATAATACTTTATTTTAATCCTATAGTTTCATTGTGATATTTTCCTCGCCGAAAATCCATTTTCATTAAAGGTTCAGGGTTCACCTCAGGGCGCAGTGTCACTTAAACCTACTATTGAACCGATAGGTCACGGGTTCGATCTCTGCCCATGACTGACTTTTGTGTCATGGTCATGATTGTCAGTTATATGTCTGAATGTTGAATGTTGAAATCTTTAAACGGATTTAGTTACCATAATACAAGATTTGCTTGATTTGAATTAAATAGCCACGTGTGAAATTGTGTCCCCATATTATAAAAATGGGTGCGTGTACTTATGTACGCGCGTGAGAAGTTATACTTCTTTGGCATCATTAAAAAATAGTTTTTAATTGCATGCAAATAATTAATTACAATAAAATAATAGAAGGATTGGAAAAGGATAATCAACAAAGTTCATTTTAAATTTGAAAAATTAAATAAATAAATATATATTTTCTTACATTAAGTCTAACATAAATTGTCTTATTATTCGAATTGTATTTTTAATTAAATGATGTCCACTTCCATAGTATCTTCCGGTAATGTCTGAATCGGAACTTATATAATTAATATATACATAATTATTAAAAACCAAATTTAGAGAATAATAAATATATAAGACATAATTTGTACTAAATATTATAAGATTCTTAATTTTAAATGTTTATTATTGATTATTTAATATTTGAAAAATAAATTTAATAATAAATTCAAAAATTGAATTTAAGGTTGGTCATTTTTTAAATATTTTTATTGATTTCTTAATTTAATATTCACTTTTCATTTTTATCAAAAAAAAATCATTGAATTTATTTAGTTATTTTTATAAATATTTATTATTTATTCAATTTAATAGCAAATATTAAAAATTAATATTATAATTTGATGTTCAATTTTAATTTTTATCACAAACTTTTTATTAAATGTTTTATTAAATTTATTTCTTTATTTTGTAAATATTAAATAACCAATAATAAGTATTTAACATTAATAAATTAATAATATTTAGTGTTAATTATATTAAATAAAAGTATTTTAATTTATATCAATTAATAATACATAGGGATAGTTAACCTCAATTATATTGGAGCACTTTAAAAAGTATATAAGCACAATTTTTTTCACTAATATTCACAAATAGTAAGTAATATCAATCAAAATATTCAATTTAAATCACTACTGAATATAATTTATTAGCACATATATAATTCGCACTTGTATGAAACTAAAACACGTGTTGGGAATATATAAACTAGAAACATGTTGATAAATATTATAAATATGAAAACAGTGATCAGAGGTGACGAGCGTACCAACATGCGCGACTAATATCGAGGTTCAATTTCTATTTTGTTGGTAGCTTTTTTCCAGACTTAATGAGCGGTTCAGCAGACAACTTCATACTGTTAATTTATAATCACAGATGCGCGCGCATCTTAAAATTTCACTCTCATCATTTTTTCATAACGCGCCTAAAGAAGTATAACTTCAAAAAAAAACTTTTATTACTCGGAAGTTCTTAAATGCCATTACTTAGCCATTACCGCTTTAAAATTTGTATAACATCATAGTAACTTATTTATATGGATATTAAGAATTAATGTTCATTTTAAAATGTATAGAAATCCATTTAAAGAACACTTCAAAAGATTCATTGACACCGTGGATGGTTTAAAATGCATTCGAACCGGGACTCGAAGCCGCGAATCCTGTGAAATACGATCCACTTACTTGATTGGGTGCTTGAGATATCGAGGGGAACCAACACTAACTCGAATGTATGTAATGTATGTATTTAGCTGGCAACAGTTAGCAATCGATAGTAGGTATTTACATTGATTTTTACAAAAGTTTTTAAATATAATTCGGGATTAGACAACATTAAGTTAGTGTTTAAAAATTTAATTACATGTTGATTAAATTTAATAAAAAACTAAGAAACTTCGAATAATTAAATTAGCAAGGTTATATTTGATAAAATTAATATTAAATTAAAAGGGATAATTATAATGAATCCTAATTAACACCCCGATCCAGTTTCTTCCATATTCAAAATGGGTCTGGCTGGCGAATATGTCTTAGACCAATATAACTACGCTCGAATGCTTCATTTGGCTGCTAGTTCTTTAATATTTCAGTCCTTTGTTATCCTCATACCCCAATCTTCTTTGTACACACGATCACTGCAAAAACACATAGTACACTTAAAATAGTTATAGTTGACGAAGCAGTAATTAATAATAAATGTAAGACAGGAAAATAATTGTTTTAGATCGAAACAATTTTGTGGTGGACTTGATTGCGACCGACCGGGTTGGGGCGGGGCGGGGCGGGGCTGGACCCTCGGGATGCTTCCAACTTTCTTTTGTTACGATATTATTTATTAATTGTGTAATATCACGTCTGTATCACATTAGTTGGGAATTGGTGTTTGTTTGGTAAAATTATTATAAGATTGTTTTGAATAGTAGGATGATAGATGTTTTTTAATGCTCGTTACTCACCACCACTTTCAATTAGTAAGAAGCATCTATACGTGTATTCTCTAGCTGCTATATTTGAGAACTAGCCGCTTTTCTAGGTCTACCATTCTACTATATTCCATCAAAAACCACCACTTATCATAACTAATAGAAGTTTTAATAGTTTGTACCTAATAGAAAGGATGTTTTGATCTTTTCTGTATTATCTAAAATCACACTTACTTTTTTGGATTTTTTTGGCATATTTTCCTCCGACATTGGTTCAGTGATTTTAAATAGGTCGAATACGGAATGGCGATGTGTTATTTGTGTCTGTGTCCTTAATCTTGGATTATTGCTATTGTTACGCCTATATTTGATGTAACATATAAATTATCCAGAGGTGTATATCACGTTATCGTGTATGTATAATACTCGTATATTTACTGTAAAATGGGGTATATATTTTTTAGTTTTAGCGAGGGTATTCAGAAGGTATCAAACGAACATAACAAAATTGTTTATCGCCATGTTTTAATTGCATCACGATTTTTTCCTATAGCGAAATAATATTATGTTGCGCTAAGATTTGTTTCTACAGCCTTCATCACAATATACTATCGTGGTACTTCCAGTGCCTTCTAATAAATATTTCAAATTTCTAACGGTCTGTAAACTCTATTTAAAAACTATACTCTAAAAATCCAAGCAAATAAGGAAATAAACGCAAAATTATCAATTTAATTTAGAAAAAACTATGGTGAATTACACAAAATTAAGAATTCCTCTCTCTATTCAAACAGGCCGAGGAGATCTCGAAAAGTGAAGATGTAGGTATCGGAGTGCCAGATAAGTTATGTTGTACCTATGTTCGAAGAGCCGTATTTTATGTATTGTATATAAACGTAACGATATCAAAATATTATACTAAAATTATGATCATTTCTTGCAAGTATATTATCATGATGATAAAATATCATAAAACAATTTTAGATAATATTATAAAATTTTTGTAAATACCATTAATCTATACACGTAATTTTGTATATTCGAAAATTACGACACCCATTATATTTATACTGCAATTTTTTATACAAATATCAATATATTTTAATTTCCATTTTATTTTTTCTTTTAACTCTAACCGTCCGAGTATTTTTTTAATATAAAATTACAAAATTACAATATGTAATGCTCAAATTAGACAATATAAATATATTAAATACTATGTGTATAATCGAGTACCTACACTATACGTTTATCTGCAAAATTTGACTGAAAAATAGCACCAGTTAGTGACGACCGCGACCGCGACTACGACCGCAACCTTCATTAAAAAACAAACGATTTCATATCCGCAACTTTATTTTATTCTGTTATATTTACACTGTATATTTATTCCAATAAAACTGACGTAAAAATTGTCGTATGATTTTTTAAATTCAATATATTAATAGCCGATTGAGTCATCGAATAGTAATAAGTAACATAGTAAATTCCAATTAGTACAAAATTATTTAGCTCAACGACCGGGAGACCTCGGGACCGCGACCCAGCGAGTGCGCGACGCAACGCAAATACAATAACACCTGAGGCGACACAGCGACACTCGATCATGAAATTAACCGGCTCGTAACACTAGCGATGCGCTACGGCGACGCCCACGTCCCACCGAACCTCACTCTCCATGCCCACAACTTAATGAAACTATTCAATGAGCGATAGTTTGTTTAGATAACGTTAACCAGTATCAAATGCTTGATTCTCGAATCATTATCACTTTTTATAGAAAAATTCCACGCTCCGTGTTGCTAAGCTAAACTAAACAGTGTCCAACTGTACACACACACGCGCGCGTTTATGATACTGCGCTGATGTAGCACTGAAATTGCTCGACATATGCCGACACGTAACGTATACGAATAGAAGTATTCGTTGATGCGAATCAAGCAACATGACTGCGATATAATCCGACAATCATAACGAATTTTGAAGTAGGTTAAGAGTTTAAAAAAGTGTATGACAAGCTCTCATATGTACATTATTGATTTATTATTATTTAGTACCTTAGTGTTTCGTTTCCAAATAGAATCTTTTAAATTAATTTTCATGTAATTTAGATAGCCTACATGGTACAAATAAATATTTTTCGCTTCGAACAAATTCAATTAATTTTTCTCTATGTTTACTATTGCCACTGCCATTCCAAAACGTAGTAACTACGTAGCAAATACGGTGTCCGGTACTACGTCATAGGTTTGAAGTGACATCTGTCACGGGGCTCGCGTATACCAATGCGAGTGAGAACATGTGCTAAAGTCCCACCTTTAGCAGTGCTCCAAAGTAGAAACCCTCGACGTCGTCTGGTTACCGATATTGGACACATTTCAAGGTGTCGTGTGACAGTGTCATATGCCCGCAAGAAAAGGTGTCCACGTTTGCCAATTACTGCAGGCTCGTTCGTTCAATCATATTTTCAAATAATCTTTAATTTTTACATTATAACATCATTATATTAAATGAATTGAAAGTCGTTGAAAAGTCACCCACTGATCATAGTTTAAAATACTCAATCGAATAAACAACATTGGTAGTGGCTATTGCATCTTCATTCTTGAATGAATAACGCAGTGTAGCGTGGCTTGACGTGACGTGGCGTGGGTGAAATGGGTTAACCGTTATCAATTGCTTTTATTTTAACTCGGGTTTAATTATCGAAGTACACGTCGGCAGTCGGCAGTCGGCAGCCGGCAGCCGGCACACGTTATATTATCAGCACCCACTTTGTTTACTTTGACAATTAGACGAATTTATTTCTTTGTTTTAAGAACGTATAGGTAACGTATTTTTCACTACAACGATATTGGTTTTTGTGTTGAAAACTTTATCATTTCCACAAAAGTATTTATCGCATTAAACTTTTATCAGGGAATGACTAAATAATGGAGTACACGTGTGTATAATTTTACTTTACTTAAATGTTAGTGAAAACTGCTTTCTGATTGATTAGTTCGCTCGCAATAATGTCAAATAGTAAAATATACCTAATTATTTATGTCATTGTGAGGTAATCGTATATAAAATTATATACTAGATGTGCCCTACGGTTTCACTCGTGTTAAATTCATTCGAGAAACTCTTCTTTGCGGCAACATTAGGCAATCTCAATCACGCAGTCTGGAAGTCCCATGACATCAAGTTACACACGAAACTCGCTATTTACAAACCAATTATACTACTTATGCTCTTGTACGCTTTGGAGACCTGGTGTTTGTATAAGGGACGACATTAAACGTCTTGATACATTTCACTTAAAATATCTTCGCCTTCGAGGTATTCTTTGATTGAGATGGCAGAATCGTGTTCCGAACTCGGAAGTTTTCCGGCGAACTAAATTATCTGGGATAGAAAGTTTTTTGATGAAAGGTCAGCTACGTTACTGGAGACACCTAGTGCGTATAGAGTCTTCTAAGGTGCCAAAGTCTTTTTTCTATTTAATTCTCAGGTCAGTTAAACGCAATTTTGGAGGGCAGTATCCTTAACTATGGCTATAAAATGTAAAAATATTTTTTCAAATCTGATTGATAGGTTCAGTGATTACCGCGTTCAATCGAACAAGTAAGCTTTGTACAATAGTACAGATATATTATTTGTATTTAGGACATTTGCACTCGATAATAATTTGTTTTACGTTTTACAAACAATCTGTGTTATTAATGTAGTTTAGTTTATTCCTTTGACTATAAACTAATTCCCACCTCTTCCTTTCATAACTGAGTGAAAAGCGCTTAACTCCGCTCCGGAGTCGTAACTTAAAAGTACCTGTTTTATCAACAAAAATTTCTGGCGTATTGTAAAGCAGTGGAAAGGTCTCTAAGTCAGCGTGTCCTTTTTACAACATCGGCTCTTTCGACTATAACGCGTAGAGACTTCTGAGCCAGCCTAGATAACAGCAAGGGCCGGGAATAAAGACTAGATATCTGGGTGGTCACCAGTGTTTTTATATTTCACTATACTTACCACCAAGTGTAATACCATCATTTTGTCTTGCTATAATATTTTTTTAGAGAAAAACACTGGCAAAGCTGTTTTGCCATTATCGTGTTTTTTGTAGTATTTAGTGGAGGTAGTAAGAAACCTAATGACTTTCGTCATTTTGCGCTTATTTTTTTATCTGTCGGTTGAAATTTCGTGTTGATTTGTTCTCGGGAAGATGTTAATTGCAAGACATCAAGTTTATATTTCTAGGCGAATGATATACTACAATATTTTTATGTAATGCCTCTTATAGTAACTGCATTGCTACTCAAAATCAACGGCGACCGTTGTGAAAAGATGAACTGTTGACAGCAGTCTCGCAGCAGCTAAACTAGCTCTGTTTCCTCATTGCTAAGTGCTTCGCCGTAACCGCGTAACTAGTATTCATTTTATTCGAGATATTTCAAAACTCCAAGTAACAAATTTGTCCCATAAAAAAAATTATGACCATCGTTAATGAGAGAAAAGAACAATATCATCAAGTTATAGAACAGGTTGGTAGGTGAACGGTGACCTCAAAATATGCAGTGGGCGGATGAGGCCGCCTCAGGGAACACCAAGACTCCGTTACTAATAAGACTGCTTACGAAATAAATTTCACGATGGCAAATCATTAGTAATGTAGTTCTAGTTGAATTGCTAACCTTGTATTATTAGTTTATCTATATTCGAATAAATACAAATTTACTTTAAAGAGTTATCGTATTTATTATATTCTTTATTGTACATGAAAGTACATTTGGAGGACTTAATGCTAAAAGATTTCTCTACCAGTCTTCCAGGGGATCAAGAGATAGTTATGCGCAAGGTGTGCGTTATATTTAGTTTAATTAAAAAATAATCTAGCCAATATTTAACTGCTCCAAGTAAAACCTACGTAGCGAATAGTTTAAGGAATCCCAAGAGTTTGCTAGTTGAATATTGATAGGAAGCAATTTCCACAGTCATGCTGCTGTTACGGCGAAAGATCGGTCGTGGAAATTAGTATGATGTCTTGTTTTAGTGAGAATTAAAGAATCAGAAGATCTTAGTTGTCTATTTTGCATATCCAAGAGAGATTTAAATAGTGTATTTTTTAATGTTTAGGAGATTTAGACTTATTAAGTACAAAGAAAAGAAGACAAAGTATTCTTACATTCTCGTTCATCATTCGTTCATTCATTCTACGTTGCCTAATAGGTAGCCATTTCAACCTGGTTCGGTATTCAGATACATGATCAAACTTCCGAAGATGTAAGGAAGGAAGATGAAACGGATATAGTTATTAATTAGACGATCAAGTTTACTAAAGAAATCTATTAGTAACTGATACTGACCACTACGGTAGTAATCAGAAGACACTTCTACCTAAATTTAATTCTTTAAAATAGCGTAGTAATTTAATTTAAATCGTCGTACGACTGAATTCATCCCCTGCGACTTGAATGAGCGTTTTAGAAGGTACCAAAATATAGCGGAAAATACAGAAATGTGGATTACGAATAAGCTCCTCCCTTCCCCTAAGAAGATGCATTAGAGGCCCTTAGATGTTAATTGGAGTATTTACAGTTAGTAATTGTTATTAAAGTAGTTACTTATAAGAAATCCTAAAAAGTGTATTAGAGAATTGTACAGTGTACAAAATTTTACGTAATTACAAAATTGGTTTGAGTAAATTAACCAGAAACGAACAGATTTTTATTTATGTAATTTTTATATCGCGATACTGTTTTCGATACATCACTAATAATAAATAATCCTCCCTTCGAATAACTCCATCTATGAAGCGGGGCACTGAAATAGGTCTAATTGTTGTTTATTACATAAAGTAGAACGGTACTTAAAAGCAATTCATTCAACCGGTTACAGCTTAAAAGAAAATTAAACGTTACCGTTGATGTACTGCAAAAAATTAAACTGATAACAGTAAATTAAGATTAAATCTGTGACAAGCGTAACGTCAATTCGAGAGCGTCGAAAATCGGCCGCCTCGGTTTAAATCAGAGAATTTAAATGCAAAATTTTATCTAAATCTGTAGTTTTGTTTGTACGCGTATTTTATTTTTTCAAATTTTTCCAATAGACATCTATTGGAAAGGAAGTGTAATTATAATAAATCTTTCATTAATAATAGTTAAAATAAAATTACGGGATGAAACTAATTACTACGTAACAAACGCGTGCGAAGTCGCGAGGCACTACTAGTTATAGCATATTTTTCTGTTATAAGTAGAGGTAAGGATGGCGAAGATAGAACGTTAGAATATAGATAGATGGATATAACCCATATAAAATTTTTTGGAAAACATTTTGAGACACCTAAGAAACTCTGAGAGTACTCGCAAACGACTCTTATGTAAACTGACGTATGACGTCACAATTAATCGTTGCAACTTCCTGTATTTCAACATTAGAACATGTAGTTTACATAAATTAAATCTCTGTTCATTAGTATTTTTCGTTGACATAGATCTTTGCTACATATTCTATGTTATCAATCATAAATAAATTTTATCAACGAAAACAAAACGATGAAATTGGTTCTATCCACTTATTTGTCTTTACAGTTTCACTATCATACTATTCAAATTATATGTACAATACGACATTTATTGATCTCAAAATTGTTACCGTTCTAAAGGCCACTCACTATACACTGACAATGTTTACAGACATAATATTATGCCACCTACATTTAACACAGCTATGTCGCGTGGGATCGACTTTCTTTCACTATCATAGATATATTCACTATTTAGTTGACACAATATGTAACATTTTTATTTTTCGTTTTATTGCTTTACGTTTGTAAAATGATCTTTTTTATCGATAAACTGTCGGCCATGGATTGAGTGGTAAGAAACCAGGTCGCTGAGTGAATATTTCTTGGAATTCTACCTACGTGACTTTGAGTTCATTGGTGTACTTAAAGAGGGGAAGGGCACGAGAAATTGGAGATTTCTCTCTATTTGGTGTAGTCAAACTGGTGTAATACCTTCGGCTTACAATCACAGCCAAATAACCATGTGAGTAGGGCTTCCCCAGAGATCCTTTGGGGTTCAAAGTCAGCAACGCACTAGTGGTGATATACATATAAATATATACGGTATTACAAACGTCAAACTTTCACTTACCATCAGGCGGTCCGTAAGCTTGTTATCATCGGATTTATTTATAACATTTTTTTTAAATCTTAAGATTACTAAACCGTTGTAGCTGCCCAGTGACAAGAAGCTACAGAAAGCTGCCGCTGTCATGCTGTGGCTGGTTTCATCGAGTCACTATGACTTAACTTTTTTATAATATTCACTATTCAAGTCCAAGTGAACCTCCTCTCTCCTATACTTTCTAGATTTTGTTCATCAATGTATACAGCATGGCGATGAGGTTGATTTGGAGAGTCGTAGGACCTCCATTAGTTTTACATGGCAAAAATATTAATGCAATATTGCATCACGTTGTCATTTTTCAGTACTCGTCTGGCTTCAACTTAAAAGCATCATCAAGATTTCATCGGTGTGTTCGATTTTTAGGCTTAGTACGTTACCCATTTCAATTATATTATCACTTAATATCCGGTAAAATACAATAGAATCACACTTAACCATATTGGTTTAACCTGTCCTAAAGCAGTCGTAACAACGTTCCCCCATTTTACAATAAGTCTTTATTAACAGTCTCTCCGTCTCTTATACATTATTTCTCCTGACTAAACATAATTTGTTATTTCAGGTACGTACAGCTTTTACAATCGCCACGTGGAAACATTCTCGTAAGTCGAAATAAAAAGAAATGAAAACGCACCTAGCTTATAATAAACATCAAAGGATTTTGGATAAACACAGTGTATTTACGTGTTATTAACTAATTTCATAATGAACACAGATATTGTTTAGGTATGAACTCGTAAAAGTAATTTAAAAGTTTTACGTTTATTTTAACATCTTTGGTTAAGTGTTTGATCAAATCTCACGTGATATTAAGTGTCGATTTGGTCTAAGATGTAAACATGTTAGGCCCAGATAAATCAGTTCGCAACTATAGCTGCCGGAACACAACTGTACGTGCTCGGCAACAGTTTTTCATATTAGAGGTTTTTTTATCGTTATAGGCTTAGCGTTGTAGCCACAATCTCACCTGATCCTAAGTGACGATGTGGCCCGAGATGGTAACACGCCAAGCCTAGTGGAACACTGACTCTCAAGTGCAGCTGTTGGATTACACCTATTGGTGTTTGCCGACAGATTTTTAACTTGAGGGAAGGCATTAGGCATCACGATGTTTTCCGTCACCGGGCTCATTGCAGGGATTCGAACTCACATCGATCGACGCGAAGTCCGTATACGCTACCAACTGAACTATGATTGAAATGAGGATTTTGTTACTATGTTTTTTATCTACCTAACAACTTAGATATAATAATGATAATACTATATGACTCGTGCGCAATCTAACTAGCAGCGTTCACGTTAGTTATATAGATTGTTAATAGATGGCGCCTTATACATATTACATGCATATATTTAATTAGGGATGCTGAAGAAAAAACTTTTTAACCTATTACGTCAATAGCGGGGAACGTGAGCTTTTTGGGACATTAAATTTAATCAAGAATTAAGGGGAGTATGGATTTGCCAGGAAAAACGTCTTTGAAAAAAAATAATAGATACCTAATGCTTAACTTAGTATCTACAAGTACCAACTAAACAAAAAACAAAGAGACACATATAGAAGTACAAAAAAGTAATATTTCGTATCTGATTTAATAATCTATGAGATGTGACACACTCCCCGCGCCCCGCACCCCGCTCGGCTACCTTGCGCTATCTATACTACTATGTATGTACTTTTGTTTGAAATAATTGTTCTAATGCATTAATATATAATTTTCATGTTGGTTTCCCTATACTCCTAATATTTATTAAGTCACCGAAGCGTATTATATAATTAATGGGTTTGTTAAAAAATAATAAAATCTATTATATTTAAATTACGTGTATAATTAAGTACCGCCATTTGAAAAAATAATTTGCAAATCACACTATTTGCATAGATCAGTTACCAAGTACAAAATATGACGTCACAGAAACTTAATAATTTCCTTACTATTATTCTATTTATAATGTTTTTCATTTTCGTTTTCTTTAACGGCAACTGTGTTCATCTGTAATTCTGCCAATTTTAATTTAAAACATAGCTCTAACAAAATGGCGACTCCCTTGTTAAAAACTGTCCAGTGAGTTTTTGTGGCTATCTAAAATGTATGTTCCCAGTTATTATTTATAATTAACTTACTTGTGCACTATAGCTGTTGTTTAATATAGTTATATTACATCAGGTAAAATGACGAGAAAATTACATAATATAAGGTCAAGTACTTTAAGCTTATGAATTCAAATTTATTTCCGCGATAAACACCATTCATAATGTTATTAACAATTCACATTAATAACAAACCGTAATTAGTGATGCTACGATTCATGTAATGAACACAATTCCTACAAAATATTTTAATTATAAGAATAATTAATCTTTTATCTATATATTAAAATACGTGAAGCAAAAGCTTTCAGTACCTTTTTAAGCGTATTGCATGCATGGAAGATTGTGAGATGGCATGGTTAAAGTTTATATAGAGAAGGAGTGCAGAAAGCTAAAATTTATTTATAATATTTGTTACCAATATATTAAATTAAATAAATTAATACTGCGAATCCTAAACCGACCAGATCCATTGATCTAAGTCCCCCAAAATATTGACATTCTCACTCAACGAAAAGTGACAGCAAGTGATGAAGATAATACTCATTGTTTAGGTTCATGAATACTGCAAATGTCAAACAGAAAATAGTCTATGATCAAAAAGTCGCTGGTTGAATTTCGACCATAGGACGATCGCTAGTAACTATAATTAATGTCTAAAATATCGTTTTACTTTATTTACATAAGTCTAGTGTGATAAATCACGAACAAGCTTCAAAAAGTTAAAAAGGAGACCGCTCTCTGTGACGGATTATGTTGTATGCACAAACACTTTCTTTTCAAACGCCTACCGTTCTGTACACAAATAAACGTGTACTTACTCTATGACCCGTTAATATTACGTAAGTTAACTCGTGGAGCGAGACGTACCGTGGGTCCGTGCCGTTAGCCATTCAATGTGCCTGGCTGTACGAGTGAACACCAGTGCGTTGTATATTGCTGTATAAAAAAAATATTACGCACCAATCAACCTCTTGCGCGCCAATCGAACTGTCAAAACTGAATTCAAAATTATTATTATTATTAGTAATAAATTTTTTTGTGTGCGTGTGTGTATCTGTGCAATTCTGTAATATTATAGTGCGTATGTGTGTGCGAAATACAAATTTTGTGCGTTTTTGTTCCAAGCTTTGTATTACTCTCCCGCTAATACGATAAAGGTATTGCTAATAATAAGAGAAATTATAAACGCGGCATTCATAGAGATGTGTCAATGGATTCAGCTAGCGCATGAGCATACGGCCCGGCCCATTCAACCGTGCGTTTTGTTAGGTGAGTTTGTTTTCAGAGGTTATTCAGAGAATGGTGTGACGAACGCGGTTACCTGACTTGGTAACGAGACAGTTTTTGTCTCATTGCTAATATCTTGCCAAATATGGAAACGCCTTGATAGAGGCCTTGAATTGTAATTATACTTGTAAATTGTCGCTTTTATTTAACTCAAACATGACTCAAAGTGATATAAAGTAATAGGCAGATATCAGTTTTAGTTAATTTTGTGAATCTTCTGAGCTTATAGTCCGAATACAAGACGCTTCTAGTTTAATGATTATAGGTAAAATATCACAAATTATATAATAAATTAGCTGTGCCCGTGGCTTCGCTCACGTGGACTACACAATGCCCGCGCGAATCTTGCTCCCCGCTCCCGGCTATTTTAAAGACAAAAATGCTTATTGTGGGTGTTACTCAGAAGATAGACGTATACTCTGCCTGATTTTTCTGTAGGTCTTTTTAATACCTACAATTATGTAATACATTAATTTACTCAGCGTAAGCCATTTAAGCGCCCAAATTGATTACCCATGACCAGTTTTTTTTTTTTTCTAAAACAAAAATAGCTTACGTTACTCCATATATTATTAGCTATTTATCAGTGAAAGTCCCGTCGAAACCGGTCCAACCGTTTCGGAGATTACCCGGAACAAACAGACCGGCAGACAAAAATTTTAAAAATGAGTGTTTTGTTATTGGTGTCGTATACACTTTCATAAGCATTTACTAAAAAAACTGTTATTTTGACATTACAAACAGACACTTAAATTTTATAATATTAATTGTACTAGGATTATTGGGTTTATCTATGAAATTCTCAGTAGCAGCTCAGAGTTTGGCTTTGTGCCCGATGAATGGTAAAAGGCTCACCCCCTTATTACATGGGACCTAAAAACATACCCGGAGGAGAACTGTGGGCGTACATTAGTACACCTTTGCCTAAACCTTCGGGGATACAGGCGTGATGGTATGTTATGTTATAATATATAAATTCCAAAACCAATTAATAATATAAAATATGGAATATCTGTAAATATTTTATTACTGGAGTAGGACTTTTTCCCGAGGAATTGTGGTTGATACGCGTTGACTTAGTAGCATGCAAGCCCAAGAAGAATTTACGCTTTCTTTCTTCCATTAGTTGTTATTACTGAAAAAATACACGTTCAGGTTTTTAGCCGATACTGAAAGTTTATTTCTACACGCTGAGAATCAAATCTACGGATATCTGATAAACATTTGGTCCTTTAAAAACAATTTTTGTTACTTTTCTCTCCGCACGGGACACGAACCATGAACCATTTGACCCATTTGACGCGACCTTCGAGTATACTCAAATAGCTGAAAACAGTTTTAGACTTGTAGCAAAGTATTTAAAATGTAACTATATCACTTTCGTGCTTTAGTACAGTTTATTTAGGGTCATTTCACACCACTCGGAACGTGTTTAGGAAGCACCGAAGATTATGAATCAATGCTGGTACAAATGTACAATGCTTAGTTAAATTGCCAATGGATGTTAGTTTGAACCTTGCAATAGCTAACCTGGAGCTTCCAGTCAGGATGTAACTAAAAGACACTATCCACGTTTGTAAATATGTTAGCGAGAGCTGATCATTCACTAGATATTTTATTTTATTTATTTCATTAGTCTGAATTGTCTAAATTTCTAAGATAAACGGTATGTTACAAAAAATCTACGATATACTTACATATATTTTATTTAATAAAATATTGATAACGCACAGTTTATAGAATTATAGAATGATCCCATAAAGAGGTTGAAAATTGGATGATATCAGAGATATTGCCGATGGAAAATTGTATCAAGACATGGTTAATTTAAAAAAATATTAAATGGCCCCCTTTTTACCCATCAGCCTTTTATTCCGTTAACATAAACAACAGATCTAATGTGTTATTTAGTTTTGATTGTAATCTGAATTTTACTTTTTGTTATATAGGTAGATGACTACAAAGTTTTCCTGAATTCGTTTTTTAATATAAATGCATTTTTTTAGTTTAACTCCTTTATTATTTGTTAAATGTGATGATCACCTGTAGATTATAGAGGAGTTTAGATATTACCCAAAAATGTGTGTGTGTGTGTGTGTGTGTGTGTCAGTTCCGACCTCGGCTTTAAGTACGATTGTCTTTGAATATGGAATAACTAAAGAGGTAATTGATTGACTGAATAAAATTGGTCATGTTAAGTACATAGCTCATGTTATATTATTCTAAAAGGAGAAAGTGTTGCATAAACATTAAAGAGATGAGATATATTTAATTATTAACAAGCACTCAGTATGCCGAAGCGCCTCGCGCCCTTCCTCCTGCTTTGATCAAACGGACAGATTTATTACACCGATCGCACAAACACCATTGTCGCTTGTTATATATTTAGCTTCAAACTCCGATACTAAATTGTATCCGCGGCATCACCCATTTTATCAACTTTTAAAAGCTTTAAGATTATCTCAAAGGCGTAAAGCAGCCATTTTCGCTTAATTTTATTATTGTAGCATTTTAGAGCTGTACCTGATGGCAAGGATAGTATAATCGAAAGTAGTGACGATCTTTAAAATATTAATAATCCAACGCCATAGAGAAATTTATTTCTATTTGGCACAGCTCGTTTGGTGGGAATACTTCCACCCTAAAGAAAGTCGCAGCTAAAAAACCTTGTATTGTGTTCCTACACGAGTTTCCAGAGCTCTTTAGGGAAGGGAGGTTTAAAGACGGCAACGCGCTATTGATAACATTGATATTCCAGGCCTCCATAGGCGCTTAAAACGGCCACCTAAGTAGTTTAAAAAAAATACAGATCAGGGTAAAGTGTGGTAATAAAATTTGGCAAGAGGATTTTTCCGGGCAGTACAATTTTAGTGGAAATTGCTGCTAAATGTTCATGACATCCAGTATATTGTAACAAAATTCTGTTTGTAATATTACGGAAAGGAATCTTTTCAATACGTCGCCATCGTTTAGGTAATGACCCACCTCATAACAATCTTCAAACAAATCTGCATTTCTTTGAGATTTTTTTTCACATTATTACGATATATTGTAAAATTCAGTTGGTAGCCTTAATAGTATATACAACAAAGCTTGTTCACACGGTTATTCGGTCGACATCAAACGCTCGTGTGAACTCTCGGTAAGGGACAAAACGATTATTTACAGCTCTCTTGGGACTTTCTAATGAGTGTTTTCTTTTTCTTTGATACACCCACACAGAGATCTTTGAAAGAATTCTGCGTTAGCATATAACGCTGTGTGTAAAACAAATTTCACACTTTGTAAAATTAAATTATAGTTATTAGCAAAAAAGAGTATTATATATTGAACACATGGAATTAAATGTTTACGCTAATACTCTCTTTTGTAAACGGCAACTATAACACAACTGTAATTTACAATAAATAGTCAGTTTCTATTAACACATAATTATTTAACTTGATTTTTATATTAGGTCCTTACATATGAAATTAGCGTTTTAAATGAAAAAAAGTATAACGTAACAAAATATAATGAAATTATACATTTAATCAACCGAATTATGTTGTACCATTAAAAAATGCGTACGTGCCCTTGTATAGGCGAGTTAGAAGTTAATTTAAGTGAGAAAAATAACACAATAAACAATAAAGACGATGAGAATCATAAAACATTTTTTAACAAAAAAGAAAAATAATTTCAATGAACTCCCTGCGCCGTATCTTTGAGGTCCAAAGTCCATGAAATTAAAATGTGGCCCGCTTAGGTCCCTTGAGGTATCCCCTTTCCAACGAAAAAAGATTCATCTAAACTGGTTCATAATCAAAAACGTTATACTGTATATATAATACTGTTGTTGTCAACTATTCATAGGCTATTATTTGATTCATAACCAAAGCTCATCGTAGTCTGTTGACTGTTTTATATAAATAACAAACGATATGTTCTATATAAAATATCGATGAATTAAAACGACAAAAAGCGGGTATATATTTTTTACATGTTCCGATTTTAATGTTTCTTAATATATATTTTCATCAAACTGATAATTTCAAAGTTACTGAAAAGGAATAAGCATACACGTGCATCAGTCAATTGTCACGGATTCTAATACATCGGTATTTAGATCGTGATAAGGCAGAGATTGTGCATGAGATTAGAAAGTGGTTCTAATCACTGCATCTCATAACGTCGCAAGTGAATTACTTTGCTGACTGTATCGCGGCGATTTATCTTGCGCACTTTAAATCTATCAATATGAATGAATTAGTGTACTCTCTACACGATATGGTCTTATATTACGTCACACCTAATGTCACCACAGGTTATCCATCCTCGATAAATTCAAAGAAAACGAAAAAAATATCCACTATATATATTACTACGTCTCATGAAATCAGTAAACGAAATAAGTATTGTTAGTTCCAGGGAAATTATGAAAACATAATATATTTGAAAGATATATTTATTACTATATAGAGGTGTGCCCGCGGCTCCGCACGCGTTTATAGTTACGCAGTAGCTATTTACATCCCGTAATTTTATTTTTCCTCATATTGTTCATTCATATGCCGTATCAATTGAGGGATGGCATGTATTTCCCGTGTACAATTTTTTTCAAAATCGGTTGAAAACTATTATTCTAATGTACAATTTCTAATGCATTATTAACAATTCTTATATACTCTCAATTATATATCCCGTCTACAAAATTTGATCAGAATCGGTTGAGAATTGATGAAAATTAAACTTTCGAATTACTTTTTTTTTAATTCAAGAAGTAATATTGACAATTGTTATACCCCATTAACTATGTAAATAGTTAGACTTTCCGTGTGTAAAATTTCATCAAAATCGGTTAAGAATTAATTTTATTTTTAATTTTTGAAAATTCATTTTTATCGGTTTCCAACAGTGTTATTGATAATTCTCATTACTTATCATTCATGAAATGACTTATCCTTCCCGTGTATATAATTGAACTAACAATCGGTCAAGCCATTTTTGAGTTAAATCCGGACATACAAACAGACAGACAGACAGACGGATAAAAAATATTTAATGGCATATTCGTGATCAGTATCGTTCATATAATATACGTATCGGGAAATTTTGGAAAAATATTAAAATTACAGACTGGACTACAGATTTATTAATATAGATAGCTATATTTATTTAATACAAAAAAAAAAAACAAAAAAAAATCATAGTTAGGTTTATCACCATATGCATTGTGGTCGCAATTCCTACCACCCCGCTATATTACTGCATATGCACCGGCTGATTTCGGAACACGACAAACCAAAAAAACCATAGATAGGATTATCACTGTTTGTATGGTATTATCAATATAATATGCCAATATGAATCTAATACATTAAACCGTCCCAATAAAACTTCAAAAATAATTAAAGCCATACCTTATTGTACCGGCCTACTGGAAGGTTTTTTGAAAAACGTTTAACCCCTTTTATTCCTTTCTTACCAAATGCATAAATATGAATGGGTTCTTCATACAAATGTTCACCCAAGTTTTATTTTCACCACATGTGGAATAACATAATGAAATAATTCACTTGAATCCGGTTAATTTACAATAGGTATATCGCTTAGAATATATAAACTCGCACGAGCCGCGATTGACGGTGCACGCCAAATAAAACTGTAATTATGCCGTACTGAATTGTTAAACAGTTTAAAAACACTTCAGTCAATCTTAAAAAGAATAGTGGACTATCATTTAATAGGTAATAATTAGAAATACAATACATTTCTTATAATGTATAACAGTCAATAAATCAACATTGACAACGCTGTCATTTCAAATCAACAAACCGGTTGTCATGGAAGCTGATATTTCCCTCTTACATATTTTAACCTCCTATTTTTTACCCTTAAAGTTTTATTTTCGCTACCAAAAGTACCTTATGTCCTTTCCCAAGGTCTAATCTATCTCTATATCAAAATTGGTTCAGCGGTTTAGACGTAATAACGTAACAGACAGACAGAGTTACTTTCACATTTATATATTAGTATGGATTATACATTGCGATGACGTAGATTTAGACCAATCACGTGGCTTAGCTGTCACTGGAAGAGACAGTCTTGTTGAATTCTTAAAAATAATATATAATTACATAAATGATATTTAGTAATGAACTAATGATTAATTAAATTATTCTTCAGTCACTTACAAATTGGTCGATTGTTTACTTTTTCGTGTAAGTAGGATACTATTTTACTCAATCTATCGAAACGCAACAAATTATGAAGAATGATATAGCATTTCACCGGCTTATCACAACATTAGACAGCAAATACATTCCATAATCCTGTTACGATTTTTTTTTTGTCAATGTGCCGATAAATCATGTCTTCGATTTCGCATAGGACAAACTTTTGTAAGACAAAATATAATTTTTAGTTCATTCAGAGTCTGGTAGTTTAAGACCCTACATTATCTAAACTATTGTAGTAAATAATGACGACGCGTAAATTTATGTCAAAATTACAATCCATTTTTTTTTTTTTTTAATAAATCGTAAAAAATATTCCACATCATTAGTTTAAAGCTAAGCATCGATTAAAATTCTCAAGTTCAAGTACCCGATGAAAGGTAACTGGAATGTTTCTAGTGCTTACTTCATTCTACAAACAGGGTTGTCACAATCTACGTTCCATTTTTTAATTTTTTTAGTATCATTCATTATTATAATCATCATTATTAGCATATCATCAATATAATCTTGATAACGTTATTACTGAAGGCAATGTGATTCCCGCCGGACGAACGGACATTTTTTTTTTTTTAAAGTAATTTCCATGAAGTAAATCTGCAAGGTACACTTGGAAAAATCTAAAGAAAAATCTAACGGATAAATCCTAATTTCATTTTTCTTAAAAATATATGGTAACTATAGCTGCTTTACGGGAAATCTTCAACTTGTGGGTTGCAGTTGTAACCAGTACGATGGTCAGTACATAAAAGTTTACTGCGGTCTCGTTATGATTTTTTATACACGGAAATTATTATTAAGTGGTTGTTCTAATTGTATCAAAATAAAAAAATACTTTATTAAATTTAGGTCCTAAGAAAGCATTAATGAACGTGAATACACTCCCACCGGTTAGAAAAACATCTCAGTAATCGAGAAAAGCCGGTAAGATACTCGATCGAGTTTTATTTTTCAGCTGTTCTAAAAAGATTTGAACCTATGTCAATTAGAACGGAATTTGGGCACGCAGCCACTAAGCAGAAACATAAAAGCAAAGATCATAATAATATATACTTGACCATAACTATCCATACATTTAATCAGTTAACATCCCGATTATTAAATGCTATTTTAAACTTTTCATTGGTTTATTATAAGAATCGATTCAATAATAATAATAATTACTGATTCATCTAATTAATTCTATCTTGTAGATGCTGTAGATAAGTCACGGACATTGGTCACAGACAGTTGTACCCGCTCGCGTTGCTTAAACGAACTTTTTTGTGAGAAGCTTTGACGGAGCTCAGGAAATTGCTGAAGTATTTTTGCTATAATTGTAAAACATAAAGTAAATCTCATTTGCTTAATGTCAACCAGTTAAACTATAATTTAAAAAAAACTAAGTACACTATATAATGTGTTGACTTTTTTGTATACCACTATACTTTGATTGAATAGGTACGCTTGTACTGGTTTCCACGAAATTTTTTCTATAATTTTTGTTTGAATTGAACGGAGAGCTCTATGCTGAATGGTTTTTTTTTTGTATCAATGACATGGTTTCATTTTTTGTGTGTTTACTATTTTATCAACTGATATTGTGATTTAAATAATGTTCACTATAGTAAACTCTTTTAACTCGTACCATTAAATTACTTATAACTTTTATGTGTAACTACATATCGTTATTTTGGTTGTGCTGAATTTAATTTATAAGGATCATAAGACCAAGTAGGTACATCAAAATGTTATATATTTACGTGTTGTCAAAATAATCGGTAATACCGGTAATAAACCAAAATAAACCAAGTTTCTTGCAGATTCTTGGCCTTCTTGGGGCCTAAATTGAATTAAGTATTTATATTGAAATTTAATACCAAAGGATTTCCTTAAACTTTCTAAATTCTAAAGATAACGACTTACGAAACTGCAGGGATTAAACGTAATCACGTTGTACTGCTTTACATGAAGACAATTAAGCTCATAAAACAATTAAAGATATACCAGTACCTTATCAACTGGAATTGTTTAGTATTAATGACAACCCTAAATAATAAATTCTCTCACGTGTTTCTGTAGACATAATAAAATAAGCAGATTTACATGCAATTTGAATTTAATGATTTTGATTTATGAGTTCTACACGCGTTCCTACTAACTTATAAATATAAGTTTTTTGTACTTGTTCTTCTTTTAGAAGCGGTGATGGGTACGTGTTACCTTGTAAGGGTACGGCGTCAATTATGTGGGTTCGAATCCCTGCAATGAGCCTGAACTTTCGGTGAAGGAAAACATCGTGATGAAACTATAGCATGGTGGTAGCTACCATCCTCAAGTTAAAAACCTGTCGGCAGCTGCACTTGAGAGCCAGTCCTTTCACTAAGCTTAGCGTGTTACTATTTTGTACCACATCGTCACTTAAAATCAAATAGGATTTTAGCTAAATGCTAAAAACAAAGAATTAAAAAGAATTCATCCAATTCACTTACAATCCAAGGATAAAGGCTACCGTTTGATGATACATAATGGATATCCATGATAGACACCTTCTTATGTCGAATACCCTACATTAAACCAAAACTATTAATCTCAGCACTCTGATATCGTCATTTTCTCATATATTTTTAGGAACCGATCAGTGAGTGACTTCGAAAGGACTACATTACTATTTGAGATTGTTTATAGATGTGTATAAACTGAATCCAGTGATCTACATGCTGATCAATTATATTTAATGTATAGCCTCTGACAGAACAATCGTATGATGTAATATTATTAGTTTTATTATATTAACTTGTAGGAGTGGTAGCCATAAGTGTTTGCAAGGCGGTGAATACGAGTTCCGCGACAAAAACTCGCACAATCGGGGTCGACGTACGTCGAGACGCGCTCGACTCGCGACCGAGGACCAACAACAATTCGCTTTTTTTTATATTGTCGGCCAAAAATTACATCCGCCATTAAGACTGCACATTCAACATTACGTTTATATTTTTTACAATCACACTTAATATTTTTTGACGGATTAATATTTAATTCATCTCAATTGCTGTAATGTATTCAGAAATATTTTTAAATTATTATTGATTTCAATATGCTGTTTTTATTGGTAACGAAAGATTATGTGGACAAGATGGTAATGCGCTATACTAAAAAGGAAGAGGTTCGAGTACATTTTTCCGAACACAACGACTTAGGATGGTACCTTGAATTACAAGCCCTAGAAAATGCCGTGTTGAATCAAGACCTCTTTACTGAAATCTCTGGCTTCGACGTCCTGCACATTGGCATCCAAGTACGCAAACACTGACTTATAATATCTTAAAATTAAATGAATCCAAACATTTGTATTGTAGATATGCATATTGATATAATCAGGATAATCATAACATTTTCGACCCGCATTTTCGTCCCTTTGAACCTGTTTTACCGCTTTCATCCGGATATATCCAGATTGCGAGCTCTTCGTATGATCACATTGAATGCGCTTTGGTTTACTATTTTTCTATTTTTATTACTTTTCTCAAATGATTCTCATTTTCCATGGGCCCCATGCATGTATAATAAATTATGACTAGAGAATGATTTTATATAAATTTTATTCATTTATGACTGACTACTTTTTTTTTTTTTACTTTCTGTCTATATAGACAATTTTGCCAATGTCAAGTGTGAACGAGTACTTAGTGTATACTTTTATTTAATTCCTGACAAGTTGTGTGCTGTGATCGCTTAATATTATAGTCGAGTTTCGGGATCAAAATCAAAAAATTCTTTAATCAATTTAGGCCATAATAAATCACTTATGAACAACAAAATATTACTACCGATTTGTAAAACATTCAAGTTATCGAGAAGAACCGACAAGAAACTCAATCGGGTTCATCTTTTTTATCCAATTGTACAAAATTATTTACAATTTACAAATTAACAAAAGTATTAATATAAGATAATAATAAAAAAGTCACTTTCAGACAAATAATAATCTACTCTGTAACATTTTGACAGTACAACCTGCTTGACATGATCTTTGAACTTGTTATCATCGGGATCTCATAATATAACCTGACACTGTCACCTATAAAAAAATATTGTTCTCTTAATACGTCTAAAACACGGATGATTAATTTATGTCTATTTGTAGCATTAACATTGTGCTGATCTGTGACAAAATCTATCAGCCGGTGTATATACAATGATCAAGCGGGTTGTCAAGGATCTGCATCAGACTGGTTCGCGACCATTAAATACATTGACTTGACTGTGTTTCTGCTTTGGTTTGTCACATTTTAGGATAGCTATTGTGTATCTAACTGCTATGAGACTTGCAGACTGGCATGACAGTGGTGACTGGCGAGGGCGCTATTGATTTATCTTATGGTGGTACGGCATTTTTTAAATCCCGCCTGGCTAAGCTACCACACGCAAGTTGAAAATCTGTCACCAAACACCAATAGGTGTATTTGGCAGTTAGGCTTAACATGTTTACCATCTTAAGCCACATCGTCTCTTGTCATCAGGTGGGATACTGGTCAAGTGTTTAAGCCTATAACTAATAAAAAAAGAATAAAGTACGGTATATAGTTCTCATGAGAGATTGAAACGATAATCTGTCAGAGCAAACATTGCGACATCCTCTCACATCAATAAATCAACAATAATTTATCAATTGTCACGAAGAGAACGCTAATTTATATGTCAGAATAACAACAACATCCTGTATCAACTGTCGTGCGGCCCAAACAGAACATCCTGTAATCCTGTATTCAAATCGGATATAGGGTTTATTGGAACGGGAGAGTGTGTTCAATAGAATAGGAAATTTGATGATTCTTGGGGAAGAAATTACCTACTTGAATTTAGTTAAGAAACTTTACCTATGTTATCAACAGATGATAAACAGGTAGATCGTAATTTTGTTTAACTCATCTAATTTCTACCTTTTTGGATTATTCTAGCGGCCTTTTAGTTCAGGGTTCCACAATACAGATGTGACCTAATTTTGAAAGTGGTAGCTAAGTTAATAAGCAGTAGAATCACCATGTCAATCGCAAATATTTGTCTAACTTGGAATATCTGGTCAAATTATTGCATATTGGGGATTTTAGATTTTTGTCGAGTATGTCCAAGAAAGAATAAAAACTAACAATACTAAAAATAGTTGTAATAAATAAAAGATTCTATTCTACTTGCCTGATAGAATGTACTTAAAATTCTTCAACTGTGACAAAGACAAGTTATATAATAAAATCTATTATTACTTATTTGCTAAGGGTACCTACCAATTGTAGTTCAAAATCGCTTTAATAAATATATTTATGCTCACCCAAAAAAATTATAAAAGTATAGCGTGGTTACATAATGGTAATTTTATTAACTGAAGTTAAGCATATAATTTGGTCAATGATTTACTTACAATTTACAAGGATACACCGTAAGGAATTAGTATGCTGCCTATACAGCCTCCTCGATATCTAGATAAGAAATAAGGACAAGTCACGATTATAGATTAGCTCGTAGGTCTCTCAAACCTTGTTATTATCGCATTAAATTTATGTTCAGTATGTACATAGGTTCTAGTTAATATTACGGTGATGGTTTCTAGTAAATTTCCACGTTCGACGTTCTATTTTTATGCAGATTATAAATCTGTGTGTTGGCAGGAAAATCTTCTCGTTCTTTACATTTTATATTTCATCAGAACATCTATAGGAATTTGTATCACATAAATGAGGTTTTTGACTATTAGCAATCTCTTTTTGATATTTATATTTCAGAGACTTTTATGCAATTCGCAAATATCTGTCCCTTATAATTTATTTCTTATTGACAATAATCACCTTACATATTATGGGAATATAGGAAATTATGTTGGTTCGTTCTTGGTTTTTAAACATGAGGTGATCAATCCCGTTTATTAGGTACGAGTTCTGTGTAGTTTATAAAAATTAAAATAATTATATTATCTTTCAATACAAATTCTTAGCTCCGAGATACAACAGTCATAAAACTTTTAGGATGAAACTTACTTATTTAAAAATAAGAGCTAAATTGCAAAAACATTTTCATTGAAAGAAAAATAATATATAATGGATGTGTAATAAAAATTAACACGCTTTAAAAGCAGGCGTAAAATCATCAATAGCTACCGCATTTTATCAGTACCGTTTGGAGATACGACCGGTTCCATGACGCTGGTCTGTCTTTCCGTGACATTTTTATGGTTTCGTGTAAATTTTATGAGAATTGACGTTTATTGAGTTAACGATTATAACTCTTTTTATTATGATTTACTACAAATTGTTTTATTGTAAGATTGATTCGTGCTTAAATGGATTAGCTGGAAATACTACATTTTATATTCAGATAATCTGCCGTTTTAATTAATAATAAATAATGATATTAAAAAATTATAAATTAATAGTTTTCAATACGTGTAACTAAACTAAGGTTACGATAACCGAAGACTAAAAACATTTATTATACGATTCGGTAATACAGCATTTCTGAATTAGAGTTGTATGTCGTATTGCAGATGTAATATCTAGAAACCGGCACGTTCAGTAACTATGAAGTTATAGTTGCAAAACTACGTGTGGGCAACATTAGCGGTCATTTCACCGCGTATACCCACCGGGCTGTGGGCGGGTAATTGTTTAGAATAAATTCTGGGGCTTTGACTGAAGTAAATTTTGAATTCAAGGCGAATGTGAGGAATTTATTGTAATTCGAATATTTCTCTACATAACACATTCTTCAATACGTAAGCTGAAGAAACGATTCATTGTGGATAATCTAAAACACGATAAAAATATCTAAACATTATTAAAACAATATTATTAATTGCTACTGCTGTAGTGTGAAATTTACAGGGAAACTACTTCATTTTTAAATGGATTACAAACGTTTACCGGTTTGCATTCATAGGGTAATTAATGTCTTGACGTAAATTGGTTTACGTGTGAAATATTTACGCAGTGAAGCAATGTTTAAACAGTATTATTAACCACTGTTCGTAATTATTGTCATATTTCATAACTATTCAGTGTAACAAACAAGAAAACTTTCATATTTATTAGATATAATAATTCGCCTTAAGTGTTGTTAGCTTCTTCTGAAATACAAGTAAGTACTTTAGTTTTTGTAAAACTAGTATATTCAATATTTATTTATTATTTGGTTTACGATTAAAGTTTGTAGAGATAGTCAACAATTTTCTTGATATTACAATTAATAACTTTGTCCTCTTAAAAAGGATTACATTGATGATTAATGATTCAACATTTACAGATACAGTACACATTCTGCACAAATGACAAGAGATTGCTTACAATATATCTATAAACAGTTCTGGTGTCTCATGGTTCTATCAATTTACACACATGTGTCATCTAATACAAGTCAGTGTTAACTGTTAAGAAATGGCTGTACTATCGAGGTCTCGGCAACTGCGTTACTCATTACACTGTGTACTTAAACGTATTCATCATTCTTGACCCTGACTTCACTAAAATTAGCTTCATTAGTTTTTCATGTAATTTTCTTATTAGCGGGTTAAGATGTTAAAAATCTTTTAGAGAGGCTACTAGCGTATAACCCAATAAACAAGTGACAGAGTGCAAATAATCTTCAAAGAACTTTTTAATGTGTGTCAGCTGTAATCTCAGCGAAACACATGGTGTCATCTATTACCGCTGGCCTTCGTCCAAGGCTGCCCAAGCTAATGAGAGCATTAGCGCTGGCGGTGAACGCTTTAGCTCGTTTGCTGAATTATGTTCTAACAGTACTTAGTAAGTTTAAAGTTATATTATTTCCGCTACATATCTATTGATTAGCAAGTCAATATAATTATCAGTATTAGCGATCGCCCTAAGCTCGAAATTCGACCAGCGACTTTTTGATCATAGTCTATTTTCTGTTTCACATTTGCAGTATTCATGAACCTAAACAATGAGTATTATCTATATCACTTGCTGTCACTTTTCATTGAGTTTCAATGTCAATATTTTGGGGGTTCTAACTTCAATGGCACTGGTCAGGTTAGGGTTCGCAGTATTAATTTATTTAATTCAATATATTAGTAACAGATATTATAGATAAATTTTAGCTTTCTGCATTCCTTCTCCATATAAACTTTAAACATTCCAAATCTCACAGTCTTCCGTGCACACAATACGCTTAAAAACGGGTAGAAAGCTTTTGCTTCAACTATTAATATATAGATTACACTCTTAGTTATTTATCGGTCTTTCAAAACTGTTAATTGATTTTACTGAAGAGAAAAAATCCAAAGCATGATGGCAGGGCATTTTCTAACGACTTTTTACTGCCTTCCTAAGTTGAAAACCTATTGTGCTTGATTGTTAAATTACTACATTAATTGTTTAATACCTTACAAGCAACTTCCACTTGATGTAGTGTGGTTCCACCCTAGGTCACACTATCTTTTAACATGAGGTGATATTGTGGTAAAACGTAAAACTTGAATCTATAAAAAGTTACGTTTCACGTTATTTGTATGTTGTTCTGTGTCATACAAAGTGTAAGGTTATTGTGAAGCTACAGTGGCCGGCACTTGGTTCCTCACGTTTTCTGCATGAGAAAACTGCAATAGCTTACCAGTATTGTCCTAAAGCTTAATGTAAATAGATCGGTCATAGATTATATTAATAATTATTGTTCCTTATGTTGTCTATGTAACTGACAGCCGCTAGAGTAAACAGCAGGAAGAAACATATAAGGATCTCACTTAGCGTGTATAAGCGAGAAGATGATATTCAGTAATCAGTAAAAATTCTAAAATGAAAACAATTATGTAAATAAAGCTATCTTTAAGGACTTTTTGTGTTACATTTAAACCTGTGTAATAGTTAAAAACAGGCTTTATTTTATACTAGCTGTGCCCGCGGCCACGCTCGCGTATACTACAGAACGTAGTAGATAGGGCACACTCGCGAATCACACTAACCCAGCCCCTGGTTATTTTAAAAACAAAAATGCTTATTGTAGGTGATACTTAGAAGATAGACACGCTATGAAATATTTTTATTCACGTGGATTGTTTAGTATTAAAACACTAGTTTTTACTATTTATACTAATTATTTGAATTACTGGCAACACTGCACTCGTGTCTACAACGACTTCTAACAACCATTGTGTGCTTACTAGTAATAAATTGTGAATTAAAAAAGAAGTGCGTGTCATTGAAGTCATAACACAATAAAATTATACATAAAAAGTGGTCCTTCGAGCCGGATATGAACCAGCGTCCTATGGATAAAGATAAGATAAGATATACTTATTTAATATATACATTAAATCTACAAAAGCCTTAATAATATGGTGAAAGTTGGACTTTCCATAAAGCTATGGTCCCTGAATAAATCTTATTGTTGAATAGGTACTAAAAGAAGTGCTCTTAGGATATCTATAAAAGTAACGTAACCACCGAAATCCAATAAATTTACAGTGTTTCAAACGGGAGCGGTATCAATAGTAGCACAGGTTGTTCGTTGCCTCGTAAAGAGAACCGATGGTCAGATGGCAATGAAAGTGTCGTAAAACGATAGCTGTATGTGTCCATGGGTCGTAAACTGGAAGGATTTATAGTGGTAAGCTTATGGAATATACTTATATTGTACAGATTTAATATAAAAGAAATTGGCCCATAGAATATTCAGCAATCTCTCTCTCTTCTGTCTCTTATTTAAACAATGGTTAAGCTTGTACGTCAATTGTAGGACTTGACTTTAGGGTGCTTGCGTTGCTATGTTCTGCTTCTCTAAGGTCCATATCGTAGTATTGATATTAAAACTAATCTTCCAAACTATGAGTCACGATGCTTTTCTCCCTAATTTGTACCTTTGACCTCGTTTAAAATAGCATCTACATTGTCAATAATAATTTTAATGAAACATTTCAAGTCAAATTAGGACCATACTGGTATAGAAATAGAGTGGTAAATTATCCGAATTTAGATAAGTACGGAAGGAATAAAGATTTTCAAAAGAAGTATTAAGGTACTAATGCATTTTGGAGAAGCACACGTGTGTCCCAATTCTTTTAACACAATAGCTACTTAGCTTTATTTGTGCACCATATAAGTAAACTACATGTTTATAAGTTGGCTTAAGCAAGTAGAAAGTGGATTTCAAAAGTGCCTTTATATGGATTAAGTTATTTCTTTTTATGAATATAGGTAGATATTTATTTATTCATTTGATTACTTATTGAGTTTAGTTGTTACAATATTTCATCTATTTCTATACAAAATACATTAAAATTGAAGTGTCTTTATGTAATGTCAAAATAACTGATTTTTACTAAATGCATATGAAAGAATACAGAAGGTACTTACAGCAAAAAAAAATTTTTTTTGTCTTACTGTTTGTTCCTGCTAAGCTTCGAAACTGTTGAAACGACTTTAACGAGACTTTGAATGGTAGAAATCTGATAGTACAAGGAGTAACTTAAGATATATTTATTTTTAAAAAGGTATTAGGGGTCCGTCTACAAAACTAAAGAAGCAATGTTTAGGAGTTCCTCTTTGGCACCGTCGCCGCATGCGAAATACCACGCGGACGATGTCGCAGGCACTGCTTAAGGAAGTAAACTGCACTCACTCTGCTGATAGATACCTGTTTAAATTCGTTTTCTAAGATTATTAATAAGAGCAAGATTGGTCTTAAATTAATTATAATATTTCCAAACGATTACATTGATGAAAAAAGATAAAGAAGAAAAAATATATTGTGACATGACAATGTCTAAAATTAAAAAAAAATCAATTATAACTAAAAAGGTTTCTTCCGATGCTTAAACAATACCTAAGTTTAATAACTTGGAAATTATAGCTTTTATGGATATTCATAACCGAATAATACGATGAGGAATAATGTAGTTACAACAAATTTTACAAGCGCAATTTAGTTTTGCAAACAAGATTTTAAATATGTATGCAGATTATGTTCCAGCGCCATCTATCACCGCACATTCAGACAGACCGCTTTTACAAATATTAATGCCAATTAAAATGAACGTACAATTTTCACGGGTAACGAAAAGCTATGTTTCACAATAAAATCGTATTTTCATTAAAAGCCGTTATTAATGGGCAATAAAAATAAATTACATTGCCACCACACACACTGTTACACACTAAATAAATATAATTAACAGATAGTTTCTGGTGAACATTTGGAGAACGACACTAAACGTAGGTATCGTCCTATCTATTTTATGAACATTCTTTAATACATATTTCATATAACTTTTTGACATCAATCTGTGTTAATAAATATGTAGTTAGTTAGTTCTCTTTGTACATACACCATTATTTTTATATCGATATTTTTATGTTCGGGTATTTGTCGTTTTCTTGTCTGTCTGAATGTCAGACCGTTTTTATATGTGGATGTACCTAAATATTTTAGACGCTGGGCTATAAGTAAAGTTTGAACAAATATGAGCACTATTTGAATTTTTAATCATTTTATTATAATTTGTTAGCTATTATAGATTGTTCAGTTGTAAAAATAATAATACAAGAATGGATTCCGAGACCACGTACGTCGACGTTATAATTAACTACTTTTTCATGGAAATATTACTGCTCCAAGACCCAAATATACATTTATTGACCACTAGTAAGTGAACGAAGTTCATTATTAACTCGCATCTCTCCCTTGTAAATAATAACATGGTGCGAATAAAGGAATAATTTAATTATTCGTAACAGCACACGATGTATATACATACGGTCAGCGGGCCCCATTAGGACAGTATTCTATGCAAATGAAAGTGAATTAGATTCTTCATCTGCAACATTACTCGATGTGTGGTGGAAAATTACATTATTTTCGGTGTTATTAACTAGGTTACCTAGAAGGGTGGTTATAAGATTAACTTCACTATCTATGCAAGCCCTTTTCTTTAAATTTATTTAATGATTATTAACTATAAATATTATATGTACTTACAGATTAAAAAAATTAAAATTACAAATCTGATCGAGCTTTTTTGCCTGTTTTTCTCGATGACTGGGACGTTTTCCGAGCCGGTGGTAGTGTTTTAAAATCCATAATGTGCCTTAATTGAAAAAAGAACTATTAGGTTTTCATTTTATAGATTTAATTTAGAAACAACCTGCTCGTGATATTTCAAAATATGAGATATGTTTTGCTGAAAAAATGTCCGCACTTTTGAAAAGTAAATTTTAAGTAAAATTTCTAAGATTTATAGATTTTACAGTAATTAAAAAATCCTTACTCGATGTTTATGATCTTGTATAGGTTTGCGAAAAAGAGTTTTTCACCGACTTATAATAAAAAAGCATGCATTCTTATAATCTCATGTGGTGTATCAACTTATATATCTTCATAGAATCTATAATATATGAGTAAAAAATTTGAAGTTACACATCTTTTATCGCAACAAAAAAAAAACTAAGGTGTAAAATTATGAGGTGCGCGAGCATCATGTAACGAAAGTGCGACATCATGAAGTTAGCCAACTATAATAATAAAGTAAATAAATTTGACTTACTATTTTTGTTGCATAAATTAAGATAAATTTATAAAATTAATAATTGTATTAATTGGATTAAAATAATTAATAATATTTATACGTTGCAAAATTTTTGTTACACAATTAAAAATATAAAAGTAAGTAAAATGAACTCAAATTATTATCATCGATGGCTAGCTAACTTCATGACATTGTTTGCGCGCGAAATTGATATTTTTCAACTTATTTTTGTTTCGTTACGCTTAAGAATAGTTTAACTTCGTACACGCGAACACATTTTTTTTAATTATTACCGTGTTTTAAACCCAGTGTTTAGCCAAAATTTAAAGTGACGTTTGACTCACGAGACTCACTTAAGGGCTGTCAAGGGCAGCAGGAGGAATAAACATACTTGACGTCATATTTTCAAATTAAGAATCTAGATGGGAAAATCCCCGGCATTTCATAAATTCCTCCATTGTAAGTTTACATATTGATTTTATGAATCGGTCCTGTCTCTTTCAAACCGGTGTTCTAACGCCACCAATGAGACTTGCGCTAATGTTGTGTTAGCGCTAGTGTAGGCCACTGTCAAGTGACGAGGGAGCAAAATAAACTACGTTGCTGCGATGATGTTCAGGTAGTGTTTGTTTTAGACGCTAGGAGGTGCTTCTAGGCGCAAACACAGTACCCGGTGTTAACGACGCTGAGTGCTTAATAAAAATAATAACCCTTTTCGAGTGGTCACTCGAAACCTTTATGTACAAAGTAGATGTACCAGCGGCATCTTTAATGGTTTAGACAGCGTATTTCAGGAGAGAGCACAGTGAAGTTTTTCCGACTTCAATCAATATTATCGCAAATAATAGAAGTGTGCATTAAAATAATAAAAACATAATTCGATTAAGTTTTCTGAATTATGAGACCACTAATAAACATACATTTAAAGGGACTACTAGCGGTCACCCAATAATCGAAATTCGACCAGCGACAAATTAATCATAGACTATTTTCTGCTTGACATTTGCAGTAAGAACCTAAACAATGAATATTATATCACTTGCTGTTACTTTTCATTGAGTGATAATGTCAATATTTTGGGGGGTCTAAGTTCATTGCACTGGTCGGGTTAGGATTCGCAGTATTAATTTATTTTATCTAATATATTAGTAACATATATTATAGATAAATTTTAGCTTTCTGCACTCCTTCCCCATATAAACTTTAACCATGCCAAATCTCAGTCTTCCGTGTACGCAATACTCTTAAAAAGGGGTAGAAAGTTTTTGCTTCACGTATTAATATCATGATAATGTATTTAATTTATTGCTATCTTCACTTCAGTTTTTATTGACTACACTGCAGTTGGTGGTAAGTGATGACCTGATGATGATGATGATATGATAGAATCTTGTAATGAGCTTATATCATGGTGATGAGACATTTTCTAATGCTCGCTTATCTAGCTAACTATTCTTAAGTGGAAAACTGTCACTGGGCACTTAATACAAACGTACAACTTAATTGCATCTGGGAATCGAACCTGGACTGAACACATACACGTTTTGAAATGATTATAAAGTCAATGAGGAAATAAATGATTTTGCAAAACGGTCCTTAAGTTAAAAAAAATCTGGGAATCAATTTTCCAATTACCATAAATCCCACACGTGTGCAGGAAGTGGCTGTATTATTAGCGGGTCTGCGGTGCGCGGGTTCGATTCCCGCGTCATGCGATACAGCGCGTAGCGTTACCGAGTACTGCGTGTATCTGTCGCGCTGCCAATAGGGTTCCTATAACTTGTTTTTAAACTAATCTGATACGTTTTAACGATTAATACATTCAGGTTAGGTTTAAGTTAACTGTAGGTTACCCACACACATTTCATTTCTCGAGGTGTCGTATTATACAAGTAGAATAAAAATAAATATAATCTATGTCTCAAATAATATATCATATTAATTGCATATTAATATTCAATTTATTTATTTTTAATTTCCTGTTAGACGTCAATTACAATGGACACTTAACACGAACATGACTTTAAAAAACGTTTGTCTGTCTGTTAGTTTGTATGTCCGTATTAAACTCAAAATCGGTTTAACCAGTATTTATGAAATTTTTTATACGAGAATATGTTATTATGGTTTATGTCAATAACACTTTTGCTAATAGTAAAAATATACAATATTGAATACAGTAATTTTGTAATCACAGTAGGTTTGTCACTAAATATTACAAGTGACGTCAACCCCAGGGCTGTCACGTCACGATTGTTCATCTCAGATAATTATGAATAGACTGGGATACGAGTATACGTTTACTCTGCCCTATATATCGCATACGTCCCTTGACATTCCCGAAACTAAGATAACTTGGTTAAACTGTAAATATTTTAGATAAGGCCGCAATATATTGGGCAAAAGAGCGGGGGATTTTATAACTAGTTTTGTCCGACCTTTCCCGTGGTAATAGTAATTTTATCTTATTAACACACGGTTTTAATTATAAGATAAATAAATTAATATGAGGACACAATTTTCCACAAAGCCATTTTATTCTAAACTTAGCGAAGTTTGTGTTATGATAAAGTAAACAGCTGATATATCATACATTTATAAATATTTAAAACACAAAAACACAACTGACGACTACGCTAATCACACAAAATTCAATTATGTGCCGGGATTGAACCCTCGACCTCTATGCTCAATAGTAGGGTTTAACACCTCTGCGCCATGAGGTCTGTCAGAAATAAATAATTAGAAATGTCAGAAATATAAAACTATGAAGTACCTAACGTAATAGTGTATATAATTATATATGCCTGCAATTTCACTCATGTTTAATTTTATGGTAATTTATAATAAATATAATGGTAATTTTATGGTAAGGTTCTAAGGATCGTAGCATGATGTTATATAGCCTACAATCTTCCTCAATAATCGACTTAAGTAATTTAAAAAGATTTTTTTTATCTGACTAACACTTCCAGAGATTACAGTGTTCATAAACAAACTCTTGAGCTAGATAATATTAAACACCTACCTATAGATGATACCTACTTAACTATAGATTGCCGGTTTGGTTGATGTTTATGGTCTGTGCTCGATTCCTTAGAGTCATAGCGTGAAATTATATAGCCGTATAACCTTCCCCAGTAATCAGGCTAACTAAGGAAATAGTATTTTTCAAATCTGACTGGTACTTCCAGATAACTCCTGATGTTTATAATATTAGCATAGATTTCTCTTGAAAATATTACTTTTAGTATGAATCTCTAATTACACTAACTGTATGTTCAATACTATTTTACGAATTAATTAATCGCTATCACCTATCATCGTATCCGCTTACTTTAGCAAAGACCCGATAGCTTTGACATGTCTTATCAGTTTCAAAACCACAAGTTGTATGGGAAGGTAAGTACAATATGTCAGCCGGGCTTTCATTATCAGGTTTTTAATGACGTATTTAGAGATATTACCGCACATAGATTCTAGACTCTTAGGTGAAATGCTAGATTCGCTACTTCAATATCATATAAGTACTTATAGTTCTTCATTTGAAGCGATGGTTGTTTGCAGTAAGATTTGGTGAAGATATATTGTGATGAGTTCATAGCACGGTTGAGGGGCATTTGCTAGTTCTTACCTGGCTAGCTACCACCTTTAAATTCTAGATGTGTTAACAAACCACTGTCGATATCTTCTTTAGAGACATTTTTACACTTAACACCTTTGGCTGCGTTATCACCCAACATCAGGTTGACAGCCCTCATGGCGCAGTGGTATTAAGCCTTAATGTTGACCTGAGAAGTCGTGGGTTCGATTCCCATCCGTGAATGATTTTTGTGTGAAGAGTGATGAATATAATTGTCAGGGTATTAAATACCTTTATATGTATGGTATATTAACTGTTTAGATAATACAAGTTATTCCTATTTTGGATTTCAATGACCGTGGGTCAAGTCGTCTCCCCATATTTATGCAGCAGGTGACATTGTACTCAAACAGTAAACCTATGCTGAATACAAAAAGTTAAAAAACCTTTTAAAATTATTAAACTAAGTAATGAAATCGTTTACATATTTTGATATATAAAGTAGGCTTACGCTGCATGTCCATTAACGTTTGTCACCATATCGAGTCACTATGTCGGTATTTTCATAATATTTTTGGCGGTCGAGCTTTAGTAAATAGAAAATATACAAAAATTGATGTACAGTATTACAAAATAAGCTCTGTTACTGAATCCAAAAAAAGCTGAAATCAATACACCATTTTTAACGAACCGCAGGGCAGCCAGAGAGCAACGAATTCGTATACCCAACCTTAAGACTGTGAATATAAAGTCGACAATCCTTCCGTATGACAGAGTACACGTTACACTGCTCGAAATTTATGCAGATTTCATATTGGCGAAATTTATCGGCGACGCGGTCGGAACGCGCGCGACAGAGCGGTGCCGTGTATTTGATTTGTTATTGTTATAAATAATTTTATCGGTTCTAAATTTGAGGTATTGACTATCACTTATGCTTATGTAAAATGAAACAATTTTTTTCTTTCAAAAATGCGCTAAAAACGTAGTTTGCTACGATACATTTTAATTCAATATCAGTTTACTAAACAGTTATGGTATGCGAGGTTTTGCGCGCGGTATTGGTAATTTCAGACACCAAAACTAGTGCATTTTAATGACGATAATAAAACCGTCTCAGTTTCTTCATGATGATTTCCTTTACCATCAGTCGACAGACTTCTTTTTCTGTCCCTTTTCCTATTATTTGGGGTCGGCTCTCGGTAGGTAGGTAGGTTGTCAATTCTGGTAATTGGGCTTACTTAAGGTCTCTCTTCATATTATCACCATATCGAAGGCAGGCGACCTGTGTTCTGGCAGGTTTAAAGAAATTTATACCACATGATTTTCTTAACATTTTTGTACATAATAGGGTTACTATACATATAGTAAAATGCACGTTTAGGAAGATCCAATGGCACTTAAAAAGGCGTTTTAATTTTTAAAATTCTAATATTACTATCATATCATATCTTTTATTCTATGGATGTCGTAGGTAAACTTGAAAACTGGACATAAAAAATGTAGTCTCAATAAAGGGAGTTTTTTTTAAACTTAATATTGTGTTAAGTCTATTCGAGGGTCGAGCCCGAGACGAACGAAGAGGAAATCATCCAAAACAGACGTATATAAACAAGAAAGATTAATTATATGACGTAAGTTGGAAGCTGTTACGTAGAAGCGCAGTAAGTTGAGTGACATTCCCGCGGGAATCCAATAAGCTACCCCGCAGGAACATTTGCGGGATTGCGGCGCGGCGGCGTTTCCAACGAAACTGTTAGCTGTTCATTTTTGTAATTGCTTCGCTTTTGTTGATGAGAGTTTTCCTTCTATTAATAATATCAATGGTAGAGTTGGTAGCTTCACCGCTTGAAAGTGTCAAGTTCGGTTACCGTTTACGGTCCCTTTTGTTGCTAAAACTTTTTTCCAGAATTCGTATTCGCGCATCTATCACGATCAGGGTGTAGAACTGTTCATAGTGACTAATTTCGTTGTAATCTGCATGTTACTCATCATCAGCTGAAAAGAACAGCTGTTTTACTGAAATCGAATAAAAAGATCTACAGCTATAAAATATTTTGAGGTTCGTAATAACAACTCTATTTGTAGTTCTATGTTTTCATACTAGATGGCGTTATTGCGAAAATATTTTTAAAGTTTGAGCTTTTGGTGTATGAAAACAATCGTGAAGACAAAAAAGAAGAATGTTTGTGTGGAAGTTGAAATCCGAGCAAGATTAACAGACTCCTGCAGACCAAATACAAATAGCACCATAAAAATATAGGAATTAGGTAGTTGGAACAAATGTGTATTCATGAAAGACATAATGAATCCAGAAAAAGCAAAAGAGTATGTTAAGATTAGACCACAATAACGCTACACCCTTTCTTTTTACATCCAAGGTACGATGATATATATTATCTGAAATCATAAACTATCATAGTAAATAAAAACAAATGAACAAATACTTACTATGTATTACTAGTGTTTCTCAATTTTAATTGTAATTTTAACTAAGTTTCTGAAGTGTAATAATCTTTAATTGTGTTTACAATGTTTGGTTTATCCAATAGAATGATCGTTTTGCTGTAGTTTAAATACGAATATATATTTATTCTTGGAAAAAATCACCATTTTCATAATTAGCCGTATGTAATTTACGAGACGTATAATTTTGATTGGAGAATTATATTGTAAAGCTAATTAATACAGTGGTGATAAATTTATGTTGTGCTAATTCAAATTGGTAACACTATCAGCTGACGGTAAATGAAAACGTAGTGAGGAAACCTGAATGTATGTGTATCCATTGTATGTGGGCAAAATATAAAAGTGTTGATTTCTCGGTATTTAAAATCGCTAATACTTGCTGATCTGGCGTGGTAATTAATCAGGTATCTTCTCTTGGGAAGACTTTGTCCAACAGTGGGACACTTACAAGCTGGTACTATTACTATTTTAAAGATGTGCGTCGGCATTCTTAAACAAGCAAATTATGATATTATAGAGCAACAAAATTATATAATATACATAATATAACTACTAGTGAGTTACTATCGAGTTTCAGTAAAGAGCTAGTTTTTTAATGAACAATTTATTGATTTTGTCTAAGTTTTGACACATTGTACCACATACAATGCATTGCTTTTAAGCTTAATACAAAGCCGGTCGTCTGTCTGTCTGTGCACTGCGCAGTAATGCGACTCGCGATAGACAGGCTTGCAGCCACTTCGCCTGCCGGTGCAAATGCATCTGTTACAGCTTCTACGTACAATCCGATATTCTACAAAACGTCTGACTTGAAACATTTAGCTAATGTACAAATAAAATTAATTCTATATATTTATGAATCGAGTGTGTACTGGCTCCTACATCGCTAATAACTGCTAGGGACAGAGTTCCATGCTTTAAGATAATACATTAAAACAATATTTTTAATATCTTTAGATAATACTATAATGGTTATGATATACTTAGATATTGATACCTACCATCCAACTCGAACCAAATGGTTCTTCTTAAATCGTATCTTATCTAAAAATATCGAAATTTGTAATATATCAACCTACTTTAAGTACACTTTCGGTAGCAGTGAGCACTGCGACAACACGCTCACACTCATGCTTACTTGGCTCTCGCGTTGTGTTTACAAATCAAACTTAACGTGTCAAGGCGCTGCAAGTTAATGGACAATAGAAATATAACATCCACGATATAATTCTACTGGCAATTGTATATATACAACATTCATTGACATTGTTAAATATAACTGAGATCAAGAGAACCAGATTGGCATATCTGCTTGTTTCGATTTTACCTATTAACATATCCATAGTCTATAAATGTGCTTTTACAAAGCCACAGAGGGCTTAAGTTATTTACGTGATACTAACAAAGACGGCAACATGCATTTAGTAACTTTAGGACCAATGAGGTTTTGTAAAAGCAAATTTTTAAATTATAAATATTTTAATACGTAAAATCAGAACAAGCTTAAAGGCCAGTTGGTTCTCGTGGCCTCAGTTATACGTATATGTAATTACGATAATTATTTTGCATAATCTTATGCTACCATAAGATAGTGCTTCTAAAAAATGTGTATCTTAACAACATAAAATAGTTAAAAATATAAGAATAAATATGTTATTGATATCTTAAAGAAGCTCGGCGTTTTACAAAATGTCTGAGTCCTATACTTTACCAGTAACATATTCAGTCTAATGTTATAAAATAGTTTCAATGTTAGATGTTCGTGTGAAGTTCTCTTTGGAAATACTAAACTAATTTTCATGAAACTTGTTATTAGAGGAGAGTCGCGACACTTTCTCTAAATTCGTGCGGGGAAGTATCCACAACTGACGGTGAACATTCTCCATCGTTAAAGTTAAAGTTAGGACAGCTAACATTCACAAGTGTTTCGAGGCACTGTGACGGATTTTTCAGTATTTCCGAACAATTTGAGAATTTTTAATTATTTCGCTTGATATTATATAATATTTTTATTTCATTTTAATAATAACAAAATATTTTTCTTGTTTCAGGTAAATCAAAATTCTCCTCAGCTTTTCATAGTTTTCAGGGTAAATATTGCGTATCATTAATACAATTTTCTTTATAATTTATTTTTATATTATTACTAGCGATCAGCCCCAGCTTTGCCCGGGTGTAATTTACAAAGTGGTATATGATATGTTTAAAAGAGCCTGATTTATAATTTATAGCTTTAATATTGACAGTTCATAACTTCATAACTGTCTCTTTAGCCTAGTGGTTCTAAACGCGACTGCTATGCTAGAGGTCCTAGGTTTGATTCTCAGGTCGAGCAAAGCGTTATTGGGATCTTCTATGAAATTCTCAATAGCAGGCTGGAGTTTGGCTCTTTACTCGATTAATGTGAATAGGCTCACCCCCTATTACATGGAACACTTCGGAGATACAGGCGCGATGATATGTTATGTAACGAATACTGCGCCTAGCTCGAGTCGCGTAATTTATCATAACTAGATTTTTTTGGATAGGATTTCTTTGGTCGCGAATAATTTTCAATTAAATGGAAAATTATAAAGGACAACCTTAATCAAAATTAATTGCTCAAGATAACATAAACTTATCTAGAGAATTGGAGAAAATAGCTTCGCAAATAACGTAATATTTTAAATTATTATCTTGAAGATAAAAATGGTTACTGTGAGTCAACCTTTGGAAATAAACATATGCCATCGCGGACTCTTCTCTAGGTTTTTTGAAGAACTATAATTCTTTAAAACTTTATCTTTATATATCTCAAAAGGTTTAGCCAGGGTTTCGACGACTTCATCATCATCATCATTCATCATCATTTCAGCCGCAGGACGTCCACTGCTGAACATAGGCCTCCCCCATAGATCTCCAGAGCGACCGATCTTGTGCGGCCTGCACCCAACGGCTCCCAAACTTGATTACAAATAATTGAATTTTCTCTATTATACAAAAACTTAACTGGAATGTATTGTATATATAAACCTTGCGTACAAAATTCTCTAAATGATAGTAAAAACTACATTACATTTCGTTGCGTAGTTTTAAAGATCTAAGCGTACATACTTAGGGGACAGACAGCGGGAAGCGTCTTCATTTTATACTATGTATAGATTCATTATAAGTTTTAAAAAAATCTACTAATGGATAAAGTTAATTACTATAGTAAATCTAATACGTGGATTTTAGTTCGATGTTTCAATATAATTGCACGGATCTTAACAATTAATATGCCGGTCTAATCCTCTAGTAAGATCAAATACAAGATATGGTAGATAGAAGATCCACGTACCGTGTGTATACATACCATAGGGTCAAATACTTATCTTCAATAATGGCCACTGTGGAGCACAAACATAAGCGAAAAGCGGATACAATACTTATTATAAACAAAATTTATTTAGTTACGGCTTACTTTTACATAAATTGGAAAACTATTTCATAACATGAAGCGAACATTATTGATTGAACAGGTTGGTTTTCCAAAAATATTCAAAATATTGAATTCCAAATAGAAATGATATAATAGACACATTTCACCAACATTGAATTTAAATCCTTAATTAACTTCTAAGTTTTATCAGCATTCAATAACATCGAATCCTTTATTCCAATTAAGGTCAGAACGGCAACAGCTTAACGAATTAACCCGACAAATCAACCGGGCTTTAATAAATCAGCAAATACGTTGAACCCACTCAATTTAATTAAATTAATTAACGAGCGCGTTTACACCGTTGAGGTTAAGGTGCGGTCTGCGGCACGAGCGAGGAGCTCCAAGCGTTTTATTCTTAATAATCATTAAATTATCTAGGGTAGTAAATATTAAAATGGAATATATTTAGTCAATGACTCTATGAGCATTTATCTCCTAAGATAATCGATATCCAAATAAAAAATCGTCGTATAACTTGCCGTGTTGATTTAAAGAAAAGTTATACCCTTTGTTAAGGCATTCAACATCTGTTTGCTGTCTAGTTTTGAGACTGTTATTAGGTATATTATATTTTAAATAACGATTTTCACCTTTTTTCGTTTGTATTCGCCACCAAGTTCAAGTGCATATTAAATTGATATAAATATAGACAATATTAATGCCGTAACACGGACTTAGATAACAAATACATTTAAAAATCTTTAAACAAATATTAGAGTAGGATAATAACTTAATAACGTATACAATGTATTATAATTTTAATCATATAATGTCCAGAAATCTTTCAATATAGTATAAATCAAATTAGATTAAAGGAATTAAATTATATCTCTATTAAACAATGATAAGCTTACTTATTTGCAATCTAAAATAACATACCGTGAGAAAGCTCATGACACAAGCCGTAGATCTCTATAACAAAAATTAAAAGTGTTATATTTTTTACTCGAAAATCCTAAAGAATGCTTTTCTATGGAGTTGTTTGCATTTTTTAAATCGCAACGCCCGTGACTTGCCCCATACGTAAACTTAACCCAACTAATCCCCCATTTATTATAAGCGTGTGCGAATGTGTGTTTGTTTATTTGTTTACTGCTATAAGCCCTGCTTAAATTAACTTAACGTGTAAATATTAGCAGGCGTTACGGTTAACTACTAATGATAAACCAACAGTGCCTGAAGATTCACATTTTGTTACGTGTTCATGTTTTTTCATACTAAACTCCCTTCGTGACTTATCTCGGGTTAGAGGCTTTTGCCTTCACTTACTAGAAGTTTTTTTTATTATAAGAAAATACTATACTATAGTACATTTTTTTCAGATTATGTTTAAAATATTGTCATTGGACAGCGTCGACCATAAAGATACGAGAATCCGTCGTAATGTCTGTTAGTTGGTTCATACGAGGCTTCGATAGGAGTTACTATAACAGATGGTTCATGTTGGAGATGTGCCGTATATCCGTATCCGTGGATGTTTATCTTAATCATATTCATCGATCGTTTATATTCATCCCTTGTATGAAAACCGAAAGCTGACATTGAAACACTTTGAGCTTTTTATATTGATTTTATTCCTTACTTAGATTCATCATCACGCTAGACACCATTTTGAAATAAATATTAAATATAGTAATGTTATTGAATAACAACATATTATATATATAATGTAGTTTATATATTTAGTATACATAGTAAATTTAATAAATGTTTAACGAATGAATATTGTTATATAAAGTTATTAGTTGGTTATAAATATTATTAAATATAGAGATAAGTGTATTGAGTGCATTTGTTTTTCGCCAACAAACTGTTTTTCAGTTTAGCGATTTTAGACAATAATGTATTATATTTTTTTAAATTATGGATAATATAATTTAAAAAAGTATATAATACAAAAATAAACAAAATTATACCAAAACACGTCTATATATAAATAATACTCTTATCATAATACATAATCATATCAAAACCAGATCACGAATTTACGCAAAGTGTTCACAACTATCGGTCCAAGTCGCACCTATTGCTAACAAACGAAATGTGAAACTTTTTTATCCGAGGGTTAAGATATTAATAATCGTTATAAGTGTCGTATTCACGGATACACAATTTTAACAATCCGGCAAATGACTCGTTCATGAGTATATGTTTATACATACAGTCAGAATAGAGATATCGATTATAGTATCAGATCTCGGATCGTGTTCACCGAACTAAACAGACACACATAAATCCCGCATTAACGTCCCTGTTAAACGGTACGCTGAACGACAAAAGCGCATTACTGTCAGCGCAGTCAGCGCTGTCAGCGATGTCGGCTGTCGGGAGCAATACACTTCGTATCACGGTAAAAGACAAATAAAGTAGAATAAGAAGGAACACATACCTATAATTAATATTAAACATAATGTCTCTAGATAGGTTAGATGCTTGTCGTACTTGCAGAAGGTCAAATTGTAATAATAATGTATTGGCAAATCTGTGCTTTGGATATAATAAATAATATTGAAGGTTTTCATAGGCAGAACTGGAACGAATGCAACTTCCATGCCGCGTGGTTAGTTTGTCCATACACGGGTAATAATTGGTTTAGTTTACTCTTTTTCATTTTATTACAATGGAAAAAAGCATGAGAAAAGAAAAAAAAAAAACCTTATCAATTTAAGAACGGCAGGTAAGTTCACCTATGGCTTAAATAAATAAAAAAAGTAGCGTTTGTTTGAGGAATGCTACCAAAATATCATTTGGCGTAAATCGACTTAAATCGAAACGACATAACTCATGGACAGCATATATACACTCAAAGAGATATCACAAACAAAAATCGTCAATTATGTCTCATACAATAAAGAAACAGATTAACCGAATATAAAACAAGGTTCTCAGTTCGATTGCATATTTTTTATGGATGTTCGATCATAACCTTTTTGCTTATGAACCAATTCAAATTATTTTTGTGGAAAGGGGATACCTACTTCAAGGTTGTTCCCATTTTAATGTCATTGGCATTAAACCTTCCACTTTGAAGAAACACTATGTAGGAAACTCCTCAAAACTACTGAAGTTATTATTGAATTTTCAAGATATATAAATATATATATATCATGTAAATAACAAATAACAGAGGCATAATATACCTTGTATTTTTTGTTAATATTAACTCCAGTTCACATCTTTGGTATTGCTAGTGCGCTATCATTCGTTTCGGACACATAGAACAGAAAAAAAACAACATAAATTTACCACATAATAGCTGCCTACCACATCAGTTACATAGCTTGACATTATCTATTTATATATCTAGTAGTTAGAAAACCACATTAACAAAATAAATAGATACAATAAGACGAGGTCTCCGTATCAGCTAGTTTGTCGGGTGGGCGCGGGAACAAACCGGGATTAACCTGTCCGCGCCCGGATTAAACTGGCTCCACATCCGGATAACACGGATAAACGTTTACAAGTGTATCGTTTAGTTAACCTTTTTGTTGGGAAATGTTACCGTTTTGGTTCTTATTATATTATTTTTATTTTTTACTGATTTTGTTTCACTGACATACATATTAATTAAAACTAGCGATCGCCCTAAGCTCGAAATTCGACCAGTGACTTTTTGATCATAGACTATTTTCTGTTTAACATATACAGTATTCATAAACAATAAGTATTATCTACATCACTTGCTGTCACTTTTCGTTGAGTGACAATGTCAATGTTTTGGGGGGGTCTAAGTTCAATGGCACTGGTCGTGTTAGGATTCGAAGTATTAATTTATTTTATTTAATATATTAGTAACAGCTATTATAGATAAATTTTAGCTTTCTGCACTCCTTCTCCATATAAACGTTAACTGAAGGCGCCGGTATAGGATGAAAGGAAAGGAAATATGTATATACCTTGTCGATCCACGTCTCCCGTTTCATAGGTCGCAAGTTCTTTTAGTTTCTATATCCTCACTGGCACTCGAGTTCTGGTTTTTCCAACAAGCACTAATTTTATACGCAGTTCAGCGTGGGCTCGGGTTAATTTTAATCACCTTTAGCGAAGGGTTTTTGAACGAGTATTGCGTGCACTGTCACTTGTACTTGTTTTGAGCAAGTCTATAACGTGACCACTCGGCGATGCGTTTTCAAAGCGACTGGGGTGGGAACTAGGTAGGAAATAATGAGTGAATGAATAATATAAATAAATATAAATATACAGCGTATACAGTTAACCAAGCCAAATCTCACAGTCTTCCGTGCACGCAATACGCTTAAAAAGGTACCGAAAGCTCTTGCTTCACGTATTAATATATAAATATTTAAACTATACATTCTAACAATCAACAAGAAAATATTGACAAAAAAAAACCAAGTTCGTTGATTTTGAGGAGTTCTCTGCCGTATCTTCAAAGTCCATGGTCCAACGCCAATGAAATTAAAATGGGACCACCCTCCAAGTATCCACTTTCCAAGTAAAAAAGAATTATCCAAATCGGTTCACAAACAAAGAGTTATGGCTGCACATCCATAAATAAAACACATTTGAATTGAATAACCTCCGTTCTTTATGTCGGTTAAAAAATGATTCTATATTAATGAAAGTAAAAGTGATTTTCATTGAAGTTATACGTTCTTTTGTCGCGTTTAGTAGAGCGTAACATTCAGAGCTTCGTGCGTGTCATGTAACGGAAGTTCTACATCATGAAGTTAGCCATCTACGGTAATTAAGTGAATTAATTTTACTTATTTTTAAAAATTTTAGTCATGTAATTTAATATGTAATTTTACATAAACATTCATTTAATTAAATTAAAATAACAGCCTGGTTAAAACTTTTGTGAGTTATTTTGGTTTTGTTGCGTCTAAAAAAATTCATTTCGTACGTATAAATATAAGTATTATCTACATATGACCTTTTTTATGGAAACTGGGTCTCAATCTAGCCATAAATCAAATAACTAACATCAAACGATATAGTCATCTTCTAGGTCAGATAGAAACTATGATATCTGAAGATTTCATTTGTTAACTCCACACCTTCCAGACTGGTACGCTTCAGGCAAGCACAACTGCTTTTACGGCTGTAAAATGCGTAATGCTTCACCTTGATTCTCCCATCAAATGACAAGTAATTTTTAACACCTATAACATTCCAAAACAAAGAGGACGTACCAATCTCATCCAATGGTAAAATTGCCAGAGAAAATCTTAACAGTTCACAATGTTAGTGTTAAAACTATTAAGTATTTACCCCGCAATGATTAAACGACATTCCGAGAGTTCCACTCGTAATGAAACGTCTGCGAAGCTGTGTCGGGATTTAATCTAGCAAGTTTTTAACGCTAAACAATGGCTGTTATAAAAGTAAATCTAGGAGCAAGTTGGAGTTGTGATACACACGATGATTTCAGTCCATTTTATATCTGGAAGCGTATGATGCTTCTGCAGGTAAAGAGTCGAAACTAGTTCCACATAAGTTTTTTTTTTAATTTATACAGCTAATTATATAATTTTTCTGTTATTTTAGAATAATAAAAAAGTTAGACGCAGAACAAGCACAAATATTTTTAACAGTTTAAATAAATATGCAACCAGCAGTTAAACGATCATGTGCGTTTTGTTTTCTCCAAACGAAGTTAAATGTCATTTTAGCTAAAAATGCTATTTATTATAGTACTATGTATATATTATATAGTGTATCTGACAAAAGAAAGAAAGAAATCGTTACAATTATAGAAGCAACAGTAACGCGACTGTAGGTCATCGTGTGAAGAGGCCAAATTGTATATATTGTGTAATAGGTTACTATTCTAAACAGTTTCTTAAACTATTCTGTATTACATTGCAAAGATAATAAGACATTCCAAGCGATCGTCCCGTGGCGTAATGAAAATGTTCCCAACCGCCGCGACGCGGTACTTACGCCTAATCTATAAACTTTACTGCTATGAACATGATAACTATAGTTCTTGAGTCATGCTCGACTAACTTCAGATTACTTACCGCTGGTCTGAACCCTGGTACCACAAGACTTCGATATATGACTTTATAATCACAGTCGTACAGATTGTCGAGACCAAGGTATGAAATTTTAACACCTATCAATTAAGTCATTAAAAACTTTATCTTAGCTTATCTTTATTGACTGTTGTATTGTATGTTTTCAATACTTAATAATTTACTTTAAACATATACATGTATAGATACCGCGTCGATCGACGTAAGGTTTGAATCCTTGCAGTGAGCCGGAGCTTTCGGTGGAGGAAAACATTGTGATGAAACCAGACTATAGTGATGATTATTTTCTAATGGTCGCCTGGTTATCCACCAGCTTGAAGTTGAAATGTATCGCAAAGCACCTGTAGGAGTTGTTGCCGGGATCTTGAAGAACTTAACATGTTGTGATTTTTAATGGTACGAAGTTCCTTATGGGACATTGCGGAGGGGTACCATAACCGGCAAAAAATGCCCGTAACGTTTAAAAAGCGTAATATATTTATGTATAGTCTGTGTATGATGGCTATACAGTGTCTAATGTATAGTTTACGTGATGACTGTTTTTATTTTTGCAGTTTGCTATTATTATTATATCTTTCGATAATTACACCGTCTGGTGGTCAAAAGTGCAACCATCTGATCATTATTACCACGTTAAACGAATGGAGGTTATACACTACGTATAGGTGTGTATGCTTACTATTTACAGCAATACATACATATATATACACACACATTAATGTTTCATGAACTTAATATTTTATAATTAAGAACTTCGTGCGTATCTGGTGTCCCACGACACCACACGGTTTTTCAAATTAATTAACCTAGGTTTTTGACCCTTTATCATATAATATTGGTAACATTTTTGTTGTTGTGCATAAGTGAAGTGGATTATAAATTTAAACCGTAAACATGCATTTGGAGATGTCACAAAAACTCCTTAGATAGTTCTGACAAGAAAGCCAACATCTTAGAAAACTTAACTTTTTATATTTGTAAATTTTAAAAAAGCTTAATAACATTGCCACTGACAAGTACTTTTTGCGGCGCCAAAACAAGAAAACGAAGAAACACCTATAGATTTGTTCCGACAGCTACACTTAAGAGTCAGTTCCTCGCTAGGCTTACCTTAGGCGACTATCCTGGACCTCACCGTCACTTAACATCAGATGAGATTGTGGCTATAACGCTAAACCTTTAAACGATAAAAATCAAGGATATTAAAATTACATAAGGTACATCAATGTGTGGTTCGAATCCGTTATGCTTTATGGCGATCATCATTATGAATTCTGAAGGGTTATGACAAAAATAATGTACGATTGAACTTTAGATATAAGGTTTAATATAGACAAGATGAAGGTACAAGTTTTTACACAGTAACAGTCAGTGTTGCCATATTACAATTGTTTTGATTATACCAATCTAACACCTGCCCTTAAACTAAACAATCTGTATACCAAGATGAGAAACACAATTATAATATTTATCTTTACTTAAACATTTAGTCAAGACATCTGCAGGCATATATTCAGTAGATAAATATTCTAATTTAACAATTTTATCTTTTACAACTTCTCTTATATAATGATGCCTAATATCTATGTGCTTACTGCGGCTATGATTAATTTGACTATTACAAATTTTTTGTGCTGATTGACTATCATTATACAATGTCACGGATAAGTGTTTGCCTAAACATTCATAGAGAAAACTTCTAATAAATTTAGCTTCTTTCGCTCCTTCGCACAATGCCATGTATTCCGCCTCTGTACTCGATAGAGCCACAGTCCTTTGCTTACGGCTCTCCCATGACACTGCGGAGTTACCTATTTTAAAAATGTAACCAGTATAAGATCGACGGTCCAGCTGGTTTGATGCCCAATCTGCATCAACATATCCTTTAACAAGTAAAGTAGATTTTTCATATGTTATATTATAGTCTATAGTGCCCTTTAGATATCGCAAGACTCTCTTAGCCGCTTTCCAGTGTATATCTGAGTGACAATTATTAAACTGGCTCAATAAGCTTGCTGCATGTGCAATGTCAGGTCTGGTACAAACAGCTATGTACATAATACATCCAACGAGGCTTCTATACTTTGAATCAAGATCAGTTTGGTCACCTCTTTCAAGTTTCATGCCGCACTCCAAGGGTGTATTCACAGGTTTACAGTCCCCCATATTAAATAATTGTAATACTTTTTGAATATAATTTTTCTGATCAAGAGTAATTTTGTTTTGTTTTTGATTTAATCGCATACCTAACACATGTGTAGCTCGGCCAAGATCTTTCATTTCGAATTTTTTCATTAGTTCCTCCTTCAGCTTTTTCTTTTCAGGTGTATCCTTACAAAAAATTAATATATCGTCGACATACAGGGCTAATATAATGAGATTACCAGCGATGTCACACTTTATGTAAACACAAGGCTCACTATGTGTTTTTCTAAACTGAAGGTTGGTTAAGGCACTATCAATCTTATCATACCAGGCCTTTGATGCCTGCTTAAGTCCATATATTGCTTTATTCAATTTGAATACATGGTTTTCTTTACCATTTATTTTATATCCATCAGGCTGTTCCATATACACAGTCTCCAGTAAGTCCCCATTCAAGAAGGCTGTTTTGACATCCATATGGTCAATGTGCAAGTCCAAATTGACTGCCAGGGCAATTAATGTACGTATAGTGGAGTATCTTACCACTGGTGAGTAGGTTTCCTTGTAGTCAATCCCATACTCTTGGGTAAATCCTTTAGCCACCAGACGTGCTTTATAACGTAGGAACTGACCTTCTGATCCTAGTTTCTTCTTAAAAACCCATTTACATTTAACAGCTTTCTTTCCTGCAGGTAGTAATGTTAAGTTTCAAGCCTTATTCTTTTCAAATGACTTATACTCATCTTCAATAGCTTCCCTCCATTGGTTTTTATCGGGTCCTGACAGCGCTTCCATTATAGTCTGTGGTTCTACATTGTAACTTGCTGCTGTCATGGCAACCACAGTATTTACAGATTCTTCATAGTCACTTAATCCTTGATCCTCAGTCATATTGGGGTTCCAAGTGACATCATTGAGGTCATCTGTAGAGCTAGAGTTAGAAGTACTTGTAATGGATGTGTGCAAATCAGATAATTCTATAACAGGTGATGTATTGATATCAATATTTTCATTAGTATTTACATCATCTATTTCACCATTAGTGAGATTTAATTGATAATCATTAGTGTAATTTTCTTGGTTTATTTTCAAATCTTTATACATTTTCCCTTCTAAGAATTGTACATCTCTAGATTTTATACATTTTGAAGGATTTTGTGGATTAATTAGCCTATATACTTTTGATTCAGTACAATATCCCACAAAGATATATTGTTTACTCTTTGCATCTAATTTTTTGCGTTTTTCACTGGGAATCATTCCATAGGCAACACAGCCAAATATTCTTAAGTTAGACAAATTAACTTTATTACCAGTCCATTTTTCTTCGGGTGTGGTACCTCTTACTGCCTTGCTTGGAGACTTGTTTTTAATGAATATTGCTGTATTCAACGCCTCTGCCCAGAACCTCCGGTCTAGTCCAGAATCTTGCAGCATGCATCGTCCTGCCTCCATAATTGTGCGATTGGCCCGTTCCGCTACACCATTCTGTTGTGGTGAGTAAGGCACAGTCGTCTGATGCTCGATACCATGCTCTTGTAGAAATTTCTGGAACTGTTTATTAATATACTCACGACCATTATCTGTTCTTAGCATCTTTATTTTTAAATTAGTTTGATTTTCAACCAAACTTTTGAATAATTTAAATACAGACAATACTTCATCTTTATTTTTAATAAAGTAACCAAATGTCATTCTCGTGAAATCATCTATGAATGTTAATAAATATTTAGCACCACTAAATGAGGAAACAGACATAGGTCCACAAAGATCAGAATGTATAAGACCAAGTTTCTCTGTGGCTCTACTATAAGACTGCTTTGGGAATGGTAATCTACTTTGTTTCCCCTCTATACAAGCTACACAGGGAACATGTTTATTATTAGTATAATTAATTCCACTGGCCATACCTTGTTTTAGTAAGTTCATGCTTCGTTTATTCAAGTGTCCAAGTCGGCGATGCCATAATTCCTCAGATGGGCTCGCCTCACACACATTCACAGCTTGTACTCGCTCAGAGGGCCCCGTGTCCTGGATCTCTGGCTCAACCGAAGCCATTGATTGACAAGTCGCAGCTAGCTCGCGTTCATTCGCTGAACGTTCACTTGATCCGTCCAGTTGGTAGACACCATTAACCTTCGTAGCAGTGGCAACTGTGATTTTGCCACAATAAACATTACACTTTTGTTTGTCAAAATGCACATCAAGTCCCTTTGAAGCCATTTTTCCGACAGATATAAGATTTGTTGACAATCCCGGCACATAAATAACCTCACATAATTTTGTAGTTTGTGTGTGACCTGCCAACGACAATACTACTTCACCGTGTCCTTCACTATGCATCTTTTGATTATTGGCTACTGTTACTAACCGCGGAGTATCCACAACATAATTTTGTAATAAACATTTGTTGTTTGTCATATGACAAGTTGCTCCAGAGTCGACATACCAAGCGTTCGAGTTTATGTCTACAGATAATGCAGTCAATAACGTTCCGTTCCATGCCTTTTCACATTTTTCACTGCGTTGATTACTATAGTTTGCCTTCGTTGGACAATTCTTAGCATAATGACCCGGTTTTTTACATACAAAACATTTAACTTTTGAAGAATATTTGTTGACACGTTTTGTAGACCGGTTTGTGAACATCGCACTTTCTTCACTCTTGTCTCTTCGTAAATTTTCTTGTAATAATTTACTTTTTACAATTTCACTACACAATTTAATGTTCGAATTTTCTAATGCCATAATGAGCGGATCATAATCCGGCGGTAAACCGCTTAACATTAACACTGATAGAAAATCATCATCCAATGGAGCATTTATATCTCGTAGTTGCTGATCCAGATCTGTGATTTTTAAGAGATATGCTTCCATATCATTAAATTGTTCTAATTTCAATCCAAACAATGTACGTAAAAGCCCAAGACGTCTACATAGACCTCTATCTTCATATGCTGTTTTTAGGTTATTCCAAGCCTCAAACCCAGTAGTTGCATTTCTTACATGAGAAAACGATGACGGTTGCACCATTAAACATATTTTCGAAAGTGCCCGTAGTTGCTTACGATCATCACTGACCTTGGGATGCCTTGGCGCAGACTCTTCAATGCAGTCCCAAAGATCTTCATGAATTAAGTACATCCGCATCAGAAACTTCCAGTTTCCATAATTTGATATACCAGCCAGCTTCTCAAAATTGATTGCCATTCCGGTACTTGAAGTTGTAGACGTCGATGACGCCGGCAGCGTCGACAGCGTGTCATTCGGCATCACGCATTTATCCACTTAACTATTTACGTACTTTTGTTTATTACGTATCCTGGGCCCATAACCTGAAGGGTTATGACAAAAATAATGTACGATTGAACTTTAGATATAAGATTTAATATAGACAAGATGAAGGTACAAGTTTTTACACAGTAACAGTCAGTGTTGCCATATTACAATTGTTTTGATTATACCAATCTAACAAATTCTATAAAAAAGAAAAATAGATTTTATTTTACTGAATTATTTTTATTCTACGTATGACGTATAAACTAAACCAAATTTATTTTGGCGGGTATCCCACAAACTTATTATCGTAGGGTTTATCATTTACTAAGTTTTTACCACTAAGAAGCTATGCCCTTAAAATTAGATATTAGCGTATGTTGGCGTTAAAGCTTAGTTTTACTTAAAATAAAACGCGTGCACTCTCGTTAATAGTTTATTGGACACTAATTAGACGACAATACAATTCTTAACTAAACAACGTAGTCATTAACTGTTTTAACCATTCGGGTACTATGTAGTACATAATCAAGTAATATCTTGGTCGGGTATATGATATATATATATATATTTTAAACTATTTACATTTAATAAGAAAAAAAGAAAAATCTGTAAAGAGATTACTGACACCAGGACAAATTTTGTATTAGTCGAAAATAAACGCTGAAAAGAAAAACTAAGCCGTGTTGTACCTTATCTTTAGGTACAGCCGAAGTACCTATATCAATAAAAGGGTTGTTAACACGCGTGCGTAATATAAGAACGAACCCTCTGCGTTACTTTTATACTCCACTTATTTGCAAAGTTAATTTAAACTTTAATATGTTTATTTTAAGCCCGCTTACCTGTGTTAAGTAGTGATTAAAAGGAGATAAGGCACGGTTGACCTGAAGTGATCATTGTAATAAACCTTTTGTGTTCGGGATTGTTTTCATTCCAACCGCCGCGCCGAGCCGCGCCGAGCCGCGCCGAGCCGCGCCGAGCCGCGCCGTCAGCGAGCAGAGCGGAGCGCTGCGCGGTTGGTACAACGAATGCGGTTACGAGAAAAAACTACTGACGTAAAGAATGTTTGCTACACCGTTTACTGAGTTGAAAGAAACTCGTCACAGGATTGTTCTAATAATTTTCAGTAATAATTATTTATAGAAAGCTTTTGTTGGGAGTTCATGTGCGATTCTTAAAAACGTGTGTACCTAGATAGGTACGAAAATTTCAACATGATTATTATAAATTATAAACAAAAAGACATGTAGTAAATAATTAAATAATACGACAAAATATATTTTGTATAAAATTTTCTCCTTTTTTCTTCTCATTGTGTTTATACACAATTATGCAAAGTCACGTGGATATGTTTTTTTAATCTTTGTTGTAACCTTGTTTATGTGGCAACCTCAAAATGCATATTTCTAATTTTTATGTATAATCCACTTCACATATATTCCTAAATTATAATAAAAAAATACGACATTACAGATTAAGATTTCGCTAAAACTTCCTTCTCTTGTGTCGAAATAAGTCATATTTTAAATAAAACAAGCCTGAGCTGTGGTAAAAATATTGGCCACTGATCATAAATGTAAAACATTGGAATAGGTTCAGCTATCGTTTGTCAGTCACGGAGGCTCTTTTCATGCAGTTTTCAGTGAGTAATAATATGATATCTATTAAAATAAATAATTCCGACATATTAAATTACATTAAAAGTTAATAATTGAAGTTTAACGATAAATAAAATCTTTAGCAACTGCTTTCGCGCTCGAAAGTGTCTCACGAAAACACCCTGAGGACCGTTTTACTCTACGGTCTCTAATTTTCTAATTAAATGATCCCTAAACACAAGTTCCCTTGATTTACTCCTTAATTTAAAATTTCCATTTAGTATATTGGGCGAGCGTATTACGGTTTTTATTAACGCAACTTTATTTTATATCAAGTGAGGTTTGAACATAGCTTAAGTTAGCTCGAAATAAAAAATTAATTGCAAAGTAACTTACTTTTCGATCTATCTCTATTACTATATTTTTGCATTTTATTGCTCATAAAAACTTTTGTGTAATTTGTGGGTTTTTTTTTTTAAATATACAAACAAATAACGTCATAAATTAGTTTAGTAAATTTCCAGAATGTCAACAACAGTCTCATATAGAAATTCCCATAATCCCATATCGCATTATGGGGTAAATGAGAGCACATAAATGTGACAAGGGTGACCAAGAGGCGCCGCCTCGTGCATCGGTAGACCACACATTTACACTATGATTTAGTGGGGTCATGATATAAAGTTAGTGGAAACGGTTTCACCGATTATAATAATTATATTGCAACAGTGAGCGGACTTATCATGAATGCCATTTATACGTTTCATATAATTTTATAAATTAAAAGTTTTAAATTAAAATTTGTTGTTATACTCTTTTCTTGAAGTCCCAATGAACCACAAAAAAATAGATTTTGATGATTTTTCGCTAAACAACCCGTTGAGAGTAAATATATAACTTGAATTAAATGAATAATAATAATACATGGAAATTAATTTATTTTTAATACAAACAAATCCATTGTGAGAAGCCAATAAAAAAATATTTTTTGTATCATAATCATAATTAAAGGGTAGTAGCCGCGTAATCTATTGAGATTTTTTGTAATCGCTAAATATGGTATCTAGTGAGGGTAATAAGTATTCGATAGTCATTGTCACCATCAACACTCGCGCCAGCCAGTCCCTCATCGGATCTGCGTCACATGCGCACGATACAAAATACGAACTTCTGGACCTTCCTTTATCGGTCACGCCCTCCAGAACCCATTGCTCTCAAGCCAGTGCATTGTGTGCCTGAAGAAGTTGTATTAACTTGCATCGTATCTCAAACCCTGTCGGCACCAGCCAGCACCACAGAACGCAGTACCGCGGAGCGCCGGTTAATTACAGCAAAGTCGGTCTGAAAAAAGTCGGTCGCTAAGAAATAACATTTTTAAATAGATCCGGACAGGATTGCGACAACTAAATGTAAGAATACACTTCATTTCTCCAAGATAAATTACTTAGCGGCTCACTTCATTAGAGAGATCGACATACACGACTGTTATTTTCATATTCATACTGATCTCAAACTGAAATGGTCACCGTTACATTGTCAATGTATTTAAGTTAAAGATGCAGTAAAACCCAGGTTGCTCAGTTAAATAAAATATATTCTATAATAATTCGTACCACATCCAGTAAGTACCGGTTGAGTGTTATGTTCCTGTGGTAAGCCATGTCGTTGGTCACGTGTTGACTTATGACTCACTCTCGGCTAAGAAATGAGGAAATAACATTATATGGCGATGGTTTCATACCATGTCCGACATTTAATAGCAATAATGGAAAAATTACTGAGATTCTTTTCAAGTAAAGCATTCGGACTAATGACCGCGAATACACGTGCCACCATCTCCACCTGAAAAAATAGAATATGGGTACATTTTTATCAACAGATAACTTACTGTATTTGGGAATTATATTTAAATTTTGACAGGTTTTCCATACATTATCTTTCATAACGCCAAAATCCATCCTCAAATAAGGTTATCTAAGAAATTAAGTAAACATACATAATAAACTATTCCAAATGTAAAATGGTAATTCGAAAGTTATTGCTTAAATATGGTAAATAAATAAACCTTGGTATTTAGGCAAAGCCTAGTGGAAACAATTGAAAATAGACACAACAGCACGGTAGATAGGAAAATTTATAACCATCGTAAATGGACATAATTGGACAACATGAATTTAGCATTTGTAATTAGTATTTCTAGAATTGGTTATCTTTTACCGATAGCCGTATTATAAATTTAATTACCCAAGCAATTTCAAAATTGATAGAATACAGAAGCGGGACCTTGTAAATTTTGGAAATGTTCTAGAATTGGTTTCAAACATAATATTCGTTCATAATTATCGAAATATTTGAAAGCAAGTAATGTCTGCTTGAATATCCTAAAAAGGATTACGCCAAAAATATTGTCTGGATTTTAATGAGGTCTAAAGCCCTAAAACTGGCGATGGCGATTATCGATGCACATACCTACTTTTTCTACAGTTGCCTTTGTAAATATTATACATTATATGTGTTATGTGGTGCATTATAATAATATAATTTGACTTTGAAATTTTTTTATTTGTTTGTCCCCGCGATATTTGTAAGCCATTCATCCGATTACCTTATTTGTAGCTATTTTAGGATCTGCAATTATGTAGTACATTAATTGGATATATGTATCTCTTATGGTTTATTTTGCGTCAGCCATTTAAGCCCCAAAAGCGTCTTATTTCTGAATTGATTCGCCATTAACGTTACTGCTTATTTCGTATGTTAATTACTATCACATAAATGGTTCTCGCAAAGTACATAAACGGGCAGACAAGTTTTATTTATGAATTATTTTAATTTTCCATAATGATATTAACTCGTAATAAAGTTGAATCAGAAGTTAGATTTAAGGCAAGTTTTTCATATATTTGAATAGTGAAGTTTACTGCGGTTTCTTAAAATAAATATTTCAGAGTGCTTAGGAAATATTTTTCTTGAATAATTCTACCTCAGTGGGATAGAGATGAAATTTTTTATAAATCAGTTTTCATTTACGCCGGTTGCTATATAATAAAAGCTATGAATGTTAATGAAATTTAGATTTTTTATGAATTTACTTAGGTACGCTAAATAGGTTGTAGGTCAATATTTTGGTGTTCTTTTCAATTAATGTTAATAATGACAGTTCCAGCTAAACATTATCCACACTATACCTAATGTCTTCTTATAAATTTTCTACAAAAATAAAGAATAAAATTCTTGGAAAGCTTTTACTGCGACAACGATGTCCATAAGTTCGATGCTAACATTTTCCAGATTTTCTTTGACAGTAATCTCTGGCCTTTGTGAACGTAAGTGCGCAGGTCATAAAATCCAGGCTTGAATAAAACGCTCTTACGTATTGTGTACATAATTTTTTTTATCCGTATACACAAAACTGGAGCACGTAAACCCTATTGTAGTTATTACACACACTAATGCCACATTAACGGTTACGCGTTCCGTTTGAATGTGTGCGCGGAATGGACGTTTCTGATTGATCGACGCACTTAGCTCGCCCGTGTGAGTGCCGCAGGGCTGACACAATACGTGATAAGAATTTTATTTGACATTTTGATGTATTATTATATCCCACATTTAATATATTTCAATTCATTGTGAGACTTGTAAAGTTACTTAGCACAGTGCTACAGTAGTATTAATTCAAAAAAAGTTATTTTTACTTTAAAGACAACGTATGGTATATAAGGATATTTTTAGTGTTCTCGTAGATTAACTTATTCAAATTTATTTAGTAAAACTTTTTATTAATACCTACATACATAAATCATATTTCCCAACGGGGTAGGCAGAGACCACGTCCTTCCACCTGCTACGATCCTGGCATACATCTTTCGCTTCTTCGACATTAATTAATCTTTTCATACATGCTCGTCGGTTTAGAGTACTCTTGACCTTACCTTTTGTCAGAACGTCTCCTATTTGATCGATAAATTTTCGTCTAGGCCTTCCTCTTCCAACGATTCCTTTCACACTCACATCATAAATTTGTTTAGCCATTCTTCTTTCATTCATCCTCTCAACATGCCCAAACCATCTAAGCATCCCTTTCTCAATCCGTGTGACTATATCTTCTTTCACACCATAAAGCACTCTTATCACACCATTTCTTATCCTGTCACTCAATTTCACTCCTAACATACCTCTTAGTGCTCTCATTTCTACTGCATTTATTTTACTTTCATGATTGTTCTGCCACACCCAGCTGTCACTTCCGTACATGAGTGTTGGAACCAACACTCCTCTATGCACAGCCAAACGAGCTTTCATAGAAATCCTCTGGCTGCTCATAAAGGAGTGTAAAGCCCCATTCACCATACACCATTGTTAATAGTGAATAAAATATGTGGAAATCTTAGACTTAAGAAAAAATATACTATCAAATTTTAGATCATATGTAGATTTTATATGATATTGTCATGCGTTGTCATTGTGATCAAGCCCCTGTTGCCAGAAAAATATATTCTGGCCATGAAATATAATATTCTGATGTCGGTAATATTATAATACATTTATAGTATAGTGTATAACATAATTTGAGTGACAACCCTAAGGCAGCTCAACGGGTATCAAAGTAAGAAATCATGTTTGTCTAGTGACTTCTGAATCCTACTTCCAAACGGTATCGGTTTGGACATAAGCTAAATGCATAAGCGGAAGCGATTTGAATGTTTTTTTTTTTAACTTTTCTGAACATTCTACCAGGTCCATAGTATTTGTAAAATATTAAAACATATGCAAGATTTAGACTGAGAGAGTAATGCTATGAGACAGTAGTGCTGCTATTATTTACCTATCGTAAAGTTGTAGTGATTTAATTTCTGTGTTTCGATCTCAACTTCGAATGCAATTAAGGTCCTGTTTTATTCAATTATATGGTGATGGAAGTGATAACTTAATATTATTTTAATTACATACATGTATACTTCTCCATCAGATAAAAATTAAAAATAGCACCAAAGTATAAACCACTGTGCAAAAATCAGTTATCGTAATCCTAGTTTATTTTTATTACTTCTTATTTATTACGTTATTAATTATTCGTGTAATTGTCGCTGGTGAGTCTAATAGAATAAATAAATGAATATACTACGGTTGTATATTTCAAAATAGCTTAATAATAGTTAGCAGGCAAATTTCAATGCCTGGTCGGGTCAGTTTGTGGTTCGCGAGTCTGGGGTTTGGGCAACTTTTTTATATACTAATATTCTTTGTTACTTGTATCGTTTTTATTATTTCTTATTAGAACGCTATTACCTTTGCCTTGGGTCACCGGATCCAAGCTTACTTTGTGGTCGATACAGGACAAAGTTTGCCATCAGCGACTGTGGATTAGTCGGGGCAGGATGAAAGGGAATATGATGTATAAACAAGAACATTTTTCCGTCAAGCCTTAAGAGGATAATTTTATTTCTACAATTTTCATTTCGGCTTTGCAATAGTACTCGATAGATGGAATACAAGGTTCCTTCACCATCAAAAATCGTAGAATTTTTTTATATATTTATAAATGCTTTTAACTTTCTTTTGAATCCTGTATATGTTATGTATATGCACTTAGCTGTCGGACTTAAAGCCGAATAGGTGTTTTACACACACTTCGATAATCCGAGAGTAACTTAGTTATTTTTTAAAATTAATGTTTATTATTACAGTTTTATTTCATGCTAGAGATAAGGTCTAATTTTCACAAATAACTTATAAAAAAATTACATTTAAGAGTTTTCAACACAATTGTAGTGAACATATAAACTACGCGTATGCACTTTTGAACATAGTAACCATCAGAAATTAGAAATTGAAAAGCGTCAAAAAAAAATCCAACTGACTAAACTGTTGGCCAAGAGGTTTTAATAGCTTCACCGGGCTCGTGGGCGAGCGCAGAAGGTAGCCAACCTAGTAAAGAAGGCAACAAGATTAAGGGTGCTAAAATGGCCGAACCTCGAGTTGCGCTTTTTTCGTATGTATGCCAATATCGTGATATAATTAATTTCCTATCCGTAATTAGAGATCTAAATAACTATAATTAATATGTTCGTGTTTTTTTTTCTTCTGGGTGGTAAGAAAAACTTCCACATGTATATTTAGAAATCTGTCAATTTTGGTCCAAGATTAACTAACCAAAAAATAATAGTGAACACGTAAACTACACTATGTACTTTTGAACATAGTAATCATTAGCAATTAGTAATTGAAGAACATCAATATTTTTATTTAGAACTGGTTAGCCTTAGGAATCCTGGAGACTCTGACGGTTTTTACAGCATCACCGGACTTAAATAACATCTAATATATGGCACAATTATATTAACATTTCATACTTACAACTAGTACAAGTAATAAAGCAATAAAATATTGACCTTAACTATACAATACACTACAATAAAGTATTTACTTTACTGGAACAATATATACACTTATCTTTATAATTACAGTGAGAAGTGTTTACTTGTTACAACTACCTGCTATCTCATCGTTTTCGGTAATAAAAATATTTGCAATATGCATTTAAATTTGGACCATATTAATTTAACTTCTAGGACATACTGTATCACTCTCCTTACATATCTAATCCAGGTCTTAGGACTGTTAGATCTTAACAAGCACTAAATTCTGGAGGCTAAATTCTGTGCTCCGCCCAAACCTTGTACCTCGTACTAACTACTATTGCATGTAAATGTATCTTACGTGGGAGTTTCATTTCACTTAGATATAGTAATAAACATCTGCATAATACTATTCAACTATTCAAGAGCTTCTCGATAAGTTCAACTACAGATAATAAAAAATGAGTTCTTTAAGGGTGGCAGATTTTCTAGGTATAAATTATTAAATCTAATTTATCATCGGGTGAGACAGTTGTCAAAAGCTCTAAAAAAAGCTTTTTTGTAAATTCAACTTGGACTGTATCATTGTCGTGAAGATGCTTAATCTAACAAGGATAACTTGATTACAGAATAAGATTTTTTTTTAAATGAAATTCAACAGGGATTCCCCCGGCTGGGAAACTGCGACCGGAAATAAGACGGCGTTGGTAGGGTGGGGGTAGCGGGGAGAAACACTAATCCTCCAAAAGCTGCGGAACCCTTAACGATATCGGGATAAGTCGAGAACGTTCTCAGAGTTATATTGTATATTAATATTGTGGTAGAGAAAGTTTGAAATTTAACAATTCACAATTATTATATGCCAGAGGCAAACAATTGATGCAAACATCAAACGCAATCAATGCATATATTCAGTTTATATAAATTGATGCAATTCTGTTACCAAAATTTACAATAGTACAATGCGAAAATTTTTGGATGCGAATAATTCTCTATATATATTATTATATCAGATATTTTTGCCTGTCTCGTGTTTAGCTAACCACTTTCTAACAAATCAACACTATCAAAAATTACAAAAAAAATTACTTAATCAAAATTAAATTTAAAACATTCAAATACGTCTTACATAATTGTCCAAGGAAGATCCAGGTCCCAGTTTGTAACCTGAAACTACAACAGATACTGAAAACATACAAGTCATTGGGGTGAACCGGTAAGAAACAAGAAATTCAACTCAATATTCCATTTTTCATGCCGGTCAACTAAATTTCCTTGTCACACCTCATTTGAAGACCGCTATATCATTATAGAAAGCAGAGAACACACTGTCCGGTAGATAATTCTAGATCTTGAATACCGCAAAACTCTTGTTAATGTCGATAGCAGTTGTTTCGCGGACCGCTCCAGTATAAACATGGTTATTGAAGCAATGGCCACCTTTAGCTCAATTGGTTGTAGATAATTTTGTATTTTAGTTATGAAAATTTATTTACAATAGGTTTGTTAATATTGGAAGTGCTGATGCTACACTGCGTAGATTCTTAAAAGCGGATTAATACACAAATCGAGCCTTAAAATATTTATAATGATACTCGTACATCTGAATATTGGATTCAAAGAGATTACATTGGTATTGGAGAGATAATCTTCAAAGCTTAAAACGATACTCCTGTCTCTTTTTTAGGATTCTGTAGTCAACAAGGAACCCTTATAGTTTCGCCTTTTGTCTCTCTATCCGTGGTTTAGTACAGAGATATCTAGTACTAAAAAGCTGTAATTTGGTATGGGTATACATATTATTCACAACGACAAACTGACAAAGCGGTAAATAAAATCTTGTAGAAAAAAAATTTTTTTTTGTTACTTAGTGTAGATACGTATACTGTAGGTATAGGGGAAGCCTCCTACACCTAAAATGGGGATGATTTTTTTTCTCGTTTATTCCATTGTGTGCGGTGCCGTTGGATAGATCGTTCAAAAATATTTCAGTATTAGAAATAGTGTTAGAGCTATTATTCGATATGGGGATCCGTTTGCGAAATACTGAGATTTGAAGTGCTAATTTCAGAGAGTCAACTGTGCGTCGCCTTTGCCAGATAAATTGTTATTTTTGAATATACAAAAAAACAATGTAGTAGTATATATAACGAAGTTAAAAGGTAAACCATCACAGCTTAGTAGTCTTTACAAGTTAACGAACAATAGTCTACCAACTTTAAAAAAAGAAAACTTCATACAAGTCCCATTGAAAAATAATTAGCTGAACGTGTATATAACGTGAAAAGTAAATATAAACTTAAAAACCATGTAAAGTTATGGAAAAATAAAATCATAACATCCTTAATAATAATTCGTAGGGCAATAATTATGGAACCCTACACTTCGCGTGAACTGACGCGCACTTGACCGGTTTTTAATGTATTACCGTTTCACTTCAAGCATCAGATGTTTAGTGACGGCATGATTTTAGGAACCCTGTGAGCCTGCAATAGCTATTATATTCAGCTTACGGATAATATCTACCCCCTTTCTAGATATGTTAAATTATGTTTGTTTTCAACTATAAGTAACCTTAAAATTCGCATCCCATATGCATAAGTATATTAATATGTCCATACATTTAAACAAAACAACATAAATATCAACATAAACGATCCTAATGTATGCATTCTATTACAAACTTTTTACTCAATTCGAATCTATATATTTTTTATAGATGCTCAGCCATTACTTCTTTGGTTATGAACCGATTTGGATGACTCATTTATTATATGATAGGAGATACCTCAAGGATGGTTTCATTTTAATTTTATTGGCATTGGACCTTCAAATTCTAAGATACACAATGGAACTCTTTAAAATCATTGAAGTTTTTGTTAATAATTGTCTTGTATACTGTCCGACTGAATGACGTCTACCATACATCAGATGCAGGTAACACCCGCCATAGTAGGTCGCATAAGCGATCCAGTGATCAAGCAAGGTGGCAGGTCTGTACTCGACTGGATCACGAATATGGTAATCAGCTATTTACAGCGACTCTCTCTTGGTTTTTCACGTCTCGCAGGCAATGCAGCTGTTATTAGGCTTGCAGACTGGCATCTCAGCGGTCACTGTCGATAGAGTACCGATCTTACAATGGTCACTGTACTTTTGTATTGTACTGTGAATATTAGCATTGTACTCGTGACTTTTTCGAGATACTATAAAAATACACTATGTTATTTAAAGATGCTAATTATTGACATAACAAATAATATATTCAGAGGCGATTTTATTATTTGAGGAATAATTTCTAAATTTTGACAGGTTTTCCGAGACTTTATCCGTCAAAATTATTCCTCGGATAAAGTTATCCAGCGATTCAAAAATCAAAAACATATCATTAAATAACTAAATTGAATTAATAGTAGAGACATCGAGCACGGAACTTCACTCATAACGCTTATCGACTAATTGATCGCAACGATCCGCTTCTGTGTTGCATAGGGATGGGACTTATCGATGATTTCAAAATGTTTTTTTATAACTGGAATGATCTCTCGGTCAAAGCGTTTCTTCTTAATAATATTGTACTTTAACAAGTCAGGATTTTTTTAAATGCAATACAGGTATGCGCTTGGCCTCGATCTTACCTAATGGTAAGTAAATATGAGGCCGACGATGTATCGCGCTTACCTATTAAATGTCTAATCACTCTTCGCTTGAAGACTCCCAAGTTATAGGTGAATGGGAAAACAGACGACGGGAGTGAATTCCACTCCTTTGCCGTTCGCAAAATGAACGAACAAATTAAATACCGGTTCTACATACCCCCCGACTTATTTACCATCAAATATAACTTGCAGATCTAAATGAAAACATATATTTGGATTTTAATTTTCTTAACCCAGTGAAAAACTAATTTTTAATCATTCTTTTTCTTTTTGTCTTCTTATCCGTTTCTTTTCTTGCTCAGCACTCAAATCGATATATCACGACAAGTCTCATACTGGTATTATAATGGGTAGTACTTACTTACTTTGTATTTAAGTTATCATAATTATCAATATGTGATTTCAAAGATTATTTTCAGAATATATAAATAAATAAAGTCGATATAATGAAAGAACATCGACCATTTTCCAATATACCTCCATCACCATAACATCACTATAATATTGAGGTATTATTAGCTGTGCTATAGTGTTGTGACCAGAGTGATATCGTCGTAGTGCCTTGCTTTAGTGTCTCTATACAATATAATGTAATAATATAAACAATTCTAACCAATACAAGTTTCATTTTCAAGTTATTATACTTTGTTTGTATCAACACAGGTGTCTTTAATTATTATTTATGTTAAATAAAGTAGTACTTGTTCAATTATATATTAAAATATGCATTAATTTAATATTAAATTTACGATATCTAAATAGGCTATCCGACTATCCCATTTAAATGCTATTTAACCGATATATTTTAAATATATAGCTAAAACTGTTTTATTCCAAAAATAAGATGAAATTATTAAAACGCCTTCAGACGATTTAATTTAGTATTAATATAAAGGTTGTACGAGTTTCAAGGGTGATTTAGTACGTTCGAAATTGGAACATAATTTAGCTAAAGCGGTAGTGGACGCTGGGCGGGCCGACCGCATCGCGCCGCGCCACCAGCGATACCTACCGTTCGGGCGAAAATCGATTTCCGCGGTCCCATCGAATTGACTTAAACTGTTCAAGTCATTATTAACTTTGTTAATTGATTATTGTTTAAGAGTATTCACGATTTTGCTCTTTTGAAACATAACGGCGTAAGTTACAAATACTTTTCATTGTTATATTTTTCCAAGGTATTTTATTCTTCTTAAATTTTTAAAAAGAAATTCAAAAGCAAATACGAAAACTTAGGCATATTTTACTTAGTTTTACTTACACTTATTTATTATAATTAAAATCGGTTGAACTATTAAAAAATCTACAAAAATAAATAAAATAGAAAGCTCTGTCAAAAGAAAGATGTAAATTAAAATTGTGAGGTCGAGCTTTGGTTGCGTAAAATATTTTAATACAGCATAACATCAGATATGATTAAGGTCACAGGCCAACCTATAAAATAATCTTTGTATCCAATATTCATTTTGAAAGTTAATAAAAAAACAGAGTAGCCTCACGTTTACGAGTCCATTCATCATTCGTTTCAGCCAATTTCCGTTTATTAATCGCGACGGCGCGACGCGGCGGCCCGGACATCTTTGCAGGTTTATTTTGGAGCTTCTAAAAATATTTCCTTCGCCTGAAGGTGCTACGTGTTTTAAATTTTGTGTCAAGATACATATTAAATTATTGCATATTATTTTAATGAAGTTTTTATATCCTTTACGTCTCTCTTAATTCTGGATGTTCTTGTTGGGTTTAAACTGAAATTACTTGTACGTCATCGATTGTAAACTGGTTGGCAGGCGTATACAAATTCACTCAAGTTTACTTGCAATTGGATGAATGATTTAGGATCACATACAGGACAAAAACATTCATTTTTAAATAATAAGCGTTGGCTAACTCTTTGTAACCTGAAGTATAATTTACTGAGCAATAAATGAGAAAATGGTAATACGGGGACAGTAAGGCACTCATGCCTCTCATTTATGGTGAAAAACTCATCAAACCTTACATACCTAGGGCCTTTGCCATTATATTACCGGATGGACCTATTTAATACTATTAAATTACTAGATTATTATTGTCGAGAATTTCATTAGTTGTGTGCGTTCTGCTCGACGGCGTCGCTTTAAAAATATGTACTGTGTAGAGCGTGCGTCGGCTCTACATAAACTGAATATTATTACGAAATAATATAGAAATCCTGCCCTCTAGTGGTGAACACTTAAGCTTATATCTACTAGCATTATAAAACGGAAGTGTCTGTAACAATGCGCTTATTTCAGAAACTACCAACCCAATTTGAATAAATATTTTTGTGTTAGTTTTCCCATTTTTTTTTTACTCTGAAAAAAAAGGTAAAAAAAAGGTTCTAAGCTATAACTTCGCGCTACAACGTAAAGAGACAAGCGGAAATTGAACGAGGATGACCGGGGAATAAAGTGTACTTTTTTGTGATATCCATAATTATAAACACGTAGAAAAGCTAAAATAATGGTTTAAGTCCCTATTTCAGTTTAGGATAAAACTTTATAAATATTTTTACATTTTTCTTAACATCCCAGGGATGTAAGTTAAAATTTGCGTAAGTTTCATAAGTTAGTAAAACCGTGTACATATATTATGATAAGATTAAGCAAAGGTTAGAATCCTGGATACAAAGACGTTGCGAGCGCATTTAGTACATTCACACGTAACAAGAGTTACATTATATCCCCTATTTGGGGATAAAAGGACACTGTGATAATGGCAGACGTCTGTTCATCTAATGAGACGTGATGTGTATTTAGGTTTTTATGAGAGGTAACTACATGGTGAGGGTTCTCAGCAATGTGGTTATTCGAGGGTTGTTTTTTGCACTTATTAAACCTCGTTCGTATTCACGTGAGCTCGCTCTGAGACAAAATTAATCTATGAATCGAGTTTCTCAATGAAATAAATCGCTTAGGTAATAATTATGAAATTTATCAAACGTTTATGCTTGGCACTAAGGCTGAATTATATAGAGCGAACTCACACTATGTTCAGACTTATTTCAGCCTTAAGTTCCGAAATTGAAATTTACAGCCGTAAGCTTAGCATTTTCCCAGTAATATCGAATTCGACGACTTATGGAAAACTTGGGTATTATACGAATAAAGAAATTATATGGCATAATAGTGACGTAACAGTCATTTTATATACTTTTTACATTATCTGTATTACTTACTTACCATTGGCTTATACTACGTAGAAATTACTGTTTTTATTACGTTCACGTTTTGTTATTCCTGTTATTTGCAGTTGTTTCTCGTTGTTGGTTTGAAACTTTAATCTTTTTATTTTATGTACGAATAATCTGTCATTTTTACTTTAAAGCAAGTTTAATATTACACAATTAAAAATCTCTTTTAAATAGCTTTTTAATTTTCTATACATAGTTCGTCATTAATTTATTTGTTTGAGTTGAAGTAACTTAACATTCCCGATGCGGTATGGAAACGTTAATTGACAGTTACCAGACACTTCCAAGTTAAAGCTAAGATTGCGCTGAGTAAATACTTAGCAAAGATTGAGCTAAGGTAAAGTTGAGCTAAGACTAAGTACGTTCTGTACTGAGAGTGAAGAAGAAGAAGAAGAAAGTGAGACCGAGTACATTTCAGCCTCAGTCGTAATAAATTTTTTTTTCCGGCTGAGTGCTTCAAGGGTTTGCCTCCAAGCCCGGTGGGGTTGTATAAGCCACCAGCGGCTCTATTTGCTTGGGTCCGCTCAGGCTAACAGTGCAGTTAGTACAAAAAAAAAACTAAGTCGCACTCATAAGAATCACAAGGCTTTATACTTTTTATATAGAAATGGGGTTATCAGCAGTATCAACAGCGCTGTAACATCTATGTGATAAATTCTTCATATGATGCACCGATTGTATAGAGAAATGTATGGGGTTGGGCTTTCTTCTTCAAGTTATTTCTTGTTAATATTAGATCTTACAAAAGAATACATAAATATGAGTAGTTTTCAAAATGTATCGATGGATCGAAACATCTATAGTAAAGTCCACGTAATGGTAAGTCGTATGTCTCCAAGTCGAGGCAACAGCTCCTGTGAATTATGTGTTCACGCCCCGACATTTAAACTAATAGGGTCAATTCACGTTACAAGATATCACGTACAAAAAAGATACCTTTTCTTATTTAGTTAAAATTGCGTTGTTTTGAACATCTGAAATAGATTTTATATTGTATTCGCTCTGGAAAATTACACATCCAGTTAACTGGAAGCTTTCATCATGATTTTTGAGTATAGTTTACGCCAGAACATACATACGTACATACATACAGTACATACGTACTACATATGTCGACTAATTTACAATAGCAATGGCAAATGTCGACCAGCAACGGTTGTCATCGAAAACTATACTTAGAAACCATGGTCAAAGTTTATCTATATAATTCTTCTATTCGTGTGTATGTCAGTGAACTTCTCTAAATAGTTAGACCGATATTGATAAAACTTCTTGTGTGTTTGAATGGATCTCCGCGTAGTTTAAATGCACAGTTGGATTTTAATGTAGATTCTGGGGGTTTCATTACAAAATAATGACAATACGATTTTGTGTCATGATCATACTAATCGAAATATATCTGTGCTAAAAAGTTATTTTTACTTATCGTGACAGTCTTTTAGATCCAGCAATAGAATTTTTTTAGGGTAACTAAGTTAAGTTCTTTATTAAACTTTCTAAGAACATTATCAGTTTGCTGAATAATAAATTAAAGAGTCTTGTAAAGGAAGTTTTTTTGCCGAAAGGATAAGGGTGAAACATTACGTGAATGATAGTGATGTCTGGAAGAAATTCACTCTATGTAAATCCACTAAAATAATACATTTCAAAAAGTATATATTAATGGCGGCTTACGCAACATTACATTGAACTAACTAACACGAAAATAATGCAATAATCTTCTATTAGATATGAATAAGAAATCTGGTAAGAGTGTTAATACCACGCTGCCTCTTATGATATCTCTGTTCCTTTATTCCTATAGCGCTAAATAGCCATTATTTGCTATTTAACTTTGACAGTTCGTTAAACATATTCAGCGACTAATTTTTCTTTGTGCAAGACGTTAATTCTGATTATCCATTTCAAATGCGTTTAGTCTTACTTTAATCATATTTAAACATGACTTACATAGTTAAACAATATTGATAAATGCGAGTGACTTTCTTGCCGGATTTTCTTGATGACTGCAATGTTTTCCGAAACTGTGGTTGTGTTTTGACATTCACTGATATCTTCTGAAGGCCTGAATTGAACTTACATAGGGTTCTCTACAGTTAGTTCCAGAGTCTAATGTTTAGTATACTACCTTTATTTTTAAGCATGTGGTTGTTAACATTGTTATAACAAAAAATTCGATCCATTCCCTACTTTAGCCCAAATCTCGGGAAACCATAAAACAAGTATACAGTTTGACAAATCACGACGTATGTCAGTCGCCGCCGGAAAGAGCTTCAGTTGAGGGTAGGAGGGGGTGATTGATGCTTATAGACCCTTGTCTATGGTGTTGTGTTCTTGAGATTACAGAGGGAGACGAATTTATTGTGTTTTCATAGTTATTGTTATTACTACTTACTTATGTTTTTTTTCTCACTCTTAAACCTAGCCGAATCGTGACAAAACTAAGTTCTCTAGAACCTTCTAGTCGTGTAAGCTAGAGTTATGGAATGGGTTACCCAGTACAGTTTTACCGCAGGTTTAGTACGTGGTCTTTACGGTCGACAGCATGGCTGTAAAGATCATAACATATCAGTTGTTCATCAGATGGGTTATTAGTCTGTTTCTTGCCCTTCGACATAAACCATTTCCACAGCGGAGAGGTTTCTGTCAACCTATCTAAGTAATAAGACAGATGAAAGCCATCGCCAGGAAACATCAAAATTATTGATTGCGCATCTATTGAAAGAAAAGTAGCGGTTAATTATGTATATATCTTCTTATTTCCTCTTTTTTATAATCTATTTCGGCTAATTTTTTAAATTATTACAGAGCAAGAAATACATCACGTAATAGGCGTTATAGTAAATATATTGTCAATTTAGTAAATGTATTGTATTACATTCGTACTTGGAGGTGATGATGACCCTACAGATGATCATTTAAGAGTGGTAGAATCTAAGTGAAGCAATGACGGCTCAGTGGTAGCGTGTATGGATACCGTGTTGATCGAGGTGAGTTCGAATCCCTGTAAAGAACCTGAGCTTACGGTGTCGTCTTTCTTCACTTTCAAAATAGATCTTTGGAAAGACTCTTATAAATGCACTATATTCTACCTATCTAAATGCGAAAGTGAGTTTGTTTGTTACACAGTCACGCAAAAACGGCTAAACGGACTTGGATGAAATTTGGCACACATACCGCTTTTAGTCTAGTTTAAGATATAGGATACTTTTTATCCCAGTTACGATAATTTTATTTTGTAGAACCGAACAGAGCCGTGGGCTCAGTTAGAATTCTATTATCATTACATTAATAGCAAATATCAATCAAATCAAAATCAAAAATATTTTGTTCAATTTAAGCCCTAATGAATGAAGAAGATGTCAATACACTATTAGCCGAACAATTTAAATAATAACAAAGTCTATATAATATGTATGTAAAGTCAGAAGAGAAACGTAGTATCTGAGCAGTTGGTGACCGTCGACACCACTATTCTACTAAAGAGTGAATAAAACAAATCCGCCTGCGCTGCGTTTATATCTTTTCTCATCCACTTTTCAGCTATTTCCCATTTAACCTGTGGTCTAAGTCAGAAGCGATTGAACACAAGCACGCCAGGGTGTCTAGTATGATGCCTAAACATTTTAAATGCTATCATACATTTTGTTTACTGTGATGTCAATAGTAGTATTTCTCCACGTTTCCTTGAATTACTTGAATTCGGTTCAGTAAACATAAATCGAGGATTAGATTACATTGCGGAAGCTCTTATGGTACCTTATTAATTCTAGTGTTTTGTTATGTTAGGCAAGCCATCGAAGGCTAGAAAATATTCTACCAAGTCATAGCTTAATTTCTACATTAACTTTCACTGAATCCTCGTGATCAGGGCATGATTCGAATTAATGCTCATTTTCCTACTTTGGTAGAAGAGTAAGCCGACATTACTTCATATTAACATAATCTATACTTTATTTTATTTTTATCGTAACAAAATACTTTCCAAAATTACTATGTAAAAATGAATACAGAAGAAATATTTATTTTATTTAATATTACTTTCCGTTTAAATTGAAATTGTTTATTTAACAAAACTAGCGGTCGCCCAATGATCGAAAAAAATTCGACCAGCGACTTTTTAATCATAGACTATTTTCTGTTTGACATTTGCAGTATGAACCTAAACAATAAATATTGTTTCACTTGCTGCCACTTTTCATTGAGTGATAATGTCATTATTTTGGGGGTTCAATGGAACTTGTCGTGTTAGGATTCGTAGTATTAATTTATTTTATTTAATATATTAGTAACAGATAACTACACAATTAATAAAATTTAAGTGTCTGGCGTCTAATGTCAAAATAACAGTTTTTTCCTAAATGCATATGAAAGTTTTTAAATTTTTGTTTGTATGTCTGCTGTCTGTGTGTTTGTTCCGGGTAATCTCAGAAACGGTTGGACCGATTTTAACGGGATTTTCGCTGATAGATAGTTGATGATACAGAGAGTAACTTAGGCTACTTTTATTTTAGAAAAATAAATTTGGGTTCTGCACAAATAAAAAAAATGGTCATGGTGAATCAATTTGGGCGCTTAAATAGCTTATGCTCAGTAAACCAAAAGAGATATAGCAAATTAATATACTACATCATTGTAGGCATTAAAAATACCTACTTAAAAATCCGGGAGAATATACATCTATCTTCTAAAGAACACCCACAATAAGCATTTTTATCTTTAAAATAGCCGGGAACGGGGGAGCAAGATTCACGCGGGCATTCCGTAGTCCACGTGAGCGAAGCCACGGGCACAGCTAGTTATAGATAAATGTTAGATTTCTACACTCCTTCTCCATATAAACTTTAACCATGCCAAATCTCACAGACTGCCGTGCATGCAATACACTTAAAAAGGAGTCCGAAGTTTTCTTCTCACGTATTAATATAATGATGATATTGTGTGGAATTGTATTATGTGCGAGCAAAATCTTATAACTTGTAGCACAGTCTATCCATTCCCCACAAGTGTCAGTAAGACACCCCACCCCCCAGCCCTGACTATTCAAATATCCTATTCGCTCTTACAGCGCATACTTTTATATAATTCAACTTTAAAGTATTAAGGGCAATTCTTTCGTTGAAGGATAATGTTGCGATTGTACCGCAGTATGGTACATCATTTCTATTTTAGTAAGCACGTCTGCTTTATATTAGTTGTTAACTGCATAATATTATGTAACGTTATTTAAATTGCGTTAAGATTTACAATTACTGCTTGACATCGTTAAAAAAACCAAAGACGAAATATAATATAAGTTACCTATGCTACTTCTGAAATTCTGAAGTTCTGACCACTGCTTGGTTAAGTCTATATCTTCATACTCCCCTCCAGATGCAAGCCCTAGGGACATGAGAAGGGTATGGCGATATAAGTCATGGCGATATAAAACATGCTTCCTGTCACCAGATCCGTCGAGCTGCGCTTCTGCCATTTCCGATGTGGTGAGTCTGGCTATGGAATATTTTATACCATATTCCCACGTACGTCTCGGGGGTGTAGCTCGCCCGTGGTTTAAAGCTGATTGTGCTGAAGCTGAAAGGGCTAAAGTATTAGCTTTTCAAGCGTGGGCTGAATCACGTTGCCACAAATCTCCGGACTTGAAAGACAAAAGGAAAGCCTTCAATAACGATACCAAGTTCAGGAAGAAAGTTCTGCGAAAAGCTCGCTTTTACCACATTGGTCGCATTGGAGCCAAGCTTGCTACTTATTCCTCAGGAAGCAAAGCTTTTTGGTCTCTCGCCAAGTCAGTCCAAGTAAACTTTCTTAGGCCCTCGCTTCCACCCTTGATTAAACCTGTTGGTACGCTGGCTCATTGTGCAGCTGAAAAGGCGAATATTTTTGCAAGCCAGTTTGCGAATAATTCACATGTGGATGCTAGTTCTAGTACTCCGCCCACAATACCTTCTTGCGATTAAGCAGTGCGGGAAATTGTAATCCGTACTAAGGACGTACGAAGAGTGCTTCTGAATCTAGATGTGAATAAAGCCAGTGGCCTCGATGGCATTGCATCAAGGGTACTTAAATACTGCGCACCTGAGTTGGCTCCTATTCTGACACGTCTTTTCCGCCTCTCTCTGGAATCTGGTACTGTTCCAAAGTCTTTGAAGCTTGCAAACGTCCAGCCAGTTCCTAAAAAGGGAAGCCGACCCCGACCCCTCGTAACTACCGCCCAATTGCGAGTTAGATGTTAGTAAGGCGTTTGATAGGGTCTGGCATGCAAATATCTTAAGAAAGCTCCGGGCTTATGGAATCTCCGATCGCCTGTGAACCTGGACCAGTGATTTTCTGAGGGACCGGACAATACAAGTGGTTGTTGATGGCTACTCGTCTGACCCCAAGGCTATAAATGCCGGAGTTCCTCAGGGATCTGTACTCTCGGCGATAATATTCCTGCTGCACATCAACGATCTACTAAAACCCGATATCGCTGGTTACGCAGATGACAGCACTGTAAATGAGAGATACTTATCCAATCCGCAGGCTAATTTACAGGAAGTCCATAATGAAAGAGATGCCATGGTCGAACGCTCGAATCTGAACCTTAAGTTCGTATCCGACTGGGGTGATGCGCACTTAGTCAAGTTTAATGCTGAAAAAACACAGGCCTGTCTGTTCTCAGCTAAACGGAGTCCGTTTTTCCTGACTCCTACATTTCGGGGGGCTTCCCTTCAGGTTGTTGACAACCTTGAGCTCCTTGGGGCCCAACTAACATCTGATCTTAACTTTGGGCGTTCGATCGAAATAAAGGCGAGAACAGCTGCCAAGAAATTGGGGATCATCTTCAGGGTTAGGCGGTGTTTCACACCGAACCGGCTTCTTAGCTTGTATCAAGCACAGGTACACTCTTGTGTGGAATATTGCTGTCACCTATGGGATGGATCAGCCAAATATCAGTTAACCGCTCTCGATTCCATTGAGAGCCGAGCTCGTCGACTTGTTGGCGATGAAGCACTGTTGACGGCAAATATGCTCAGTCTAGAGCATCTTCGTAAGGTAGCTTGCCTCTCAGTATCTTACAGGTTGCACTTTGGAGAGTGTGCACAGGAATTGCACGATTTAATTACGCCCAATCCTTTCCACCATAGGACAACTAGACGCCGTGAAGGATTCCACCGTTATGTCGTGGAAATTCCCCCGATTCGCACGAAGCACTATGCTTCGTCGTTCATTATGCGAACGGCAAAGGTTTGGAATTCACTCCCGTCGTCTGTTTTCCCATCCACATATAACTTGGGAGTCTTCAAGCGAAGAGTGAATAGGCATTTAATAGGTAAGCGCGATACATCGTCGGCCTCATCTTTACTTTCCATCAGGTAAGATTGAAGCCAAGCGCATACCTGTATTGCATTTAAAAAAAATCATACAAAAATACAAGGTGTCCAGAAAGGGTATCGGGTATTTGTTTTCGCGCCATATTCGAAACGGGGCGTCTAAAGGGTGCGGGGAGGGGTTCGTGGCGTCCGCCATTTTGTGGAGTTTTAGTCACGATGGAACAGTACTCGGGGACGCATCGCGCATTTTGCGTACGAGCGTATTATCGTAATGGTGATTCAATAGTGACTGCTCAACGTCTCTATCGTGCGGAATATCGTACACGCCACGCGCCAAGTGACGATAGCATTAGGAAATGAATCAGGATGTTCGAGAATACAGGTGCGACAGTTAAAATTCAAAACTCTGGTCGTCCTCGTTCAGTTCGCGATGAAGAAACAATTGAAGAAGTTGAGGCGTCGGTTCGTCAAAATCCGTCTTTATCCATCCGAAAGCGAAGCCAAGCGTTGAACATCAAAAAATCGTCTTTACATTCGATTTTAAAGAAAGACTTACATCTAAAAGCCTATAAAATTCAATTGGTTCAAGAATTGAAGGATACGGACTATGCTAATCGACTGAATTTTGCGAACGAAATGCTGCAGCGATTTAACAACTTTAACAACATACTGTTCAGTGACGAAGCAAATTTTCACCTGAATGGTCATGTTAATAAGCAGAATTGTCGGTACTGGGCAGTGGAGAATCCGAGACGAAAGCATGAACGACCCCTGCATAGCCCAAAGGTCGTTGTTTGGGCCGCTATGTCTGCTAAAGGCATAATTGGTCCTTATTTTCATGAAGATCAACGAGGCCGAGCAATTAATGTGAATAGTGACCGTTATTGCAATATGTTGCGAAATTTTTTGGTCCCAGAGTTGCAGGAGTTTGCAGGTTTCAACTCAAGAACGTGGTTCCAGCAAGATGGGGCCACTTGCCATACCTCAAATGACTCAATGGAAGTTGTTAACGAATTATTCCCTAATAAAGTCATTTCGCGAAGAGGTAACATCAACTGGCCTCCCAGAAGCCCCGACCTTAGCCCGCTTGACTATTTTGCATGGGGATACCTTAAAAGTAAGGTTTATCAAAAAAAATCCGACTAATCTAACCCAGTTAAAGCAAAACATCAGGTCAGAAATGGCAGCAATATCGATAGCTATGTGTCAACGTGTTATCGCCAATCTTCGTTTCCGTTTAGAAGAGTGCCAGCAACGTAACGGTCATCATTTGGATAACAACATCTTTTCCAAATAATTCTCCAATTCATATGCTAATAATAAACAATAAACTTTTTTATTGCATACAAATAATTTTTGTTTCATTGAACTTACAAATACCCGATACTCTTTCTGGACACCTTGTATAATACATACGCATGGTTATATGACATACATGTACCTATATATTTTTTATCGTATAAAGATACTTCGAATGCACCATAAAATTTTGTTTCAAATATACACTTTCGGTTGCGCTGAGAATAGTCTTTAGTGAGGTAAAAAACAGCGAAATCAAAAGGGGTCGGGTTCAAAAGTGGACGAAAATAATTAAATGGGAATTTATCAGTTTAGAGAATAAATGTACTCAGTTATTCGTGAAGATGGTAACACTGGCAGCACTCTGAGAAATCACTCGTGGATCGTTTGTACTTATTTCCATTCCGTACTATTTCACACGCAGCTCCTCTTACTAAAATCACATTTACGGACACACGGCCTTTCAGTTCAACCAATAATATTTATTTTAAAACGTATAACAACGCATAAATTATGTCTTCTATATATTAATACGTGAAGCAAAATCTTTCTACCCCTTTTTAAGCTTATTGCGTGCACGGAAGACTGTGAGACATAAAGACATATTTGTTTAAAACAGTTAAAAATCATAAGTTACTGTATTTATCGTTACGTAACCTAAAATACTCGAGATTGTTAATTTAGAAAAGAATAAGCAATATCTCTTCGTACTCTAAAAATCCATAACACCAGTCTAATAACAGTAAACTATTTTTTGACGATTATTTTCGTCACAAAAGAAAATTCTAGAACCATTTAAAAATACGGTCAAATCTACAGTATAAAATGAAAAGTGCAACAATTAAGGTATGTTTAGATAAACTATATATGTATAATCGTATACATATATATGGGATGTGTGTTGGTGTGTTCAGAATAAAGAAACCTTCATATTAACTTCTTTTAATATTTTATAAATCTTTACAATTAATCGTCATCGAAAATTTATTGACATCTTTCACCCATTACAGTTCCGCTGTCTTGCCAGACTGTTAACTTAAACCTTACTTCCAAAATGTTGCCGGACTATGACACCCTATTATCCCACATACATTTAAAGTAAGATCATTCCACGTGCAGTGCCTTATACGTGGTGGAAGTGAAACTTCTGAAAAAAGGAGATGCAGATAGTCTAAACTATATATTAGATATCATTGTATAGATGTATTTCTCCTTCTCTCTACGTTATATCTTTCTTCGCACTCAAGTAACGAAATGAGCCTAAACGTGACGCGTCCTTCAAATTTCATTCTCAATTCTCGTTCAATTATCGAATCGCCGTCAAAGAAGTTTCACTCAAAAATAATTGTTTCAAAGTAATTTTACAATATTTTTTTAAACTCAAAAACATGTTAGCGAAGAAGTTGGACGTATTTCTGGCCCGTGCGTTATATACAAGCTGGATATACGTATCTGAGGAAACATCGAGTTTTGATACGCAATCGACTGTGAATTATATTCATGCGACATCCCCAGCGTATTTAGAGCGATTATGAAATCAATAGCTACAAGATAAATATGTATTCTTTGCCTTTTTTTGTTTGTTCGCATCGTTGGACACGTTAAATGCATATAAGACTTAAGAATGCCTTAATATCATAATACTTTTGAATCAATTCGTATTATATAATTAAAAAGAAAAAGTACATAACTAATAATTACAATATGGACGCGCCGTTAATACTTTCAGCGTGACCATATCGCCATCTATCGATAAAATGTAGTACTTAAGAAATAATAAATGGACAATATAATATTATGTATCAATTGCATATTATCTTAATTATCTAAGACTATTATTTAATTACTTTTATATCATTTCTTTAGAAACGGAATTATAAAATTCTTCATTAATGTCATTAATCAATATATCAATAATTAAGTTACCGTGTTTTATTATTAATTGCTTTAGAACTTTATTTTAATTAACGATTTAAAATGTTTAACATAACTAGATGGCGCCATCAGTAATGTTTCCTTCAGAAATAATAATTCTATATTTCATAGACATAGTGATGACTTAGTTCAACATTATTTCAGTATATTGATATTTCTAATATAGTGTTTCCAACTCTCTATAAACCTGTTGAATTGTTGTAACTCTGCTAAATACGTATTGTATGAAAGATCCCTTTTGCAACTTTTCTAATTATTCCCAGACAGTAGCGTCGCTTTATACGTATCTACAATAATGATTATAGTAAAATTAAATTAATTTTTAATAATAAGCCATTAAAGGCACAGTACTTACGGGATTATTTAAAGAAACCCTGTATTACAGGCCTCGTGGCGCAGTGGTAGTAAACACTACTATCGGGCCTACAGGTCGCTGGTTCGATCCCCGCCCATTACTGACTTTGTGTGATGCGCTTAAATGTCAGTTGTGTGTGTCTGGGTGTTAAATATCTAATATATGTATGTATATCACCTGTTTAGTTACCATATTACAAGCTCTGCGTAGTTTGAAATTAAATGGTCGTGTGTGAAATTGTGTCCTCATATTTAAAATTTAAATTTACTCACTACATGCCAAGTCCGGTGAAGCTGTAAAAGCCGCAGCGGCTTCAGGGCCTTTGAGGCTAACATTGTATTCAGATCTAAAAAAAAACTCACTACATGGTAGTACAACAAAAAGGAAATTTCTAAAACGCTCAGGTGTCTCACGACTAATACAACTTAATTAGGTAGTTGAAATACATTCCCCTCTCGAAAAACAAAACACAACAACAATCAAATTAATTGTCACTCAACAAAATCCCGGAGAAGGACAGTGGTAGGGAAAAACTGAAAGGGACAAATGACGAGGCCAATGTAACAACGGGGAGATCGGGGCATTGCGGAAACAGCTCGCTTGTATTGTGAATTGGTGACGTTACTTGTTGTGTGAGCCGCAATTTTATCAAGCTCGATCTCCTCTGATATGTTGGGGTAAAATAAATGACAATAGGTACTATTTCATCATTCCTCTCTCTGTAATAGGGTAAACGAAAGTTTAACGGGTGGTTAAGATAATAATTAAACTGTACTTGTTTTCATTTTAATTATTTATAATCTATATATTAATACGTGAAGTAAAAGCTTTCTACCCCTTTTTATGCGTATTGCGCGCACGGAAGACTGTGAGATTTGGCAACGCGCTAGTGATATGCATGGTATTACAACTATTCATAGGTTACGGTACCCGCTTACCATCAGGCGGGCCGTATGATTATTTGCCACCTTTGTAATATATAAAAAAAAAACTTGACTTGGTTAAACCAATATACTACCTTGCCCACTTAGGAACCTGAAATTAACGAAATTAATTGAAATATTAGTATATAACAATTACAGGTGAAAACACTAGCATACGTGTTGTATTGTATCCCAAGCTTATTAATTAACCTGGATTTGTTTATAAATCGAAAGTTAATAATTTTATAAAAACAGCATTCTGTAAAGTGTACTAATCAAGTACGATCAATTATTTATACGAGGGTTTCGCGTCAGGCAGTAAAAACTTTGGTTGATCAGTGATTTTACGGCTGCGAATAGGTGAACTTAACTGTAGCCGGGTTTATCGGCTGTATGTGTTGGATCGGCGCCGGATTTTATTACACATGAGCAGTTTCATCTGTTTTTAAGTGCTCGGTGGAGATTAGTATTCGGTATCGATGTATTAAGAAGCGTAATTGACTTAAATCCCGCCTTTCATTTTTTTAACGTGCCTACCTACTTGTCTCTTACTTATCCGAGTTAAAGACCGTGTATAATTTCATACAAGGCCATTTAATTCGAAACTAAGTAAAGCCTAAATTATGGTTGTGCGTATATGTAAATATAATACCCATACTGTTGACGAGTGCGGTGAAGGGGGAACGAAGAAATCAGCTCACCGTTCGGCGTTTACTCACTCACAATTTGGACTAGGGGTGAGCTATAATAGGTAAAAAAGATACCTGTTACAGGAGTAACAGAAACAGGAGTTTCTGTTCCAGAGAAATAACAGTTCCAGTAACATGTTCCAAAATAACAGCCTGCTACGCTATAATAAGGATATAATATGTAGTAACACTTGTAACCCTTAGATTACTATTATCAGCCAATCGTATAATTATACCAATCAATCAGTCCACCAACCAATCAATAAATCCATCAGTCCATCAATCCGTCAATCAATATATAAATCATTAATAATGAACCACTTTACGTTAGAATACAGAAAAGCATGTTCCAAACTGAAACAGTAATACTCTCTGGAACAGGTACGTAAAAACAGCCTATTGGTTTTAGAGGTAACAGTCCCCCGCTGTTACTCAGATATACCGGTTTTTTATCTGTTCCAATAATTACGCATCCGTACTCACTAGTATGTGGAACAGGTTGTACCTAGTATTTAGTAACAGCTTTTTCAGAGAACAGATAACAGTTCCAAAATGTTACTTGTAAATACCTGTTATTTTTACCTGTTCCGATAAATATTGGATTTCAAAACTAAGGGGCTAAATTTAGTAAAGTTTATTTTACTTTGTCTTGGACCCCAGGCCCCACACCACACATGGCGAAAAACATCTCGTTGTGTCTTGCATTGGAGAGTCGCTTGTTTTGACTGTTCAAATATATTTTTATTTTTTATAATGAGGTAAAAAACTAAATTAGATATAAATCCAAATCCCATCGGAGACCAATAAGGTTTGCAAATTAAAATGGGAGATGAGATTTTAAGGAGATTTTTTTCGTTCCAGTTCTCGCAGATTGGGTATTTCGTTCATTTTAAATTAATTTGTGTATTGGAACCAATTTTTGTTATTTAAATAAATTTAAAATAGGTATTGGAGAATTTTCATATCATTCATTAATTATTTTGCATTACTTTATTAGGTATTTTCCTAGGGAAGTCAGTTATGGAATCTTTAGGAGGTTTCAATGTGTTTACTTATGATTTATTTTATTTCCAGAAACTATCTGAATTATAAACCAGATTGACACTGACATTACTTGCTCTGTTCCTGTTAAGTTAACGTAAATAATAATTAGTTGTCAAAGAAAAATTATCTAAATTCAATGCCTATAGAGATGCAAATTCTTAAATACTCTATGTAAGATGTAATATGATTCTTAAATGTAATAAATGTAATTTATCTGTTTCAGGTACTTTTAATCGAGATCAATAGAGTATCCTACATCACTAAGGGTATGAGATTCGAACAAAGTTCAAAATTGCATTAAAAAAACTATTAATTTATAATTAATGTTAATAATGATATCTACAAAATAAAAAAATGTGACGTGTGAAATACCTACCTAAAGTATTTCCGTTGAGAAATTAGGAGCCTTTAAAAAAAATATAGTAATGATAGTTCAGTGAACTATTGCTATTAATTTATTACAGGCGCTACATTTAAGTATTTTCTAGTAAAAATTGATGTCAACATAATAATATATGTAGTGAGAACATGCCACGTCTAATTTATTCAATGTTTGTCCACTACGCGAATGTGTCTCTAAAGTCTAAAGTTATCTAACGCCATTAACTAGTTTCGTTTGCCTTCCAACGAAAGCAGCTTGAAGTTTCAAGTGTGCACTATCAATCCACTTCAGAAGTTCTAGATTTATTAACAGTTCTTATGTACTTAACCACTCAAGCACCTTGATAAGTAAGTCTACTTCATTTTGGAAAAAAAATGAAAATTGGAAACTCCAAAAACATAGAAAATCTAACCTTATGCACTCTCCTTAGGCGTCTCCTTTGAGTAGATTGACTCAATCGGTATTTTTTTTTGTAAAGATTTTATAGGCACAGGTACACCATATAATAATATATAAATAAAAAATAAAAAAAAAATAAAAAAAATTCGTCATTGCGGTACAATAAAATATTTTTTATATGTTAAAATATATTATATTATAACGTAGAAATAAAACTATTAATATTTAATATACGAAATTATTATTAAATATAAAAACACGACCCACAAATGTATAATATACCTACAAATGTATAAAGTACCGCACGCAATAAGAAAACTTGACGCGGCGCTGCACCCGCGGCATTTCAGCCCGATAGTACGTTCAAGGACATGCTGTATTATACATAATAATGAATTATATACATATCGTGTGACTATAACCTTTAGGTAATAACTGCCTCGTTAGCCTAGTGGTCGTAAGCGCGACTGCTATGAGCGAGACCCTGGGTTCGAATCCCAGGTCGAGCAAAGTGTTATAGGGTTTTTCCTATGATAATCTTAGTAGCAGCTCGGAGTTTGGTTTCGTGCCCGATTAATGGCAATAGGCTCGCCCCCTATTACATGGGACCTAAAAAACATACTCGGCGAATTGTGGGTGTACATTAGTACACCTCTGCCTAACCCTTCGGGAAATACAGGCGTTATGTTATGTTATGTACGACGAAGCGTCCGCGGAGGATGCTCGCCCTATAGTGTTTTATATATACCTGCCTATAATGTGTACATATTTCCCGTATGAATACTGAAGTATATAAAGGCATTTCAAAAATAAATGACATGAAGTAAAAATGTATGATAATTTATGAAATGTATTTTATATCATTTCTAAATAAATACAATAATTAAATCCAAATAAAACAAAAATAAAAGATTCAGTAAAAACTTCATTCATAGCGCCATCTGTGTGGAGACGGATAATCAGTTATTAGTAATCAATTACGAAGTTATTAGAGGTATAGTAAGGTACTCGTACTCATTCATTCTAAGAGATGGCGCTTAAATAAAACTATTTATTGTTCATCCTACAATATTACTCAAGCCTGGTGAAGCTTTGAAAGCCTCTATTGGCTCCAAGACCCAAAAACCTAAGAGTCTAGTTAATTCGAAAAAAAAAAAAAAAAAAAAAAAAAACAATTTTATAATTATAGGTTATAATACTATACCTACTTCGACTAAATATACGTACTGCTAAAAACTTGAACTTTTGTATTTGTAATATACTGATTTATTATAATTAGTATATTAGAGACTATTTCTCAAGTTTTACCACATTTTAAATGTAATATTAGAATCAAATGAAATAAAAGTCAAAAGGTACACAAAAAAGGTTTTATGTAGTTTACATACATAGCTTTTCAAATAACAAATATTTAAAAAAAAATGATATGCAAATAAAATCAATACCTGGTAATATTATAAATCTTGATACACATAGCTAAAATACAATAACACTATTTTTATGTTCTACACATAATTTTATAACCTATAATACAACTTTTACGTTTCGTCATTGCCTATTACGTAATGGGAAGATTGAAAACAAAGAACGCTGTAAAAAAATAGGTGGGGGTGCTTTTGCACACGGATGAATCATAACATGCGTTGCCAGACGTACGAGAAATCTCGTACTTTTAGGATATTTTGCAGTTCTGTAAACGAGCAAAAAAAACTCGTACGCTTTTTTACGAGATTTCAACAATAGCGTCTGCCAGCGTCCCATATACAAATCAAAAATACTAATTATAAAACAATATATTATGTTCATGCACATGACTAGATTCATTGCCTCATCATCAAATGTATCTTTATTCGTTGACTGGAGAATCCCCGCTAAGATGATTTTTTTATGATTATCCATAATGCACTAATGATGAAATATTGTTTTCTTATTTCTTTTGCACTAACTGAAACAGGTGTAAAAATGTATTTTTATGCAATGGTAGTAGAAGTTCTAGTACGTTTCAGAATTTTACTCTAATTATTCACAATAATACCCTAATTTAACCCTAATAATTTTACTAAAGGAGTAGCCAGATTTTAAAATTACCAAGAAAGCAAAGTGCGCATTATATTCATCAAGCTCTCTGGTTGCTGAAATCTCAAATCGCATGCTAAATAAATCAAAAATTAGAGAAACAAATCTGTTTCGTTTTCATCGGGTCTACAACTCCAAAAGTTGACTACATTTGGTTTCAAGACAGGCATAATTAGAAAAAGTGCGCGTGCATATTTTCAGCAAAATCCATTTAATAAAAACAGATATTAGAAATTGTCTTATTACAGACTAGCTGTGCCCGCGGCTTTGCTTTGCTTTCTTATAAAAATCGTACTTTCTCAAAATCTATCCGGTCACTCATTTTATAAGCTAAGAAAAGATCGAAAAAAAATATAAATTTCGAACCATAAGGAAATGTGTTCCAAATTGATAACTAAAAAACAGTTAAAAAAACTGTACAATAAAAATATAAATGATTTTAATAGCCCTGACATTAACAAAATACTAATAAACATAACCATAATATTAATCATGATGAACTAATAGCAAGTACAAAATACATTTTTAAAATTCATAATTTTACGAGATTATGTGTTGAAAGTAAGAGATATTTGGTAAAAAATTCGCCATCTGGCAACCCTGCTTATGTTAGAGCAAGAGAAAAAATATCGCGTCGTCGCATAACTCAACGCCGCGCGACGCGCCGTCGCTGCACTTGACGCCACTTGATAGCACAGGTGTTTAGTTTACATGCGACATATAGAAAAAATAATACTTATCTACTTCATATTATGTTTGTGGCAAAACTCTTTTTTTGTCGTAGTAATAATATCTGTTAGAGGTAGGCGATTATGAATGATGACTGAATTGAGATATGTGCTTATTATAAATGTACGATGGGAAGCTAAAAAAGAATCGCTCAGTCGTAAAGCTCTTTACAAGAACATATAAACCAATTTGCTAAAAAAAAGGTCGTTCGGTCGTAATCCAATCCGATCCTTATTCTTCATTACTTATACCAATATTATAAAGAGGAAAGATTTGATTTTTTGTTTGTAATGGATAAACTCAAATCTATTGGACCTAAAGCTACAGTATCAGCGAGTAATATAGGTTATATTATAATTTGAAAGATTAATTTATAAACATAACATACCATCACGCCTGTATTCCCCGAAGGGTTAGGCAGAGGTGTACTAATTGTACACCCACAATTTGCCGAGTATGTTTTTAGGTCCCTATAGTAGACTTCAAGTCTTCCTTTCGAATCGGCTTCAAAATAAAAAACAGTTTAATCTTCACGGCAGGGCAGCTGGAGACGAGGCAGAAACTTTTTCTTATGGAGGTTACGACATGTGGTTACAATATTGGTCAAATGTTGATAGTTTTACACAAAGTATAAAAAATTGGCTATACAAACGGGTGTCTGTTGGTGAGGTTTGTCATATAAAATTAACACTGGTGGAACCGTGGGGTACAGCTAGTTACATTATATATAGCGACCACTCAGACCGTTCTTCTTTGCTACAGTGCATATATGAATATAGTGTACAGGAGTTTCAGTGTGCTTTTGGGTTTCTGATTCTTCTCAAATTCATTCATACAAACAACACGCTAACTAACGTACTTGCAGATGTCTCGAATCCGGCATCAAATAATTATAGCACATTGTGCAACGAGAAAATCTTACTCTCCTCATTTCTAGAACAATTCAACATATTTACCTAATTCTTTTTTTACTCTAGTGTACTTTCGCCAGAAATTAGAAAAATTCTAAAGACTACACAGTGCACTAGTCTAATATTTGAGAATATAAATAGATAAAAAAGAAACATTGTTTGAAATGTAATACTTAGATACACATACACTAAACTTTACTAGAAAAACACAAAAACAAAACCATAACACTGCTTTAGTAATATAATATCTAAATAATACAGGAAATATTATCTTTGGTCCTACAAAATAATAATAATACTTCTTAGAAATGGAAAAAGTAATCATAACATACTAATTTTATGTAAAAATATAGTTTCTGTAAAATAATTTGTAAAAAAGATTTAAAAAAAAAAATTAAAAAAAAAATAGCAACGTCCAGACATAAATGCAACAACAACGTAGCTATTTTTATCCTAAAGGCGTTTAAGGTTAGTGCCACTGAATTTTTTACCGCCAAAAAAAAAAACAGGCTAATATGAGTGATATACTGTGTAATGTAAGGGCTACATTCCCATACATTTTTTACTGGCGCTTACGGCTGTTTGGAACTGAGTGAAGTTTTTCAAAAAGTGCGGTGCTTGAGTGGTTAACTAATGAACGAGTCAATTTTTTACTGGATGTGAAACGAAAATTACACTTCCTGATTAAGTATTATAATAATGGTTGATGAGAAATACTTTAAATAAAAGTAACATAGAAATAAAGTAATCAGAAAGTAGGAATGGCACATGACACTAACGATTATGCCACGAGCCTTTCGTGTATTTGTCACACTTGACATTAGCAAAATTGCTTACATAGACATAATAAAAGAAATAAAAAAATAAAAAACAAACCAAGTAAGTACGTACATAAAATAAATTCATATAGCGGTACATATTTTACTAATCGCATCACTTTTTTGATACCAGAATATGCTATAAAGATAAGTAGTTATAGCAAAATACATGATTACAGTACAATCATAATAAATAAAAATTCAGGAGTTCAAATTTAAAAATGTGATCACATCTAGAGTGATAACATCTATATCTTTGGTTATAAGTTAAACATTGCGACCGTTGGATAGTTTCCGCGCAATCCGCCATTTCATCTTCGAACATTCATGAACTTTCCCTGCTCCGAAAGGAACTGTACTTCCTGCCTGCGCTTAAAAAAATAACAGAAAATACCACAGTTCGATATGTAGGTAAAATTCAGAGTAAATATTTACACCATGTAGGTAGGTGTAAGTGGAATTATAATATAAACAGTAGCTATAGGTAAAAAAATACATTAATAATAAACTAGATTATTTAAAAGGAAACAAAAATCCCGACTGCAACAAAAACACGAAAAAAATTTTTTTTTCTAGTTTTCTTTTTTATTTGATTTCCGCGTCGTACTTGTACATACGTTTGAAACACATACGTAACCCTATTTTTAATATGATTTTTGATTTTTTTGATTTATCAGTAACTTTTCAGGCTATATATATCCTACAAGTATATATTAAGTCCTTACATATGAAATTAGCGTTTTGTAGTACTGACCACTTTGATCTGAAATATCTCCTCTTTGGCTAAAAATTCCAAATTCAAATTTATAATTTCATTTAGCTGGTACATTTGAGTTTTGAAAACAGTCTATCATTTGTTTTTTCTCATTATTTTTTTCTTTGGCGTCGCTTATTACCGTACAATAGAAAACATGAATTTTCGGTATATTTACGAGTACAAGTTCTACCGTGGCACCAGTCCTGCAGAAACAGCTCGAAGGATTAATGATGTGTACGGCGCTGGTGTCGCAAAAGAAAGTACGGTGCGTTTTTGGTTTCAACGTTTTGGTTCTGGAAATTTCGACTTTCAGAACCAACCCCGTGGACGGTAGGAAACTAAAGTGGAAAATGAATAATTAAAGGCTATTGTGGAAGCGGATCCATCACAAAGCACTTCAGAGATAGCTTCAGGCTTCGGGTTAAGTGATAAAACTGCATTATCCCCTTGAAGCAAATCAGGAAAGTAAAACACTTGAACGATGGGTACCTCATGAATTGAGTGAATCGAACTTGCAAACACGCCTCGACAGCTGTGTTACTTTTCTCAACCGACACAATAATGAAGGGATTTTAAATCGAATTATTGCTTGTGATGAAAAGTGGATACCGTACGATAATTGAAAGCGCTCGTCGCAATGGCTGAACCCTGGAGACCCAGCCAAATCCTGCCCTAAACGAAAATTGACTCAGAAAAAGATACTTGTGAGTGTTTGGTGGACCAGCGACCGTGTCGTTCACTACAGCTTTTTAAAATCTGGCCAAACGATTACGGCATATATCTATTGTCCAAACCATGAAGGAAGAACTAGCTGCTAAACAACCGAGATTGGTCAATCGCTCTAGGCCACTGCTGCTTCACGACAACGCAAGACCACACACTGCAAAACAAAAAACCACTAAGTTAGATGAGCTACAATTGGAATGTCTGCGACATCCACAGTACTACCCGGACCATGCTCCAACAGATTACCATTTTTTCCGGAATTTGGACAACTTACAAGGAAGCCTCCTTCAAAGAGTTTATTGATTCTCGCCCTCATGGTTTTTTTTTTAAAAGGGATCAATGAACTACCTATGAGATGACAAAAGTGCATAGATAACAACGGTGCATACTTTGTTTAGTTAAATATATTTTACAAAAAAAAATTGGCTTTATATTCCTCCCGTACAAAACGCCAATTTCATATGTAAGTACCTAATATTTCAAGCTCTGTCAAAGGTCAAAACCTCAGCGAGGTTCTAGATAGAGTATTCAAGTAAAGTTTTATCCCATTGAAGCGTTTATCTGCCCGTCGAAACCCGGGTTCTTAGGATCGGTTACCTTCAAACTTGAGGGTTATGTAAACTTGTTGAATTGACATCTCACAGAGAATCGATTTGATGGGAACCGACCTGAAGACGAACTTGCAACTGAATTGCTTTTATCAGGGATTAATTTGTGTTGGAATAAACGTGTTTTTTATTATTACTACGTCTTACTTTTAACACTAAGTTACTATATGGTCCCTGTCTCATCCGATGTTGACGAATGATGTCATCTTTGAGGCTAAAAAATCTCAAGTACGGCTGGCGAAATACTTTGATAGGTTATTTGCGACATATTGATAAGTTGTACAATTGAGGGTGGTAGATAACCGAGCGAGCACAATAACGAGATTGTGATCAAATGCTTTTGACATATTTTATATTTTTATTTCTGTTTAGCCCCTACAAAGAATATAACGGTAATGTAGCTTAGAGCCTTTCTCGGGCACAATCTTATATTCACCTGAAAAACGGCATCTAAAATACGCAAAATAAACTAATTTGATGAAACGACACTCATGCCACCTATTGTATGTTGATGGTATGTAAGTCAGAAATATTCACGCAAGTGCCGAAAACTTAATTAAATGTACATTATAAGAATGGTTAACATCAATTGCTATCAGAACAATATTGTAAGTAATAAAAAGTTTCTCTCAGGAATAATATCTGAAGTAGACAGATAAAACTGAATATAAGCCAGGATAAACGGTCTCGTGTAATGTACCGCGTGGTATTTATGAGATCGGCTTTCTACTCTGATTAAATCTTTTGTAATGTAATATATATTATTTTGAATGTGTATTAATATTTCTGGTAGTTTTAGACTAGCTTCCGCACACAATCTCACCTGATTAGGTAACGGTTCAATATCAAATATTAACACCTACTTTACAATATCAATTTCTTAATTTTGTTTTATTTTAATGTTAAAAAACTTTCATTATCATTATTTCAGCCAAAAGATGTCCATTGCTGCACATAGGTCTACCCATAAAATAACCATAATAACCGGTTCTGCGATCCTTGTGTTCAGCGGGTTCCCGCAGTCTTCCCCAGGTTATTGGTCTACCCATGCTGCGCCATCCGGTACACGGTCGCTAACCAAGAACTCTTCGGCCCCATCGGCCTCGCCTACTACCGTCTACCAAATCTGAGAACCATTTGTTTTTCTGTAACCCTGCAGCATCACTTGAGAGTCAATTTCCCCACTAGACTTAGCGTATCTTCACTTAACATCAGGTGAGCTTGTGGCCATAGCGCTAATAAAACCTAGACGAACGATAAAAAACACATAAGTCAGCTGAAACATCCACCACATCGACACGCTTAGGCATGTCGCATGGGCATTTCGCTATCAGCCGGTGTATATTCAGTAATCAAATGGGGAGGTTGGGATCTGCACTCGACTGGGTCACGTGTATTATTTACATGGTGATAAATTCGTAAATCTCTCATTTTTGGTTTGTCGTGCTTCGAGATCAGCTGGTGTATATATTATATTACAGTTTCTAAGAGGCTCGCAGGCCGGCATGACAGAAAGTAAAAAGAAAGAAAGAAAGAAGAATGGAAGGAGGAAAGGAAGAGAGAGTGAGAGATATAGAGAATGGATTGCACTGTGCTTACCATCAGGCACAGCGCCTCTAATTATAACGTGCTACGATTTAAAAAAAACTAATGTGATAACATACTCCTCAAAATTTCGCCTTAAAGAAGTCTGTTAGAAACTGTTATATGATTTCATGTTATGCACTCCAATCAGTTTAACCAAATAGGGTTTTCTTTTTAAAAGAAAAATGGAAATTCCTTATGAAATAAGCTTTTCTCGTCCAGTTTATTATATATTGGATGACAGCCAGAAGACGACATTTAAATATTCTCTCACGGCGAATCATTTGTCTTAAGAAGGCTTCTTACAAGATTTTTGAAATTAACATAATATAACAGTTAAAGACATTATTTGAAATCAAATTTTCAAAAATATTAAACAAAATACTAATTTATTAAATGGTTACCACTTACATCAGGAGTTTCAAACGCTTTACTGTTTTTACTGTCAACTTTTTTTAAATACAGATCATATGAAACTTTTCAATCTAAAACTAAATTTTCACGCCCCCAAGTTTCTTCGTTCTGAACTTAACGGTTCGTCGTACCATCCTACCATCACGCCTGTATTCCCCGAAGGGTTAGGCAGAGGTGTACTAATGTACACCCACAGTTCGCCGAGTATGTTTTTAGGTCCCTTGTAATAGGGGGCGAGCTTATTGCCATTAATCGGGTACGAAACCAAACTCCAAACTGCTACTGAGAATTTCATAGGAAAAACCCAATAACACTTTGCTCGACCTGGGATTCGAACCGAGGACTTCGCTCATAGCAGTCGAGCTTACGACCACTAGGCTAATAGCGCTTTATTACTTTAGATGTTAAATTAGATAAAGTCCTGTCTTACATTATCCTATATAATAATAATAAAAAGTTAAATAGGAAACAAAAACCCCGACTGCAACAAAAGCACGTGAATAAAACAAAAATATTGCTCTTTTTATTTTTATTTGATTCCCAGGCGTCGTAATTAAATATTACATAGTCTATGTGACTACCACAATTAACACGAATCTCACGACACCTCGTATGCTAAAATCCATCAAGTCGTTTAGGCTACAGAGCGTGACAAAGAAATAGACATACATAGGTACCTACATAAACGCATACGCTCGAAAAATATAACTCTCCATTTTCACAGTCGGGTAAGAGCTTTGACGCTTCAGTCCGAACTTTTATCCATAGTTAAATAACGTATACTTATTTACCCCGCACGAAAAACCGTAATGTTTTGAACATATAAATTAGCCGCGAAAATTAAATAACTACCAATCTTAACTTGACACGAACCGTCACTTTTAAAATTGGTCACAGGACACCGCCCTCGTCATCATTCCCGCCCGGGGTTGCGCCGGGGTGGAGCAGAATTCTATTAATGCTGCGACACCCCAACGCCGGATTTCTTCATTTCCTAAACGCCTCTCCGGGTGTACGATGGAATTTACAGGGGTAGTTTGTTTAGTCCCGGCTAAATTGGGGTTTTAAATTGTGACAATCGGTAACAGAGTGGCTGAGAATGAATGCATTGATTTTTAGACTAGTATTTTACCGTGGCTTAGTTTAATATGATATAAATATTTAATATGGTATGACATTCTGAACATCAAATCAGCTAAGGTTAAGATAACTTTTTAGTAATGATTTGTAGTTAAATAGACGAGTATTGGAAATGCTATCATGCTATGGGTTCAACACGATGTTTTCATCCACCCAAAGCTTATGGATCTTTGTAAGATTTGAATCCATGTCAATCGACCCAGTATTCTGAAGTGTATGTATTCTCCTTTAGATGTAATATGTGTGGAACATGCTCCTTAATTTTAAGTAGCGGTTATACCCGCGGCTCCGCAAACGTTTATTACACAGTAATTATTTATAACGATGAAAATTACTTAAAATCCATTTATATTAAGTGCTTATGGCGATGTAATAATTTCTTTAGATGAAGATTTCCAGAAGTCTTCGTAAACAATCTAAATTTTCTTAATTTTCTTTGTGACATAAAAGTAGTATTTATAGCTGAAAGTTAAAAATAATAAGATTTTAAATATTTTAGGGTTTTTTTTTAATAAAATTATTTCAAAACATTAAGCGGTATAATGTTAAAGAACGCACGGAAGGTAATTTTTTGCTCAGTTTGATTCCCCATTACCAACTTCTAATGTCATCTGATGTAATAAAATGTTTAGTATATATTTAGATAACTTATCTATAAATTCCATAAAACAATCACATAAATCGAATAAATAGTTAAGAGTTCAAAATGTTCAAAAATTCAAAATGATCATTTCAAAATAAGTTGCTCTTGGAATAAATACCACATGATTTGAAAGAAAGAAAAACATGTACAAATAGAGGCTACTTTATAGAAAACATTCAGTTGAATATACGACTATGAGTAATTTGTAATCAACATACAAACAATAATAATTACTCGTAAGTTATTTTGTAACGCCAGCCTGGCTAGCTAAAGTTAAAAATCTATCGCCAAGTACCTGTAATTGTGTTCCGGCATCTACACTTGCACTTATACTAACCCTTTAGAATTTAGCGTGTAAGATGTCACCATCTTCAGGCATCTCGTCATATGACATCAATAGTAATTGGTTGAAACGTGGTATAAATATTATCTAAGAATACAATATAAAAAAAAGAAAAACCTGTAATGTAGGTACTCCATATATATCACATCTGAGAAACAGCACTTTGCGGTAATAAGTTAGGAATCGTTCAGGAAATTTGCTACATAGTTAAAGGATGCTTGGGACGGAGAAAAATCATCTCATACCGGATGAGTTCGATTCGATGAGTTCTCCTTCGGTTCCATTTTCAAATATTTGATAGAATACTACTAAATAAAAATGACATTCACTCTTCCATTCTTTCGCGATTGTTTTTAAAAAATATATTCTACGCTAGATTTCTAAAACAAAAAAAATATCGGTATTTTTTTGTTGTGAGTAATTTTTTAATTTTGTACATTTTGGCGTGTGCAGTAATTATTAGATCAATTTTTTTTAGTACCAATATTGCTTCGTACACAGTGTGCAATAATACAAATTTATCTGCAGTAATTAAAAAGCTACGAAAACGTAAAGCCACGTATTAAAATATAAACTTATTAATTTGGCCGATTTATAAAAGTATAGTTTCCTTTATAATTATAAAAATCAGCTGTTTGTGAGTCAAGTGTTCCCTCCAACTAAAGAAACCCTCAATAAACCGTGACGGCAGTGCAGCGCCATCTCTTGTTTGCCTTACAGCGGAATACGAAGTCATCTCACGAAAAAAATTTTTAATTTTCAAGTTTCATGCTGGACTAATAATACGGTACAAATGTACCATTTGAAAACAACGTTCAAAATGACATCTTTATAATACGGGTACCTCGCATAATAAATGTTTGACTATTTCTTTTTTCTGAAACCCGCAGATCATTAAATTTTCAAACAGTAATTCAACTCAAGGGCGACAAATGATTCCGTAATGCAAATTGCTTCTTGTTGCAAATCCATTTAATTTTAACATTGCACGATGCAATAAAACAGTAAGGATAAAAAAAATACAATAAAGGAGGGAAATTTTACCAAAGAAAATGTTGTTTTAAAAGCTTCCGTATCATTATTACCTACGTTCGTTCTTAATGTTTTTACTGCTGTACTTAATTACCGAAAAGTTAATTGTTATCGCTGCATCATTACGATGTTTGTTTGTAGGGTAGGTAGATCAACATAATATTTATATAACGTTGTTTATGAATAATATTTGGGAATAGAATTCAAATGTGTTGTTGTGTTTCTTTAATTCTTTATAGCTTTAGTGTTTGGCCTCAATTTCGTCTGATGTTAAGTGACGATGTGGCCCAAAATAGTAACATGATAAGCACAATAGAAGACTGCGTCTAAAGCGCAACTGCTTGAATACACCTATAGGTGCTTGGCGAAAAATTTTCAAATTGAGTATGGTACCTAGCCAGGCGGGCATTAGAAATAGAAAATGTCATCCATCAGTAATGTATTTACAGATTACCAAGACAAGTAATAGTACATAGTGTCTTAAGGGCGGTAAATAAGGAATTACGAACGAACGCCTAGGTTCTGCAAGGAACCTTTTTTTTTCTTTTTTACGCTAGTTAGTGTAGACCATATTTCAGATCACTAAATACATATATACATATTCCTTCCATTCTCTCAGAAGGCAGGGACATGTATACATGTATATGTTACTTTAGCTCGAATCTTTCGGATAGGGAATTAGTCAGATCGCGGCTTCTTCGCAATCGCGACAACAGTCCAAGCCGAGGTCCGGCCACTTTGGCACCCTTACGTGCTTATTGCCCACGCTTTCGCGGCTGAGTGCCTTAAGCGCTCGCCCCCAAGCCCGGTAAAGCTGTAAAAGCCATCAGCGGCTCTGTTTTTGGATAGGGCCCCTCAGGCTAACAATACAGTCAGAAAAAAGAAAACGAACGAGTGTCTATTAGATGCCTCGATTTCCGTACCGCCCGTGTAACATACAATGTTTTTCATTTCAACACATTTGCGAGTCAATAAATATACGAGTAAACTTACTTATTAAAATTAAACCTTATAATATTAGTCAACTGTACAATTACAAAATTTGCGAAGAGCAGGCTTTTTTTATACGGTTGGTGGGTTAATGTTACATAGGCAATGAAAAACGTTGCGTTTAGAAAGGTAAAAGGCGCAAAGACGCATTCAGCCCAATGGATTGTAAAAAAATACATCAATTGCAATAATATTTTCATCGAACTAGTTATTCAACGTAAAGTGAAATTGTGGACAAAAAAAACATCTCGATAATTAAAGCCATTTCGCCCTCGGACGTTAGCGCAAAAAATACACCTCGGGTTTTATTTAGGGAGTTACACCCAAGACAACTCGCATATTATGATAATGTTTACGTACTAGTATGATGAAAAGAATATAATTGAATTAAACATAGGTATGCTTAAAATAATTACTAGACGTTAGGTCATCTAGATGGATCAGTATGTATATGATTATTTTTATTTTTCCAAATTTCTAATAATTACTTTCTATTGCCAATTCTTTTCCATTCGAACACAAAACCCAACAAAGTTATGTTTATATACATACTCGTTTAATTTATTCAATGTGAATTTGGTCGTAAGACAGTGTTCAAAGGTCTTCCTCCGTTGGCCGGCATCCAACCGTCGTTAATTAGTTCTGTAATCTCACTATTACTTCGAAGTTCACATAACATTAGAGAAAACGGAATCTTTAAAATTAACGTAACTGTAATTTGTGTTTAAGTTTTATCCAAAAAGTTTATTGAATCTTACGTTAAGCTTCATGGAAAATAAATTAATCTTAAAACTATTAACGTATTTAAATATCTCACAGAAACGATGACAGTTTATTGGTAGCGCATTCAGACATTGAATATTTCCAAGTGTATTCAAATATTATGATGAGTGAACCTTTGTGTGAGGGAAAATATTATTAAACCACAATTGATGGTGAAGAGTTTTGGTCACAAATAGACCTGGAACTCGAATAACAAAGGAAACTCGAGCGTAATGACCATACGCCTTCCCGTTGCGAAGGAAATTACAACAATATCTTATCCGTTTGTAACAGTTTCGCATCAAAGCCGCGAGTTCCGGCCATATTTCGCTAATTACCGATTTTATAATTAATCACAGGGGCATTTGATTAATCGGTCTCCGATGTCGGAGAAGGGAGGGGTGGGTGTAGTATCGAGGAAGATGACTCGCAGTTCCTCGGAGGGCCACTCCGCCTACAGTTTACATTTACACTAACTAATTAATAAGTGTTGGCAAGTTTTGAAGTTTCCCGAAAGGATGTCGACATTTTTCGTTTGGAAACATTTTCTTTCCTTGATGGGTAAAGTTACAAAGTAGATATTGGACTTTTAAAATAAATATGCTGATAAAGACGACTTTAATTATAATATTTCAAAGATGAAATATTGTACTGCGTGTAACAAGTTTTATTTTAATTTAAAACCTGGAATTCCAGATGTAACATTGATTCCATAAATTATTATAAATTTCTATTTCTCTCTAAATATTCTGAAAATGTATGAATTGCGATTAATATTTAAAAATAGTTAAGGCTTCAGCAGGCACCGGTCTGTTTTTTTCTGACAGGCCTCGTGGCGCAGTGGTAGTAAACGCTACTATTGAGCCGAAAGGTCACGGGTTCGATCCCCACCTATGACTGACTTTGTGTGATGAGCATGTCAGTTGTGTGTGTCTGGGTGTTAGTGTCTATATATGTATGTATATCAGCTGTTTAGTTACCATATCAAGCTTTGCTTAGTTTGGAATTAAATGGCTGTGTGTGTGTAATTGTGTCTTCATATAGTTTTTTAAATACCTATGTTTTTTTTAATGTGAGACACTCTATTGACACATCTCTATGCGCAAACTGACAATGACTAAAAATCTTATCAGGACAACGTTCAGCCAGATGCTTATTGGTCTTTGGAGAGCAATAAAAATCAACAAACAAATTAAAACTCACATACAAAATGTGCGAACAGAGTGAGTGAGACGAAGTTGTTAAGAAAAATTACGAGTGATATCCAAATGGAGATGGAAACGGCCAGCTGACTGCCGGAACACTGAAGAGTGGAAGCTGCAAAGGTCTCTCCACGGCCCACGGGCTCAGGAAGGCGCAGGGACATGGCCGCGCCGCCCTCGCAGCGGACTTGCGGGGGCGGCGCCCTGCGGCCCGGCGAGACCTTGCCTTCCCTGGGAGAATTACATAACCAAAGGTGTATGCAAAGGCTGTGGAGGTGACTGGGGATACGCGGGTGGTTTAAAAGTGGACTTGGATAGTTCAGAATATACGGGTTACAAGTACTTCTATAATAAACCGGGTTTTAGGATAAAATCAAGATCGTGCGAAGATGCAAGATTCATTCATATTAATTTTGTGCTTTTAGCAGAGTTCAGATACTTCGAGAAGGTAAGATATATTATTTTTATTATAGAAAAATATATAGTGTGATATGTTTTTTATCAGCTAGACGAAAATTATCTGCTGATGTCAAATAAAGATGTGGCCAACACAATAAGGCTTAATTGAGTTGCTACCAGGGGTAGCTGCTGGAACACGTAGTAAAATTATCAAGTTATTAGTAATACTTAATTAAACTTACTTAGTTAAACGGACATGGTATGATTCCCGGACACTTTTCTACATTCGCATTAATATTATTCAATAACAAACTTAGATAATCTTCTGGTTCGAACCTGTATACTCCAACGCAGCTGAAGAGCACTCTACCACTGAGCCATCAAAGCTTAAAACCCATCCAATTAGATTAAACTCATCAAAATTTTCATAACGAAATAATTTCATTATTAGGGCAATCTTCGATATACAGCCGAGTACCTGTTGTCTCTACGTGCAAGGGTATTAATAAGCTTCACCCTTAATTACATGAAATGATGCCAGGGATGGTTCGGGGGTGCGTTCATAATCTAAACGAGGTGAAGGGTTGTACACGTTTATGACATAAGGTGACATAATTATGATAACTTATGTAAATCTCTGTTATTATATGAAATAATAAATTATTTTACAGAAATTTCCCTTCTTAGCGTTTTGTATATTTTTATACTATTTAATGCAAGAAATTTCCTGCGTCAAAGATATAAAATATTCAAATATTGGTATTTAGTACTAGTACATCAATTTAAAGCTATTTCTCATACATGGCCGAAGACAAAGCGTTGAAAATTTTTATTCCTTACTTTAAATGCATAACTAGGATAGATCATATCTAGATTTTTTATCGTTATAGGTTTAGCCCTGTGACTACTATCTCACCTGATCTTAAGTGACCATATTTGTGGCCCTAGGTGGTGGCACACTAAACCTAGTGGGGAACCGACTCACGCTCACTACTCTAGCCAGGTGAACATTAGTAAAACCCCTACCAACACGATATGGTTATATCACCTTTTTCTTCACCGAAAGTTTATGCTCATTGCAGGGACTCGAACCATCAATCGACACGATGTCCGTACGCGTTATCACTGATCCATTCAAACCGGATTAATATATCTAATAATTAGATTCTTTACTAACATAACAATTGTCTTAATAATTTTAAATAATATTTATTGACATGACTGACAGACATGAGACAACGCAGTTTAGCTAATAGGTTTAAATAGGTAGGTAGGTTTTTTAATGTAAAGGCTGGATCATTACGTGAATAATGGTGATGTTCGAAAGTGACTCCCTCTTTGTGCAACCCTTAAAAATGGTAACTGTAAACAACACTTAAAGAATTAAAAAAAAATATACATACCATCACGCCTATATCCCCGAAGGGTTAGGTAGAGGTGTACTCAAAAATCAAAATCAAAATAATCTTTATTCAATTTAGGCCCCAAAAAGGCTCTTATGAATGTCAAAACACTACTGCCGGTTCGGAAAATAACCCAGACATCGAGAAGTACCGGTAAGAAACTCGATCGGGTTTACCTTCTTTTTTTTGTTAACTGTACAAATGTTACAAATATAACAGGTACAATAATAATATATTAGTGGATGCACGGAGAGGGAGTCACTTCCAGACATCACTATCATTCACATAATGATCCACCCTATAATAACTTTTTGACAGTAAAACCCGCTTGACATGGTCCTTGAACTTGTTGTCAGGCAAATCAGTAATGTGCTTCGGAATATTTTATTAGTCTTACTCAGTCTAAAACACGGTACGACTAATTTATCTTTATTTATAGTATTTACATTGTGCTGATCTTTGGCAAAATCCAGCTTGTCTAACCTATCCCCGAAGGGTTAGGCAGAGATGTACTAACGTACGCCCACAGTACTCCGGGTATGTTTTTTAGGTCCCATGTAATAGGGGACGAGCTTATTGCCATGAATCGGGCACAAACCTAAACTCCGAGCTGTTACTAAGAATTTCATAGAAAAACCCAATAACACTTTGCTCGACCTGTGGATCGAACCCAGGACCTCGATCATATCAGTCGCGCTTACGACCACTAGGCTAATGAGGCAGTGCTCTATGCAACCCTTAAAAATGGCAATAACTGTAAATAACACATATAGTATTTAAAAAAAAATACAATCAAAAAATGTTGATAAACCCAACGAGTGTCTTTCCGGCTCTTCTCGATGACGTGAGATGTTTACTCATCAGGTAGTAAGTGGTGTTTTGACATTCACAAATTCCATCTTAGGGTCTTGACCTTTAATAAAATATTTTTGTTTTCGATTATGTATTTTTTATATTATTTGGAGGAGAGTTTCTTATACTAGGTACGCTAAATACGTGCAGGTGAACACTAAGAAATGAGTTACGAAAATTCGACTTCTAAGGGAAATAGGATGATTTTTGTGATGTCGACGATAAATCTCATCGCACACACGAATAAACCCACAAAATATGTTTCTAAATTTACAGTCTATATATATACATTATTGAAAATTGGAATAAAATTCACTTAGACCTTTCATCGGATTAGCGAGCGGGAGAACTTTTTTTATTAAAATACACTAAACTGAAAATTATTTTTTAATATCTGTTTTAAGACCAGAGTTAAGCTAAAATGGAATTAAAAATTATCCATACTTCTATAATATCAAATAATATTCTAAAAGCGAAATAATTTCACACCTTGTAAAGGAATATTCAAAACGTATTCGAATCGAAAAGCTTTGAGGGAGAAATCCTCGGCGCGGCAATAATTACGGAAACGGAACAAAATTAAGTGAGGCCCGTATAATACAATAACGTATTTAATTTCAATTTCCATTTTACAAACATAATCAATCACCCCTATAATAGGGAGGACTGGGTAGTTTTAGTGGGAGGGGGGAGGAACTGAGAAATAAATATACCTAGGTTTTAGGCGGTGTTTCTTGTTTTAAATAATTTGGCAACTCGGATTCAGTAATCTCTTTGAAAATGAAAATTTTAACTGAATACGTATTTAGTCAGTTAAATAAAAAATACTTACGCGTCTTTGTAGCACTTTATTTGTAAAATCTGATTTGTTTCAAAATTCAATCAGGTTCCAAAGTATTTTATTTAGTTTGGGCTCTAGGGCGCATTCAAACTCGCCACTTTAAGCCGCGCGGCTGTCGCTGGGTTCGAGAGTCGTAGTGTTGTTCGTTTCTGTTTCACGATAGAATTTTATGATGAAACATTGTTTTTGGTGGTATGTATTTAATCATTAAAACGGAAAAAAAGAAAACGTATAAGTCAACGAACTGAATTCCGCAACGCAAAAGGCTATTTTGACAAAAAAATAAAGAATTGCGATTTCCAAAAATACAATCCTGAGATTTACATTTTTTTTTAGAAATCAATTGGAAAACAAGAAATAATTTTTAGCTTCTATGCCGCCATAAAGAACTTCATTCCAAAACACAATAATTTATTAAATATTTATTATTTATTCCCATGCCTTTTTCTTTTCTATTTTAATGCATGGTGTAATTGTCGGATCTCGAAATTTATATCGCAGGGTGACTTCAACCTGAGTTTCGTTCATGTTTGGACTCGAATAAAAATTATGTGCGTACCGTCACTAGTCGATCGATGAATTGATTCGCAGCGGAGCCGTAGCAGTTTTTTGTTTATATGGATTTACAAAGCAGAGCGGCCGCAGCGCTGCAGCTGTGCTGCTTCTGCGTGGCACTCAGTCACCAATTTGAAGGCACCCTAATAAATGAATGTCAACACACTAGCACCGCGGCACCGATTCGGAAAACATCCCAATCATCGAGAAGAATCTGCAAGAAATTACGCTAGTTAGTGTAGACCATATTTCGGATCACTAAATAAATATACACATTTTCCTTCCTTCCTCCCAGGAGGCAGGAATATATATGTTAGTTTAGCCCGAACTTTACAGATAGGGAATTAGTGAGATCGTGACTTCTTTCCTATCACGGCAACAGCCCAAGCTGGGGTCCGGCCACTTTGGCACCCTCGCGTGCTTGATGCGCTCGCCTCCAAGCCCGGTAAAGCTGTAAAAGTGATCAGTGACTCTGTTTTTGGATATGGCCCCTCAGGCTAACAGTAAGGCCAGATCGAAAAAAAGGCAAGCAGTTCTATAAACTTGTTTGGTTTGCGACCATAGCGTACCACTGCATTATTGATGACTTGATGCTTTTAGAAATACCATAAGATCTTGAACTCCAAAATTTAAAATCCAAACTAAAAATCAAATCCAAAAACAATAAGGCTACAAAGAGATTCGACTCTCAAGCTATCGGAGCAAGTCAATAGAGCATCAGAACTTTTTTCTTTATTAAAGCTTCTTTGCTTTCATCATAGGCTTATCATAGTATAGTGTGAATTGATGAGAACCCTTTCCCCCGTCTTACATGGACGAGAATAACTTTTGAAACATTAAATAATTTTTTTACAAAAGAAACCCTAAGCTGTCAGTTTACAAGCTTTTTAAAACCATAGAATAATTAAGAATAAAATCCACGCGCCACTTACAAAATAATTATGTCTCGAGCTTTTTTTTTAACACGAGTCATTTAGCCACGTGACAAAACGACAAGGGTAACTTTAATTTGTTTAAAACGTGAAGAGAAGAAAATAATTTTTAATAACGTTAAATTTAATGAATTTTTATATTGCCAAGGTAGCGTACTTTGATAGTTTTTCTTAAAATCACTTATATTAAGGTTTGGATTACACAAATTAATTTGAATCATCTTCTTCTTGCCCTTGTCCTACCTAAATAAGGTCAGCACAACACGATTTCATCTTTCACTCTCCTCTATAAATTGATATCTCACGACTAGGGACATAATTATATAATTACTCACACAATCCACCCATATTTTATTTAGCCTTCCTCTTTTCATTTAACTGTCCATTTTATATACTTAAGACTCCTCTAATTATATGACTTTCATCTCTCCTCATAGTATGATAAGATAGAACCACACCTAAATGCAATTAATGATTGCTCCAAATGATCACTCTAGCACGTAATTCATCAACATCGTTGCATTCATTAAACGCTTGAATAATGCAAAAATAACATATAAGCCGGAGCAAGAAAATGTATTTCTTTAGTGAAAAGAGACTCAATTTATCAAATTCCGTATTGACGTATGTGTATTGTAGCATTTATTGCGGAGAATAATATGATTTACAACCGGTTCCGAAGTTCAACCGGTTCGCCCGGTTTGACGCCATTTGAACCGGTCACGTGCGGTTACTGGCGCACGTGCCGCGCCCGGATGTGCAGCGTCTCGCTTTTCAATCTAATGTATGAAATTGTTAGTTGAATTCATGAATCGTCTTTATGTTTCTGAACCTTTTCATTTAAACTTGCTGTCTTCGTGTGGTTTATTATACGTACTTTGGACCTATGTGTGTTAACTTATTGATTTTATAAATTGTTTTTTATATATTTTTCATAAATCACAAAGTTATGATACGTGTTAAATTCATTATCGCTATTAATTGCAATAGATTTTTAAGAGTACATATCCTATTTATATTTAAAGTTTTATTTCACGGCTGCGGCAGAACTGAATCACTGTAGTGAGGTAAAATTCAACAGTTTTTGGAGTTAGTGATTTTACCTTTACCTAACGAAGTATTTGGAGAAACACTCTGTAAAAAAATTCCACTGGATCCAGGACAGAAAAGCTGTACAATTAATCCTGAGACTAGGATAACTATATTTTTTTACTTATTCAAATGAATATGAGTCAAATCGATATCTAGCCATCTGTGTTAAAATTTTATTCGTGTGACAAAGTTAGTTCTATGTATTTAAATATAAAAGTGGTACCTTATATCTCAATGGGAAAGGATTTTTTTTTAATTAGGGGGCAAAATTTCATACAAGACCATTTAATTCCAAACTAAGCAATGCTTATATTATGGTAAATATTTGGGTGACCGAGCCGCGCTCGGTTTCTTACAAACAGAAAAAGAAAAACACCTATCTAGGTAAACTTGGAATATAAAACATTACCTAAATGCAAAGTTTCATCAAAATCATTGGAGCTGTTTCCGAGAAACCAATTACATATAATATACAAGAATTGCTCACTTATTATAATAAGATTAGACACCCAGAGACATGTGACAAATATGCCCATCACACAAAATAGTCATGTGCGGGTATCGATTCCGCGATTTCTCGTCTCAGTAATAGGGTTTACTGCCACTGCGCCACGAGGTCTGTCACTTACTTAAAGGCAATGTATAATCAGAATCGCCGTCGTTATGATAAATTGTGTTATTTAGTCATAGTTTTGGAACTGTCTCTTTGTAGAATGAAAAGTTGTATGCAAGATGATTTTATGTGAAATAAAACCACGTTTGCTGCAACAAATTTGTAACCGCGCATAGCTCTCGAGAGAAATTCAATTTGATATAAGTAAATAGGAGTTCCGAGTTAATAAAACTTACAGAGGCATGTTACGAACGAACGGAGAAGCGTCTCTGTTGAGCCGGCACCGCCGCACCACCGCGCCGGTCGTTATCGCAGGTACCCGGCCCGAGTATATCCGGTTAAATCCAGTTACAACCAGTTACCAGGGTAAGGATTACGCGCTCGATCCGGTTCTGCAGTCGTTTGCGACTTGATTTATACACTCGGTGGCGCTTTTTAGAGGTTGACGAGAGGTCGTGAAGTCGATTTTGACGGGTCCAACGACGGCGGATTTATTGAGATTTTTTTTGGTTGATTAGACAAATCAGTTTATGTCAGTTATGTTTTTCTAGAGGTTTTTCACTATACCTTGTTTGATTTAGACATGAAACTGTTTAAATAAATAATATTTTGTTTGTATAAAATTATATTTTTATATCAAAATCAAATCAAATCAAAATATTTTTTATTCAATTTAGGCACTTATGAACGTTAAAACACTACCATCGGTTCGGAAAACATCCCAGTCATAGAGAAAAATCGACAAGAAACTCGATCGGTTCTAACAACATCTTATTTTCTTTTTTTAATTAGTTTTTACAGTATTAAATTATATACAGTTATTATCATTTTCAGTAGATGTACAGAGAGAGAATCACATCCAAACGTCACCATCATTCACGTAATCAGTAACCCTTTCGACAATTAAACTTGCTTAACATAATTCTTGAACTTGTAGCGACGTCGATATAACGACATCTATCCTCGCCATAACTGACGCATCCTACATAGAGGCATCTATCGAGCCACATACGACGCATCCTACATCGCGATATTGAAATTAACCCAACAATTGAGTATATATACAAGAACCCGACAACAACCATTGGGCAAGTTCGGTGAAGCTGTAAAAGCCGCAGCGGCTTCAGGGCCTCTAAGGCTAACAGTGTAGTTAGTTCTAAAAAAAAAACAATCGTTGGGCAGCTGCCCGCCAGACATAATACCTACCCGTCTGGTCGGAGGATCCTCCCTTTACATGTGGAGGTGGTAAATAATCGCCCCCATTCTTCCATTGCGTTCCACTTTAACTTTTTTAATAACCTCTTAAACATGTTTCGCGTTATTCTGGTTTCGTTTGAGTTTATTTTTCTACAAGAATGGTTATTGCGTGGAAGTTGCTAGAATATTATTTATCTTAGGGGTTTATTATTCATCATACAAAGCATATGTACGTAATTTGTTGCCTTTGCTTTACTTGCACTTTGATATTTAATTTATAACACATTATACTATTTTTTTAAGTTTTTTAACAAATGCATTTATGTTACAACGATGATAATATATCATAGTTGATAGATATGTAGCAACAACTTTTTAATTGGAGAGTAACATTTAAATAGGCAAGAGTTTGAAATAGCTTTTTCACCATACAATATTTTCTTTATCCTTCCAAATCCTTTGACAAGACGTACGAAATTATCGTCTTTTGAAACATTGATATAATATTAATTTTATTTATTTACATTTATAATTCGTAAATCATATCAAATACAATTTGTATTAAAGTTTCCTGAGACCACCTAAAAGATTGATCCTGTAACATAAAAGCAAATCCTTGAAGCGAAATGATAAAATTAGATGCATATTTTCCTAACATTCTCTCTTTCATCCAAAACGGTCTCAAAGGATCATATGACACGACTTATCCGGGCCCACGTTCTTATCCTCCGCGCATTTAAGTCCGGGCACGGAGCGACATGTCACGACATGTCCGGATAAAATTATGTTAATTCACCGCACGCTGAACCGGTCAAAACCGTTACACTTAAGTAGGGATGTCGGAAGTCCTAGAACATTTCGACATATAAATAGATACCTATATTTTAAAATAACAATAACTTTGTTCAATATGATAGGTACATAAAAACTTTATTATTTTAACCTATAAAACAATATAAATATAAATTGTCAAATTTATAAATAACTGATAACTATGTTATTTATTTTATTATTTAATGGATACTCCAACAATATTATACATTATAGGTAGTTCATTGATCCCTTTACAAAAAAAAACCATGGGGGCGAGAATTAATAAACTATTTGAAGGCGGTTTGTACACCCGCATCGGAGTTGATTTTTTTTCCTTGTAAGAAATTGTCCAAATTCCGGGAAAAATGGTAATCTGTTGGATCAAGGTCTGGGAGTTACGGTGGATGTCGCAGACATTCCAATTGTAGCTCATCTAACTTAGTGGTTGTTTGTTGTGCAGTGTGTGGTCTTGGGTTGTCGTGAAGCAGCAGTGGCCTAGAGCGATTGACCAATCTCGGTTGTTTAGCAGCTAGTTTTTCCTTCATAGTTTGCAGTTGCTGACAATAGATATCTGCCGTAATCGTTTGGTCAAATTTTAGAAAGCTGTAGTGGACGACACCGGCGCTAGTCCACCAAACACTCACAAGTAACTTTTTCTGAGTCAATTTTCGTTTAGGGCAGGATTTGGCTGGGTCTCCAGGGTTCAGCTATTGCTAGGAGCGCTTCCGATTACCGTACAGTATCGACTTTTCATCAGAAGTAATAATTCGATTTGAAATCCCTTCATTATTGTGTCGGTTGAGCAAAGTAACACAGCAGTCGACGCGTGTTTGCAAGTTCGATTCACTCAATTCATGAGGTAACCTTCAAGTTTTTTTACTTTCCCGATTTGCTTCAAATGGATTAATACAGTTTTATCACATACCCCGAAGCCTGCAGCTATCTCTGAAGTGCTTTGTGATGGATCCGTTTCCAAAATAGCTTTTAATTCTATATTTTTCACTTTGATCTTCGGCCGTCCACGGGGTTTGTTCTGAAGGTCGAAATTTCTATAACGAAAACGTTAAAACCAAAAACGTACCGTACTTTCTTTTGCGACACTAGCGCCCTACACATCATTTTATCCTTCGAGTTGTTTCTGCAGCACTGGTGCCACGGTAGAACTCGTACTCGTAAATATACCGATATTTCATGTTTTCCATTGTGCGGTAATGAGCGACGCCAAAGAAAAAAATAATGAGGAAAAACAAATAAATGACTGTTTTCAAAACTCAAATGTAACACTTAAATGAATTTATAAATTTGAATTTTGAATTCTTATCCAAAGAGGAGATATTTCATATCAAAGTGGTCAGTACGACAAAGCGCTAATTTCATATGTAAGGACCTAATATTTTGTTTTATTGGTTAACAGCTGAGTAGGAAGTGTTCTAAACAGGGCTTAAATTGTTTAAAATTTATAAACAATTTTGATATAATAATTTTCATTTATAAACTTTTGTCGGGTTATATATATTTAAATTTATATACTACATAGGTACATATATATAACATATATATCTGAGATATATCATTTCCTCGAAATCGTCTTTAGAGATCACGGTGTGTGTTATCAGGTTTAAATTGAAGCACAAAACAAGGTATTCTCTGTTCTGTACAATTTAATTGTAATTTCACATACTTTTACTGATATTGTAATATATAACTTTTACTGGATATATTATGTATATATGATAATACTACTGTTATAAAGATTGTTTGTTTTAAGAAAATAATTTCTGGAACTACTTATCCGATACAAAGAAGCTTTCAATAATTGTTACATTGTTCCTGAGTGATACAGATTATTATAATTTTTTCTATTATAATATTAACGCGAAGGCATTCGCCCGCGGTTGTTACTGAAATATTAAATTGCAAATTAATAAATATTGCAAATATTTATTGGACATCCCTACCGAGAAGTAACAAATTAACCGTTACGAATTAGTCAAGCGGTTGAGTAGGATCGCGATGCGGTTCGAATCGCTAATTAACCGGTTTACACTGGTTTTAACCGGACATTAGCGGAACAAAATGGCGTGGTTTTTACATAATTTTCGTACGTACTTAATCGGGTTTGTCAGTCGAGTGACAGTTAAAATTATACAGTGAAGTATTTTGATTTAGATTTGCCGTAAGTTTTAATTGTAGTTAGTATTGATCGAGACATTGTACCATTTATAGGGTATTCCCTTTCTTTTTGGAAAACTGGTTCTGTCAAGGCCCTTTATCTCGAAAACGACTTGAGGTATAGAGTCGGAACACTAAATTCCAAGGTCTATTCTATCATATTGTTGTAAAAAAAATTAAGTTTCTATATTAATACAATTTTTTTTTTTTTTTTGAACTGACTACACTGTTAGCCTTAGGGGCCCTATCGTCAAACAGAGCCGCTGCGGCTTTTACAGCTTCACCGGACTTGGGGGCGAGCGCTTAGGGCACTCAGCCGCGAAAGTTTGTGACGACCCGCACGAGGGTGCCAGAGTGGCCGAACCTCGGCTCGGGCGGTCGTCGCGAATGCGAAAAAGTCGCGATCTAGCTAATTCCCTAATCTTATGAGAATTCGAGCTAACTAATATATACTCATATGCACGTTCCCCTCCTCCTGGGAGGAAGGAGTGGACCATGCGTATGTGTATATGTTAATCGGAATGGTTTTTCTACACTAACTAGCGCATTAGTCTAACTAGCGCAAAAAAAAGAAAAAAAAGGTCCCTTACAGAACCTATGTACCTGTGTGGTGTGCACGTGTGTGTGTTCATACGTGTGTAATGTTGTGTGTGGGTAACTAAGTGTTGCACGTATAGTGTCACTTTGTATCGCGCGGGCGGCTGCCTGACCCAAGGGCTTCACACCGAGGAACGGACCTAGGCTTGGGTTGCCGCTAGAGAGGGTGGACGTGACGGGTGTGCGGGAGCGAAGTTGACCGCTCGTCCTCTGCGGAGAGAACGGTAGTTACGCGGGCGTGGGCGGTGGCACGCTCTGTTTGGAGAGACGGTGTCGGCGTAGAACGCGTTAGCTTTTTCGGTTTGGTCGGGCAGGTCAGTGAATATATTAATACAATAAAAAGATAGGACCATTTATACTAAAAGTCTCACTCGCTGACCGATAATAATTTAAAGAGTATTTTCCGGGAACCTATAGTCTTGTAATTGGACAGAAAGGTTGGTATTTTCGCACAAGTTTTGTAATAAATCCCAAAATAATAAAATGTATTATTGTAAATATAACAAAGTTATATTTACTGTTAATTTTATATCGTGTATACTTAGTACAATATCCGTAAAATATACTCCGACGCGCCATCGCGCGGAATCATCGGACAATGTATGGATAATAATTATGTACATATACAATATTTATGTAAAACCTATTATAATAGCGTAGAAACCTCAGTGCGCAAATTCCACGCGCTGCTTGTCAACTGTGCTTTATATATCAACGTTAAAAACTCTTTAGAATGATATACCTAATTTGTAAAAAAAATTGACCTGTAAATAACTGGGACACGTGAATATAAAGTATATAATTAAATGCTCTTTACAGCGCAGATTGTTTAGGGAGACGATATCTAATTTGGTCTCTGTTCCTAGAAATAAGCTTGAAAACGGATATTTATGGGAAAACAGATGACGATCATAAATATACTACGTTGAACATTATTAAAGTCTGCGAAGTGTGAGGTGGCGCCTGTTGGAACTGGAAAGAGCTGTATCAATTTAACGCGCGCCGCTCGGCTTGCCGCGGCCGAGGCGCAGTAGTGCCGCGCCGCACCGTAGCAACACCTGTGACGCACATAGATTAAAATGAAATTAAAACGCAGAGGCGACGCACGCGACAGTAGTATTCTAGAGAGGTAGAGGTAGAGGAGTAGTAGGTAGTAGTATAGGTACTTAGGCAATCATTCCTCGTCATTAAGGATTATTACTGTAATTATCAAGCGGGTAATTGTTTCCGTTTCACAAGTTTAATGTCTTCTGATGATCTTGATATTAATTGACATCTCTGAATTCATGATCCATGTTATTATTTCCAATGTACTTCACTTGTGCAACAAAATATAGGTTCATATAACGCAGTGGATACTAAATTTCAACTTCTACATGGGAGACTACTCTCCCGCCCAAAAACTCTGAAGGTAGACAATTCGTTCACATTCAAATGATTCTTTTTTAAAAATCTAATAATTCTAAGTCACAATTTTAAAATTTATTTATATAATATGGCTGGCTATCAGTGATAATTAACCGATTATCAGTTCCAATAATCTAATTTTGTCAATCTCTAAACTTAATGTAAAATTTATTATAATAACAAAACTTATCAAAACGTAATAGAAATTTGTTGATACATAACATGGTAGTAATTAATAAGTAAGATTATATGTATATGTTTCAATTACAATACATAACAAATATAATAAATATGAGTTAAAAAGGACACTGTGCCTTATGTAGAGACTAAGATATTAAATTCGAGTAAAGATAAATTCACAAATTCATTCCACTTTAAGCAAATATTGTTATGAACTGTAGTGTCTGTATATTACGGATTCTATGCCGGTATCAGCTTAAATAAAAATATATTATGTACAGGCAAGTCGGTAGGTAATAAATCTTTCTCAAAGGTCTTCCAAAACAAGCAACAATGAATCACTTTGTGTACTTTGTAATAATGAATAATTGTATTAAAATGATTTATTACTAACTCAAAAATGACAATTATTTTTTGATCAATAAATATCTACTAATATATGAGAGATATAGCGAATTTTTTAAAGTCATACGTTCTTTTGTCACGTTTAGTAGAGCGTAACATTCACAGCTTTGTGCGTGTCATGTAACGGAAGGTGGTCTACATCATGAAGTTAGCATGAATTCTATAAAAATAATTTAAAGTTGTTTAATTAAACATTAAAGACGAAGTTCGTAATGAATTTATATGGGGTAGTATTATTAAGGCAGCGCCCATTAATGAAAAACTTTCTGAACTCGGGCTAAGATGGTATGGACATGTAATTCGAAGACTCATAAATCACGTTTTGAGGAAGTGCCTTTCTACGGCTATAGGAAAGAGAGGACGAGATGACGAATGTCCAGAGAGACATGAAGCGCCTCGGCATGTAAAACGAAAATATAGTACAAAGAAGCAGAAGGCGCCTCTTGATTAGGAAATCCAACCCCGTGGAAGAGGCGAGGAGAAAGAAGAAGTAAAAATAAATATTACATTAATTTCAATTTACTTATACAACGTTAAATCTATCTAATAATACGTGAAGCAAAAGCTTTCGGTACCTTTTTAAGCGTATTGCGTGCGGGAAAGACTGTGAGATTTGGCATGGTTAAAGTTTATATGGAGAAGGAGTGCAGAAAGCTAAAATTAATCTATAATATCAATTACTAATATCTTAAATTAAATAAATTAATAATGCGAATCCTAAACCGACCAGTGCCATTAAACTTAGACCCCAAAAAAATTTTGACATTGTCACTCAACGTAAAGTGACAGCAAGTGCTATCATGTTTAGGTTCATGAATACTGAAAATGTCAAACAGAAAATAGTCCATGATTAAAAAGTCGCTGGTCGAATTTCGACCTTAGGGCGATCGCTAGTTATTATTAAAACGCATAACTAATTTGTAAGTTCCTAAATTCAGGAATAACAACATCATTACGTACCTACCTATTATCATTCCGGTGTTTTAGAGTGACGTAGTATCGGCTGTATGTTACTTCTGTCCTCGAAGTTTAGGTAAATTTAACTTACATACCTCATGGTAATAACTAATTATTTTGATTCTATTTGCGTGGTTCCAAACACCACACATAACGAAATGAATCTGAACGAAACCCATTGAATTATTCTTTAATTAAATTAGACTCTACAAATATTGTTTTTCTTTGTTATGTTAGACAACAGTTGTTTACAACAATATTTCTATGCGTACCTTATAGTACAGTTTTAGTAAGCACTAAAATATATTATAATTTAATATTACATTATTCTTACACGATGTAATGGAAGGTAATATTCATAGGTAATATTACGTGACCTATTCTGTCAGACGAGGAAATGACAGACGTTAAAAAGAAATGGCATGAGATGCTATTTCGCCGTGACGCATGGTATTTTCCTATTTGCTTTTTTCGAGCCTACATTTATTTCGATCGATACCTACTTGTATTAAAAAAGGGTCTAGTTTTATAATTCAAATTTTAATTTCAAAATAGACTAGAAATAATATTTTGAGGAATGAAATAAAACAACGTTACTAAAATACTCTGCCAATGTAACTGTTTATGAAATTCAAAAATATTTTAACATATAATTTGACGTATAAAGCATTCGTGTTGCCAGGATAAAACAATATAATACTCCACCTGGTGGGTTTTTTTATTATTATACATTGTGAGAAACTGGAAAATACAAGAAAAATTCCTCAGACAGCAGTATGCAGGACGCTGCGCCGTCTCTGAACTTTGAATTCAAGATATTTCACTGAAGAATTTCTCTCGAGGAAAAATATAATGCGCGTTCCGCTCGAAAAATCTGCCTTTGTTACTAAGCCAATAATTCTTATGAAATATTTTGAAAGTTTAATGTTTTCTTTTTTCTCTCACTCGACAAATATTTCACGTTCGTTTTATATTTACCAACTAGCCGTCGTCCGCGTCTCCGTCCGTATTGTATTAGAAAATAGTCTATATGAAATTACTGTTATTGAGAAAATAGTTTTCACTTTTGTATTTAAGTTTGTAAGTATAGGTTTTAGGTATAGTATGTAGTTAGGTATGTAATTGAAAATATTACAACTATTAGAAGACTCTGAAATCAACCTCATCAGACATCTATCAGCTCGTCATAGTGTAGGTAATTGTAGGTAATATATTAATAGGTAATTTATTAATGCCATTAACTCGGTGCCTAGACAGTGACTTATCGGTCATCACTGTTGTTTGTCTGCACTTTACATACTATCAGATGAAGTGAGGACGGATAAAAAAATACACTGATAGTGTAAATCAAAACGCGAGGGCAACCGGTAACATATCCCAGTTTATTTAAAATAAATCCTTCACTATCGGAAATTTACCAAGTACCTAACTGGGTAATAGGCTTATTATGAAGATGGGGTTCTTGTATCCTTTGCTCATGAAATCGAATGAAAAATATAAGAAAATAAGGTAAAGCACGGCTAACCATAACTTATGATAAATGGCCTCTTTTCATGGCGAATTTCAAGACTATAGGTCAACTGGGAGTACCCTACAGGTTTTGATAATTGCTTAGTGAGTGAGACTTTTACTATAAAAAGCCGTAGCTATATTACATTACATCCTAGAAAAAAAATTATTTTTTACATCAGTGTGAGGTAATAGATCTAATTATGATATTTATTTCAATTATATAAATCAAGCTCTTTCGAGAAATTCTCATAACCCACTAACAGACAAATGGATAAGCGAGTTATTGTCTATCTAAGGATTTAGGTTTTTTTCATTATATGGTCCGGAACTTTAGAAATAAAAATAACAATAAGTAAATAATTATTTATATATTTTTATAATTCCTAGCGATCGCCCTAAGCTTGGAATTCGACCAGCGACTTTTTGATCTTAGACTATTTTCTGTTTGACATTTACAGTATTCATGAGCTTAAACAATGAGTATTATCTACATCACTTGCTGTCACTTTTCGTTGAGTGACAATGTCAATATTTTGGGGGGTCTAAGTTCAATGGCACTGGTCCTGTTAGTATTCGCAGTATTATTTAATTTAATATATTAGTAACATATATTATAGATAAATTTTAGCTTTCTGCACTCTTTCTCCAAATAAACTTTAACCATGCCAAATCTCACAGTCTTCTGTACACGCAATACGCTTAAAAAGGTACCGAAAGCTTTTGCTTCACGTATTAATATAAAGATCATAATTTTGACAGGATCTTAATGTGGTGTGATATATATTTTAACTCATAGTTTTACGTTATTTAGCCCTATACTGTATAATACCGGTGGATTTTGCTGAAATTAAGATTATAAATAATAACTAGGAGGATGCATTTTGAGTTGTCGCAATAAATTCCTTTATTAGTTTTAACAAGCGAGCAACCGTCGCGTCTTGCTAGAACTTTTTTTTGTACTTTAAAGATTAGAGAAATATTGTATCCACGTGACATTTGCAGAACTGTGTATAAGGAAACATTGTCGGTGAACAATAAGAAGTAATTGTTAACAGTTATTGTACTTTTGAAAACGCAAAGCTACCGCTACGCGAGCTTTTGTTACCGATTCGTAACATTGAAAAAAATAGCTGCCCATCAAAACCAATAAACGATATCTGTTAGCGATGAAAATGAATAAAATCCCGATGATACATCTCACGTTGGATACAAATTGAATTCTGGTGTTTCGCTACCGGTCATTTTAATTTTTAAACATCCATGAGTCTAACACGAGTAATGGGAATTCAGTAAGTCGTCCGTTCATATTATTATTTCATTGCATACATACTTTTGCCGTTCATTATTTTATTCGAACAAAAAATAGGAAATGGCGTACAAGACGTCTGAGATTATCCACCTTGTCCGCGTTGGTTCATAAACAAAATTCTATAAACAGTCTACAGTGCCATAAATTATAGATCTGTAGATACCATGGCACAGAAGTACTTATAATAGATGTTTTTTTACCATTATTACCACAATTAATAAACAGAATAGTATATTTATTTATTTTAACATACCATCACACCTGTATTCCTCGAAGGGTTAGGCAGAGGTGTACTAATAATGTACACCCACAGTTCGCCGAGTATGTTTTTAGGTCCCATACAATAGGGGGTGAGCCTATTGCCATTAATCGGGCACGAAACTAAACTCCGAGCTGCTACTGAGAATTTCATAGGAAAAACCTAATAACACTTTGCTTGACCTGGGATTCGAACCCAGGACCTCGGTCATAGCAGTTGCGCTTACGACCACTAGGCTAATGAGGCAGTTATTTATTTTAGCACATTAAATTAGCCCATGTATAATTATGTTGACGCCAGTAATAGTATACACTGTGCTACAGCCGAAAAATATTCAAAAACTAATTGGTAACATTAAAATAAGACAAATTTACAGATTAAAAATAATAATAATATTAGAACAGAAAGAACTAAGAAAATATGTGTATTTCAGTCCATACGTTTGTGTGTGTGTGTACGTGTAAGTTTAGTATTTAATATTATATGATTAAATAATTTCCCCTTTGTCTTTGTAGTTTAATTGTTTTAGCCATAATAAATACATACCATCTTAATTAATGGTAGTGAAATGGAATCCAGTATCATTATCCCCTGGTCCGAAGTTGCTGGCATATAGTAACGAATTTTCTCGAATATGTAAATTTACAACCGTCTTTAACATTTGACTAAATATAATAAAACCATCGTTTGTTCTCATTGTATGATTTCTTATATAACAAAGGTGGCAAACAAGCATATTATGTCTATAGGTATCAGTAGAGTGTTGCCAATTTTGAACCCCCCTATCCAAAGTAGTACTAGAAACCTTATTCACTGCAGGAACACAACAGAAGGCTATTTGGCTGTGATTTTCTATAGGGTGGAGGTATTCCAGAATGCTTCAAGTAGAGAGGAATATTTAAAGAAATTTATCTGTTCTCTAAATCTCTTCTTCTTTAATGTATCGCTTAAAAACCTGCTAACTCTTTTACCACGTACATGTTTATCGAGCAGTGCTGCTATAACAGTAAGTCTTACAACCTACGTTGCTCGATATTTAAAAATACGTTAATACCATAGACTTCCATAAGACTTTCGTTAAAAAACACTTTCGAAAATGATGCTTATCATTTCATAACTAAATCAAATAATGGAGATTGCTGATGAGGCTCAAATCAGTCTTCTAAGAATGTTTTATAGTGTGATTCAACAACCGCCCGACCTTCTTGTAGAAAATATATTTCTCAATGTTTGTAATCTAAGTTAGCCTACTAGTTGTCCCTATACATTGTATCGAGTAATCAACGTTTATACCGACAACAAATATTGCACTACGGTCAGAATTTTTAATTAATTCGCACAGCAATGGAATGATAATATTTATGTTATTTACGTAAGGTTTTTATATTAATCGTTGTTGAACCTTTAAGCTGGATTGTGAATACATACATACATATATGTATATAAGTAGGAACACTTATCCGAATTTTGCCAGAACCTTTATGCTTAAAATCTGTGACAAACGGTTTTCTTTATTTATTACTAGCTGTGCCCGCGGCTTCGCCCACGTGGACTACAGAAAGTCATCGATCGAGCACACGCGCGAATCTTGCTCCCCCGCTCCCGGCTACTTTAAAGACAAAAATGTTTATTGTGGGTGTTCCTTAGAAGTTAGATATATACTCTCGCTGACTTTTTTGTGGGTATTTTTAACTTCTACAATTATGTAGTACATTAATTTGCTATATCTCTTATGGTTTACTCGGCGTCAACCATTTAAGCGACCGAATTGATTCACCATGACCAGTTTTATTTTAATTGCGCGTAACACCTAAGTTACTCCCTATAGCAACAGCTATCGGTTCAACCGTTTTGGAGATTACCCGGAAAAAAAAGACAGACAGACAAGAAATTGGTGTTTTGTTATAGGTACCGTATATATTTTAATATGCGTTTAGTAAAAAGCAGTTATTTTGTCATTACAAACAGACACTACAATTTTATTAACTATATAGATAGATTAAAACTTGACAACAATCCCGAATTATAAGTGCTAAGGATCGATGCGTCTAAAGATGGACTTTGTTTTTATATTTAGTTACCAAAACATACTTTCAGCTTTAGGATGATAACTAGCCAGATGAATTTTAGAAAATGTCTTAATACGATGATTTAGTATTATAAGAATGTTTTCCTTCAACAGCTTATTCTAAGATTCGAATCTACGTCAATTAAAGCGTTGTTTGCACGCTACCACTCGCACCTTGGAGGCTCCGTGTTTTACATAAACAATATTTGTAAATAATCTTTATATTATGTAATATCTTAATTACACACAACAAGCACACTTTATGAAATTAACTGCAAATATAACTTTGCAACGTGTTAAGTACAAACAGAAGTTGAAATAAATTATGTTATGGTTTATTTCTAAAATTATAACAAAAGATTTCTCTTTGTACCAAATTAAAAAAAGTTTATGTGCCAATAATGTACGTATAGCTGATAACAATCATTCAGAGAGTCCGTGTGAAAGGTCGTTTTATCTCTCTATTGCGTTAACCTAAAAAGTTATTTTTTACAGCTGTATGTATAATAATCTGAAACTTAACCTCAAAACCATTTTCAAGAACTTTGAAACAACGACATACAAACAGACAACAAAGTGATCCTCTAAGAGCTCCGTTTCTTCATTTTAAGTACGGAATACTAAAAAGAAAAACGATAATTAATCAGAAACTTTAATTTGGAATATTATTGATGATATACTTCTCTTTAGACATGCAGCCAATTTGTCTAAACCTAGGTATTACAGGTCAACTACAAAACTAAACTTATTAAGAAACTAATTGATGTCCTGCATGGTTTCAACTAAATACCTTATCCGTTAGAACGACAAGTAAATTAGTAATAGGATAAAATGAAAGACATCATTGTAATTAAGTTTCATAACACAATTCAATAAAATATTAAGGTAGGTAATGTAAAGGCGTAAACTCAAAATCATCGGTTATTAAACTCGAAATCCGCCTTTATAATATAATAAACCGTTATTATTATTAGGGGTTGTTTTTGCGCTTGTGCCGATAGGGAGGGCAAACAACATCAATATCCCCGCTCGGGGACGCGACGGCCTTTCCACGTCATGGGATGGGAAACGTACCAAAAGATTTATCGACGTTTGCACTGCACAGATTATCGGAGTTCATTAATTAATTCATTAGGACGTAATTAAAATTCACAATAATGGTAATTACAATGTAAATTAATCCATTATAAAACTCTCGAAAACTCTCTTATAAATAGAGATAAATAAAAATTTCGCGTGGAACAAGCAGAAGAAAGTAGAAGTGAAACTTTTTAAAAAGGGAGCGTAAGCTATGATTTAGATATACAATGTTTAGTTGACTTTTGCATTCTCTTTACGTTATATCTTTCTTTTATGTTGTACAAGTATATGTGTATAAAAGCGGTGTGCCCGCGGCTTCGCATGCATTTGCTGCTACGCAGTAGGCATTTACAATCCGTAATTTTATTTTTACTCATATTGTTGGAAATTCATATGCCGTATCAATTTAGGAATGTCCTGTCTTTCCCGTGTACAATTTTTATCAAAATCAGTTGAAAAATATTATTTTATTGTACGATTTCTAATGTATTATTAACGTTTCTTACAGCCTCTCAATTTTTATGATATGATGTATGCTACCCGTTTACAAAATTTAATCAGGATCCGTTGAGAATTGATGAAAATTTGATTTTCTGAACTTCTTTGTTTTACTATTTCTAAAAGTACTATTGAAATTGGTATAGCACATAAATTATGTAATTACTTATACTTCCCGTGTAAAAGATTTCATCAAAATCGTTAAAGAATTAATGGATTTCAAATTTTTTACATTTTTTTAATTCCTGAAAACGGTATTGAAAATTCTCACGGGCCATCATTCATGAAATGATTTATACTTCTCATGTACTAAATTTCATCAAAATCGGTCAAGATATACGAAAATATTTATTTTTGGAATTTCTATTTGTTACGATTTCTAAAATTAATATTGAAATTAGTTATACCCTATAAATTGACTAATGAAAATTCGTCCAAAAATATCTGTCCAAAAAGCATTCCGTGTAAAGCCGTGTTTGAGTTAAATCCGGACATACAAATAGACAGACAAAAAAAATTAATGGCATATTCGTAATTAGTAAAATTTGCCAAAACGTGGCGCGTCCTTGAAATTTCACTTCTTATTCTCATCTAATGATTTATCAAATCGCCGCCTAAGAAAGTTTTATTTCAAAACCTTTTGTTTTGTGTAATTTGGTGAAAAATCGTAAAACTGGTATTCAGACTTCATAAAATATTAAAAACCACTAAAGAACAAGGAATGATATCACCAAAACTATATTTTGATACTTGGCTTTTATACACTAAACCACTTCATATCATCTCGCTTCGGCGTTTCGAACTGAACTAATATTCGTCTTATTACGTAAAAAATTTGGCCGTGATATTTTAGTTCAGCCCTGCTATGATAACTGTCAATATTTATATTTATCTTCTTTTCCTTACCCAAAGCTAAGTAGTGTCGCCACAACATGTTTTCGTCTTCCAATAGAATAGCTATTGGGTGTCATCGCAGTATTCACACCTTTTATATACATAAATAATATCTCACACAATCCATACACAGCTTCATCAAACAACCTCTATATTTATTATATTTATGTTTTATGATTATGTCAATTTATGCGTAAAAAAAAAAGTAAAGAATAGTCTATGGATAACATGATTTTCTCTTAGTAGTCTGTAATAGCTTTGACAGCTGTGGGATTGGTTTTTAAAATACGTCGACTTGAGTACTGCGGAGTCTTTTTACAGGCTTTTAATTAGTTTTTAAAGTGTTAAAAAGTAGGAATTAGATAATAAACATTAATTTCGTTTCTATGTTTGCTGGTGTGACTAAAATTGTACCCAAATTGTATTAAAAACATAATTAATAAACGTTTACTTTGTGTGCAGAGGAACTCATATTGTTTATTTTCCCGTGAAAGACGAGAAAGACTAATAAAGAAAAATAACGCTAAATAAACTTATATATATCATCTCAGTAATAAAATAACGATAGAAACTTAAATACGGTAATGAATATAAAAATTATTAGAAAAAACGAACGGCTGATATCGATAAATATTATCGAGATTGTATCTCAGCACTTCTCAAACTCTGACCAAAGCGAGCGAGGCATACGCTTAATGCTCATTTACTCCCTTATTACAGACAGGTTACTTATCATATTTCATCTTTAATATACTTTATAAACTTAATGTATGAGGACTCACTTTTAGTATAATCATTATTTTAATACGTGAAGTAAAAACTTAGTACACCTTTTGAATCATTTAACTGTTACTAATATATTAAATAAAATAAATTAATACTGCGAATACACGACCAGTACCATTGAACTTAGACCCCTAAAATATTGACATTGTCACTCAACGAAAAGTGACAGCAAGTGATGTAGATAATACTCATTGTTTAGGTTCATGAATACTGCAAATGTGAAACAGAAAATAGTCTATGATCAAAAAGTCGCTGGTCGAATTTCGAGCTTAGGGCGATCGCTAGTACTGATAAATACTTGAGAATTAATTTGCTAAGTAAGTTGATGGGATTGACTAAGCCCAGTCTTAACTATTATGTGGTCTATTCTACCTGCTCAGTAATAAACTAAGTAATAGCGAGGGCAAAACCAGGGCAACTCATCATCATCATCATCATTTCAACCGCAGGACGTCCACTGCTGAACATAGGCCTCCCCCATAGATCTCCAGAGCGACCGATCTTGTAATAATTATTAACTTTGGAACGGTACACTCATTTGATGCTGTTTCACTATTTAAAATCAGAAACAATTATTTTACAAAACGCTCCCCGTTGTAGTTAAGTAGCTCTCCGCCTCAGTACAATCTCGACATTTGTTTCCTGATCTACTACATAGTGATGGGAAAATATTTTTAGTGAAATATCGTAAGTAAATTTTATTATACTGCGTTTTTTTATTTACACGGAGTAAAAAGACACTTCATGTGTTATTCTAGTTTATTATATTTTAAAAATAGTGATGTCACCAATCGGTACTAATTGAAAACCCGTATGAGTTTTTATACCTATTTGTACAAAAACATTGAACCCTTGATGAAATGTTTGAAATGTTATATGTTTGTTGGAATGTTAATAGCTCAGTGGTTGCGTAATCGGACTTCACTTCACGACGTGGGTTCAAATTGAACAAGTCTGAGAATTCGGCGAAGGCAAACGCTGATGGCACCTGGTGCCCATCACCCAAAAGAAAAAAAATTTTATGTTGCTTTTTTTTCCAAACACTAACCTATGTTTTCCCGTAGCTGCGCTTAAACACTTTTTTTTAACATTGAGAAATCCGTCATGGGTACACACCCGCCCGGGGGGATGAATGGTTATGTGAGACTTCTATTCACTAAAACTTCACGGTGTACCAACGGCCGCCATAGTGGGGCGACACGGGTCCGCCGTTGCATACTCCGCGGCGCCCCGACGGCCGGCCCCAGACGGGCCTCCGGTGCTGAAGAGAGACCGTCTGGTACAACCTCGACTGTCTCCCAGACAGCTGAACCAGCGCAATGGGAAGACGGGCCCCCGACCCATCTCCTCTCGGTTCAGCAAGGGCAGAGAAAGGAGGCGAAAAAGCGTTCCCTTCAACTACCCATTGTCTGCGCTGATATCTTCCGTAGATATTGGCGCTGGAGCTAGAGTAACTCTCTCTTTAACGGAAAGTGGCCGGCAGCTGCCCTCCCCCCCATGTAGTGGCCTTCAGGATTCATCGCAATAGGTGCAGTGCAGCACCTCAGCCTCGCACTCCAGTGCCCTGTGGTTGGGCTTCCCACACCGGAAGCACAACGCCCCCCTGTCGGCTATCGACGGGCATACCGGCCGAATATGGCCCAAACCCATGCACTTACGTTCCAAAAGAAGAATTCGGGCCGCACCCCAACCGACTAGGAGGCGTTTTGGCTCAACTAAATTCTTGGCGGCAGAAATGGGCACAGACAGGCGAATAGCAGCCAACTCTCCTTTTGGGTGCAAGAATTTCACCAGCTCTAATTTAGGCAGGCTCACATTCTCCCTTCAATACTGCTGCGACAAAAACTTCATCTCTGGACACAGAGTCATCTAGACCAACGACGCGGAAGTTCACGGTCTTTGTGGGCCTGTTGATCATGGCAACGTCCGCTAACGCCGCCTGGAGACCCTGTGCCAGCTTATCAGCTTGCTCTGCTCCTTAGGAGCCAGGAATCTCAATGATCCTGGCTCCCGTTTTGGTCTCACGTAACGAGAAACCTCGATACCTAATGTCATCATACTAACCGCTGACCTTGCCCTAAGAAGGGCCGCCTTGTAATTCAGACCCTGAGCCACAGCGTGGGACTGCAATGTTATAACCAAAGCAGCCGCGCGCGGGCTCGAGGGGAGCTTTCCTTTTCTTTGGTTTTCGAGGTGTGCCCTTCACAGGAGTAGGGTTTACAGGTGCAGATGCTGCCTTTACCTTTTTACGCTTTTTGCGAAGGGTCACTGTGGCCCAAGCTGCTTCTCCCTCAGGGGCCACTGCTTCTGCAATTGCACCCCGGTGTGCATTGTGGGCCCAGCAGTCTTGCTTTTGGCCCCAGCAAGCTCACCTCACCTAGCTGCAGGGCCAGACAACTCCGACCTCCTGTCCCGCAGCTATGGAAGGCCGAACCACCCTAGCGGGGAGGAGGCGGCCCTCAATGGCCTCCAAGCGGACATCACCTCACCCAGAGTTTGCCGGAAGGACAATTCTCTCCTCTCTAAATGCCTGTTAATGGCGTCTATAAGCGACTGTGGCAAGATCTCCTGCACCGCACAAGGGGCTTCCGGCTGCGTATGTGGCAACGGTGGTAGCAGTGTGGCCTCCGATCCGCTTCTTAACGTGGTTTGCTCCACCTTAAGGCCTTTTTATCTCCTCACGGAGCTTTCTGGTCTCACGTCGGAGGGGTACCCTCCTGGGGTATTTTACTTTTTAACTTTGCGCTCTTCATCTTCATCTTTAACTTCCTCCAGTTTGTGGTATGCCTGCTGGGACCGGTATGAAACAACCGATTCCGCCAGCCGCTGTCCGATACTACTACCCTTGGGGCTCAAACTGAGCCCTCATCGGCCCCAGCTCGGTACTGGGTGTGCCGTGCACATACCACACCCAGGAGTTTTTAGCGGCTCTCCTGCCGGCGCTCCTCCATGGTCCCTTCTGATATGCAAAAGGATACCAGAAGAAGCGCGTCAGATATTAGCCGCCGACCAAACTAGTTCGACGTTGCCCGGGATTCTCCACGAGGAGGTTTCTGACAAGCACCCCGCGCTTAAACCCTATCTCAGCTTATCATGACGAACTTCGACCACGTCGTCACTTCACAATAGATGAGACTATTTTCAAAAGATAATTTAAATCTCCAAAAAAATATATACATTCATAATAAATTATATTACTTTACAAAGATTTAATCATAGTAAATTTAGTTAAGAGTGCCTATCACATAAATACCACGCGGTACATTACACGAGACCGTTTATCCTGGCTTATATTCAGTTTTATCTGTCTAATTTAAATATTATTCCTCAGAGAAACTCCATATTACTTATAATATGGTTATAAAAACTATTGAAGTTAGTCATTCTTATGTTTTAGATATATTACAATAATTAAAAAGTTACTCTTAAAATCACGATCCCTGATAGGAAGCACATTGCAATCTAAAAACAACGGCTACCACCGAGAGATTTACAATCCAACGACGGTCGTCGTTGACAAAGCTGAAGTGTTACTACGAAAACCTTATTACCATAGGCATGGTGGTCGAATACAAATATTGTACCAACTTGCTTAATTTTATTGGATATACGCCGGATTATCATAACGGAACATATCACTCAATTGTTTAGCGTTCCCCCCTTTAGCAATAATGTATCGGAGAATAATCTCATTATTAGAATGTGTAGGCGATATAACAAAGTTAACTTACAATACGACATATTTTTCACCGGTCTTCCTAAATTTAAAAACTCAATATAATTTTTTTTCTATTTAATTGTTAGATATTCATCGTCCATGTACTATAAACAGTACTTTTTAACAATGAAAATTGTGCACATATGACATAGGGTATTAGATTTTAAATATAAAATAAATAAATCACATGGAACGCGACATGTTACTTGCCATTATGGCTTCTGTATACTTGATAAATGTGTCCTACCAGCCAGTACAAAACAAAAACGTTTGTATAAATTGTTTGCGAAAGTCGCATCACTACTGCAGACGTTGCGAAGATCTGTTACAAATGGACCACTTGTCTCAACCGTGTAAAAATCTCCTAGACGAGACGCGGCGCTGCGTGAGCGGTATCCGTAAGCTTCTAACTGATGTACGCTACTGTTTGAATAATGCAACCCCTTTTATTACTGTGTGTGGATTTGATTTCTTCCTACAAGTACCTTTTTCGTGTTCACTTGCTTAAGCAAACGACATCTCTAGAAAATAAAAAGTTCTTGCGCGACTGGCAATACGTACTAACTACGAGCCATTCCAACTTAATCCTCAGGCAACCTATCAGGGAATAATCTCAGTACTGCTTTATATTAGTTGTTAACAAACAGACAGACAAAAATTTTAAAAATGGGCTTTTTTTATAGGTATCTTATATACTATCATATCCATTTAATAAAAAACTGTTATTTTGACATTACAAACAGACACTTCAATTTTATTAATTGTTTATATTGATACCTATAAAAATTCTTGGCAGAAAATGATTAAATGCACATTATAATTTTTTTTCTACGTCGAAGTATTTCACATCCGCTCCTAAAGTTTATGATGATGAATTAAATGATCAAGCCACGATCTTCTGCCTTAAAAATTGATTACAACTCTGTAGCATAGAAAAGCATTTAAAAAAAGAGCTACAAGGACCTCTGTTGAGTGATGGCAATAACATCGGATGGGAATACATGCCTATCTTTTTCTTCCTTTTGTCACAAACAAAATCTTTTCACTTATTAACTTTCGTACCTATATATTATACTAACTTTTATTCACTGTTTCATCCCTCTAGGTTTTTGATTTTCTTTAAAATGATTTCAAAGCCTTGTTAACTTTCTATAATGGAAATTTGTTATAAACCTATCCGCACTCCATAAAAGGAATCTATTTTCCAAGTTTCATTACTATGTCTTCAACAATTTCCCATACATAGTTCAATAATATTTAGGGGTTTTCCCGGGTTCCAGTTTCCGTGAGTTCCCGAGAAATCCGCCGAATGTGATCCCAGGAAAACAAAGTCGGTATTTTATCGAAGCTCCCGGGCGTGATTCAGGGCTTAATTATTAATTTTATGGAGTTAAGAGGTATTTTGATTTGTGTTTACATGTAAACTTTTTTAAGAGTTGGCAATATATTTGACAGAGTACATATAAGGTATATTTGTATATAGAATTGCTAATATCAGTGCTTTGTCTCCCGTGCATTACTTTAATTATTTGGTTGCAATTATTAATTAGTGTTCGAATACTGTATTGAATTGACTATGAAAATATCGACTCATAATAAGTATTTGTTTTTGCTAATATACGTATTTATGACATGGTATGTGTTTTTTTATATGTTTACAATACAAGAGGGAGGATGATTGGACAAGACATTATTTCATGTATACGTTTTGAATATTGCTTGTAATTTGACTTAAAGATAAAATAATAAATATATATATATATATATGAGGACATAATTTCACACACGGCCATTTAATTCCAAACGACTCATAACTGACATTTATGCCAAAAGTCAGTCATGGGCGGGGATCGAACCCGCGACCTCTCGGCTCAATAGTAGCGTTTACTACCACTGAGCCACGAGGCGAACGTGACTATTTGTATTTGCGGAAAAAAATGATTTTTTTTAGAACTAAATTAATTTTTACGTACATTTACACAAACTTAAATTAATTGTAAATGGATTTTTTTTTTTTTAATTAAATTCAATTTTCCATGAAACCGTGTGAATTTCCGAAAAATTAGAACCCGGCTCTCGCGGAACTAAAAAAACGAGAATAAAAGTATTTTATTCTTCCAACACTCATGGTCTTTGTAAACATCTATGGAATTCATGTAACAGTTATCAACGTTGACGAATACTTTTGTAATAAAAGTATAATCTTTGTCCCCAGGATCTACAATCGGAGATCGAAAGCCACCGGAATGTGTACGCGTCACTCACGGGTACCGGCCGCCGGCTCTTGGGCAGCCTCTCGTCCCAGGAAGACGCGGTCATGCTGCAGAGGAGACTAGACGAGATGAACCAGAGATGGCACCATCTGAAAGCCAAGAGTATGGCGATCAGGTTAGTACTCAAGACTAGATTTTTTTAACATTTGGAGTGTGATTACAACCTAAGTACAGCGGTAACCGTCGACAGTAGTTACCATATCTTTGATTTGTGTATTATGGTAGTACTTTAAAATAAATTAGTATTTTAACATTTGGTACGGCCATATCATGAGGAAGCCAGATGATCATTACCAAAAAGTCTTGGATCATAAGGGGGTGTTCAAGTATTACCTTAATTTTGCAGACCCAGAGCAGAAGTCTCTGAAGACGACAGATTAAAAGAACCGACTCCAAATAAAAGTGGAAAAGAAGAAGAGTTTACCTTATCTATATTTTTCTAACAATTTCTTTATCTATGGGTTTGATTCCTTTTTTCTGATCCACCAGTTTTCCTGATTGATGATTATTGCTACCTTTATCAAGTAGGGAATCGTTTTTTACGACAAGTAGAGATGTAGGTAGGACAGAGAGAAATTCCCTTGGAGAATTGTCTCTACTTGATGCAGCCACACTGGTGGGAACACCCTACAGAAGATCGAAGCTACATAACCTTGTGTCGTATATTCCTGTGGAGGTTTCTAGAGCTCCTTGGGTAGGGGTTTTGAAGGTCGGAAACGAGTTAGTTGATTACTTATGGATTACTAAGGGAAAGGATGGAGGGATTGTTCGATAATTACGTGAATGACGGTAATGTCTATAGGTGACTCCCTGTTTATCTATACATCTGCTAAAAATAATAATAAGTATAAACAATACTTAATAATATGTAGGCGTGTAATGTATGTTAGGCGAGTTTCTCGCTGGCTCTGTTCGATGTTTGTGTTGTAACGTTCATAATTGCCTTCGTAGGGCCTAAAACGGAATAAATACTTTTTGATTTGATTCGATTAAAAATAAGTTAATAAATATTAAACAAATGCAGAACATAAATTTCTTGTTTGAGGTCTAACCTCCCTTTTATCGTGTATTATTCTGTTCCCCGCACTTCTGACAATCCATGAGCACAATGTGGTACTTTATATATATTTTTAAATTCCAATTTAAAAACATATTTTTCTAAAAAAAAAAAACAAGGTGATTAATCAATCTAATTCAGCATGACGAGATGTAATGAACGCGCGGCACAAGGAGGGCGGGCACATCGGGGAGCGTCAGCGTCAGTGCGACGCCGGGCGGTAATGTGATTAGCGGGCAGCGCCGCGGGCCAGCGGTTTACCCTGATTGGCAACTAACGCGAGACAGTTGCTAGCCACCCGGTTATTGAGTTACCGTTTCGAAGTGTTAAGTTTAACTCGCATTGCTAATTTTCATCAAATTATTGTTCACAACTTGAAAATAGCCTACGCAACGTGAGAATTTTAGTGTTACCAATTCTAACTAGAAATTTAACGTAATCTTTTACAAAATTTACCGTAGGTACTATACTACGCCTCATTTTTAGTAATACTCCCAAACTATTTTAACTGCATTAAAGTTTTTAAACGAATTTGGATAAATACTTAAAAGCAAAGGATTATTATTTATGTGATCTCGGGAGGTTCCAGTTTAAACATATACAAATAAAAAAAATTCTCCTCCGGGGTAAAAAGTTCTCTTTTAGTCCCTGTCACGCGGGAGAAAAGTACCCGATTCTCTCCCGGTGAGATGGCAAATTTGCGCATGCGCGTACTTTACTTTATCTCCCGGTAACCTAGCAACTGCGTGTTTATATATAAAATATATAAACTTTTCATCCCGGAGGAGAAAAAAAATTATAAACGCACCTAGGGAGAAAAGTATGACATCCCCACCCGCGATTGTCTCCCTCGCCTTCCATACTATTTCGGAATTCACATTTAATTGGTAGTACTGTTGGCTAACGGTAAAAGAAAATTTCGTGAGCAAACCAATGGTATTAAACCTAAAGTCTCTGAGAAATTATATAATGAACTATATTGCAGAAGCAAAAACACGGAACAATAGGTATATCTATGTTTCAAATCACCAATATATCGTAAGCAGAAGCCGAGGCTTGGTGATTAAACAGATTCCTTCCCTCGCAATCTCTCGTTAGATTTTTGCATGAAAGTTTACTCATACTGTGTAAACACACATACCGATGCTACAGAATTTTAATAAATTTGGAGGGTAAAAACTCATGGTACGTGTGAACGCTTAAATAATCATCATCATCACCAATCAGCAGGTCCACAAGTTTTACGACGTTTAAAAAATATTATAACAAACGTTTACAATGATGATAACATATTGTATTCCATGATTTTCTGGTAAAACTTTTTCGATTCTACAAATTAATTATAACGTTATGTAACTTGGTTCTCCCCCAGTAACACTTCCAACTTCGTATCGTCTGACCCTTTGAGTGCATAGCTCGGATGCCGAGCGCCAACGGAATAACCCGAATTGCCTTCGGCTTTCATCATACGAGAACGCTTCCGTATGTAAAGGTGTTGTCTGAGTGTAAGCGGCAGCGAGAATTTTCAGCGGGGGAAAACAATATTTTTGGATTTTATTATTGAAATTATTTACTACGTAGAAATTAGATGGGTCTGTTGTACAATGTTTAGATGTCGTGCGTAAAGACGTTGGTTTGAATCCCACATGAAGTCGAATCTTTTGATGAAGGAAAAATCGGAATATAATGTAATAGGATAGGTAATAGGAAATTTTCTAGTTCACTTCCTATTTTCACCAAAAACCTTCCAGTGTAATTCTCGACACAATACTTGCTATCCACTAGATCTACATTGTCACATAACACCATGTGTGTATGTGATAAAAGTTTAATTAAAAATATATAAAACTTTATGAAAATATTAAAATTAAGCGTTTTGAAACATTGTAGTTTTTACTCAACCAAGGTAAATTTTATTGTTTATATAAACATTACTAAAACTACTGTTCAATAAAGATAAAACGATTTAATAAAACTCCGCACTAAACCGAGTGAGGTAACAGTAGACCGCATAAAACTGATTTTATAGTTCATTTTACAAGCGATAGCGGAGCGATAAAAGTTTTTACAACTCTCTAGTTACCAGGTTCTGTCTGCGGGCGGCGTTATGTGTTTTTCAAAGCCCTAAAAAGCGTTTGATCCATTATCGAACGCATATAAACTTTTGTTGGGCTATGGTCTCAGTTTGGTGTTTCATTTAATTGTTTACGTTCTTATTTTTTCTCAATTACTTTGATTAGTGATAAAGCGTTTCGTTCATTTTTAGAGAAAAATTATTAAGGGCATATTTATTGCTCCATTTAAGTCAGCATTTTTTAAACTGAGCAATGAAAGAACTGGATGAAAGAAGATTACACGTGGCAAACATGCGAATGTTAAGATGGATGTGTGGAGTAACTAGAATGGATAAGATCAGGAATGAGTTTATTAGAGGAAGTCTTAAAATAGCACCAGTCACAGAGAACTTGAAGAGTTATAGGCTAGCGTGGTATAGGCATGTCATGAGGAGGGATTAAAGTTATATAAATAAAAGAATGTTAAGTATGAAGGTGGATGGATATAGGAGTAGAGAAAGACCGAAGAAGGTATGGATGGATTGTTTGAAGAATGATATGCGTATAAAACGTGTGAATACTGAGAAGATATTTGATAGAGTCGAGTGGAAGAAGAAAACATGTTGTGCCGACCCTACTTAAGTAGGTTATGGGGTAAGAAGATGATGAGTATAGAACTTCGTACCTTGCAATAAAATATTTGGTATAGATTTTCTCTCATGAATGTTTACCTCAATAATTAATCAATCCTATTAAATTAGGAAATTATTTTCAGTCTTAACTTTCTTTATCTTGCCACTGTCACTTCTTTTTTGAGTCATTTGTTAAGAAGTGTAAGGCATATTTCAACCGATTCTATACTCTGAAGTATTCATTGATTGATTGTATGTCATGACAAAAATATTAACATAGGTACTAATTAATTTCCTAAATATGTAACCAGTCTTATGCAAATAATTAAGTTTCTACATAATTAAGTTATTGCTTAATTTCCAGAACTGTTTCGATAATCCAACAGAGACCACCAGGGCAAAGGATTACTTCTTACATCCATCCATCCATCTCATGCTCCCTTATTCTTGATTGAACCGGATAACCGGAATTCTATTATAATATCTGTATTCACTTTGGTTAGTATTTCCCGTCCTATATAATACAGATTCTGTTTTGAAATCTCTCATGTTTGCCAACAAGTTAAGTATCGTATAGATAATGTAAGCAGATAATATACTCGCCAACAATGGAACCACACCCGAACACAGTAAAATGCGATCTGCATGCGTAGAACCGTAAAACAGGACTGTTTAGTGATTTCATCGCAGAATAAAGCAAGATGGCGTCGTTTAAAATCACTTTATTGCCGCATTTTATGTTCGGGTACTAGATAACATCGTTGGCTCGGTTTTGTGGCACTTCAAATGATTGCTCTACCGTTTGTTTGCGATACATTGTGAATTTATTTAGTTGGCAACACTTCGAAGTATACAGCAACGCGCGAAATTAAAATTTTTAGCGGGATCTTCATCTGTCATGTTTTTATTTTATTTCATATAGTTAAAGTTAAAAAAATTAAAGACAAATTTAGAAAACGGCTCATTAAGACTTTTATCTGGAGCATAGTAATGTATGCTTTTGAAACATGAACGAAGAATCAAAGGAACAGAGAAAGCTGCGTTGGAGATGTAGTGTTGGAAGAGAATGGACAACATCAGTTGGACAGTAAGGACTACAAATGAGGAAGTGTTAAAAATGATTGACGAAGAAAGACAGTTATTTATTAACAAAGTCAACAGAAGAGGAAATATGAATGGACACGGCACGACAAATTCTTTAACACAATTTTGGAAGGAAAACGAGGAAATCTTTTGCAAAAAGTGAAGGATGAAGTGGGAGACGTGTCATATAAAGAGGTCGAAATAAGGTAGAGAATAGAGAACAGTGGCAACTGCTCCACCGACAAGAACTGAACTCTTAAATTAAGGAAGAAGAAGAAAGTTAAGTTAGTTGGTTCTTTACGTAATATTGGTGGCATTTTCTGTAATATACTTTCATCATTGTCAACAAGTGAATTATACTATAAAAGTAGATAGAAACATGCATTTTCACTTGAAAAGTTACAAAAACCACGGCTATTTTCCAAGCGCATCGACGATATATATTTTAAACTATCTGGGTTGGCAGAAGTTGTTCTGCCCAATTCGGTAGTTAGTGAACCTACGAAAGCGCCATCTATCGAATCCTCGATAAAACAAAAAAATACATTGTGTAAATATGAACTCACTTGGTGAAGTTGTTCAGAAGTAATACAATGACTAACAGACACACAAAAGATTTATAAATATAAGATTGTACAGTAAAGTGTTTTTTTGTTATTGTTACCTTCTTCTACAGTTTATTGTTTCTTCACATCGAAAACATTAATTTGAGTCTGATCTACATAAGTAGTCTCCCTCCTCTTCGGCTACTAATGCATTCGCATTTAGTAATAAAGTTTCAAGGATCTCAGTTACAGTGCAATTCTCTTAAACCTGGATAAAGATTAATGGGATACGGTCTAGTGATGTGACAAATTAAGTTATCGATGTTTTTTTATTTACTATGTATTATATTTGTTAGTTAGTGGATGTCTTAGAAGGATAAATAGAACAATTAAAGAAATAAGTTTAATTAAATATGAATTTTAGCTCTCTACATTTAACACGATTGTAATGTTAGTTATAAATTTATACATTCCTAGATCGTTTCGAAGACTGAATAGTAAATTTTAAAACAAATATCTTCTGAACTTCAATAACTTCAATTATTTTTATCAAAGCCATTTCTGATCAACTTTGATTCTGCAGTATTTCTAACATAACATACCATCACGCCTGTATCCCCGAAAGGTTAGGCAGAGGTATGCATCCACATCGTGAAAAAAATTAATCTCGGTCCTTCTATTCCTCAATCTGCTCAGGATTCTACTTTAGAATTTCAAGTGTAGCTTCGCTGCTCTCGGGATCCAACTCAGTCCCTCGAATTAAAATTCCTCTTTCTTCACTTGTTGTGTAATCTACTATTTAATGTTTACCGCTCGGATTATTAACACAAAATTATGTTATTGATGATACATCTGTTATAACCACTGACATAGGAAAAGTTTATACTTACGTTATTTCAAATAAATATTTTGACTTTGTGTATATTATTTCTCATCCCTATCGTCTTAAAATATATCAGTACTACTTACAATATTCTAACAATGGTGCTTTTGTAACGCCGGCCAAGTTTTTGAATTATACGCCGCGCTCTCAAGGAGAGAAAGAGAGAGATTACAGAACTCTCCATTAGATAAAATTTTAGAATAAACATAAAAATTTATAAAATATGAAAAGATGCATTATATTCTTGTACTAGCTGTGCCTCACGGTTTCACACACATATATTTTTAAAGAAATCACTGATTGATGATTTATAATACTTCAGTATAGACAAAAGTTTTATCAGGTAATCAGGATTTTGCGTTACATCGCTCGTCGAATGCTGAATTATTTTAATTTTACATTATATCTCAAATTATGCTTCGATATAACATGCTGTAAAGAGCAAAGTTTATCTTTTTAAAATTGTCTTGACGATATAGTTAATAAATAATTATAATAAGATTAATATAAGTCATGCCTAAAAATAATGCTCATAAACAACTTTTTAATTTTAAATAAACTTTTATCACAAAGTACCTTATCGTTGCTTATGTATAAGAGATACGCATATGGTATAGCGGACTTTTAATTGATATAGTATGAATCAATATGTTTGTAGGACATTGTATAATTAATACGTATCACTAACCATTACGACAACGCACGCGGATAAAGCAGTTCGGGAGCACTTTGTGTTCCGACTTATTATACTCATCAAAAGTCAAAATTAAAGGCTAGTTGAGTGGTTTAGCCTAATGCTACTATTCCTCGCTATGATATACAGAAAGAATTTTTCGAATCCAACTGGTAGTTCAAGAGATTAGCGTGTTTAACAAACAAACAAACAAAAACTTTTCCGCTTTATTTATTATATTGTGTGGACTACAGAATGCCATTGATCGACCACACGCGTGAATCTTGCTCCCCTGCTCCCGGCTATTTTAAAGACAAAAATGCGTAACCAATTATTTTTATAAAATCACTGTCATCTAAGAATTTATCGTCTGTTACAGAAACCGCTTGGAAAGCAACGCAGAGCATTGGTCAGCCCTTCTTCTATCATTACGCGAGCTCACCGAGTGGGTGATCAGAAAGGAAACTGAACTGAACGCTCTCGCGCCTCCTAAAGGGGACCTGACTGCATTGCTCAAGCAACAGGTAACGATTACGCTAATTAACCAATTGTGGTTATTAATTTATCGTCTTTGCTAATTTAGTATTAAAATGTAAATATTGGCTCCGCTGCAACATAAATCTGTAGTATTCTACTTAACGAATATCTGCAATCCCAAAGTATCATTACGGTTTATTAATATTAGAAGGAAATGAATTTCCCTCAGCCTTTTTCCCAGTCATTAAAGATATTCAACAGATTCGCGCGTTAATGGACGCCATTTTGTGACTAATACGCGTAATGGCGACGATTAGGTGTCTAATTTAAAGCTTGATGGTTCAGCAACAACATTTTTCTGTATAAATTGAACGAAACGAAATAGTAAATGGTTTCCTTGGAGATATTTCTTTACTTGGTCCAGCTGGACTGGTGGAATTCCTTCATCGTACAGAAGAACACAACCAAATAACCATGTATTGTGTTCCTGCGGTGAGTAGGGTTTCTAGAGGTCCTGAGCGTAGGGGGTGCAAGGTTGGTAAAGTGTAGGTGGTACCTCTGGTAAATACTCAATGGTACGTGGAAAATCAATCACTAAACGCAAGCCACCCGCATCCTGCGCCCGCTGTCTCTTAATAAAGGCAGCACACTATGACTCAGCATCAGCGAGTGAGATAAATGAATGAGTCGGCTGCGCTGAAGTGTGCTATGCGCCAACATATTTGGATTAAGTATGTTGACACATCCAGCGCACTGAACTGAGTTGGCACAGTTACCTATATCTCACCTATGGTATTATAATCGTCCATAGACTACGGTAGCCTCTTACCATCATGCAGTCTTTATGCTTGTTGCCACCTTAGTAGGATAAAAAAAATCTGCCTTTTATACAAAACAATAGCTGAAAAGTACCATAATAGTGTTGCGTTGCAGAATCAGGGTTCCAAGGTTGAAATATAAACGAACCCATTAAATTGAAAATCAGTCTTTCAATGTATTCCGGCAAAACACACAAGATCTAGTCACATTTCTAAAATTACTGTTACCATCTTCCACAACAAAACTAAAGTATTTTTTATAGTAGTACGATCTTAATTTTAATAATACATGCTGTGTTCTATACGACTTTTATTTACAACAGTGATAGTCTTTAGGTTTCTTGATATAGACCGTCTGATTCAAATATTCTCGATACCGTATCTAGTCAACATTACTCCTTCACTATTTGTTGACGTTATTTTTTTACTAAGTCGTGTTTCATTTTAGGATGATCATCGAGCGTTTAGAAGACAGCTGGAAGACAAACGGCCAGTGGTGGAGAGCAATCTACTCAGTGGCAGACAATACATAGCGAACGAGCCGCCTCTCTCTGATACCAGCGATACGGAACGTAAGTCAAATATAGACACAGTCACAGTACATTCACTATATTTGGAGTAGGTACCAAATAGATTCGGTTAACTTTCACACAGCTATAACTTTGAAGTTACACCTTAGTATGGATTTGTATTAATTTATTTCTATTTAGATTCTACAACAATGATTCAGAATTATTTAGCCATCTCAACTAACTCTGTCGCTAGTCTATGGATCAGTAAGATACTAAAATGAGTTTCACTTATCAATTTTTAATTGGAGTTAATTGCGGAGCCTACCAGCATAGCCAGATAAGTACTTCTAAGAACATCAAGATTTTTTTGGATAAAGCCTCGACAAGCCAATAAGTTTTCAGTTAATCTAAGTAATAGCTTAGTAGTAGCAATACCTGGATTCGAATAACAAACTTTGCAATAGTTTACGGTATACAAAAAAAAATTTGATATCATGGTAACAGTGATGGATAAAGTTTCGCTTACACAATGCTATAGAATTTTCTAGTAGCCACCTGACTAGCTTCCACCCTTAACATGAAAATTAGCTTCATTTGAGAGCTAATCTTATTTCTAGGCTTAGTATGACCAATATAAATTACAAATTTACGATATTCTGGCTAAGCAATATCAAATTTAAATAGTAGATAGATAGTTACATCTCGGACGGTTCTGTTCACTGAGGCTAGTGTTTCATAACCCCGATAACCTAATCAATGCTACGTCAGAGGTGCGCAAATGGACGGACGTTCTGATCTTACGCTCTAATTCGCGTTGTACTTGCAAATTGATAGACTCTTACGTAACAAGTCTACATATTTAGGTAAATTTTCATACAATACCTTATGATCAAGTAATATTATAATATTTTAGAGTTAACTTGTGTTCTCAGATTTAGTTAGTGATTGAATGTCAATGCGGTAGGAAAGGTAACGAGTTAAACCTAGAAAGGCGTGTGATTCTTAAATAGTAATAGCTAACTAGAATCAAAATTATTGTATGCATTAAAACTGCAAATCTAAATAGAAAAGCATTCGCCATGAAGTTATACGGCTCGTGCTTTTCGTTTTAAAACGTGCAGTTTAGCCATGAGATAGAACAAGACAGGTAGTGTCAATATTGTTTACATTATATAAATAGAGGCAGAGAAAGCAAATATTTATTTAATTCGATTTATTATTTTACTTAATGAAGTAATATCCATTGACTGACAACAACATGTTATTCTTAAGTTGTGCGATTCATTATTTTTCAATTAATTACTTTAGAAATAGAGTCCCTGAACCTTAGTTTATTGGAGGAGAGTGATTGATTGCCCAATCACTCAATCTGCTACGTAGCACCGTCAATATCGTTGTAGGCAGGCGCTTGGTTCACATTTTCTATACTCACTGAAAATGCTTTACCATCATGACGTAATGATTAAAGCATAGTGTGTTTATTCAATGAAATCTTAGTATCAGTGTAGAAATAGATGAACATCACTTTTAAACTATTATTATGAAAGAAAAGTCCAGCTGAAGGGTTAGCTTTATCTCTCTTAATCACACAAATCCGCTGCTGATGTTACAAAATATGTAGTACATTGTATATTGTCATTTACTTTGAAATGTGTGATTCTCTAATTATAGCTGTATCTGCTCTTTATTATGCAGTCAATGCTGGTCAGATAGGAAGAGGAATTTCATTGTAATTACTACTAATTAAATGTAATATTGATTTTTATATGAAAATCTAAAACAGCTTACCGTGTAAAACGTAATACCGGCCGATGGCAATCAATCGGGCAAATTAGCCATTGCTATATAGGCCAGTGATTGATCGTGCAATTTCATCGCCTTGTGAATTTAAATCAGACTGATTTGAGCACGCCGTTCACTGCCCGCTGCCCGCTGAACGTCCCGGCGTGGAATTCGCAATTAGTGCACGCTGTACGGTTCTAATTGCGTTCTCCGTTCATTCATTCGATCATTCATTCACTCGTTCTCTCTTCGTTTTAGATTGTCGGTCTTTAATATTTTTATTATCAGTTGTCACGTATTTGCTTACATAATACCTACTAATTATTTCGGTCATTAATCTACATATTATTATGAACAGATATTTTGTACGTTTTATCATGTATTTCGTTCGTTCATTATTAGTTATTACTAAATTAAATTATTAGTTTTATAGCCACTTAAAAGTCGATATATATATCACGGTCAATAACTGCATCATTAGCTTAGTGGTCCTAAGTGTGATTGCTCTGCTCTAGGTCCTGGGTTTGATTCTCATGTCGAACAAAGTGCTATTGGGTTTTTTTATTAAATTCTCTGTAGCAGCTCGGAGTTTAGTTTTATGCCTGATTAATGGTAATAGGCTTGCCCCCTATTACATGGGACCTAAAAACGTACCCGGCGTAAATGTATGGGTGTACATTGGTACACTTTTGCTTAACCCTTCGAGAATACAGGCGTGGTGGTATGTTTTAGTACGGTCATCAGCTAAAATATTCATATTATGTTTAAAACTCAATACCGCCCAATTATTCGAGCACGTTCAGTAAATACTGTAATAATCTGAAACAGTCTCTTTATCAGCGACAAATCTACTCGTGAATCGGTGTTTATCGATAAAAACGATCGTGATCGAGTTCGGGGCGCAAATGTGTCCGGTACGGCCATTGGTCCGCTCGTAAATTTCAAAATGGTACAGACCTCGCCGCGGCCAACGGTGGCCGAGTGTTTGAAACACTTTCTTTTATTAGGGTTGCTAGTATATTTTTAACAGACTTAAAAAAGGAGGAGGTTCTGAATTCGAATGTTATTTTTTTTATGGATGTTCAGCTATAACTTTTTGTTCATGAACCGATTTAGATTTTATTTTATTTTTTTGTTGAGAAGGGGATACTTCAAGTGTGGTCCCATTTTAATTTCATTGGCATTGGGCCTTAAACTTCGGAGATACACCTGAAAACTCCTAAAAATCATTGCAGTGGGGTTTTTCTTCTTGTAAGGAATTTTCTTTTTAATGTTCATGTTTTTATTAATATTATAAGCGGGGACGTCAAATTAATAATAATATGTAAATCCTATTAAAAGATGTCTTATATATTTTTTTTTTATGTTGGGACTTCAATAAATAGTCAGTATATTTCACATCAATCACGGTTTTATTAATATTAGTTACATAGTTCAATAAATACACGCGCAGACGACGCCGGTATAGGCTCGCGACTGACTAACATCAATAAATGATACATATAACTAAGTAGGCACATAGCTCACGATTCGTCTGACTATAATTACTAACAGTTTATTACTTAAAAAGAGATAATATTTATATCTCAATAACCTTATCAGGCGGTCAGTTGCACTCATAGTAATATTAATTATTTTTCTATAATTATAAATAAACTTTAGTTAATAAACGTGCATTTTAAACAGAGCAATAGAAATATAAATTTCTTTATATTTCGGTAAAAGGAGTATTTAATTGAGCAAAACCAATATAAATAATTTATGCCTAGGATCATTTAATTTAGTTAACATCTGGCAACCCTAAAGGAACCCTAACGACGATGGACCGTCATTTTTATCGACAAACGAGCTCGAATATCGAGTAGGACGCATCGATTCACTTGATGAGGAAAGTATGTCTTACAATTTGACTTACTTTGTTTCTGATTTGTTTCTCTGTTTTATTTCATATCGACATATTTGTGTGTATTGTAGGGTGGGTTTTTATTTAATAAATCGTTGTCTTTTACTCCAGCTTATTGTGTAGAGTGTGTTTTGAGGCTCGCTGAGTAGTTATGGCTCTCAAGGTAACAATGTGTCGCCAAACGGCTATTGACTTTAATGAAGAGTTAATTAAGAGATAACTTAAAACACGGAAAAATAGTTATGCTCAATAACTTTTATAACTACAAAACTTATTGCTAAATCTCTATGACTTTGCATTTAGAAAACAAATGTATTTTTGAAAGCATAATCTGAATCCTTATGTCCAAGGATTAAAGTTTATAACATAACAGTTTTGAAAATTATTATAATAGGCTTTTAATCAGATTTAAACCGATGAATTTGACTAAAGTAGTCCTACATACTAATATAAAAGATACATTGTTTTTTTTTTCACTATGTTGGGAAGCAGTCCACTTTATATTAAATGATTCACTACAACCTATAGTTAACCGCATAGCTTGCTAGTTGGTACTCTTCACGACTGAGTTCATAACAGCTTGAGTTTAAGCGCAAGTTGCTAACCGCGGTCTTCATCCGTGCGAACACCGCTACTTTTCGACAGATATATCTATGTATGGCGGTGGTGCTACCACACATAAAATCTTCTCCAATGAACAAAAAACTAATCAATATCTGTTTAGATACTATTTAAATTGAAATAATTCAAAGTCAAAATAAAAATCAAAAATACTATTAAACATCCTGTTACCGGTTCGAAAACATTCAGTCATCGAGAAGAACCGACCAGAAGATCGATCGGGCTAATCAAAAAAAAAATTTAAATTAATTTTACAGTTTTTTTTTTTTGTTTAAAAAATATTGGGGCAGGGAAGAAGTTTTTTCGCATAATGTAGGTATATAAACTTGTTATAAAATTTATTTGGCAGTGCTATTTGTATCTGGCTGGTTTTGATCACATTAAAAAGGTTACATTAAAAATAAAAAGTTGTTACCCGCTATCTTTAATTTGTTTTTGTTTCTGTTAAAATTAGTGAATGTAATGAAGAAATTCGATACATTTTAAAATATTATTACAAAAAAGTCAAAAATGCAACTCAAGCAGCGAAATAAAATTGTGATGTTTATGGATCTAATACAGTGTCAGTAAGAATAGAACAAAGTTTGTTCAAACGTTATCAAACCGGAAATTTTGATGTTAAAGATACACCTCGCTCTGGTCGCCCTGTTACGAATAAAATGGACACCATTCTTAAAAAACTGGAGCAAGATTGGCATGTCAGTAGTTACGATGTAGCTGAAGAACTGAAAATTGACCACCAAACAGTTTTAACCCATTTGAAGAAAGCTGGCTATACCAAAAAGCTCGATATTTGGGTGCCACACGAGCTCACTGAAAGAAACCTAATGAACCGTGTACTCATTTGCGATTCATTATTGAGACGTAATGAAACCGAGACGTTTTTTAAGAGATTGATAACTGGCGAAAAAAAGTGAATCACGTACGACAAGAAAGTGCGAAAAAGGTCGTGGTCTAAGGTCGGCCAGGCTTCACAGACTGTGGCTAAACCTGGGCTAATTCGACATAAGGTGATGCTGTGTGTATGGTGGGACTGGAAGGGCATTGTTCATTATGAGCTTTTAACTCATGAGATAACTGACGAGACGACGACAATAACTGATAAGATTAAAGGAAACAGTTGACAGAAAGCAGCCGGAATTGATCAACAGGAAGGGTGTGGTCTTTCATCACGATAACGCTAGACCACACACATCTTTAGCCAGTCGTCAAAACTTAGAATTTGGCTGGGAGGTATTAGTGAATCCACCATATAGCCCTGACCTTACACCTTCAGATTTTCACTTGTTTCGGTCTGTTCAGAATTCTTTAGGTTCTGTAAGATTAACATCAAGAGAGGTCTGCCAAAACAATTGTCGCGTTTTTTTGATCAAAAGTCCCGAAGTCTCTACAGCAACGGGATCATGTCTCTAACTACAAAATGGCACATACATACTGTAAATAAATGTCTTGAGTTTCATATAAAAATGCGAAGAAACGTTTCCCCCACATATTATTATCATTTTAATACATGTACATAGAGAGAAATCTTCCAAAAATCCCCATCATTCACGTAATTATGCACCCTATTATATCCATTTATAGTATTCCCAATTCAATAAAATGTCGTCAAAAAAAAGGAAAATATCAAGTTAGATAAAAATTAATTTATTCTAAAATATTCACGAGTCATGCGGAGACGTACATATCATAATTTATTGCGTGCAATATTAAAACTCAACATGCTCTGTGATGTAACGAGGAAAAAATGTTATGAAAGATATGATTAAAAAAATTATTTTGTATTACAAATATTTCGGTTGAAAAAAATCTCGACAAACATAATATGCCTCGTTTACTACGGTTATCATAACTTGTATGTGCACTTCAACTCTTTTTGAATTGTAACTTGATCGAATTGAGAAAACAGTAAAAGATAATAAAAAAACGAGTATAAGTAAAAGTTTTCAGTGGGTAAGTGTCTGTACTAAAAAAACTGACGGTTTAGTTTTGGTTTTATTCCTCCGATATTAATACTTCTGCTTATTATTATTATTAAATTCTTTATTGCACAAAAAAGTACAAATGGAGGACTTAATGCTAAAAAGCATTCTCTACCAGTCTTCCAGGGGACCAAGAGAAATGTACATGCAAGGTGTGCATAAAGTTTAGTAAAAAAAAAATTCAACTGCTTCAAGTAAACCCTACATAGCGAATATTTAAAGGAATCCCGAGAGTTAGCTTGTTGGACGTTGATAGGAAGCGAATTCCACAGCCGTGCTGCTGTTACGACGAAAGATCGGTCGCGGAAATTAGTATGATGACTTGGTATACTGGCAATCAAAGAATCAGAAGATTTCAGTTGTCTATTATGCGTATCCGCGAGAGATTGAAATAGAGTTTTTAAATATTTAGGGGATTTGGCGATTTATTCATTTATTGTTACTCATACTTTTCGAAGACAGAAAATTTACGATAGTTTCATAGATTAGGAGGATAAAACCGATTAGATCGTTATCGATTAGTGCAACTTTAGTAGGCCACATCTACCAGTAATTTTATGAACCGAGTGGTTTTCGCTATGTTATTTGTAAGCTGTCGTGTCGCGGTAATTTTCTTTACTATTCTAGAACTCTAATGTGTTTACTATCAGATAGAAAACATTTATTTCACTGAACCATTATATGTATATAAAGAGAGTGTAAAACAATAACAACGTAATATTTAAAAATTCTCGTCCACCTCACTCTAAACGCAGCACAAATTCCCCAGTGCGGAAGTAACAACGTAATCATTAAATTCCCTCCTCCCCGCGAGGCTGGCTCTCAACTCACGCTCCAAATACTGGAAGCTCGTCGCGTCTGGAGCGTCTGAAGCGACTGAAGCACGTTGAATTGTCTGCGGCGGCTTATTTAACTCAAACTTTTCGCGGACGTCAAGAGCCCGTAAAGCTTTTAAATTATTAGATTTAAAATATCCGTCCTTCACAATCCTTTTTCGTTAAGGATATTTTGTACTTTTAAACACTGCAGCTTTGGTGACAAACATAAAGACTGCAATTCTGTACTAACACTTTATCCATTGTGGATAAGTACTGGCTGCTGCGATTGGCAAACAAATGGACTATAAGTATACAAAATCTTCAGATTGGATAAATACACGACATTGTTTGATAGAAGAAAATGGTTTTAAGAATTCCAATTTTTTTTTTAATATACTTATGCTATATGATTTTTAGAATTTATCTTTATTGATAGGAAACTAATTAATAAGGTTACTACACACTATGCCGGCGGCAGATCTCTATGGCCGGCGGCATGCCCACTGGTTTCTAGACCAACGAACATGGCGCAAACAACGGGTCGCCGATTACCGCAAAATTGCCGGCGGCATAGTAATAACTCGCCGGTTGTAGTGTGTAGAAGCCTTTAAATGCATTTACCGGAATACACTGATGGTATTCGTAACCACTGAGGGAGTATTAGAAATTTTTGCATTCGAGCCCAAATCAATTTCCATCCACAACCATTCGGCGAGCCCAAATCTATGCTATCTGAATATGTAACAGATCCTATTTCGGCTACATACAATACTTTAAAATATATTTACTATAAAGTCAAAATAACCTAAAAAAGTAAAAAGTACGTAAATAAATTACGTAAAAAAAATATGCATATTACTGATAAAAAAATTCCAAAAAGGACATGACGTTTATAAAGAAATTTATCAACTCAAGTTTTTCTTGCTGACTCTTCTCGATTAGTTTTAGTGTTTTAAGATTCATAATTATCTACTTAACTTAGGGCTCAAATTAAATAATGTGTTTTTCAATTCCGTTCAATAGCTGGTGTTAAGCTTTCTGTATTAAACTGAAACATTCTCCTGACAGCGAGCCGCGAGAGTGAAGGCGATTCCCGTGGCTACAGGACTGCGGAGGAGCAGGCCCGCGAACTCGCCCGATCCATACGGCGCGAGGTCGCCAAGCTAGCTGACCAGTGGAACACGCTGATAGACCGCAGTGATGGCTGGGGACGGTGCTTGGATGATGCTGTTCAGGTAAGTCTTAAATTTGATATGTCTTAACTTGTAGAATTTTGTTTTGACCTATATCATATATCATTGTGAACGTTAGTTCATTTTTAATCGGAGGTAGTTTTTACCATAACGTTTTCTGTCCTAGGCAGTATGAAAAGTATTTACCGTTTCAACGTGATATTTAAGATAATATGTAGAAGTATAATCTTATCATAGTTCAAAGATTCCTACGTTTCTGATTAATCAATACATCATAAATACAATGTTTAAATATCAATCATAAGTTCTACCTAACGCATCTACAGAATAAACCTTGGAAATATATCAATTTCCTACGATATAACAGAAAATCGTAAATATCTGGATTTAGGTGTTTTGTGACTGAAGTGTCTTTGCTTTTATACTAGTCTTATCGAATTGATTATTTATCATAGTGCCATCTATTAATAAGTAAAAGCAATTCTGTTGCTAATCGAACATATTTCTTTTGAAAAGGTTTAGGGAGAAGATACATAGATGGCGCTAATATTTTACTTTTCATTTATTTTTACATCGGGCTAGTATTTATGAAGGTTATCTTGGAGGTATGAAATAACAAAAATACATATTATATTTCTCTATCCATTACCCTAACTTGTCCATATACATATATTTTTAAATGTGACTGTTAGTTCCAGAGATTAACGCGTTCAAACAAATAAACCAAATAAACAATTTCTTGGGTTTTATAATCAAGAGATTATTATTATTATAGATTATAACCCTTTGGCTTCCTTACATAACACAAATGTACATGAAATTAGCATAGATGCCATCCGTGGGAACACAGATATTTAAAACCGATTACTAATAACTAGCTGGTACCCGCGACTTCGTCTGCGTACTATTGGATACACACAAACTGATCTCGGAATACGACAAACCAAAAAAATCGCCGTTTAGCGTGATTGAGTAACAAACATCCAAATAAGCACACTTTCACATTTATTATATTAGTAGGATTCAGTTAATCGAATCAAAAACAACGCATACCGCACCGTCTACTAATATTACTACCTAGTCAGATTTCTCTCTTTATTTTTTTTACTTATGCTATGAAATTATAAAACATGCAACATATTGAATGAAAATATGATACAAAGTCTTTCCTATACATTCATTTTCGTCGTATGATATTTTGCTATCCCTATACATATACCCAAATCTTATGGTGTTTGCCATACTATAACATACCATCACACCTGCATCCCCGAAGCGTTAGGCAGAGGTGTACTATAATGTACACCCACAGTTCTCCGGGTATGTTTTTAGGTTCCATGTAATAGAGGGCGAGCTTATTGCCATTAATCGGGCACAAAGTTAAACTCCGAGTTGCTACTGAGAATTTCATAGCATAACCCAATAACACTTTGCTCGACCTGGGAATCGAACGCAGGACTTCGAGCATAGCGGTCGCGCTTACGACTACTAGGCTAATGAGGTAGGTATATTATAGTGGGATGGAAGATAAATATAATTAATTAGCCAGTTACAATGCAGCGTTTAAAACAACATATTCACTATAAGTGCAGGCATCCGAAATTCAATTATAAATAAAACAAAGATGCTATAAGATGCTATTTCAAGAACGACTGTTGTTAAATGATATTGTTTTTTTTTTATTCTTTATAGGTTACTTTATAATTTGACCACGATCATACGTGATGTTAGGAAGTGTTGATGTGTCTGAAAACGGTAACATACTTAGGATATCTACAGTATTGACTAGTTAATGCATTATTACTGACGTTTGCAAAATTTTGAGCACCGACGAGCTAAAAAACAAAGATGTCCTCCGTGGTAGTCTACGGTATTAAATCCCTGGTATTCGCTATTTGCCTGAGGGTGCTAGCTTTTTTTAAAAACCAACTTTTAAGTCATCTGTGCCAGTATTGCTAGGCCACTCAAAATCGAAACCAAAATCAAAAATTTAGACCCTAAGAAGGCACTTATTAACATTATAACATTACTGCCGGTTCGGAAAATATCCAAGTCATCAAGAGAACCGGTAAGAAACTCGATCGAGTTTATCGTTTTTTTGCAATTATGTATACACAAGTGTTAATATAAAACAATAATAATAATCTGGTGGATGCACATAGAGGGAGTCACTTCCAGACATTACTATCAATTCACGTAATGATCCACCCTTTGACAGTAAAACCCAGTTGACATGGTTCTAAAACTATCTACCATCCCTGTTATCACGTTTTATTATGTTAACCGAAGGCCATCTGGCTCATTGTACAATTCGAACCGAAATTTTTTAACATGGTATCCGATCGCGAAATTACTGAGCTATCAGCACTGAGCGATGCTTTAAATAGGCTTAATAAAAGGACGTTTTTTTCTTTTACACTATAGAGCAAAGAGTTTCAAACAAAAAGCCACCAATGAAAAGACGTAAGTTTATACAATCGACAATGTATCAAAAGATCCGGATGGCTATAGCTATTGAACGTTGCATAGTTCATTTTATTACATTCCAAATTAATAAACACGATTAATGCATTATCACGTCTTGGAATTTTTTTTATAGTACCAAGGCAAAGTGATGGCTCTTTGCCTAATGTTCAGAACAGTACAATCCATCTTCAGTCGTCGAGACTACGCATTTAAGTGTTACTTTGGCAGGTGTTACACTTTTTGTACGGTGTTCAAGATACAGTCGGATATATTCAACAAAGCTTTTATTAGAACTAGCGATCGCCCTAAGGTCGAAATTCGACCAGCAACTTTTTGATCATAGACTATTTTCTGTTTGACATTTGGAGTATTCATGAACCTAAACAGTGAGTATTATCTACATCACTTGCCTTTTCGTTGAGTGACAATGTCAATATTTGGGGGGGGGGGGGTCTAAGTACAATGGCACAGGTCAATAGATTCGCAGTATTAATTAATTTAATTTAATATATTAGTAACAGATATTATAGATAAATTTTAGCTTTCTGCACTCCTTCTCCATATAAACTTTAACCATGCCAAAACTCACAATCTTTAACGCACGCAATACGCTTAAAAAGGTATCGAAAGCTTTTGCTTCACGTACTAACATATAGGTTTCCAATCTAAGCATACCGTGCTACCGTTTTTAATACCACCTACACCTTTCGATACTCTATAATAATTGTTATTGGTTATTGGATGTTCTACATAGAACGCAGAGCTTACAATGTACTTGTGTACTAACTACCATAGAGTTATTAAAATCCCTTCTACTCGTATGAATGAATGATGAAATGTAGGTACCTAGCTACTCCGGAAACGCACTCAATGCTCCATTAATGCCCAGCAGCGGGCATTCAGCACGCCCGCGCCCCCTGCCCTAAATAAAGACGTCTACATGTACACTGTATTTACCAATACCGATTCAAACTTCAAACAATTAATTTCTATGATGGAGTTAACACTTACAGTGTTACCATATTCCATAATTAAAACTAGAGGTTCTAGTAATAGTTAAATTTATCCCAATTTTACTGTACCTATACTAAAATAAACCTTATTATTATTTCATACTATAAGTAGTACATAATTACCTAAAAATGATAATTATTAAGAAAGCTGTACAAATAAAATGAAATCTATGTACTGGCCTATTATAAGTAGGTACTAATTAAAAAAATATATAGGGAGAGTATGAATGTTGTGTGTCTGTGTATATTATTTAGAAACTTTACATGGTAATTTACACTCAATTTTGAAAAATTCTTTATGTATTTTATAGCCTTTTATATTTTCTCCTTCACAACGATTTATTTTTGTACACGAATGACAAAACATAATTCAACAAATTTTTTTAATTTGTAATTTGTGAGTGACCTGTTTTTTAATCGAGCTGATTTTGAATGAGATCTATTAAAACATGATAAAATAATATATCTTCATACGAAGCTCGCAGAAAATAATGCATGTACTACTCGATTCCAAATATTAGAATAATATCTCTACAAGACTATTGTCGTAGTTTTAATAGTTAAATTAAACTAACAGATAGGAATGGATGCATATTCGTGCATGCGTAAGCTTCCGCTGATACGATGCGGAGCGCTTTTGTACGCGCGCATTCAGTGTGACGCCGCTACACGGTTGTTCTCAATTAATGTTTCGTATACACGGAACAAATAGATTGATGGTGCATTGTCAGTTAATTATTCGATTGTTAACTTTATCTGTAAAGACATGATGATAGGTAAATTTATTGGCTTCTATTTTTATTTTGGCTCGACAACATTTTTAAATCAACATCAAAAATGCTTTCTTTAATTTAGACACAACAAAGACTAAAACACTACCACCGCAAGGTTCTGAAAACATTGCAGGCATCGAGAAAGTACGTTTGTTATAATATTCGTTTATCAATTACGATCGAAATACTGTATAGATTGTATCGATATTCGACATAGAAGTCGAATAATGTCCTTGGGACATAAGGTTTTTTTAACGGTATAAAAAAGTACCACTGAAGCTAGCTGGTACCTTACTAGTAACAATAAAACATAGCTTATAACTATCAGCCAGAACGAAGCTTTCTATCATTTCGTGACGAAGTGGTAGTAAAACGCTACTATTGAGCCGAGAGGTCGCGGGTTCTATCTCCGCCCATGACTGACTTTTGTGTGATGAGCATAAATGTCAGTTGTGTGTCTGGGTGTTAAATATCTATATATGTATTTATATCGGCTGTTTAGTTGCCCTATTTCTTTGCTTAGTTTATAATTAAATGGCCGTGTCTGAAATTGTGTCCTTACATAAAATATATTTAAAGAATTTTTTGAATTAGGTCTGTAGTGCCAGAAATTGTCTCCTACGAATATAATTTAAACACTTTATCTCTTTTATAGTAGATTAGATTATACTCATTTCTATTATATTCTGCTTGGTACTTTCACACATAAGTATTCTGCATAATTTTGAACTGATAACTTCTATATGGGAGGGTAAACCGCTTTGTAACGTAACGCGTTACGGCGCCATTAATAGTAGCATAGTTTCAGTGAATCCTAATAACACGCTCGTAGCCTAGCGGTCGTAAGCGTGACTGCTAAGGCCGTAGTCTTAGGTTCGAATCCTCGGCGGGTTCCCTTTCGCCTTTCGTTTGGTTTTGTTTTTTCTTTTTGATTAGTTTAAGTTATGACTTCTATCGAGCGTCCCGAGACGCACACTTTTTTTTATTCATAAACAGTACTCTTTTATTACAGAGAAAAGGAATAAAACGTTTATGAAAAAAAATCCAAAGCTTTCGATTATCCGTCACAAGTCAGTTGGTATCAAATGAATGAGCTGTATAAATATTACTGCGAGTTCGAGTCGGACATATCACGGGGTAGTTGGACCAACTCGCGTATAGAGTGCGCGAGGACAGCGCGAGTTGTCCGAAATAAATCAGTGGAACTATTTTAATTACTTCTGTCGGGGGAACTGTTCATTTGTTCTCGCCTCGTAGCAGCCGGACTAGACGCAACTTTTCGGGGGCAGTGATAGTTTAGGCATATTATTTAAAATGCAATTTATTAAATAATACCCAATAAAAAGTTGACTCGGCAAAGTTGCTGCAGTAGTCTTAACAAGAAATCTGTATAAAAATTATATCAACGACTTGGATCTGTGTTATCTGATTGAAAAAAAAAAAAATCGTAATATCAAAATTTATATCACGGATCTTGATCATTTAATACATAATCTGTATCTAATCTGTTCTAGTACAAGTTTCACTAAGCTAAAATAAACACCAAAAGCTTTTGTCTCCTAATGTCGAAATAAAAATAAAAATTGTACCTCCAAAACTCTATTAAAAACTCGCAAATGGATACTTCTTGTGAAATAAGACACCGGTGAGTGAGTCGGTAAGCCCCTCCCTAGTTTATCGAGACGCTTGCTTTGCATTTGTCGATAACAATGCACCGCAGTTCGTTATCGGGGGTCGTTATGCGACCACTTTCAATGAGGATGAACTAGTGTTGAACAAATATCAATAGTTGGTACACGCTATCTTGAATTATCGATAAGCATCGGTTTTTAACTTGGTCAGAGTATAGTATGATTATTTGTTTGCCCCCTGTTTTTTCAATTTTGAGTATAATATTATAATTGTGTAAGTTTGAATGTTTGTTACTCAATCACGCAGACAGGGCTTAACAGATTTGGATGAAATTTAGCACATAGATAGCATCTGATTTTGCATTATATGAGATCTTGAAATTTATTAAATAACGTAGGTGTTTCAAAAAATATATTAATAATATTATTTTAGTTGAAAATCTAACTGCAAGCAATGTTTACCGTGTAGCGTAATAATATATTTTAATTAAAAGCTAGTAATACCTAGTTATCGATAAAATAAAAATGTACATAAACGATAATATGGGGTGTGTATTGATTCACATCCCTATTATAAAAGATTCATTGCGGTTAGGATCCTGAGCTCGTTAGCGCTGCGATCGGCTCTCTACTGACGTTTTTTCCCAATGAAATCTGAAATCCACTGTTTTAACATTATTCGAGTGCTTTTGTCAACAGAGACGCACTTAAATTAATAAAAGGGGAACCCAGTCATCCGAAATGTTAGGCGGATTTTATATTACCGCGTCCATAGTTGTAAGTAAAGTTAAGTTAAATAAATAAACTAAACTCGCGAGTTCGTTTCGCAACAGAAGTTAACTAAAATTGTAGTCAGATCTGGTTATAATAAAATAAAATAATAATACACCATCAAATATTTTACGCGGGTAACCTTTTGTCGATAATACAGTGGCATAAAAATGATCCAAAAATATTAAGCTGTAATATAACAAATATGAAAACGCTGTCAATCTCTGATTAGGATATTTTCAGCTAACATCAATAAATAAGAAAATCAAGTATCAGTTTGAGGTCTACAATCCGGAAAGTTTAACTAGAAATGTGCAGTAAATTTCAATAATTAAGAAATAAAATAAATAAAGGTTACTTAAATATAAATGCCATCCTTCATAATACTAAATCCCTACCTGTTTAGTGTTCATGATACTGATTTGGGTTATCTTATGTCGATTTTACAATTATTATAATAAATGAAATAAAAATATATTGTTTGCAGCATTTTATGATTGCCTGTACTATTTGGTATTGTGATATTATAATAAGTTATATTTACAGCTCTGACTCGTTATCGAAGTTTTAAATGAAACATATATTGCAAATCAACGTGAATATATTTCTGGCCCTGAACAAACAGATGGAGGAAAATCTAGATTTTTCAAAAACCGAATGTAAATAGTGCCCGTTGTAGAGTGATATTCACCGCATATGAACCACCACTGCGGTTAATATATGCGTGCACACGTCCCCCTTCTATCTACTGCCTACACAGGCTGGAGTGATTTTGTTTTTTTATTACACGCATATTAACAAATGTAGCCGGTTTTTTTCATGAGATACCTTATGGCCAAATTGTTGTAGTATTTTTATAGATCTATGCATTTATTCCGTTTCCAACTGATTATAAACAAGCGAGTAGCTTCGAGTTCTTTAAGGTTATGATACATTATATGTAACCTAACGTTACAGTTATAAGTAGTTATTGGTCTCTACTTATAACCCTCGAGAAATAGTTTATTGAAGTTCCAATTAAACGATCTTTGAATGAAACTATTATACATATATTGAATTTGTTGTTTCATATGCATGAAATGTTGTTTTGGCTACTGTATTTGCCTAGTAGTTGGCTACTAGGCCAAAGACTCTTCCTGAAAAAAAAAACTTTTTCAATGAGAATATGGACTATATAAATAAAATGATAGAGGTTTGCAGTTATGTGCGCATCACGCAAAACTATTCGATAGATTTTGATAATATTTTTTTAACTCCATATATATCTTTATAAACAATAAGTCTGTGGTTATCGCGTGCAGAATTGCGGACACATCTAGTTCCATATCTATAGAATAATTTAGCTGTGATCAAATAAACGCCTTCATTAATTTACCGTTCATCAATGAAACAAAGAATTTGACTCTATGTATACTATAAAATCTTAATATAATCTCGCCAGGAATATGATTTCTTATAATAGGCCTTTGGGAAGACAGCTAAAATTACAGCAACCTATTGTAATTAAAAATTAAAAAATGTTAAGTAAATAATTAAAAATCAGTGCCCGGGAATAAATACTTTTCTGTAATAATTTGATAAATACCACGTCTAATCAGCGCTGTATCCGAACATAGACTGCACCATAGACCAATGACTGCACACTGCAAAGCGCGCTCGTTCTCGGAAAGAGTAGTGACCACAAACTATCCGCTGAGGACCGTTGGTCATTGTCTATGGGTCGTTTCACTGCATCTCTACGATGAATGTAATTGAAACCAGTGGCGACGTTAATAGTTGTTATAGCGACTGTTAATTAGTTACTACAACTATTAACGCAATGAAACTATTTTCTTCTATCATTTTTACAAATGAACTTAGTATTTTTTGAACGGATATTTTTTTAATGTCACGGTTCAAATTTGTTGTTTCGTGAGTCCTATTAATTAAAAAAACAGACTCGATACTGCTCAATTTCATTCAAATAGAAGCCTTTTGGCTTTCGTTAATTAAATTACAAGGAATTAAACAACTGAAATTATTCAACAAATTTGAAGCATAAATAATTATAACACATTGCGGGTACCCGAACAATCTATATCGCATAATTGTTACGTATTGACACAGAAATCCTGATATTTGATATATACCTTTATTACAACTTGATAAAATTAAAAATTGTTTGTGCGATTCAAATATGAATTTTGACTACCCAATGTTTGGCGGTTATTAAATTAAATTGTTCTGAGGTTTGCATTGCTTTTCACTACGGATATGAAATATCAGAAAGTAAACATGTTTTTAGTGTTGTTTTAATTTAACAGGTTTTCGTAATTTCGCGTCATGCGATCTTATTGCTCACAGATTGTAGATAAACTGATTTTTATCGTTAACTTAAAAGGTAATTTGCCAAATTACTCGATCTAGTTTCACTTGGTAAGATTATGGTTTTTACTTGACATAACATAAAAAAGTAGTTGCGTAATATTTAAACTTCGATTTTCTGTTTTTTTTTTTTAAATAGAACCTTTGAGTTTTTAAGCGAATCTCAAACTGACATGTAGTGGTTTTAGTTTTTATTTATAAATTTTTGTTTGACCCTTTATTGTGTAATCTAATAGAAACATAAAAAATATCTCCGCAGGGAATTTTCATACATTTATTTACACTGGCTGTTTCTAATCTGTGTCACTTTTCGCCAGAAATATGACCAGCGGTTGCTATGGCGATGCCTATTAATATTGTTATCCAGAGAAAATTAAGAATTCACCCCTCGGGAGATTTCTAATTATTTCGGACGAGGACACACGACATCATATAAAGGTGGCTACGTTTATACAACTTAATAATTACTATGCAGTTTTTGCTTTTAGAAGTCGCAATATAGCGAGATATTAATATACAATTACCAACGAAACAGCATGTTTATTTAATGTTCATAAAGTATTAAGTAAATAAACTTAACCAAATCTAAATTTAGACATACAAAAAGGAATACTCGTAGCGACATCTATGAATGGATTCATTGTACTAGACCGCTTCTTAACATAGGTAATTACTTCTCGCTTCTGAACTATAGGTACATATTATGTAAGAGGTAATCAACGGTAAACAGCTATGGGAAATCAATCAGCAATGAGGAACCGTTAGTTAACTAACTATCTCACCTCTGTTCAAGTCTTTATCAAGTCTAATTAATGTTAACTCTCTAGACGCCTCGATACTATAATAGATACTTAGAAACAGATTTTCAACTGAATATAGCAAATTGACCAATCATGAACTAGAAAAATTCGGTACCAAGTGATATTTGCAATCGTATTTAATTTATGGAGTTGCAAAAAGCTAATTAGTTCGCTTGAAGTTAAGTGGCCACTGCAGGCTTTCATATCTATAACCAACTTCAAAAAGGTTTCTTTATTATTCGTTATAGGTTTAGCGGCTGGCCGCAATCTCATCTGATGTTGAGTGACGATGTAGCCCAAGACGGTGATACGCTTAGCTTAGTGGAAGGGACTGGCTCTCAAATCCAGCTGCCGGAACACACCTATTGGTGTTTGACGACAAACTTTCAACTTGAGGGTGGTAGATTGCCGAGCGGGTATTAGAGAAAGCCCTACCACAGTGCTTTGGATTCATCAGCATGCACCTCATGATAGTGGTATCAAATAGTTTGCTGAGAAGAATATTATAAATAACTGAAATATTTAACAAAAAATTTTTTTTGATTTATAGATTTATTTAAATTCACATTACAAAATACTTTTGATAATTTAGATGTACTAGTATATATATAGTTTTTTTAACTTTAATACGAATACAGCGTATCCCGAAAATATAATATATAGATGAATAGGGATGTTTTTCCGTTCATTGTAGCTATTCGAAACCAGCCGCGGCAGTCTGTTATTTATTTAGTCCAATGTAAGTGCCACTCAGACTGTGTCTTAATTAACCAGAAACTGAGAGTAGCTGTAGCGGTTGCGGTACAACCTTAGGCATGAGCAAAAGCGATTTTGCTTTTTTTTCGTGTTCCATTATCGAGTTTGCTTATGACCACAATAATACTTGAATTTGAGTTAATTAATGACTCGTATGTGCCTGTAACGCAAGACTATAAAACAGTAAAAGGTGAATGTTTGTATTTACGTACGCGCTTCAAAAGTGAATCACCTATCAACCCTCTACCAGACCATCACCGCATCGTCTCGTGCGGTTAACATTTCTTTGCATAGTGTTCCATATAAACTATATGGACTCACTTGAAAACTCCGTAACGTCACCTATCGACTCGCATGCAAGCAATCCATATGCGGACGGCGAGTGGATCGCGTGGGCGTGACACCGCGTACATCCCTATAAAAATTGATCACTTACTACTAGTCAATTCGTTGACACGTTATATTTAGGCTAGTTGGTCACGCAGCGTTCAGACGTCGATAACGAGTGTACATCGAGCGAGGAGGCAGTGCTGGTCGGGTGCCGGGTTGATTCGCTATCATTCATATCTTCGTATCATGCGTATAAAAAAAAAACTTCAAAAATAACCGACTTTATTCAAAGATCAATAATAAACTCAACTATTACATCTATAAATCTGTGGTTAAGATACTTTAATATTTTGTATATTAAAACCTTCCTGTAACTATATAGCAAAAGATTACGCCAGTAGCAGAATCGTAAAAATCAGTAGTGTAGTTTCTGAAAAAAGTTGGGTACATACAAAAATATACTAAGGAAACAAAGCCATAGTAAACCATACAAGGCCACAAACCTTTGCGACAGAAATCAATTATATATATATTGTGTAAAGTCTGAGAAATAAAATTGATTCGCAGGTGTAATTCGCTAACGCCTGTGCAATACATCCGCACCCTCCCTAGGTTGGCATTTTCCTCGCTACTCATAAATTCATAATTAAATAGCGAACTATCCTCGGCCTCGTTATGAAGCTCAAATTTTATTTAATTTTTCGAACGTACTATCCTGCACTGCGGCTAAATTCATATATAATTTAAAAGCTAGGCGTATCATTCATATTACTTTTTAAATACCTACTGTTTCTTTTTATTCTGTTCTATTTACGTCGCAGAAGCATTCGCCAGTTTGCATTTCATTTGCATGGAAGTATTATTTCATATTCATTTCAATATACTTTTCTTTTTTCAATGTCTTAGCCATTGTCTCCATTGTTTTGAATGTCTGTGTTATAGTTACTAGAACTTAATATGCAGACTTCAATGTATTTTCATATTCAGTGCTATTATTTGAAACTAGCTGTACCCGCAGCTTAGCTCACGTGGGCTACGTAATGCCCGCGCGAATATTGCTCCCCCACTCCCAGCTATTTTAATGACTAAAATGCTTATTGTGGGTGTTCCTTAGTTAAACTCTCGCTGACTTTTTTCTTTCTTAGGTCTATTTAATGTCTACAATTATGTACTACATTAATTTGCTTTATCCCTTATGGTTTACTCAGCGTAAGACATTTAAGCGCCCGTACTGATTCACCATGACCAGATTCTTTATTTATTTGTGCAGAACCATAATTCTTATTCTAAAATAAAAGTATCTTAAGTTACTCCCTATAAAATCAGCTATCTACTAGTGAAAGTCCCGTCAAAATCAGTCCAACCGTTTGGAGATTACCCGGAACAAACAACCAGACAGACAGACAGACAGACAAACATTTAAAAAATTGTTTTTTTTGTTATAGGTACTGTATATAATTTCAAATGCATTTAGTAAAAAGCTGTTATTTTGACATTACAGACAGACACTTCAATTTTATTAATTGTATAGATTCAATTGATTCTCTATTACAAATTAATAAAAGTTTATAATGCATAAGAAATTTTACATGCGGACTCTTGGACATTATTGAAGCGATCAAGGCTATGTGTTAACTCCTTCGGACACCACATCGATCGATCTGGATTCGAATCCCCACAATGAGCTTAACCTTTCGGTGAAGGAGAACATGCTGATGAATCCATAATATAGTGGTAGGGCTTTTTCTAATGCCCGTCTGGCTAGCTACCACCCTCGAGTTGAAAATCTTTCGCTAAGCCCCTTCAGGTGTATTCCGGCCACCGTGCTTGAGAGCCATTTCCACTAAGTTTAGTGCTGTTCCATCTGAGACCACATCGCCACTTAAAATCAAGTGAAATTGTGGTCAAAACGCTAAACTTATAAGGGATATAATATTGTTATCGAAATCGACTGCGGTAAGTTAAAATATAAAATATAGCCCAGGAATAATTTCGCTTTTCACAAGTCCAATAGTAAGTAGTAAAATAGCAACATTATGTAATGTAATGTATGTCGGCTGATTGACTGACTGACTGACTAATTGCCCGAGTGACTGACTGGTTCCAATCCACTGACCTAATCCAACGTCAGCGCTGCGTTCCGGCGGATTTTATTTCCGAACCATTTGCAGTGGCGGAAGGGAGCCGGTATGTGTGTGTTTTATTTGCGTTGCATTTTAGTATTATCGCACGAGAGAGCGTTTCCATTTTTTCTTGTTTTCCGCCTTGTTGATAAGTTTTTCCGACGTAATCTATAAGTATTTCTATACTAATACTAGCAATGCCCGTGACTTCGACCACGTGGTATATTTCGTGAATGAAAAACTGCAACTAAATTAAACCTCACTCATTTCAATCTCACCCTACGTACATGGACTCCTCACTCTCTCTCTCTAACATAGTTTTAATTGCTCTTTGTCTAATTAATTTTTTGTACATTGTTAGTATTTATTATATTATTTTTTATTTTTTATTTACTGTATGTTTTTATTTTATTGATCTCCGTGATATATGTTAATGTGGCCTAGTCAGAATACCAGCTCTGCACTGCTTCAGTGTAGCAACTATGCTGAGACTGGGACATGTTTATTCCCACACGACACGTTTTAATTATTATTATTGTTATTATTTTTTTAGTTGTGTTGATTTAATGTTTTTATAATTTTTGTTTTTGATGTGTTGTGTGATGAATAAATAAACTTTTTCTTTCTTTCTATAAGCTTTAATAGTACCCAACTATTATAATTATAAATGTTTATCACAGTTTAACAATCATACCGATATTATCTAAAAAAAACATAACGACTGACTGCCATGTTTGAGGTCCTGGATTCGATTCCCAGGTCGAGCAAAGTGTTATTGGGTCTTTTCAATTACGTTTTATAAATAGACGCGTTATATTCTCACTAAAAGCAATTGATAACGTTAATTTGTTATCAGCATGTTGAAACAAAAGAGGAAATCACAGCGTAAGGCGGAAACTCTGTTGTCCAAAAAAGATAAAAAATTCTTCCCGCTCACGCCGGTATCAAGTCTGAAGTGAACTGAAGGCAATTGCCCACTATTCACGATTGCATGTCAAGATCGTCAATGAAAATGTCATTGGGTTTTTCTATGAAATTTTCAGTAGCAGCACGGAAATTAGCTTTGCACCCGATTAAATTTTATGAAGTTCGAGAGATTGGTTTTTTTTAATGCGCGTTTGGAACTACCCACTATATTTCTGCGTTTTATAGACTGTTTACAGAGGGAGGGTACAAACTATATAACTTAACGCTACAATTCTCAGGAGCACAACATAAACCATCTGGAAAGTTATAGACAAGTAGGGGAACTGAGAACCGATGGTCTACATGAATGCGTTTGCGGTGGCGACGCGGTGGCGCAGTGAGAACTTGATCGAATCAATTTAACGCAAGTGAAACCGTAATGCATAGCTAGTGTTACATACTGGACGTATTCGGTAGTGTTTGACAACAATCTCTTCCGGTATCAGATAACTCTGTTGAAAATTGTCGCACGGGCGTTTTTAAGACACGCTATGAGGAAATAATTCATACAAATTGATCATGTAGTAAATTATCTAGGGATTTTGATTTTTACCATTTTACATTAAAGCCTAAATATATCAAATCGTGCTTAATCATATATGTCTGCATGTTTTTCGTAAGACTCGTATGACTTTCTCCAGACAGATCGAAATAAATAGACAGACATAGTAACTTTTGTATTTATAAAATTTGTATGGATGTCTTCGAGCAAGTAACTTCATTTGTCTACGTCTCTAAATATATAGGTATATCATATTATTAAAAATAATTTAATGTAGTAACCCGGAAGAGAACCCAATACCCGCGGGAGGTATTGTCATCTATTTAGCAACATCCTGCCTCGAACGCCACACCTCTCGGTTCAATGGCCGCGCATAATTATAATAACTACCTAACTATTAACTTGCTCGATGATGCATGAAATTACTGGATAGAGTCATTTCATAACTAATATCCGATTTATCACACCAAAACTGCCTTTAGATATATCAAAGATATATACATATATTTCAACTTGCAAACTGTCGCATTTATTATTGTTATTATTATACCGTTTATAATGATAACTAGATTTGCCCGCGGCTGCGCTCGCTTGGACTACAGAATTCCGTCGTTCGGGCATCGGGCACACACGCGAATCGTGTTATCTCCGGCCCCGATTATATTAAAGACGTAAATGCTTATTATGGATGCATATGCTGTCGCTGTTTTGTATTTCTTTTTAAGAACTACAATTATGTAGTACATTATTTTAATATGTATCTTATGGTATACTCGGCGTAAGCCATTTAAGCGCACCAAAATCGTATTCATTATAAATTAAGTATTAATAAAGTATTCATTTAAAATATTATTTGTGCGGAGCCTTAATCCTTTTTCTAAAATAAAAGTAGCCTAAGTTACACCTTATAATATCAGTTATCTGTCATTGTTGAAAGCCCCGTCAAAATCGGTCTAACCGTTTCGGAACAAACTAAATAATTAAAACTATGCATAATTTAATATTCTAATAGGATGCCTGAAAGCCCATCTTTTTTTTACAAATGTATCCTACTCCTGCCCACGATGACGTATGATGCTAAAACATGGACACTCACTGAGGAAACTGTATACAGAATGAGGGTTAATGAAAGATTCCTGGAGCGTGTCACGTAACGCATAACTCTGAGTAATAAATTTAGAAATATGGATAACCGAAAAAATACTAGTCTCCGATTGGCTCAACTCAAATGGCGTTGTGTGATTCGCTTGGGCAGATGTGGTAACCGAGAAAGGGCAAATTAAGAGATTAAGAAGACCGGTGGCAAGTTATTTCGAAGCCTTGGCGGAAAGACCTAGACAATTCAGACGCAGAACAAGGATGAATAGTGTAAGAGGAAGGAGGTTTATTGCCCTGCAATGGGATAAAAAAGTCATCTATTATGATGATTCAATAAAACTGAAATTCTACGAAATACTTGCAAAAATTGTGAAAATAATAAACGTCAAAGTAAATACTTCTTGTAAGATTTATATAAACGTCAATAATATAAATAATTTGAAGTATCATGGAAAATTGCGAATTCGTAACGCAATGAGGCAAGAAACTTCGAAGCTGCGTGACGAATCCTTCAATTTATATCAATGTTTCGAAAATAAAAAATATACCATATGATCATAACGAGATTACTGCAGTCATGGCTTATAACCATCTCGAAGCAGTGCAACTAGAGGAAAACACTAATAGATTGTGCTACCTTTGAGAGTTGAGTTGGACCAGCTCAACCTTATTGATGCTTGTTTCCAATCATAACAAACGAGCAGCGCGAGAGCATCTTGGAACAAAATAAACTACAACGTCCTCACTAGCCTTTTCTAAGATTTCTTGTTTATATCTTTTTAAATTTATCTTCTTCCATGACGGTCTATGTGCTGATCAGACAGATCTTCAATAGCATAAAAATAATTTCTGCACAGATCACGATCCTTGACTCCGTGCAATTTCTTTGCGTATCGTAAGAGCATGCAATGCGAATTTGCACCGAATTGGAATTCGCATTGCAATTGTTCTGCCCTTAAAGCAGTTAAGTTTTGTGATGTAATCCCACGACAATAACACTACAAAATAATTAAAATACACTTGATGCAATTTTTTATTCGTTCTAACAACAAGATTGTTAAATATTTTATATCATGTTACTCGGGGAACCTTTACTATTGCTGTTAAAATTTCTTTGTGAATTGACGTTGATTCATTGTAATCGCTTTAGCATAAAGTTGAAACAGCTGTGTGAATAATTAAAGTAGATTTATACTAGCTAGCGGTCGCCCAATGTTCGAAATTCGACCAGCGACTTTTTAATCATAGACTATTTTCTGTTTGACATTTACAGTATTCATAAACAATGTGTATTATCTACATAACTTGCTGTCACTTTTCATTGAACGACAATGTCAATATTTTAGGGGGTTCTAAGTTTAATTTAATATATTAGTAACAGATATTATAGATAAATTTTAGCTTTTTGCACTCCCTCTCCATGTAAACTTAAACCATGCCCAATCTCAGTCTTCCGTGCACGCAATACGCTTTAAAAGGGGTACAAAGTTTTTGCTTCACGTATCAATATAATGATGATGATATTGTAAAACTCAAGAGACTATTGTTTATTTCTTTGAACGCACTAAAGTTTGCAAGTACTAGTCAGGTAGAAAAAAATATTTTCGCGTTTGATAGTCTTATTTAATGAGGAAGGTTATAAGCTATATAACTTCACGCCATGACGCTAAAGAGCGTATCAGTAACCATGAACGTGAAGCAATCAGGCAAGATGTAGACAAGTACGGGAAATGAAAACAACGGTAGGGTACACCGCCACACGAGTGCGTTGGCGGCAGCGCGGGGAAGAGTTTGTCGAATCAAAACTCGGCTGCAACCGTGAGGCACACCTAGTCTCGATATTTTTATGCTATTAACTATGATTTACTTTAACATTTTTTGTTTCTGAATCTTTAAAATATAAATTTATAGATTATTTTTTTAAACGAATTCAAAAAAAGACCGAAGTTACTAAACTCGAATGTGTTTTTGTTCTGGATGTTCAACCATAACTTCTTGGTTTATGAACCGATTTGGAAGATTCTCTTTTGTTGGATAGAGGATACCTCAAGGTGGTCCTATTTTAATTTCATTGGCATTGGACCTTCAACTTCATAGATACACCAGGGAACTTTTCAAAATAATTAACGATGGTTTTCTGTTTTTTTTTAAAATCGTCTTGTTCTGTATACGGTTAACATAATGAAGAAATTAAATTAAGTTTATGTATATGAATAAAATGTTAGAGGTTTGCCCGTGTGCTCGCAATACGCAAAAACTACTGGATACGTTTTGATCATATTTTTTTTGTTGTACTTCTTAGACACTTTTAGTCCTATTTCAAGTAAAAAGTTAGCACGTAGTCTTCATTAACAATAATTCTGTAGCCTAAGCAAGCGGAGCCCCGGGCACAGTTGGTTGTAAATAGTCATACCATCTTAAAAGTTACATTTATTGACTGTGGTCCTGTCATCATACTAAATAAGTTGCAACTTGCAGTACCTAATGGAATGGATCCGTCGCGACTCACGAACAGCTTTCTGTTTTATTTTCATATCGAGATTATGCAAAGGACTTAGCACAATTTATATGTAAAATACATTTCAAGTCGAAGAACATGCGCCTGCCTGACTCAGTGTCATGGCGTCCGGCTGCCAGGCGCACGCGCATCGCGCCTCGTCTCGTTCCAATTTATATGAAAAAATGAATCTTTTTTTTATCGAAACTTAGCGTATCTATTCCGAACAGTTTTAAAGTGCAATATCTATATATAACTTTTGTTTTAATTTTTCGTGTGGTAACACTTGATTTGCATTTTGTTTATGTTTTTTTTTTTGTGTTGGTAAATGAATGGTTTTAATTGACACTAATGAGGTTGTGTTATGTTTGGTGTAGGTACATAAGTGTAGAATATCGGATTTCTAATAGGCTTATCGTGTTGCCGTATAACTGTTATCTGCAATGTGTTTCGTATGTCAGTCAGTTAATCTGTTGTTGCTTAGTTAGAAAATTACTTTTAAACAACATTTTAATAGCAACTTTTTTTAATAATACATATAAATTATTTTAAAGGCTTTAATGACATTGTAATTTGAACGAGAAATCTGGCTTTAGAATTTCTAGTTAGGTTCTTCAGTTATCAACAAATTTCAAAAAATGTCAGAGGCTACTCAATTCGAATGTATATTTTTTATGGATATACTTACAGCCAAATTACTTTTTTTCAACTAATTTGGATGTTTTTTTTTTGATCATGTGTGGTCCCATTTTAATTTCATTGGTATTAGACCTTCAAATTCGAAGATACACAAGGGAAGTCATCAAATTCATTGAGGTTGCTTTTCTTTTTTGTTAAAAGTTGTCTTGTATATATTTTATTTTCAAAATTGTAAAACTATAAAAAAAAAAATATATATATATAGTATATTCACGTTTTATCCATTCGTTAAAGCGGTAAAATTAGTTAGGTAAATGATTTTGTTATTTCAACCTCAAATAAAAGTCTGTAACAAAATAAATGTAAGTCTGTAAACAAAATATAAAATTTTACCAGTAAAATTTAAATGAGATGACCTTATTTGACAATTCAAGTAATGTTGCCAACTTAATTCAGGCCTTGAGGGAGTTATGCAAAAAAGGCTGTGAGAACAACTCGTGCAGGGACAACCGGTCGCGGTTGGGGTCTGACGTCATTCGTATCCCGGTCAGGTTTTACGTCACGGGCTATTTTCAAAATCCGACATTCCTATTTATATACGTAACTTCTGATATTTTAAATGGCTTTCGCTATTATGCAAAATCTTTTTATATACCATCGTATTTATTTACTTGACCATCTTTAGACATGATTTAAATTATACCTAATCGTACACTAATGTAAAAAATATCAGATAAAATTATTAATTTGATAAAATAATTTAATTTTTTCCAAATACTTTCAGAATGTTTTAGGTGATGGGGTTAAATGATTTGTTCCCAGTACCTACTTTAATAAAGTTAGATTCAGTACCTAGTTAAAAACATTAACGTGAAATAAATATAGCTATATTACAAGGGGCAAAGTTTTAACTGATTTAACTCAATTACTATTAAATAAAAATTATTTTTACTTGTAAATTAGATAACATTTTTACGACATTTTATAAAATTAATATTACTTTTAAACCAGTACTTGATCAGGAAAGAACCCGGCGTGATTAGTTTTCCACTAATATGCTGTTAATCCCAGAGCACAAAAAAAAACATTACTTAGAAGTATATACTTTTTTGCCTCACTTACTTATATTTTGGTAGAATAATTGTGTGAGAGCTAAAAAGACGACTGCTGACGTTTATTGAAATGGAAATTAAGTACACTTATATATATATTGCTTTCTCCATTTGAAGTCTGAGATTCGATTACCAGCTTGAATCAAAATTACAACTTGCACACTAATTTAAACAAGCTATACACTTACTTGCGAGTTCCTGGCACATAAAAAAAGAGAGGATAAAAGAAGGAGGAAGGAAGTTTGGTTTCCTGTTTACAAATTATTAAAATATTTATAAAATTTGTGTAAAAACGACAGGTGATGTCAAGTGAGTTTGACAGGGCGTTTACCCGATCGACGAAAACACAAAACATGTTAAACCCTGACTCACGTGTATAGTGTAGCTGCGCGCGCGCAACTTCCGTTCTAAGCAACACAAGTGTATAAAAGAGAACAGTAGGTTATATTTTATTAAGAAATTGCTAAATTAAGTAAATGCTTAAACGCGTATAGTTAAATATACATCTATTTAAATTCGATTTTTCTAGTTATATCAAATTATGGTTAGATCGCGAAATTGCTTGAAATTAACCTAAGCCGAATTTCAGCCACTTTGGCTCCTTTTCGCATGTTACGATTTCAGCTGAGTGCCTTCTGAGTTCTTCAGAAAATCCAGTGAAGATGTAAAAGCTTTTGAGGACAACAGGACTAGTTAGTTCGAAAAAAAATTAGGAAAAGAATCAATAGGTTTACATTCCATATGATGTTAAGTGGCGACTGTAGCCTATACTTATCTATAAATAAATTCAAAGATGACAGCAGATATACCTGAATCAAATACTGATAGGTCGCTAAGGACTAAGTTGGATTAGCTCGTTTGCTTACCACAACCTTCAGAATGGAAGACAGCAGGGCAAGCGCACGGTAAGCCGTGTGTGGCAAAACATAGAAGTAACCATTGAACTTAGGCAAGTTTTTTTGTCACCACGGTAGGTCACAGCCGTGTGATGCAAACACAGAAGTATCGCGGGAACTTAGGCCTTTTTGTTACGCTGACCATCGGCGCAAAGCTAGGTGGAGCCGACCACTTCATTTCAATTTCGTGCTGATTGGCGCGATGTACACACACAAACAATACCTAACCCAATATTCAAAAAGCCGCATATCGCGCGGTGCGTACGCCAACGTACGGCTCAACGCAGACTTTCGTCAGCGTTAATCAGAAAGGCTTCATATTAATACATAGGTACAAAATGACCTATCAGCGCTGACGGTAAGTGTGAGGATAAACCAACCTTGTGGCTGGTCAAAACCTTAACATGACTCAACCACTTTTGACCTCACAATCTCGTTAAAAACTAGAGTGTTCTGCGACGATATCAGATTATGAAATCCAAAAAATGTAACTGTTGTTATTGTATACTATCAAATGTAATACAGTCATATCGCATAACCTACTAGCAACGAACGGAGTAGAACGGCTTTTACTAAAACTCGAAATATATAATATTAAAACGATGCAGCATACTGTACACTTTTAATATAACGTTTAAACTGTCACCAACAAACGCAGCACAATGGCTCGAATCAAAACAATAGAGGTCGGCAGAATATTATTACGCAATATTTTATAGTGCTCGCTTTTATATCGCATTTTATACAAATTATTTTACTCGCTTGTGATATTCGATAAAATATTTAAACAGGGAATTCCATTCATGTGAGTACTTATATACTGGTCTCACAGAAAACTTGTTCCAGCAACGGTAAATATAATTTTAATCCAAAAAAAATATTATATTATTACACCTTTAGAGTTTTTAACATTTTGAAATGGGATTTTATATGAGGTTTATATATTCAAGGTAATATTATATAAAACAAGTTATAATGTTAACAGTTAATTACGATGACAATAAGGAACTACCAGTAGGTTTTCTTGCAAATCTCTACCTAAACCATTAAATATTACTAGCTAATATAATGTATTGGAGTATGGTTGGCAAGGAGAAACAGTAGTTGAGAAATATAGAGATAAGAGAAGAAGAAAGATGATCGGACCCTTGATACGGCATGACAAGTTCTTTAAAACAATTTTGGAAGGAAAAAATTTAAGGAAAGCGAGGAAGAAGAAGATCTCGACGAAACTTTATCCCACAAGTGAAGAATTTTGTGGGAGTCAAAAGAAAGGCAGAAGGTAGGGAACAGTGACAATTACACCACAGATAAAAATTCAGCTCTTAAAGAAGAACAGTATGGTTTAGGATAGAAATTATCATCGTAATTAAATAATATCTGGAACCTATAGTAAACTTGAAAACTAAAAAAAATTTATAAATACAAAATTTCATTCAAATCGCTGGAGCCGTTTCCAAGAAAGAATTACATATAAACAAGGATTGCTCACTTAATATAATAAGATAAGATAATAATAATACTTTACTGTATCAATTTAGGTCGTTTCACTGTTTATAAGTAAATAAGTTTAAAGTATAGAATAAACAATGTTATTTTAAAAGGTTTCTTACTAACAATATCTTAGAAGCTCACGCAAAAATTTAAATAGTTTTTAAAAATAAATAAAAATATACCTATGCCTATAAAATCAATTGACAAATCCCATTTCAAGCTTTTATTATATTTTACGTGAAGATTTTATTATATAATTATTTTAACAAGAGGTTACTAAAATTATGTATATTACATTTTCAGGGCTTACCCACATTCATTACATTGTAATCATAATTAAAAAAGTAAATTGACTTGTTCTTGTTTTGGCGCCGTAAAAATATTTGACCAGTGTCAATGATTTTAAGCCTTCCTAGTGTTTCCTAATCTTTAAGGTTTAATAAGATGACGCGGACGGCTCCCTTGTTGAGAACTATCTAGGGAATTTTTGTACAAATCAAAATTCATATTTCCAGTTTATATTTATAATCCACTACACTTGTGCACGGTGTTAACAATACTCAATCTCGACAAAATGCCACCAATAATACATACATAATATACCGTTCAAAGAACCTAAGTTACTGAATGAAAATAAAGCCACATTATAGCAACTCAAGAACCCGCCAAAAACTATAAATTTTGAATTTAAAATAATAAATTAGTAGAGAGTTTGGGATCCAGATTCAGGGAAAATGCAGATTGGTTGTCTTTAATAAGAATGGGCAAAATAATTGTAAGAATCAAGTGCAATAATCGCGGATGGTTAGAGTCGTGTGTCGTCAAGGACGGATTTGCGCTTTTTCTCAACACCAACGCGCAAAAGCATACTAAACAGCCCGACACCATCTTTAAGTATTCCGGACGCAAATATCCAAATGTCAAACGATTTATTTTCACTCTGTTTCGTGTGAAATTCACTTTCCGTTAGCAAAATATCTGCTATTCCTTTTGTTTATCGCTGTTTACGAATTGTGCTACGGAATACAATTGCCTACTTGTCTTTTTTATAAACAACTGCTTAAATATTTAGACAATGGAATAAGGAACGTCATATCTCGTTGACAGCATAAATTTTTATGGGGAAGTTACTTTTGAATCGTTTAGTTGAAGTTGAACTTCGCTTTGAAGCACATCAGAGACCGCGTTCTTCCATTTGTTACGATCTTAGACTAAATCTGAAAAATCAGTTTGCATATAAATCGCCCTTTTTTGCTAGCACGCAGTGCCAGAATTATACGCAATAATAATAATCTAAAAACAAACAGAATTCAAATAATTGTTACCTACATAGAATTAGTAAAAAATCGGTTTGTCTATGGCATAGAGGAGCTATGACTGCTAAAGAATTATCGCTATTTCCAATAAAAAATTCTCTGTCTGCTTTTTTGTTATAAGTTCATTGTCCGTTTGATTATAAGTTAGTTTGATTATAAGATAGTAACTTAGACCAAGAGAATATAAACTTTTGGTCTGAGATGACAGATTACATTTTTGTAGAGAAAAAAATCATGTTGATCAATTTACTTTATTTCATGGGTATAAGTAAAGGAATGAAATCTCGCTAAAATTTCGACTATTATACATAAGTGATTTAAAACTTGCCAGGGTGTTCCGTTTCAATGCGAACACGCGACGCTTTTCGCCAAGTCTGTATATCTCGACGTAATAATTACTGGTGGATTGCGTCGGTACTGTCCAACGATGTCCGCCCTCTTTTGACAGTGACCGTTATTTTTCACATCTACTGTATAGTTTAAAATTATTCAGAGCCCGTTTATTTAAATTTAGAATCACCCAATAAACATACTATATTAAAAATAATAATAATAAACATAATTGATAATAGGTAATAAAAATTATGTTTTTATTATATATTAATAAACATAATTGGTAATAGGTAATAAAAATTATGTTTTTTAAAATATATTAATAAACATAATTGATAATAGGTAATAAAAATTATGTTTTTTAAAATATATTAATAAACATAATTGATAATAGGTAATAAAAATTATGTTTCTTAAAATATATTAATAAACATAATTGATTGGTTGTGAATTTTAGCACTATATTTAGTGTCTAAATAAAACGTTTTATATGTTCTTAGATACTAAATAATTTAGGGTATAGTCTTTAAGTTACGTTACAGAGAAGCTTTTCTTACATTTTTGTATAGATAATGTTTGTTAGACATATTAGATAGTTGATTAAAATACATAAGGATCTGTGAGGATGTACCTAATAATATATTTCTTTAGGAATTATTGCAATAAGCAGTATGAAAGAAGAATACGTGAACAGATCAATTTATCTAAAGTATGCGAAAGAGATGGACAAAGAAAAGCTATGCCTGTGCCTTTATGGGAAAATAGATAGATATTTGGCAAAGGACATCTATATTGGTGTTATGTTTAGAAAAACTTTCAGCACTAATTTCGCAGAAGCCTTACTTAATGCATTTACATTCACAAATGTACACTAACTAACATCTAAATATAGAGTATAACGGATGGGGTCGCGCAAAAACCGGTCCAACGCGGCTACGTTGTGATTCCACCAGGAATACTCTACTAGGAAACGTGTTCCGGCGACAATTTACCATTATTTATTACACATTGCGTTGTTACATAGTCGTGTTCGAATTTGCTTTCTATATCGAATACCAATGAAAATACTCATAAATTGTTCCAAAAATGTCTTGTACTCTTATGTATATTGGAAAGAACGGAAGGGAGAGAGTGATACAATACTTAGAAACTGGAAATTAGCTAACAGTGATCGAATTCTAAATATGTCGTTTTTAACTAGAAGCGCCTAGGAGTGTAATTTTACAATGTTTATCCGAGTTGTTCTGTTTTCTCTTATTTAATGGCAATAAATATTCAGAATTCAAATAACGCTTTAAGAAGATGGTGGCTCCCTTGTTAAAAACGGTCCAGGGAATTTCGAGTTTCTAGTTATTATTATATGTATATAATTCACTTCACGTGTAGACAATAACAAAACTGTATCACGCAAAGTGTTACCAATATTACATAATATAGGACCAAATACGGAAGCTAATGAATTTGCCGAAGAGAGTGACATCAGAATAGACTATCGGAGACTCCAGGATTTTCTTTGATATCTTCATTACGGAATTACCAATCTTGTGGGCGTAATCAGGGTTAAGTAAGTGCAAGCACTGTATGTACACGGCCCGACAACCTATGTAAGAATGATGTATGTCTGTATATTTGAGGTTGCACCCAGTGGCCTCCAACCTCCCCTAAATAGCCATCCCAATCCTCGCATATCTAATGCTATCGTTGTCCATAAGTGATCTGGTAACTGATTTTGATCATCATAACCCGACAAGCGCCAGCCCTTGAACAGTCTTGATCCAATATTAAAGGTATTCACCTTGCCATGTGGCTCCAGTAAGAATCATCTTTCAAGCCCATCGTTGTCTGTTTATATAGCCCGTAGGTCCCCAGAGCACGATTACAGTTGCTAGCGCGCGGCGTCTCTATATTCTTTTCAGTCATTTTATTTTCCACGTATTTTTGATTACTTCAGAAAACTATTATCTCGTTGCTATGGCACATGTTTTCTTCTTTTTTAAATAATCCCATAGACACGATTCTCTGACAAATTAAAATAAAACCCATAACTAAATAGATCAATATCCTGCTAAAAACTCAACCAATACGGTTGACAATACACACAATACAAAACGGTATATCAAACGGTAAATATCAAAAAAGATTACATTCTACGCTACTTTTATATAAAGAGTATAAATTAACTAAGAACTTCAAATTTTAGAAATTAAAATTAATTAAATAAATTCAATTTCATGTAATACGTACTTAGATATTTAAATTGTTTATTTAATTATTTAAATTAATTATTAGTTTAATTATTAGCTTTAAACGATTATTAAGTTTAAATAAATTATGTATTAATTAACAGAATCGAGTTTTTTGGTTACTGATTGGTATAATTGATAGATGTTATAAAGTTATATTCACAATTACCGTAGATTATGGCTTTTAACATCTAATTTGATACGGTTAGGCAGAAGTCGTGCACAAAGTTGTTTCTGTATCTCTTGTTATATAAACGATTGTAAACCTTCGTGACTTTGTTAAAGTAAATGGCGGAACATTCTCAGGTGTTGTCCCGACATATCGTAATTTTATTATAATGACTAGCTTTACACCTGCGGATTTGCTCATAGATTTGTATTTTTTTCATCGGATTTATATGTTGTTTTGTTTATTGTTCAAATATAAATTAAAAGAGTGTACAATGTACTCAGTTTATGCGAACATGCAATGCAATGTTTATGTGAAAAATGTAATCAACTATATTTTTAATTACCTACCACATCTAATTTGTATTGTGTTGTTATAATCACCATGCTGTTATTGAAAATTAACCTTGAACAACCCATAATAAATCTGGCCAGAAAAATATTATTGTCTGTGCAAAATTTACCACCCATTTTCACCACCAAGGGTTAAATTTTGAAAAATGCTAACATATATTTCTCGTTAGTTGCTTTAAAATCAAAACTTCAGAAGTACTGTTATATTTATGATAAAACACGTCGACCGGTTACATTTATTGTGTACTAGCTGTGCCCGCGGCTTCGCTCACATGGACTACAGAATTAGGTATAGTTTATGAACGTATCGTACTAATTTGTGTTTTTGATAAGGACCAAGTACCTATCTAAAGAATAAAACAAATAAAAAATTGATTAAAACGTATCGGGTAGTTTATGCGTGTTCTTTTTTAAAAAAATTTACGCTTCTTAGTGTAGACCATATTTCAGATCACTAAATACATATACACATTTTCCTTCCTTCCTCCCAGGAGGCAGGAATATATATGTTAGTTTAGCCCGAACTTTACTGATAAGGAATTAGTGAGATCGCGACTTGTTCGCAATCGCGGCAACAGCCCAAGCCGGGGTCCGGCCACTTTGGCACCCTTGCGCGCTTGTTGCCCACACTTTCGCGGCGTTCTTTAAGCGCTCGGCCCCAAGCCCGGTAAAGCTGTAAAAGCTATCAGCGGCTCTGTTTTTGGATAGGACCCCTCAGTAGTAATAAAGGATAACACAGTAAGGTCAGATCGAACAAAAAAAAGCACGCAAAATGGCAAATCATGAAAACATTTTATTTATTACATTTTGTCTAAAAAATTAAACAATAAATACATCTGCGCGCTTCCATCGCGTCTTAATGTCTGCATTCCAGATCTAAATCAGTTCTGTCTGGTTCCACAAATGTACAGTGCAATGCCTTCATCTTCACAACCACTTCTGTGGCAATTTGATGCAATTCCAAATTAATACAGTTTATTTATGTCGCTTTTTAAAACTATTGTATAATACTTATGACATTATATGTGGTACATTATGTAAAAGTAATTCACACTAAATTCGGTATTGGAAAACCATAGTTTAAGTTATCAGTGACTATAATTAGAGTTCCCTATCTAAAATGAAAAAACGGAATCATTTTAAGTTCAGTTAGTTTTCCTCCTGTTTGCCGTGCTTCGTCGAAAACAGCTTGAGGTATAAAGTTGCAATTAATATTTCATAGTGAGATCTATGATATTATATTGATTTAAAAAATCAAGTTTCTAAGTTAACACAATGAATAAAAAGTTTGATCGAAGTTTATCACTTAAAAGTTATCGCTGGTTGAAGACATTGCAGCATTTAAGAGTAATACAAGGTGTCCAGAAAGGGTATCGGGTATTTGTAAGTTCAATGAAACAAAAATTATTTGTATGCAATAAAAAAGTTTATTGTTTATTATTAGCATATGAATTGGAGAATTATTTGGAAAAGATGATGTTATCCAAATGATGACCGTTACGTTGCTGGCACTCTTCTAAACGGAAACGAAGATTGGCGATAACACGTTGACACATAGCTATCGATATTGCTGCCATTTCTGACCTGATGTTTTGCTTTAACTGGGTTAGATTCGTCGGATTGTTTTGATAAACCTTACTTTTAAGGTATTCCCATGCAAAATAGTCAAGCGGGCTAAGGTCGGGGCTTCTGGGAGGCCAGTTGATGTTACCCCTTCGCGAAATGACTTTATTAGGGAATAATTCGTTAACAACTTCCATTGAGTCATTTGAGGTATGGCAAGTGGCCCCATCTTGCTGGAACCACGTTCTTGAGTTGAAACCTGCAAACTCCTGCAACTCTGGGACCAAAAAATTTCGCAACATATCGCAATAACGGTCACTATTCACATTAATTGCTCGGCCTCGTTGATCTTCATGAAAATAAGGACCAATTATGCCTTTAGCAGACATAGCGGCCCAAACAACGACCTTTGGGCTATGCAGGGGTCGTTCATGCTTTCGTCTCGGATTCTCCACTGCCCAGTACCGACAATTCTGCTTATTAACATGACCATTCAGGTGAAAATTTGCTTCGTCACTGAACAGTATGTTGTTAAAGTTGTTAAATCGCTGCAGCATTTCGTTCGCAAAATTCAGTCGATTAGCATAGTCCGTATCCTTCAATTCTTGAACCAATTGAATTTTATAGGCTTTTAGATGTAAGTCTTTCTTTAAAATCGAATGTAAAGACGATTTTTTGATGTTCAACGCTTGGCTTCGCTTTCGGATGGATAAAGACGGATTTTGACGAACCGACGCCTCAACTTCTTCAATTGTTTCTTCATCGCGAACTGAACGAGGACGACCAGAGTTTTGAATTTTAACTGTCGCACCTGCATTCTCGAACATCCTGATCCATTTCCTAATGCTATCGTCACTTGGCGCGTGGCGTGTACGATATTCCGCACGATAGAGACGTTGAGCAGTCACTATTGAATCACCATTACGATAATACGCTCTTACGCAAAATGCGCGATGCGTCCCCGAGTACTGTTCCATCGTGACTAAAACTCCACAAAATGGCGGACGCCACGAACCCCTCCCCGCACCCTTTAGACGCCCCGTTTCGAATATGGCGCGAAAACAAATACCCGATACCCTTTCTGGACACCTTGTATATAAAACAATTCACTTTAATTTGTCTTGTGTGTTTTTTTTTTATGTTTACGTTACACAAACTGACATACGAACGGAATTTTTTTATTCGCAAAGCATATACTTATATATTTACAGTAGAAGTAAAAATAATCTGTAGACATTGCGTTTGATTAAAAGGCACCGCAATAATTGAAATAAAAATTAAATCAAAATAATTAAGAAATCCCTTAATTAACAATGGTTATAGAATAAAGACCAAAGAAAAATAGACATTCCCAAGTGGTGAAGTGTTAAATTCAAATTAAATACGATCGAAATAATTAGTGAAAGTTTGAAATAATGAAAATGCACTTACACACTGACCTCGCCGAGGACATACCGTACAAAAATGGCGATATTCAGAAAATACAGATCTCAGAAGAAGCTGAATTGTTTTACTACGAGCTCATCAAAGCTCTGGAGGAAGAAGAAACGGTGAGTTTTATACTGTTAACTAGAAGTGCAACACAATATCACCCCTTACTGGTCTACAGCTGACCAGATTGGTTGACATTTATGGTTACTTCTCTGCGCCTTAAGTTCGTAGCGTGAAGATATTTAATCTATAACCTTTCTCAATAAACGTGCTATAAAATGCAACAACATGTTTTTCAAATCTGACTAATAGTTCCAGAGATCAGTGCGTTCAAACAAACAAAACAATATCTTGATTTTTATAACATTATAGTAGGTTGTACAGATTATTCGCTCGGTAGCAAGGCAATTTGTGTATTACGTGATTACCTACCACTTACAAGTTGTAGAACTGCCGAGCATCTGCCGCTATTGGTGGATTCCGAGACCTTCACTTAATAGGCTGTCCTTATTGCTGGGTAAACGATTTCCATCAAGAGCATGTTAACAGCTGTTAGTGTGGCCAACCATTCATTACTAGTTTTGCAAATCAGAATAAATTCGAGTTTCGACTCATCGCTTTTGGTTCGTTTGACAGGTTCACAGAAAGAGACAATAATTTAGAATTATTCAAAAATGTAATATAATACATATTTATATAAGTCTTAATAGTTACAAAATACTTATTTTGTCGCGTTTTTCGCGTTTGTTTTAACCATTCCGAGCTTCGCGCGCTTCATGTTAACGGAAGCTCTACCTCATGAAGTTAGTAGTTAGTAAAATAAATTTACATTATTATTTTATTATTGACTTCTCATATACATTTATAAATACATAAATATTTTTTTTCGACATAACCTCACTCTATGATTAGGTAACTTAATAGTTTTCATTAAAATTAGTCCCGTTATTTTTTAGTCCCGGAACCATCACCATTTAATATAACAAAGTTAAAAAGATGCTTGTAAGTATCGCCTTCTATTGGCAAATAATTTGATTATTTCACCAAGTGGACGTGGAGTGACGCCGCGCTTTACTCATAAGAGTACCCACTAAACAAAAGTTAAGCAAAGAAATAACTTGTCAAATTTCGCATTTGCATATACAGACGTCAGCAAATATTTAACATATAGAAGAAGGTTACACCCATAAATGAGAATTAGTTTTGTTGAGTATTGACTATGTAATGGAAATATTAATTTAAAATCTGTAATAATGTATTTCGAACGTAGTTACGAATTTAATTAACTATTCAAAGAACCGTTCATTGTATTTATATTTTACTGTATTGAATTATCATATTATGTAAAATTATATATTATAAGATTTTATAAATGGATCAATAAACAACCAGTGTTTTTTTAAACTCAGAAAGAAAACAGATGAGACAGATTTCAAACTTTTCAAATATAAGACCAAAACGGTTACCGTTCATCTAACGAGTCTATCCATATAATAAACCGTGTCATTGTTAAGAACCTTTATCAATTTATACTGTCAATAATAAATATTGACTATTTTATTGATAATGAACATATTCGTGTCTAAGTCTTCATTTTAATATATGCGTAAGAAAGGTGTGAATGGCCCGTAACGTCGACTGGATTTCGTCGGACGAGTTTGGAATTAATTTATAGGTAATTTATACGAAAACGATATGCTAAATGCTGATAATGTATCAATCTATCATTGCATTTTTTTAGTCTTCATCGAAATAATTTCAAGTAACAGGTTTAATTTCGTTCCGTACACACTGTACAATAAATTGTTCGCCTTGAAATCAGAATATGAGATTCCCGTGAATGAAGAATTTATTTTGAAGCGTCTGTGTTCCCAAAGGTTTATCAGAGTCAGTGTCTACCTAGATATAATGCGCTATTATTTAAATAAAATTTTACCGTTATTTATGCATATTGTAAGTGGAGATGTATTTGCTATGTATTGGCTAGTTGAAAAAGCGCTGACAAAAGCAAAGTCTCAAGCAAAAGTAATTAATTATGAAAGAAACGTGCTTACTTTACAACAGATAATATTATTAGAAAGATTTCTTGAAATTCTTCGATTGCAGTATATTAATTCGTAGAAAATCCAGTAGATTGAGGCATTTGGACACGTTCTTTAAGAAAGTTTTACAGTGAAATTCATTATCTAGTTTTATTTCAGTGATATTATAATTTCTTAGAATTTTGTGGTTTTGTAGTCTTTAGATAATGTTAACTAAGTTATCTTTAATTTATACTAAACTATATACGTGCTAGTGAGACAATAAACTTATCTGTAACACGTATTAGGCAGCGGCCAACGCACACATTGTGAAAGTCCCTCCCTGTATCAAAAGTGAAACAACTCTGGGTCTGGTTACCTCCATATAATTATCAACTTTACATTCGTCCGTTTCTAGAGTTCCGTAACTCATAATGAAAGAAAAACGGAACCCTTATAGGATCACTTTGTTGTCCGTCTATCTGGCTGTCCGTCTGTGTATCAAGAAACTTTTTTTGGAAACGATTTGAGGTATAAAATTGAGATTAATATCTATGCCCTCGTGCTGCTGCAGAAAATGAATTTTGTACACTAACGCAATGAAGAGATACGGTATCTATCATATTTAAAACGCTCACGAACCGATTATCGAAACCTATAGGGTACTTCCCGCAGACCTAAAGTCTTGAAATTTCGCATTATGGAAGGTCTTTTAACTAACTTTTAGGAATAAATTTAAAAATAAAGGATTTCTAATTTCGTCTATAGTTTTATAAAGTAACAAATATGTATTAAGACTTTTTTTCTGGTAAATGACTTGGGGTACTAAGACCTCAAAGGGCTATAAAAAGGTCAAGTTTCTAAATTAACACAATAAAAAGATACAGCTAAGTCGCAATAAAATCGCACTAAGTGACCGATTATCAAAACCTACAGTATAGTTTCAAGTTGAATATAATTTTGAAAGCCCTCCTACAAGTTATACATGTAATTGTATCTATATACCTAATAGTAGACAATGATAATAATGATGACAACTTTTTGAGCATAAAATTCATTGATTATTGTTTCACGTATATTTTTAAAATTACATGAACAGACAGATAGACGGACAACCCGAGGTACATTAAAGAATGTGAGGATAATACTTATATGAACAAAATTTATGTAAAAGATGATACAACGATGTACGGTAAGTAATGTAGTTAATTTGTTCGGAACCCTGAGGGCGCGAGTTCTACTCGCTACTTGACCGATTTTTTTAATTTATATAGGTACAAAAAATTAATGTAATATTCCACTGAATATTATTCCCATCGAAAAACTCGATTTATATTTTTAAATGAACTCACGCGATGTCGGTCTCTGGTCTTTCGATTGAGTATTTAGCGTTCTGTCCAAATATTGAGCGAAAGCGATTGATTCATTGAAACATCATTTGATATTTGAAATAAAGATACTTCATTCAGCTTAGAACATGAGAAGGCACTTATGAACAACATAATACCATCGTTTCAGAAACCATCACATTGATCTAGAAGCGTCGACAAGAAATTAGATTGAGTTTGTCACTTTTTTTTTATCTCTTTATATAATATTTACAATTAATCATTGTAAAAAATAAATCGGAGAAACGTAAAGATTTTTTTTCGATAGGTTATAAATATCATACAGTATATATAAAAAAGATAGTTATAGAGACTTTAATTGAAATTTGCGATTTTTCTTGGTGTATTACATTTCTTGAAAGCAAATAGATTTAATTTTTTACTAAATTGAATCACACCTACATATTTGTTTTCCTTCTGCGTTCAAGTATTTAATTATTTGACTACGTTAATATAGCATAACCATTATGTCTCATGAAAAAGTAATAGCTGTTCTTCGTTTTCCTCTCATTTAAAATATTAATGAATTAAAAATAAAGACAATATAGAGTCTTAATAACATTTAAAACAATTTAAAACAAAATTAGAACCGGGCATCATCATATTACATAGTGGCACAAATGCATAAATTTTACCTTGATGATTTCAAAAAGTATGTTATTGTAATGTTTTTATATCAATTCGCTTCCCGCTCGTAACTCGTCGCTTAGCAGTGCAAGTTTGATGTCGTGAATGCAAATTTCAACGCAATTTTTCGGAACGCATCGACACGCGTGATCAATCAAGCTTTTTGTATTCTTTAGCAATAGCTTTTGCATAATTATAATTGATGTGTTTATAATTTTTCTTTGTTAATACAAGGACCTTCTTACAGTGATGTCATTGTATAAAGTTGACTTATGACTTACGAATGTTAATAAGCAAATTAATTTCTCCTTTCCTTTCCACGATAAAACAAGGCTGAAGGATTTCATTCAAACGTAGCTTATAATTATTTCTACCAATCGCAGGAAGCTATTTCATCTTTATTCATAGATAATGGTTTTTCTGAGAAATTGAATTTACTTTGATGTCTATTTTTCCCCTTTAATTTGGGAGTATTCAAATGAAAAAGTAACTGAATTTTGCTGGGCAGAATTTAACAGTGGCGACTCAATCGTGATCACAATTCTTATGTTAGAAACTACGACATTTCGATTTTTTCTCCCCACCATTATTACAATTAATTGTTAGTATCTTAAACAGAGATATTACAAACCAGCAAGACTACGACAGCGCGGGCGTAGCAAACGCCGTTTTTTTTTTCATTGTAATTGTAACGAACAAACCATCACATAATAAGTGTAATATAAAATATTCTTTACTACGTGTATAGAAATTTGATGGCCGTTTCTAATCTAGAAATTGAAATACATGTGAAGTAACTTAAAGCAATCTATTCAAGTAGAATCTTAACAATCCCATAGTATCGAAACAAAAGCAAAGTTCATACGGTGACTCACGCACTTAACTCACGGTCACGCTGAGCCGTCACGTCACGAATAGCCGTCCTCCATTGTGACATTCGAATTTTAAATCTAACATATTATTTTCCTGCGCTCGTGCGACAACTATGACGGATATATGTCACCATTATTAATCTGCGTTGACAGATGCTGATAAATCTAATAAAAACTAGTTATTAAAGATTAATGATTATGATTTTTTAGATTTAATTAATTTCGTATCTTATTTTAAATTATTCACGATATATACATATTCCTCTTGAGTTATTTTATTTTTAATATCGAATATATTTGCCTAATATGTATGTTTTGTTTCAGGTATGTAAACGCTGTTAATAGTGTAAATGTATAGTTAGTATGGTCACGCTACATCCATTGCAGGGTAAGCATATAAACTCATAAGTTATCATATTAGCTACACTATTTTGATCCCTGGCCAGAGGAAAAATTTACCGATAAACCTATATTGAATTTTTGAGAAAATTGGTATGTTATAAACTAAACGGTATTTGTTAACAAAACGCACTGATTCAAGAGGACGAGGAGATTTTTTTTTAATGATAAAATGGGGGCAAAGGTGCAGGTGGCGCACCTGATGGACAGTGATCACCGCCGCCCACAAACATCCGCAACACCAGAGAGCTCGCAAATGCATTGCCAGCCTTTTAAGGAAGAATAAGCTCTCTTCTTGAAGATCACCAGGTCATAACGGCTCGGAAAGACCTCAGGCGACAGCTGGTTCCACAGAGTGGTTGTGCGTGGCAGAAAGTGCCTTAAGAAACGCACTGTTGTAGAACACTGGACATCGAGGTGGTGTGGATGGACGAGTTGCAATAACAACTCAAAGTCACGTGGCTACGTAGACAAAGTAATACACACCAAGCATACACACTCTATAGAAGTAAAGTTGTTATAACCCGGATAAAATGAGAAATTATTACTTTTTTACGTATTTGCAACTTTACATGACCTTTGATTAATGCCGATTATTATAAGGAATTAAATAAGCCGACCACTACAGCATATCAGCAACAATATTGATGTGAATCAAAATCGACCTTACAGTTACCGTATGCGATCTGGACTGCCCCAGATTTCATTCGAAGAGATTGGATCGTTTGATTCTTTGCGAAATCCTTCGGGTTTCTCCATTCAATCTTTTATAATTATTAAACAAGGACTCAGCCATCAAGTCTTTTGACAATCTTAAATCGTTCAACAGACTTTAATTACTGTAACTATACTATAATATTCTCATAATCATCATACCTGTCATCATCACCTTTGTGCGATATAAATCCTCTATCATGAGACGCATTAACGGGAAATGAATGAATCAATGAATTATGAATCAAATTGTAGCCACATCTCTCTCCTAATATTTTGTTTACACAAAAGTAACAGCGTGAAATAAAAAAATTAAAAGTTACCTATACGCCAGAAGAAACAAGATATGTATTTCGATAATTTTTTCTCTCTCAAATAATCACTTTAAACTTAACTTAAACTTAAATTACCTTTAAATTAAATATCTAATAAAATCATTTATTATGAACGGTCACCATTCCGGCTTAATTATTTTAACATGTATAAATATAAAAATGAATGATTCTTTGTTTGTCCTATAATTGTTCTTAAAACATTCATCCAATTCGTGAGTTGACAGTACGTTATATTTATTCGTATCCGAAAAGAATTCTCCAGTCACGTGATGGAAATGCTAATCAGGAGACGTGACATCATCGTACAATATTTATGTAAACAGTTGAGTTTGATTCTTATTAGTAAGACTAGTAAACACAACTTTGCACATAAAACCTTTATAAACCTTAGTTTTATTTATTGAATATTGTCGTCACTCGTGGTCTCACGAACATAATACCGCGTTTTTGTGGCATATTTTTTATTTAAATACAAAATATGTTTGAATGAATAAATATTATTTCACGGGATTATTTTCAACATATAAAGTGTTTAAAGTTATTACTTTTCCAAAGGTTGTTTTGTCTCGGACTGTAATAAAGTATTACTAAATTTTCGAGTGCATACTCTTGAAGGTTCTGTATTAGTGAAACCAGTTTACAATAGGTGGCGCGCGAAACGTTTGAACGACAGTCTTGCAGATAGATATTCTCGCTTGAACCGTGAGATACTGAGAATCTCAGTTAAATAACCGCCGTTTTCAATAAACTACCTATCCGTTCTTTCAGTTACAAAAGATAGATAAATATACCCTTTTTCTCCTTACTTTTTTCAATAACCTATCAATGGATATTTTTTTGTATCTACATAATCTATATATTAATATGTGAAGCAAAAGCTTCATACCCCTTTTTAAGCGTATTGCGTACACGGAAGACTTTGAGATTTGGAATGGTTAAAGTTTATATGGAGAAGGAGTGCAAAAAGCAAAAACTTTTCTATAATATCTGTTACTAATATATTAAATAAAATAAATTAACACTGCAAATCCTAACCTGACCAGTGCCATTAAACTTAGACCCCTCAAAATATTGACATTGTCTCTCAACGGAAAGTAACAGCAAGTGAAATAGATAATACTCATGGCAGCTTGAATAGATAAGAGAGAAGCCGATATCTGTCTTAACTTAAAGATAGTACTGAGTTATGTACTAATCGGGAATAGTAAACTAAGATATGTTATTGAAAACGGCCATAAGTCAACTCCATTATACGCTGTTAATAAGCATGACGTCTCATTGCGTCTTACAAAATATTGACATTGTCTCTCAACGGAAAGTAACAGCAAGTGAAATAGATAATACTCATGGCAGCTTGAATAGATAAGAGAGAAGCCGATATCTGTCTTAACTTAAAGATAGTACTGAGTTATGTACTAATCGGGAATAGTAAACTAAGATATGTTATTGAAAACGGCCATAAGTCAACTCCATTATACGCTGTTAATAAGCATGACGTCTCATTGCGTGTTACAAAATATTGACATTGTCTCTCAACGGAAAGTAACAGCAAGTGAAATAGATAATACTCATGGCAGCTTGAATAGATAAGAGAGAAGCCGATATCTGTCTTAACTTAAAGATAGTACTGAGTTATGTACTAATCGGGAATAGTAAACTAAGATATGTTATTGAAAACGGCCATAAGTCAACTCCATTATACGCTGTTAATAAGCATGACGTCTCATTGCGTCTTACAAAATATTGACATTGTCTCTCAACGGAAAGTAACAGCAAGTGAAATAGATAATACTCATGGCAGCTTGAATAGATAAGAGAGAAGCCGATATCTGTCTTAACTTAAAGATAGTACTGAGTTATGTACTAATCGGGAATAGTAAACTAAGATATGTTATTGAAAACGGCCATAAGTCAACTCCATTATACGCTGTTAATAAGCATGACGTCTCATTGCGTCTTACAAAATATTGACATTGTCTCTCAACGGAAAGTAACAGCAAGTGAAATAGATAATACTCATGTCAGCTTGAATAGATAAGAGAGAAGCCGATATCTGTCTTAACTTAAAGATAGTACTGAGTTATGTACTAATCGGGAATAGTAAACTAAGATATGTTATTGAAAACGGCCATAAGTCAACTCCATTATACGCTGTTAATAAGCATGACGTCTCATTGCGTCTTACAAAATATTGACATTGTCTCTCAACGGAAAGTAACAGCAAGTGAAATAGATAATACTCATGGCAGCTTGAATAGATAAGAGAGAAGCCGATATCTGTCTTAACTTAAAGATAGTACTGAGTTATGTACTAATCGGGAATAGTAAACTAAGATATGTTATTGAAAACGGCCATAAGTCAACTCCATTATACGCTGTTAATAAGCATGACGTCTCATTGCGTGTTACAAAATATTGACATTGTCTCTCAACGGAAAGTAACAGCAAGTGAAATAGATAATACTCATGGCAGCTTGAATAGATAAGAGAGAAGCCGATATCTGTCTTAACTTAAAGATAGTACTGAGTTATGTACTAATCGGGAATAGTAAACTAAGATATGTTATTGAAAACGGCCATAAGTCAACTCCATTATACGCTGTTAATAAGCATGACGTCTCATTGCGTGTTACAAAATATTGACATTGTCTCTCAACGGAAAGTAACAGCAAGTGAAATAGATAATACTCATGGCAGCTTGAATAGATAAGAGAGAAGCCGATATCTGTCTTAACTTAAAGATAGTACTGAGTTATGTACTAATCGGGAATAGTAAACTAAGATATGTTATTGAAAACGGCCATAAGTCAACTCCATTATACGCTGTTAATAAGCATGACGTCTCATTGCGTGTTACAAAATATTGACATTGTCTCTCAACGGAAAGTAACAGCAAGTGAAATAGATAATACTCATGGCAGCTTGAATAGATAAGAGAGAAGCCGATATCTGTCTTAACTTAAAGATAGTACTGAGTTATGTACTAATCGGGAATAGTAAACTAAGATATGTTATTGAAAACGGCCATAAGTCAACTCCATTATACGCTGTTAATAAGCATGACGTCTCATTGCGTGTTACAAAATATTGACATTGTCTCTCAACGGAAAGTAACAGCAAGTGAAATAGATAATACTCATGGCAGCTTGAATAGATAAGAGAGAAGCCGATATCTGTCTTAACTTAAAGATAGTACTGAGTTATGTACTAATCGGGAATAGTAAACTAAGATATGTTATTGAAAACGGCCATAAGTCAACTCCATTATACGCTGTTAATAAGCATGACGTCTCATTGCGTGTTACAAAATATTGACATTGTCTCTCAACGGAAAGTAACAGCAAGTGAAATAGATAATACTCATGGCAGCTTGAATAGATAAGAGAGAAGCCGATATCTGTCTTAACTTAAAGATAGTACTGAGTTATGTACTAATCGGGAATAGTAAACTAAGATATGTTATTGAAAACGGCCATAAGTCAACTCCATTATACGCTGTTAATAAGCATGACGTCTCATTGCGTGTTACAAAATATTGACATTGTCTCTCAACGGAAAGTAACAGCAAGTGAAATAGATAATACTCATGGCAGCTTGAATAGATAAGAGAGAAGCCGATATCTGTCTTAACTTAAAGATAGTACTGAGTTATGTACTAATCGGGAATAGTAAACTAAGATATGTTATTGAAAACGGCCATAAGTCAACTCCATTATACGCTGTTAATAAGCATGACGTCTCATTGCGTGTTACAAAATATTGACATTGTCTCTCAACGGAAAGTAACAGCAAGTGAAATAGATAATACTCATGGCAGCTTGAATAGATAAGAGAGAAGCCGATATCTGTCTTAACTTAAAGATAGTACTGAGTTATGTACTAATCGGGAATAGTAAACTAAGATATGTTATTGAAAACGGCCATAAGTCAACTCCATTATACGCTGTTAATAAGCATGACGTCTCATTGCGTGTTACAAAATATTGACATTGTCTCTCAACGGAAAGTAACAGCAAGTGAAATAGATAATACTCATGGCAGCTTGAATAGATAAGAGAGAAGCCGATATCTGTCTTAACTTAAAGATAGTACTGAGTTATGTACTAATCGGGAATAGTAAACTAAGATATGTTATTGAAAACGGCCATAAGTCAACTCCATTATACGCTGTTAATAAGCATGACGTCTCATTGCGTGTTACAAAATATTGACATTGTCTCTCAACGGAAAGTAACAGCAAGTGAAATAGATAATACTCATGGCAGCTTGAATAGATAAGAGAGAAGCCGATATCTGTCTTAACTTAAAGATAGTACTGAGTTATGTACTAATCGGGAATAGTAAACTAAGATATGTTATTGAAAACGGCCATAAGTCAACTCCATTATACGCTGTTAATAAGCATGACGTCTCATTGCGTGTTACAAAATATTGACATTGTCTCTCAACGGAAAGTAACAGCAAGTGAAATAGATAATACTCATGGCAGCTTGAATAGATAAGAGAGAAGCCGATATCTGTCTTAACTTAAAGATAGTACTGAGTTATGTACTAATCGGGAATAGTAAACTAAGATATGTTATTGAAAACGGCCATAAGTCAACTCCATTATACGCTGTTAATAAGCATGACGTCTCATTGCGTGTTACAAAATATTGACATTGTCTCTCAACGGAAAGTAACAGCAAGTGAAATAGATAATACTCATGGCAGCTTGAATAGATAAGAGAGAAGCCGATATCTGTCTTAACTTAAAGATAGTACTGAGTTATGTACTAATCGGGAATAGTAAACTAAGATATGTTATTGAAAACGGCCATAAGTCAACTCCATTATACGCTGTTAATAAGCATGACGTCTCATTGCGTGTTACAAAATATTGACATTGTCTCTCAACGGAAAGTAACAGCAAGTGAAATAGATAATACTCATGGCAGCTTGAATAGATAAGAGAGAAGCCGATATCTGTCTTAACTTAAAGATAGTACTGAGTTATGTACTAATCGGGAATAGTAAACTAAGATATGTTATTGAAAACGGCCATAAGTCAACTCCATTATACGCTGTTAATAAGCATGACGTCTCATTGCGTCTTACAAAATATTGACATTGTCTCTCAACGGAAAGTAACAGCAAGTGAAATAGATAATACTCATGGCAGCTTGAATAGATAAGAGAGAAGCCGATATCTGTCTTAACTTAAAGATAGTACTGAGTTATGTACTAATCGGGAATAGTAAACTAAGATATGTTATTGAAAACGGCCATAAGTCAACTCCATTATACGCTGTTAATAAGCATGACGTCTCATTGCGTGTTACAAAATATTGACATTGTCTCTCAACGGAAAGTAACAGCAAGTGAAATAGATAATACTCATGGCAGCTTGAATAGATAAGAGAGAAGCCGATATCTGTCTTAACTTAAAGATAGTACTGAGTTATGTACTAATCGGGAATAGTAAACTAAGATATGTTATTGAAAACGGCCATAAGTCAACTCCATTATACGCTGTTAATAAGCATGACGTCTCATTGCGTCTTACAAAATATTGACATTGTCTCTCAACGGAAAGTAACAGCAAGTGAAATAGATAATACTCATGTCAGCTTGAATAGATAAGAGAGAAGCCGATATCTGTCTTAACTTAAAGATAGTACTGAGTTATGTACTAATCGGGAATAGTAAACTAAGATATGTTATTGAAAACGGCCATAAGTCAACTCCATTATACGCTGTTAATAAGCATGACGTCTCATTGCGTCTTACAAAATATTGACATTGTCTCTCAACGGAAAGTAACAGCAAGTGAAATAGATAATACTCATGGCAGCTTGAATAGATAAGAGAGAAGCCGATATCTGTCTTAACTTAAAGATAGTACTGAGTTATGTACTAATCGGGAATAGTAAACTAAGATATGTTATTGAAAACGGCCATAAGTCAACTCCATTATACGCTGTTAATAAGCATGACGTCTCATTGCGTGTTACAAAATATTGACATTGTCTCTCAACGGAAAGTAACAGCAAGTGAAATAGATAATACTCATGGCAGCTTGAATAGATAAGAGAGAAGCCGATATCTGTCTTAACTTAAAGATAGTACTGAGTTATGTACTAATCGGGAATAGTAAACTAAGATATGTTATTGAAAACGGCCATAAGTCAACTCCATTATACGCTGTTAATAAGCATGACGTCTCATTGCGTGTTACAAAATATTGACATTGTCTCTCAACGGAAAGTAACAGCAAGTGAAATAGATAATACTCATGGCAGCTTGAATAGATAAGAGAGAAGCCGATATCTGTCTTAACTTAAAGATAGTACTGAGTTATGTACTAATCGGGAATAGTAAACTAAGATATGTTATTGAAAACGGCCATAAGTCAACTCCATTATACGCTGTTAATAAGCATGACGTCTCATTGCGTGTTACAAAATATTGACATTGTCTCTCAACGGAAAGTAACAGCAAGTGAAATAGATAATACTCATGGCAGCTTGAATAGATAAGAGAGAAGCCGATATCTGTCTTAACTTAAAGATAGTACTGAGTTATGTACTAATCGGGAATAGTAAACTAAGATATGTTATTGAAAACGGCCATAAGTCAACTCCATTATACGCTGTTAATAAGCATGACGTCTCATTGCGTGTTACAAAATATTGACATTGTCTCTCAACGGAAAGTAACAGCAAGTGAAATAGATAATACTCATGGCAGCTTGAATAGATAAGAGAGAAGCCGATATCTGTCTTAACTTAAAGATAGTACTGAGTTATGTACTAATCGGGAATAGTAAACTAAGATATGTTATTGAAAACGGCCATAAGTCAACTCCATTATACGCTGTTAATAAGCATGACGTCTCATTGCGTGTTACAAAATATTGACATTGTCTCTCAACGGAAAGTAACAGCAAGTGAAATAGATAATACTCATGGCAGCTTGAATAGATAAGAGAGAAGCCGATATCTGTCTTAACTTAAAGATAGTACTGAGTTATGTACTAATCGGGAATAGTAAACTAAGATATGTTATTGAAAACGGCCATAAGTCAACTCCATTATACGCTGTTAATAAGCATGACGTCTCATTGCGTGTTACAAAATATTGACATTGTCTCTCAACGGAAAGTAACAGCAAGTGAAATAGATAATACTCATGGCAGCTTGAATAGATAAGAGAGAAGCCGATATCTGTATTAACTTAAATATAGTACTTAGTTACGTACTAATCGGGGATAGTGAACTAAGATATGTTATTGAAAACGGCCATAAGACAACTCCAATAAACGCTGTTACTAAGCATGCCGTCTCGTTGCGTATTACAAAATGTGACTCAATTCACGGTAAAATGATATAAGTTTATCATACACATAATAATATAACCATTAAAGGCTTGCCATGTGTTGAAACATGTTGCTTACTTCATTTTAATGCAGTTCTTGTTACACGTAGGTAGGTACCTTTGTTACACAATTCTCAGTTGTTTTTATATAAATATAATTTTTACGTAACATTGTTTGCATAATAAAGTTTTGAGAAGTTGTCGTAGGTCGGTTTGATGACACAAATAAGTTATAGCAGATGGTTCAGTCTGTGCATGTTCGTTTTTTTTAAATTCTTTATACGTTTAGGATTCCCTTAAAATCTTGCCTTCTAAGTAACGATGTGACTCAAGACAGCTAAATTAGCTAGTCGCTAAACCAGAGAGACTGGTCCTCAAATACAGCTGCCGGAACACAACTGGAAGTCGGTAGCTAGCGAAGAGGGCATTAAAAAAGTCCTACCACCATAATTTTTTTAACTGGCATGATTACTGTTTTTATTTGTGTGTTTTATTGTGGTAAGGTGCGGGTCAATGAGAGTAACATTAAGCAAAATTAGCTACAGATTCGTTACGACCGCAACATAATGTATGACTTCACATCGACGTGTATCAAAATCGCTATATTACCTTGGTTCTTTTCATTTAACACTAAGCTCGAGAGAGATATTAATTAGTGTAATTATGTTAATCAATATCGCATCTTACAGTAGTTTGAATAAGGTTAATTCTAAACTTGTTATCCTGTGCACATAAGTAATATACTTTGTGTGTCGACCATATCAATTCTGACGTCGCTATTTATCGAAGTGCGCTCCCTGTATTTACTGTTCTATATAAAATGTCTTTTCGTAATAAACACGGCGCATATTTAGATTTATCTTCGCTTAAATTTACATACCTACTTAAAAACAAAGTATCGGAGAAATATGTTTTGATATTTGTCCATTTATTTTATGTTTGTTCATGAAATGTGTATCGACGCATTTTGTTCGCAACAAAATAAGCAGCAGTATGTGTGATCTTATATAGTATATGTTTTTGTATTGGTTTATTTGTATTCTTCTTGACTAATTGCGCAACTTATCCTCGTCACAGGCTAGATCTTGACATCAATTTATTTCTTATGCTTCAATGGGTATCGCAGAATCATTAGCTAGTGTCAGTGTTATATTGCCTTCGCGAGTTCAATTCAATATCGTTAATGTCTCCATCAACGTTCAAGGAATTGTCCAAGTGCAAGACGTGATCAAGTCTCGTATAAAAACTTTCTAACTGACAGTTTGAGGTAACTCGAAATCCGCATTTCGTTTTTTGCATTTGAATTTATTTGTGCATTCAATTTCTATTATATAAAATGTAGTCAGAATGTATACAATTCGAAACAGTACTTTAAGGATACTTCCTACAAACTTACGAACTTTACCTCTTTATAATAATAATAAAGATAAATATAATAAAACAAGTTCAAAAATTAAAAATGGAAGTGCTAAATTTTAAAAAACCTATTGTTTGTTGTCTGTGGTTGAGTGGTGGGATCAGTGGATTAATTAAATATCAACAATGTGAGGCGAACATGAGATTTATTAGTTTTTGTTTTGAGTAAGGAGAAATTAGTTTCTCCGCGTTACAGAGAGGAACGCTAGTAATCGTATGAAAGAAACTTTTACGCCTGTTTTTATTAAAAATAAAAAATACTTTTTACAATTTAGGCTTTCATGAATAAACCACTGTGGTTTGGAAAACATTCCTGTCATCGAGATAAACGTGCAAGAAACTTACTCTATCGAGTTCACCAATTCTTTTTTACTCTGTATATAATAACTACAGTTATAATATTATTTTAATGGATATACAGAGAGGAGAGTAGGAGTAATGAAATAAGTATATGTATTATATACATATCTCGTATTGGACTTCCTAAATACTTATGTCAAAGACGAGGAGGCGCGTATCATTTTGTCTGCTGTTTGGTTTTGGTTTTTAGGAACTAGAAAAAGGCACCACTGGAAAAGAAAAAGGAAACAGTATTTTATGACACTAAACCAAAGCAAGTTTAGTTCACATGCGACGCAACGCTGACCTTTGTCAACACCATTTGCACGAAACTATTTTTAATTATTTTTTCATATTTCAGCTTAGAACATTTTATGTCCAACTGCTGGCAATACTGTAAAAGAAACTCCGTCAGCGTACATTCTTAACGATGTATAAAATATAATACCAACGATGGGATGTGAAAATGTGTTAAGTAAATACCTATATATTACCACAAGAGCCTCCAACCCTCATATAAGTATACGTAAACATGAAATCTCATCTTGTAAGAATGGATGGCGGAAATGACACTGCGCTATTACAAATCCGGTTTTGGCCGTGACATATCCGCTTTTATAACCGGCCGGTCGGGTTTACGGGTCGCAACCGGCTGTTCCCGGATTTAAAAATAATCTCGTATGTTAGAAATACATACTAGAGGTTTTATGTGAAAATCGCCGATTTCAAAAAGTAAGGTTTAGTACATTCTAAGTATATGATTTTTTTAAAGATAAAATGTGGGCTAACGGGCAGGTTGCACACCTGATGGAAAGTGATCACTGCCGCCCACAAACATCCACAATATCATAGGGCTCGCAGATGTGTTGCTGGCTTTTAGGGAAGAATAAACTCTGTTCTTGAAGGTCACCAGGTCATAACGGCTCAGAAAGACCTCAGGCGATAGCTGGTTTCACAGAGTGGTTGTGAAAAGCATAAAATGCCTTAAGAAACGCACTGTTGTGGAACGCTGGACATCGAGTTGGTGTAAATGGAATTTACAAGAATTGATGAAATCTTTGCGAAGTTCGGCTGCAGAAGCACTAATTACAGTTGCTGCAAAACAGCAGTGCTTTGGCAGCATTTTTTCTAATATGTAGAAAATAAGTCAAATTGATATGCAAGTTACTGAATTTTATTATAACACATGGGATACAATAATTACTTAACATCAGATGGACTGAATATCGATTTGCTACTTCTGGTAAAATAAAAACATATACCTATTTAAAGTGATTATATATTTGCTACATTCACATTACCAAAATCACTTACAAAGATAGAAAATTTCATTTTTGAATAGTGGGGAAAAAAGATTGAAGCACAAATCCAAGATTCCATTTCAAAAAGAATTTTAAATGTGTGACAATTTTAAGTATCCAGAATTTAGAAGGTGAGATATTGTGAAATGGCGACAAATTAACGGAATGTTTGTTTCTTGGTGGAAGGAGTTGTTTAAATCTTGTTTCGCCTCCTACGCTATACTATTGAACAGGAATGAAAGTGGTTCATATTCTAACTATAGATTAGAAATAGAAATTACTTTATTTAATATAAACAACTAAATGTAGTAAAGCCATATCCCCGTTCAAGTCACGTCCGAAGTATCTGAACAAACAAATATTTATTTTTATTATTTAATAGTACTAATATATATGATAAATATAAACAACATACAATAAATACATATACAACATTTTCAACTATTAATTAACAAAAAAAAAATATACCTACTCAAAAGCAGCGAATAGCGAATACGAAGATTGAATTTATTTAGACAATGAAGACGTCATACGATTATTATGTTATCTATGGACATTGCTGGACAGCTCTATCTATCCGTGATGGTTAATACTAAGTCATAAAACCACTCTATTTCATAATATCATAAGGCAATCTAGACAGAATTAAATTTTCACTTTTCCCCAGTCATAACGTCGCGACACTGGTTCGCTGAGTGAAAACTGGAAAAGTGCCAATTAGTCTGGCTCGCCAGAACTCCTAATGTAAGTTTCTATTAATCTTACAACTACACATAATTTTCTTGATCGTCAAGATATTTTATTTTATTAAATATTTTATTTACCCTTTTGCGACAAGAAATAAATATCCGTTTTTTTTTATTCATGAATTCAGTATTCTACAAAACAATTAGTTACAAGATACTTTGGTTGGGCAAACCAATTAGTCATATTTATAAAGATAGGTTCTCCTCTCTTTTGATTTCCACTTAGGGATAATTTTTCTTCAAGAACCTTAAAAGCCAAGTGATTTTCTGGTCGGGTGAAAGCTTATACTGGCACTTCTCTAGTAATTACCGTTTAGTTCTTTTTAATTCTTCTTGTCTAGTCTTTTCCTTTCTACCAGAGAAGCAAGACGATTGGTCTACGGAGACATAGCTATACTGTAGCATATCACCTAACAGCTTAAACAAAAAAGTTCGCTAATTCTTACTTTTTCCGTGCCGCATAGATGTGGAATTATCTTCCAGCTATCCAACCAACGTGTTCCTTCCTTCCTCTGATATTGGGTCTGTAGGAACTTGGTTGGTATTAAATAAAAGATGTGTTCAGGTGACGAAGATACAATACCATCCAAGTTCATACAGTGGTGACCCTTACAAGAACACAAGAAAAATATGGCAGTTCAAGAATCCTCCGTTCTAAGCCAAGAAGTCGCCGGTATTGCACTGTAACCACCATTTTGGCGAGATCGTCCAGGTCTATGGTTCATCGCTTTCGAAGCCGCCACCCACGATCTCAAGAAGAGCGAAAGTCAACGAGCTCAAATGATCATCGCTCAGCTACAAAAGGAAGATATTGAACAAATCTGCGATATTATATATGATCAACCAGCCGAGAACCAGTACACCGTCATAAATGAACGCCTAATATCTGTTTACGAAGATTCAGAAGGCAAACAGCTGCAGAAACTTCTCTCTGACATGGAACTTGGTGACCAAAAGCTAACACAATTATTACGACGTATGCGCAATCTTGCGAGTAATAAATTTCCCGACAACAACCGTTGAGCAGCTGCCCGCCAGACATAACACCCGTCTGGTCGGAGGATCCTCCCTTTTCTATGGCGGATGAGGAACTTTACACTCTGTTCTTCACCTCCGCTATAGGTCCTTCAAACGAGGCATGAAAAGGTATTTCGTCAAAAACAGCTGATGAAATCTGTGTCACCGACGGTCACTTTATTTGTGGACAGTACCGTATTACAATCAAGTGCTGTACAAATATTTTGCCGAGTTAATATCTATACAATTAATAAAATTGAAGTGTCTGTTTGTAATGTCAAAATAACAGCTTATTACTAAATGCATATGAAAGTATATACGATAAGTATAACAAAACACCTATTTTTAAAATTTTCGTCTGTCTGTATGTTTGTTCCGGGTAATCGCCGAATTGGTTGCACCGATTTTGACGCGACTTTCACTGGTACGTTCCACTTCTAGTACGTTTAGAATTGATAGTATATTTTCAGTTGCCTTTTTATTCGTTTTTAGTCTGGTATGCAGTAAATCAATTAGTAACGCCCTTACTGTCTGGAAACAGAATAACTAATAATTTAGTCCGCGCCAACTAGCAGTATGATTCAGCTTGTTAAAATAGCACTTTTACAGCTGCATGATCAATTGGAAGCGTTATTCTATTTCCATTTCTTTATTTTCTCGACGACAGTTCTAATTTGATAGTTGTAGTGTTGTGACCAAATAAGTAATGATATCGATCTGAAATAAGTAGTGACGATTTATCAGATTGTGATTAAAATAAATAAGTAAAGATAACCTGTCGTTATAATTATTTCGTTTCATTGTCGAGTACCTACCTATACTTACTTATTTTTACAACAGCTTCGAAAACTTTGAAGAAGTTGGCATTATCAATCAAGAATTAATACGTGTAACATCTTGTAATGAAATATTAAATAATAAATTTGCACAAAAATATCCGGCAGTAGTTTAGTTTCTTACATTTTGTAAAAAAATATCAGGTCTGTTATCGTGTTACGTTTAACGATATAGCTCCATCCCTATCAGTTTCTCCGTCTCTGGTATAACCTTGTACGTGTGTAAAAGTCATATTTTTATAAAATAATGCATACATAATGTAAAAAAGATGCTCGTACAAGTTTTCACAGGAGCTGTCATCGAGAAAATAAAGAAATGGAAATGGTGTAGTTTAGCTTACGAATACTTAAAGTACTCTAAATCAATGAGCATGCATGAAAAGACTCATGAGAGTTTAATAGCAAGTAGAAGAACGTGGCCATTGCCTACCTCGTTGGGAAAGATGCATAACATAATATACCATTACGCCTGTATTCCTCGAAGGGTTAAAAGTAGAGTTGTACTAATGTACACCCACAGTTCGCCGAGTATGTTTTAGGACCCATGTAATAGGGGTCGAGCCTATTGCCATTAATCGGACACGAAGCCAAACTCCGAAATGCTACTGAGAATTTCGTAGGAAAAACCCAATAAAACTTTGATCGACCTGGGAATCGAACCCGGGACCGCGATCATAGCAGTCGCGCTAACGACCACTAGACTAAAATTATTTATGTATTTACGAATACTTGAGGCATCAATGTTAAATGTTCCAAGGTGATTAACACTGTTCGATTAATCCGTTCAATATTGGATTCTGACCTCTGTACATGTAGAGAAACCTGTTGTAGTAATTTGGCTGGATATCTCATATGATATATGCAGATATCCCTAGCTGTGACAAAAGAACTTGCAAGATAACCTGAACGCTTTGAAAATATTCTCGCAACAAAACTACCACCGTGTACAGAACGATCAATTTGTCGATGTTTGAAATTATAATTTTTGTTTTACTTAATGTTAAGTTATTTTTAACCAATCTTAAATAGGCCTGCAGTCCTAATTGAAACCAGTTGATAGCAAGTCCTACTTCTGATAAATAAATTGGAATGCCATACTAGCTAATAGAGGAACATAGCAGTATAAGCACACAAACGAATGTGTCGGTGGGACATCTGCAGTCGAATCTTATACAGATTATTATATTCTTAAAATGTGTCGTGAATGATTAAAACAGTGCCTTCCCTCCAGGCTGGTGCCTTGACCACGACTGTCATAGATCCATATCTTTTAGGAAGAATTATAAAGTATTCGCTGTCATTTTAGCAAACACTATATTGAATTAAACATAAGTAACCGTGTTATGATAAAAAGTTGAATCTCATGGTAGGCAGCGGTCAGCGGGCAGCGGTGCCACCGACACCGTTACACATCCTCGTATGGTCGTGTATCGTGTTGACACTTCTAAATTTGTATGCAAATTAGATAAACATGAAGATTAACTGGACCAGCGAGACACAGCGCGCTCGGCTCATTCTAAATACTGTAGTTATAACTATGCTATATTTTTTGAAATACCTATATTATGGTTATGTAGTTACACTTAGATTTTTGGTTTCTACAAAGAACAAACAAGAAATTTCACGTTGAAAAAACACCGGAATCGCGAAACAGCCACCGCGCCTTCAGTTATTCTTTATTAAAAAAAAAAAAACCATTATCTAGGGATCTAAGTTTACTAGCACCTATCTACCGTACTTTATCGGTGTTCTGTAACAGATATTAGGCCCCCTATGTACAATCTGGAAGTTTTTGAGATTAACTTAAGAAAGACCGCTAGCTCCCTGTGTTACAAATTTTTTTTTCTCAATAACATATAGCTCAATTTTATTATAAGATTTGAACCCAAAACCAAAAACTTGGAAGCAAGAGTACATGGTAATAGTTATACGTCATTTAAACACTTAACTTTTTTATTGTAAAATTTTAATCTAATTATAAAATAGACAAATTTGAAGAATAACCCCAGTATTTTTTAAATTATTTCATAATATTATCAACATAAAATAATAGACCATAAAATGCTATTACTAATAGGGAAAGGTTAAGAATTAATTACCAATTTATTTTCAAATTACAAAAATTCTACGACGTTTCTTAAACCTGGATATATTTAAATAATCGGATCTTCGGTTTAATCAGAATTTGAAAGTATGTCTTTATTTGTATAATATTTTGTTAAAACAATAGGTTAATATGATAATGAGTTTGCTTATGGTACAATAACATGGTCTATGGATACAAAGGCACGTGTATGTGCGGTGTCGGCAACTGATTGCAGTAATTGGTTTCTGATAAACCTTATCTGGTGTTTCCGCGTTGGCTGTGTTAAGGTGTGGCATATTGATTTATTCACTTCGTAAACGAATAATCAAAAAGTATTCTTAATTTTCTGTTTTGGTTTATTTTTTATTGTAGTACGGCAAATTGACGCCATGACACTTTGTCTAATGGTAAACAGAGTACAATCAACAAAACAACAGCAATCACCGAATGATCTATAACCCCTCGACGGTCGTTGGCTGATCCCAAAATGCGACAATTACTGTGTTGGGTGTATCACCATATGTATAGTGGTCGCATCCCAGTCAGGTACAGAACGCTATCACTCCGCTTGATGATTGATACAGGTAGACACGCGATACCGCTAAACGTGCCACTTTATTGTCTGGTGTATTATGATGCAATCGCTATCCAATCTTCCATAATTGTCGTGTCTCGTCACCCATCTAGGAGTCTGTACTTTGAGTTTTTAACATTTTACTAAGGGCTGTAAGTTTTTAAGAAGAATTCGACAATAATTTTATTGAACAATTTACTTTTGAATGGATATGTGTGACCTAACACGTTGAGATTTATCGAAATTTTACTTACACACTATTTGCACATAATCTAACTTATATTTTATATACCTGCATGTGCTAAGTCAATTTAAAAACAAAATTTACACAACTCCCACATTAATGCAAAATTCTGACCAGTACCATCCCAATTTGCAATAATAATAAAGTTGGGTCGCAATAATAGAGACCGGTATATTTCGTTGAATTTATTTGAGAGTTTTGAATTGTTTTCCGCAAGTTCCTCGACAATTTATTTAGTCTCCGACGTGTCCTGTAAGTAATGAGTTCTTTTTAACTTGCACTACTACTAGGTGATCTAAAGGTGAAGTTAACTTAAACCAGAGAATTTTATAAAAAATATTCTGCACCTTAACACGGTCGGGTCGTCGTTCTCATAATCCTATAATGACTAAGTCGAAACGCGCCGGGTGACTTAGCTCATTGCTGCGACCTTGCATCTAAGTCTATATTTAGACTTATCTTCTCGCTACATCCCTTTTGTGGTGGGCTGGTATCTTAAATGAAATTAGCATTTCATTCGAATTATTATGAAGTATTAATTTGGTGATTTTGAAAATAAAATTCTACCATACGTTGGGAATATTACAGCAAGTATTAAATTTAAACAAAATAATTGCTCTATTTTCATGTTAACCCATCGTCCATTTCAGTCAGGGTATTATTTGTAGTTAGTTTGTTCTGGATGAGATTTGGCAAATTAGTAGTTAGTTAAAAAGTTCGAACTAAAGATTATAACACACTTCACATTTTTAAAACAGTCAATGGGAAGAAGCAAACGTTGATATACAGGATGGGCCAGAAAAGCGTACGATTTTAAAAACACTCTTGTTTTAGAACTGACTACACTGTTAAGCCTTAGGGGCCCTGAAGCCGCTGCGGCTTTTACAGCTTTCACTGAACTTACATTTATTAAAAACACTCTTGCGTTTGAACCTTATGAGCGGAGGTTGCGCGGGTGTTGGGCATGAGAAGCTCGGTTCTCGGAAATTTAGTCGCGATGGATCGCTTCACCGGAGCGCAGCGTGCATTCTGCGTTAAACATTATTATAAAAATGGCAATTCGTGTGCTATTGTTCGACGTTTATTTCGGCGTGAATTTGGATTACATGACGTAAATCCGTGTCCGAAGGAAAGTCTGATTCGATGGTGGGTCAGAAAGTTCGAAGCTACTGGTTCGACTCTCAAACAGAAGCCTGCGGGACGCCCAAGGTCAACAAGAACGGAAGACACAATTGAACAAGTTAGAGCTTCAGTTCAACGTAATCCTGGTGTATCGACTCGCAAGCGATCAGCTGAACTTGTGGTGTCCAAGATATCTTTGCGTCGCATTTTGTTGAAAGATTTGAATTTGCACCCGTATAAAATTCAACTTGTGCAGGAATTACTGCCAAATGACCCAATTTTACGACGAGCTTTTGTTGAAACAATGGGAACGCTTTCAGAATTTCAACAATATTCTGATCTCCGACGAATCCCATTTTCACTTAATACCGGACTTTTTCATGTTGGGATACCTGAAAAGTAGAGTCTATCCCAATAACCCAGTCACGATTAACCAGTTCAAGATAAATATCCGAATATTGTATTTAGTTTTTTTTTTAATTTGCAAATCTTTCTGAGCCATCTTATTGTACAAAACAGCTTAGACTGAAAATTTCATCAAACGTTCTCTGCAAGATACGGTTTCATGATAGCAATTTGCTTGCGCAAACCTAACAGCATATACACAGGGCTTCACACTCGAATAAAATTATGCAAACTAGTTTGCGCAAATAATCGTATAATAAAGGTTAAGCGTGTAACCGTAGCGTCAAGTGAAGATAAAAGATTTGTAATGGAGCTATATACATGAAGCATTTCAACAACAAAATTAGATCGATCGTCAGTCAAAAGGAAACCACAACAGAATCTAATTGATGTGAACGTAAACAAATAACTGGTTTAAAATAGAGAATAATTGCGAATGTTAACAGAAAATGCTGATTTTAAAATACATTACACATAAAAGCTAATTCTAATAATAACAATGTTCTTTATGACAGCGACACGCTAATTCTAGATGACTGGCCTGAGTGGCCATTAAAGACAGTCGTCGAACAGACTTTATAAATGTACTCAACTAGGTATATAGACAAGCAATAGAAAATATTTTACCTCCAGCTTATTATAATATTTTTCTTCACTGAAGGCGTTATTTCATGGTCGGATTGTAAGGAACACACGACGTCTAGATTTGTCCAACTAACTTCTTATCTACTTTTTAAGTTATATCAATACATACATAGTATAAAAGAAAGTCGCTATCCGCGTGTGTCTGTTTGTCTGCTTACTTCTTCTAAACCACGCAATGGATTTTTACATGGTTTTTGTGACTGGTTTACAAAAAAAAAGATATTATTTCAGTTTATACAGAAATATTGATAAGCCCGACCCCTAGCAGAAACTGCTGAATTGTACCAATCATAAATGCCATAATGTACAAAATATGTGGATTTGCGATTTTGGAGCCGATATTTAGCGATTTCTGCTATTACTTTGCTGTACGTAAATAGGAAGCCGATCGAGTTTCTTGTCGGTTGTTTTCTGAATGTATTGTATTAAGTCATTCATAAATGCCTTCTTAGGGCTTAAATAGTATAAAGTGTTTTTGATAATCTGACTGAGTAACTAAGTAAGTTTCGTAAATAAATGTGTGTGTGTACCAGAGTTACACAGGTAAGAAGTGAAACTTCTTTACGACATATCATTTTTCTACTATTCGCAACTTCACGAAAATGGGGTAGATAAGGCTTAAGCCTTAAGAAAAACAATTTTTTCCGTATTAAATTAAAGCTATTTTATTATTATAGACATGCATACAATTAATGGGTAATTTATTTTATCATTGTTCTTTAATATCATTGCTATTGTTATATTTCATCAATAATGATAGCATCATTATTACTATTGTTGTCATTATTAAATATTTTTGTAATTAATGGCTTGTGGTAGCTAAAATATGAAATATATGTTTTACATTCTACATATTAATATTTATTTCATAACTTAATAAAAATAATTCAAAGCAGATATTTAATTACTTAATCAATTACACAAGTTATGAATAAATAATTGGAATTATCTTTTCAAAGTAATACAATTATATGATGACAGTTAATCTTGTAGAAATGCAACGATTTAATAAAATTAAAAATGAATAAATAAATCATTAAAAACGAATAATTAAAAAAGATGTACGTATACATATTTTTATTTTCTAATCGTGTTTTGTTTTATTTTTAAATTATTATTTAATTTATATTTTTTATTGTATTTAGAATTAATAATGTTCACTAGATTTACAGTCATATTTATTAATACTTGCTAATTTTAACAGATTTATATACATTCACTGATACTTACAATCAAAAAGTGAGGTTAACCTCAAATAAATATTAAAATCATGCTCATACGTGTTGAATTTATAAAACGAAATATATAATCACTCTCACTTTTCTTGTAAATTCACTTAAATTTCAATGTCTTTTTTATTTTATCACTTTCAAATTAATATATTTGTTATTCTTATTTCAAACCAAACTTCAAAACTAATATATTGTTGTTATTATTATAATATATTACATTATATTCTTCACGTCACTATACTAAACTTTGATAAAAAAAGCAACATGGCGCGTAACCGAAAAACGTGACGCTGCTACAAAATTTTTCCCATACGTCGATAAAGAAGTTTAGAAGAAGAATATTTATTTTGTGCTTTTAGTTGTATTGCCTGGAACAACACTTGAACAGAGCGTTCTAAACGCTCTTTTCAGTACCTAATATCATTAAGTTAATAATTGTACCGTGTATTTGACATAAATTAACAAATGAGTAATATGTACAAAGGATATAGCAAGTAAATCATACCGCGGTCGATTTGAGTGGCGCCGCAAATTGCGTCACGCGTCGCCCGATCGAGTCGCACGAAGTGGTGTTGTCGTTCTTTCAAATTCAGACACGACTTGAGACCTCCTTCTTTTATATCCTGCAATAAATATATTATTGCTTTCAATAAGTTATCCTCACGCTCATTTTTGATAAAAACGAGTATAGTTTTTAATAAATTTCCATTAAATCTATACTAATAGGAAGGAAGGTTTGTCGCGCTTAGAGATCAGTAAGTGTAAATGCGGTAATAAAACGGGTTATAAAGAAAGAAAGAATTAAAGAAATAAAGACAGAGATAGAAAGAAAAAAAGAGAGAAAATGCATAAATTTTACAAAGAAAATTAACATTAAATTGAACACTAAAAATTAAATAAAAAAAGTTAAGATAAAGGTGACTAAGATGGCGACCACCATACACACAGTAATAAACCCATCAATGATTTTTAATTCAAGAAGTTTCACTTCTATCACGTATACGTGCAATTTTTTAATACATAATTTATACAATTCATGCTTGTTCTAAATTTAAAACGTTTTTATTCTCTCGTGAGTAAAAGAGTGTGTTTTATTCACTGTCATCGATGAATAAAATGTCCTTTTTTGAATGACAATGATAAAAAAATTCGAGGACTCCCTTTTTTTAAATCGCTTAAAAAAACATAAAAGTAGCACAGCTTTGAGAAACATAAACCATATACGCTAACTGATCAAGTAATCAATATGTCGAATTCACATGTATACGAATGCCTTTTTTTAAGAGGACCGTTGGATACGTTGAAGACATTTCGTTTATTACAAGGCAGGCGAAACCACTGGCAGGGGCTAGCTTATATCATAAAATGTAATGTTATTACATGCCTCAAGTTTCCACTCATCTTGGGACTAAGATAAGAAAAACCTTATGTTTTTATATGTCCAACTTAGATTTTGATCAAACTACTGAATCCCACTCTCCCAAAGGGTCTCGAGGACTAAGAAAATTATATCCATTTATGTTGACTCAATAAAGTGTATATTTTTTTTATAATATTTACACACAGGTAGGTTTTTTTTTTGTGTGGGTTATATTGGATTGCGAAGAATAACTCAGAAATATATTTTTTCTAGGTCAGAATTATGTTAGATCATATATGGATTTGCCAGATATTAAATTGAAAGAAGCATGTAGTTTTTGGTCATTGTTGGCAAACGTGTAAACCAACCAACTCGACAAATCAAAAGAGAAGCATGTGCATGTGTATGGAAAGGGAAACCGGGCCTGACTGACCGACTCATCTATCAAGACATAGCTCAAACCACTGAACGGATTTTTGAAAATTCAACCCATAAATCGGTGTAACGGCGCAGACGGCTCGAAGTTTGTATGGAATATTTTTGTAACACAGATAAAACCATGACGCACAGCTAGTTATACATATCTGACATCAATATGTTATATTTTTATTAATATTTATGTACTAATGGCAATTTTTGGCAAACTCCGCAGATTTTCGTCTCGGTTCCTTTCAATGGCAAAGTTTTTTATACCGGTGGTAGCTTTGACGTTGAATCGCTGTTTTTTCGGAGCTTTAAATTAAAGTGTATTTTATTCTTTCGTTTTAATAACAAATCTTCTTACAAGCCTTTTATGCAACACTAGATGTGCCCCACGGTTTCACGCGTGTAAATTTTATCCAACAAACACCGCGCCGCTAACGCACCCTAGTCTGTCTTAATTGTTCTTCCCGCAAGTACAAATTATTTTAATTTTTCATTATCTCCTAAACTACGTGTTCAAATAACATGCTTTAAAGGGCAAAGTTTAACTTCATAAAACAGTTTTTATGATGAAATAACCTTTGATCGTAAGTATTAATATGCCGTGCCTAAAAATAATGCTCATAAATCACTTTTTAATTTTCAACAAATCTTTGTCACAAAATACCTTATTTTGAGTTATGTCTATGAGATAAATATATACTATCGCTGACTGTTTCTAGATATACTAAGGACCAATATTATTGTACAACAATGTATTTCCGTATCATTAACTATTACACCAGCGCACGCGGATAAAGCAGTTCAGGAGGGCCTCGACTTCCGACTTACGTAACAAAAATCAATATTTAAGGCTGTTTGAGAGTTGTAGTCTAATCTTATATAGTCTATAATATTTCTCGAGAGTTTGACTATCATGTACAAAAAGAATTTTTCGAATCCGACTGGTTATTCCAAAGATTAGGCTGTTTAAACAAAAAACTTTTTCGCTTTATTATATTGTTATAGATTAGTATGTATTTGTATAAATTAGTATTGGTATATTAGTAGAGATTACCAGGCATATATTATAGAGACAACAAATGTTATACAATATGATCATCCTTCAAGTTTTAGTATAAAATATAACATGGAGATGGACTTCGCCAACAAAATGTTATTATTAATTTTTTTTACTCTGAATGAAATGACCGTCCGCGTCGTCCTTCGAAATATATTTTGTTTGTTATTTCCGACAAAGAATTTTAGAATAAACAGAAATGATATTTCGTGAAGAAGGGACAACAAAGATGGCCGCCGGACGAAACCTTGCTTATCCGGGTGGGAGACCGGATATCGTATGACCGATCTGCGGTCATCTCTCGCGATGTTCAATGAAATATTATTATCGTTTTACGGTTTATTTTAATATAATACTAGGACTACTTATAATTTGCTTTTTTTAGATGATAGCGCAATAATAACATTTTCGGGTTCTACGTCTATCGTTGTGGATTCGCATCTTGCATTGAGCTATCGGTTAAGGAAAACAGCACAAAATCATAGTATTTTCCCTTACCCTCGTCACTTACTGCCATTGTAGACGAGAAATAGAAGATCAAATAGTTATCCCCGATTATTGTTGTGGCAAATTGTCAATTTTCGTTATTTTTATATGTCTATATATTATGACTAAGTGAAAGCAAAATCTTTCGGTACCATTTTAAGCGTATTGCGTGCACGGAAGACTGTGATATTTAGCATGGTTAAAGTTTATATGGAGAAGGAGTGCAGAACGCTAAAACGTATTTAAAATATCTGTTACTAATATATTAAATTAAATAAATTAATACTGCGAATCCTTAACAGACCTTTGCCATTGAACTTAGACCCTCCAAAATATTGACATTGTCACTGAACGAAAAGTGACAGCAAGTGATGTGATGATTAGCTTCATACTATAATAGAAATGTCAAACAGAAAATAGTATATGATCAAAAGTCGCAGGTCGAACTTCGAGCTTAGGTCGATCGCTAGTTATAATAACTACTTGAAAAGTTCAGCATTTTCACAACAATGTAACCAAATGTTTAGAATGGTAGGCACTCAGGCGGGTAGAAAATATCCTACCACTATGTAATCCATTGAATCTGAGACTTATTGTAATATTTTAACCCACGTAGCGGTGGCCATCATTACCATCACCGCTTGGCAGTTAAATGTGTCAAAGCGGAACTTTATTTTAGGTATCGAATTTAGGTATTTAAAATTTTCATATTAGAATATTGTATAATATTCTGGTGAAAGCGTCATGATAGTGAAAATGGCATTTTTTACACATACCTTTCTAAATTTCATAGTGGAATAATAAATTCAGTAGAAGGTTCTGCGTTTGAAAAACATGATTTTTTTTCTAAGGAAATCTGTTCAATAGATATTCTCTTTTTTCCTGACATTGGAAACGTAACTGTAACGCATGTGGTCCACTCTATCAGTACCTACTAATTCATATAATGTTGCTTTTAGAACCAAAATGAACCGGTTACAATAATTACCACTTCGTTCCTTTGAATATAGCAAATTAGTTTTTTAGATTTATTTTTAACTTTTTCTACTACAAAATCAGGATAAGTGGTGTGTGTTTGTGTTTTTGAAGTAATAACTTCTTATGGGAGGGTAAACCGCTTTGTAACGTAACGCGTTATGGCGCCATTAATAGTAGCATAGTTTCAGTCAATTCAAACGTCACCCTCGTAGCCTAGCGGTCATAAGCGTGAACGGCTTCCCGTTCTCACTTTCGTTTGGTTTTTTTTTTCTTTTTGATCAGTTTAAGTTGTCACTTCTGTCGAGCGTCCCGAGAAGCACAATTTTTTTTATTTTCTTTAACCTTATTAAATATTTATCCTGACGGTTTTGTTTCCGCGAGATTTACTAACGAGTATAAATGAGTTTATTTTATGTAAATTAAAAATTGCTATTGTTTTATTCGTTTATAAGAACTTATTAATTATTATGTTAGAACTTATTAAAAATTATGCAATTCTCTTTTTTTTCACATTCACAGCCTTTTATTTAACAAAGCTCATCAACTTCATTTTAACCGCTTCAGTAATTTCACGTCACAAAATCATTTGCCCGTTTCAAAATTTTATTTTAATTCATTGTGAAATCGTTCTTATATTCTTCAACAATATCTAAAGTCATTTTCCAATCTTATTATATTAAGTGAGCAATTCTTGTATATAGTATATGTAATTGGCTTCTCGGAAATGGCTCCAACGATTTGGATGAAATTTTGCATTTAGATAATGTTTTACATTGGCAGCGTCACATAGTTTTATTACAACATAAGAGTAATTATGCTATTATTTAGAAAAGATAAAATACATTGTATAAAAGAAATGGCACTACTAAGGACAGTACTCAATGTTTACAGATTATAGAGAAGACACATTGATAGTATACAGTTAAGTTCATTGCACGTTTATTCCACCACCCTCGATCGGTCAGACAATTACTCTATTAAACTTGTTTACTGAACGCTATTAATTAAGAGTTGTAGAGTTTTAAATTATTTCCAATTTAGTATTGATGAAAGGACGGACGCAGCTTGCATTCGCACGCTCAAATGAATGACCTAGCATCTATGTAATGCAAGAAATTATAGAATTAAAACATATTTAAGTAAGAAATATATTTCAGTTCCTCTCCGACTAAACCAAGTTTGAAGTCGGTTTCTTACGTATTATTATTATTATTAGTATTATATGTTCTAGTTAGGACGGAAGTTATAGAATAACCGGCATTTTGATACAAAAAATAAACACAAATTCCATGTTTTACATTTTAAAAAACCAATAGAAAGGAAATCCTACTTATGTACGCACGTATGTAATTTTCTAGCGTAACAAAAAAAAATCAGAAACGTTTTATAACGCGTGTGTTTTTTCCCAAGTACATTATGAAGTTAACCATTAATGACAATAATGTTAATTCACTTTACTGTGTTTTATTTTGTTTTAAGAATTGAATGTTGTATATAAGTAAATATTGTTATCATTTAATTTGATTAAAATCCCATCCTCTGAAAATAATGTTAACGAACGAACCCTTTGGCTCCCGAACTCACAAAATTGGCGTTTACCTAAATGCTAACGCTAATCTAAGTTATTAGATACTATAATATTATTTATTATCAATAGTATTATTGGTAATAATAAATAACAAATTTAACCGACTTGAAAAAAAAACGGGAGGTTTCTTAATTCGAATGTATATTTGTTTGTTTTTTTTTTTTTATAGATGATCAGCCATAGTTTCTTTGTTTGTGAACCGATTTGTATGATTATTTTTTGTCGGATAGAGGATACCTCAAGGGTGGTCCTTTTAACTTGGCATTGGACCTTCAACTTCGAAGATACACCAGGGAACTCTTCAAAATCATTGAAGCTGGTTTTCTTATTAGTTAAAAATTATCTTTTTAGTTCCGTAATAATATTCATTTTTATTGATAAAACCGATCAAGTTCTGGTCGGTTCATCTCGATAACCGGGATGTATTCCGAAACAATAGTACCTAGTGTTTTAACGTTCATATAATTTTTATAATTCTAAATTGCATAAAGTAATTTTTATTTTTAATGAATATCTACTTAACAAATGACTATAAAAATGGACACTGCATGTGTGCTTGCACACATTTGAACCCTTAATCCACTAAGTTAGTATCACTGCTGCACTTATTTCTTTCGTAAAGTGGTGGTAGGAACTTACGTTACCGTGTTCCGATTCCGATCCTGAGAATGTGGTTGTCAACACGCGCTGGCACACAAATAGTTCTAATTCAACCCTCAAGTGTAATTTTAACTTGTTTACTAATAATCTATCACTTACAATGAACACTAAACGCTATTTAGCTTAAGTTTTTATTGCATTTAATTTGATCAAATGACTGAAGACACCTCATTGTGATAACTCACTGAGGTAATATAAAACGTGTACCTACGGAAGGTCAACACGGCATCTGACGCTCGCCCCTACAAGGTCACTGTCACGCTAAACCTGAATTAGATCAGTATGAAGGGCAAGCCACAAAACACGCCGCGAAACATTTTTCATTATTTCTATGAAAGGTTTTTTTAACAAGCGTTTCATTGTATTTACAAGCAATTATTTATCTTCATGCCATGTACTTTCTAGGGTAGGTAGAAGATATGGGACATTATATGTATTTACCCTTGCAAATCACTTTCGTTTCCTTAAGATTTAATACTCCCTTCATACGTTCCTTAATAAAACCGAATGTATGAATTATAAAAATGCATGAAAGAGATATTGAGGAAAAAAAGAGTCATAAAATATTAGAAAATATGTAATATGACGGCTAAAAGTGGGTAGAATAAACTATTTTCATAATTATATTTAAGAAGAATTAATTAAAATATTAAATCAAAATATATAAAAAATGTGTGCACTTATGTGTAAGAAGTTAAGGTAAAGTTATTCGACGTAACAAAACAAAAATAAATAAAAAAATTAATTCAGCGTGTCAACATCATCATCAATTTAGCCATTAATGATTAAAAAAATAATTTGAATATCATTTTACTGGCGATTATTTTTTATTTTGTAAAAATAATGTGTTGTTGTATAATAAATAAACTTTATTTTATTTAATAAAATAGCGTTCATTTATAAAACTTTAAATTATTATTACATACATTAAAAAAACGTTAGTAAATCGAATCTACATTATTACCTGTTTTCTAACTTCCGTCATGTCGCACTTCTGTAACATGATGCGCGCGCATCTCTCATTTTTGTCGTCTACTAAACGCGAAAAAATAATTATTTTAATTTCAATAAGTACAAAAGTAGACATATTTTTTTTCGACATACATATATCGATATTGTGTTACTGTACTTTATTTAATTAAATACATTAGTAACATATATTATAGAATTATTACATGTACATACATAACTACAGATTAAAATATATTATGAAAAGGAGTCCCTTTAGGTAAGGTTCCGAAGATACTGGCAGCGTTCCCCCTTTGAATAGCTAGACTAATTCTTTGTCCGAGGTAGCTGCCAGCTCTTCGGTCTCCTGTGATGTCGACTAACCTTTTTACTATTTCCTTAAAAAGCCTTGTAGCGCTAGGACCCCACGGGCCAAAGGTCTCGACGCCGAATGGGACAAAATCATATTCAGAGCCCAGACCCCTATATTTGCATGCCTTAGCTTTTTCAGCCGCCTCACAAGCCACACCAGCTCTGTTGCTGGTTCCAAGTAGATGGGAAGGGGCCAGCGTGTCTGAACAGGTTGCATCCCATACTAGCACCCGGCCCATCTTCCATGGAACCAAACTCATACCGTCCGGTCTCTTGCAATACCAGTCGGCTCAAGTAAACTTGGAACGTTGACGGTGGCAAGTGACCGGCGTATGATATCGTTAAGTGCGGCATGTCTCGAGAAGCGGCCTGCACTTTTTTGACATGACAGTCCGTGATGTCCTAGCTTGTCGACATCTCTGCCACAGGGATATTTATGAGGAACGCAGACCGGAACCCCAAGCCGTAGACAGGTTGCGATTCGGAGCGTGTCAGGTTCAAGAAATGTTCCTGTATTTGACGAAGGATACGCTTGAAGCCAGTAGCCGGCCTCATGCGCACCCACGGCCAAAAGCCTAGCACGCGCCGAACCCGTACTACAGCTCAAAATATTATCATAAATCAATTTGCAGTTTATGTCGTCCCAGCTCCTCTGTGAATTTGGAGAAACTGGAAAATTTTGACCTGGGCATGCAATTAAGAAAGCGTTTCTAGCTTCTTCCAAGCCAGCAATCTCAAAGTATGAAGGGGATACCCTTAAAATTTTACTTATGAGATTTGCTGAACTATGGACAGAAGATAGGAAGGCTGGTAAAGCGACACTGGAAATTTTGCGAATCCCTAAACCACCATAACGGATGGGTAAGGATGCTTGGGTCCAAGATTGCTCGTGCAGCTGCATATTAAGAATCGATTCTAAGGTAATTTTGATTAAATCGTCTACTTGTGTCAAAAGATCTGGGTGATTCCAAAAGGAGCAGCAACGGAGCACATATGTAAATTTAGGGACGAAAAGACAGAATTTTAAGATGCAAAGTGCATAATGTGGACTAATTTCAAGGAGACGGGCAGCAGAATTTTGGAATTTAGTAATTGAAATATTCAAAAATTCAGAAAAAGATTTATCAAAAATTGGAGAACCTAAAAAGTAAAGGGAATTACTGTTTACTATCTTAATATTTGGAGCCAAAATATTAAATTTTTGTTTTACGTCATTTAAATTTAAGTCGCAGTTATTTATAAAAAGTTCGCATTTGCTAAAATTAAGCTCCTAACCAATGGCTTCAAATTTATTTTTGATTAAAAAAAGGTCCGAAAACACAGTATCCACATCACCTCCTAGGGTTCCGTCGTCCAAATACCAAACGTTGAATTTAGAATTTAAAGTTTTGATTATCGGATTTATAGCCAAACTAAAAATTGCAGGCCCAAGGGGATCACCCTGTTGACAACCTACTTCCGAGGACAGTTCATTAGAACGATATAACAATTTTGTTGGGTTAGCCCAACTGAGAAGAAGATAATTGTATATTTCAGGTATATGTTGTTTTATTTCCGTCAGCAGGGTATCCCTATTTACCGAATTGAATGCATTTTTGACATCAATTTTGAGCAACAAGTCAGGCTGTCCGTAAGTTAGGAAAGAGCGTAGGGCATGGACGGCTGCCTCACACCCTCCTTTTACACCGAAGCCTAACTGTACGGGTTCAAAGTCCGAATTTAATTTTGGTAAAATATGTCGAACAGCAATTTTGGAGGCCAGACGTCGTAGTGTTGATCCAACAGCAATTGGTCTCACCCCTCCGTCCTTTTTGGTGAGGGCAATGAGGTTTGCGCCGAAAAGAATGGAAACAATTTCTGGATTGATATTACCGGAATACATAAAGTTGATTAATTTAGTGATCGAATTTACAAGTTGCTCGCCTGCATCACCCACAGAATGTGAAGTTAAGTCTTTCAAATGTTGGGGTGAGATTCCATCCAAACCTGCAGCCGAACCTGGTTTAAAAGATAAAATTGCATCAGTAACATCTTTGTTTTGAATTTGAAGGCATGTTTTCCTTGCTGTTGGTGGGTCGACAAAATATGGGTTTACTGGAGCTGGAGGATGTTTTGTCCGTAAGGCATGAAGGGTGTCAGGGGTATCTGGTGATAGCACGTCGTTGGAGAACAAAAGGCGAGCGGCACCTTTGAGATCTCCGTCACAGATTTTGTTTTCAATAAGTTTATATTAGATATACATATATCTATATCTCTTATCCTATATATCTTCCTATATATCACCAGGGAAAAGTGATATATTTTCTTTGATATCACTAAACATTATATTCACACAGGTACCATTTAGCCGATATACGACGATGCGAGAGGTCTTAACATAATAAATATTATAGAGATAATTCGATGACGATATGTGTGATTTCATTTATGGTTAGACCCTAATAAAAATGCAAAGTTAACTTAATTAATTTTGTTTATTTACAGCGCGTCCGCGCGTTCACAAACTCCTTGGATGAGCTAGCTGGGCGCGTGCAAGCAGCGGAAGCGGCTCGATCCTCGTGGCGGGGACCTGGTGATGCGAGGGACGCACGCGCCCAACTCGACGCCGTCTCCCGCGCCAGGGCTCAACTTCCTCCGCTGAGGAGACTCGTGGATGAACTCCACTCCCAAGCTCAGACGTTAGCTAGAGACAAGATACAACTGCCAGACCATCTGCTGGCCAGGCTTGATGACTTGAACACCAGGTGACCTGCATTAACTACCTACTTAATAACTTTTGTTTGTTCAGTTTAATAATAAAAATAGTTAAGTAATAATATAGTGAAATGTGGCACTTTTGAAAATTAACAAAACAAAAGTATCTTTAAAAAAAGCACCTGGTTAATCTCTGCTCCATTACCTACTTTTTGGCGTTTCTGAAATATATACTGGCTAATCGCGAAACGCGGCAAACAACTTCAAGGTTCGAACTGAACTGAACTGTATCTTCGAAGTCGTAAGTCCAATGTCAGTGAAATTAAAATGAGACCACCCTTGAGGTATCCCCTATCCCAGTGGTCAACATTCCAACAATTTAAAAAAAAATTGGCTGCCAAATCTGCTTGTTTAATAAACTTTTTTACACTAAATAAAACTAAATTTAATACTTTAATAAATATTTATTTATGCGAACAATGTGCTTGCAACTCCTTGATCACAGAGCCGACTCTGGAGCCGCACTTTGCCGACCACTGCCCTATTCAATGAAAAGAAAAATATCTAAATCGGTTAAAAAACAAAAAAGTTATGACTGGACATCTATAAAAAGATATAAATATCTATATATTCGAATTAAGCATCTCCTAGTAATTTTAAATTTGGTTAAAAAGAGAATCATTGTGGCGAGTTTACCACCATATGCTTGGTGGTCGCGAACTGGTCACCTGACTGATACCTCCTTTTTTTATAAGTTTAGCTTTATAGCCACAATATCACCTCATTTTAAGTGACAATGTAGCCTAAGATGGTGACACATATCCTAGTGGGGAAACTAGCTCGTAAGTCCAGTTGCCAGAATACACCCATAGGTTCTTCGACGACAGATTTTCAACTTGAGGGTGTTATCTAGCCAGCCAATAGAAAATAACCTAACACCATGCAACCTCACCTCCCACCTTCCACCTCTTTTGATTACTGTATTGAGCCCTTTTGATTAAATGCACTGTTTAATCCCGTATTACTCTTGGTGTATGGTGGTCGCGATGAAATCGGACACAATTTTCGCTCACCATCCAGGAAATTCATCATTCGCCATTCATCTTGTTGTTATAATATGCGAGTTACACATGAAGTCACATCAGCTTAATATTTCATTGGGACAGTAATAACAGTTATAAACACAAATTACATAGATCTATATCAAGTCCACGCCCCGGGGAAGTCACTCGTCAACATCAAAATTACGTTTTAATTCAAACGCCATCCTTTCTGGAATAAATAGAATAGAAAGCAATTAGTAAGCAATAATTAGAAGGCCAAATCGCCACTGGAAGATACCCTCTGCAAATGTTCAACTTAAACTGATGGTTTATTGGATTTATGCAGAGTTGGTGCTCTGTGTGCTGGAGGCGAAGAGCGCGCTCGTCAGCTCGCAGGAGTGGCGAGAGATGGTGGGGCCGGTGCAGCGCAAGGTTTCCTCGCCGGCTCAGTAGACCCTCCTTGGGAACGAGCAGTCACCCCGGCAAATGTACCATATTATATAAAGTAAGCCTCTCATTTGTTCTAGTTACTTCCATATTTCACATTTATTGTATCTTTGAAGATAGTATTTGAGTGTATTAAACATGGCAATTACTATTAATTGATGTTCTATTTTAGTCATGAACTGGAAACGACACACTGGGATCACCCGAAGATGATAGACCTCATGAACTCATTAGCCGATCTGAACGAAGTTAGATTCTCTGCTTACCGGACAGCACTGAAACTGAGGACAGTGCAAAAAGCACTTTGCAGTACGTATAAATTAGATAACTTTCAGCATTTTAAAATTTGTACTTTATTACTGAAACACTGATTAACACTACTCACAAAACCAGTTTTAAGCAAATGTAATTTTTACGTAAGATTTCAAATGTGGCGTCGTTTCACTGCCCTGCCTAATATATTTCGAGAGTCGTCATCGTTCTTAGATTATACAAAGGAAATGTCCTATAAACAGTTCATCGACCACTATTTGCATACTTCCATAGAGAGTTGACTCTCTTCACTTTTATTAAAAGTACCATGTTCTTACACATACGTTCCAAATCATATGTGTTTCATTTATCTGCTACCTTAGTTTTTATATTGGCTGGTTTAATAACAAAATGTTAGATATAAATAACTTTATAAATTCTTCCAGTGCACATGCTGCAGCTCCCAGCTGCACTGGAGGCCTTCGACTCCCATGGTCTTCGCGCGCAGAACGACCGGCTTATTGACATTCCAGACATGATCACCGTTTTAACTTCCCTCTACGAGGTATGTAGACAAAAGTAAAAAGAATAATTTGAATGGTAACTCTGCAGTTTGCTGAATCGAGAAGAAACAATTTGAAACAAAACATCCACCAAACTTCTTAAACTGAAATATTGCAACTAGGTAGGTACTACTAATGGAGAACTTAGTAAGTGGAGAAATTCCAGCTACATTCTTGGATCGATCATCTCATGGGCTTTATTACTTAATCTAGATTTATGGTATTTTAGAAGTTTTCTGTAAAGATCCATCTTAGAAGTTCGCTCAGAATTCAAGGATGCAATGGTCCAAATTCGTGATCGATTTTTAAAGCGAATTAAGTTTTTTTTTGTATTCCAGGTGATAGCAGCTGAGAATCCCAGCTTAGTGAATGTCCCACTCTGTCTAGACTTGTCTATTAACTGGTTGCTGAATGTGTACGACAGTCAACGCACGGGACAGATCCGCGTGTTGAGCTTCAAGGTCGGGCTTGTGTTGCTATGCAAGGGACATCTCGAGGAGAAATATAGGTGAGAAATTAAAATTTCAAGTTAATCCAGTTAAGCGAAAATCATTGAGCAATAAAAAAGGTTATTACTTTCATCTAACCATTGAGGTATTAACATTAACGGAAGGCTTTCACGATGCGACGTCTCGAGCGAGAATCATCCTTCAAGCCTGTCGTTGTCTGCTTAGGTATATAGGTGCGTGCGATAGCAGAGCACACCAGTAACTGGCGCGTGGCGTCTTTAATTTTCAGAAAACTATTATCCCGTTGCTATGACGACATATTTTTTTTATATTTATACTGACAGCATTTAAATTACAAAGTCTTTTTTTAATTCTAGTTCGCCAAAATAACTGGTTAACACTTGATTGAAAATTCCTGAAAAAAAAATTTTTCTCCCTTCTATTTTAATTTACTTGTATTTTAAATACATAATAAGCCAGTCTTTACACCAAATTAAAACATTGTTTTGAATAAATTTTCACTGAATTATTTTCCAGATATTTGTTCCGTCTGATCGCCGACCCGTCGTGTCGAGCGGACCAAAGGAAACTTGGTCTCCTGCTGCATGATTGTATCCAGGTTTGATACTTTTATTTTTCCATTTTAGGTATGTAGATTACTTGTAGATCAAAATTTTGGATAAAAGTTTCAAAAGTGTTTAAAATTATAGTTTTTTATGTCGATTATTATTTGGGATAATGTTTCGTTTGTAGGTACCACGTCAGCTGGGAGAGGTGGCTGCATTCGGCGGATCCAACATCGAACCCTCAGTGCGCAGCTGTTTCGAGCAGGCCTCCGCCCTACGAGACCCGAAAGACTCGAGGGATTCGCGCGGAGCCACTCTCGACAGAAAGACAGGTTGGTTATCTTTCAAATGGAACTTTCCTTTAAGAATTTATCTTCATATATGAACACACACTAGGTATATACAAGTTGTTAATACTCTTACTTCGTTAGTGTGACATCCCCAAATAGATCGCTTTCAGTTGTCTTGTTTTATTTATTCCGATTAGAATTGAAACTGAGTGTGGCCGATCTCCAGCCGATTATGGCCTTAATCTTTTTTTTTCGTTCCACTTATTCTATAATACGAAATTATTTTCCCGTTGTTCCCAATTTGAAAATATTCGTAAAGTAACAAAACAAACGCCAAAAACATGTGCCATGACTCGACATTAGTCGGCAGTGTCGAACCTTTTTTTTTTAAATAATAGCTCGACACAATGAAAGTACTAGCCCTGATGGTAATTACAGTACAATCCTAATACAACTGTGACCACCGAGAGATCTAAATCCATCAACCTATTGGGTTATTCCACAAGGAAATTGTTTTGGTCTACCTGCCATCTTCTACGGCATTTAGGGAATTAGGGAATAAGATTAACATAGATAAAACGTCTTAACTATGCTTACAGAAAAGGACAAGGTGATGGAGAAAGAAGAGGCCAAAGAAAAAACGCTGGAGCGCGATGCAGACGGGCAGGTGCAGCACATCGAGGCATTCCATTTCCTGCAGTGGCTGCAGAAGGAGCCGCAGTCGATGGTCTGGTTGCCGGTGTTGCACCGGTTGGCAGCCGCCGAGACCGCCAAGCACCAGGCCAAATGCAACATCTGCAAGGAGTATCCTATCGTTGGCTTCAGGTGAGAGGATTCACGAACTTCTACACTACTTTGACTGGTCTCATGGTGTAGTGGTAGTAAGCTACAGAGCCGATAAGTTGCGGGTTCGATCCCTGCATACGACCTGACTTTTTTTGTGATAATCATAATTGACACTTATGTGTCTAGCTGTCTATTTGTATAGGTAAAGTACATCAACAGCTTAGTTACCATAATATAAGCTTTACTTAGTCTGGAATTAAATGGCCGTTGTGAAATTACGTAAAACAACATAACAAAAAAGAATTTAGAACCTTAGTTTTTTTTTTTTTTTTAAACGCGACTGGTCCTCGACCTTTAGGTAAACTCTTTAATAATCGAATGCAATCAGTTGGATAAGTTAGAACCTTATAAAAATAAGAATAAAACTAATTATTGTCTATGGGCATGTCGGTTGTCGAGTCAATGCTGAAAGATAAAAAAGTAACGAGTTTTAGATGATTTAAATATTTATAATAAAAGAAGATGTAATACAAGTGGAAAAGTGTTTAATATTATATCATATATATTTATATAACATCGCACAAACAACCAAATAACATCAGGATATACGGCCCGTTCTACTACTAAACTTAACGTATTATTATCTACCAATCCATCTTAATTTATCTAATAGTGAAATAAGCGGAATTATCGTGAATTTTTTTTTCAAGATACGATTTTCGGATTTGCTGTTTTCAATATTTAATTAATTTATCCGAATTTTTTGCTACTTCCACCTGGTTCAGAAAAACACAATTGTTCCATCTTTCGGCAACAAAAAAGTTTTGGTATTAATTGTTGAGATGAATCTCAAAATGTTAAATCGGAAACTAAATATTTAGGTAATTTAAAAGTTAATTACGAAATTGGTTTTCATCTAAACTGAACAGAGTAAATATACGTTCCGTGTTGTTAGTTCAAATTTTCGATTCACTTACTAAACAGTCCAAACAGTTATCAAAATCACGTCACACATGCTAAAAAGGCGTATTATGAATTATAAGTAAAAGTATCACATAACTGTAGGCTAATCGCCGTAAGCACGACTCTTCGATGGTGCGCGGGACGAGGGAGGGGAACAAGACCGACCAATATCCTATACTGCTAAAAAGAATGCTTCGGTTGGCCGATGAGAGACGCTATTTTATCTGCCTTAATCGACCTTCACCTTTGGAAGGATCAATATTTTGTTTTTTCAGATAAACTTATCAATAGGAATAATAACTTGTACGGTTTTACGATTAGATTGGATTGGTGACATCACTATTTTAAAAACACAATAACCTAGCAACACATTGATTGTCATTTTACTCTGTGGGAATAAAAAAACGCACTTTATTCTACTGCCGGCCATCGGCTTCGGCAACAATAGACGTTTGACGTGGGGAATTTCGCGGTTTTATTTTTGTGACTGGTTCACATGAGATTATTTTACCAAGAAGGAACTACTGAAGTTGCATTTTAAAAACCTATACAGTTAATCAAAAGTTATGATTTATTAATACATACTATTAAATATAAAGAAGTTTCACTTTAACTGGTGTACAATATAGTAGTTTTTTGTTTACCATTTTAATAAAGGTACATAATAATTGGATGTATATTTTTTTTATATTTATCATTAGAACCACAGTTGCAATATTGTGCACAATATATTGATCTTAAGATATAAGGTATTGTCTCAATACCTACCTGTATAACCCACCACCACCGTACCACCCCCCGCAATACAATCAGGAGAGTCGCGCATACAAGACGACGGTCAGTTGCCGGTACTTCATTTTATACTCATTCAATACTTCATTTTTGTCGTATTTCCAGATATCGTTGCCTGAAATGCTTCAATTTCGACATGTGCCAAAAGTGCTTCTTTAACGGGCGAAAGGCCAAGAACCACAAGCTGACGCATCCAATGCAGGAGTATTGCACAGCTGTGAGTAGACCATGTCTCTATTCTGTCTTTTGAGGTATTAAGCGTCGATGATTACTGTTATTTTTGCAATTAACCTCAATGATTCAAAAGAAAACATTTTATCACAGTGTTGCCAGATTCGTGAATACAAAACGCACGACAACGCTCTTTTGTTTTGGACATTGGAAAACTATAAAGCTAAATAAAATTGGGATTTGATACCTTTGCAAATAGCTTTGTTGTAACCAAAACTAAGTAGAAGTAATATTCTATATTGATGTATTGCAGACGACGTCCGGGGAGGATGTCCGGGACTTCACCAGGGCTCTCCGGAACAAGTTCAAATCGGCGCGCTACTTTAAGAAGCATCCGAGGGTCGGCTACCTTGCCCGTGCAGACAGTGCTGGAAGGTATATTCCCAATCTCCTCAATAAGATTTACAAATATTTTCAACTATCTGCCGACTATATTGTTTATAAGACTGAACTAGCTTTGCGAAATATTCAATAAATATTGAAACGTTTATTCAACCACCACAATGTATTATACAATCGTAAGTTAGGCTAATTATATAAAATAATCAGAAAACACGACAGTCATTTTAAAAGCCATTCCAAACGACTCGCTAGCTAGAGCTCTCCTTTTATTCTCTGTCAAATGTCCAGAATAGAACTAACTACCGATGCAATTAACACATTATGTAATATTACCTTACGGGAACTATTTCGGTTTGGTTTTACCTGAATTTTTTTTAAATATTATTGTAAGACAACCTGGCCCTAGTACTTCCAGACGTCGTGATATATGTCTCCCGTCTATGTATTACTCTATGTAGGTTGTATATGCATAGGTAGTTAGTTCTATTCTTGAATTTAACAGAGAATAAGGAGAGCTCTAACTAGCGAGTCGTTTGGAATGGCTTTTAAAATGACTGTCGTGTTTTCTACATACATACCATCACGCCTGTACTCCCCGAAGGGTTAGGCAAAGGTGTACATTTGTACACTCACGTTCGTTTCGTCGAGTATGTTTTTAGGTCCCATGTAATATAAACGTTTATTCAACCACCACAATGTATTATACAATCGTAAGTTAAGCTAATTATATAAAATAATCAGAAAACACGATAGTCATTTTAAAAGCCATTCCAAACGACTCGCTAGCTAGAGCTCTCCTTCTTATTCTCTGTCAAATTCCAGAATAGAACTAACTACCTATGCATATACAACCTACATAAGAGTAATCATAGTACCTAGACGGGAGACGTATATCACGGCGTCTGGAAGTACTAGGGCCGGGTTGGTCTTACTATAATATGTATTTATGTCTACCTGTACCTACATAAGTGCAAGTTATAATTGAACTTAAAAGGCCTGGTGCATTTTCTACTTCTATATTCTTCTCTTTTTTTTTGTAATTGTATTTAGTTCACTTACTACTTTACTTAGAGTACTGGGGGTCCAAACAAACAAATAAATAAATGTTTATTATTATGCTTGAATAATGCAATAATTAATGCTTTTGTGAAAAGATTTAATAAAACAGGGTTTTATGTTACAAGTCAAAGTATATGACATAATATATTTTATATTTTTAATAAACCATAGTAACCAATATTTGATGTAACAAACCGATTTTAACAAGATTAAATCTACTTCAACAAGATAAGTTTTATTTTAAATAACCTGTTACCATTTCTCTCGGAATGCGATGTCTCAAAATGCACAGTTGTGTTTAACAATTGTGTTAAATTGTTGCAAATTATGAAAATATTTATGTGTCGATAATTCTAATCTTCTATTTTTTATTTAATTTAATGGAAACTGTATTCATCCACCTTTTGGCCAATGCTACGTGAATATAATATTTTTCTGACTATTCTTGTAATCTTCAAACGTAGTTCTAACAAGATAGCGGCTCCCATTTTAAATTGACCAGGGAGTTTTTGTGGCACCCTGGCAACTTACAATGCGTATTCCTAAATACTATTTATATTCTACTCCATTTGTGCACTATAACCGTACTACATCACGTAAAATGCCACCAAAATATCACAGGTTGATGAATTAAAAAAGACAAATCAAGATCCCGCCAAAAAACTCTCTGATCTAGTTTGCTTATTCTAAGTGAAGTGTATTATAATTAATAAATAGATACATGCATTTTAAGTAACCTCCCTCAAAAACTCCCTGGAAAGTTTTAACAAGGAGCCGCCATCTTGTTAAAGCCATGTTTGAGATTGAAAGATAATTGGAAAAGTATTCTATATACCTGACTTGTGCAAGAACACAATAAGAAGAAGCAGAAAAGCTTGATCTAACTTGTTATATTAAATTGTGCGCAGGCGACGCCTTGGAGTCTCCCGCCCCCTCCCCACAGCATGGCACTGGTGTTTGCGGGGGCGGAGGCGCAGGGGGTACGGGAGGCGCGGGTGGTGACGACATGCACTCGCGGCTCGAGCTGTATGCGTCGAGGCTGGCGCAGGTGGAACTCGGAGCTGCAGACAACACTCCAGACAGGTCACTCTTTAGCTATACTAAAGGAAACACTCCGCGTTGACTGAATCTCGATCACGGATTCTACCAGTTCAGTGTTTTCAAAATAAAACAATCTTCTTTCTCTTTTTTAATTTTAATAGTCATTTGTTTTTTTTTTTCATTGATAATCAGTTTTCCCCTCGGTGTATGTTGACAATTGCTAATGTCAAACTTGAAAAAAATGTTGCCATATTCATTTTTGTAGTATTATGCTACCGGTTTTTTAAGCTTAAGTTATTTAAATATCATACCATCACGCCGGTATCCCCGAAGAGTTAGGCAGAGGTGTACTAATGTATACCCGTAGTTCACCGTGTGTGTATTTTAGGTTCCTGAAAATTTCATAGAAAAACCCCAATGACACTTTGCTCGAACTTGGAATCGAACCCAAAACCTCATAGCAGTCGCGCTTACGACCACTAGGCTAATGAGGCAGTTACTTAAATACTTAATTAAGAGTTTTTATTTGTTAATTGGAATATTATGTGTTATTTAATATTAAATATTCCCGATAAACTGTTATCATTATACTTATAATTTAAGAAAAGCAAAAATATACATAACATGGCAAACTGTTTATAAAACAAAATCTACAAAAAAAAACTTCGGAGTGTAGGTACAATGTTTTTCTTTATAAGAAAACAACAATAGGAAAAAATACCTCTTATGGTTGTAACCGTAAGATTAGTTCGGATTGAAGGCTAACACTATTCTTAAAATCCAAATCTGGCAACAAAAGGAATGTTATTTTACTCCACAGAATATAAAAACGGGTTTTAATATTCTAAAATACGAATGAACGATATGTTATGTATACAGTGATGAAGAGCATCAGTTAATAGCCCAGTACTGCGCCTCGCTGAATGGCGGCGGGGAGAGCGAGGAAGCTCCCCGCTCCCCCGTACAGGTCGTCTCCATCATCCACCGCGAGCAGCGTCACGAACTCGAAGCTATGATCAAGTATGTTCAAACAACACTAATATACTAAAATAATTCAATAAAATGATTGAGGTTTGCCGTTGTGCGCGCATCATGCTAGATTTTGATCATTTTCTTAGATAAAGAGGGAAAAATATTAAAAGAACATATAACTATCAGTACCACTGTTGCTTCAGGGAACTGGAGGAGGAGAATGCTAGCCTCCAGGCAGAGTACGAGCGTCTTAAAGCCAAGCAGACGCCAGGGTCCACTCCCGAGGAACAGCACGGCGCCGCTGATAACAGAAACGCTCCTGTCGATCAGGTAAAACACATCAACATTCTTATCACCTTTTAAAACTTTTGGAGATAAAGGATCTTGTTCAGGTCGATCTACCACCAAAGTGTAACCTTTACTAGCAATAAGTTAGTATGAAGGTCATAAACAAACTCACCTTCAAGGATTGGCAAAGACGAGCAAAGGCAAAGGACGACGTTCTATGAAAGATTAATTATCTATCAACTATCAATCAATAGTTTTGTTTGCGACATTGTAAAATAGTTGAACTAGTGTACTCAAGACATAGTAGTAATAAGTTAAAGTAGAATAAGTTGTAATCCTTTGTAAATATATTAATAATAAAGGGAAAGCGGAAAGTACGCGCGCCATATAGTCTCGCCATCCCACTCTGATAGTAGTGAGTCTCGCTCAGTCACTACGCGCGGTAACGGTACATACTGTTAAGGGCAGTGTGGGCACTGTAGGCAGATAAATCCGAAAAAACATATGTGAGTCATATCGAAGGTGGCTCACAAGTTTCCTGTATTGACAGACAAATCCAAAACATATATTAAGTGTAATCAAAACTAAAATAAGAGAAATTGCTAAGACTATAACTAAAAAGTATCAAATAAATAACGTAAATATGTATGACTTGTGTATAACTGATCAACAGATAGATATAAACTCAAAAAAGGTATTTGATATTGCTAAAAATAATAAATGATCATCAAAATGTAAACCCTATTTTAATGTGAATTTATAACTAATTTTTTTTTTTTGTTACCTATTTAAAGCAAATGGCTCCAAACGAATCATTGTTAACGTAAAAATAGTAAATGCAACCTAACCGAGCAACAACGGGGTTGTAAGGTATTATAAGCTAAGCTCGCTAAGATTTGGTGATCATTGACTATTTTTGGCAGTGTAAAATGCTTTTTGGTAAGAGAGCTTAGGGTCTCAATGTATTATTTGGTGATCATTATATTTAATCCCAATATTTATTAAGTTAAAAAAAATATGAGAAAATTTATGAATGTTTTAAAAAATCCAGAATACTTAACAAAGTATACATACTATAATTTTATGAAAATTTCATATCACAGAATTATCGCTGAGTAATTGGGTCGGTGTTCACTTTATAGTTTCAAATAGGTAATACGAATCAATTTATTTCTCCTTTTTATAGGTATCCTAATTATTATTTAAATAACTTTATTGGACATATTCGAGCTAGATGATAATATTTCGCCTAATTTCAGGACATGATGGCGGAAGCCAGGCTGCTGCGCCAACACAAGGGTCGCCTGGAGGCTCGTATGCAGATCCTGGAAGAACACAATCGACAACTGGAAGCTCAACTGCAGAGGCTGCGAAGACTTCTTGATGAGGTGAATACACAATCCTGTCATTTTCTTTTAGACGTTCTTTTGTGTTTAAACAGTAATAGTACGTTTGAAAAGTTTTTTTTTTAAAAAAAAATGTTAATACATACAACAAAATTCAAAATAGAAACACAGACAAATAACTAAGACTAGAATTTTACGTAATAACTATTTGCTGCTACTAACTGGTTCCACGTGATTACATGTTCTTATCTAATACTAAAAGTGGGCTGGCTCTTTACTTTTTATTTTGTAATTTTAACATTACTGCTTAGCTCATATGTGTAATTTATATAACCTTCAACCTGTCTATGAAAGTCCCGTTAAAACCTGATCAGCCGTTTCAGAGGTCAATCCATACAAACAAACAGACAGAAAAATTACAAAAAAAAACACGTCTTTGGGTTTTAGTAACTTTCAAATAACCAAATGAGCTTAAGAAAAAAGCTTTTTGGCATTACAGACAGACATTTCAATTTAGTTTATTTGTATACATAGTGATCCAAATTCCTAATTATTCAACAACAGTCCCGAAGAGCTGCAAAGTCAGTTTAGCTGAGATCAAGAGCAGTAAATGAGACTTGGAAATAATTTCACAAGTGGGATGATATTGCCGATTTTCTTCATTTAAATTCCTGTTCTTATAATTGCAGCCTGCACAAGGTTCACCACCAGCTCGCACTGGCACCTTGCAGACGAGATCAGTCACCGCTTCACAACTGGCCACGGACTCTCCGGCGAAGATGCACAACGGACTTTACCATGAGTCGCAAACCAGTGAGTTCATTTCTTCTCTTGTTAGACTTCACTGCCTGAACTAAATCTTCTCAAATATTATACTCTAGATGCAGTTCCACGGTACCAAATAACCGAAATAGTTCTGCTGATAATTTCAAATACTTATATATGACATAGGCCAAGTTCTGCCTTTTTATTCTTCACTCTTCGTTTTAGCATCATCGGGTGAACATCTTAAGACAATCTGTTTTTTTGGTGTTCAGTGACCATTTAAGTAAAGGAACTTTACTCTGAATTACGTGAATGCTTGTTATTAGAGGATTTGGAAGTAGTTTCCGAAACTACCAATTATTATGACGTTTATTGGCAAACATAATTCCAATCAAATCAAATTAATCTTTTTCCGATTTCTTGTGTAAACTATTCTATGTATTTGAACTGAATATAACACCTACGACACAGATTCCATCAGTACCAAGAGTACTGCACGTTCCAGTACATCAAACGCGTCTTTTAGAAGATAACTCGTTCTATTTTACAACACATTTTCCAGAAACATTAGGAAGTTTTCTACTAACAGCAAAACGCATTATGCTGGTCTCTATAGTTCGTAAAATAAAAAATAAATGGTTGTGTAACGTATGGTAATAAGATGGCGGAGGTCGCTGGGTGGGAGGCGGCGCGTGCGCAGACCGCGAGCCCCTCGAACGTCCTCCCCCGCCGCCGCACTCCGTGCACTCGCTCATGCACTGTGCAGGTCAGCCGTTCGTCACATGTTTAGTGTTGCCAGGAATAAATGTACTCTAAAGCTAAAAACTTTATGGCAGTTCGATGTCTAATAACGCTCTAGGTTATTTTTCTACTAAACAATGTGTTGTAAATTTATTTTCATTAAACATTAACATCATAAATGTTTATAAATATAATAGAATTGTAAATTATTTCATCAGCGAACTTTAACGATTTTGTAGCTTTTAAAATAAAATAAAAGCGACACAGTTCTGTACTATAATTATAGAATTAGATTATTTTAAATTATTCAAAATTACTATTACAAGGCCTGGCAACACTACACTTTAGCAGTGTTCATTTTGTTTGTTTTTACTAGTAACGCCAACGTTTGAATTTGATTTTAACGCTTATCTTCGTCGTTGTTGTTTTTTTTTAATGTCATATCGTCACGAAACAGTTTCCTTTTAATGTTTGCATGGGTTTTTGCATGTCTTCGTTATTGCTCTCTGTAATATTGATGACTTTTTATGTCTTTTGCAAACGTAACAGGACGCATACCTTGAGGTAAAGTATATTTTATTCTTCATTTAATTACCTACGTGGCAGAGGTGTACGTGGTATATTATTGAATTAAAAACAAGTTTATTTACATATTAATTAAAAATAATCCTCGAAATAAAGCGTATTGAAAAAAAATATTTCCAAGATTGTCTTAATCCAAAAATTCAATATTTTACATTACTTTATCTTAGAAATATCTTTGAATATCTTGAAGTTATAAAAAGTACATTACCAATGTAAGATAGTACCTAGTTTATTATATAAACTAAAATACTGGTTTACATTATTGCCCTACTAGCTTCGCTGGGCGATAAAATGAAAAAAAAAATTCCACGTTTTATTCTAAATTGAATTAGAATATTTCTAGCCGATTTGAGCGTGGTTGATGAAAAAGCATTCATACAAACTTACTTTCTAATTTTACTAGCTTAGGATAACCATTACATATTCTACTAGTGAAGGATTTTTAGAGTCGGATCAACTGTATCAGTTCATTTATTATTGCAATCTATATTTCTTTATATTATAATAGTAAAGATAGATTTGGGTCTTAGCGTAATACACAACTTAACGCGATAAATTATATCCAAATAAATATTTAATACAAATTAAAACGTTTTCAGATGACCTAGGACGCGCCGTAGAAGAACTGGTGTCAGTTATGACAGAGGATCAACCCAATCAGACCTCTAACAACGCCCCTCCGCAATATTCCAACGGCAAACCCGCCAACAAAGACTAACCCCACTGCCTAACCCTACCAACATCGAGAACATACAAACAACGAGCGCATGGTGCTCTCAAACGCGGTAAATGTATGTTGCCAGTTAAAGGCGAAACAAAATTACCGCATAAGAGTTTATCGCTCTGACAACACTGTCACTAAACCAAAGACCTTGCTTCAATGGTATCGCTATTAAACAGACTTGTTTTGTAGATATACATCATATTAAATTCAGGATTGCGATAAGTTGGACGGGTAATCCCAAGTATGTGTCAAGTACAGTCTATTCAGGGTTTTCATAATTCTTGACAGTAAGAATAAAAATGATATATGGAAAAAAATTCAAAACCAAAACATATTACTATATTAATTAACTACATTTTCTTCGGTTTATTTAAATTAATTTTATTTCCTCTTGTAAATTTGTCTACTGTCATATTAATAACATTAATAGCCCTTTCTACTATGGAAGAAGTTTGTTTTTACATTATTCTAAACTAATTTTCGACTCATCACTAACAAAAATATGCACTGTATACATTGACTGTCCTACCTTATTATACATAAGCTCTAACATTCCATTTTAACATTTTATCTAATACCGGGCTTCATGGTTTGCGGGTGAACGGGGAACACTTAAACAGTAGAAGCCTGAAAGGTAGAAGCTATGTGCGACTATAAATACGAACCACAGTGAGATTGTGTGCAATGATGAAATGTGTGTACAAATGAATTTTAAATGAAATATTTTGACAAAACAGTGTGACATACGCAAACATTATGTCGCTGATATTTGTCGAATTGCATTTAATTTACATCGAACCATATCAATTAAATTTAGTTCACAATAGCTAAAATATATCGAACATACGATGATCGTATGCAACGCTTATTGTATTAATAAGGGCATGCCATTGTTGCAGTACGTGTCGTGATTGAGTCGATTATAATTCTATCAATTACAATTTATTTTATTCAGTAGAAACCCTGACAGTGTTTCTACTATTTTTGTATGTCCCCATAAGATGGTGACTGTGTTGCCAGAACGAAGCGATCCAACGAAAAAGACAATGTGTAACGAGCATTTATAATTATTAATATAATTAACAATAATAAAAAGTGGTACCAAATTTGTCGATACTTAACATTTAATCATTTAAGTACATATCTTATTAGTACAATTTTCATTATTCTATCATATCACTATGTGTATACATACTTTCATATCGATTTTGCTGTGTATATAAATACTAGCACGTGTAATCATATCACGAAAAACTAAGCTGAAACATAGTCTTAAAAATATTGTAAGACAGTCGATCAGTGTGGCCACATTTTGATTGAACTACTATGACAGTAGTTTGATAAGTGTTGGAAAATCTGGTCACACATAATTATCAGGTGACAGCTTTAAACCAATCACTGTGAGCTTTAAATAATTTAACGTATTTGAAATGAAAACTCCACTCGCAGCTAAAAAAAAAAACATTTAAACACGAAAACTGGGAAAGACTTACGTTTTAGTGGAAAAATTTTAGATAGATAACTCCAATAATAAAAATGTATGCCCCTAAATGTGGCGGTAGGTAATTGGATTCGTTAACGGTTTTGCAAGTAGTGTAGTTGTAGACAAAAATGAAATGTTATCAAGCATGTTATTCCTGACATGTTTGTATGTTATATTATTATCGAGTTATCAAAAAAAAAATGTATTAGAAATGATAAATAATCTTGTGCTTCGACGATATAGTAGTGACTACTGTCTACTTCGTAATAAATTCGACTGTCAATAATAGTGTTGTATTTAATAAATATCGATATGAATGTCGACTATAAGAAACACGAAATATTATATCACGTGTAGCTTTTACATTTTTACAAAAACTTCATTCAGTTTTGAAGCGTTTAGGGACCTATTTTTTTTAATTTAGAACTTCATGACGGTATGAAGATAAGCAAAATTGTTAAGAGCACGTAATCATAACGTGTTTAAGGAAGTGGTCCAATGAAGAATGATAAATATATTATACTTAAATAATTTCGATATCGTAAACTAATGATATGACTCGGTTAATAATTTTATCGACTAAATTTTATCGATATTTACGAAATATTAAATAGAGGACTCTTCTTAGTGACTACAAAAATGTATCCCAAACATATTATTACAAAACGTAATGATATGTTCTTTTAGAATTAATGTTGAATGCGACCGTTTTTATGTCCCATTCGAGTATCGATATATTGTATCGTGTCTAATAAGATGCTGCCTACCTTTTTAGATAAGAATATATTCGAGAGATGACTTTTATACGAATGTTAAGTGAATGAAACCTGTTGACGCTAACTTTATATTAAGGATTTCCCACTGTAACCATATCATATTATTTTATTTTCGTCGAAATGGAAGGAAATTACGAATTTGGTAGAATTTTTTAAATCCTGGCAACATTTGAAGTTTAATTCCATTAGACATTATTAATTTGGCTAGTAATTATGTATATTAATTAACTAAATGAAAACACAATTTATAATTTTAACGAAAACAAAATCTATACTTACTAATATATTGTTAAATAATTTTATCTTGTTTATTTTAGTAATAATTTATTATATATTGTTTCGAAATTACTTATATTTTTAAAATTGGCAACTTTAATTGTACTTCTTGAGCATTTATTTGTATATTTTACTATGTTTATAATGATTTAGAAGTTAAATATATCCAAATAAACATTCAGCATAGTAATTGTGTTTACTTTATTCAACATAATAATATGACAGGCAAAATAGTTGTTTTGGTTAGAAATGCCCAAAAATATTGCGTGCATGTCACGAAATATGCATGACTGTGCTGCCTCCTCTGATAAAGTATGCCCTTAAAGTAGTGGTGGGCGATTATGAGATATAATGTAATCATTCGATTATGAAGATATCTCGATTATAGCCATTAGTAATTACTAATATTAGTATTTCGATGATTAGTGATCATTCATAATCGAAGCCAAAATACTGCCTCGTTAGCCTAGTGGTCGTAAGCGCGACTGCTATGAACGAGGTCCTGGTTTCGAATCCCAGGTCGAGCAAAGTGTTATTGGGTTTTTCCTATGAAATTCTCAGTAGCAGCTTGGAGTTTGGTTTCGTGCCCGATTAATGGCAATAGGCTTGTCCCCTATTACATGGGACCTAAAAACATACTCGGCCAACTGTGGATGTACATTGGTACACCTCTGCCTAACCCTTCGGGGAATACAGACGTGATTGTATGGTATGTATAATCCAAGTACCATTAGTAATTAGTAATGCTAGGTTACTAATTTGAACTTTTTTTAGCTAATTGTTTTATGTGTTCTTGTAAAAAAACTTTGTTTACAACTGCGCGTCCTTTTTTTAGCCTTTTCCACTCTTTGTTTTAATAGATAACAGTCATCATTCATAATCGCCCACCTCTGGGTAATACATCAAAGGCTCGAATTCGAATGATCATTCATATTCGTAATTCGATTATGAATTATCACTTATCATCGAAATAACTGGATTATGTAAATCAATCATAAACGAAAAACTCGAATATGTAAATCTTTCATAATTGCCACCTCTACTTAAAGTGCTTGCTACAAACCATGGACAGGACAGACATATCTGGAGAACACTGGTTAATGGTTGGGCGGACAGCAGATGAAACTTGTGTAACTATGTCAACACCTGCTATGCCACACTCACTAGGTTCTTAATTCCTTCCACTTGTAAGACTCCTAAACAATAGAGACAAAAACAATTAAGACAATTAAGTTACCGAATATGGCTGTGCAAGTAGCCTCTTTATGGTCTATTCGTGTCTTTTTGGCTTCAACATTAGACAAGAAAGAAGAAATATTAAAGCTCAAACATCATAAATATACAATTTTAATAAAAAGGGTAGGTAAAGGTTTTATAAAGCAATTTTGTGAATTAATAAATCAAATGCAATATAAAATGTATTAAGTTTAAATATTAACAATTATAACTTAATAAATACTAAATTATACCTAAATATAATTTCATAACTACATAGACTCTTAGGCCTCTTGTTAACGGCTCGATTTCTTAACCGTATGGTGTGTTTGCCGTGCCGTAGAATAATCGTGGGAACTTGTTCACGACACGGTAAACTACCGGAAGAAATGACGGCTAGGTGCGGCTCAGTTAACTTTTTTCTATGCCAAGCTACGAGCGCCATGAATCCTTATAAGAAAAATATTATCATATTAAAAATAGGTTTTGGTTATAGAAAAAGGGTAATAAACAATGTAATTAATAATTCGTGATATATCAGCGAGCTATGGAGAGGGCTCTGCTTGGTGTTTCTCTACGAGATCGAATCAGAAATGAGGAGATCTGTTGACAAACTAAGGTCACCGACATAGCCAAAAGGATTAGCAAGTTGAAGTGGCAGTGGGCGGGGCACATAGTTCGAAGAACCGACGGCCGCTGGGGCAGAAAGGTTCTCGAGTGGAGACCACGCACCGGAAAGCGCAGCGTAGGACGGCCCCCCACTAGATGGAAAGACGACCTAATAAAGGTTACTGGGAGCCGTTGGGTGCAGGCCGCACAAGATCGGTCGCTCTGGAGATCTATGGAGAGGCCTATGTTCAGCAGTGGACGTCCTGCGGCTGAAATGATGATATATCATCTCCATTATAAAACAAAGCCAGTTTAAGTAAGTTGTCACGAAAATAATTTCCGCCATTAAGAGACTCCCATAGACTCCGATATAATACTGATGTAAATCACGCAGTGTATAGAGGCGGCGAGCCAAGAGGCAGACATGGCGTATACAGTGAGGTCCGCCGGTCCGCGGCCGTGCCTATCAACAAGTTCCATACAACACTGACTACCATTGTCTACACATGGCAAATCAATCGCTATTTCTCATGGCAAAAAAATGAGTTTTAACAAGAGGCCTTATTTTGCAACAGAATTAACATCATTTTGTTATAATTATTAGAGTAAGGTTGTCAGATAATACATGAAATATTTAAATACATAATTTTTTAATGCAAATTTTATCCAAGATATTGGTCCACAGTACTTTTGTTTTTTTTTTGTATGCTGTTTACATAGATTCTGCACAAGCATATTATTCTACAAATAAACAAGATCCAATCAGTAGCTGCACAAAAAGATATTCTACAATGTCATAAGTTGAACCATACAAATATAACTCATTGATTATAGTGATGCATAAGTAATTAATGCAAGTTAAAGATTCAACAATAAGAGAACTTACAAAAGATTTTTACATTATTTCTTGTAAATAGACCAAGTTTAAATACTTTTGTGGACTTCTGGAATTTTTTATCCGAGTACAGTTATATTAACAAATTCTATCATGGACAATAATGGCTATTATCAGAATTACCAGGAGATATTTTTCAAGTTGAGAAACTACTAAAATGCATTTTCCAGCAAAGTAAAACAAGAATTAATTGGGAATATATCCAAACTTAATGTGTATAGATATATAAAAACATTTCATACATATTTGTAAAGGGGAACAAAAAAGTATTAATTTTTCTGGTATAACTGAAATCCTTTAAAAATATAATTTGGTTTTTACAATACAAAATACAATAGTTAGATGAACTTTATTTAATTTATTACTTAAAGACATTAAAATATGACCATCAGAATAAAAAAAAAAGAAGAAATTTCATAAGGTCTTAATAATAAAAAATCACAAAAGAATACAAGGTACAAAATCTTATGAGATTTTTTTAGGAACAAAGTTCTTCATCGCATGGTACTCACAGTCTTGCGGGTAGGAGCTAGGAGAAAACAAATTGTAAGAGTTTTGCATCACAACCCTTTCTATAGTGTAGACAGTTGTCCATAGCATGTATGCTATTAGCTGTGCCCAGTCATACATGCACACCTATTTATTGGTTCAAGGCTGTGAACTGCATTCTAACCAAGTGTTCTGACACTCATGCAATTTTTTTTTTAAATAATATTAATTCGTACGTTCTTTTAAACATGGAAATTATAGCTGTAAATATTTATTAATTTTAAATTTATGCAAAAAATTAGGCTAATATTAAGAATTTGGCATATTATTTATTTTAATCATATTTTTATGTAGTTACAGGCTTGACCTAAAAGCCTAAACCCTAAGTCTTGAAAGTGAACTAGCTCTCTATTACAACCAATGAAAGATCCACACCCAAACATTATTTACCACCATATGCTTTTAATAAACAGCTTTATGTAAAAAAACTTATATTGATAAAAAAAATATTGTTTATACATTTACTTACAAGACTTATACCAGTAATTTCAATAGCCATACTATAATAAATTTAAACCTAAACCTCAATCATACTCTCACAGCAGAGTTAGTGCTTGCATCCAAACCATTTAAAGGTGTTTGGATGTCAGTCCTCGGTCTACGGAACAGAAGAACATGGGGTTCAGGATTATGGACCATGAAATGCAGCCAACCAGGGCTCTGCTGCACTCCTAGGTTCCGCCATTCCGTTTCAGTCATCAGATGTGACTTTGGCACCATACGAGCTATGTCTGGTGGGAGAATCACATGCCTGAAAAACATGACCATTTCTGTAGGTGCAAAAAATAAAAATTGATATAAATACATATAGAAGTTTAATAATATAATAAAATAACATAAACATTTTGTACCATTTTGAGATATATTACATTAATCCGTTGTGGTGATAACATTGTTTAGGTTAGCTTTGAACTGTGATCATAATTCTACGAACAAATAAACCCATTGAAAATGTATATACATGAAATTCCTAGATAGATATAACCTTAATATAATTTTAAAAAAAATCAAAAATTATTTGTCTCCACACTTTCTCATTCGCTAGGGGACTACTACTTCTACTCCCTACCCCATTTCCCCCATTCATATTATGAAATTCAACGGTATGTAAGCTAAAGAAATATAATAGAATGACAGGAGACAGGGTTGTTTAAATAATTACACAATGTAACATTTGTCAGAAAAACACTTTCAAGTTTCACTACATCACTATTTAATCTTTGCAAAATGACAATTCGTTTAGCATATATTTACTAATAAATAGTTGATTGTAAAATAAAGAATTAATATTATTACACAAGAATAATCATAATTGCTTTCATCATGTAAAATATGCGATAGTCGTAAACTTGTCACTAAATTTCATAAACGTAATGGAAAATTTATTGATTTCGGTAGCGTTTAAATGACAGATTATGTTTTCTAAATACCTAAATAACTCACAATATGGTAGGATATGTATTCAACATCATAAAAAATAGTAAAAATCTTTACCTGTACTCGTAGACGTCATCAGTGTACCTTTCCGAGTACTGTATTTGATCTACAGGCATTTTTCACTTATACTTTATTATTCAATTCAAAGTAATATTATAAATGTACTTAAATATACATCAAAATTGTGTAGTGACACTTCTTTAAATTTATATTATTAATTTCCCAGAAATCAAATGATCGCTGAATAATTAAAAAGATAGTTTGACATTTCTGACATATTTGAGAATCGTTAGTTTCATTCGACTACCTACACAAGTCACAATTCACAATACGGATAAACGTAAAAGCTAAAATGATTAGTGTAGAAATACAGGATATATTGTATGATGTTTACATTATTTATAAAATATTAAATGATTATAGTTATAAAAATTATTAAACAAATAAGTACATACACTTTTGTAAGTAGATATTTGAAAGAGGTAAATTTTTTATTTCATATTCTGAACGTCTGCAGATCACCTGCAGATAATGGAGGGAAATGTCACATTGTCTATAACAATCTATTTCACGCAGCAAAATATAAGTAGCAAAAGTATATTTAAGTAGTATGTGTCAATAACGTAGATAAAAAAAAAAAAATGATTTACATCTACCTAGAAATATTAGTTATTTTTGAAATAAGGTTGTACTTCATTTTACAAACGAAATTAACATAATTGCAAAAAAATCGGGAACAATCTTGTGCAACAGGGAAGACAGAGACAAAACATGGATAGGCGGCCAATTATTTAGTTAGCTAGATTTATTATTCAATCATCGCGACCCCGGTCTCCATAGCATTTTAATAAAACCCTTCCAAGTCTATGGTGTAACCATGAATTATATCAATAGCGCATTGCGTTATACTTGATCATAGAACCAGGATTATAACACTGAAACACATGACCATAAGCTTTCTTTCTAGATCACTTTAGATTAGTACTTTAATAGTTTACATTGAAACAGCTATCGCATGTAGTAAATTAATTTGCTTTGAAGTAATCCCGCCAAACTATATAAAACTTAGTTGTTCCTAGCAAGAAAGTGAATAACAAAATCATACTAAGTAATAATTATGTGTATAATGTAAATAAAGCAAAGAAAACTATTTATGTTTTATCTAAATCATAGTCACCGTACTTTAATTCAATGACTACTGGTTTAATACTCACGGCATTATTATAGTCAGTCATACGAGTACTACTCCAATAGAATCCAGTCTGTGATCGTGAATATGACTGAACTCTCGTTGGAGTTCCTGCAGGGTTTCCTGAGAAACGAGTACCCTGACGTTACTCTTCAGGAATTTGAGGTAGATATTGCTAGAACAATTAACCTTGAACTTTCTTCGTTCAGTACCTTGTCACTATGATACTGCTAGTTTTCTTTACGATTTATATTATTTTTTATTTAAATCACGTACCGACTAGGTACCTACGCTTACAAATTTTAAATACTAATTTCTATCCTATGGATGCCAAAACCAAAGGATTAGTTCACATAAAGTGAAGAATCATTTAAACAGGCCGACGAGACATGAAGCGACGACCGGCGATGGAATTGTAGATCCCTCAGGGGTTGCCCATGTCTTTGGAGTGCACTGTGTTTACCATCAGATAAACCATATTGTATTGCCATTTTGTAGTGCTACGATTAAAAAAAAGTCGCGGGCTGTTGCTAGTATCTAGTAAAACAATTACAGATGTCTTTCTCCGGAATATCGAGTAGACTACGTGGAAAACCCACGTTTAGAAGAGAACCTGACAATTGAACTGAGGAATATGATTATTATAAATTTTTATACTTACTTTTTGTTTTGTTGCTTAAAGATATACTTCAATAATATGTAATAACATTTATTCCTCATATACATACATATAAAATCCATTCCATGTGGTATTTATTTTACAGGTAAACATAAAATCATTACTAAAAATGTCGTGTAAAATTACGTTTCATTTCACATAAAACATTTAATTTATGGTTTTAATATGTAAGGGAAAGATGTCGCTGTAGCAACATTGAAAACATCTATATGGCGATGTCAAGATTATCTTGCGAAATATGACTACCCCAAGTTTAACTGTTTTCAGCATACTTACCTGGCGTAGGGGTAACCGTGATCAAGTAGGCGGTTCCCCCAGGGCGAGACCTATTCATTGCACTGCGAATGGGTTGACCCTTGCGATTATCCCTAATGCGGATAACTCGGGCGCGTAATTTTTGGTAGTGGGGACTGCGTACGCGCTGTCCCCCTTATAATTTTGATACAATACATACCTAGGGCTTAGCTCTCTGGATAGCTAAATTCTTTAATTATTTATAAATTAATCGTTGACTAAGTAAGAGATATTATTATAATAATATAACAACTATACTATAAAAGTATAAATGAACATGAGTTAAAATAGGTTAACTAACATTTAATAATTTTTTTTGTTTATATGCTTACTATACTCATTAGGTACTAGGGGTGAGCTTTAGCAAGTAAAATAAGATGCATGTTGGAATAGGTAGCTAGAATCTCTTTGTGTAGAGAGGACCGAAGCCGGCGAGTGCTGCGAAGACCACAGGAACGCTATGCGAAAGTGTGTGTCGAAGAATCACTCCATATGGCGGAGGCTGCGTTATGTTTTGGGCAGCAATTAATTCGGCGGAGCGTACTGAGTTAGTATTTCATAGAAAATGGAACATTAAATGCACACCGGTACATAACGAAAGTCCTAATTCCACATGCACAGCCCGCATTAACTGCTGTTGAAAGATTCCATTTTTATGGTCGACATTGCTCGCCCTCACCGTTACCGTGGAAGCGTACATGCAAGAACTTGATTCCATTGTTAAATTGTTAAGATTGCCAGCTCGAAGTCCTGACGTCAATCCAACTGAGAATGTCTGCTATGTTCCCTGAAATCAACCTTAGAACGTAAATTTTCTTAGGAGCACATTTTTTGCAAAGTAGTATATTGTATATTGATGTTTGAAATGCAATCCTTACTAAGCGATAACACTGAGTAAACTTTATATCAAATATTTGAAAAAAAAGCATTAGCCTTGTTAGATTAAAATAATCCTCATTTTATAAACAGGTAAAATTATCTAATCTATCACTGAGAGCTTTACAGAAACGTTCCTAAATTCCTAAGCGTTCCTGAATGATTTTTGTCTTCATAGAAAATTACCCTGAACCTCCCTTCGTAACTGAAACTGAACCAAAAGTATTTAATTATTATTATAGTATTAATTAATTAAATTATTATAATTAATTATTATAGTATTTTATTATTATTTTGCATTCATGAAAATCTATTTTATAATAAAATCTTTGAAAAAAGGTCCTTTTGTATAAGTAGACATTACACTATAAAGACGTACCCCACTCTTCTTTCTTATCGATGACAGTACAAGCGTGTCTTCTGCTAGAATTTTAGGCTGAAATCAGCGTACTCAGCGTAAAGAGCGTACTCAGTCTTAGCTCAAACTTCGCTAAGTATTTACTCAGCGCAATCTTAGCTCTCGAATTTATAGTCGAGTTACGCTAAGCTTATGCTTAGCTATAACTAAGGAAGTGTCTAGTAACTGCCAATTAAAGTTTTGATACCCCATCTGGACTGTTAAAATTCTTCAACTCAAACAAATAAATTAATCAAGAATTATGTATAGAAAAATAAAAAGATATTTAAAATAGAATTTGAATTGTGTAATTGTTTTAAATGTTAATGTGATGTGTAATTCAACTTACTTTAAAGTAAAAATGACAGATTAGTACATAAAATAAAAAAATTAAAGTTTCAAACCAATAACGAGAAACAACTGCAAACAACAGGAATAACAAAACGTGTACGTTATAAAATCAGCCATTTATATGTAGTAGCCAATAAGAATCAAGCAATACAGATAATTTAAAAAATGTATAAAATCACTGTTTAGGTCACTATTATGGTATACAATTTTTTTAGTCGTATAAAACCCAAGTTTTCTAAGTCGTCAAATTCGATGACTTGAACTTTACTCAGGCAGAGCTGAGCTAATGCTAAGTTTGCGACTATAAATTTGAGTTTAGGAACTTAAGTCTGAGCTAAGACAGAGTACGCTCTATAGATTTCAGCCTTAGTTCGTCGATACACACAAATTACTTGTGGGTGCATACTTCATTTCCAATTTATTGGAGTTGTATATTGATATTTTTTCCGAACTAGAGGTATGATACGACCCAGTATCTGAGATGACTACGACATTTATTGGAAGATTAGCTTTTTTTTAAACAATTTATGATAATTCTGTGTGTTCATATTGACATGGTAGTCTCTGGATTTGGTCTCTGCTCTACGCTCTTGACGTCTTGACATAGGTACATCAACAACGTGTTTTGTATATCCTTATATTTGGTAATTTTTCTGCACTTTTGGCATGTACTATAGTTATGAGCATTCCTTTTGTTCGATTTTGTGTTATTCCTATTTGAAATCCTTTTCTGCCCAAGATTTGTTTTTGCATGTGGTAAGTATAAAATATGAATATTTGACTAATCCGTATATCTTCGTTACGAGAGGACTTTATCTGTTTTATGTGTTCTTTCCGTTAGCACCTTCCTGTTATTCTCAGTTCTACTCTGTTTATACCCAAGTGTATGTAACATTCTTGTAAAAGTTCATAACAAGTAAAAATACGTAAATGCAAACAAATTTAAGTAAAATTTCCAACGGGAATAAATCATTTATAGTGTTCAGAATACACCATATTTTTTTCAAATAAAAAAAATCAATACCTTAAATAAATTAATTAATGTGCCGTAATCGCTTTTGACGCCGCGCGCGCAACCTAAGAATGTCGCGCGCAGACCTATTTTCAGCGTTAAATTAAAATTATAAATAATAGAGATAGAGTTCCGGGAGTCAGGAGTTTTTTTTTTTTGAAATTTCTTAAATAATAATAGTTTATTAAATATTAGCAAAAAACGAAATGCCTTTTTTTCATCTTTAATTGTTTATAACTTTTGCAATTTTTTATGTGCTAATACACGTTTTTGGCACATTTTTCTAGGTGTCATTCCGGATCCATTGAGCTATCGCACATAATTTTAAGAGCAGTATCTCTATTTTGTACCGTCTTTAACTTGTCGACTAGACTAAAAGCTGTAAAAGCCATCAGCGGCTCTGTTTTTGGATAGGGCCCCTCAGGCTAACAGTAAAGTCACTTGAAAAAATAATAATTAAATAAGTATTCAGTTTCAGCGAAATACGAACGAAATAACACGTTGAAGTTACTATGGACTGTTTTCAGCTGATATGAGAAGAACCATTTTGGAATATTATTTTGGAGTTAATATTACACTTAAAATATTAAACAATATGAAAATGTCTATGTCTATATTATTAAATACACAGGGTGCTCCGGGCTCGAAGCGTGGCGACAATTATACTTCGATGGTGTATAGGATCACTCTGAAGGGGGTAAAGCGCCAGGTATCAGATGATTTGTCAATAAAAGAATCCCCATGGCAAGGATCTGTTATATACAAATGCCTACCAGAGAGTACCGCCAGACGAGAAGCGTTTAAAAGCGATGAATTATTTTGTAACGAGGTCGCATTTTACAATAAAATCTGGCCGGCTTTGTCGAAGTTCCAAGCACAGTGGCCAATTGGAAATCCATTCAAATCTATACCAACATGTTATTTAGCAAGAAACGATTGCGTCCTGCTTAAGGATTTGAAGCAGTACGGTTTTGTGATGCCAGATAGAAAGAAAGGGCTGAGTGTTGAACAAACTTACGTGCTGTTGGAAAATTTAGCACATTTCCATGCATTGTCTCTAGCGATGAAATGGGAAGATCCGAAAGGTTTTTATGAATTAATAAACGCAAAAGATGGAATATCTGAAGGTTAGTTTTTAATGAAAAATAATCAAATGTTTTTTTTTCTTATTCACATGATTATATCGTAGTGTATACTTGTGTAGTGACCATTTGAAATGAAGCTTGTCAACGTGACAGTTTTATTGCTTATAAATAGTACGCCAACGATATCTAGTTGAAGCGGCGCGGAAACCAGTCATTATTCTATGCATGAAAACTACAAATTTAGAAAATATACCTGTCATTATGAAAATCAGTCAACAGTAAAAATATCTTTATATGTATGTATTTTTTTAATATTAGTTAGTTCTTTTGAATGGTAAAGATATTGCTACAAGTAATTCGCTAACTAAATAATAAATGCTTGCAAGATACGATATCAATCTTGGACGTGGGTCAAAGTGAGTTTTCTTGTTAGATATAAATATTTTCGATGTAATAGAATAAGCTAATAAGGTGACGTAAGTGGATCGCAAAAATGAAATGTTTTTATTTTAGTATTTTTCGTTTCCGAAAACATCGATTATTACAAAGAATACTATAATGAAGCAATACGAAACGCTATATCCATGGTTGAAGAAGAACTTCAACAATCAACCGAGAAAGACGTGTACTTGGACAAATTCAGAAAGTTTTGCGGGGAAGAAACGTTTTTTCAGACTATGTTGGATTTGGTGGCTCCCAGTGAACCTTTGGGACTCATTTGCCACGGTGATTGTTGGACCAATAATTTTCTTTTTCGCTATGAAGAGGGCGCCGTTGTAGAGGTGAGTTTGGAAGCCAAACAACATTACTAGAAACACTGTAAATATATGTCATGTAAGCTTGGCAAAATCCTGGCTGATGCGAAGAAAGACATCGCTTAGAAACCGGGTCTTACCAGCCTGTAATGAAGAAAAAAACGAATATTGAGGCTTTTAAACTTAGAAAATCAATCCAACGCGGATTGACGTGTCTGCTAAGAGTTGATATTTTTTCTTTAATAATCTCTTACTTTCAGATGAATATAGTCGATTTCCAGATGGTAAGGTACGCTTCGCCAATGTTAGATTTAGTCTATGTGATGTATTTATGTTTGGACCGGCGGCAGCGTTCAGAGCATCTGCCCAGCCTTTTCAAGTACTACGCGGAGGAACTTCACTCCAGAGTTTGCCAACTCAGCCGACCTGACACATTGTTCCACAAATCTATTGATAAAGACACCTTGTTTGATTTGTAAGTCCATTTTATGTTTTCCTATGAATTTCCGTGGGCTCTGGTAGGATGTGCCCTGTTTCTGTTCCTCTAGGAAAAGAAAATACATAGAAAAATGAGGTTTTTTATTACGTTACTCAGTAACAACTTAAGTATTTATTAAATCATTTGAATAAATACTTAAGGTGTCAGGAAAAGTAGTCCTGGCGCCGACCATGCGAATATCTTAAATTCTTAAAGACCACGTCATATTTAGGGTTCGCATCATAAAATTTCTAATCATTACCTACAGCTTGTGATTACAGCTTATTATAGGTAATGTAAGTAATTCATTGTAAGATACATCATTATAATATCTAATCATTAAAATTTTATTTAAAAAACTGATTCATGTTTATTAGATGCTTTTCACGTGGTTTTTGTAAAGTTTTAGTCGACAAGCATTGATATTTTTCTACTCTTATATTTATAGCTGGTAATAAATTCGTAAAACCTACTGACGTATTAAGTGTTATGTATATCTTATTATTATTAAATCTTTCGTTTTCAGCAATATATTGGTGTTTTCAAAATTTTTATTAATTTCGACAGCTTTGTGCAGTGCCTTAGTAATACAGTTCAGAAGGGGTCTGTACCTTGTGTAAGCTAAAGTCAACCTCACTGCCATGTTCTGTCACAGTCACAGTGTTTGCGCAGCTTCCACTGTTTTCAGTTTTACTGTCGTTAATATAACTCATGGTAACCGTTAGTTAAGTTGTTGTCATTACTTTTAGCTAAGTTCTATTGTTAATAGTCTGGTTAAGGTACCGTTAGGGGGAGATACGCATTTCACAATCATTTTATCTAAATCAATTAACGTTTCACGGCCCGAAAAAAAGAAACAGATATTTATATTTTCAATATATTATGCATGGAGAATAGAGGTACTTATGAAGGAACCATCTTATAAGGAGTACTAGTTGAAAAGTTTTCCAGCTGTAAGCAGGAAATTATAATTCAATAACCCATAAAGATGGCGCCAGCGTATCGAGAGATAATGACACATATTACTTTTTCGTGATTTTATAGTTTTTACTGTTGTTTAGCTTATAAATTAACTTGACAATAATATTAAAACTTGTCCAAGTGGGTGAAAATTAAAAAATATAACTTTTTAACTAAACTAAATATAATTTACGCATTTGTTACCGCAGCGCCACCATAAACTGACGCTTTTGACGGTCACTTTTTAATGTATAAAGATGGTACTTCTTACATCTATTCCATGATATAATGGTGTATATTCCATTTCACAGATTGCAAGAGGAATTCAAACAAAAGAGTCTGTTTGGTCTCGGAATTGCTTTGGACATGTATCCGATAATGACGTGCGACAGTAATGAAGCACCTAATTTGTATCAATCAGAGGTAAATGCAAAATATTGTTATTTTATAATAGATACCTGTATAATAATAGATGTTAAGTTCAGTTAAGATATATCGCGAATTCTTAAATGGGGGGGGGTCTGAAGTCTCGGGTATAACTGGTAAAAAACATTCTAATAGTTTCATAATGACAAGCTTTGAAATCGATAATTACAACTCGGATTAATTTATATCCAAATTATTTTATAATATCATGTAAACTGACTAAATAGAGCTCAAATGAAGACATCGCCAAGAACGGATTTTTAAAAATTCAACTGAAAGGGAATGGGGGTTCATAAAAATATCTGTCCGTCATGTTAATCTTCATAAAAATATTACCACTAAATACGTTCTTCCATGCGTATTCAACGGGGACGGATTTGAAGGTTGAGAAAATCAATGAAAAAGTGTGTAAGCAGCGCTCTAATAAATTTATAAATGGGTGTTCAAATTTCAAATCAGTGCCTATGGATGTTTATTAAACAAAGTTCAAAAACTCATATTGTTCTGGCCTATGTCATTCAGGGTAGGGTCCCCCGAACTGAAGCCGGTGCGTGAAGTTTATGGTTTGTAAGTATTTCAGTGTGTTAAAAACGGTGTTCAAAATTAACAATTACTTACTTATTTTTTTATAGGATAACGAAGTACCATCAGGTGTACAGCCAGTGTGGACCTCGAATGCAGCGTGTAGGAGAAAAATGACGGATCTAGTACAAGAGCTCGTCGATGAGGGGATTCTGTGACGAGTTGAATTTACATACCATATCCGCCGCTAGCTCGTCGGCCATTACGTGAATACGCTTGCTTCAATAATACATAAACTTGTTGTTTGTATATAATTTTATTGTAATATTTTCGTTTAGTAAATACAGACGTACAATGCAACATAATTGGTATTACTTATATTTAAAATTATTTAATTCCGCTAAATATTATTGTTTCGTTGTTTTTGTGACATAATTTATGAAACTCAGAATAATTATAAATTTAAAATTTTTGATGGACTATGTAATTTTTTTATTTTACATTAATATAACTCAAAATCTACAAAAATTAACAGACTTTAATGTAACTGGGTTCTTTTGATTTTCATTCAACACGATGTAAACTTTAATCATAGAGATGCCTTCCAAAAATACTATTATCTCTTTGTCTATAATAGTACCTGCCGTTCCTTTTGCACCTATTCCAATCGAGTAGGTGTGATAAGGACGGCTGTCGCGCGCTGAATGGCGTCTTCTATGCTTTTTTAATTACATATAGTACTATTTCCTCCCATTACGTAAAATAAATTGTATTGTGCGTTAAAAATTAAAAATAATGTGCATTAGTAAATTGGGAGGCATTTCAATAATAATTCAATAAAGAGTCGTAATTTTTTTAATACCCGTACAAATTCGTGGCACTCTGTCGCTAATTTAAATTAATTAATTAAATTATAAAATAAGTCATAATATAAAATTACGTACGGGTTAATTAAGACAGATCTAAAAATAAACTTAAAATACGTTCAGTCATTGCAAGCTTCAGACTTACTCGTGAGATTCTAGCGCCTAAACAATGTCTGAAGTTTGCAATAATAATATATCATTTGTTAATTTTATTATTATTTTTTATTTTTATTATTATTATAATACTATATGTGTATGTCAGGCCGCTGTATAAGGCACTGGGTTTTGTCAGCCTTCGACAAAGATTATAATCTATATAGAAAGATGTTTTTCCCATTGTATATTTTTCAGAAATATAAAGAAATTACACAACATTAAATTGTATTTTTTATTTTATTTCTACTACAGACGAGTATGTCAATTAGCGCTTACAAAAGAGTTTGTAATATAACTGAAACTTAATAAGGCTGACCGATATCATATTAATACATCCAACGGACCTGGCAACTTTCAGTTGACTCCAATAGCACCTGACAGCTGCTGTCAAACCACGCAGCTGTCACTTTGACAACACAGTGACGTACTTGACACGGGAACTGTCACTATCGGTAACAATAGCACCCAAATTTATTTTGTGAGCACAATCATTCGTACCTTCTGCCGAAGAATTAACGGGATTATTTAATGCTGGCCCTGATTATCTGTGGGGGTGTGAGCCCTCCCCTTCCTTTCGAAGCTTGCGTGGGTCTCATAAAGCTTGACGTCTTGGAAATGCCAGTTTTCAGTGGAGGTCTAGCTGCACCTACAGAGCTTCCGCTGGAGGAAGACCTAGAAGCTGGCATTCTGACGACCGGTTTGGGAATCGGTTTAGGCGCTTGTTTTACCGGGGCAGGAGGAGCTTTCTTAACTGTTGCCACCGAAACTGAGCTGTTTAGTGAACTTCTGGAGCTTCTCAGAGAAGCTCTAGACGTGGACCGTTCGACCCTCAGAGAGCTAGTTCGTTTAGGTACTACACGTTTCGGGTCGATGGGCGTCCGTGGAGGCACTTTCAAGTCTTTGGTAGGCAGTTTCTTTGGAATTAAAGGGGATTTTATAATTTTTGGGACCGGAGAGTCGCATTCAATGTTACATCCCGATGATGCTCCTTGGGACGCACTCTCTGAATTGAGACTTTGCGTCTCTTCGAAACCTTCATCGTTAAACTCGTGTTCGCTTTTAATTTTTGGTATTCTTGGCGACGTCGTCCTTTCAGGCAGTTTGTCTGTCTTAGCGTTCATTGATTTTCTGTAGCCGTTCCTAGACCATACACCGGTGGGGTTTTCTGTTGGAGATTTCAACTCTCTAATCGCCTTTTGCACGTCCTCCTGGTTTATTGATGTCTGTCTTCGCATCCTCATGAATGGCTTGCTTTCTTTGGTTGTTGGCTTTTCCGGACTTTGGTTCTTCAACTTATCTTGCCACCGTTTCAACCTATTCTCTTTATCATCTTTAACAATATCTAATGGTTTAGGTTCCACTGGTGAATCAACAGGATATGAAGCTTGGACTTCTAATTTTGTAGGTCTGATGATCTGAGTTTCGGCGACGAGTTCTGGGGACTCCGGTTTCTTTTCTTCCTCTTGTGAGCTGGATTCTGGAGCTCTCTTATATCTCCTTGTTCTCCTTGCCGCTGAGAATCTATCGAACTGGCCATCTCCTAAGATTTCTTGACAGAGGTCTTTCATTTCATCGGTGGTTTTATCGGTGATGCGATTAATCAACAATGGCTGGTATTTCCTGCAGGTTTCTCTCTCAGGCGGTGGGTTGAAGACTTTCCTCTGCGCTGGCGGCGTTTCTATATTATCAGAATCTATTTCTACTCTATCGTTTCGCTCCACTCGTTCTAACTTAATTTCCTTCTCACTGGTGATGGTGATGTCAGGTAATTTACGTTTATCTTCCTCGGAAATGGAGACCAGAATTTGCGGTGCTTCGATCTGTTGTCGCGATCTTTGCCTGCGAAGTCTTCTCATCTCTTCATTCTCCTCAGTCTTTCTCCATGGCACTCTGTTATCCTTTGTTTGTGGTTGTACATCTGGAAAGATAAATTATGTGAATGTTACGTAACTTAGCGGTAACGCTACACGAATAAAAATGCGGCAATAGGACCAGGAATAGAACGTGTGATAATTTCGGTGAAGGAAAATACGAGTTGGTTTACTGTGGCGATTGAACCTATACATTTTCCTGTCTTTACTACATTGTGGGTAATTTATGATGTGATAACAGTTGCAAGGAATGGGTACCTTCAACGGCCTCGAGCGTGCGAACGACGTCTTTGTCTGGCAGCACGGCCGGCCTCCACTCGGCGCGACCCTCCACGAGCGGCTCCAGGGTGCTGCTGCGTTCGCTCTCTGCACATACAGTTTATTATATTTATGTATATATCTATAGTGCATTTTTCTATTCTCATGGAGTAAAATTACAATTTATGTATTGCTAGTTTATTGTGTTATTAAAATAGTGATGTCACCAATCGGTACTAATTGTAAAGCCGTATGACATATTATATCTAGTGATGTTTTTTTTCCAAATAAGGGAGACAAATTTGCATATCTGATTCGTCAACAAGTGTTCTTTTTTTAAGTTTTCGTTGCAGTTGTTTGCCAAAAAATATTAATTTTATAGTTTCCTGAGTTATGTAATGATAATAATAAATAATCGTGTATGTTAAATAATACAAATTATTTAAATTAATAAATAAAAAACCCTCAGTTCCGTATTTAAAATCTTACGATTCCAATAATTGTACCGTAAAATTTAAAATACCTACTGTAGAACAACACTACAAAAATAAATGTGACAACATTATTCCTATAAAATCTGCAGTATAGGATCGAAATAATAACAGTAAGGATCCAACGAATAGACCTTTAAAATCAGTATTTTTTATTCTTATAAGTCTAAGCTTAAAGGCTATATATAACTAGAACATCTAGAACGTGCTTTTTATAAACGCAATCTGCCTTCTTTTGGTAATAGCATATAAAATTATTAACGATTATAATGTTTGTTCAAGAATTGTCATTAATCTGAACAGTTGTTTTGAAAGTAGGAAAATATTAATAATTAATTTGTACCCACCGGAGTCGTTTTCCAAGGAGCGCCTGTTGGCCTGCAGCCGTCTCGCTTTCTCCCGGAGTTCTGCGTCTCGCTTCTCCTCCTGGCTGTTCGCTCTTAACCACGACTCGATCTTCTGACGCCACTCTCTTTAAAAATAGTTTTCGTACATAAAAATAAATTAAATTTCAAGAGAACGAATTTTAAGATTTAAGGGCCTTATTTGAGATGATCCAATTGTTTCTTTGAAAGTGTAGCGCTATATATTAGATGATATTATTCTTGCTTTAAGATTAAACAATTTCATTCTCGATGTACAAATTCAACGTTTGTTTCTTCTGGGATTTTTAGACGATCCAATTAAGACCATCACAAACTACATAATTTGCTAGAGTAATTGAAGATCACAATTTTATTGAATTAGCCTTCTTACTTGGGCTTGGCAGGCGCTTCCGTTCCTGGGGCCGGTGAGACCGGCGGAGCAGGTGAAGGAGGTGCGCGGGGCGTAAGGCTCGGCGACGCCGAGGGTGAGGGAGATGGAGGTAGTTCCCTCTCACGCTCATCTCGAGAAGATACCCGCTCCCGGTCTGGAATATCCAACTTAGCTCGCGCGGCTCCGCGACGTGACCATGAACGATCTGGAAACCCAATTGGTTACACTTCATTTGAAAAACTCAATCCGAGAGTACTCTCATGATGGATATTGCTCGAGTTTGTTTTTCAAACCAAAATGCCAGCAAACTTTTTATGATTTGGAGACTTTCGTTTTACCAAATTGTTTAAAAAGCTGGTTTTTATGGTTGGTTACAAGAAGAATATCAGTATAACGAGCTATTTACCAAGACTGCCCCAAGCACTCCTCTCACGGAGATCGTTGGCCGCTGGTGAGGAATGCCGAAGGAACTCCAGCAACCCTTCTTCGTCATCTCCAGGACTTGCTCTACTGCGCCTGCGCAGGCTACCCGTCGGAGTCACATCTACAGAGAATATTCTTATTCAAATCTTGGAAACATCAAAATCGTCCTGACAAACTTCCCAGCTAACTTAGCAGAGTTTAGGCCAGTCTTTGATAGGCAGTAGATCCTTAGTGGATAATTGTTAGAGCTTCTAATAGGATATAAAGCGGATAACTGCGTGAAATGGAAGGAGATCATTGAGTATAAGAAGGACGTGGATAGGAGGAAGTTCCGTGAACTAAACCTGCAATGAATAGCGATGGAAAAAAGACAGTCGGGTTAAGAGTAATAAAGTAAGGAAGGAAAAAAATTTCACGTTATGTAGAGTGAGTTAAATAGGAATATCAGACTAAAGGAAATAGAGGGTAGAGAAATGTTGAAGGAAGCTACATGAAACGAAGTGATGTGAAAGTTAAGTAATGAGGTAAAGGTGTAGGTGGAAATAAGCGGGTGGGAGTTGAAATAGTTACCGGGTGAAGGTGATGGTTCAGCATCCCTTGGACGACGGTTTGCGAGAGACCTTCGCGCCAGTCCGTTACGGATGTCCAGAAGTAGGGACTCCATGAGCGACTCCGTCTCCGATCCAGCAGACCCTCCCATGCTGCATGTACTGCCACCTACAAACGATATAACGATAATTATATACCAATTCTTTTAATATTTTCTCTGTTGCTATTTAGAGAAGGATTCTCCTGAATAATAATGGCTGATAATTAGTTTTTTTTTTCATTATTATTTACAAATATTCAATTATTATAATTTAATTGATACCATAAAAATATTCTCCCAGATTAAAATGGCAATGTATGGTGTAGAAGTTTGCATCCTAATTGTAAAAGTTCTTCGGTAAATAGTGGAATACTCAAAGACTGTTTTTTTGTTGCTTATATTATATTCCATCGGATCACGTAGAAATAGCCCTTACTGGTCTTAATCTTCGAAGCAGTGACATCCCTCGCTCGTCTCCTAGCTGCAGCTTGCTCCTCATTCGCACGTCTTCGTTCGTTATCGCTGACGGCCGACCGGAATTTAGTACAGAATACGACGAATATCTACAAAAAAAAGAACATAAAAGTGGTGGAACCTTCCTGGAAGTTGATCATGGACTGAAGTCATGAACCTCTAGTTTTTATATGAATTTACTGAGGTCCATCACAATCCTAAACGGGTTTACCTTAAAGCACTCCTCAAGCTTAAAAGCAACTGGATCTTCACAAAAGAATTCAGCTAGCTGCTTCCTCATGCTTTCAACTTCCTCCATATCTTTATTCAGTGCTGAAACTTCTTGTTCTGCGACCTGCGAGTCCAAAATATTTATAAGCTACAAATATTATTTATTTAAGTCTGGAAAATGTATAGTTCCTTTTTGTTAGTAATCATTTTGATTTAATTGTAATTAACTAAAACTAAAACTAATTAACTTCAAAAAATAATTACAAGATATTTATAACGATTATATTCAAAAAGCAGATAATGAAATAGATGAAGCGAAAGTGATTTATGACTTTGAAAGGATTACTGCAGCGGTCAAAAAAGTAATTATTCTACATTTATTTTAAATCTTCGTTCTAATCATCAGCTAACATCACGTTAAATTGTGATGAAATGCTAAACTATAGTCCAAGAATAAAAATCAATGAAAGGTATTCCTGATTATAGTCTGTTGCAATACAATTTACAACATATTGTCTACGACGGGTTCCTGGGACCTAAATTTGTTAACATTCAAACTCCTTGTTCTTGTTGTGTCAAGTTGTGATGGTTCAGTGGTAGCATCTGCGTGTTGATTGATGAGAGTTCGAATCCCTACAATAAGCCTTTGCTTTTGCAAAAGCATCGTAATGAAACCATAGCACTATAAGACTTTTTCTAATGTCTGCCTGGATAGTGGTAACCCTCTAGTTGAAAATCTGTCACCAAGCACCTATAGGTGAGTTCGGGTATCTGCAACTTGAGAGCCAGTTTTCCAATAGGCTTAGCATGTTTACCATCTTGGGCCACATCAGCACTTATGACCAGGTTAGATTGTGGTCATAACGCTAAGCATATAAACATTACTAAAAAGAAGTATCTATTAGAAGGTTTAGAAGATAGGTTTGCCTGTAGCACCACTTACCAGTAAAAAGTCTCCCATTTGGGCCTTAATGTCTGATTGAGTTCCGGGCAACTGGATCTCTTTCTTCAACGCCCCGATTCTGAGCTCTAATGTTTTGATTTCGTTGGTAAGCTGCTCAACAGATGCTTTGGCTGCTTCCTCCAGCACTCGCGTGTCGTCTGCGAAGTGGATTAGCTCTTTGCTCTTGCGTTCGGCTTGCTGTGGATTAATACAAAAACATCTTTTATGATGCAGCTTGTTACAGTTTAACAATTCTTCTAAGTCCAAGTCTTCTATTTCCAAGTCTACTCATCGATAAGATTCTCATAAATGAGAAAACGCATTAGATGCCAACAACCACACATATGGCCAAATACCATAGTATCTCGTTTCTAGTTACCCTGTTATCTGGTGACTTTCTAGGTGGTTGTTTTTTAACCTGCGTAATGAAGGTGACTGTCAATTAACCATCATTTTCGACGGTCGCCACTACTTTGGGAAAATACTTCACATACAATTAATTAGGTAAAGTAATCCTTTTTTGAAAATGGACAAAAGACGAAAAATTAAAATAACCTACAAAAATTAACCGGTAGGTAGGTACATGATTTTCAGTTGTCTCTAAATAAAATGGTGGGTGGTCTTACCAAGGCAACGTAATGCATGAGAGTGACACCAGGCTTGTTGGCTCTGATGTCAGGCAGCTTCTGCAGCGAGGAGAGTTTCACGCCTGCAGCACCACCGGCATAGCCACCGGCGTTCAGGAAATTACCAGATATTAAAGCGATATAAAGCACTTCCTGTAACAAATGAAATAAAAAATCGTTGACATTGAACTCCAAGTTTAGTTATAATAAATAATAATTAATATACCACGAGAGCCCCTTCCCCGAAGACAAGGATTTATTCACCACGCCAACCTACATATTGGCGATTTGATTAACGGTCAAAAATTTTTATAGTCCAGTGTTTCCAGACATTACGGTTTCCTCATCATATTGTATTTCACTGTCAGTTGTCAGCAGTAGAATAACTGACTAAATTTAAAACACTAAATGTATTCTGTTTATCTGTGAAAAGAGTGCTTTTTACACAAAAATCCAGAAAAATCTGATGTTACTTCTGTAAAAATACTGTAGCACCGTACTGAATAGCTTATAATGGATCTTTAGTGACTCATAAAACTTTATATCGCCACCTGGGACACTAAGAACTTTTATTTATAAATACTAGAACTTCTTAGTAATAGGTAGATCATGTTAGTAATTTCAATTTATTCGATATGGTTAAAGATAAAATGAAGTTTCTATTAAATAAGAAAAATAATTAGCACAAACTTCAGGTTACGCATTTTTAAGTCTTACCTATATTTAAATCTTACCTTTATGTAAATATTGCCTATGTTTAAACTTCACCTTTAATTTGATTTAAATTATGTTTTACCTGCAGAGCTCGAGAAGACATTAAATCATCACCAGCGACCAGGATAGCGTTTATGGCACTTTCCAAGTAACCGGAGGTGGACGGCCATTCTTCTTTAAGCAGCATACACTCTATGCGTAATTTGTAACTGTAAAAACAAAAATATTTCCGTTATGTTACGTTACGAACTTAAGACACAAAAGAATTATCTCTACAATGATTTTCTGACAAGATTTATTACAACAACTAGCGCTAGCCGACTGTAGTCATTTTTAATACTTCATCAGAACTAATATATCTAATTAATAGATCATAAAGTTTTTAAAAGTCTATAAAGTGGGCCACTCACTTAGGTAGCTGAATCAGTTGCAGAAGGAATTTCTCAGCATTTCCCAATTTGTTAACATCGCCAGAGAATGCTTTCAGCATCTCACACTCATCTATCTCCGGTAGAATCTTGAGTAGACCGCGCAGTTTCTCTGTGCCGATGTTGTCGTGTGACCCCTCGCGTATTAATTGGATTATATCATCGTTAGAGCTGGAAAAAAATTTATTATATCCTTTAAATATAATGCTCGTGTTAACAACATAACGTAAAGGCTAACTGACTAACGTGTATAGTTTGTCAAATGTACGTGCTACTGTGGACATATAAGTTGTGATTGTTATAATTATATTTGGAGACTTCAAACTACCTTTTGCAACCGATCTTAATTTGTCATTACTTGGAAATAAATCTGGCTAAGCTCTTACCTTCGAAACTGTTTCAAGAAGATATTCACATTCAAACTCCTCTTCCCATCTAAGAGTGAGATTTCCGAACATTCCTTTCTTGGTTTTCTCTCGCCTGAAGCGTCGCATATTGGACTTCGGCCAAGACGAGGCGAGGAACCAGCAGAGCCAGGAGGCTGTGTCTGAAATTATTAGATCCTGTACATAGGTATTTAAACAGCTAAAATAAAATAGCAATAAGGGCCTACAACAATTACCAAAATCAGCTAAATAAAAAAAAAATTGGTTGCCTGTAAAGTCGGTATACGGGCGAAAGTTTTACGTGACAACGACTTTATGTCTGTCTCTCTCGCTCTTAGGCGGGCTAACCATGCCCGAGTGGAAGGGACGCGTGCCTCTCACTCGCTCTCATTGTGAGCGCATAACGTGAGCGGAGCGTAACGCAGTTTCTTGAAGTGTCACCCGGCAAACCAATTTATAAGACGTTGTCACGTCAATAAAATAAAATCGAAAAGTACATTTATGTTAAACTTTGAAAACACAATTCGTAATGAAGCCTTAACTAGTAATATAGTCTTACTACTCACTGCAGCCCAAGATGAAAAAATGACACCAAGAATCTATTCATGCTTCCCCGAAGATTAACATAAAAGCCATTTCTAGGAGTGGCTGTGGTCATACGCTAACATACAACAACGAAGATATCCGGGCATATTATTTAACTTACCTGTTGGCAGAAAAGATCTTCTATTTCATTCCAATCCAGTTCTGATTTAGGTGAGTGTTTGTGACTCGATGCAACCAGCGACCAAATATTATTTTGACCAATAACCTGTAGCAAATAAAAGTTTTCAATTTTAGTATTTATTTTCGAGGAGGACTAAATAAAACACCAGAAAATAATAAATTAACAATTACGATGACTTTTATAGTAAGTATTTAGACTGTCTGTTCAAGATAACGTAGGTTTTCATGCAATAAATAGGCTAACCGTTAGCCACTAACGCATATTATAATTTAAGATGTCTGATCCAAATGTTTCGTCTTCTTATTTATTTTAGAAATATCGAAAGGCTTTCATTGCTAAAATAAATTCTTTATTGATATTATATTATAAAATTTATATGTTAATCATCGCAACATTTTTGGATTCCGACTCTGCAGCATTGTCTATTTACCTATATCAATTTGTTTGTTTGTTGAACCTAGTTTATTGGTTATCAGCACTAAAGTAAGTTTCTTCTAGGAAAACTTTTAATAACACCTTCATTTTAGTTAAATATTCATATTTTGAACTGAATTTTGACCTTAGTAAGTCAATAGATTATTTCACATTAAACAATTTTAGATAGTGAATCCTGTTTGAGTAAAATTATCCAATATACGTTAACGACCTTCATAACTCTACGAAATTAACTGCTAAACTCACTTTATTGTTAGGAATCTTATTCCAGTTTATTGTCTTCATCTTAGTCTTTGGGATTGGTGTTTCCTGTTGGGGCAGTTTGATGGAGACAACCGGTGCTGGTGGGAAGGGAGGTGATGGGGCTGACAGGGAAGGTGGAACTGGTGGGGGAGGAGGTCCACATGGCGGCGGTGGCGGGCACATTGGCGCTGGTGGCGGTGGTATACCTAGTAAACGAAATAATTGTATTTCTATTTAAGGTTTTTTTAAATGAAGTTATGTGTAATCATTTATAATGAACTGCAATAGCAAAGTAATGTGGTATCGTTGATATCATAGCTTACGTGCCTAAGCCAAAAATCAATTGGGTTGCTAATTCGGTCTATAATGTTCTCGTTTAACAAGTTATTTGTTTATAATTTACTAGACCCAAATTTAGTTGCTCCTAAAATTTTTCATTTCTTTTGATGAGGCTTACTAAAAAAAGGCTTCTTAAAATAGTTTTCCTTTATCACATATTAAGTCAAAAAACGGATGAATATACTCTGCAAATTAAGGTATGCAACAGGAAGTTCCTGCACTGGAGTTATTTAAGGGTACTTGAGGTGATAACTGTAAACTTGAAATTAGCCAATAGTAATTTCACCAATTTCTATTTATTTAATGAAAAAACATTACAACTTCGCTTTCAAATATTTTGATTGTGTAGTCGGAATGATACAATAACATCGGACAGGTATATCAAAAATATCTCAATTTCCCATTATTCTGCGTTTGATAAGGAAACTATTATTTTGTTTTGAAGACCATCAATCAGTCAACCAGTCTGTTTATTAAAAATAATAGTAGCATGTAAAAATGTTAAAACTATGTTAAAAGGGTTATATTATTGTTCGGGTTTAATTTCATCAAATTCTTCCGAAAGTGTATCTTGCGAATCATTATTGGGTAATGGACAAAAATTGTCTTCCTATTGTAGTTTAATTAGCGAATGTTAGTACAGTGTAAACTCTTTATAACGTTATCCTTTATAACGATAAACCCCCTATAACGTTGAAGTGAGCCCAACTTGGTTGGTTTGCGTTAAAACCCACGTATTGAAACACTCTTTATAGCGATACGCCATTCTCTATTACGAAAAAATGTGTTCATATTTTTAGACAGTATATATTTATTATCGGTATAATTGTTTATTATCAGGTAACAAAAGACTTTGAAGCTCCGAAACATCCGAGGTCGGTCTAGCTTTTGTTATCCTTAATTACCTTGAACACGTGCAGTATGACGCATTGTTTTCTGGGAAGTGATGGTCTTCGACCATGCATACTGGGTACCTATCATATTATCAGTCGTAAACCTACTTTGAAATTGTTAACATGGCCAGTAAACGGAAAGCGATTAGTGTTGACGAAAAAGTTTGTGTGATACGTGCGATTGAAAAGGGAGAAAATAAAAGTGACGTTGGAAGGCGTTTTGAACTAAGTCAATCCACTGTTGCTACCATTTGGAAAAACCAAAAAACAATTCTACAGGCGGCGCTGGAAGGAAACTCTTCTAAAAAATTAAGAAAGCCAAAATTCGAAGACTTAGATCAGGCAATGTTTTCGTGGTTTAACAATCAGCGCCAGAATAATGTACCCATCTCGGGGCCAATTGTAAAAGCTAAGGCTGAAAAGTTTGCCAACCAACTTGGCATAATTGAGTTTAAAGCATCTGAAGGTTGGCTCGGAAAATTTAAGCACCGTCACCAAATTACGTACGGTAAAATGAACGGAGAGGCGCGGGATGTCGATATGAATGTGACTAACAATTGGATTAGTACAGTGTGGCCTAAGTTAAAGATGAAGTACTCACCAGAAGACATTTTTAATGCAGATGAAACTGGCCTTTTTTCAAGTTGACTCCCGACAAAACTTTAAAATTCAAAGGGGAAAAGTGTGTTGGAGGAAAACTGTCTAAAGAGTGTATTACAGTTCTAGTGGCTGCCAATATGAGTGGCACAGAAAAAAGAAAGCTCTTAGTTATTGGCAAATCGAAAAACCCTCGGTGTTTCAAGAACATAAAACAGTTGCCAGTTACGTACAAAGCAAACAAGTAAGTTTGGATGATATCGCAGATTTTTGAAGAAAATGGAGAAAATGGGATGCTGAATTAAAATCACGGAAAACCTTGCTTCTAATATACAATTGTCCTGCTCGCCCAATCAAATCTAATCTTCGAAACATAGAGTTAGCATTTTTCCCAGCTAATACAACCAGTATTTTACAACCAATGGATCAGAGTGTAATTAAAAGCCTAAAGGGCCACTATAGACGGAATATGTTGATGGATATGATTGAAACTGACGGCAAGGTCTCGATCAACATGCTACAAGCAGTGAACTTCTTATCAAAAGCCTGGCAAGAGGTAACAGCAGCCACTATCCAACATTCTTTTCGACATGCTGGATTATGTAGTAGCCAAGAAACGAACCAATTTGACAGTGAAGACAATCTACCACTGAGTGAATGGATAAGCCAGTTCAACATACCAAACAATTTTAACGAAGATCTACAATCGTACGAAAATATAGATGAGGATGAAGCCAAAACTGATACACTTACAGATGAACAAATTGTTGATTTAGTGTCAAAAAGTCAGGAAACACCCGATAAACAAGATGAAGAAGATGATCAAGTGAACAAAGCCGAATCACCACCAACAATTCAACAAGCCCTAGATGCCGCTAAGTTGGTAGAAAAGTTTTTGTTGTTTAATCAAGACGATTCCACCACATATCTAGATATGAATAGTATACATAAATAATACAAAACAAGTACTGGTATAGCAAAAAACGTCAGACAAAGTTATCAGACTATACGTGTAAATAATAATTTATAAGCATTTATTATTTAAGACATACATATTAAAAATTCTTGTTAATTTGGTTGTTTTTTTGTTCACTCCATATAGCGACAAAAAATGCTCAGTCCCTTGAGTTTCGTTATAAAGAGTTTACACTGTATTTCCAAACTTACACGGCGGTGGGGGTGGTGCTGCCGGTGGCACTGGCGGAGGTGATAGAGCTCTCTGAAGGCTCTGTTTCCTCGCACCACCAGACATGTCTCTGTGCTGACATGTGCACCCAACTTTAGCCTAGAAACATTAAAATTAACCGTTATTCAATTGTCTTTAAGATTTTTATAGTATAGAACTTCTCACAAGTTTCAATTTTAAAGTCCATTACTCCAAAGTTTTCTAGAGTTTGCAAGTCTGGGACGTGATGCACAAGCAAATATAAAGGATGTAATATAAGTTACCTGAACGCTTGGAGCTCGGAGTAGTTTGGCAGCATCTTCCCTCGACTCCAAAAGCGTGGCTCTATGGACGAGAGTCTCTGCTGTGTCCCACACTATATCGCTAACTGCCTCTTTAGGATCTATGCGGAGTAAATGCTGTAGAATGCTCAGGAAAGGTATTTCTTGCGGCGTGTCTGATACCTACAAATATAAATTATTATTTATGTCAGATAAACGGGTTTTTCGCTTTGTGTATGGTGAACATAATCCAGTGACACACAAGTGTGCCACTGTCGCTTACGTTTAAGGGTCGATATAGTGCCTGATTTACTGATAGATCATCCTAGCGTAGAGGAGGAAAACCATAGAATTCAATTACTCTAAATAGAACGCTATACTTTGCTTACTTGTTTTAGTATGGCATAGAAGACGTCCAGATGTGAATTTAGATTGATGCCTCCAGGTCCTTGGGCTTCGTCACTCTCGCGTTGCTCTTCGAACACGTCCAACTGAACTCCCAGGTCCGGGTGATTAGCAGCTTCATGCCTAGAAAAGTACAATACGTTATTAAAAACCTAAATCATACATTCCAAATGATCAAGAAACGGCAAAAACATTGGTTATTTGTGTAAGTGTAAGTTCATTGTACTTTAATGGCATAGAAATTTGTTCGCGCTCTACATGAAACAAATAAGTAAATAATGAAATAAACGTTTATTGTTAATTTATCTAGTAAAATGTTACGTTGATCTGTTTGTTTGTTGACCTTAATAGATTTAAATATGGTTCTTGGGTAGCATGTAGAGTTTCAAGATCATTTCAGCTTTTTTATGAGAAGGTAGTATAGCAAGCTCGTACGTTTTCTGCTTGATGTGAAGCTATCATTGGAGTTTATAGCCATCTATAACCAGCTTCACTCGGGATTGAAGTCCTGAGGCACTCTGACTTGGAATAGATCGTGCGCCAAAACTTATTACCAAACTCAACATTTAAAACCGCAGCAATAAAATATCAAATCAATTCAAATTACATATTGCTATGTTTGGATCATGCGTGGTGAATCAAAAACATTTGTATTTATTCAATAGCATATTATTCCAAACAAACAGACAACAACTATATAAACATACATTATACAAGTGTTTCAGACTAAAATGTACCTATTCAAATTTTGTATAAATATCCAATCATTTTTTATTTGAATGAGAACAAATATTTAGTCAGTATAAGATTATTCACGACTGTGTCTGCCGACGGCCATATTTGGAGCGCTCAGTCTGCTGTCACTAAGCCCACGCATTCTACCGTTTTTGCTTATTTCCCTGCCACTGACACAACGGTGACACTGGTTTACTTACTTTATATGCGACTTTTTATTAATTACATAATATGTTTTTGTAACAAAGAAATTCGCTATAAGTTCCAAACATAAGATGCGAAAAGTTATTAACCTGTGTTACCGATTATTAATCCGTGTTAAGGTATTTAGTTTGACAATGGCTTAAATAAATATATATATATTAATATGTGAAGCAAAAGCTTTCTACCCCTTTTTAAGCGTATTGCGCGCACGGAAGACTGTTATATTTGGTATGGTTAAAGTTTATATGGAGAAGGAGTGCAGAAAGCTAGAATTTATCTATAATATCTGTTACTAATATATTAAATAAAATAAATTAATACTGCGAATCCTAAAATGTCCAGTGCCATTGAACTTAGACCCCCCAAAATATTGACATTGTCACTCAATGTAAAGTGACAGCAAGTGATATAATATTCATTGTTTAGGTTCATACTGTAAATGTCAAGCAGAAAAAATAGTCTATGATCAAAAAGTCGCTGGTCGAATGTCTATCATTGGGCGACTGCTAATAATATGAAAGACCTAGTTTTGAGATATGTTACATGCATTACTTTGTCTAGGTGACATCTCACCTAAATAAGATATAAATAGTAAGTATGAGTAGTTCTACGCTTTACAAATAGTATCGTAAAAAGATAATATTGGTAATTTATAAAAAAATTATTGAACAGTAAAATTGTTGGCCATACTAACTTCTAAACTCAGGACTTCTTGTGTTAAATAAACAGGTAGGCGGACAACATTAATAAGATATTTACCGTTCTGATATTTAAAATAGTGGTTGGATATTGCCTATAGATGGCATTATTGATGCTAAACAGTTAAAATTAAAATATGTAAGTTTATTGTAAAGAGAAAAAATCGTTACAAAAATTACTAAAAACGAAGCACTTCTTTATAAACGCAGTACAATACTAATTAAGATTTTATTTTAATACGTACAGAATCTTTTCCAGACATCATTAATAATCAAATAAATGATCTAGCTCAGGTGAGTATCTCTGTCATATGATTCAATTCGTTGACTCTGCAAATTACTTTACCAGTTTCATAATATATGCATAAAGCATTTATGTTTACTCATAGACTAAACTAGTTTTAATGATAAAAAACAAGTTTTGATTAACAAAAATTTTTACAACCGACGCCATGCGACGCGACGCGGTATCGGCACACAATCACACTTCGACGATAACAAAACGTAAATTAATTATTTATGAAGTAATTAACAAATACTATTTATGGCTATATTATTAGAGCCCGGTTCGTGTTTTTGCCGCGGATTAGATTACTAAGGCAGCGCCTTGCGCCTTGAGAGTCGCAAAAAATGCAAAAGAAAAAACGCTTCGACGCGACGGTTGTGTAGAACAGATAACTGGTTATAATTAAAGCTGTCTTCATATTAGATGTTTTAAAACTTTTTTGTTTATTGTACGATTATCATTATTTTAACGGAATAATAGTAGATTATTAAATAGATTATAATATTGGCTAGCCTGGCGATCATTCTGGTATGACACGGTGGATCCTCCTTATTTAGTTTTTACCAGTGTCCCTGAATTATAGTTATAAAATTGTTTGTTTTTGACCCAATACAAAAAAGGCAGTGACTATAATACCTGATTACTGAGGACTAAATGAAAATAAACTTAATTATTCAGCGAATTATAGTCAGGGTAGATTTTTGAATCACTTTATATTTTCAATTTATTTAAGGAATAATTATGCTGTTTTAACAAATGGTACCTTTATGTACAACCTGTAAGAACTTAAAAATATCTCCCTAAATAAAGTTATCAATTGATTGAAAAATCAGTCTTTATAAAGATTATCTCTTAACCACTCTCAGCACCACATAAAAAAAGTACAAAAGGGTAATTAGTTTTTTTTTAATGATCACTTTAAAAAAAATCGGTGTTTTTGGTAAATATTTGTTACTTAAAATAGTAAAATATATTATACGCGTATTTTACCGCTTTCGAATATGCGTGTTTATCGTGAAAACACACAAGTCTTAAATTAAATATTCATGACACATGTTACCTTTTATTAAGATTACAATAGTTCGATGACAATGACCGGATTCGAGTTTATTATAAGTTTTGTATAATTTTTCGATACATTATAAATATAAACTGGTTTTGAATATGGCCTTTCTCATACTGGACTTTACATTTATATTCACATTACGAATTCAAACAGTTCACCGAACATTTGCCAACTAAATGCTATAACGTGTGTTTGTGGCACTTGACATTGGCAAAATAGCATACATAGGCAGAAAGCCAAAAAAAAAAGAATTCAAACTTTTATGACGTTAATCGCGTAGACGAATTTTTTGAGTAGGTATCAACAATTTTCTATTGCAATAGGAAGTCGATAGTGTTTCGGTATACCTAAGATGGCAAACAAGCATATTATCAAAAACACGTTTGTGACGTTAAACTCCATTTCTTCAAGGAACTCTAGAAACCCTACTCGCCCCAGGAACAGAGCACAAGGTTTTAGCTGCGATCTTATGTAGGGTAGCTTTTTCAGTCAGGACTGGCCAAATAGTGGGAAATCTTCCAAGAAACTCTATACCCTACCTCTCTTTACGCTACCTCAGGCTTGCCCTAATTTCAATAAATTGCTAAGTGTGTACGTTGAATATCGAGAGTAGCACACGGTTTTTCCAATTATTGTTAAAAGGGATCTGGCCCTCGAATGCAGCTCTATTTAAAAAAACATCTTATACAAACTTCTGGTCAAATCTTACGACCTCAAACAATGTCAGATATCATCAGAGCGACAATCACAGAGGTCGAGCGGATTAATTAATTAAATAACAACACCTACACAAATAAGCAGATTATTGTTCTCGCATAATTTTATCGACAAAAAAAATTTCAATTACTCTTCAATACGTTTTTGCTTTATAGTTTTGAAGATGCTATTCAAAGTGTTTGCAGATATTATAACTGGGTAATCATCACTGACGTCATTCTGTTTATTAAACATACTTTAGTAGTACAAAAGCGCCATCTTTTAATAGATTTCAAAAACGACCAATAACCATCGATGATACAACCACAGTTAAAGATTTTATATAGATAGTTATTCGTTTAACTCTTAGGAATTAATTAATTATTTCACTCACCTTAAATTATTTAATGTAGGCAGAAGTCCAAGGCCTGAAATAAAATAACAATATTTTATTAACATCGGGGTTGACCGTCAAGCCGTTCTATATTAAAACTTTTCGTATACTAAAACCAATAATATAACGTTTTATACACTGGTTGATAGCAAAACGCAAAGATCCAAACAAGACACTATGACAGGTTTGTCAATATGTAAAAACCAGATCAATTCCTGCACTTATCTCCCCTTACAATCAAAAATCTGTCACAATCGAATCATTAATGACTATTTAGAACAACTGGTCCTTATAACCAGAACTCTGATATCGATTATTATGATTACCACTTCATCAGGTGACATCATTGTTACGCATAGAATCAATCAAAATAAAAAAAAAACAATCGGCTTGTGGCTGTGTCGAGGACAAGGCCGTATATTTCACGTGAATAATAATAATTAATTTACGTACGTGAATACGGATTGATGTTGAGGAATCCTTTCCAACCGTATACGATTTCTATGTTTTGATTTCGTTGTTTGACAAGTATAGGCTGACATTGTACTAAGTTCTCTAAATTTTTATTGACCATATTATATTCAAAATAACTATTCCAAACTAACGTTATGTATACGAAATCGAAAAATCTTAACGAGTGCTATCGATTAAATAAAGCAAGCGTCGTAGCTTCTCCTAGTCATAATTTCACGCGTGATTCTTCACAGTCTGCACTCTACGTAACGAATTCTTTGAAACTTTTACTATCGAGTGGTATTTTGAATATAGATATAGGTATGTAGCTGTAATGATAAACTGTATTCCCCCATTTTATTGTCATTAGTTTTTTGAATTGCCTCCCAATATGGAAGCAAATTTAAGGACGTATTCACGTCAAAAAACTTTACACCACAGAGAGTTCTGATAAATATTCTTTTATCTGCATACAATAAATAGGTAATAATATATTGTTTCGTGTTTCGAACAGAAATTAGAAACATATTAAAGTATAGCATTACCAATAAATTCATTTCTAACTCTGATCCGATCGGGAAGCCTTGGAGCTGATATGATCAGGCAGTTGATAAACGCCATTAGCGCGGTCTTGTAGTCTGTAGTGGTGGCATTCTTAAGTTCCTCCACCACGACGCTGAGACGGTACCTTTCACTTTTTAAAGTCTGAAATGAGATTTTATCATTATCCCTTAATAAGTTTTACAAAATATTAAAAAAAAAGTTGTTTAACGTTAACACTAAGGGCGCTTCGATTTTAACAAACAACTGACACAATATTATAAATATTGAAAACTGTATTCTCTGAAAATTTGAGTTAAAATGGCGGTTTAATATTACACATGTAAATTAAATATTTTTTATTGTTATTTACAGATAATTTAAAAATCTGTAACATTGTCCTTTGCAGTTTAACTGTAAATCAATTTTTGTATAAATTCATGATTTTCCAATTACTTCGAAATAATGGTAAATTGAAAAAATCCTGGAATATAGGAACTAATGGGTTGATGAAATTGAAACTGGTTTTTTTGTCGTTGATATCGGTTCGAAAATCGAACATACATAGTTCCTTTACCTTGTATCTGTCAAGTGTGTCCACAGCCCTGGCGTAGCCATCTGAATTGTACACGCATAGAGCTGATAGAAGCTCAAAAACCTGCAAGAAAACAAATTAAGGTGTACTGTACTTAACATTTTTTTAAACTGTGTTAAGTATAAGTGCGGTAATTTAATAGAAATTAACCCTTCATCAATGTTAAGGGTATTTACTTATTTAGAAAGAGATAGGAACAAATATAACTTGGAACAAGTTCTTTACTCTTTTCAATTATAGTAACTAGCGATCGCCCTAAGCTCGAAATTCGACATGCGACGTTTTGATCACAATCTAATTTCTGTTTGACATTTGTTTTAATTGACAGTATTAATTTATTTTATTTAATATATTAGTAACAGAAATTATAGATACCTTTTAGCTTTCTGCACTCCTTCTCCATATAAACTTTAACCATGACAATCTGTCTGCCGTGCACGCAATACGCTTAAAATGGTACCGAAAGCTTTTGCTTCACGTATTAATTATGTATTAATATTATATTGTAGTATAATATAATATTATATAATAAAAAGAATAGCATGATTTAATAAACTGTTATTTTGAAACAGTTACCTAGTATAGCTTACCTCCTGCTCTATATCGTTTTGAGCACACGATACCTTTGCGATTGTTTCATGTAGCTTGTTTCAAGGAAGTATATTGTATGTATAGTAAGGGTCCGTTCATAAAATACGTTCGCACTTATGGGGGGCAGGGGGTGTTGCTTACTGACAAGGGAGTACGGGGGCGTATAAGGAAACGTGCCTTTCGCAGCTCATGAAATAATTTAGCAAATTTTTCTATTGTTGAAGTGAAACTTCTTTAGAATCGTTGTGATTTCAAACCGGATGCAACGGAAAAAACGACAGGTAAGAGACACAAAAGCTAATATGAATGATACACTGTGTAAGGTAAGGGCTACATTCCCATACATTTTTTACTGGCGCTTACGACCGTTTGGAACTGGGTGAAGTTTTTGTCGATTTACTGAAGTTTCACTTCTATCGTGTGTGAATCGCACACACACCTTTTTTTTATTTTTGTTCCTTGCAAAATACGAGAGTGGATCTATCATACGCGACGCAATATTGATATGGGGGGTAGCAGAATATGTGATATAGCGTGACGAAGGAGGAAGGTCTAACAAGGTAAAATTTTGCGTGACGTATTTTATGAAAGGCCCACAAGTAAAAGGGTAGTTGGGAGTTGCTTGCTGACCTGCTTCTTAACAGGTGCCGCTGGTGAGGTCAGAGCAGCAGCGAGTTTGCCTGCATACTCCGCATGCTCCACTATGTAGTCCAGTCCCACTCGACTCTCCATGATTCTGTTGACAAAAAATGCAAATTTTATATGTAAACTTCAGGAATATGCTAACAATTTCTTTAGATAAAATAGAGCATTGACACCCTATGCCATTGAAATATTCTTGGATGGCTGGATTTAGACTTGGACAAACTATGATAATAAAATTTCAATTATTGTGATTGGTCATTTTTTTACAGGGTTAAATCTAAACCATTCCGAGGAATTGTATTCTACTTTAATTTTATAATGGGTTAAAAATATTGAATAATTAAATATATTTTTCAAAGAAATCCAATGCTCTTTATTTGTACTTCATGACGTCATTTGCTTAAAAACGCCATATTATTTGTCAAATGTTTTTAGTTTGTCAAAAGAAGCATGCCAGCACGTCAGTGTTGTCAGGGCTTGAATCAAAAGTTACGTTTCATTTCCTGAGAAGTTACATTTTCCCTACCCAAATTTATATATTCGTTTCTTTTTTTTTTTTTTGTCAATACATTTGAAACCTTTGTTCGTATTGAGACATATCTTAAATTTGAAGGAGGTTTTGAAATTATTTCGCCGCTCTTGAGCCGATTTTTTGGTAAAATGTCAAGCTTGGTGTATAAATATGTAATCTTAATATTCTCAGAAATTACGAAAATCGCGTTCATTACAAAAATTACTTACCCACCAACAATAACGACAGAAAATATCAAAATAAAATAAAAAGTACTTTTTCCTGTTAAAAAAAAAAAAACACTTACAAACGCAAGAGACAGGTGTTTTGATGATTTTGAATATGTATTTGTAATATTGTAATGTAGGTAAAGTTGTGGGCAAGAAGCTAATAAAATAAATAATATTTTAATAACATTACGTCTTCATGTTCCAAATAATGATTGTGCAAAAAACTTCTCGGAACGTTCACTCCATCGAAAATTTTAACATTCGATCTTAGATTAAACATAAAATTCAACGAATTTTAAAGGACGACTCTAATCGGGCATTTTATGACGTATTTATTAAGATTAATGGTTTAAATTATGTTAATTTTATATTATGATGACTCGTAAAATTGATAGAAATGATTATGAGGTAATTTAAATTTATTCCAAATGATTTCAATATTTAAATATGTCCACACAAATGTAGCCAATAGATGGCGGTAGTCTAATATGAAAGTGCGTAATGTGATTTTATCTTCTTTATCACTTTAGATTATTCTGTCAGTTTACACAGTCATAACCGGTGATGCTGTTAAGGCCTCCTGGCTTCCTGGCCACCAAACAGTATATATTGTCACTCACTAGTCAATTAAAAAAATAATTCTATACGCAATTTCGAACTCGGTGAAGCTGTCAAAGACTCTAAACTTTAATAGTTCCAGCTCGTTAAGATTAACTCGAACAAAAATTAAAAAATGCGCAGACATTTTGTTATATAAGTGATTCTCGACGACAGTAAAAATAGGGATGAGCGATATTAGAAAAAACTTGAATCTCGAATCGATTTATATCGGAATAGAAACGTCGATATTTTGGTGGCTCTAGCCTAGTCATTACACTGCATCCCTACATACGTGCACAACACTCAGGTACATAGGTTCTGTAAGTAAACTTTTTTTTTGGCTAGTTAGTTTTAGACCAAATTGCCAGATTACTAAATACATACAATCAAATCAAAAAATTCTTTATTCAATTTTAGGCCTTAAGCCGTCATTTATGAACGTCAAAACACACCAGTCATCGAGAAGAACCGGCAACGCAAACATCCAGAAGAAAGAAACATGTATATACATATGTAAAATTAGATCGAAGTACTGATAGGGACTTAGAAAGACCGCGATCTTGCATATCTGATAACAGCCTAAGCCGAAGTTCGGCTACTTTAGCACCCTAGAGCTTGCTGCGAAGCTTTCACGGCTGAGTGCCTTCGGCGCTCGTCCCCAAGCCCGGTGAAGCTGTAAAACCCATCCGAGACTTTGGCTAACAGTATGGTCAGATCCAAGAAAAGTGGCTCTGGTGTTACCTGAGCGGGCGACCTTTTTATTATTTGCTATCTCTAACTTTTGAGGACCTCCTTGTAGTTTAGAAATTTTAGAACAACTTTCGATGTTTTTGTTTATGTAATATCGATGTTTTCATGTTCAACATCGATGAACATCGACCATCACTACCAAAAACTCATTTTGTACAAATTTATTCATCACAGGTACACATGATTATCGTGAATTATGTAAAAGAATATATAATCAAAAGGCTTGTCTAGCGCTAACCTTAATTTAACAATAAAAGCAACACTAAATTACCACAAATCAAAGTTATATTATTAAAAATCATTTTAAACGTTCGACGTTTGTCTGTGTAAGCGCTAATAACCAAAACGACTAAACGCATTTTGTTTCAGATTGTACCAATAAATACAACTAATCTTGAAGATTTTTATGTATATCGACCAATCGTAAATATATGATGATAATTGATATTTTTAATTAGTAATGAATTCAGGAAATCCATTGGTACATACCGAGTCTTGGTAACGGATCCATACTCCACGCGTCTCAATATTTCGACAACCATGACTTAATAAAAATACAAAAACTAAATAACGAAAATACATACACTAAATTAAAGCGACTACTGGTAATAAACTTCGTTGCCATGACAACATTGAACAAATATCAACAAAGGGTCCTGGGGGGCGCAAGCCGACCGCCATAAGCCTTGTTATGTATCTTCCACAACAAACCTGACTAACACTGTAGTTCACGCAAGTAAAGCTGCGAGCACAGTTAGTTAATTAAATAAAAAAAAGGCACCAATAACATTATTAAATAATCATTCGTATCAGTTTAGTAAAGACACCGCATGTTACTTTCGACACGTATCATACCGCTCGCGCTCGCAATGCGCAAGTTAATTCGGGGTTTTAGTCGGTAAGAGTACGACATACCCCTCCCTTGAGCGGCCGGGCTCGGGAGGCGGATCCAATGCAGGATTTTCCCGCGATAAAAAAAAAGAAGAAAAAAAGACTGTGAGATTTGGCATGGTTAAAGTTTATATGGAGGAGTGCAGAAAGCTAGAATTTATCTTTAATATTTGTTACTAATATATTAAATTAAATAAATGAATACTGCGAATCCTAACCTGACCAGTGCCATTAAATTTAGACCGCCCAAAATATTGACATTGTCACTCAACGAAGTGACAGTAGGTTATGTAGATAATACTCATTGTTTAGGTTCATGAATACTGCAAATGTCAAACAGAAAATAGTCTATGATCAAAAGTCGCTGGTCAAATTCGAACTTCGGGCGATCACTAGTATTCTTAATTAATCGAAGTATTGTCGATACACTTTTGCCATTTTAATGGAAGTTTATTGACTATTTCCTATAGAAATTCTTTAGGACGGGAACCGATAAATTGTTTAAAGGAGCTTTTTAACTCCTCAACGGTAATAACCATGTAAAAATATATCCAAATTCAGAAAAAAAATGAAATCAATTGGAACAAGGTCTGGTAAGTACGGTGGGTGACGGAGTGTTTCCAGTCGTAACTCCTGTAGTTTTGAGACGGTCTCTTGTGCGGTGTAGTCTTGAAGGAGTGGACTCTTCTCAGAACACCTCTGCAGTAATGTATAGCTGCAACCTGTGTCAAAATAACCAGTACGTTATCAGACACGATCTTAACACAAGTGAGAGAGACAATCCGAGTCAGAATCCCTTCATGTTGTTGTTGTTAGTGAGTGAGTGAGTGTTTGTGAGAAAGGGGAACTCTGGTCTTTTTCTTTTCTTTGCTTACGTAGCGTAGTCAGACCGATCAGCTTTAAATATGTGCGTGTTCCGCAATGCTTTTTCTTACCTGCTAATGCATGTTTGCAGCGAATTCTAGACTTTTTCAAATATTTCGGGCATAGTGAACTTTTTAATAATTAATTTAATATCCGTGTTTCATAATATTTAAACATCGTCACGTATATTTAACACTTCCTGTGACAACAGCAGAATATGAAACATCTTATTCAAAAGTGAAATTGATAAAAACTATTTACGTTTAACCATGGGTCCAAGACTCAAGATAGATTGACAAACTTGATCATTATAAGTAGGTATAGAATCAAAAGTTAATGAAAAAATGACATTATTTAAAAATTCCTACTCAAAAGACCGAAAGATATATAAACATGGTCGATGGCGTCTAAACTCTTATTAGACCCATTAGTTTGATTTACTCATAAGTCGATAAAACATACGTTCTTTGTTACGTTTATTCATTGTTTGTGAATCTTGGAATATTATAGGTAAATGTTAGGCTATTGAACCTTTCTATGTCACAACATCGCGTCTGCAATACTATAAATTGTTTATATGAATGACAAACAGTTCTGACGACTGAGATTAATGGTGCGAAGATTTTATCTCTAATTTGACAAATCGTTTTATATTTTAGACACGATCGGTAATATGTATGTGTTTACATTGACTACAAATGCTGTGCTATGCTTCTGTTTCGAAAAACTGATGTTTCATCGTCGTAAACTGGACGGAAAAGATGAACTAAAGAGTTAAAACTGGACGCTTACGATGGGATTGTCATGTCTTGCGGATTATAGAGATCAGGATACTCAAAAGATTTCTGGAGAGAAAACCTGATGAACGCAGAACCCGAGGTAGGCTTAAACTGATTGGATGACGTTCAGAATTATATAATATCAACTGATGTGAGAAGTTAGAAAGATAAACCCAGATATAGATCGGTCTGGGGGCATATACTAGACAAGGTTAGTGTACTGTAGAGCCTCAGATGTTTGTCCCAGTTACACTTCTAACATTTCTTGATAGTGTAAGGACATTAAATGACTTGTATATGACACAAGAATCGCTGTTCCGTCATGACTTATGACACTGACTATCTTAGTACATCGATCTCGCTTACTGTGTTACAGACTGAAATTTCATTAGCACGGGTAGTGTCTGTCGGCTATTACACTAAATTATTTCGTCCGTGCTCCCTCCATCCCCAATTTTGGGCAAATTATTTCAAAATACGTTGGCTAGAAACTGACACTAAATAATAATAGCCAGTTAAAATATATATCCACAAGCTATGCTCAATGTTTTCAGCGGTTGCAATGCCGCCAACGAACCCCCTAATGGCACATCCTGTGCTTGCCTAAAGCTTGCCAAATAACTTGACTTTCATGATTACTACTCCGGTCCTTAGTATCATAGCGTAAAGTTATATAACTTATAACCTTCTACAATAAATAGGGTATAAAATACATAAAGACCCTTTCAGATCTGACCGGTAGTTTCAGAGTTTAGCGAGTTCAAAGAAACAAACAAAAAATCTCTTGAGCTCTATATTGTTATAATAAATTAATAAATATATATTGTTATAAGACTGGGATTATAAATTATATTACTACTGATATAATACATACGTACAAATAAAAATCAAATTTATTTTTTTATAAATTATTTATAGCAAATTGTTTGGCCAAGCACACAAATGTTCGTAACGTGCGAAGTTTTAAACACGTTAAAACTCGTTTCGAATCCGATTCGTAGCCGCAATAAAGATGATTACAAAAAAGATTGTGAGAATCGAGAACATTAATTAGTTTATAGAGTAAGACTAAAACGTAAACTATTTAAATAAGAAAATACGGTTGGACTATTAATAATGAAACAAAAAACCCGACTGCAAGAAAAACAGCTGAGTAAAACATTTTTTTTTTCCTATTTTTGGTTTTTATTTGATTCCCAGACGTCGTAAATAAATATGATATAGCCTGTCACTCCCACAGTTAAGGTGAACCTAACGACACCTCGTATGTTAAAACCCATTATGCTACAGGGCGTGCCAAATATATAGACATTACATTACGCTCGAAAAACATAACCCTCCTTTTTCGCAGTTAGACAAAAATACACATAATATTGGTTGGTAGGGCAGGATGGATTATCATTCATAGTTAAAACTTAAAATTCGTCACAGTGACTCGGTTTAGAGCATCGTATTTCTGATGTTTGGATCCTCATCTGCTGTTCTTCACACAGATGAAGCCTATATAGCGTGAGATAAAATTTTAGTTATTTTGTTAGGATCTGATAAAAATATACGCATTTGTGGTTGTTATCGCGTTGGTACGTACAAGGTGGAATAATTATAGCGACCGTCGATGGATTTGTAATCAAAGTAACTATTATTACCTACATTTAATTAGTTTGTAGAACACGTCCTTTACTTCCGTCACTTTTGTATGTTAAATAGTTTCTTTTTTGTTTTTCATCACCACAAAGTTTTAATGTAAATATTATTTTGTTGTTTATGCCAATAATAATGTAGTTTAAATTTTTGTCCAAACCACAGACTAATTATTGGCGTGAAAACTTCTATAGCACTGTTTTCATTTAAAACGAAAAAGCGACACTAAAAATAGATAAACATACATATACAGGATTTAATCTGCGAAAGAACGAGATAGAATATATTATATACGTTTAACGCAAGTCCTGATTTTCACGACTAAGATCGTCATCAAATTGGCCTAGCGGTGTGACGACCAGACTTGTACGCTCTGTTGTATGTACAACACGAGTGGTCGGTAGTTCGAGTACCGCTGATTTAGGATTTTTTAAAAGAGATTTTGAAGAAAATATGTTTTATATTTCCTGAAGGTTTCACTTCTACCCCGTGTAGTTCCACTTTTTTTTTTAACCTATTTAGATAATGACTAAATATAAAGCATACGCGTACTATCACACACGATCACACAAATATTCCCGAAATTTTGACATATAGTATAAGGAGAGTCTACAGTTGTAACCAATATATCATTCGAAAATATTATTTAATCCGGCAATAGTTTACAAACTCACGTAATGTGCTTACGCGTGCCAGGAAATTTATTATTTACAAAGCTCCTAAGCACAAAGAATACTCACCAAAGCTAGGATCAAAATAAAGTAAGTTTTGTGACATTTTTTTATTTAAATAGTATCCTGCATATACTTGTACCCGCATACATTCAAGAGAGATATAATAAATACTATTCGGAAATGGCTCTAAAGCTTTCGACGGAAATGATTTTGTTGATAGTTGTAGGCATACTAATCCTTAAGTGAAAGCACTCTAGTGTTTTAAGACATAATATCTCAATTTCCTTATCTTTACTAAACAAACTAAGTACTTCGTATTTTATGTGAAATATTCGTGTCCTCCATTGCACAGTTTTTGGGATCATCATTTTTTCTCGTTTTGCCACAAACACTTGAAGGTTCATTATTAAACTAGAAACAATTCCTCAAACTTCGTTAAATAAATTTGAATAGTTTTATCTAAGAGCTGGTCGACCTTACAACTTGCTATTAGCATGACGAAAATGTTACTAAAACGTTTGGCCCAACTGAAAAGAATTAAATATCCGTGATACCTTTTGCAACCGTTTATATTATTACAATGAAATAAAGACACAATTAATCTTAACCACAATGTAAAATTTAGTACAATAGATTCAGAAATTTTTAATTCAATCAACTCATACATACAGAATGCATGTTACTCTATTTTAATTACGTAAAATATTTAATACTTAATACTTCACATAGAGTTACGTCAAGTTTTTTAAATTCATAATTGAATGCATTAATTAAAAAAAAATTGTTTCTATCTTGTAACTTGAAACAAACATCTGTTGAAGCGAGGCTTACTGGCGCGACGCGGCTGCTAGCCCACGCAGCACGCTCCGCATCGCTAGGTACGTTTGTCAAGCCAATATCCGTTCGCAAGGTTGCATTGTTCATTGGATTACTCGTAGAATATTCTAGATATGTATTAAAACTTCTCAAATTCTTTGAGAATAAAAGGCAAGATATATACTTACAATACAGCGAAAGTACTTATTGAAATTAAACTTTCTGGCACTTGTTAAGATGAAACTCTACCTATCGGAGAAGTTAGCCTGGTCAAGTCGTACTAGACTGTCTCGCCTCATCATTCCAAAGCATACAACTACAGCAGCTAAAGGTAGTATTAAATATATTGTAGCTAAAATCTGGTACAATATTCCTCCACCATTACAATGTGCAAGATCTGTACGCACATTTAAGTAATTAGACTAATTAGGGATGCTTCGTAGGTAATGATGTACTTTTGTCATATTTCTTCCTTTCTTTTCGCGACCTACCCCTTTCTCTATACAATAATAATCATGGTCTGTTCTAATCTGAGACCTTTAGTATGTAGTTTAGGCCCGGCTGAAAACCAGCGCTATAGTATTTTGCTATAGGATACAATATATGCAAAGCTGAGGTCCTTTACAATGTTGAGTGCGACTTATGTTTGGCAACGTTGTAATGTTATAAATTAAATTAGTGAGTAATACTTTATTGTAATTACGTGTTCAAAGTATCTTATAATAATTATGTCCGTATTTTCATCGTTAAATAAATGTGATTTCTTTCTTTCACTTGGAAGCATCGCCTTGTATTTTACTCAAGAAATCTATGGAAATAATTGTCGTTTATTTATACTGTTTTTTATATATTTATACTTAAAGCGTACGATCAAAACCTATTGGAATTCTGAAGAGTATAAAACATTTTATATACTTAAATAAATATTTTATTATAACTGCCCCATTAGACTAGTGGTCATAAACGCGACTGCTATGCTCGAGGTCCTGGATTCGATTCCCAAGTCAAGCAAAGTGTTACTGGGTTTTTCTATGTAATTCTCAGTAGCTCGCAGTTTGGCTTTATGTCCGATTAATGGCAATAGGCTCACCCCCTATTACATCGGACCTAAAAATATACTCGGCGAACTGTGGGTGTATATTAGTACCTCTGCCTAACTGTTCAGAGATATAGGCATGATGGTATGTTTGTTATGATATATCAAATTAAGAAACTTTATTTAATTAAATGAAAAAGTTCCGTGATATCTCAATGAAACTGCGTTCGGTTAAAAAGGTGAAGCCCAGTGCCATAAGAGTAGCGCAGATTCAGAGTATAGTTCACGCGTCTGAGTTTCCAATAAAGCGGAATTTACTTAAAACTGACACGATTCAAACGTAAACGAAAAGATCAAATAATAATAACAAATTGAAACTGCAATAGCCTACTTATTTAGTATTCGAAACCTTTGAAACAACAACGAAGCCACAAGTGGAAGCTGATAAACGAAAATAGATTAAAGATAATATAATAGCTTCGAAAATATATAATAATTTAATGTTTCTGCAAGTAAATAAAAATAGTTACTTTAGACATAATAAAAGCCTAAAAATACCTTCCATATAAAAATTAAAAAAAAAAATCTCAAGTCAGATTTTAATAGCCATTTTGTTTCGATATTAAAGAATGAAATCGAAGACAAGTTCACTAATAGTGCGCTCCCTTGTAAAGAGCCCTTGCCTAAACTACTCAAAATGAAACAACATATAATTTTGTAACAGAATACATACTTAATATTTTATTAAAGATATAAAAAAACACATTAAATATTATTGTTGCCATATCGCACGACATTCTTAAATATATGAGAAGGGCCTAAGGGCACCAGCTTGAACCAGTTGACCTGACCAAATCCGGTGGGCCTTGCCTGAAGGTCACTCCGACAGCGTGTCGCCTTCAATTATTTCGTGAACTTTTAAATAATACATACATTATTGGAGCAGATGTTTATAAAAAATAATTTTGTTATAAATATTAAGTCGAAACTTACTTTTTCCGCAAAAGAGGAGAGTGTTGGACAACTGACTAGATAATAAAGATCAGATAAATAATAAACTTTAAAAAGTTTTGGAGGTATTTACTAAAAGGGCTGTTAGTTGAAACGATGAAAAGAAATCACTGAAATATATTACTAGTTAATATTTTTAATAGGCTCACGGGGCGACAAATTTAATGCTACTCTTTGGGGATAGATGGCTACAGTAGAATTGTTAAATAATACGGACCACCTTTTTAAAATGCTTCACTGTTCATACCAGCAACAAAATGCAACATGAAAGGGACAATAGAACTTCAGGTGGAGAGGTAAAACGATGATGAAAGAATATAATTTATTTAAAACAACACAAGAAATATAGAGTAACATAATATTTAGTTAGTCTCGCATCAACGAACCGTTTCCTTAGTGCAATGACCGGTACATTAACGTTATCCGATACCTCTGTCTGTCTGTCTGATTATTCGCGTGTAGGTCGTGGTACACACAGATTTTGATATGTCATACTTATGTATAACAACCGTCCTTATGGATTAAGAGTTATATGGATGCTTCTATATGTAATAACATTTTTCGAAATAGACATGTCTAATATTTCCAATAAGTACCTACTGCATATTAAACGGTTGATTGAAATTGCGTTTCCAGAACGACATTTCTAATTGTAATAATTTAAATTAACTTCACTGAATTACGAAACCCGAATAAGAGCTGCCACATACATTCGGAATACGAAACCCGAATAAGAGCGGCCACATACATTCGGAATTCCGTTTCGAAAAATCATGTATTTCATACACATACGTTTATTTCCGTTCGAATTAACAAAGCTCAGTTGAGAGACGACGCCCATTGAGTTCAGATATTTTAACAGCTATGGACGACGATTTTCTACTTGCGATTACATTGTTGCTGTATCTTGCTAAGAAGAAGAAAATACGTCGCCGTTACTGGGTAAATCCACCTAACACTCAACGATTGCAAGACAGTCAATATTATAGAAAATATAATAAATTGATACATTATTATACATTATATAATATTATATTCCGTACGGAATTTACGAATGTGTGATGGGACTCGTACAAAATCTATGGAATAGATGCATTCGAAACAGTTTTTCTCCATGCGAGATTCCGGACGCACAGGCTACCATGCGGAATTTGGAATCTGAGAAAATTTCGAACGGAAAACTACTATATGTTTGTGACAGGTCCATAGATTTTTATGGATTTACTGCCTTCGAAATCCCGATTCGATATTTCGAATCGAAATTCCGAAATGGGATTCCAACTGTACGTGGCCGCTCTTAAGAAAGAACGAAACAAAATGCTTTTTATATGTATAACAAGGCTTTTGTTTCAATAGGCTATTATAGAGCCATCATCTATAATATAAAATTTAATAAAGTCAAGAGAGAGGAAGAAAATCATAGTTTAATATTGATACCCAAACAATGTAAGTTAATAGGCATTTTTAACCATTATAATAATCAGTATTAGCAGAAATATTATAAGAATGTATAGTCATGTTATTTTTTTCTGTTTACCTGGATTATATTTTTAGTATCTCAATCGACCGTTTTCTTATGAACTTTGAATACGTTCTGTTTAACATTAAAAATCATGAACAAGGAAATTTCATAATAAGTGTTGTATTTGAATATATCTATAGTCGTAATGTATTCTCACACGCTTTCATGAACTCGCTTACTTGTATGTTTGTTTGTTTGACTTCGTTTAAGTCTACGTGTCGACTAAAATTAGCAGAAAATAATTATTGAAAGAATTAGAATCTATCTTGTCACGTACATAATGACTATTGACTGTTTGAAGTTACGAAAACAGTGGTCTGTCACTTGGTGATTACTTTTTCATTATCAATTAAATAAATTAATTTAAAAAAAATTTAAAAGTAACATTAATTGGTGTTACTTTAAAAAAAATGTATATTTAGCCATAACTTCTTTTTTGTGAACCTATTTTGATGATTTTTTCCTTTGAAAGGGGATGGATACCTCAAGAGTGGTCCCGTTTTAATTTCATTGGCATTGGACCTCCAACTTATGGGATACATAATAGAACTCTGCAAAATCATTTGCAAGTTGGTTTCCATTTTTGTTAAAAAATGTCTTGCTGTCTCGTAACAAAGCAAAAATAAATGCGAAATGTTCATCCAACGCTGCGCGTCGGCTGCGGCGCAGCGCGTTGGCGCGGCGCGTCTCTTAGTGCCAATAACATAATGAAGTTAGCCATAAAAGATAATAATAGTAACATAAAGAAACATTATTTTAATTTGTATTCTTACACAATTAAAAAAAATAGTTAATTGAATTCACATTATTATCATTGATGGCTTACTTCATGGTGGTACTTTCGTTACATATCGCCTGCGCAACTCGCAATTTTACCATCTACTGAACGCGATAATAGAAGTATCTATAACTTCAAAAACTAAAAATACTAAATTTCTCAACCTGTTGCTTTCTTTCTGTGTAGATGTAACGTTAAACAATAAGTAAATACAAAACGATAAATATTCAAAAATGTTATTGCGAAACTCATTGTTTGTATTGTCGCACGTTGGTAACAGTTGCGAAATACCGCCCGACGAGACGTGCGCGTGCGCCGCGCGGCCGTCGCGCCACGCCGGTGAAAGTGACCCGCGTTGACCTCTCAATTTGACACTGAAGCGATCGACTCACGTGCGTAAATTATATCGTGGCGATTAATATCTATAGTTCACGATGTTGCGTGTCTGAGTGTCACTAGACATATCATCTATACATATATTTAGGCTTCAAAGCCTTCTCTGCACTTGGAATACACTCCTGAACAGTTATAAAATAGGTAATTGTAGGAGTATAAAAAGGTAAAATCAATTGAATTATTATCATCAAATTTATCAAGTTTAAATTGCGTGATAGCTATAGTATATTTAACTACTCTCGGTCATACTGAGGAATTACAAGATGACGGTCACCACGATTCTCATCTCTAGGTGGTGGCCGTTGTTTTTAGATATACTTATTTTCTGAAGTTTTGACTTTTACCAAATTTGTTTTTTACCAATAAAATATACAAAATAGATGTATTGAACTGCATTTGAGAGCCAGTCGGTCTACGCTTTACGTGTTACCATCTCAAATTACATCGTCACTTAACACCAGGTAAGACTGTGGCGAAATGTTAAGTCTACATGGTGTTAAAAAATAAAATAAGCCCGGTAATAAAATTGGTCCTTAAGGGCAGCTTCCGGAAAATGCCCTAATTGTATTATGAGTTCATCACGAAATTTTAGCAAAAGGATTTAGAAAGGATAGGGTTTGAACCTACGTTCATTAATCAATACGGTGTACTAGAAACGATAAGGTGTGTTGTATGTACATAAAATCATTGTAAAACTATTTCAAAAGTTAACAAAGGCTTACTTAAATGACCATATCGGTTTACACATAAAAGGTTTCAAGTATTTAAAACATTAACCACTTCCTTGCAGTTAAAATATGGAACTATGAATCATTTGAGGTTTGGCTCGGAATTGCTAAACACGATTACTGCGGAACGAGGGTCGAAACGACCTCCCGCGTGACTGTTCCACTACGAGCTGTTAAGCTTAGTGTCGTCTCATATAATGCCAGGAGCAATATATAAAGTACAACAAAGAAAAATAGATTTTAATGTATTATATATTAAAAGACAACTTTACAGCATATTATATGAGCCCCATGGTTTAATTCATCTTAAATTTATTCGAGCAGCTATCTACAGCGCCGCTACCAACACACCGTGTTCTTCACTTCCCGTCCTAGCCAAATTACTTGACTTCCGTAGTTACTGATTCACCCCATAGGATTATATCGTGTAGATATATATCCTGTATTAACTTCCCTCAATATATACCTAGGCTATAAGACGTAAAAATAATTTTCCAAATGTCACTGTTAGTTACGAAAATTATCACGGTCGAAGAAATAAACAATATCTTGAGTTTATCTTAGATTTAATAGTTATTGAATGGTCCTAATTATATTTAAGATCTTTCATGTCAAGTGGTCCTTAAGTCCCTGTAACGCGTTGAAGTTAATATAACTATGAGGTCATTTCGACACTGAGAACTCCGTCCACACCACAGTGACCGTGTTAAGTAACTCGATGGCCATAATGTAAGTAAATGAAATAAATAATACAGCAGATTGGATCTTAGTTGCTAGAGCTGACAAATTAACTCCACTGAAACATTCTGAATTTCAAATTATTATTCAATTTATATATTAAAAAGCTAAATTATTAAAAAGGGAAAAAAACACAACTGAACTTTTTTTTAATATTTTTGCTTTTAATTGATTCCCAGACGTCGTACTTGAATAAGCCATTCAAGCATGCATTTAGCCTATGTCACTCCCACAAATAAGACTAATCTAACGACACCTTCGTGTGATAAAATCCATCAAGGTGTTTAGGCTACAGAGCGTGCCAAAGAAATAGACATACATAGGTACCTTACATAGATACTCTCGAAAAACATATCCCTCCTTTTTCGCAATTGGGTAAAAATGAACGCAATTGTACTTCAAAGTTAAGTGACGTTCTCCGTAACGATTATAACTTAATTATCAATTTTACGAACACACCTCTGCTTGGATATTGGGCGGGAGCTACATAAAAATCAGATTATATTTTTGTTCAATAATAATAAATATATGACCAAGCGAAAATCAAACACACCTAAAAATGCTAACGAAAAAGCCAAGTTAATAGCGAAATATAACTTAAGAGTAATAACAGTGGAATCTAGGCATGTTTAAATACCAGATTGGTCTGGAGGACATTGGTGGAAGTCGTTCTATCCCAGCCCTAAAGGGTATCGACGTATTATAACTATATATATTATTGTCTAAAGGCCGCATTGACTATAAGTGGGCAATATAGTCAGTTTGCTACTACTTAAAAAAAGAATATTAGAAAAATCGTTGACATGAAAAGATTAGTGGAAGCGTTGGAACAAGTTACTAATTAATTATAAATTGTCAGTTGCGAGTCGTGCGCGCGCATCGACAAAGACCTTGAAACGGAACCGGTTCGCGGCTGTTACGCAACCGACAGACTGCACGAACATTTTTATATATTGACACCTAACCTACATCACGCGAGTCGGCTCGGGCAGCACAGCGCGGCGTGGCGTTACGGAAGGCGGCGAAAAGCGACTCCGTTCGCTTTCTTTTCATACAGTTCACAATTTACACGAGAAATTCATATTTATCTTTAGCAAATATCGCAGTAAGTTTTTTTTAATAGTAGCACGGCAAATTGACGATACTCTCCCTAAAGGTAAGCACAATACAATCCTAATACGACGGCGACCACCGAGAGATCGTAATCCACCGACGGTCACCGCTGTAATGTAGTAGTTTTGAAGATATAAATACTTCTTTTGACGTTTTTAATAGAGAGTAAAATTGTGAACTTCGAGGGCATCATGTGACGGAAGTACAACATGATGAAGATAGCCACCAATTATAATAATATGAACTCATTTAACTGGCTTTTCTTTTATCTATATATTAATACGTGAAGCAAAAGCTTTCTACACCCTTTTAAACGTATTGCGTGCACGGAAGACTGAGATTTTGCATGGTTAAAGTTTATATGGAGGAGTGCAGAAAGCTACAATTTATCTACAATAATATCTGTTACTAATATATTAAATAAAATAATACTGCGAATCCTAGCCTGACTAGTGCCATTAAACATGGACCCCCCAAAATATTGACATTGTCACTGAGCGAAAAATGACAGCAAGTGATGTAGATAATACTCATTGTTTAGGTTCATGAATACTGCGAATGTCAAATAGAAAATAGTCTATGATCAAAAAGTCGCTGGTCAAATTTCGACCTTAGGGCGATCGCTAGTTTTTATTAATAGGTTTACAACAATTATTACATTGGCACATGCTAAATAAATATTATAAAGACTAATAATGTAAATTTTGATTACAAACGTAGAGTAATAAAGTCCGCTCCGCTCGCTCGCTGTACCCCGAATTCATAATATTATAATTATAATGTACAATTTATTAATTACTTAATAAGTAAACATAGCTTGCTTATTTATAAAACGAAGTAACTTCTAAAACAGTAAATATAAATTAAAAGACATTCAAAATAACTTACATAAACTAGGATTAAAATGAAAATTTCAATACATCAATACATATAAATATTGTAAACTAAAATGTAAGTGACCTGGTTAAATGTTTAAATTGAATGAAATTATTGTTAGAGAATTCGATTAATTGTGGATAAATAATATAACGTTTTTGAAATAAACGTTATTTTAAATGAACAATATCAAAAGTCTCAAAAATATGTATTTAGCCTATCCATGTTTTCCTTTTGGCTTATTCCGATAGTTATTGTACGGCCTATTACGGCCAGGAGCGTAACTGACGCATTTGTATTACCAAGTATCAATTATGTTTATAGATAAACAAACACATAATCAAGTTATGGGCAGTGATGGTGTAACTGTACAAGGCGGCAACGACTTATTGTTTGATCTACGTGTCATAAATTGACATGCTTTAGGGTTTTCACACGACTGTTACCAACTCCAAAATATATTAATTATGATTATATCAGATGCTGAAGAATTTTTTTTTAGATCAACCCTTTGAAAGCTTTGTGTGACGACGTCAAGACCAGTGCAGAAGATGTAGAGAAATACTAAATTTGCTGATCCTTATGATGATATTTGAACTTACCTAAAGGTAAAATTCTATGCAAGCTGCCTATCTGGCTTTGTTCCGTTAGGAAGAATGTTGATTGCAACCGCGCACTCGTATACTCAATAAGTCAAAAGCCTACTTTACAAGTAATATTAAAGTTTTTTTTAAACTTGTTTCGCTTAGTTAAGTTTTTAACTTTTTTGTACTTTTCTTGTTTTTTTTTCTAATCAATTTTACCCGTATAGTAATTATCAGTTCACACTACATGCATCTTTTAATTCCCGGATCCTTTTATTAAATTTCTTACTGAATGTATTTTAATCATTTAGGTACATATTCATCCGCACAATTTAATTACCTGTCCTGGTTAATCAATGCAGAGTCCAAACAACTGGGCCTAGCAGCGTGAAAACGAACATACGGGTTCCTTTTACACTGGAAGTGAACACCACCGAATAACTTTTCGAAATTAAAAGGTGGTGGTGGTGTATAAGGTGATAATAATTTGTATGAAAATCAATCTTGGTTGAAATCGTGTGGCACATCTAAATAGTAATATTTCTTACCAAATGCGACACAATTACCACTTACGATCGGTTTGGATGCCTGGCTTTGTGCATGCATAAAAAAAACCTTAGTAGAACTTACCAACAAGGTAAACAAGTTCTAATTTACAGATCTTTCAATTAAATACATTATATTCTGTATGTTAACGGCAGCGCGGTGCCAGCCCTACGGGTCGGGCAGGAAGCGTGCACTCGAAGCGTCAGACGACGAGTCATGCAACTCGACCGGATATGTTGACGACCAACGGATTAATTGTTAAAATGTTCGTATGTCTGTGCGCATACGCATTCATTTATATATTGAGGTCATGGCTATGGGACTCTCGGTTCCTGCGCCGTCCATTCAAGTCTTAATTGTAAAATATTATTATGTTTTTTTTAAATAATCAATTGACTCTACCTCGGTTCTTGACGATATTATGCGTTAGAAATAATATAGTATACTAGCTGTGCCCTACGGCTTCAGTTTGCCACATTATTTTGACGTTTATGATGCTTGCTCTGGTCCTTAGTATCCTGGCGTAGTTATATCGCCTTAAACCTTTCTACATAAATATTCTGTCGGGTAGTTCCAGAGGTAAACGAGTTCAAACTTGAGGTTTATAATTAGTATTGATTAGATAAATTATTCTCGTTAGGTTAGTTTAGTTGAAGTACTGATATTCCCAATTGCAAAATTCTTCGAACTTCGAATACTTTACGAGCCAAAGCTTTCAGTAAAGGATATCATAAAGCATTTTCTAATGCCCGCCTGGTTAGCTACCACCCTCAAGTTGAAAATCTGTCGCCAAGCACCTATAGATGTGTTCCGGCAGCTGCTCTTGAGTGCCAGTTTTCCACTAGACTTAGCGTGCTACAATTTTATGGCACATCTTCACTTATCATCAAGTGAGGTTGTAGCCGTAACGTAAACTTATAACGATAAAAAATCTAATATTTTCAATTTGATTATTCGTGTGCAAGTAGATAGATATCTAGTGGCGTGTAATAAACATTCTGATTAGACTTTATACGAGTACATACGGGTGATAATAAAACACAAGTACATATTTATTAGTTAAATATTTAAATCGTTAAGCCATTTGTAATGGTAATGGAGCATGTCCGTCGCGTTACGTTGACATGCGCTTGCGCAACTATTAATTAATAAACGTTTTTAAGCTCTGGTTGCTTTGTTACTTGTTTTAAATCTAATACGATTTTTAAATTTCAATGTATTTATATTGTCTATCATGCCGCGATGTAGGATTTGTCTCAGCGGAAGCTGTAAGGTTTGAGGGTGTAGTAGATTTTGAGTAATATCAAAAATCTAGAGCATTTTTTTATGTCCTAATTATCTATAACTACCTTCTACCCGCGACTTCATTTGTGTGGCATGCGGGTCTTTATCGGGATATAAAGTATCCTATATATTAAACCTGGTTATAAACTATCTGTATGCCAAATTGTATTCAAATCCGTCGAGCCGTTTTCAAAAATAACAAACCTTTTTTTTTTTTTTTTTTTTTTTTTTTTTTTTAGAACTGACTACACTGTTAGCCTTAGGGGCCCTAAAGCCGCTGCGGCTTTTACAGCTTCACCGGACTTGGGGGCGAGCGCAGAGGGCACTCAGCCGCGAAAGTTTTGTGGACGACTCGCACGAGGGTGCCAAAGTGGCCGGACCTCGGCTCGGGCGGTCGTCGCGTTCGCAAATAGGTCGCGATCTATTCGAATCCCTACACCTACGATTCGAGCTAACTAAATATACACATAGGCACGTTCCCTTCCTCCTGGGAGGAAGGAAGGAACCGTGCGTATGTGTATTCAATAATCGGAATGTTTCTACACTAACTAGCGTAAAAAAAGAAAAAAAAAGGTCCCTCACAGAACCTATGTACCTGTATGGTGTGCACGTGTGTATGTTCATACGTGTGTAGTGTTGTATGTAGGTAGCTAAGTGATGCACGTACAGTGTCACTTGTATCGCGCGGGCGGTTGCCTGACCCAAGGGTTTCACACCGAGGAACGGACCTAGGCTTGGGTTACCGCTAGAGAGGGTGGACGTGACGGGTGTGCTGGAGCGAAATTGACCGCCCGCCCTCTGCGGAGAGAACGGTGGTTTCGCGGGCGTGGGCGCTGGCACGCTCTGTTTGGAGAGACGGATGTGTAATATTTATTCGAATTTTCGATGTGATCGTCGGGATCAATAAAAATATTGCGCGGCCGGCGTTTGCACCGGATGTCCGTGGGTGCCGGAACATAAGTGGCGGCTGTTTTTATTAACGGATTCGCGTGGTTCGACGCGGTGTCGAAATACGAACGGGAGAGCTGTTTAACGTAGGCATGTATCGAAGGAAGCTCCATATCTCTATGGAGATCTACGCTTCGAACATACCACGGGGCCCCGGTGAGACGATAGAGGAACCTATTCTGTATCGATTGTAACCGTTTGAAACTCGACTCGGACATATGTGCGAACACGGCGCAACTGTATGTCAAAATTGGTCGAATACACGTCTTGTAGAGCGTGAGCTTATGTCGCGTGGACATTTTACTCACCGAACACAACAGAGGATGCAACCGGCCCAGGACCCACGCGGCCCTGTTCCTAACCTTACGGATGTGGGGTCTAAAAGAGAGCCTACTATCTAGGGTTACCCCTAGATATTTGGTCTCTCTTACATACGGAATCGGATTATCGTAGAGCTTAACAGGTTTAAGCTTCCACGGTATCTGTGACGAATCCGCATCGAAGAGCATCGCGGCGCTCTTCGAGGGATTAACGGCTATACGCCACTCGTTAAACCACTTCCCGAGAGTGGTCACGGAGCGTTGGACTTTGTGTCTGAGGTGGGATCTATTCCTATCTGAGGCATATAAGACTGTATCGTCAGCGTATAGCCCTACCTCGACCTCCGGGAGTCGAGGTAGGTCACTGACGTACAGGTTAAATAGGCTAGGAGCCAGGATCGAACCTTGGGGAACGCCTGAGCGTATTGGACGGGGCGTGGACAATTCACCTTCCACTCTATAGCGAAAGGTGCGATCTGTTAGATAGTCGCGAATTATTTTAATTAGCCTATCGGGGACTTCAAAGTGATACAACTTGTAGATCAATCCCTCGTGCCAGACCTTATCGAAGGCCTTGGCAACGTCGAAAAAGACCGCAAGTGTACGGCGGGGTTTATATAATTCAGCAAAATTAAATGCAACGTGCTCCGTGAGGCGGTGCACTTGATGAGTGCAAGAATATCTAGCACGGAAACCGAATTGCTCAGGCGGATAGAGGTCTTTCTCCTCTATTACTGACTTGAGACGGTTCAGAAGGATCCGCTCGTACATTTTCCCTAAAGTATTTAGGAGACTGATCGGGCGATAGCTGTCGGGAAGCGACGCGCTCTTGCCGGGCTTACGGATACCTATGACTATGGCCTTTTTCCAGGCGGCTGGAAAATGGCAGTGGGCTATGGCTACATTGAAGATGCAGACCAAAAGAGCTATGAGGCGATCGGGAAGAAGTCTAAGTACTTCATTCCTGATCCCGTCGGGACCTGGTGCTTTTCTAAGCTTAAGGCTTTTTATAATGGAAAGAACCTCCTCAGACGTGACTGGGGACAGGGAGTCTGTCGCGGGGAGCTTATCCAGCTCCCGCACGCATCCATCGATACCCTCGACCCGGTCGGTATTTGCATCGACACTGTTCGGAGAGCACTGGCTCTCCAAACAAGTGGCGAGGCACTCCGCCTTGTCGCTGCTATCGAAGGCGAGCGGTATACCGGGACCCCTCTCGAGGGGGGGCATAAGATAAGAAGCCTCTATTTTGAGGCTGTGAGCTAATTTCCAGTAAGCCAGATGCGACGGCCTTAGCCCTTCGACGAGGGCGTCCCATCTGTGACTTCTGAGTTCTAATATACGGGCTCTAACCGATCTTTGAAGTGCGCGTAAACGTGCGCGGTTTTCCTCGGTCGGATAGTGGTCGTGCGCACGAGTCGCCGCGTTCTTTTCCGTCAACAACGCCCGCACGTCGGCAGGGAGTACAAAGCGGCGATCGCTCGCCTCTTCGACCTCTCTCGAGGCCTCTCCGATGCCGGCCTGCAGGTGGTCGACCAGGGAATCGATCGCGAGATCTACGTCCGCAACGGACCCCAATACGTCCGGGATCCTATCTAAGTTGGACGAGCACGGCCTGTCCGCAAGATAATGTTTTAGCTTGGCATAGTCAACCACTTGGACCGAAGGAGGGCTAGAGTCGTCTGGTTGACCTAGCTGCATGATGACCGGACGGTGGTCGGAGTCGAGCTCGTGTACGACCCGAATGAGTCGTAACCGAAGCGCGATACCTTTAATGAGAGCTACATCAAGCACTGTCGGCATACAGTTGTCTTGAAAGTGGGTGGGAGTGGGTGGCGCTATGACATCAAAGTTTAGCACGTTCGTTAGCTCTTCGAGTTTAACCCTATTACTGGAGTCTCTCCAATTGCCAAACGAAGTGTGTCCACAATTGAGGTCACCCGCTATAATGACCGATTCACCGAGCGAAAGTAGCTTTTCTAGGTCAGACCTGAGAGGCTCTTTCCTCGGCGAGAGATAAACTGAGACTAACGTTATGGCCGGGTGGTCGGTCATTCCTAGTCTACACACGGATACTTCCATATTGGTAAGTATCGGAGGATCTACCGGCGTACAATATAACGATCGTTTGTAATAAATGAGAGTGCCGCCCCCGCGGCCGGCCCGGTCATTTCTTACAATATTGTAGTTCGCGATTTTTGGATCACGTTTAGCACGCTTTAAGAGCGTCTCCTGCACTAAAAGAACATCTACTTGGTGATCTTTAAGAAAGGTCGCGACGAGATCACGCTGCGGAAGTAGGCTTCGCGCGTTAAAAAATGAAAGATTTAACGCTTTCGGTTTAAACTTAGCCATTGAAAGGCCCTAATTTTTATTACTACTCGCCTCGCGATCGAGACGTTGTAGTGTCTCTACGAGGCGGGGGAACGCGCAAGCGGTCTTGATGAGACCGAAGCGCTCCAAATGGTCATTGTATTCGATGAGCTCGCGGATATCGTGCTCGCGGGTGAGCAGTATCATTAGGTCGTTACTATTGACGACAGTGTTAGCGGGCGCGCGGGGCGCAGGAGCGCGGGGCGCGGGAATATCCATAGCCATAAGGGGCTGTGGATTGGGGCGGCGGGGGCCCCATGCGTTCTGCGATGAACGCACGGGTTGCGGTTTCACCACGCGGGGTGCGGAGGGGCCGGCGGCGGCCGGGAGCTGGCGCGGGACCGGCAGCGCGGGAAATTCCCCTGACGCCAGCAGGGGTTGCGCTTTGATGGCTGAGGCGGGGGGCGCCGCCCGGGGGGCCGCCTGCCTCTGTGTACGTGGCCGCGTGGTACGCGGGGCCTTGGGGCAACCGCGATAATTCGCGGGATGCCCCTCCTCCCCGCATAACACGCAGCTCGGGGGGACGACGGAGTCACGCTCGCGCGTGCACTCCCGTGTGGGGTGGTCCTCTCGGCACTTTACGCACCGCGGACGAGAATGACAGTTACGGGCAGCGTGCCCGTACAGCTGGCAGTTGTGGCACTGCGCAGGCTGGTGGTTTTTGTGTGGGGGCTCCACGTTAATCCCGGAGAGCCCGCACACCGTCTCTAGCTGGAAGATGGCCTTTCCCTCGGGGGAAAGGTCCAATATGGCCACTACCATTTGTAGTGGCCGCTTATCTTTACTGTACATCCGGTGTACTTCCCGGATGGGATAACTTTGCTCCTTGAGCGAGGAGCACACCTCCGACGGGTCGAGCTCCACCGGAATGCGGCGGATGACCACTCGGAGGACGCGCTCCTCCGCGAGCGAATACGTATAAAATTGCAGACCTTTCTGCCGGAGGAGGGTGGTTAGTTTACGGTGAGTTTCCGAAGAACTCACCGAAATAGAAATCCCGTTGACTATGTTTCTAGCCTTGTGGTAGTCGAGTTTGAGTCTGCGCATCTCATTGCAGACTCCCATCCAGGCTGCCTTGTCCCGGATTATGATTGGAGGTGGGGCACGCTCTTTTTTCCCGCCGGCGGGCGCGGGGAGCTGGGAGGACGCGGGGGCGGCGGCGCCCCTGACTACTGCCTTAGCTATTACCTTAGGCGCCGGTTGAGCAGTCGGACTGCTACGCGACGCCACGACGGTGAAGCCGTCGTTCTCGGTATCCATCTCCGGAGATGGATCCGGACTCGCGAGCGAGTCTTGTTCGACCGGAAGGGCCGAAAACGAATTTTTCGTCTTTAACGCGGTTTCCGTGGATCGCGCGGGACGGACGTACGGGCTATTTTTGGTAACCCTAGATTGTGACCGCGAATTACGCGGCCCTCGCCTGACGGAGGCGGGGCTTGACCCGCGCGATTGGCTAGTCGGGACAGGGGGCGTGGCCGTAGACGTGGCCACGGCCCCGGATGACGCGGCGGACGGACGCGCAGCGCTGCGCGTGAGACGTTTGGGCGCGGCGCCGGCTGGCGCGGCGCCAGTCGGTATAACGGTCGCGGCCGTGACGTCATCGGCCGCCTTGCTACCTGAAGCGGCCGCCTCGCTACCTGAAACGGCCTCATGACGGGTCGCGGTCGCAGCGGTGCGACGCACGCAGGCGTTCTCAGGTAGATTACGGTATTCCTCGTCTAGAGAGGGACACCGTAATACGACGAAATTTTGATAGCGCTGGTATTGAAATTCCAGCGCTTTCATCCTGGCTTGCAACTTGCCTATGCAAGTGGCCAGGTCGGTAACGTTATTTGCCATGACGGCAGAAGAGGGAGGACAATGGGACATTTTTATTTTATTTTAAATTAAAGGCCTCCCTGCCTTAGGGGCAGGGGGGTGCGCCAAAAACTTAAAAAGACTATCGGAGTCGGCAAGAGACCTGTGGTCAAGGTGCAATGACACACAGGAAGGACCTATCAACCCTAAGGAGCCCTAACAAGCCCGGGGCCGAGGACGCAGACCGGTAATTAAACCGGGCTAGGCCCAAACAGGTTCCCGGGGATGGAGTGTGCAGGATCGGAAGGTTTGGCAGGAGACACCTGGAGCAAGACTATGCGATAACCGCAAAGGCCTAGATTCCCAGGCCCGTCCGAGTCTGGCTGTTTGCCTCTGAAGGAGACAACCAGCGGGCTGCTCGGGTCACGCCCCGCTCACTTTAGTTAGCACCGTCAGGTATCCAGTGAGCGACCACAAAACCGTGGATTTATAAAAAACAAGCAAGTCGCACCGAAAAGTGCGGTTTACCACGCGAGCGTTAGACACCAGTTGGTTTACGTCGTTATTGCAACAGTATATTCGAAATAAATTCCAAATATAAGATCGCAACAATTAAGTCACGTGATAGTCGAGAGCACAAACGGAGCGACACGTCCGTTCGCGATCAAGACCAAATCGGAACTCAATAACAAACCTCCTAAACATTCATATTTATAACATACTGGATGGTCGCCTTCAGTCCGTCTTCGAGATTGCGTAACTCGTAAGTGCTTTATCCCGTTCTAGTAAGTTTTTCGTTTATTCATTTCGGATTCTTCGTGTAAACATTCGATATCCCTTATTTGCGACCCGTTCACACATCTATGAATTGTTATATATTCGGAATCGTGATTTAATGTAATTCGTTTAAATTTTGTTTAGTTCATGACCTCACAGGACCGTATTTATACGCTAATAAATTGTGAAAAATCGTTGTGATGATTTACTTATTTATTACGATTAAGATAATAATTATTCGTTCTTTTTTCTTTGCGATTCGTCATTCGTTTTATGCAGGGATGAGGGAAAACTACCAATAATACCAATACAAATAATAAAATATAATTCTCGTCATATTGTTGACCAATAAATCTAAGACAGTACTCCTCCTGTAAATCACGATTCGATTCATAAAATAAATGTGAACATCATTTCGCTTTTAATAATGTATCGTCAATGACGGTGTATGTTTGAACGGACCCAAAAATGTTGACCTTCCCATGACCTTTACAAAAAACTTCTTTGATATATATTAATTTCTTATCCCGCAATAACTGTTAAATTCGTTATATACAGAGATATATCAACAATCGTTAGTTAACCCCTTATCGAGTTACGCGAGATTAATATAATCCAATCGAGGAAGTAAATATCCGCCATATTTGGACTGTAAATACCACTTGCCGTATATAGGTGAAGTAAACATGTTTGCGCGGAACTCGCATTAATTTCACGGTAAGAAATGCTTCGTATAGCCTTTATTGTGTTTATATGTAACATTACTAATGGTTAGGTTGATTGAGGTAAATTCTTGGTTAGACGGCCTTTACCTTTGAAGGTTGTTTAGCTGATTATCGAAGCCCCGGTGTTCTGTCACTTCTTTTAAGTACAACATGACTTCTTTATCTAGACCAGCAACTAGGAAGATATAATTGTCTACGCCTCAAAAAACCACTTGCACACCGTACAAAACTATGTATGTAGTGATAACCAAACATCTAAAAATTTACTAAATTATCTTAATTCTATTTTTTCGCCCTGTGAATGAATTCCCTTCAATTTATCCATGGGCCCTTTAAAAACTTAAGAATTTAAGGGAAAATTAGTGGTTTTGGGTGACTTGTGGCTCTGTGGCATAACACTGCTTATTAATACAATTCTTAATCAAATCAAATCAATTAAAAAATATTTTATTCAAATTAAAACCCTATGAAGGCACTTATGAACGTCAAGACACTACCTCCAGTTCAAAAGAACATTCGAAAAAAACTGTGAAGAATCTCGATTGGGTTTATCAACAATACTTTATTATTGTTTTATTTTATTTGTAATGTTTACTGTTATTATGATATTCAGTAAATGTACAGAGAGAGAGTCACTTCCAGAAATCACTGTCATTCACATAATGATCCACCCTATAAGTCACTTTCGACAGTAAAACTTGCTTAACATGATTCTTGAACTTATTATCCAGGAAATCGGCAAATAAGGCTTGCTAATAAGTACAGTGTTCCTAAAACTAAAGCGATAAGTATAAGTCTAGAAGCGTGAAATTTCATAGCATTCATTATATAGCGTAGTCGAGGAATTAAAGTAGGATTTTTGTACATTCATTCCTAAGCAGGTTAAAAATAGGAGGATTCCTGAGATTTGAGATGAAATTTAACCTACAAATTTTTGTAATATTATTTACATGCTAACTTTGACAGTGACAACTGTTTTAAACGATTCTGAAGCATGAAGATCAAAATAGTAAAGTATATATATATAGACGTGTGTACTAAAGTTATTTTAGCGCAATTAGATATGAGGCGGAAATAAGTTTTCCTTGATGGTATTTGAACACTAGCGACCTCCCGGACGTCGTCGCGTGAAGGTTAATCGTTTTGCATATCGTGACAGACCGTTTGACTATCCAATGTTGTTCCTATTGGGTTTTGGTTAATATTGTGTTGCTTTGTAGAAAGAAACCTATAAACGATTACACAAAAAAGAACAATAGACAGTTTTGGATAAAGAATCAAAAACCGTAACTTAAAAGTAAAATATGTATTTTTGAGATATATTTTATTTTCTATATTCTAAATCTAATTCATAAACTAATAATTATTGTTGAAATTATGAAAATGTTTTTATTTATTTAATTGTATCTCTTACTTTAAAAGAAAAGTATATATTTTGAATGGAACTTTTTTTGTCAATACTGACAACGTGATTAATTAATTTTGGTAATAAATTACCCAACTGGTTATATATAATTTTATCAATAGATACTTTTAATGGTTTGTTTTATTACCTATTTGTTGTTGTACAATTGTAATTCGAAATACCATTTATAACCACGTAACGCTGCTAGTAAATTACGTCAATAATTTGTGTATAAAAAATAAACTTTTTTATTTTTTTTATAAAAATAATTATTACAGTTAAATTGTTACACTGACTATCACGGTCTAAACATATTTTAGTGGCAATGAATGTGAACATCTTTGTTTATACATTTACCAAGTGTACGAACGAAAATCTTTTTGACACCTCATTAATCATAAGAAACAAGATACCGATCGAGAACATATATGTTTCAAGTAAAGGAACACACACATGTCGGCAACTGGGTCAAAAACGCGCATGCGTCTCACGGTCACACCGACAATAATTTACTGGCATTATGCATACATACAACAATTATTATAATATATGTAACTACTCTTTATGCAAATGTTATAATTAACATATTTTTCATGGTTTACAAAGATAAATAACTATACAAAATTTATTTAAAGTTGGCACTTTGACCCAATTTTCTTACTTATTTATTTTTAGATAATTTCATTCTGCGTTAATAATACGATGTAGGGGTCGAAAAATTACATTACTTGAATATTCATCATTGTGTGCAAGGGCACTCTGCGAAACTTAGGTGCTAAGGATTTTTCCTTATTCAAAAATAATCGAATGGAATCCTGAAAGCTTGAGAATTTCCCTCTGCTAGCGATATCTAGTGATAAATGTGACATTTTAAAATTTTCGGTGTCCAAAATTGTTGATACATTACTTAGGGTGAAGTTATTTAGTGTCCATATATTTCTCAGGGAATAAGGTCTATGAAAAACGCGGGAACATTTAAAGAACGAATCCATCCGACAACACATGCAGCATCTTTTAAATCATTTCATACCTTAGTCATCTCTCTAATCTATACAATTAATAAAATTGAAGTGTCTGTTTGTAATGTCAAAATAACAGCTTTTTACTAAATGCATATGATAGTGTATACGATAACTATAACAAAATACACGTTTTTTAAATTTTTGTTGTCTGTCTGTCTGGGGTTCCACACAAATAAGAAAAAACTGGTCATGGTGAATCAATTGGGGTACTTAAATGGCTTACGCTGAGTAAATGATGAGATATAGCAAATTAATATTCTAAATAATTGTAGACATTAAAAAGACCTGCAAAAAAGGCAGCGAGCGTATACGTCTATCTTCTAAGGAACACCCACAAAAGGCATTGTTGTCTTTAAAATGGCCAGGAGTGGGGAAGCAAGATTCGCGCTGGTATTCTGTATTCCACGTGAGCGAAGCCGCGGGCACAGCTATTATGTAATATAAATATACGTATCATCGTGCTATGACCATGAACAATGGAGCATTCGAATTTGAAGCGATGAAGAATAACTTTTAGTATAATGTTATCAGTATTAGGTATATATAATATCTTCGTTCTTAAAAATCCGTTAATATCATCGGGTTTTATCTTTAAAATCTGTCTTAAAATTTTTATCTTCATCTTAAAAATCTGTTAATATAGTCCATCGGTAAATGTAGCCTTTCCCAAGGTTTATCACTGTATCTAAATCCCACGCATTCTGAATCCAGTCACTTCCAGCAGTCTTTATTAAGTCTTCATTGCAGCTAGCTTTTGGGCATCCTAACCTACATTTGCCAAGATGCGGTCTTTATTTAAGTTAAGAACACAACAAAACGATCATTTTTCTATTGTAATTATTTTTACTTTCATACTTTTCACACATACTCAAAGCTATAATTCTCTTCACTGCGGACAAACAAACTTTAGAATGGGCCTCAGGCCTACATATTCAAAATGGAATTGTTTTACGTTTTACAAGGTCATCACTTACTATCAGATTCACGGTCAGTCTATTTACTGCATGCCGAAATCATTTTCTTTGACGCGTAAAGTGTAAGTGAAAACCTAAGCACGCCAAAGCAATACTTCCAAAAACGCTTCGGGCGTACGCAATTCATTTGTATGCTAAACTAATTATTGACGGTGACAATGCGCTGACTGTCACCCCAAAGCGTATACGCTGCCGTCCATTGTGTGCTAATATCGTTTGTTTTAACATTACCAAATACAAGTGGGAAGGATCAGGGTTAACATCGAGAGGTATCAAACTGCTTCGTAAATTAATTCGTTTCTATGCGCTTATGCATTCCTAGTATTAGTTAATTGAATTGAATTTTGCTTGCGTCTCTATGCATTCCCAGTAATTATAAATTACAAATGATGATAGAATTATTGACATAAACGTCCCATTGCTTGACAAAGGCTTTTTTCCTTACAAGGGAACACTGTATTGGCGATTCCAAGTCTCAAGAAAACTTATAAATGATTGATAGTCTGACTTGATACATTGTCGATTGTATTCGATTTAGTTAATTTAGTAACGTGTGAGGACAAATAAATAAAAACTTATTATTTTTATTATTATATACGTAGTAAAAATCACGTTTGGCTCTATTCGTAAATCAATACATGGTATAAAATAAATTCTCTATCCTCGAAATTAACCCATAGTTTGCTGGTGTATAAACAGAATAATATTTCAGCATAATTATGATGATAAAAACTGCAAGTGAATTCAAAAAACAAGCATTACATGACCAATGAAGCCAGAAACTTCTTACTTGTCACTTGTCAGTCTCCTTCACTTGTTTGACACATTGTATATTACTTATACTTTAGAACATACATAAGCACAGCTTGGGTTCACTACAGTAACAATGACCGACGTTATTCAATTATTCATTTTTTTATTGTTTTTTTTTTTGCTGACAAATCGTCGTGACGGCGACCATCCCTATCAAATGTCACTTTACAACCGTGACATGACGTTTCGAATCTCTACTATCGTGTTACCAGGAGGTATGGTATACTAATAATATTATATCAAATTTTAAATAAAATGTAAAGATATGAATGTTTGTTTTTTTCTTCCGATTTTATTATGTAAGAAAACAAAAAACAGCCAAGTGCGAGTCGGAGTTGTACACCAAGGGTTCTGTTTTGCTAACGATATTATGTTTATGTTGAGTATTCAACAATAAAATTGTTTTCTTTCATTCGGTAGGTCGCGCGTCGCGTCGCGTGGCTCCGAACAATACTTGGCCGGTTTTTTTAATTATTATTTGTTATTTTACTTTAAGGTATGCACTAAATCCATTAATCGTGTAGCGACTTCTACATAGCGACACACAGCGACATCTATCGAGCCACATAAGACGTATCCTACTATCCTACATTGCGCTATAGAAATTAACTCAATCGTTGAGTATATATACAAGAACCCGACTACAACCGTTGGGCAGCTGCCCGCCAGACATAACATCCGTCTGGTCGGAGAATCCTCCCTTTGCAATAGTTCTTCTACAATCGCTCCATGTTTATCGTTTGTATTACGTTTTTAAGTTACAGTTAAACAACAATAAAAAATGGGCTGAGAAAACCATATTTCACCTTCATATTAATAGTTCTTCTACAATCGCTCCATGTTTATCGTTTGTATTACGTTTTTAAGTTACAGTTAAACAACAATAAAAAATGGGCTGAGAAAACCATATTTCACCTTCATATTTTACTTTTATTTTTTTTGGTAAAGTTTCCGCTATATTAACACAAATTTCAATCAGCTACCTATAACGATACAAAAAATATAACCCTATAAAGGTAGGACGGACAACATAGGGTTCAAAATTGGATCACACGAATGCTTGACGACTGATTTTCAACTTGGAAATTTAGGTAGCCAAACGAACAATAGAAATTGCTTTATTTCGTGAACATTTATTTTCATTTTCCTTTTTATATAGTGTTAGAGGTATTGAAATAAATATATATATAATTATGTAATGTACATGTTATGTTTTATTCACAAATATTAATTATATTATGTATCGAGTTTCGTTGTTGGTAATATTGTTGGAATGTTAAAAGTTGTTCTTTTGGTTATAATAAGTGTAGAAGAACTATTATTGCAAAGGGAGGATTCTCCGACCAGACGGATGTTATGTCTGGCGGGCAGCTGCCCAACGGTTGTAGTCGGGTTCTTGTATATATACTCAACGATTGAGTTAATTTCTATAGCGCAATGTAGGATAGTAGGATGTGTCGTATGTGGCTCGATAGATGTCGCTATGTGTCGCTATGTAGATGTCGCTACATAAGTATAATTATTTTTTAGATATAGCGTGATAATTAATAAATCGTACATTTTACAATTTCCAAATATTTAAGATGTATAATTGTGTATGTTTCTAAAATATCTGCTTTCGGTTTGTATTTTGATGCACTTCCGCCGCAACGTAAGGGAACGATCAACTATGCTATCAACACTGGTGATCGACGGAGGAAGAAGCCGCGACGCCTGCGATCGGATAAGAGGACACACGTTAAGTAATTCAGGCAACGACACAAATGTAAAAGTAAACAACTGAAAAGTGTTGTAAGAGAATGTGATAATAAAAGTTGAAATATTTGGAAGCCTTTTTAATTTTGTCTGTCGCTAATAATACGATGCAAATAGGTGTCGACAGGATTTCTATTAGAAACTGAATCTATGTAATGTAATTTTAAGATGTCTAATTATATTTTCAAGCAATATTATATCATGAACTCTATTAATAACTATAAAATATAATATTCAGTCTTTATACTTTTAAATACATATTTCGTTTGTGTTTATCTAATTTCGTATATAACTGTACTTTGATCCATTTAACACCACACCCTATAGATAAAAAAAATTACAATCAGATAAATTGTTTTAATATTGTTTATTTATCAATTTTAATACAATTATTCCCTTTGTACATAAAAAGCAATGAGCGTAAAAGACATTTATAAACAAACAATGTCAAGTTCATTCACATAAACCACAGAGTCACGAACGCGACCGCGACCCCATAACGTGTTATATGACGTACGTTTCACAATAACTTAATGTTTACATGATTATCCAGAAATACCTTTAAATAGAACAGGAAAATTCACGTCGTTAAACATTATGATTGATTTATTTGAAATATTTTCCCCTTGACGTTGCATAGTACAAACAAGAGACGACAGCTGGTGCAGTTCCGTCACTGTAACGGGAGAACAAACGTTCTTTATTTTATTAAATCTATATAAATATAAATGAAATGTTGTTCTTTGGTAAGCGTATCACTTCAGAGCGGCTGGACCGATTTAGATAATTTTTTATTAATGTTAATAATAGACTGAATAAGGTTTTTAGGGAACGAAAAATTTGAAAAGTTACCCAGAAAATAGAAATTTTTTGGAAAAACCGTAATTGATTTTTAATTGTTTTTTTTTTAAATGAACTAACTAAACATAACTCATGGTTTACATTTACGTTTACATCACGTAATCAATGTGTTTTTTCCTAAATATAAGTCAGTAACAAACGTATACTATGAGTTTCATAATATGAAGTCCATGTAATTACTGTTTGCTGATGTGCTACTGAGGACTAAATTTAAAAGCCTCAATTATACCATAAAAATATCTTTCTGGTTTCTAGACTTTCAATGAGGAGAACATGACGCTGGATGGTAAGTGGTTCGCGTTCCAAAATCATTCAGTGTATATCCAGTGATCAAGCGGAGTGGTAGGAATCGAATTTTTACTAGACCACGACAACCATTTACATTGTGATAACGCTTTTACAGCATCGCGTCTGCTTTGTAATGCAGATGACGAAAGGCTCGCAGGCTGGAATGACATTTAAGCCCAATAGTCGCCGTATTTTGTACCCGACTTCAAAAAAGAAGGAAGTTATCAATTCGAATGATTTTTTATGGACGTTCAGCCATAAATTCTTTGTTTATGAACCGATTTGGATGATGCTTTTTTTCGTTGGAAAAGGGATACCTCAAGGATGGTCTAGTTTTAATTGCTTTATCCAATTGTCCAATGGTTTCAAAAATGAACTTCAACTTCGAAGATATCTTAAAATCATTAAAGTTGGGTTTCTTTTATGTTAAAAATTGTCTTGGTAATTGTACTGTGCTTGTAATAATAATATTATCCTGTAAATATCCCATTGCTGAGCAAAGGCCACTTCTTAAAAGAACGTGCGGGCTTCATCACCCCGCTAGCCCACGAAGTATTGGCGATTTCAAACGCCAAGAAATCAACACATTCAGTTGTACTACAAGATCATTTCTCAAGCATTCAGATTGTCTCACAAGTTTCCTACACCACTGCACTATGCTTATCGTCAGACATATCGCCATCAATTGTATTACAGTTTAAAGGGTGCGGTTAACAACAAGTTTTATCATCTTATATCATTATTCGCACTTGCACACTTCAGAGGCCATTACGTACCGTATTTTTATAGAATATATAATATATTTTATTATGTAGTTATCAAATTTATTATCTTTTAATGATAAAAGGAAAGGCTGTTAGTATCTAATCTGTATGCAAAAAACACAATACATTCGCAATTTCATTTATCTTTATACGTAAAACTATTATATTGCTTTCTTTTTAACTCTATGAAGGGATGATCTGAAATTATGACTGAGGATGCAATTCGACTTATGTTTTATCTCACTAAAGAATAAATGTTAACTCTACACTGCAGATCGTAGAGATCTAGAGAGGAATTTGAACATCTCAACCGTATACGTGATTTAGAAATAATAAAACATAAATAAATAAATCAACTATATACATAAAGTAAAGGCTCAGGTAAATCAAGGCTTATCTATGAATTTCGAACGATATACAAATTAGACCAGCCTTCGGTACACTGCAATCTACGTCTACACTCGTCTCTCGTTTCTCAATTGTATTTTACTTTACTATCAAATACCAATTGAAATGTAACCATCAAATTGTATTGAATCAACTGTCAGTCACAATGTAACAGTTTCTACGAGTAATGAAAAAGTATGTGTGTATTTAATGTATGCACGTAATAAGTTATAGTTCTTTGGCGTATAAAAACAAAATGATTCTAAATATCGTATCCCGCGTTCGAACATGATGAAATTAGCCGTCAATATTTAACTATTTTTACACAATTAAAACTTACGTACGTAAGGTACATTAATATTTTCATGGATGTTGAACAAATACGATCGAAAATAGCGTTTTTAGCGTTACTGCAAATATTTACACCAAGAATACTAACTTTATCTAAGAAATAGTCATGCTGAGTTTACTTTTCTGTGGCGAAATCTTTTAGAATACCATCGCAGGTGTGTTATTATTATTCTAAAAAGTCGACAAACGAAATGTCACGCGCTGTATTGACAAGCGAAACAATTCGACAGGCTTGCGAGAAATGGCGACATACACGCTCGTAATGTTCGCAGTCCACAGTAAAGCTAATATTGCTCGAGCTATGTTGCGATACGAATTCAAAAAAGGAGAAAACATGTTGGAAAACAGTTATGTGCACCTCCGAGTGTAAAGTAGCTACTGCAACCTATACTTATTTATAAACAACAAAAGTAAACAGATTACCAGAGGTAATTGGTTATTAGTCTGCTACTCTAAAACTAAGTTGATTGCCTAGTGTAACTGCGAGTGTTGCCAATCAACCCTTCGAACAGCAACATGAGATCTGTTGTTTTTTTCCAGCCTTGCGAAGGTTCTAGCTCTCTTAACATATACTATGTATTTATACTTAATATAATAAAGCGGAAAAGTTATTTTATTTCTTTCTTTAAACACGCTGATCTCTGGAACTAGCACTCTGATTCGAAAAATTATTTTCGTATATGATACCCAGATTCACGAAGAATAGTATTATAAGCTATCACACATTAGGCTGCACCTCTAAGCTAGCCTTAAATATTTTTGTTAAGTAAGTTGGAAGTCAAAGCGTTCATGAACTGCTTTATCCGCGTGCGTTGGTTTAATGGTTTATGGTAGGTAAACACAATGCTCTACAAAAATATTGGTCCTTAGTATATCTAAATAAGTAAGCAATAGCATATGCGTATCTTGTATTTAAAAGACACAATAAGTTATTTTGTGATAAACATGTTTTGAAGCTTAAAAAGTGATTTATTAACGTTATTTTTAGTGATGGCATGTTATTCCTTACGAAGAAAAGTTACTTTATCATAAAGAAAATTATATGATGTTAAATATAGCCTTTCATACCTATAGCATGTGATTGGGACACATAGTTTACGAGATAAAGGAAAAACAAAATAATTTGTATCTGCGGCAAGTGAAAACAATTATTATGATAAGCTACACGGGCGCGTTGGCGGCGCGGCGCTGTGTTCGTCGGATAAAATTAACACGGGGGAAACCGCAGGGCTCAGCTAGTGTATGACTACAATATAGGATTTTCCAAAAAATTAGTGAATAGGTTTTTAAAGTATCAGCAACGCACATATGATGCTTTTAGTTTTACAAGAGTTCAAAAGCTGCGGTAACCGTTTACAATCAAGCGAGCCGTATGCTTATTTGTCACCATCGTAGTATAAAACAGATGATAATACTAGTTGACTAGCTTGAATCGATAATAGTTTAGAAGTAGTAACAGCAAACCATCATATCAATGAACAGGGATTCCTTCAAGCCAATCATTTCATATTATTTAATGATGATAATGATTGGCCATAAACGCCATTCAAATCTCGTTTTCAGTATGAGACGTACGCAATAGAAGTTATTCGATAATATAGCTTCAAAATAGCATCAGCGCAACTTTAAGTGTAGCGAAGTATTTATTCGGTCATGTTGTGTTTGCGGCAGCTCCACAGTGTTTGCATTCACTAAAACGTAAACACAAGTAGATATGTTGCAAAATGGCATTCTTGCGGTAAATATTGTATTAATAATATTGTACAATCTGTTAACATCTCCAAACGAAGATTCTTTCACAAGAGCAGTCGATAAAATATCAAAGAAGACGATACAAATAATAAGTTTATTTAATTTGGTAGCATAACGACGTTAAATATAATAAACCAGTAGAGACTTAGGGTTTTTGTGATTTTTAGGTCAAGAGTTAATTTTGCTGTATTTTTGAAGTGAACATTTCTAATAAGTCGTAGTGGTCGAGTGGTTTAGACCCGACGGAATATCGATTCCATGTCAGCAGGTTCGAAACCGCGCATGTACCAACGAATTTTTCGGAATTCCCGTGCAATTATATCAATTTAAATTGGTAGCACTATTGGAATACATCGTGCGGCAACTTGAACGCCTTAGGAATGTCCTTGTAGTACCAATTGTATGTGGGAATAGTACAGAACTTGATTTCTCTGTGTTTAAAATTGCCAATACCTCGTGAGTTCGTGCCTTTTCTTGGGAAGTGGTCTTTGCCCAGCATTAGGTCATAAACAGGTTAAAATTATTATTATTACTTAAACTCTTTTTTAACGTTACAGGTTCAGCATTGTGGCCACAATCTCACCTCATCTTAAGTGACAATGTGGTCCAAGATGGTAGCGCACTGAGACTTGGAAGACTGGGTCTCATTAAAAAAAAACTGAGTACAAGAGAACGATAATTGAAGTTAAGAAATCAAGCAATATACTATCGACTTTACCCATTGTATTTATAATATTAACAGGTTTAACGACAGCTGCCTTCAACAGTCACTGTTGCTCTCTAGAAACAATAAAACGAAGAGAAACCTGCGGTGACAAAATTAAAGTGGAGTATAAAAAGTATCAAAACATACTTATCACATTTGCAGTACAAATTAACTGTCTGATTAGTGTCAATTAGCCGCAAAAGACGCGACGCCGCGCACCGCCTCGCCGCATCGCATCTCAGTTAACGTTCGGAAAGTAAACAACTCTTGTTTTTATTACACTCGACTTCGACTTTCGCTTTTCGACAGCGGCTTTGAGCCTGCACTCGAGAACTGTGATATTTGTCACATACGCAAGTGTTACAAATCTTATTTTAAGTAAATACGTTGTCGTATAGTATTTTTGTAGGTGATTGTAAATCATATTGTAGGTTTTACACTTTTTCTTACATCGGTTTGTTTAAAGAACTATAAATCCAACTCAAGTAACATATAGTGCAGGAATAATGGAAATCGCTGAGAGCTAAATATCCGTAAAATATCGATCGCGTCATCTTTGTAATTATTACATCAAACGCCATCCGTTAACTAGATATACATTGGCCCGTCTCTAACTGGATATACGCTAACCACCACAATCGAATTAATTAAAAGCCAATGTATGTAAATCTCACTAAACGATACGTCTGTCGAAAAAAGTCAACAATAACAACTATCGGAAACGTTGATTTTGGATTTGATTGTTGATTTTACATTCCGTTCACCTTTCCAACAACGCCTTTCTTATTTATAAAAAAACGTTTATTCTTCAAAACTTGGTTAAGGGTTATCTTCTTTAACCCGCCATTAAATAACTGTATATACATTATCCATTAGATAACTGGAAAGAACACTTATATGTGTTTGTAGGAGGTAATTTTCGAAATCGTTGATTCGATTTTAAAACTTAATATTTTGCTTTTTATTAATTGGAAACTACATTACCTTTGAGTCCTTTAAAACATATTTTATTATTATTAAATTTTATATTGAAATTTAATGATAGTTACCCGAAGGCCGTAAATAAAAAGTTGCGTTCCTTCGAATGATCTTAGTTAAAAATGTCACATAATTTATTGAACGGGTACTTGGGTTAATTTGAAGAGTCCGTGTGCGGCATCGCCCACGGAGACCGTGAGAATGTTACGGCACTGATGTTAGTTGACCAACCCGTTGGCAATCAAATGTAATAATTATGTAAACGGTTCTTGACTAGGCATGTCTTGTATGAAAATCTTTGCTTACAGAGTAACTTTAAAACCACAGATTAATTAAATGTTTTTTTTTTTTTAATTTGGGTGTAACATTTTAAATATATACAATAAATAAAATTGAAGTGTCTGTTTGTAATGTCAAAATAACAGTTTTTTCTAAGTTACTTATTTACAAAACCATTTTTTTTTTATTATTATCTGTTTGTTCCGAGTAATCTCCGAAATGGTTGGACCGACTTTGACGGGACTTCCCTGGTAGATAGTTGATGTTATAAGGAGTAACTTTTATTTTAGAAAAACAATTAGGGTTTCGCACAAATACAAAAATAAACTAGTGATGGTGAAACAATTCAGGCGCTGAAATGGCTTACGCTGAGTAAACCATAAGAGATATATCAAATTCATGTATTACATATTAATAGATATTAAAAGGACCTATGAAAAATCAGCGAGAGTATAATATGTCTATCTTCTACGGATCACCCACAAAAACATATAACTGGGAGCGGGAGTAGCACGATTCGCGCGTATGCCCGATCGAGGGCATTCTGTAGTCCACGTGAACGAAGTCGCGGGCACAGCTAGTAACATTATAAGATGTGAAACACTCAAGCTAACCTCATGAGCACATGGTTGAACCGTTTACGTTCGCGTCGCGTTTCGGGATCACTACATAAATCCAATAGGTATCTATTAACGCAGGCTCGCATGACAGTGATGACTGGCAATTACAGTGTTGTTGATCTCGCGGTGGTTACCACTATTTTAGGATCTTACTCAGCTCACACAGTGTGCAAGTTACCGTGCTACTATAGAAATAAATAATGTTTGATACAAATGGAAGATTATTTAAATCATTTATTTGTTATCTATTTTGACAAAATTATTTACACTGTTGAGGGAGGAGAGATCTGGTGGTTGAGATGAGTTACACTAAGCGGTCTTTCACTATGTGTATAGTGGTGGTAATGTATTTGGACGCAAGTCTTGCACTACCTCATCCACACATTACTCTCTTTCTTCGTTATTCATAGTCCCATAGACTCTAAATTAATATAACAAATATATTATTCAAAAACACGTATAATCATTTTATGGTTAATTTTAATTAATGTTAGATACAAAAGAAACTCGTAAATAAATTAAACCAAATCTAAAACTTTAACTCAATATTACAATAATAAATATAAATTATATCTAGTAAATACTCACTTGAATTGTGGTATATTAACATCTGTAACAAACAAAGCTTATTAATTAACTTGTAATAATTAAAACACAGAAATAATATATATAGTGCTAAGTCGACGAATTCAATTTTACAGCAGACTAAAATTTATTCCGTATTGATATGGGTACCAGAAAAAAATATTCAATAGTCAAATATCGAACTGTTATCTAAAATTTAAAAAGTATTATATTTTGCGCTAGACTTATTTTTGAATTTTTTTTAAAATTAAACGAATCGCGCGCCACCTGTTGTATAATGTTTGTACAAATCAGAAACCTTCAGAGGCACGGAGCGTGCGTGCGCTCAAGAACTCCCCGAAACAGTATCGCAATCAGATGAATGGTTTAGGAACGCACACGGGACAAACAAATAAAGAAATATTCACTTTTTTATACAGAGATAAAACTGTCACACGATGACACACAATAAAAAAATGTGTTTACTTTAATAAGTAAATACATTATTTTATATCAGTACGTAACGAAAATAAACTTCAAAAATGTTATCCCGTGTGAGAACAACAGGATGAAAATTGCCATCAATGTTAATAATATAAATTAATTTTACTTACTAATATATTACAATATAATACCTATTGTTTATATATAAGCCGTTCAGTTATTTTTACGCAATATAAAGATAAAAGTCAGTGAAAACGAATTCACAGGTTATTATTGACAGCTAACTTCATAATGTTTCACTTCAGTCACATAATGCACGCGCCGCTCTCAAATTCCCTCTCTACTTACTATACAGCACAAAAGAAGTATACTACAATTAAATCATTTTTGTTTCATGTTACTAATAAACTTCATCAATGTAAATTTTATTTCCGCTTTTTAAATATTACTTCAACAATTATAATAGACAGTAATTTTAATAGATATCTATATACATCTCACTTACTCTTTACTAATATTATGTACGTGCAAGTAGTAATATCCGATTAAACAAAATTATAAACATTTTAATTCACTAACAAATACTAAAGTACGAAACAAAAAGAACAGTCTCTGCCATTAATATATCTATCTACGTAAACACTTTTGTGATCATCAAATCCTTAATATCTATAACTATATCAAACCTTGACATACCAACATATCGACCTCAGTTTTCGTGTTGCCCAACCAACCCCATATAAGTCACAACCCATAATAGTCTGTTGTGACGCTTACTCGACCACAGTAAAAATTAATAACAGTGATACTGTGTTAAAACACCCGTGTAAAAAATACGCCAATGATAAAAATGTAATAAAGATAATTTATATAATAAACTATACAATTATTATAGTTATAATTTTAATAAGCTGTCTAGCGGTTCCTGCCGACGCATCCGACAAATAAATCAAATGTAATTCGCAAGCTTAAAAAAACAACGGCCTTACTTAGAAAAATCAACAAAATTTTAAACGCCATTGAAAGTATTTCGCTCTTTGTCCCACCCATTGTCAGAAGAAAACAGAACTAAAAATACAGCATTGCTCATATTTATTTTAATTTCCGTTTATAAGTAAGACCGCAAATTATTTGACGCTCTATGACTTGGTAAAGTAGCTTCAGTCATAATGGAATATCTTTTTCTTATGCGCTAAATTATACTATCTCTTTTTACGTCTCGCTTCCTCATACCTCCAACAATTCACAAAAATTTTGTAAATTAAGAACAATAGTGTCTAGCAGCTTGGTACTGTCGTAGTTTAAACTTATTTCTTGTAGATTTAATAAAGCTTTCTAAGATTCGGTCTCATTAACATGCATCACTTGTTTGTTGTTAATTTTTAACCAATTTTTTTTTTGCAATAAATTTTAAATGATTTGGACTTCAATCAGATATTTAAGTTAAATTAAGTTATAGGAAAAATTATATTTAGTAAAAAGAATATAAGTAGATAAATAGATAAATAGATAAATCTTTCTTCATAAGCATTTCGTTTCTAATTCAGGGTGAAATTAATAAATTCGGACAGAATATTCTAGATTCGTGTAATGAGAACGTTTAACTTTTTTTTAAATAATTAATACCTAAATAGATATTTAGCATATCTGTATAAGTTATGGGTATTCTATCTATATAAGTAATAGTTTGATTTTAAAATTGAAATGATTATCTACGAATGCAATAGTACATAATATACTTTACTAATTAAAAGAAGAGTCACAATCTACAAAATTCGCTTCACCTTATCTCTATAATTTAAAATTACCTTCATTATTACACGATGACGATATAGTTCCGGACACAACAAAGATACACATTTCTCACCACTCAAGTCTAGCACAAACACTCAAGACAACAAACACATCCCTTTTTGCCGACTGAAGGAAACTAAAGTAGGGGTTTCTGTCCGAATTTGATCTCTTTAATAATATTTTTAACGAACGCTTAGCGGGGACGTGCGATCGTTCAAAGAGTTTGGGACAAAAACGATAGGATTCATATAAAAAAACGATAAAGTCCGAAAAATCGCTTTATTCTTCTAATTGCATCATTAATCCTTATCGTTATCTTGTTGTGGTAGAGTATACAGAGCTACATTTATCTTTTTCATTATCAAATGGATCGTTTGACGTAAAACAAGAATATTGTAGACAGTTACAAAGTTCCGGTTCCAGCTTTCTACCTAATCATTATTATCCTCTGTCAACGTTCACTAGATTATTTAACAATAAAGCAAGTTTATTTCAGGTAGCAAGTGGATAAATTCTATATATGAAATTTAGATCACATTATTTTTGATGTGTGTTGTCAAAGTTTAAAGGTTCCATAATCTTGTCTTCCATTTAAAATGTTTGAAATATTGATAACATCATGAGCGAGAGATATACTATCATCCAAATACCAGTTATATACAAAAAACAATAAAACATTTATTACATGATTTAAGTACCTACCATTATACTATATAATAGCTTCTACTCGTCTTGTTATATCAGCTTTAACTCCGATAATAAAAGAATCTTACTACCAACTTCCAGTCACTGGAGAGTCTCCAAAATATAGATTCAGACTAAATCTTAATTTTACTTTTTCTTCTTAATTTTAAGTTTTAAGTTTGAGTCATGTTTACTTGGTTCTATATAACTGTGAATGATTTCTTTTTAATATTCTTGATAACTGTTTTGTCTTTCTGTTACGTTACACGAAGATAACAGCGTTTATATTAATTGACGCTTAGCTTTCATATGATGATAGATAATTTTCATGAGATTCCTAACACCCTGAAATTTAAAATTCGATGTCCTCCTATTGTTGCATTTTATGCTGCTCCTTTCTCTATTCTCAAAAATTCACGAAAAATCCTAACGTTTCAGAGTTGACATTAAGACGTTCATAAATTGAATAGAAAAGATTGAATGATGTTATTTGAAATTAAAACGTATGTCATCAGCTTTCATGCAATCGTTTTGTTTTATTGACAGACTGCAGTGTATGTGAATGCGTGTGAACCAAATGCAACAAATATGATTTTGACTCATCTTGGGCTTTGTAAAGCTTACAGTTCTGGTGTTATTGAGAATGGACTCGAAGTACACTTAACTGTGGTACTAAAAATTAGCCTTGATACACATATGTCGTATTCAATGGAGGAATTCCCATCTTTCAGCAACAATTTTTCGTCCAAATGGTTAGTCTCCAAATTTTTACACTATAACCTGTTAAGTATCCATTGACAAGCTTTGACATCTACTGGAAGTCATTGCTCCGCCATTTATAGATTTGAAAGTACTGATCTAGTCTCACTGATAAAGTGAATTGATGTATTAATGTCTATAATTAGGTTGATAGTCAGGTTCCTAATGAATCTCTGAATACTGATTGGATTTCTAGTGCAATGTCGGATATAATCAAGTGTTGCGACACTTTTTTTAAAATGTAAACTTATTTCTAATTTATTACTAGTTACTTTTTTATCTTATTTGTTTATTGTTAGCATTGTATTTTAAGGGTATCTTTGCTAGTTTATTTTTAAAATATCTTAGAGCGATATCGTCCATCTCACTTCTTCCATGTGACAACAAAGCTGAATTTAAAAAAAAATTAAGAAAAAGAAATAGGTGGCCTAAAAATGTATTAATCGTATTATCCAAAAAAGATGTTTTCTGGTAGGTACAAAAAATTACTAAAGCTATGTACAGGTTTTGAAATTAATGTGTCTACCTCTTTACAGTTTATAAATATAAATTGCATTATCTGTGCTTTTTATTAACGATAAGAATTCAAACACCTTTGTTATTAATATATACACTGATAGCAACTTAACAGAGGTCTCTGCACTTAATCCTCTTTCAAACAAACATTAGATGTTAACAGTTCTATTTATTTTGGTTGTCATTACCACCATAACAAAACCTATGGAAACTTAAGATTTCATAGCAAATGTTCAATGAATGATGTGCCAGGATCGTTGGTCGTTATTACATAATTATATATTTCTCAGTCTTTAGTAAAACGGTCACGAATAAGTTGGTAAACCATCCTGCCTTCCACGTACTGTTTTGTATCAGTAATATTATATATACCCTTGGAAACTCTTTACGCTATATGTATACAGAAAATCTTTATTTGAAATAATCTCTTTTTGCTTTACGCATTTTTACTTTAACGCAAAAGTTGCATAACCACCTCCTTCGAATGGTCTGTATTGTTCTGAAGATAAAAACCAAAGTTTATCTGAACTCGGAGCATTCTTGTAAATATAATCGTTATTAAAGAGGGGTGGAACTTTCTAGATATACATTTTTCGTGTCGTAATTCAAAATGAGTTGCAAATCGATCAAAAACATTCACGCGCAATTTTGAGAATTAAATAAAAGGCAATCAGCACATTGGCCTTAATGAAAAATTTATGTCGAACTTTTAACGCCGTTTATGGATATACATATTTATTACGACACTCACAATGCATTTTTCTGCGATCATAAAAAAACGTAATACATAGAATTTATAAGCGTTGTATCATCACCATACTGTAGTAGGATTTCGCATAAAGCGCGGTTGAAACTGGTATATACAAAACAGAATCTATGCTTTGTACTATTTCATTAAATGGTCTGGAAGTGAAGTCACAAAGGAAATTCTGCTCTGAACAGTCATAACATGGACATTTCCTTTTCGAGTCACCGTTCATATTGAAATTACTAACTGGTATTAGAATAACATGCCGAGATTATTATTGTATTGCAATCGTACTTCAATACCGTCATTACGTGTACAAAATCCAATAAGTGAAATCGCATACTATCTGCACGCACGGTGCAATGTTTCTTTATTGGACATCACTAATATAATTTTAAATTTAATTATTGGTTTACAAGTACCAGCATAATAACCACGTACAGATTTTTTAAACCCCTGCAGAACATAATCCTTCTCCTTTTTACGCCATTCATCACTGTCTTGTCTCAGTCTTGTCCAGGTCCTCCAGACAAGACATGTAAAGTCGTCGGCCTATCTCGCTATCGGTTTTCCAACACGCCGTTTGCCCTCTCTTGAAAGCCATTTATCAATCATTTGGTAAAGTGACCTTCCCGGCGCAATTTGAGTTGAGCTATGCGAACACCAATATCTTCCACTTTAACATTTTTTCGGATATCCGTATTTCCAAGCTCTTTTACTAAGGATGATTAGAAACCTAACATTTTTTATGGCTCATTGTGAGACACTCATTTTGAGCACAGTTTTTTTTGTGAGCACCCATCTTGAGCAGGACAGGACACATTGGTTAAAAAGATGAATTCTTTTACAGTTATTGGGTTAGTGTTGTAGCCACAATCTCACCTGTTCTTAAGTGACGATGTGGCCCGAGATGGTAACACGCTAAGCCTAGTGAATTCGAACTGGCATCGTTCGACGTGCAGCTGCCGGAACACACCTATCGGTGTTTGGCGACATATTTTCAAATTGAAGATGGTAGCTAGTCAAGCGGGCATTAGAAAAAGCCCTCCCACCATGCTTCCTTTCTTGCTTGCTCTCATCACTATGCTTTTTTTCACCGAAAGCTCAGGCCTCATTGCAGGAATTCGAACTCACATCGTTCGACGCGGAGTCCGTACACGCTACCAACGGAGCCATATCATTAATGCGGCATGCCAAAAGCCGATCATCCCAACTGCGTACAACTTTTACAAAGCAATTATTTAAAAATAGACTCTCTTAAATTTTGAAAACTAAATTTAGGAGGAAATTTTTTAGGACGTTTAACAAACAAACACCTTGAAAGTTTATTATAGTTCCAAGAATATATAGAATAAATAAAAGATAACACAATATATAGGCTATCAGTTACTTTAGTGATTTAATTTATATAATAAACTGACTAACACATAAACATATATACAATTGTATTTGAAAAACATTATAAAGAAACAAAATTACTCACTAATATAAAAAAATACATGTTCTATTAATAGCACGAAAGTTTATCGCTAAACGATAACAAAATGGCTGACTCACATAATTATTCACACATTCGATCACGTAGTCCTTTCATTTTTAATTAATACATTGATTTCTTTTCGACTAACAACTTCCCGTAGCTTTGTATTAATTTGAATTTGAAATAATAGTGCATAAGTAATAAGCTTTTGGTTAGATTTTAGAATTACAAACATGAACAGAGAAATTACACCTTATGATATAAAATAATAGGTCTCAGATTTAAATGTAATTTTAATAATATATAGTAATATCAGTATGTACACTGTACTTATATCTCATTGCCGAATATAGATATCTTCCCGAAAGAAAGAAAGTACCTAATCACAACCCCAGCCCATGACATACTATTAACATAACATAACACAGATTAATAAAAGTTCTGTGTTTTCCCATTGTCTAATATTTCTTCATGTTTTCTTTCGCTGTCAGCGCATACGATCTCTATTACATTCAAATGAGTAAATAAACAACGAATTTTGAAAAATTCTTTTGTATAAAATACATGCCGAGATTCCAACCTGTAGACATTCCATATTCTACACAATGATGTTTATAAAATGTAATTGATTCCTCAAGGCTTTATGATTCTGCTACCAAGACTCCAGTTATAAACGATAATATTGATACGTAAAACAACACATAACTTCAGGAGAGAGTAAAAGAAAAGTAAAGACTCTAGGGTGGATCATTAAAGGGCTGAAGGGTCAGTGACAAAATATTAATAGAAATGTTAACAATATTTTTTATAACTAAACAGTATGTATAAATTATAATTTTATATGAATATGTAACTACAAAAGATTATAATATGCCTGATAGGTATCGTACAAAGTGACTATTAGGTACAAAGAGGTAAAGTTGTGGACATGTTTATTGGAGGTCCGATTCTAAAAATTCTTCCACTGATAGAAGCTAAACTATCCCTGAGTAGCTATTTTTCTTATTAAATTTTATATTGTAATTAACGCGAACGAATTCGCCGGCGGTTGTTAGAATTACAATAAACGAAGCACATTTTTATATACGACTATTTATTGAGTTTCAACGTTACAATAACTTATAATATTGCTTATTACACCGAGATCTCTGATCGAGTTTGTCGATTATTTTCGATCAAAGAGATGTTTTGTTTTTTATTAAAGTTAAATTAATTTAGATTAAGAAATATCCCCTATTTCTCCTTATTATTATCATACGAGTATTCTGACGCCGTGGACAACGTATGATAAGAATATATTAGCTGATAGCAAACGACCTTCTGACGCATTCCTTATTGATTGATATATTGATAAATTTATAATTAACAATTTTTAATCCATTTATGTACTTGTATGTTTTAGCACATTTAGCTGTTTACTGTATAAGATTTATACCAATCTAGTATATACGATACCTATAGCAAAACACCCATTTTTTAAATTTTAGTCTGTCTGATTGTCTCTTTGTTCTGAGTAATCTCCGAAAGGGTTCGACTTATTTTGACGGGACTTTCACTGGTAGATAGCTGAATTTATAGGGAGTAACTTAGGCTATTTTTATTTTAAAAAGGAATTAGGGTTCCGCACAAATACAAAAAAAAAACTGGTCATGGTGCATCAATTCGGGCGCTTAAATGGCTTACGCTGAGTAAACTATAAGAGCTATAGCAAATTAATGTACTAAACAATAGTAGACATTAAAAAGACCTACAAAAAAATTTGGGAGAGTATACGTCTATCTTCTAAGAAATACCTACAATAAGCATTTTGTCTTTAAAATAGCCGGGAGCGAGAGAGCAAGATTCGCGCAGGCATTCTGTAGTCCACGTGAGCGAAGCCACGGGCACAGCTAGTTTACATATATTTTACAACACAATACCAGCTTCGTCTCACGCAGGAAAGCGGTGGTAGTGCGGCGCTGGTCTTTTTTTAAAAGGAAGGTCTTTAACGCGGCTAGCGATAGGCGTTGACTCGTAGAAATTGTCATGTAAGGAAAAGCGTTTCTGTTATATGGGAGTGTGTGTGCATATGATTTGAGAGTAGACGAGCATCGTGCGCGGCCGATTGTATAATCCCTTCCTCAGGCGACCGCCAAATTGCAAAACATTGCTGTTAAAACTCGCGATACTAAGTTGAACTTTGAACGAAATAAATACCAACGTCGACTGTAACTCCTTTATTTGAACACAAAGTATCACAAAAATGTGCATACTCTATTAAAAAATGTAAACACCATGATGGCTAGTTCAAAAATGGCACAGCGCCATCTTTTGATAACCATAAGACTTAACATTACCGCCCACCATGGACAGCATGTCCATAACTATGAACAAAAAACAAACAAAACAAAATTTTACAATCTTTAACAAATACACAAAAACTTAAAGATAACACAGTGAACTTAAATTTAGACGTTGTGAACATTGTAGATGTGTATGAACCACACTGTAAATTAAGAAAATAAATACATTGAAATGAACAAACAAAACTTCAAGTTGCAATCGGTAAAATGATTAGTTTTGATACAGGTCTCTTGATTATAGATCCATTACAACGTAAAGACACGACTCGTGTGAGATTATCTGAACCCAAGTGCTTCTCTATTATAACTCCGAATAACCATTTGGCTGGTGGAAGATCATCTTCTTTGACCAAAACTACATCGCCTTCATTAGGCTCAGATGTTTGATGAGACCACTTGTACCTATGTTGCAATTGAGTTAAGTATTCGCATGACCATCTACGCCAGAAATCTTGGACTAACCTCTGTGTCAGTTGCCATCGTTTGAGTGTTGTTATATTTGACCTTTCTAAATTATAATCAGGTACCAAAACAAGTGGTTCTCCTATTAAAAAGTGCCCCGGAGTTAGTGGTAATGGGTCTTCTGGACTGTTACTAAGTTGAGAAATTGGCCGAGAATTAAGGCAAGCTTCGATTTGTGACAGAAGCGTTGCCATCTCTTCATAAGTAAGAGTAGTGGTACCTATAACTCTTTTTAAGTGGTGCTTAGTCGATTTTACCCCAGCTTCCCACAATCCTCCAAAATTTGGAGAGCGGGGTGGGATAAAATGCCAGGTTGTACCATTAGAAGCCAAATAGTTATCTATATCCTTTGCAACGGCAGATCTTTCTTTATCCATAAGAACCTTAAGTTCTCTATTAGCACCTACAAATGCAGTGCCGTTATCACTCCAGAGATCTGTGCAAATGCCTCTCCTTGCAACAAAACGCCTAAAAGCACTCAAGAACCCTTCCGAAGTAAGATCACTGACGATCTCAAGATGAACTGCACGGGTACACATACATACAAACAAACATATATATCCCTTTGTGGAATGAAACCCACGTCCCTTAGTGGATCTAACACTGATCGGACCAGCATAATCTACGCCACTTAGTCGAAAAGGCCGAGAAGCAGTTACTCGTGAGGTGGGCAATTTACCCATAATTTGCTGTTGTGTTGAGCCGGTATGCCGAATACATGGAATACATTTGCGAACAAACTGCCTTATTAGGTTCTTTGCATTTATTATCCAGTACCCCGTTATAAGAAAATTGAGCATCAATTGAGGACCGCCGTGTAGTGTACGTTGGTGCGCATCAGCAACAATAAGGTTTGTAAAATGCGATTTATATGGTAGCAGTATCGGATGTTTCATATCCTCATGAATGTTAGCACTCTGCAGTCGTCCACCTACTCTGAGAATACCTTCGCTATCAAGATAAGGATTGAGAGACGTAAGTTTACTGCTTTTTATAATTATACCTCTTTTTTTTAGATCTTCAATTTCTTCCAGGAAACTATCACGCTGACATATTCGGATACAGGTAAGTAAGGACTCGTTTATTTCTTTAGTAGTTAGATTATTTGGAGACTTAATGCATCTTGGTCCCTTTCTAAACACTCTCTTACAGTATGCAATTACTCTTATTAACCGATTCAACGTAGAGAATCTTAATATTATATTATCTTCAACTTCAGTGATTGTATGGCATATTATACTTTTGTTCCTTTCTTCCAAATTAGTTAATTTTACTGTTCCCTTTGTATATTTTATTTTATCTTCATATAAAAATGTAGGACCGTTTTTCCATAACTTAATGTTTGATAAATCAGATGGATTAATTCCTCTGGAAGCACAATCTCCAGGGTTGTCCTTGGACGCCACGTGTGACCATTGTCCGCTTTCCATGATTGTCAATATTTCGGAAACTCTATTAGCGACGAAGGTTTTCCACTTACTTGGATGACTGCTTATCCAAGCCAGTACAACAGAAGAATCTGTCCAGGCGTGCATATTTTGCTTCGGTATACTTAAGGCTTCAGAAACTTCATACAGAAGTTTTGCTAACAAAACTGCTCCACAAAGCTCCAAGCGAGGAATCGAGACCTGTTTTACGGGAGCAACCTTCGTCTTAGATGTTACAAGATTGACATGAATGTGACCTGTACAATCAATAACTCTCAAGTATACCACTGCTGCATATGCAGCATTAGATGCATCACAAAATCCTTGCAATTCTGCTGAAACATCTTTGGTTATATTTATCCATCTAGGTATGCTGAAGCCTGTAAGTTCACCGAGACTATTACGGTAACTAAGCCACTCATTCAGCAACTGCGATGGAAGTTCTTCGTCCCATTGTATACCCGAGAGCCAAAGTTTCTGGATAAAAATCTTAGCAGTCGTTACAACGGGGGCAATCCAACCTAGTGGATCAAAGAGCCTTGCAATATCTGATATTACCTTACGTTTGGTGAGTGGAGTTTCCAGTGGAGGAAGTTGTACGGTGTACTGAAATTCATCTCTTTCTCTGTTCCATGTTAAACCTAAAATTTTTATAACTGAATCTATCTTCATTTCCCTATCAACTTTAGTATCCTGTACACCTTCTTCTATCTTTCGTAATAGTTCTGTACTACTCGACGTCCATTTCTGAAGCTGGAAACCGCCACGACTTAACAACTCCTTCATTTCATGGTATATCTGAATACCCTCCTGTATGGTTTGGCAACCTGTCATGAGATCATCCATGTAAAAATCCTTTAAGACTCTTTCAGAAGCTAAAGGAAAACAGTTACCTTCATCGTAAGCTAGTTGCTGTAAAGACCGTACAGCTAAATAAGGTGCGGCCGATGTTCCGAATGTAACTCTAAGAATTCTGAGATGCTGTATCTCAGAATTTGATTGATCACGCCATAAAATCCGTTGGTAATCTATGTCACCTTCTGTCACCTTTATCTGTCTGTACATCTTAACGATATCAGCAACTAGGCATATTTGATTACAACGCCATCGCATAATAATGTGCCTCAAATCAGATTGAAGGGTTGGGCCAACCATAAGGTCGGCATTTAGGGATATTCCGTTATTCAACGAACTCGACGCATCAAATACAATACGGACCTTTGTTGTAGTCTTATCATTTCTAATCACTGCATGATGTGGCAAATAAACCGCTGTATCTTTCCACTTATCTTTATCTGGGACTATTTCCATATGATTTAAGGTCAAATATTCGCTAATAACTTCAGAATACTGCATTAAAAGTTCAGGATTGCTCGATAACCTCTTTTCTAAAGACAGAAAGCGCCTTTGCGCAATGTCATATGAGTTTCCATATTGACACTGTGGATTACTGGACTTAAAAGGTAATTTAACAATATAGCGACCTGAATTGTCTCTTGTAGTTGTACTACTAAAGAGATCTTGGCATAACTGTTCTTCTTCTGTCAAGTGTTTAATACTTACAGAATATGATTCTTCCAACTCCCAAAACTTTTTCAACAATGTATCTTCGTTGATCTGGCTATGCATGACTGAAATAATTTTGTCTTGCCATACCGACCCTTTGTTATGAACTATTGAATTATCTTTATAGACTGGTGAATTGCTATTATGAACTGTACCAGATAGAATCCACCCTAGGGTAGTGCTCTGGGCTAAAAGAGTTCCATCAGGACTCTTTTTAACTCCTTCCTTCAATATCTGGCTATATACATCAGCTCCCAATAAAATGTCGATTTTATTGGGTGTATTGAACCCTGGGTCCGCTAAATGTAAATTATTTAGTTCCACCCAATCGACTGAGTCACCTATCTTTCGGTCAGGAAGACAAGATGTGATATTTTTTAAAACAAAGGCTTTGACTTGAATTTTGAATTCAGTATTTATGCAAGACTGAATTGTTACAGTTACTGTAAATTTTGAAGTCATTGTTTTACTGCCTCCTAAGCCGGTAATCGTACTCTTTGCTGGAATTTTCTTTAGGTGCAGCAATTGAACTGTGGCTTCAGTTATAAAACAAGCTTGAGAACCCTGATCAATCAAAGCGCGTACTAGAAAACTGTTGCCAGATTTAGACTCGGCCTTTATTAGTGCAGTGGCTAATATAACCTGTCTAAATTTGAAGATCTTCGGAGTAGATAAACAAGAAACGATTGGTAAAGGATTAGATGAAGTGGTAGTGCCTTCAACAGGATCTTGTGCCATAGGACTCTTAATGTTTGTATTATTGTTTACTGGGTGCAACAGTGAATGGTGTCTTTTTCCACAAATTCTGCAATTAGCAGAGTTTCTACAGTTATATACAGTGTGATTTCTACCCAAACAGTTAAAACATATAGAGTTATTGGTTACAAAGTTACGTCTTTGTGTATATTCTTGTTTAGAAAACTTTTTGCAAAAACAAAGTTTGTGATTTTCCGAGCAAAATTCACAACGCACGCCTGATACATTAGTAGCTAGTAAAGATTTTGGTTTTAAATAAGAACTAGTATTATGTGGTGCTGAAGATCGTTTTGGATCTACGAATTCTAAAGCTCGGAAACGATTTTCTATGAAACTCTTAAATTCAATTATAGTGGGCAACTCATCTGAACTAGACGTATGCAGTTCCCATTGTTTATGAGTTTCGCTATCTAATTTGTTACAGACTATATAAATTATAATTAAATCCAATGTCTTAACATCAACATTAAGATTTTGTAGAGCGTTTAAGCAGTCTGTGGTGGTATCCAATAGTTCCTTTAGTGCAGAAGCTGACTCGACTTTAATACTTTTTATACAAAAAAATCTTTTTAAAATGCAATTGGCCAAATATTTCTTATTGTTGTAACGTTTATATAACTGTTCCCAACATATACTATAATTAGCATCGCTTATTGGAGTGTGGCTTATCAATTGTTCGGCCTCTCCTGTAAGATGACTCTTTAAATAATGCAGCCTTTGAACGTTATCTAAATTAGTGTTATTGTGAACAAGCGACAAAAATAGATCACGGAAAGTGATCCATTCCGAGTATAAGCCTGAAAACGTGGGAATAGAAATTTTTGGTAGTTTTGCAAAGGAACTTGTGGATATACCAGACCTAGATTCTTTAGATGCATTATTATCATTAGATTGTACAATTTGACTTAGAATAATTTTCATCTTAGTTTTATAATTAATGTAAAACTCTTCCGTTTCGTAGTATATATTTTCATATTGTAACTCAGTTATTTCCTCTGTCTCATAAGTTTCGTATAACTTTGAATTATTATCTCTAAACAAAGACCAGTCTTTTTCTAGATTTTCTAATCTTGTTTCTATATATTCTACAGACAATCGATCTTTCGGACTCTTTTTAAAGTTTTCGAAACTCTTGTTAATTGTAGCCTTTAAAACTTTTTGTGTTTTAATTAAACCTTCCATTTTTTTTTTTTTTTTTAATAAAGTTAAAATGTTCTACTCACGATTTTTTTGACACTTCACTGACTTACGTTTGATTTTTTACAAAAACACTTGATGCTGTTGAACTAATGAAGATGCACACGCTGTTGAACGGTGGTGTATCGATGATGTTGAACTGCAGTATATCGACGTTGTTGCACTGGGGCGGATCGCCGATGTTGAACTGGGGCGGATCGCCGTTGTTGAACTGGGATGAACTTACTTCAAACTTGATTGAACTTATCCAAGCGGACTCTGCTGCCACTGGCGTCGCGTACCCTTCCGCATCGATCCACTGCGGGTACGGAGGCGAGGGGTGCGGGTCCAAGGCCCGGACTCGTTGAACTCAAAAATATTCGGCTCGTTTAGGACCAATGTTAAAACTCGCGATACTAAGTTGAACTTTGAACGAAATAAATACCAACGTCGACTGTAACTCCTTTATTTGAACACAAAGTATCACAAAAATGTGCATACTCTATTAAAAAATGTAAACACCATGATGGCTAGTTCAAAAATGGCACAGCGCCATCTTTTGATAACCATAAGACTTAACAATTGCATTTAATCATATTTAATTCATTAAACTGTATTGAACAACAAACTAAAATTTAAGCATTATGCGCCTTGAAAGATCATGAAAAGACTTGTTCAATAAGTCTAAAATGTTAGTAAACCGTGACAAACCGAAAGTGAGTCACTGTGTCGGGTTCAAGACATGCATGGTGGTCGTGATCCATTCATCCATTCTGTTGAAATACGTCCATTGCTGGAAATAATATGCTTTCCCCAAAGATTGCCACAACAACCGGTCCTGTTCTACCCGCAAACTTTACCAGATCGTCAGATCATCTTATGGCGGGTCTGCTCACGCTTCGTCTTCCTCTACGTGGCCACCGCTCAAGAACTCTACAGCCCCAACCATCCGTTCTACAAGGGATTCGGCCCGTCCAATACCATATAAGTGTAGCAATTTTATGATATATCTCAGTGACTTTAGTTCTTCTGTGCGTCAAACGGGTCTTTGCTATTTATATCCGGCGATCGCCCTAAGGTCGGAATTCGACCAGCGACTTTTTGATCATAGACTATTTTCTGTTTGACATTTCTAGTATAAACCTAAACAATGAATATTATATCACTTGTAGTCAATTTTCATTGAGTGACAATGTCAATATTTTGGGGGGTCTCAGTTCAATCGCACTGGTCGGGTTAGGATTCGCAGTATTCATTTATTTTATTTGATATATTAGTAACAGATATTATAGATAAATTTTAGCCTGCTGCACTCCTTCTCCATATAGGTAAACTTTAACCATGCCAAATCTCAGTCTTCCGTGCACGCAATACGCTTAAAAAAGGGTAGAATGTTTATGCTTCACGTATTAATATAATGATTATACGCTTGGTCGCTAAATATCCTGATAATGTTTCGCCTACACCTATAACTGTTGGACACAACTGTCACGTCCTGCCCTATCGTCCAGCAAAGTAGAACCAAAATGCCGATGAATGACGTATACTATCATTTTATAAAACTAAATATAGTGAAACTTATAATTACATGAATGGAACGCGGTCTAAATGACATGGGTATTATAGTGTAGTCAACTCAGACGCATCCCGACGTGAGGCGCGAGGCGCGAGGTCGACGCACGCGCAGCTCCCGCGATTTAGGTTATCTTAGATATCTCCAGTTTTTTTAGCTTCCGGATCTTACGAGACAGTATTCCCGCTGTTCATCAACACTAATAATTTAAAGCTTAAGAAATTAATATATACATATATGTGTACATGTTTTATATCGAATTACGAATACGGAATTAGTTGGTTCGTGAAGTTACATATCTGACAAAAACGCAAGCCGAGGTTCGGTCACTTTAGCACCCTTGAGCTTGTGCTTTAATCACTCGCCCCCAAACCCGGTGACGCCGTAAAAGCTGTGAAGCCGTAAAGGCTTTAGGGTTCTTATGGCTAACAGTATTATAGTCAGATCGAAAAAAAAAAAGAAATGATTTGTTTGGTTGAACACACTAATCTCTGGAAATAGAAGTCAGATTCGAAAAATTATTATTGTATTTTATAATCTATTTATTGAGGATGGTTATAGGATATTAACCTTCACACTATGACTTAAAGAGCCGGAGCAGTAACCATGAAAGTCAAGCAATCTGGCAAGCTGTCAGAGAGTTGCTCGAAAACGTTTAAAACGGGTGAAACCGTGGGGCACAGCTAGTACATAATAAGCCAGATAAACTGCAGGATAAATTAAAGAAGTTAATTTTTTGGTATTTTGACCTTTGACCCTTAAGGTTACGTCGGCCTAGTTGATTTCAGAGATACTATTAAAAGATAGCCCTGCCTGCGACTGCGCTCGTCTATAAGTCTAGACTACGGAATGTCGTCGATCGTGCTACCCCCGCTCCCGGTTATTTTAAAGACAAAAATGCATATTGTGGGTGATCTTTAAAAAATAGACATATTATGCTCTCGTTGACTTTTAATAGGTCTTTTGATATCCTATAATTATGTAATACATTAATTTGAAGTATCTCTTTTGATTTACTCAGCGAAAGCCATTTAAGCGCTCGAATTAATTCACTAAGAACAGTTTTGTTTTATTTGAGTAGAACCCTTATTATTTTTTTTAAATAAAGTAACCTATGTTAGTTCTTATAATGTCAGCTATCTGCCAGTGAAAATCCCGTCAGAATCAGTCAAAACTTTTTGGAGATTACCCGGAACAGACAGACTGTCAAAAATATAAAATGGTGTTTTGTTATATGTACCGTAGGTGTATACTTTCATATGTATTTAGTAAATAACCGTTATTTTGACATTACAAATAGACACTTCATGTTTATTAATTGTATAGACACAATCAAGTTATAAGTATATCGAAAGGGCGTCAGTCTTTCGTCAGACTTAGAATGGAAGGCACCCTGCGTGATCCTACATATTGAGGCTAAGGGTAGGGTGCCTTTTCCTCTTTGTTTTGTTAACAATTACGCGAGAAAATTTTTTCATGAGATACAAATAAATTATTTAGGGTCGTATACTCGGAATCATCGTAAATTCAAAATAGAACCAGCAGTATATATATAGGTAATATTTCATATGAAAGTAATGTGTGGTATAAACAGGCAAACAACCCTTTAAAGTTGGATTACGAAGCTCAACACAATTCGTCATACAAGACGATGTGCATTACTCACGGTTATGCTCAATTTGTATCAAAGAGTAATGAGGACGCAGACGAGATACTCTAAAATAATAAAAAATTGTTCCTTATAATTTATCCTTATCTCGAGTTTAGGGTTTTTAATTTGGGAAACAGTTGGCGTGGCATGAACTCCGTATCTCCTCGAAGTAGGGGGGTTCAAGGTCGGCTAGCGTCTATAGGCTCCGGTAATCGCTTGTCGTGTTATATTGCAGATAAGACGATGTTCAACACTCACTGCCATTTATTATTCATTTGTGGTTGGTCACAATAATACTTCAATTATACTCAAAGAGAAGCACATCATGATTGGTTCATTAGAAATGACGTTTAACAATAAATTACTGTTAGGTACTTTACCGTAAATTAATCATAGATAAATAATTATCAATAATTTCATGCTTAATAGGTTCTTTGTTTTTCTTTTTAATAAGCTTAAAAAAATACAATTTCACACACGGCCATTTAATTCCAAACTAAGCAAAGCTTGTATTAGTATTACTATTATGGTAACAAAACAGCCGATATACATACATATATATATCACTAAACAGGAGAACTAAACAAAGTTTATTTTTTAATTTACATTTCTTTAGAGACGTTATGAAAAAATGACGAGGAACTTTTATTATGTAAGCGCATATTGATACAAAAACTATGCTTATCTATCACACGTCTTTATGTACCTACACGTATACACGATGTTTCAACCTAACAGTGCTTGTCGACCGTTTCAACTTTCGTAGCGTCATCGAACGCAAGTTAGGGCTCTGTGAGAATTAAATAAATGTAATCTATGACAAGCAAAGAGATGAATGTTACACATATTAAACTATATTTAGTGAGAGCCCGGTGCCGCGGGTGCGGGCGGCGGAATGCACCGACCAATTGATTACGCATGCGTCTAAATTAACCGTAATTGTACAAAACCTCATAATCTCGCAGTGATTTTATACTAAACATAAATCGCATAACAATATTTGATAACCTAGACAGAGAAGTTCCTAATTATAATACTTTAAAATAACGACAAGTAAATTTCAAACAAAAAAGAAAACTAAATTCAATGATTTTGAAGAGTTCCCTTGTATCTTCGAACTTCAAAGTTCAATGCCAATAAAATTAAAACGTGGTCCACCCTTGAGGTATCCCCTATCAAACAAAAACAGAATCATCCATATCGGTTCATAAACAAAGAAGTTATGATTGAAAATTCAAAAAAAAAAATACATTCGAATTAAGTATGAAGTATGTACGTTGAAAATATAAACGACACTTGTGTCAAATTAGAACGCTTCGGTGAGCATCATTCCTAAATCTCTCAGTCGGGAATCCACAGCAATCTAAAAAGGAGACAGAACTTTGCCTAATGGTTTTTTTATCGTTACAGGTTTGGTGTTGTGGTTAAAATCTCTCCTGGTCTGAAGTGACGATGTAGTCTAAGATGATACGTGCACGATACCAGCCGTTCCATCATTGCTTCAATACCGAGGATATTGCAGTCATATTGCCCTGCGACCACCAGAACAGTGACCACAGTGAGATCGCCAACACATGGCTAGTCGCCGCGGCCATATCTCTCATGCCTCTCGGAGTCTCGGCAAGTGAATATTCAATGGCTGATGTCAGAACCATTCTTAACACAAATTTAATTTTTTAACTGACTTCAAAAAAGGAAGATTTGTTACTCAATTGCAATGTAATGTATTCTTTTTCAGCTATAATTTGTTTGGCTATGAATCGATTTAGATGATTCTTTTTTGGACGGATAGGATGCCTGAAGGGTGGTCTTATTGAAGTGAAACTTCTTTAGAATCGTTGTGATTTTAAACTCGATGCAACGGAAAAAACGACAGGTAAGAGACACAAAAGCTAATATGAATGATATTCTGTGTAAGGTAAGGGCTACATTTCCATACATTTTTTACTGGCGCTTACGACCGTTTGGAACTGGGTGAAGTTTTTGTCGATTTAATGAAGTTTCACTTCTATCGTGTGTGAATCGCACACACACCTTTTTTTTTCATTGGCGTTGGACCTTCGAATTCGACGATACACCACGAAACTCCACAAAATAATTAAAGTTGGTTTCTTTGTTGTTAATAAATGTCTTGTTAATATTAAGAATGGTTGACGAGAAAAGATAGTTGTTGAGAAACATAGATAACAGAAGTCCAAAGATGATTAGACATAATTAATTCTTTTAAAAATTTCGGAAGAAAAATTGTCTAGACTATTGCTTGTCTTTCGCTATGGCAGAATAAAATGTTCAACCCTCGACAGACCCTATTTGCCACCGCTATTAGTAAAATGTAATTTACCTACCATCACGTGAAGTGGATTACGCGGAGGCCTTGAGGTAACCCGTAACGTTATAAACAAAAACAACATTTCACAATATCTTTTGCAATTTCAAATTAAGAAAAATGTTGATCGGAACATTATAAAAGTTGTTTAATTATATCTCAATGGTTAATGCAATAATTGACTTTTAGATTAATATGATAAATTATATGTTAAATTATCTACTCTTATAATATATCACGTATGTAATGGTATTTAATTAATTTAATAGTTACTTGAGTCACGGCTGTGAGTAGAGCCGCGCGGCCGCGGCTGATGCGATGTTTAGCATAATTTCAACACACTCGAAAAGAACATTACGAAACAAGACAATTTTTAGTAAATAAAAAAAAACAATTTCAATGATTTCGAAAAGTTCCCCGGTGTATCTTCGAAATCGAAGGTCCATTGCCAATGAAATTAAAATGGGACCGCCCACGACGTATTCAACTTTTCCAACAAAAAAAAAAACAACTAAATCAGATCATAAACAAAGCAGCTATGCCTGTACACACATTAAAAAAAAAAACGAATTGAAAACGTCATCCTTTTTTTTAAATCGGTTAAAAAAACGTTCTAATTATCTCGCTTTATTTGTGCGCAATATTATCAAAAAATCAAAATCAAAATATATTTTATTCAATTTAGGCCCTAAGAAGGCACTTATGATTGTCAAAACACTACACCACCGGTTTGGAAAACATCCCAGCCATCGAGAAGAACCGACAAGAAACTCGATCGAGTTTATCAACATCTTATTATTATTTTTTTAATTGGTTTTACTGTATATAATATACAGAGAGAAAATCACATCCAGGCATCACCATCATTCACGTAATCAGCCACCCTATAATACCCCTTCGACAATAAAACCTGCTTAACATGATTCTTTAACTTATTGCCCGGAAAATCGGTAATGTGCTTAGAAAGTTTTTTATAGAACCTAACACAATTACCTAAAAAACTTTTATTTGTTTTACTAAGTCTAAAAGACGGAATGACTATTTTATATTTATTTGTAGTATTGAAATTGTGTGTGTTAGTAACAAGTTCAAAATTGCCTTCATTTTTCCGAACATACATTATATTTTCCAAGATGTATTGGGAAGGCATAGATAAAATACCAAATTCTTGAAATTTATTCCTCAATGATTCGCGTGGTCCCATATCATAAATTGTCCGAACTGCCCGTTTTTGTAATACAAATATGGTATCTACCTCAGCTGCTGAACCCCACAGTAAATTACCATAGGACATTAAACTGTGGAAGTAAGCGAAGTAGACCCCAGCCTAGCGCCTAGCCGTAGCAATATCAGTTAACTGGCGAATCTTACGCACTGCATATGCAGCGGAGCTTAATTTCCCTGCCAAGGTTTTAATGTGAGGACCCCATTGTAATTTTGCATCTAGTGTGATGAAACAGTGATATCAACCATGCCTACTATGTTCTCTTCTATCTTAATATTACTGATTATTATTGAACATTTATCATCAGGTCAGACCTCATGGCGCAATGGTAAATAACCCTATCATTGAACCGAGAGGTTGCCAGTTCGATCGACTGACTTTTGTGTATGGAGCGTAATTGTCAGTCGTGTATCTAAGTGTTTAATCTCTATTTTAATAAAACTGTAGATTTGTCTCTACACTTCTTTTTTTTGTAATTTACCGGTATACATATTATATGAAGAACACCGATCATGAAAATGCCAATTATTTTTTATCTGTCTGTCCATTTTTATGTCTGGATTAAACTCAAAAACGGTTGCCCGATTCTCATGAAGCCTTATACACGGGAAGCATATGTCATTGGTCAACTGATAGGCGCTTAAAGAAATTTCAATATTACTTTTGAAAATCTTGAATAAAATTCAAAAAAAATAATCTATTTTGATGAAATTTAGTACACTGGAAGTTTAAGTTATTCCATGATTCATAGACTATAAGAATTGTTAACAATAATTTTTAAAATAGTAAAAATACGGTAATTTTTGACAGGACTTTCACTGGTAGGTAGCTGGTATTATATGGAGTTACTTAGGCTAATTTTATTTTAGAAAAAGAATTAGGGTTCCAAGCAAAAATAAAACAAAACTGGTTATGGTGAAACAAATCGGGCGCTTAAATGACTTACGATGACCATACGAGAGATATATATCAAATTACTATACTACATAATTGTAGAATTAAATAGACCTACAAAAAAGTCAACGAGAGTGTACGTCTATCTTCTAAGGAACACCCACAATAAGCATTTTTGTCTTTAAAATAACCGGGAGCGGGGGAGCAAGATTCGCACGTTTGCCCAATCGATGATCTTAATTAAATTAAGAAAAATTGTGATTTAAATATGAAACATCCATATACCACGGTGAAAGGTTTTTTTTTAGTTGTAGGTTTAGTGTGTTGGTCACAATGTTACCTGTTCTTAAGTGAGCTAAGCGTAGTGGAAGACTGGCTCTCAAGTGCAGCTGCTGGAACACACCTATTGGTGTTTGGTGACAGATTTGGTGGTAGCTAGTCAGGTGGGCATTACAAAAAGCTCTACAACCGGGCGCTCTGACTCATTGCAGGGATTCGAACTCACGTCAATCGACGCGCAGTCCGTACACGCTATCAACTGAACCATCAATACTTAGGTAAGTAAACAAAGGTGACCATTATGGTGGATTCCTTAATCATGAATATAGATGTCGCGATATATAATTCACCCATTTGTCGTTAGATCAGTATTCTTTAGCAGGTATTATACACGAGTGACTGGTTTAAGTGTCTGAGGTATCGCACTCCAAAACTAAAACCCGGTATGTCTACGTGCCTTGGAGATAGATATTATCACCTTAATCCATGGACGTGACGTAAATCGAACATTTTTTTATCTTTAATTAGAAATTATCGTACGAAAAACGAACTTTGCTCGTTTAGATATCGAGAAAAATGCATTTAAGATTTAATTTATATTTTTTATCGTATCATGGCAAAGGAACTGTATTTGATGGTGACTTATGTGGGATCTATAATCAGTCGACGAGGTCATGCCTGTACATATGTCTCTTCGCATTATGTTTGAAGAACTCCATTTTGTAGGAAGGAAGGAAGACCCTGGCCGAAGACAGTTCGCCAGCTACGCAGTACGGCAAAGATAAGATGAAGAGAACTTTTTAGTTCGTGCCAGGACGGAGGTTACCGTAAAGCTTTGGTAAGCGTGAGGTATTGTTATGAAATGGAGAGGTAATTAGGTTGAACAGCTCATCAGAACACTCGCCATGACACAGACGGTAGAACAGGCTCAGCAGACAATGTCCGTTCCGTATCTGAAGCGGCTAAATGAACTTGATGACGTTTGCATCATTTGCAATACGGACAGCCCGTTTCTACGACATTTCTAGGGTTTCGATGATAAGTAAACTATTCATTGACACCATTTCAATGAGCCCAAACATGATATCTCTGCTGTAAGTTGGTAAGGAGTTAGGTATCCTACATATTCCAGATGACGCTGAAGCATCAAGTCAAGGTTTTACTAATATCGTTTATTTATCAGTTAGAAAAGAGCCGGGCCGAGTTTAATTAAACATATCTAAGAACCTGCTTACAAAACAATAAAAAACCGCATCCAAATCGGTTCACCCGTTTATAAGCTACGGTAGCACAGACAGACACACACACACACATCTAGTGTTCAAACTGATAACACCCCTTTTTGTTACGTAAAGGGTTAAAAAAGCTAAAGTTTGTTTGTTTGTTTGTAGAAGATAATCTCTGAAACTATTAATCCGATTTTATAAAAAATTGATAATAATGATTTATTTTATAATTACCGCATAGGAAACCGCAAGCGGTCTCTAATATGTACTAAAAAGGACGACAAGATTTTTTAAGTTATATTTCTTTTTAATTGTGTAAAAATAATTTAGTATTGTATAATAAATTAAAATACTAAACACTATTTTATGTAATCAAATTAATCAATCTAATAATTGTTAACTTGTTTTGTTACGGCAAACGAGTACTTCCTACGTGCGTGATTTATTTTTTACTGTGAAGTACGTAACTGACCTTTATTCCTCGTGATGTTAAGGGATCACTGAAGCTTATAGCTTAATATAATCGATCTCAAAAGGACAGTCATAATAGATTGCTTACCTTTAAGGACTGGGTTGAAACGGCCCATGTACCAATATAACATGCACCCTTAGCCTAGAAATATTTTACGTGTTAATATAATTTTGGTTATTGCGTACACAAATGAAAGTGAATTCGGAATATATCACGAACAAATAACTGGCTTAGCCTAGATTTTTTCTAGTATTATATAGTTAGTACTACATTGAAACAGGAAATTAACACTTGTACTAAATCAAAATAGCTTGTTGACCCCGAACCTGTGACCCGCCGACCCGCCGACCCGACGAGGGCAATCACCTTGCGAATTATAAACGTATCTATTTTCCAATCTGACTTACTTGGTACTTTTCGAATACAATAAAAATATTTAATTTTTGCACAGATGAGTTTAGGTTCCCATTTATTTAAAAAATATAGATTTATAGGTTTTGCGTTATTGGCTAGATAGTAACACGGTAAGCCTAGTGAAATGAATAGTTCTCTAGTGCAACTACCGGAACACATCTATTGGTGCTTGGCGACAGATTTTCAACTTGAGGGTGGTAGCTAACCAGACGGGTATTAGAAAATGCTTTACCGCCTTGCTATGGTTTGCATCACGATGTTTTCTTTCACCGAAAGCTGAGGCTCATTGCAAGGGATTCGAACTCACGACGATCGACGCGATGTCCGCTCACTACAACTGAACCATAATTAGTTCACTGGGGCAATATTAGGTATAATTATTACTAGCGATCGCCCTATGGTCGAAATTAAACCAAAGACTTTTTAATCATAGACTATTTTACTGTTTTACATTTGCATTATTCATGAACCTAAACAAATGAGATTATCTACATCACTTGCTGCCACTTTTCGTTGAGTGACAATGTCAATATTTTGCGGGGTCTAAGTTCTATGGCACTGGTCGGTTTAGGATTCGCAGTATTAATTTAATTAATTCATTATATTAGTAACAGATATTATAGATAACTTTTTTGCTTTCTGCACTCCTTCTCCATATAAACTTTAACCATGTCAAATCTCAGTCTTCGGTGCACGCAATACGCTTAAAAAGGGGTCGAAAGCTTTTGATTCACGTATTAATATATAATACCTTATTAATAGTTTCTGTAAAACTTCAAACATGTAAAAGATTTTTTTAAATTTAAAACGAAGTGTTTAACGAAGGGTTTGAAAGCCTTTCTAGAAATCGGCAGTAATTTAGCCTTGTTGTCGACATCATTCATCAAAATGTTTATGTTTTACTAAATTTTCCAATTTTAGCTGCGATACTCTGGCGAGGAAGTCGCAAAATGGACGTTTAAAAAAAGTTTACTTTAGTAGCGAACATGCAGTTTGAAATCAATTATGTGATGAAAATAAAGTCTGTAGGTGACTACTTTTAATTTAAACATAAAATACAATTTTAAAATATTTGCTTACCTGCTCACTGTTTACATAAATAACGTAAATAACAAATAAATAAACTGATCACAACTTTTCATCGCAGTTTCCCACCAAAAAAACAAAGATGAATAGAAACACTGGCCATAATTTAAAAAAAAAAAGTTAACGAGTATCGCACAGATAAAGAAAAAACGTCGATTAATTATAAAAACAAATAAAGACTGTATCGACTCGACTTGTGTTATAACAAGTGTCAAAACACGTACTGCACAATTCGCGAAGGCGACATCTGGGCCAAGGTCGCAACAGGAGGAACAAATACAGTGCTAAAAGACTTGGGAAATGGTATACCGCTACCAAAAACAAATGAATTTCATAGTACTAAATATGTAGGTGTTAAAATAAACAGTGGCACAATCCGAATAAGTATACACTTCATAACATGATTGTCGAAAGAGGTTGTGGCGAAAGGTAATCTCGATTTTAAAGCTAAACTTTTTTAAAGTGTTTTCTTAATTTGAATGTTAAAAAGATTTGCAACAATAACCGAACGAGTTAACATTATACGGACTTAAACATACAAGAAAATGTATTATTGCAGTTATACACAGGCAAAGGAGTGAAGTTGGTTTGCATATTTCATATTTTATTTGAGACTGTCTCTTTTACACTAAAAGGTTTTTTACTGTTTTATCTATACAATTAATAAAATTGAAGTGTCTGTTTGTAATGTCCAAATAAAAGTTTTTTCTAAATGCATATGAAAGTATATGCGACACTTATAACAAAAAAACAAATTTTTAAAATTCTTGTTTGTCTGTTTCTCTGTCTGTTTGCTCCGGGTAATCTACGAAACGGTTGGACCGACCGCACAAATAAAAAAATACTGGGCATGGTGAATCAATTCGGGTGCTTAAATCCTTCTTGGTCTTTTTCTCTTCCTCTTTCCTTCAATTTTTCCTTCTAATATCGTTTTTAATAGGTCGTCGTGCCGAATCAGATATCCCACCAAATTTCACCTCGTATTCATAATGATCTCCAGTAATATCCTCTTATCCTTTACCATGTTTAATACCTCTTCATTATTTTTTCTTTTCATTCAACTAATTCTTTCCATCCTCCTACGGCATCACATTTCGAATGCTTATAATAATCTTTCTTCGTCTTTCTTTGTCATTGTCCATGTTTCACAGTCATACAAAGTAACGCTCCATATATATATTTTTATTAACTTCTTTTTGAAACGCGTTGTTATTTTTGCTCTAAATAAATATTTCCTCTCATTAAAAAGCCTTCTTAGCCATCGCTATTCGGGCTATGATATCAAATGTACACCTGAAGAGTCATTTGAAATTATACTTGCTAAATATTTGAATGTTTTATCTTTTTCGATGAGCGTATTATTAAGAGTAACCGGGTTATTGACTTGTCTTTTTGAAGCTATTAATATTATATTATTATCACTAATGGAGTACAAAATTGAGATCAGTTACAGTATAGGCAAGCATATAATATTATGTAGTGACGTGTGGTGCCTTACTTGGACTTTTTAGATTATAATCTGTATTTGTTAACTTTACCCGGCTATAATTAATTCAATGTCATATATTAATATAATTATAAACAGAGTACATAATATCAACAATGAGGCAAAAAAAGTCTAATCCTGACCATACACATCCTAGCAGTTTACCACAACAAGTTAATAAAACCATTTAAAAGGCTGAATGAATGTGTTGCCTTTGCCTAATTCGTTCAATTATAACGATTGCCATTTATAGTATAAAATGGAGGCAATTTTTTGTTTATCGCTCAGTTAAATTTTAGTGAGAACGCTCCATTTTAATATTGCGATGTTAATCGGGCGCTCCCGGAACTATTTATTAAAACGTTAATACATTACCTACTTTTTATACACCTATTTATACATTCACAGTATACTTGTTGCATGAAGTTTTTGTTGTGAGTTTTTTGTCTCAAACAAGCGGTTAAATAATGTAGATAAATGTATAAACAAAGTTAATTAGCCGTACGTGAATTTCCACTGGCATTGAAGCCTGAACAGTGAAAAAGCTACTTTAGTTCGTACCTTCCTCCAGTAAGTAAATCAAAAACAATAGTCATTAAAGGCACTCATAAACACACTCTGTTATTTAAGTAGCTTCTTCCACCGATTCAGAACATAATAGTTTAAATATGAGTTTAGATCATGCCGAGAACTGGAAAGAAATTCAATTGGAATTCGATATTTAATACTTATAGATCAATAAACGATATTACTTACTGGCAATGTACCTTAGGTAATAAAATACCAGAGAAGCTGCCTTCACAAAGATGTTTTTATAGTTAGAGGTACTTCATTTGTTGCGTATAATCTCGTAGAAGGAAGAGGGTAAAATTTTATAACTGCGCGCGCATTAATTGACGGAAGTAGGTACATAAGTACATGTTGAAGTCAGCCAGCAATGATAATAATGTAAACTCATTTTATGATTTTATTATTTAATTGCGAAAAAATAATTTAACGTCATATACATAAAGATTATTTTAGTTTGTCATCGGTAAACTCAAAGACAATCTTCAACAAAAAAGAAAACCAACTTCGATGATTTTTGATGAGCTCCCTGATGTATCTTCGTAGTCGAAGGTCCGATGCGTATGAAATTAATATGGGACCATCCCTGAGGGATCCCATATAAAGCCATAAAAAAATCATCCAAATCGGTTTATATTATATTCTTTATTGCACAAAAAAAAAAGTACAAATGGAGGACTTAATGCTAAAAAGCATTCTCTGCCAGTCTTCCAGGAGAGCAAGAGAAAGGTATATGCAAGGTGTGCATAATGTTAAGTAAAAAAAAAAGAGAAAAAACCTAGCCAATATTCAATTGCTCCAAGTAAAACCTACGTAGCGAATACTTGAAGGAATTTCGAGAGTTGGCCAATTGGATATTGATAGGAAGCGAATTCCACAGTCGTGCTGCTGTAACGGCGAAGGATTGGTCGCGGAAATTAGTATGATGACTTGGTATACTGAGAATTAAAGAATCAGAAGACCTTAGCTGTCTATTATGCGTATAATAAAGAAGTTAAGGCTGAACATCCATTTAAAAAATATATTCGAATTGAGTAATCTCCGTGGCTTCGCCTTTTTTTTAAGTCGGTTAAACACGCAGGATCAAAATTTTAAAGATATTTTTGTTTATTATGCTAAAAAAAATTATGTGTGCAATTCACACGTGGTAGAACTGAATCCTTCACATCTATGTTTTTTTAAATTCAGAAAATGATCAAATACACACTAATTTAAAGTTTATGAAAATGTACATACAAGTACTCGCAATCATTATTCACAATATCATTTTCAATTAATGCACATTTGAAATATCCATGGTAATCTAGCACAATATCAATCAGTAACAGAATGTCATAAGTGTTGTCTAAAAAGTTTTTGTTTCGTGCGTTTTTGGTGAGGTAATAAAATTCATTATTGCGTGGCAACAAACATCTTTTGTACCATTTTACCATTGCCTAAAACTTTCCTATCACTTTTTCTCCCACGTTAAATCTTATGAATTTATGAGTCTGTCTCTTTTTACTGACGCTTTCGCTTTTCCGTTTCATTCGCTTTTTCGTTTCATCGAATTTCAAATCACAACGATGCTAAAGAAGTTTTCACTTCAAAAAATTTATATAAGTTCTTACGTACTTACTACGTACACACAATTTTATTTATACCGCTAACTAGTAAGCTATTTAAATAAGTATATTAAAATATGGATCGAATTTAATTTTGAGAAGAAAATTAATTAATTTAATTGCTGTACAGAATAGGCTAGAAAACGATAACTGTAATGGGTCCGACCCACAAAAGTCTACAAAATCAAAGACATAAAAATCTGTAGACCCACAAATTCATCTGTGAACTCACAGCAAATATGCGATATACTACCATCAAATAAGACCATAAAGCACCTCGTCAAAGGCCAGTAAACAATAAACCCATATCTAATAACATAAAGTGAATGGGGTGTCCGTCGTTTAGTCACATTATCCAATTGCAAGGGCCGACCGCGGTACTAAACTGTCACATAAATCTCAATGCATCGACCCTATAATGGCCTAGCCCTTTATCACCATGAGAAATATAATACACGATTTATTTATTTAATGTCAAATAGTTTTGCAACTGTTTACTTCTTGTTATTTAATGGTAATGCTAGTGTATAGGACACAATTATGCCAATGTCACTTGAATAAAATATTTATCTAAACTTAACAGTTTCGACTACGCTTAACAAGATGGTGGCACTTTTATAATAACACGGCAATATTGACAGTACTGACTTTGATGAAAAGCATAGTAAAATAATCAATCGACGGTAGCGACGGGCAAAAGCGAGTCACTATGACGGACTTTTCACCACATGCATGTTGGTTACGCGACACTCGCGACCCAGTCGGGCTGTACAGCCATACCATCCCGGTACCGCTATTTTCTTGTTCGTTGCTCAGCTGGGTGCACCATATGCAGGTCAGATTGGCTTGAGCCTCTCAGCTTTGAATTCGACACCCAAATCAGTTCAAGGAGTTTTTGTGGCAACTTAAAATTTATGCTTTTAGTTAATATTTTTAATTCACTTTATTTATGCATAAAAACGATAATATACTCAAAATAACGTATGTTTATGAGTTAAAATAAAAACCACAAAATAGAAGAACAAAATACCAACTACCAACCTATTAACTTGGCAACTAGTCCTCTCTATTGAAAATTAAACTGCCACTGTCGAGTGAATATAGAGTGTTCTTTGTTCTTCAGTAGTGTTTTGACGTTGAAAAGTGCCTTCTTAGGGCCTTGAAATTGAATATAAGATTATTTTTCCTTTTATTTTATGACGATTACAGTATCCCAATAAGATGATGGCTCCATTATTAGAACTTTCTAGGGAGTTTTTGCGGCATCTCAGAATTTATGGTCTATGTTATTATTTCAAATCTACTTCACTTGTGCACAATAACCAAGCTTTATTATGCAAAATGCCCCCCATATCACACAATATAGGGTCGAACAACACAAATTTATAAATAAAAACCACACTGCATGAGAATTTGAGATCCCGTCAAAAAATCCCTGCATTTTTTTATGTATTTTATAAAATTGTTTTTTTTTTTTTTTTTTTTACTCGTTTGCGATTTGCTTATTTGTCAGTGTGAAGTTACTCAAAACAATATTTAATTTCGAAATTATTCAATAGCTTCAACATTCCTTAATAATTTTATCTGATTTTTTTAAGCATAGTGGTAGAAAATTTTAAATTGTATTATTTCTTGTTTTATCGAAATTAATAGACAAAATATGATGTGATTTTTACTTTAAAAACAATCCCAACGCATGAAAAAAAGTGTGTATTTCGATATATCGAACATCGATGCATCGGATTGATTCGATTCAGCATATTATAGTAAACATCGATGTATTACGATGCGTCACTAGCAATCAATAGTTCGATAGGTAACTTATAAAACACGTGTCTCCCTCATTTGTCAGCGAGAGATCACCAACTTTTACGTTGATTTTCACCACTTTAAAAGAAGTTTATCAAAAACGTCCATCTAGAAAGTTAGAAAAGAAAATCAAATATCATCCAAAAATATCTTTATCCATAGCTTCAATATTGTCGAACCTTAGTCGATCTCTCGTCAGTGACGATTTTTTTTTTGTCTCTCTTTATTTAAGGGAATTTTACAGTTGGTGTATGCCAGCCCAATCGGAGCATATCCAAATTCAACAAAAATAAATAAAAAAATATAATTTCTACAGTAAATAAACTACTAACTTAAATAAAAAATACTACATACTTTTATCCCTTACACTTACCTACTATTAAAAATAAAGTTCCACAGGCATACCAGCCGAACCAGAAGTCGGATCCGCTAGTATACTGTTTTTAAATTTATGATAGAAAACATTCGTTTAAACGCGCACAATGGTTTTTCTTAATGAATGAAATAAAACTTAAATGAAACCCCGAGTTATTCTACTATGACACGTACGGGGCGCGGCGCGGCGGGGCGCGGCGCGGCGGTACTCGTCACCCGGTCGCGGGTCGCGCTATCCCGATTCGACTGACACCCAAGTCTCCCGAACAATATTTTTATCTTGTTTTTTTATTAAAACGAATATATCTACCACCCATATAGAAGTCGAGACATGCGGTCGCGGTTTGTTTTTTTTTTTTTGTTTTAATTTTGTAGTTATGTCTTTCGGCCATTAATTTGACACATCGCATCGGGATATTTTTAGTTAGGTTAAAATTTACGTCAAGCGTATTATCCTGTGGAACAGCGCGTGGAGATGAAATTGGAGTCTATTGATGCTAAATCTTATTTCTTATAATGAAGCGATTTCAGTTAAATGTTTCAGAAAATAACTGATTTAAATACTTTCATAGGTAAGTCACTAACCGGGATTGTATTAATTTTCCGCATAATATAACGTCTTCTAAGGCCAAGAGAGTATTAAATTTTCTATATGTATATACATATTATAAGACTCAACGTTTCTCTGTCTGTCTGTCTGTCATTTTATGTTCTTGTAACGCGAAAACCACTTATCCGAACATCATGTTTTTTATTGTATTTCATAGTTATGTTATCCAACCAATGATATATTTTGTACGATAAAATAATGTATGAATTAAGCAATGACGGTAATGGTGAATCAATTCGGAAAAAAGACGTATTCGGGGCGCTCCATTACTTATTTATTTATTTACATAGGCACACATTACAGATTATAAACAACACAATAGTAAATTTTTTGTAATAATTTTTCAAAAATTTGTTACTTGCATACAGAATTACATTAAATAAAATAAGGAAAAGTATTTCTTGCCGCAAAACAAACACAAAAAAGAAGTTTAAAAAAATTGTTATAATATTAATAAGTAGGATATAGCTCCGACAAACATTAAAAATTTGCCAACGGTTTAGTATAGAACAAAGATAAAATGATAACTGAAATCATCCCCCATAGTACTGTCTTAAGAGTGATTTAAAAAAATGCGGATCACTTTGTTTCTTACCAAAAGCATAATTGTGCATTTTATATCAATAATTTGAGAAATGATGGATTCTCTATACGAACTTTCATCCCCTATTTCATTCCTTCAAATTGCCTGTCTATAAAATAACAAGCAGTCAATAAACTAAGGCAAGTATCGTCACGCGACTAAATAAAAAAATTAAGTGACTTTACAAATTACGTATTGAATAAAAATATATTATCCAGGGGTTGAAAGTAAACCCGACCGAAGCCATTTCATAAGTAAGTAGTTATATACACAGATTATATATTGTACCGTTTGCTATGGTGAAGTCAACGACCTGCTGCTCTATGATATTCAAGTTTTGCGTTCAACAATTTTAGGTTTATACAACGAAACATTTTACGCCATATTATGCTAACGGCTTGGTATTACCCGCAAGGCGAGACCGCCCGCGCCTGCGTCCAGTTTTAAAAGCAAGATAAATTCATTACAATGGCTAGTTCAATCCTTTGTCCAATCGTGCGCTTTGCCCTTTCTAGATAATTTAGATATGGACTGATTAAAATCTCGTAACAGGATAATAAGCGAAAACGATTGTACTGAGCCGTGTGTCTTGTGTTCTGGCACGGTGTTGATCAGTATGGATTCAAATCCCAGTAATGAGTTATGAAACCATATCATTGTGGTACGAAAGTACTTTCTAATTTCGACCTGGCTAAATACTATACGATTTTTTTTTTAATTAAGCATCTTTTACAGAAATCCAGATAATGTCTTTGTAATCCCGGGATTCCGGGATTATCGATACTGTGCGTAATTATATAAGCCTGTTTTAATTAATGACAAGACAATAAGATTAACATATTCTTGTTACATGTCGTGGAATTGTATCTATATGGCTTATGCCGTTGAAAATATCGTACAAGTCATTGTTACTATTACGTACTTCTGTTTTCTTGAGGTTGAGTTTATAGCAACGTCGGCCAAGTCATATGAAATTCCACAACATGTAACAAGAATATTGTAACTTTGTTGTCTTGTCATTAATGAAAATGTTTTAGGCTCATATAATTAGAACACAGTAGATTCTAAAGAATGGAATTTAACGTGTAAAATGATAGGCCAGATTTTAGCCGAAATTACTCGTTTTTTTTTATATCCATCTCCTACACTTGGCTGTGAGTTCACTACTTTCTATAGACAAACCATCTAAATCCAGACTTGGTCCGTTTTTTTATAGCATGTTTTTCTAGGGATTATTATAGGGTGTATTTTTCTTCTTTAACTTTGACTGGAATATTATGGTAGATGGCTCTGTAATACGGACTGTTTTTATAAATTTCCAATTTGGGTTCTGGGGGATAAGATTATTTCTACAACGAAAGATTTTAAAATATTTCTGGGTGATGTCTAACGATTATTGCTATTTCTAATAAATGTATACATGGCAAGTTGAGCATTTTTGATTTCTCAAAATAAGGTCTGCAATTATTCGATGTGTGAAAGTAAACACTATAATACGTACTTTAAAGGGCTCTCTATGCGCTAATACGCTGAACTAATTTATGACGATTGAATGAAAATTTCAGCAAAATCGCTCCAGCCGATTTAGAATCCAAGGAGAACATACATCCAAACATCGATTTTTATATATAAAAAGAAAAAAGAAGATTAGTAGTCTGAAAATAATATTGTAATGGACATGGATATGAGTGATAGTTGAACACGACAATTGTGTCCGACCACCATGCACCAAGCGTGCTAATGACATGTTTAGGCTTATCGCATTGCGGGATCGGCCAGTAACAAGTAACGAGTAACCAGTAAAGGGTTGCAGGAATCTGTACGCGACTGGGTCGTGACGTCCAGAACATGGTAAATAGACGTCATAATGACTCTTTTGGTTTATCAGCCAGTGTGTCTAACTGCTGAGAGGCGCACAAGCCGGTATCGCATGACAGTGGTGACTGTCGATCTCTTGATGCTCGCGATTGATTGTACTGTGCTTACCATTAGACAAGTTGCAGTAATTTTACCGTGTTACTATTGTAAAAAATCGCAAGTGTTAAAAAAGTCACGTATAACGGTTAACAATAAACTGTCGCTGAAACAACCGTTCTCTATTTTTTAGTCTAATGTTGTTCAATTTTAACCAGTCTGCGAGCGCGCGTCTTAAAAACTCGTCGTCCTTGGTTTGATTCCTGGTAAGGAAATATTAATAACGTCCGCTAACATCTTTGATATTTCGTTTGCAGTTTGTTTCGTCTCCTATTTTTAGATAAAATGATTTTTATTATTACGTTTTTAAAACTTTACAAAAGAAAAACATCAGAAAAAATTGTGAGGCGTCATGGGACGGATGAATACTTAATTAAAAATAGAAAAAAAATTATTATTTAATTATGAAGCGAAGACTTCTATAGGAAGGTTTGGATAGAGAGTAAATTCATGTAAGTCGTCATCGACATGGTCACGTGACGTGTTAACGATAACACTATATCTGTTCCTATTAGTATAACTTAATCAATATTTATTGTAAATCTTAAGTACATATACGATTATTATGCAGTAAAAATTGAGTAGGTATAAAATATATTAATATTCTCATATAGCTTTAATAATGAAGAAAACGGGGTCTTTTGCATCACGTCTCACAGGTCACAGAATCTTTTGGTCTGAGTTTTGCATGTATTCAACAAAACTGTGGGGGTTTTTTAAATTTGTACAGCCATTTAAAAGTTTTAGTGGAAAAAATAAACTCACATGCATGAACCCTGTAAACATTACACTCTTTTTTTGTACAGATAATTAATAATTATTAAAAACAAATGTGTACTTTATTTTTTCCAACATTCCCAAAAGTACTATATTTTTTGATTAAAAAAAAGATATACTATTTTTCTTTCAAAAAAAGGTGGCAACCCTAATCGCAACTGATGCATCTATTCCGAAGAACGCAACAAAGTAATACCCACAAGGCAGTGTCACTCAAGGCGACCGCGACCACGACAGAGGGTTCTCTCCGCAGCGCAATTAAATCCCTCCCTAAATACTCGTAGTTCGTACCTACTACCTCCCGAACCCTGATTAATGGAATGCGTGTCGACGCCACTTGACACCGCATGTTCCCCGAACACTTCACTATGCGTTTATTTTTAATATCGTCATGTATTCGAGTTAATCCGAGATCGTTTGGACACTTTACAGACAATTTTATTGATAAAATCGTTCTCGTGCAGTAGTGAGGCCTACTATTGAGCCGAAAGGTAGCGGGTTCGATCCCCGCATATGACTGACATTTGTATGATGACCATAATTTGTCCGTTTTATGTCTAGGTGATATTTATCTATAAGTATGTGTATGTAATTATGTACCTATATATCAGCTGTTCAGTTACCATAATACAAGCTTTGCTTAGTTTGGAATTAAATGGCCGTGTGTGAAATTATGTTCCTATATTTATTTATTTATGAATAATTTGTTATTACCCATCGCTTTATAGTGTTTCTTTTATTTAAATGTTTCTCTAAGAACTTCAGATAACCAACACGATAAATACATTTAACATGTAAGTAAATTATTAATATCAATATATTATAACTTATACTTCGACCTAGTTGTTGTCACAGATTACATTTAAAATAACTAGCGATCAAACTATATACCAAAAGTGCGTCAGTGCTATCAACATAGCATAAAAGGTACCCTGATCCCACATACTGAGGACCAAGGCACCTTACAAGACTTTTCATCTCTATTTTGTTTCAGACACATTCCATCAATAAGACTTGAAGCATTTTATCGCATTTTTCACAATTAAAAGCTAAAGAGAGTAAGGAAAGAGAAATATATGGAATCTACATGGAAGAACTCAAGAACTATTCCAAGAAACAAAAGCAAAGATGACGTTCTGTATACTCGTTTCAAACAAATGAGCTTATTTAAGCATATAAATATATAGTAAGCTTTGTTGTCTATAAGCTGCTTTGAAGTCGAGCTATATTACCTTCATCGCAATAAAATTTCATTTAAAGCTTTAAACTTCTAATTACGGCTTTTTAAAATTATAATTTAAATAATGACAAAAACTAATTTTTTTTATTTTTCTGTTTCGTTAAAAACTACACAACAAGGTACTTGTCGGTGCATTCTGTATTATTTCGAGAGTCTGGATATCATACGATATTTCGGGAGAATCCAGACGAATCCCGACCATTTGGCAACCCTAGCGGTGCCACATACTTTCACATGTGTTAATTTAATTCCTCCAACATCGCATACATACATACCGCATCGCGCCGCATCGCACTCGTGTAACCTATTGTTGCTTAATACCTTACTTGCCAATAGCTTGCTAGATTGCTTATAATTCATGGTTACCACAAAGCTCCTTAGTGTCGTAGCGTGAAGTTACATAGCCTATAAACATTTTTAGTAAACAGGTTACAAACACACAAAAATATTTTTTTCAAATTTGACTTACAGATCCCGAGATTCTTGCGTTCAAATGAAAAAACAAAAAACATTCTCTTATAATACTACTAGTATAGATAAATAAATCAGATTTTAAATAAGCAATTCTGGCATGTATTGTATGAATTTCGATCTTTACGTCACATCCATCCATTACATATGGGTGTAAGATAAAGGAAATACGTAATAAATTTGCATCCATAGCGAAATCTAGTAAGTGAATAAAACATGACTCGCAACGCCTTTGTTCTGGAATAACACACCGACATAATAAATTATATTAAACGGTCGTCTATTAATGGAATTGAATGCAACGTCCGCAACGCAAGTGCTTCGAGACATTATTGTTAAGCTCGTCACGAGACAGATTGCATGTTCTAAGAAATACAATTGGCCGCCGTGAACAACAAACATTATTCTAATGCTTTCATTTTATAACGTATCATAACGACTTCCAGCCCATGTATGGGGTTTACAAAAATACTTGAGTGTCAAGAACAACTCGAGTAGGTATTAATTGTTTTTAGGAGGAGCGAGTTTATTGCGTTCATTTTTAATTTTAAAACCACGACTGCGAATGGAATATGTACTTCAAGAACTGGCCAATGATGAGGTAGGTACTACATAATAAATTAAATTTATACTTAATTAATGATATTTCATTTAGTCTTTTTTATCATTATAGATGAACGACGAACGAACAGAACAACCATAAGTAACGACAAAAGGAAGTTGTCATAAAGACAATAAATGTTACCAACTAACAAAGGCAAAGGAATACGAAATGTACAGCCAAATGATATACATATAAAATTTCCATCACAACAGCTACGATATCACCTGATCTTCAGTGACGATGTGGCCCAAGATGGTAACACGCTAAGCCTAGTGGAAGACTGACTCTCAACTGCAGCTGCCGGAACACATCTCTTGGTTTTTGTCGAGAGATTTCCAACTTGAAGGTGGTAGCGAACCAGGCGAGCATTAGAAAAAGCCCTACCATACTATACCATGGTTTCATATAAGTTATTCCACTTAAACTATAGCCTAAAAGCTTGTACAAAGTAAATTATTGAAAAAATATTGATTGTTTGTTTTAAAGGAAAGCAAGTTTGTAAAGATGTAGGTGGTAGGGCTTTTTTTAATTCCCGTCTACCACCCTTAAGTTAAAAATCTGTCGCTAAACACCAATAGGTGTATTTTGGCAGCAGCAATTGAGAGCCAGTCTTCCACTAGGCTTAGCGTGCTACCATCTTGGGCCACATCACGGCATCGTCAGTTAAGACCAAGTGAAATTGTGGCCACAACGCTTAACCTATAATGATAAAAAACATAGAAAAAAGCGATTTTTCATTTATTCATAATGAACCGAGTAACTAAATTACAAATAAAAAATGTAAGGCCTCATAGGACGCCTGGCAGAAAAAGAAAATCATTTTCAATTATTTTGAAGAGGTCCTTTGTAACCTTCGAAGTTCAAAGTTCAATGCCAATGAAATTATAAGGTGGTCAACCTTTGATATAATATCCCCTATCCAACAAAATAAGAATCATCCAATTCGGTTCAAAGAAGTTACGGCTAAACATCCATTTAAAAAATTTCGAATTGACTGTTAAAAATTAAAAAAATGGCAGATATTCAAACAGTTATCTTAGAAATAAAATATCAATGTTATTTAATTATTTAGTTTTCATGAAATGGCACGTAGCGACGTCCCCTAAGAACTCTTTTACTACTGTCGAAACGGGCAATTAGACGTTACGCAGCAAAAATGATTTCACTATTTAAATATTTGTGAAGTTTGATACAAATGGACAATACTTGACAATGTAGTTATTGGTATATAATAGTTTAAGCTAAAACGGACATGCGAGGTCGCAGGTTCAATTCTGATCTAAGAGTTTAAGCTTACGTTACGTTTCCGTGGTTAGTTAACGGAGCTGACGTTGAATTATGTGCGAATTAATTCATGTCACATGGAATATATTATTATGTGTTTTATACGTAGTTAGTTAGTACAAACATGTGTACCACTTTGTTAGAGTACTTGACCAATACACTATATTGTTACCAGATGTAGGTACTATACTTTGCTAATATTTATTATAATTAATAGATTTGAATTATCGATTTTTATGATTTTTAACATTTAATTGTACATATATAAAGAGATATATTATTTCGAATATCGTTTATAAGTTTTAGGAAATATTATCAGGGAATTGCCTCAAAATTTCTTTATAATATTCTTTACATATAATTCTTAAATACGAATTATTCGACCGCATTATTGAATGTAAAATAGTTCAAAATTTAAAAAATATTCGAAAAACTTATTTACACAAATAATTTGAAATTTTCGAATTCGTTTATGCGATTCGGTCCGAGTAATTCGTAAGTTTGAATTTATTGTTCACACATCCCAATATAAAACCCCAATTATGTAATACTTTTCATACTGACACTGGAAAAAACTGCGGCGACGACAGGTGTAGAAAAAAAAGCCTACAGCCGTTATAAAAAAAAACAACAATGTTATGTATGGTATTGAACATACTCTATGGTTAACATCTCACTTGATATTATGTAAGTAGTTACTGGAATGTACTGATAGGTATTTGAAAACAAATAAAAAGCTTGACATTGGTAGATGGTGAACAGACCACACGAGAATTAGAAAATGGTAAACTTACATGCTATGATGTCATCACAATCTTTTCCTTCACCGAAAATTCAGACCTGTGGACTGTGGAGTACACTTATGTACTTAATAAAAACCAAAATAATCTTTATTAAATTTAGGGTCCAAGAAGACACTTGTGAACGTCAAAAAACTACTGAAGGTTCGGAAAATATCCGAGACATCGAGAAGAACCGGTAAGAAACACGATCGTGTTTACCTTTTTTTCTCAACTCTACAAGAGTTTATTTATTTATTTCTATTTTTTAAATTATTTTTACAGGTTTCCCCAATACAATATATACATATACAAATATCATTATATTAATACGTGAAGCAAAAATTTTGTACCCCTTTTTAAGCGTATTTCGTGCACGTAAGGCTGTCAGATTTGACATGGTTAAAATTTATATGGAGAATGGTGCAGAAAGCTAAAATTTATCTATAATATCTGTTACTAATATATTAAATTTAAAAAATTAATACTGCGAATCCTAACACGAGTAGTGGCATTGAACTTAGACCCCCCAAAATATTAACATTGTCACTCAATGAAAAGTGACAGCAAGTGATATAATATTCATTGTTTAGGTTCATACTGCAAATTAGTCTATGATTAAAAAGTCGCCGGTCGAATTTTGATCATTGGGCTACCTCTAGTATACATAATATTATAACTTAGCGTTACATTACATTAATTTTAAATTCTAAATATTTTAAGTTAATATAACAGGTACAATACTAATAATTTAGTGGATGCACAGTGAGGAAGTTACTTCCAGACATCATTATCATTCCCATAATGATCCACCCTATAATAAACTTTTGCCAGTAAAACTTGCTTGACATGGTCCTTGGACTTGATGTCCGGCAAATCAGTAATGTGCTTCGGAATCTTATTATAAAACCTAACACTATTACCTACAAAACTTTTATTAGTCTTATTAAGTCTAAAACACGGTACGACTTATTTATCTCTATTTCTAGTATTAACATCGTGCTGATCTTTGACAAAATTTAATTATGTATATCTTTTTCAATGTTTATAATAAGTCGATACTTATTATTATAATATATATAGCAATTTCTGATATTTGATATATAATGTCAGGTATATCTCGGTCAATTACAATTACTTACTTTTTTATATCTTTCATTATTCGTATAGAATGTTGAAAGGTTTCCACTGAAACGCCATGTCGCCTTGTTTGGTATTTTCTGAAAATTATCGGTTGTATTCTTCCAAAAAACACGAAAAATTATATTGATTCCGAGTAACAAAAACATTATTAATGAATCGTATTAATTTCTCAGAAATATAAATATAAAGAGAGATAAATAGTCATAAAACTTCCGTGGGCAGTAACGGCGCGGTCGCGGCGAGGCTGAGTCACAGAGCCGCTTACCCGAGGCTGCTCGTGAATTCCTATTCTGTGGTCCTATCGCGAACTTTGTTTTACCTTCATAAACGGCAGGCTCTGTACACACGGACGCTTTTCTAACACATAGATTCTGTTCATTAAACAACGTTCATTATAATATATCAATACTAGCAACCCGCCCCAGCTACGCAAGGGTACAATTTACAAAATGGTGTATTTTATGTTTAAAAAAGCCTCATTTACAGTTTATCGCTTTAATATTGACTGTTCATAACTTCATAACTGCCTCATTAGTCTAGTGGTTCTAAACGCGACTGTTATGCTCGAGGTCCTAGATTAGGTTCTCAGGTCGAGCAAAGTGTTATTGAGTTTTTCCTATGAAATTCTCAGTAGCAGCTCGGAGTTTGGTTTCGTGCCCGATCAATGGCAATAGGCTCCCCCTATTACATGGGACCTAAAACATACCCAGCGAACTGTGGGTGTACACCTCTGCGTAACACTTCGGGGATAGAGGCGTGAGTATGTTATGTAACTGCATTGTTACGAATAGTGCGCTTAGCTGCGACTTGCAATTCATCCATAGTTATGCTTATTTGCTTATGAATTTATTTAGATGATTCTTTTTTGTTGGAAAGGGGATACCACAAAGGTGGTGCCATTTTAATTTCGCTGGCATTGGACCTTCTACTTGGAAGATACACCGGGGAACTCTTCAAAATAAATGAAGTAGCTTTACTTTTTTGTTAAAAATTGTCTTGCCTCGCAATGAACCGTTGAATTATCGCAAATTTGAGTTCAAAAGATGGCGTCCAAGCCATAAACAACGCAGGCAATAAATTTTATAATTAAATATTTGGATTAATATATTATTTTAATCTGTGTTTACTATTATATATTATAATGGGTAATATGTAATATATTGCGTGTAATGACAATAGCGAACTCTAACCTTGACCTCGCGTGACTAATCGTAGAGGACGTTCAGCGTTGTTATATGCAAATGTAATGTTTGAGGATAAATAAATAGTTTATTATTAATTATTTATTAACAATAATATGTTAATGACCCTTATTACCAAAATGAAATATATATTTTTAATCATTGATACTATTTTCTAAATTATTGCGTAGATTAGGCACGACACACACGAAGGTTTAGCGCGTCTATTCAACGAAGTGGATAGATCCATAGACATTTATATTTTTAAGGTTACAGTTTTTTGTCGCGTTTAATGGACGGAAAAGTTGAAAGCTGCGCACGCGCATCGTGTAACGGAAGTGCGTCATCATGAAGTTAGTCATCTATGATAATAATGTAGATTCATTTTTTCATTCATATTTTGAATGATTAAAATTGTCATTCATCATATTATTGTTGTTGGCACGAGGGATAAAAATATTGTACATGGATATTTTGGGTTTTTACTTCCGTGCATAAGTTAGCAATTTCCTTTTATTTACACTTTTAAAAGAAAAATTCGAAATAGTCGGAAGAAATGCAAAAACTAAATAAGTACCTAATAAACATACCTTAATGTTTTTTTAATGTTTTCATGAAATATTTTTATTTATTATTCTGAAAAGTGCTATGATTAGGCGAAAAATATTGGCAACCCTACTTGTATCCCAGGGTTGTATACCCTAAATATACAACATCCACGGCCATTATTATCTCAAAATTATTGTGGATTATGATAATTTTCAAATACTTTTTTTACAACATAGGGTACTTTATTAAAAAAAAAAAAAACTAGAGATAACGAAAGAGACCTACAAAATGACAGCGAGAGCATATATTGTCCATCTTCTAAGGATCACCCATAAGCATTATTATCTTTAATCGTGTGCCCGATCCACAGCATTCAGTAGTCCATGCGAACGCATCCGCGGGTACAACTAGTAAAATTATAAAAGAGTACGAAAAACTTTTTTTTTTCATTCCCGTTCCCAAAGGGTTTGCCAGTGTCAATGCTTCAGCTAAATCATAAATTAATACCATAATTTGCATTGTAAAACTAAAATTATAAATATAGGATCGATATCAATGGCTCTAGAGAAACTAAGAATGCCATTACTGTAAAAAGTCGGATCGAGAACGCATTCATAGTTCATAAATAACTCGACAAGTTGGGAATGTTAGAAAGTTATTTGAGGACTGAAAGCCCTCAGATCTCTCCCTATGAATACCGTCCTAATGTACACGAGTTACTTTTTAATTTTTTATATAACTATGCTGTGGAACAAGCGTACGGCCCGATTGATGGTAAGTGGTTACCGTTGCCTGTGGACTCTTGTTACAGAAAGGAATCACTAGCGCATAACCTTTCCCCAAGAAGTTCAAAAATCCTACTCACCGGAGGAACACAACACATGCAGACTACGTTCTTTAAAAGCGACTTTTGAAGCAATGATAGCTCAGTTGTAACGTGTACGAGACATTGCGTCGATCGACGTGAGTTCGACTCTGAGCCTGAGCTTTCGGTGAAGCGAAAGCGTAATGGTTGGGCTTTTTCTACCGCCCGCCTGGCTATCTACCACCCTCAAGTTGAAAATCTGTCGCCAAGTACCAATATGTGTGTTCCAGCAGCTGCATTGACAGCCAGTTTTCCACTAGGCTTGACGTGCTACCATCATGGGCTACATCGTCACTTAAGATCAGGTGAACGATAAAAATAAATTTCATCAGTCAAGCCTAAAAGTAGAGAGAAATTTCAAAGCAGATTTCTCTGTAACATACTTCTTCTAATTCATGTTAGTATAAATAAACAAAGGAACATAATTTGGGGTCGAATTACGTCTTTAAAAGCTGAGACGCCCACGCCAACATCACCTGCACGTGGTGCATCCTGATGAGTAACCAACGAGAAAATTCCGATAGCGGGATGGTAAGGCTTTTTTCATCGACTGCATGACCAACACCATGCTTGTCGTGAAAAATCCGACATAGTGACGGCATGACTGTCATTGGATTACGATCACTCGGTGGTCGCCGTTGTACAAGGTGTCCAGAAAGGGTATCGGGTATTTGTAAGTTCAATGAAACAAAAATTATTTGTATGCAATAAAAAAGTTTATTGTTTATTATTAGCATATGAATTGGAGAATTATTTGGAAAAGATGATGTTATCCAAATGATGACCGTTACGTTGCTGGCACTCTTCTAAACGGAAACGAAGATTGGCGATAACACGTTGACACATAGCTATCGATATTGCTGCCATTTCTGACCTGATGTTTTGCTTTAACTGGGTTAGATTCGTCGGATTGTTTTGATAAACCTTACTTTTAAGGTATCCCCATGCAAAATAGTCAAGCAGGCTAAGGTCGGGGCTTCTGGGAGGCCAGTCGATGTTACCCCTTCGCGAAATGACTTTATTAGGGAATAATTCGTTAACAACATTTGAGGTATGGCAAGTGGCCCCATCTTGCTGGAACCACGTTCTTGAGTTGAAACCTGCAAACTCCTGCAACTCTGGGACCAAAAAATTTCTCAACATATCGCAATAACGGTCACTATTCACATTAATTGCTCGGCCTCGTTGATCTTCATGAAAATAAGGACCAATTATGCCTTTAGCAGACATAGCGGCCCAAACAACCACCTTTGGGCTATGCAGGGGTCGTTCATGCTTTAGTCTCGGATTCTCCACTGCCCAGTACCGACAATTCTGGTTATTAACATGACCATTCAGGTGAAAATTTGCTTCGTCACTGAACAGTATGTTGTTAAAGTTGTTAAATCGCTGCAGCATTTCGTTCGCAAAATTCAGTCAATTAGCATAATCCGTATCCTTCAATTCTTGAACCAATTGAATTTTATAGGCTTTTAGATGTAAGCCTTTCTTTAAAATCGAATGTAAAGACGATTTTTTGATGCTCAACGCTTGGCTTCGCTTTCGGATGGATAAAGACGGATTTTGGCGAACCGACGCCTCAACTTCTTCAATTGTTTCTTCATCGCGAACTGAACGAGGACGACCAGAGTTTTGAATTTTAACTGTCGCACCTGTATTCTCGAACATCCTGATCCATTTCCTAATGCTATCGTCACTTGGCGCGTGGCGTGTACGATATTCCGCACGATAGAGACGTTGAGCAGTCACTATTGAATCACCATTACGATAATACGCTCGTACGCAAAATGCGCGATGCGTCCCCGAGTACTGTTCCATCGTGACTAAAACTCCACAAAATGGCGGACGCCACGAACCCCTCCCCGCATCCTTTAGACGCCTCGTTTCGAATATGGCGCGAAAACAAATACCCGATACCCTTTCTGGACACCTTGTATTAGGATTGTACTCTGTTTACCGTCAGGGACAGTACCGTCAATTCTCCGTACTACTATAAAAAAAACATATAAGAATCGAAGTGCGAACGCAAGGCAGCCGGCCCGCACGGCATAAGGCCACCCGGTACAGCAATGACCTGTTTCACCATATAAAGGTGGTAATTGCGAAACCGGCACCTTAACATTCCCGCGAACAGATGTTCGGAGTCCTCGACGAAGGCTACGCAAGTACCAAAGGTTCCACATCATCAAACAAATACCTTACCATCACAATTTTAAGATATAATTTCTTAAATACAAGACGCTGATCAGGATTGAACAATGAAATGTTTAACTAATAGTGCTTATAAGTGAGACCGTGAATTTATAATTATTAACAAACTTAATAAACCTCAGGACATCGCTAGAAAGGAGGAAAAAGCTTTCTGTTATATTGAAAAAATAAAACGTCAAATCTGATTTGTTATTCTATTAAAGGTGTTAAAATCCCCGCTCCCCATTCAACCCTCCATGTGACGCAATATCTATTACACACCCGCTGCTAAGAAAAAAGAGGCGCACGTAATTAAAATACAAACCGGCGAAAAAAATTAATTAATTAAAAATATGTCACTTACGTTTTTTAGACCAACAACCCGAGAACGGAAGCTCGTAGGGAAACAAATAACATATACTTAGGTACTATATGTATAGGTGCGCCTTTTTTCCTGATTTTCAATATATATGTTTAACACAATTTTACAATAAATAATTAAAAAGGAAACTAAAATGCGACAGCAACAAAAACACTTGACAAAAAAATATTTCGAAATTTTTTCGTTTATTTGATTATCAAACGACGTACTTAAATATTATATAATCTACGTCACTCTCACAATTAAGACGAATCTAACGCCACCTAGTATGCTAAAATCCATCAAGTCGTTTAGGCTACAGAGCGTAGGTACCAAAGAAATAGACATAAATACATACGCTCGAAAAACTACCCTTCTTTTTCGCAGTCCGGTAAAAATTGGCAGATGCACCTTAAGTAAAGAACAGTCCTAAGACAGTATTGAACAGTGACCATTTACCTCAATTATCTTAAGCTTGTAATTTTTTTCATTAAAACGACGTAAAAATATAGGTCACACTGATTCAATACGACATAAAAGAATATCTGCTTACACCGCTAGCATCAAAGTGTGAAGGTAAAAGTAAATAGTCGAAGTAAAAAGCAAAGTAAAGATCAAGGCTAACATGAAATATTACTATAAATAAATTTCATAAGCGAAAACGCGCTGTATCAATGTCACTGCCAGCCCCCCGAAACTGGTCCGTCGCCGTAACTCAATTAACGTAATGTCAGGAGCATATTTCTTCATCGTTCACCAATTTGTTTATTGCTACTGCTTTTTGTGGTACAAAAAGAAAGAAGCAGCGGTTTCAACAAGAGTTTTTCTCTGTATCTATATATTAATACATGAAGCAAAAGCTTTCGATACCTTTTTAAGCGTATTGCGCGCACGGAAGAATGTGAGATTTGACATGGTTAAAGTTAAAATTTATCTATAATATCTGTTATTATATTAAATTAAATAAATTAATACTGCGAATCATAACCCGATCAGTGCCATTGTACTCAGACTCCCCAAAATATTGACATTGTTACTAAACGAAATGTGACAGCAAGTGATGTAGATAGCATTTATTGTTTAGATTCATACCGCAAATGTCAAACAGAAAATAGTCTATGATCAAAAAGTCGCTGCTCGAATTTTGACCTTAGGGTGATCGCTAGTTATGGTAAAAGATTCATTTCTGGACTATCTATTATATATTCATTAGAGATTATTGATAAACAGACAATAATATTTACTTGTAAAACACACACATCTTTAAACACAAAACAATTGAATACATATTATTGTTGACTAAACGTAGTTATTTATTTTACTCTATATGACCAGATACGGTGATTCATAACACAAATGACACAATGACATTCAAATTTACAGCACGATTAATAATCACAACTATATTTTGAATCTAATAGGTTGTGTAATCTATGATAACCGAACGCTTTTCGCGCGCTATCTGTACAACAGAACAAATACAAAATCACTATTTTTCTTTACTATAATTTTATTGGACTATTGTAAGGAAATCATTCTTTACTACAAAATAAATTTACACGTTTTACTCGTGAATAGGAAGGGTTGCCATCACCGGTTAATTTCGGACAATAATTTGAATGGTAATAGGCTCACCCTCTATTACATGGGAAGGGTTAGGCCCTCATGTACACCCACAGTCACAGTTCACCGGGTACGTTTTTAAGTCCTATGTGAAAGGAGGCGAGCCTATTACTATTAATAGGGCACAAAGCCAGACTCCAAACTACTACTGTGAACTTCACAGGAAAATCCAATAACACTTTGCTCGACCTGGGAATCGAACCCAGGACATCGAGCAACAGTCTCGCTTGGCACCACTAGACTAATGTGGCAGTTTCCGTTAAGACATTAATAAAGACCTCTATTAATAAAGAAATATAAATAAAACTAAATGAAGATTTCATGAGGATTGCTGTATTTTATTATACAAAACCTTGCTAAGTTATTTTATTCTATATTCTGTAGTTTTGGTGATATTTTACGTGATATAATTTGGTTATTGTACACAAATGATAATTTATTTATTTGAACACTTACATAATAAACACTAAAACAAGTAAAGAAAAATAGACAGAGAACATTGCTTAGTGCTACTATAATTAAAAGTGTAGACTAAATTATAAAGATAACATAACGAGTAACAAGAAACAGAAGAGAAAGCAAATTTAACAAGCAACCAAATAAAAAAACTTAAATTCTAATAGATGAATGAAATAGCATGGATTTTTAATTTTAAGCTATCTCAATGTTTGCCTAGATAGATTTAGTAGGCGACAACCACGTTCAATGTACCTGGATAAATACATATAATGAAGTAGAAATTCTTAATGATTTAAATTCGAATAAAATATTAAGTAAAATGACACGTCGGAGTTTTGGCGCGATCTTGATCAGGCATTTGTTTTATTTTAAAAATTTCATTTATTTATGAACTTTGTTTTATTTTCCCCCAATTTTCGTGAAGTAATTTGGTTATGGCACATAAGTGAAGAAAATGATACATATTATCTAGGGGCATGCATTTTAAGTCGAGAAAAAAACCTTGAGCAGTTGTAAAAAGGTAGCTGCTTGCATGCTAGAGTGAAGATTATAAAAATATTCTACTCACTTGGCGTTGGTAGAATTCGCAAGTTGACAATATAATTTAAAAATTAAATGTCAATTATTTAGTCATGTTAGTTTACTAATAAAAAGCTTAAAAGTACAAATTTGTAAAAAATAATTATTCATTTATATAATGTTACTCTTACGAAAATTGAGATTTCTTGTCTGTGTGTATTTGATAACGCCAATCAGAAAACATGACGTCCACGTACAATATTTATATACCCAGTTGAGTGTTATTCTTATTATCCTATTAGGTTATCTTGTGACTAGTGACTTTAAAATTATTACTAAGGGTCGAAATAGTGACTTTAAACATATAATAATACCTTTAATCTTAGTTTAATTTTTTGTGCGATGACGTCACGCGCGGGTACATGAACATAATACTGCATTTTTATGGAATATTTTTTAGTTACAATACGAAATATTTTAATATTAATTCACTGGTACTAATTTCAACATATAAAGTATTTAAAGCAACATTTCAAAAGTTATTTACTCCAGGATTGTAGATAAACATAGTTGACATTAAATAAAAAACGAAGAAGGAACTGACACGCTATTTCCTATGAACTCGGACCACACACGATCGCTGATCAACGAACGTCAACAGCCATCAATTGCGCAATTTCTATCAACAGCGGCGATGTATGGCCCAAGTGTGTAATTGATTAAGAACATGTCTGACAGTTCACAATTAAACGTTCATATCACACACTGAACTATCTGGTAACGCCCATATCAAGGCCCCTGACCATTATATCGCCGCTTTTATTACCAGGAATTTTGGCCATAGTAAAGGTTAAAGTTTGGCCCTTTCATTATTTATATATAATGCGAGAACTGTCTGTCGTTATGTCAGTCAGCCTGTCAGATCGGAACCCTATAATTATTATAAATATTTCGGAATCACTCGTACTATTCACTGTCCTATAGAACAAATGCAGTGTTAGACTGAGCGTGGATCGGTTTTATTCGGTTTACGAAAATACTAGCTGTGCCCGCGGTTTCACTCACGTGTACTACAGAATGCCATCGATCGGGCAAACGCGTGAGTCTTGCTCCCCCGCTCCCAGCTATTTTAAAGACAAAAATGCTTATTGTGAGTGTTCATTAGAAGATATGCATATATTCTTGTTAAGCCTTGCACTCGAATTGATTCGCCATGACTAGTTTTTTTTATTTTTGCGGTACCTTAATTCTTTTTCTAAACTAAATGAGGTCTAAGTTACTTTTTAAGCTGTAACATCACGCTATGGTTTCATCACGAGTTTATTCTACTTGAATATCTCAGGTTATAAATGAGATGTAAAGACTAAACTCTAAAATCGTTTGACCGATTACCATGGAAGTTGGTAAATCTAAATTTATTTTCATAGAGGTTTTTATGCTTTCTTGAATGAAATTGGTGGCGCTGTGGTCGAGTTATTGACTACTGGAAACAGCAGAGAAATTTTTAGAGGGGTCAATGAGTATCATGTAAACTATTGCTTTGAATGACATAATCATTTCTTGATTCGGTCAAAACAAAGGAGCTGATCAATGCATATGAATACGTATGCCACATGAACCCTGAGCTCAGTGATAGAAATATTGTGATTGTTCCGTAGCATGAGGTATTTCCTAGTGTTCGTATAATACATTATCGTCCTAATATCTATCTATGCTGCAGAAATCAGTAGTAAGCTGCGGGGCATCGTATCAGTTGAATGTACCTTAACACGATCACAAGCATCAGTCATGTATAATGGAGCATCAGTATGTTCCATCAAACTTTTAAAAAACATATGTACAGAGCTCTTTTTGAAAAACAAATGGAACAAACTAGAATTTAGCAACCTCAATAATGCATGCCAGTGCACTTGATAAATAATCAATTAATTAACCATCTATTTACTATTTTAATATGTTTATGTTATTAATTTATTTACTTTCTTTACTGATAATTAATTTGTAATAATATTATTATGGGCATTAATTTAAATACTAACATTTTGTTATTATTATTATTTTTATACTCTTTGACTTTAACTTTTCTTTAAATTAATAAAATTGTAATACGATGTGACGAGCCGAGCCGAGCTGCCGATTGCGCATATTGACTGTTTATGAATGTGAGGCAGACTGAAACCCAGCGCTGTGTGGTGTCCGCGTCATATAACATCAGCTGAGTCTGTCCCATTGCCAAATTGTGTACGTAATTATATACATTTGTAACTTGTTTTTGGCAATAAGTGATGATGATTATTATTATTATTAAGTATGCCGAAAATCAATTGACATTTGGGCCCGCCGATATACCCTGGCAGTTAGTATGTTTGCAGCAAGCACCACCATAGTATGTAGAAGCCTATACGCAGGGTCGGCCTAAGGTAAGTTTTAAGATGTAGCGAGATCCCATTCTTGCATCCCACCTTGCTTTATGAACATTTAAACTTATTTACACTACTTGTTTTTAGCATGTCAGAGCAACCTTTAACTAAGGCAACACTTAGATTCTTATTTAAGCAAGTTTTGTAATTTTAATTTTAGTAAAGTTATGCCTCGTTGGTAGCTTAATAAAGATACAAAGTATAAAACACACGTTATGCATGGAAACGTGGAATTTTGACTTGTCTTGTGGTTGTCTTAACCGATAAGATCATTCACGTATTAGCTTTATGTTCACAATCAAAATATCGAAAAGGTTATTTAGTATTTAGGCGCCCCCAAAGATTTGACGCGTTCGCCCTATGGTAGGCCCCGGCAGCTACATCTGAGCCAGCCTCTCTGTATGCTTAGCGAGTTACCATTTTCAGCTCTACCGTCACTTAACATTAAACGATGAAAAATAAGCGAGAACGTTTTGAACTGGTCATATTAGTATCTCCGTATTTCTCCTACGAGCTCTGCTAACAGCTTTATGAAACACTAGCTGTGCCCCACGGTTTCACCCGTGTTAACTTTACCCGACAAACCCGCGCTGCTCACGCACCCATATAGTCTATCATAATTGTTCTTCTCGCAAATACAAATTATTTTAATTTTTTATTATCTCCTAAACTATGCATTCAAATAACATACTTTAAGAGCAAATTTTAACTTCATACTAACTACATATAACTTCTTTTCAACTTTATTATCTTTATGATGATGTAACTTTTGTTTCTAAGAATTAATATGCTGTGACTAAAAATAATGCTTATAAATCACTTTTTAATTCTTAACGATCTTTGTCACAAAATACCTTATTGTGGCGTATGTATAAAAGATAGGCATATACTATCGCATGACTTTTTTTAGATATACTAAGAACCGATATTATTGTACAACATTGTATTTCAGTATCACTCACGATTACGACAGCGCACGCGGATAAAGCAATTCGGGAGGGCATCGACTTCCGACTTACGTAACAAAAATCAATATTTAAGGCTATCTTATAGTTGTAGCCTAATCTTAAATAGCCTATACTATTCCTCGAGAGTCTGGGCTATATACAAAAATAATTTTGCGAATCCGACTAGTAGTTCCGAAGCTTAGCGTGTTTAAACAAACAAACAAACTTTTCGGATTTATTATATTAGTATAGATAAGGAAATCTCCGGCGATTATGACCAATATCAGTCTTATTACGATATTTAAAATAAAAACTGAAAAACTTACCAATATAATTGTGATATTCCAAAGTAAAATTATTTCAGTAGGACACTTTGACACAAACACTCACTTTCACTATATTAATTTGTCAATAATTATAAATTTGAGTTTGAGATACTGTAGTCATTGGAATCACATGTTTAATGACGTCATATTTCTTCACTACCGTTAAAGTTTCACGAAAACCTGAAACAGAAAAGTTCTTATTATATTACGTATCTTTAAAGTTAGTAAGTTAGTTCGCAAATTCATATATTTTCTAATAATATAATATTTTTCCAATATGCTATGAGGTCACAGTGGCCAAGTGATAAGATACGATTGGGAAATTTTGGTCCTCGGTAGGAAGTACGAAATTTCTTGGGATTTGCATTTTATTACCTAATTTGAATTCAATTAGTAACACTATCAGGTGACGGTGAAGGAAAGGTCGTGAGGGTATTTTAATCACTTAAAATATTACCCCTGTATCATTCTGTAGGTTGTGGAAATCCTCATTATGCATATCGTTTTCTCAACTTTTTTTTTTCGTTCTGTCCTTACTGTTAGCCTGAGGGGCCCTACCCAAAAACAGAGCCGCTTATGGGTTTTACAGCTTTACTGGGCTTGGGGGAGAGCACTTAAGGCATTCAGCTACGAAAACGTTGGCAACATGCGTGCAAGGGTGCCTAAGTGGTCGGACCTCGGCTTGGGCTGTTGCCACGTTTGCAAAGAAGTCGCAATCTGACTAATTCCCTATCCGTAAAATTCGAGGAAAGAAAGGAACATGTGTATATATATGTATTTAGTGATCTGAAACATGGTCTACACTAACTAGAGTAAAGATAAGAAAATGTTCCTTACAGAACCTATGTGAATTTTCTCTACGTTTTATACCAACTGATATGTTCCTGATACGTGACCCCAAAAGTAATCCATTCTGATAATTTTAGACATCTAAAATTAAAAAATTATAATTTCCAATAATTATTAAACAAATACATGAAAACTTTATGTCTATTAATAAATCTATTGTTCTGTCTGTACATTAAATATTTTTCCAATATTTCCCGGTAGGCATACTATATGAACGACACTGAACATGAATATGCCGTTAAATTTTTTTTTGTCTGTCTGTCTGTTTGTATTTCCGGATTTAACTCAAAAACGGCTCGATCGATTCTTATGAAATTGTGTACACGGAATGCTTATGTCATTTGTCAATTTATAGGGTATAAGAAATTTCAATATGTATTACATTTAGAAGTCATAAAAAAAATCCAAAACAATCCATTTTGTTAACTCTTCACTGATTTTGATGAAATTTTGTACACGGAAAGTATATAAGTAATAATATAATTGATAATATACTTTCAAAAATATTAATTTTCACCATTTCTTAACCGATCCTGATCAAATTTTATGGACGGGAAGTATACATCATACCATAATTGAGAGGCTATAAGAAAGAATCTATTAATAATGCATTAGAAATCGTAAGACAGAATTTTTTTAAACCGATTTTGATCAAAATTATACTCGGGAAATACATGCCATTACTCAATTAATACGGCATATAAATTTTCAACATTATAAGTAAAAATAAAACTACGGGATGTACACAACTGCTGCGTAGCAACAAACGCGTGCGGAGCCGCGGGCACACCGTTAGTGTGTCTATGAAGTCGAATTACTTCCAAAATTGTCTACATAGAAAAACAATATATATGCAAACCATCGCGGATTATACAAGACTCTTTTTGGTATTTTTAAATCAGCTTATTTTGATCATCCTCAAATTGGAGACACCAAACTTTTTGATTGGTGATGAGGCACTTTTAAAAACCCGTTGGTTTAGAAAAACCTTTACCACGTACCTAACGACTCCAGCAACTTTAATTCCAAGCCAACTTCAAATCAGTATGAATGTTCCAACCACAGATTCTATAGATACCCCACCTCTATAACACTATCAGTTAAATAAATATGTGACCGAAGAATTTTTAAACAAATGTAAAATGATATTAGGCAGGCTTAATAGCGAGGTGCGTCGAGGCAGCTGGGCGCATGCGCGACCCACGCACAGCCTTGGCCAAACAACACTCTACCATGATAGTGCATGTTAGTTTAAAATCTCGTTATAACATTAAAAAAAACAGAAAGCACTGCAGAAAGAGAAAACCCTATAAAGACAGAGATAGAAGAAAATATCTTAAGGGGTTATTTCACGGCTCGATCTACTGTACCCGATTTTCGGGAAGAGGGCAGGGGGGATTTTGGCCACAGGCTCGAGCGTCGCTATTGGCTCGATTCAGCGGCCAAAAGATCCCGCCGCCTTTCCCCCGGAACATTAAATTAAAAAGCTTGAAATTCCTATGTCTAAATTAGTGTCAGCTCTTCTTAAGTGGCAATTTTGTAGACGAGTTTACTTTTTAATCGACTGTGAAAATGGAGGTTTATGTTTTTCGCTCTTTTACACGGTCTGTAAGTCAAAGCGGCGTCATAGGTTTTAGCGTATGAGGTGTTGTTAGATTCGTCTTAATAGTGGGAGTGACATATATAATATATAAGTACGTCGTCTGAGAATCAAATAAAAAGCAAAAATATTTTTATTTATTTATTCTAGTATTTTTGTTGCAATCGGGTATTTTGTTTCCACTTGTATTAATTTAGCTTGTTTAAATAAAATAGTAAGCGTGCGTGTAGTATTTCTGTTATATTGCGACAGATATTCAAAACCAAGCCCATTTTAAGAACATCCGACTGATAGGTTGGTACTATTAAGGACTGAGCTGTAACGATTATAACATAGCATTTTCGATATAACGGAGATCGACTTACCGAGACTCAGCCGACCATTCGACAATATCCTAGGCAAGTCGGAACACACGCCCACGTTACAACACGCGTTACGAAAAATAAATTATTTACCATCTAAACCCGATGGCGTGAAACACACAAACAGATTAACACCTAAAAATCACGTTGGGCAACCCTCCGTCGATTTGTGTGAATTTTTATTGCGTATTATAACACTTTAAACGGATTTCTTCATACCCGTTTAACTCTAAGGGCCGTTATTGGTTCCTGGACTGTTTTTTTGTAGATTTTGATGCTTTTCCCGAGGGAAGGTCCCGTATCTCCCTAATTAGTACATCAGACGCGGCGTATTCGCGATTACAAATATGTTTTTTAAATTGAAATAAGTAAATTAACCAGATTTCCTATATATTCGTTGGTTGTTTTTTTTTAATAATACAAAGCTGGCAAACATGCATACGGTCCGCTTGATGTTAAGCGGCTACCATAGCTTATGAACGCATGTATTATCATAGGTATCACTAGCGCCTTGTCGGCCTTGAACACCCTACATCAAGGAGCTCCGGAAACCCTATTCACCGCTGAAACACAACACAAGGACAAATAGCCACGATCTTCTGTAGGGTGGAGGATATTCCACCAGTCGGACTGTCCCAAGTAAGGAGAAATCTCTAAAGAAATGTATCTTTACCTCTCTTATGCTGGTTAGGTTTGCCTCTCTTAGGTTAATGCCAAGGCTCAATATTGCAGGATGTTCAGTTCCCGACTAGGTCGCGACTCTCGATGGTCGATGGTCGCTACCGTTTTTGGATTGTATTGTGTTTACCATTAGAGGCAGTGCAATGCTACGATAAAAAAAACAATTGTGCATGCAGCGCCGTACGTGTTAGTTAAGTGAAACTTCTTAAAAAGGGAGACGCGTGTGTATTAGAGATACAATGTCTCCTTGTTTTTAAGTTATTCTCTTTCTCATGTACGTGGCTAAATGTAGCTAAACGTGACGCGTCCTTGAGGTTCATCGCCTAAGAAGTTTCACTTCAAAAAGCTGCTCCACAAATATTTTTTTATACTTTTTTCTTATTTCCTTACCTAGAATGAAAATCAGGTATGGTAGACGTACCAGATTTCAGGGTCTTGAACCATGTATCAGGTAAATATAGTACGAGCAATATTACCAAGTTTTTAATATCGATCAGGGCTCCTGTTGTATTGTTCATCAAGGAGCTAAAAAAAAGTCGCCAGGCGGTGAGAAGACGGAGTAAGGCCCCTGACGGGGTTTTTTGGCGGCATCTTGAAATGACATGCTGTGATTTTTGTTTTATTTTTCAAAAATTTCGAAAACATCATTATATAATAATAATAACTCATATGATTGATCACCATAATAAAACGAGAGTCGTAGGTTGGATTTAGATGTGGAATATTTATGATACGAACATGAATCAAAAATTTAATGAACTTTCATCGAAAGTTTATTTGTTTTGTGGAAAAGTGAAAACTTTAGACTGGTTCCACATATCGTTTATATGTTAATGAAACTGTTAAGCATGTTTTATTTATTGTATGCATTCATTTTAACATGTTGTAATGTAAAAAATGAAAAATTAACTGTCAAAATGAGATTTATATTACAGAAAGAAACATTTATGTACTTCATTACAACATTTTTAAAGATTGCCTCACTCAGCTTTAATCAAAGCAATTTTTCAGAATTCACAAAGATTCATTTGCTAATTTGAACTTATTTAATAACTTAATTATTTACGAGGTGGTGGAGTCTGTCTGTACCTGTGTAGGATACGACTGTCGACTACCAAGCGCATACGATAACCTTTAAATCGACTTCCTTCCTATCCCTTGACTGTAACTTGTTAACTGTGGAGCTTCTCCCGTCAGAGTAGACGCTGAGTATGGTGAGTATTATTATATCGTGTAATACTTTGTAGTATAAATTGTTGTAAATTTATCAGCCCTGCGAAACGCAGGCTTTTGTTTTTTCAACCCTTCTCCATTGAGGGTTCATATGTGAAGTATTCCAATGCGCTTAAATGGTAATCTCTGAACCCTTAATGGAGAACATAACATTCTGTATGTTTATACGCCAATCACGCAAAAACTACTGGACCGAATTTAAGAAAATTTGGAATGGTTGTAGTTTATAGTCTGAAGGAACATTATGCTATTTTACACGTATATTATACATTTATATTTTAATTACTTTCTACGATTTATTCCATTGATTATGAAATGACATAAGCTCCTTATGTTCAAAATTTTGTAAATATCAATTTAGCCGTCTTTGAGTTAAATCCAGACAAAAATAGACAGATTTTTTATGGCTGTTTTTTTATAGCATAAGGTAGCTGGTAAAGACTGGATTAAAGTAGCGAAGGATAGAGAGTAATGGAGGAGGGCCTTTACGTACGGATAAAACAGTTCGCGAGGGCTATACTAGTATTTCCAGAGATTAGCGTGTTTAAACAAACAAACGAAAAATCTTTTCCACTTTATTATATTAGTACAGATAGTTATTCGTGATCAGTGTCCTTTATAATGCACGACATCTTGATCCGGGAAATTTTAATGAAATCGATACTTGTTGATATAGAATTTCAGATTGATTAATATAGATGATTTATTTAAAGATATTTATGTGTATGAATATTGTTTAAGAGAATAAAGCGGTAGTTGACTAAGGCCGTGCACAGATACGTGCCGCGTGTGCTGTCGGGGGCTTAGTGGTTCGACCAATGACTAAACGAAGGCCGTTTTATTCGTAGTAAATTATTTTAGTTTTAATTTTACTTTTCGCAAATTTGGTTGCCAAACTAAATAATAAATTCTTCATTTTTCTATTTAATAATTCTAGACGATAAGTCCTATATCTAAAAAAAAAATTGTTCCTCTTTGAATTACACTAGTCCATTACATATTCACTCTATAATATACATTACGTATACATTCCGTACATAAACCAAAAACAATGTAATTTACGGGCGACATCACTATTTTCTGCTCGAAAAATCTCTATAACATTTGATATACTTAATCTATTGGCTTACTCTATATGTTAATCTATTCTATATTAGTTATATTTTCACATATGTGACACACAATACATAATCGTTTATATACATCTTAACATACAACATGCAACTTGTAATGTAGCGTATTCGCTTACATTTTTCTATAATATTGTCAGTATTAACCTATTTTATTGTAACTCATAGTATGTAACACGTAAATATAATAATAACACATAATACCCTAACCTAAGACACGAAAAACAACTGTTCTGTCGCCAACAATAAGGTAGCTGGTAAAGACTGGATTAAAGTAGCGAAGGATAGAGTAATGGAGGAGGGCCTTTACGTACGGATAAAACAGTTCGCGAGGGCTATACTAGTATTTCCAGAGATTAGCGTGTTTAAACAAACAAACGAAAATCTTTTCCACTTTATTATATTAGTACAGATAGTTATTCGTGATCCATCCTTTATAATAGACATCTACCGGGAAATTTTAAAAATTACTTTTATATAGAATTATAGATTGATTAATATAGATGATTTATTTAAAGATATTTTGTGTATGAATATTGTTTAAGAGAATAAAGCGGTAGTTGACTAAGGCCGGCACAGAACCTCGATCGATTAGTCACGGCGCGGTGGCTGCGTGGTGCGGTGGGCTCACGGTCGCGAACCATATATGCAAACAAACCGACAGGTACACAGAATTATTAAGTAAGTAAAATATATTTATAAGTATGTTAAATTTTATATACTTAGTTGGCACAAAATTTGTTTTCAAGAAAACATAAAATAAATAAAATTACTGTCCACTTTTGTCGTAATTTGAAATAATTTCTAAGGGACGGAGTAAAGCTCCTACGTATCTTGAAAAAAAAAACACATTGCTAGGGTTTTTATACAACAAAGGTAGCAAACATACATTCGGCCCGCCTGATGTAAGCGTCTACGTCACTAGCGCTTTGCCGACCTCGAACCTTCCTTCCTCAGGGAGCTGTGTAAACCTAACTCACCACAGGAACACAATACAAGGTTATTTGGCTGCGATCCTCTGTAGAGTGGAGGTTCCACCAGTCGGACTACATGGACTCACTTAATAGTATTATTAGTTACTAGCTGTGCCCCACGGTTTCACTCGTGTTAACTTTATCCAACAAACACCGCGCCCGTGCCGCCAACGCACCCGTGTATTCTATCATAATTATTCTTCTCGCAAGTACAACTTATTTGGATTTTTCATTATCTCCTAAACTGTGTCCAAAAAGAGTAAAATTTAACTTCATAAAATTGTCTTTGTGATGAAGTAACTATTGTTTAAAAGGTAATCCTTTCCATTAATTGGCATATTAATATCATATGCCATATCTAAAAATAATGCTTTTAAATAACTTTTTAATTTTCAACAAGTCTTTTGTCACAAAATACCTTATTGTGGCTTATGTATATGAGATAGGCATATGCTATTGCTGATTTTTTTTTTAGAAATACTAAGGACCAATATTATTGTAGAACATTGTATTTCCGTATCATTCACGATAACGCCAGCGCACGCGGTTAAAGCAGTCCGGGAGGCCCTTGACTTCCGAATTACGTAACAAAAATCAATATTGAAGGGCTATCTGAGAGTTGTAGCCTAATCTTAAATAGCCTGTACTAATCCTCGAGAGTCTGCCTATTATATACAAAAACAATTTTTCGAATCCAACCGGGTAATTCCAGAGATTAGCGTGTTTAAACAATCAAAAAGCTTTTCCCCTTTATTATTTTAAGTATAGATTATATTGTTAAAAATGTGTTGTAATCGTTTTCAACCCCCGACGCATTCTGCATACTTGACGCATACTTGTTACAAGTTAGATCTCTGTTCTATAAGTTTATCGTGTGTCTGTCTGTGGTGTCATAGCACCCACACGGCTAAACCGATTTTGATCTGTTTCTTTGTATGACTTGAAAAAGAGTGTTCTTAGCTATGATTCAAGAAAATCTATTCAGCCGTGTTTGAAGATTATCAGCTCTTGTCTAGTTGATGAATGGATGTGTGCATCTTTCACAGGTCTGATAGAGTCGATGTTTGGTGTTCTGTTACTTCAATTATATTAGAATAACATGGCAACCGTGGTCTGAGGCTGCAGGGTCATCTGGAATCTGCAGGATGCCTAACTTCTGACCAATTTACAGCAGAGATTTCGTGTTTGGGCTCATTAGAATGAGCTCATTGAAAAGGTTACTTTAAGGAGGCACTGAACTCTTTATGGATGAACTCTCTACGTTATATATTTCTTCTCTCTCATGTGCTCCAATTTGACGCGTCCTTGAAATATAAATCTAAGATCTCCCTCAATTAACAAATTGACGCCCAAGAAGTTTCACTTGTAAAACAATTAGTATAAAAATATTATTGTAAATAACCATAAATTCTATTTACCATAGCGCCATATCTCTTGTGGTGGTAAAAATAATACAGTACTACGTCTCTATATTATGATTGCAAAATTCTGTCACTTTCATTGCAGCCTTTCTCCTCATTCTTCTTTGTATCATTCTATGGACGGTAGAAACCAGTAGTACCTTCCCTATGTATGAAAAAGTATCTGACGAAAAGCTTCAAATTAGGGTTGCGCCATGGTAGCGAGTGTGTAAATTTTAAAGATAGCGTAAAAATTTTTTTTTTTTTTTTTTTTCGCCCACTTGGACAACTCTTCACTCTACAAAAAACTATAAAATCATGAGAAAGCATTATTCGCTCTTGCTATGCTAGTTTCATTTTGGTGGGTTTATGAATCGTAATTTGATGATTATAGCTGGACACTTTTTTAACTTGACACTCGTGTAAGATGACCCTCCTTGCCTCTAGATACTCTCCATAAATTGTTCTTAAATATACATATTTTAAATGGAAATATCAGATAATTTAAAATATGAAACAATATGGAAAAGTTTTTGTTACAACTATTGTTAGGTACGATTGACTTTCAAATTTAAATGATCAATACACATTTTGTAATAAAAATCTATAATTACTACTTTATCAACTTTACATAGTGTTCTAAAAAAATGAATAAATTTTTAAATTCAAAGGCCACATTTAATACTCTCATGTGTAAATAACGATAAACAAAGATACAATTCCGTTACGCGCGAGTTGTTTTGCTCAAAATTTTCTTCCCGCAAAAGGCAAAGGCGCGTTCAATTCGCATTAAACAGTATTTAATATTCAAAGCGTAATACATCGAGATTTGCTAAAGCGACCTTGAGGTACTTACAAGTTGTTACCGACGGATCTGTTAACAATATAAATGTTCTTTGTTAATATTGGCATATTATTATTATAATATGTAATATTTACATATATAACATCATAAATAATACAAGTGTTCAGTTCAAATTTACTGCATTACATTCTGTTTTTTTTTAAATTATTATTTACAATACAATGGGTTCTGTATTCTAATGCCGAATTACATATATACATTGAAAACAGGTAGTTGTAGTGGGGTAATGTTTTTTTATAATAACTAACAGCCGCCAGTGACTTTATTTTCGTTAATAGGAATAAAATGTAATTCACGTAATTTACAGAAAACATGCTTCCTGTCAGTTAAACAATGTTTATAATCCTATTAGTTGTTCTAGAGATTATCCCTTACAAACAAACAGGCAAACTTTATAATCTCTTTAATTTGATTAATAAGTTTGCGGTTTTTTATTCTATATATATTATCTTTTTATATACATAAATCACGCCTTTTGTCCAACGGGGTAGGCAGAGATAACGTCCTTCCACTCGCTATGATCCTGGCACACATCCTTCGCTTCTTCAACATTAACTTTGGTCTTTAATTTATTGGCGATATCTATTATTACTACGAAAAAACATTCCCAAAGTATTAAAAAACTGACACTGGCAAACGCTTCACCGACGCCTCTTGTACACAATTATGTATACTAGCGTTCGCCAATGATCGAAATTCGACCAGCGACTTTTTAATCATAGACTATTTTCTGTTTGACATTGGCAGTATGAACCTAAACAATGATTAATATATCACTTCGTTTGCCACTCTACCTACCGTTAGAGTTCAATGGCACATGGTCAGGTACCTAAAGACATTGGCAGTATTAATTGTATTTAATTACACACGGTGCCATATTAATAAGAAGAATAATATAGAAGTAATATATTCAGCTTGCTGTCACTCCTTCTGTCAAGTTCTATGGCACTGGTTAGGTTAGGAATCGCAGTATTAATTTATTTAATCTTACAGTCTATTACGTGCACACAGATACGCTTAAAAGGTACAAAGTTTTAGCTTTCTGCACGTAATATCATCCATATTAACACTTCCATATAAACCACGTCAGTTAATACGGCCAGTCTTCAGGAAAGATGAACGCAATGGCACGCGAAGCGCGGATACAAAGTTCCTTATCGCTTCACGTAATATCATGATTTAACACTTCCATTACCACGTCAGTTAATACGGCCAGTTTCAAGGAAAGATGAACGCATTGGCCCAACGCGGCGCGGCGCGGCGTGTTGCCTTATCGTCTACTAAGTCATATTTAATTCAACAGTTGCTGGCAACTTGTTTGTTACAAGAAACGAGTAATACCCTTTTACCGGCTCGACCAACTGAATAACAATGTTATATTCATGCGAATGTTTATTGATCGATCAATTAGAATTGATCTTGACTGTCTTGTTATATTGTTCAAGCACTGTTTAGATAGTTATTTCATTATAAAAATAAATTGATTTTTGTATTGTTATAGGTTCGATTGATTAAGTTTTTGCCCGTTTTTAACTATGACAGAGATGTAGTTCTGTGTAAGTCTGTAAACTCTGCGTTCAAAAACAATAAAGCTTTTTTATTGTTTATAAGTTTAACTTTGTGGCTATAATCTCACTTGGTCATAAGTGACGATGTGACCCAAGATGGTAACACTCTAAGTTTATTGGATAGACTGGCTCTGAAGTGCAGCTGCCGGAACACACCTATTGGTGCTTGACGGTAGATTTTCAAGTTTATGTAATAAAAACCTTTATTTAATTATTGTGCTCAACAATCAGATAACCATTGACACTAAAACACAAAATACACACTTGAACTAATAGTAACTTTCAATCAGATATCATAACTATCTTTTCCATTTCCTATTATTTATTGGGCATCTAATTATAGTTAATTTTACCAAACTAAAATAACCAAACGTACGATTCACAATTTGAAAATAAATAAAAAAGATTACTCAAATATTCGTTTCATTGAGTATACCTAAACTTATTTTACACTTCGAATTTGAAGAAGTAGGTATTATTCAGAATTAACTACATTAAAGTTTTAGACGCATATAATAGCTTAGTCTCTAAATTTTAAAATCTATAAGATTAATCTAGATTATTGAAAAGTACTGCTTATCAGTTTCTTTATCGAATATCATGTTTCTCATACATACATAATCCGCCATATATGGAACGAGGAAGATACGTCTTGCATGTCCGGCTTTACTCTTGTCGTTACTTCGATAGTTGGCATTAACAACTCTGTTGTATCTCCATTTGGCATTGACTTACTTTTATGTAGAATAGAATATGAGCCAAAGCTACGTCTGGATTACAGTGTTTTGATACCAAAGTGATTTAGCCTAGTTTCATATGAAGGTAGTTTACGCCTCAGTCCACATTTTGATGCTAAATAACGTACAAAACGTCTTTGGATAGCTTCGATCCTGTCATTGTGTATGTGATAGTATGGATTCCATACCACCGAACAATACTCCAGGATGCTTCTAACCAATGTCATAAACAAAGTTATTAATGTAGCAGGATCTTTAAATGGTCTTGACATTCTAAATATAAAACCCATAACTTTGTTAGCTTTGGATGTGATGTTGAGGGTGAAACATAAGAAAAAGCTCTTTCACCATGTAAAGCTTGTTTGTTGCTTGAGCACATTTCAGGGATTCGAACTCACGTCTGTCGGTGCGATGTCCGTACGGGCTACCACTAACTAAGCCATAATTACTGCGCTTGAATTAATGTTTTTCTTCCCTATTTCCATCTTTCAAATCAGGATAATCATAACTATGCTATTTCCATTTCTTTATTTTCTCGATGACAGTTCTAATTTGATAGTTGTAGTGTTGTGACCAAATAAGTAATAATCCATCGAGTGACAGTGACGATTCATCAGATTTTGATTTAAATAAATAAATAAAGATTACCTGTCGTTATAATTATTTCGTTTCATTGTCGAGTACCTACCTATACCTACTTATTTTACAACAGCTTCGAAAATTTTGAAGAAGTTGGTATTATCAATCAAGAATTAATACGTGTAACATCTGGTAATGAAATATAATATTAGTTAATAAATTTGTACAAACCTATCAGGCAGTAGTTTAGTTTCTTACATTTTGTAAAAAAATATCGGATCTGTTATCGTGTTACGTTTATCGATATAGCTCCATCCCTATCAGTTTCTCATACATACATAAATCACGCCTATTTCCCAAAGGGGTAGGCAGAGACCACGTCCTTCCACCTGCTATGATCCTGGCATACCTCTTTCGCTTCTTCGACATTCATTAATCTTTTCATGTATGCTCGTCGGTTTAGAGTACTCTTGACCTTATCTTTCTTCAGAACGTCTCCGATTTGATCGATAAATGTTCGTCTAGGCCTTCCTTTTCCAACTTTCCAATCAGTTTCTCCGACTCTGGTATAACCTTGTACGTATGTAAACGTCATATTTTTATAAAATTATGCATACATAATGTAAAAAAGACGCTCGTTCAAGTTTTCACAGGAGCTGTCATCGAGAAAATAAAGAAATGGAAATGGTATACAGGGTCAAGTAAGCTACAGCCCCAAACCGCTAGTAGTCTTTTTGGAGTGGCAATTTAGGGGTAAAAGTAATTAATTTATCTTAATATATTTTTCAATTACTATAAATTTAATATGAGTAATACTAAAAGTATGCCAATAATTCTATGAAAGAATGGAACCCGGAACACTCAAAACGCCAGCCAGGCTCGTTAACTACAACACCATAGATCGTCAATCAACATTTTTGATTTTGAATCGTTACCTTTAACAAACCAAATGGAACCTTCTGTAACCAATAATAAAGTCGAAAACATAATGTTGATAGGCATCGACAAAGTAGGGGCGTCGTCCGCTGGATTCAGGAAATGGGTGACACTTGGAAATTCCAAAATAGACGCAACTATGCCGCGAAATTGGGTGAAACGGTACTCAACCGCGCGGCGACTCGTCGGCGGGTTCCCACTGCGACTCAAGAACTCAACGCTACACAACGCGTTAAGCATATTTTATTACAATTCAAACTGTTCCTGTGCGGAGAGATTTGTCATTTTATATCAATATCTACTAATTACTAAAAATCCCATAAATTTATGATGATAAACTTGAACGAGTTTCTTGCCAACTCTTCTCGGTGATTGGAATATTTTCCACATTTTCTTCCGACGTATTATTTTAACGATCATATTTTAAGTTATGCCTTCGCAGGGCCCAAACTGAATAAACTATTGTTCATTTCGATAACTAAGTAGTAATAATTCATATGTTTTCGTAATTTGAGCACACAAGGATATTATTATTTTGTAATAAACACACAACTTTGTTTAAATTATTTGAGGGTTTAAGTAATTATTTTAGTAAATACATTACAAATGGTACTCATAAAGATATTCATTATTACATAAGTTTGAAATGATATTCGAAAATGACCACGCAATACAAAATTAGGACAATAACGTTTCGTGTATAATGGGTTACACGGCATTATATAATAATATTCTAAGCATACGTTGTCGACATTCCAGCACGCATGAAGCCAGTTACCTCCCGAACAACGTGCGAATGGTATGAAAACAAATCCACATACGTACAAATAAATAAAACATGATATAAATACTATTACCAAGAGCTGTAAAAGCCGCAGCGGCTTCAGGGCCCCTAAAGCTAACAGTGTAATCAGATTTAAAAAAAAAAAAACATTTTAGCATTACATGAATTTACCGTGTTGGGTGCCGGGTCCATCGTGTGGCAGAGATCGGGAAATACGAGCAGCCCCGCGGGACGCAGGTCTAGATTTAAGGGTTTAAAATTTGATGACTGAACTGAACTGCCTCGTTAGACTAGTGGTCGTAAGCGCGACTGCTATAAACGAGGTTCTGGGTTCGAATCCCAGGTCGAGCAAAGTGTTATTGGGTTTTTCCTATTAAATTCTCAGTAGCAACTCGGAGTTTGGTTTCGTGCCCGATTAATAGGCAATAGGCTCGCCCCCTATTACATGGGACCTAAAAACATACTCGGTGAACTGTGGGTGTACATTGGTACACCTCTGCTTAACCCTTCGGGGAGTACAGGCGTGATGGTATGATGATAATGAAAATGTTTGCTATTAAATGAAAAAAGTATTTTTCAAATCTCATTGGTATTAATTATCATAGCTAGACCGACAAACGAACCAACGAAACTAAGTATAACACGTATGCTGTACTTGCACTAATATAGTAAAGAGAGTTAAAGAAAATACAACAAAAAATTGTGTAAAATATATGAAACATATTGTGGTTTGTATAACTAATGTTTTTAATGTTCCTCGGGGATTACGTATCGTATATGGACCGTCTTTTATTTCCTTTATTTTTTATATTTGCCTACAATCTCACCTAATGTTAAGTGAAGATGAGGTAAGCTTAGAGGAATTGGCAGCAGTCCGTGCTCGGAACAGACATCATATACTTATCGACTAATTTTCAACTTGAAAGTTCTAGCCAGGTCGGCTTTAGAAAATGCCCTATCACCGTGCTTTTATTTCAAGAAAGCTCACTGTAAGTATTCGAACTTACGTCGATCGATGTGGTGTCCGAAATATATTACCATTGAGCCACCTCTTCTTCTTGTTCCAAACTTGGCAACCAATCATCAATATTGAAGATTATTAGTGGCTTTATTAAATGCATAATTCTGTCATTCTACAGTGTCTTGCGATAACTTCAATTATTTAATAAAATATTGGCCCCTTGTTAGAACTTTCCAGAATTTTTTGTCAAATCTCAGTTAACATGGCCCACGTTATTATTTCTAAACACACACTTGTGCGCAATAATCAAGCTATATTATGTATAGTACCGCTATACTATCATTTTTTAATTTTTCACACACTCCACCACCACACCATTTTATTCGTTGTTCCCACCTGCCCGCCTGCCCGCCTGCCCGCCTGCCCGCTCTTGCCATACAAATTATTAAATGAAAAAATAATTTCTCAAATCCGACTAGCAGTTTCAAAGACTTGCGCTTTAAAAAAAAAATACAAAAAATCTTGTGAGTTTTTTAATTAGTATACATTTAGGGCAAAATAACGCAAAATCAATAAAAAATTAATACCTACATGACAAACGAAGATCCCGTCAAAACTCCCAAGCAATCATCGTTTAAAACTCACGCAGTTTAGTTTAGTGTTAATTAAAAAGAAAAGAAACACTCTCAAATTCCCGACAACTCGGAGAGATACATCAAAGTTCCGCTCGAAGATTAAAATCGATCATAATTACTTTAATAACTCTACAACACTGTATTTCTTTCTATTCGGGATGGGGTTACGTAACATTTTGACGCCGCGGTTCCGTGTTCCATGTTTTACGAGTTCCGTATGTTCAGTGGTCGTTTTCATCAAAAAAGTTAAATATCACACACCCTATATGTTTACATATGGCTTTTGAAAGTATTTAAACCGATTATCTTAATAGGTTTCTCTATGTTTTCTATATGAGTCGAGTTTGATCTTACAAAAGCCCTGAGCTTTCGGTTATGGGACATATCGTGATAAAACTATAGCATTTATCGGTCCTATTGAGAATTTTTTTCTTCAATTGACGTTGCTGAAGCATTTGCCAATGTCAAAAAGATGTCATTTGTCGGCACAAACTTAATAAATTAACTTTAATAATGCTAGAATAACCCAATTCGGTTAGGACAACCATACCCATAATCAAAACTTCAATATACTAGTGTATTGGAAACTTGATTATCCTAAAACAAAACTGAATAAATCTTAGTATTAAAACCAGGTCGTTGCATATTGTTCACCTAAAAATCCATTTTAATAAACTGCCCGTCTAGTAAAATCAAAGGCATTTGTTATAAAAACAACTTTCTTAAAATTAATCTATGGAAGACATTTCACATAATAATCCCATTTTAACCCGATAACCTTAAAATGGCATTTAAAAAACCATAAATCTTTGAATTATTCATCAGACAGCCCTTTATGAGGCGATAACCCGGAAATTTTTGGAGCTGAAATACATAAAGCATTCGGTTGACGGTCGCATACTTTACGTTTCAATTCAGATATACAAGAACAGGTTACGTGGGCAGCTGATGTAGCCCGGGTGGGTCGAGATAATTCTGTTATACGACCTCCGTTATTTAAATGTATGTACCTGCCCATACGAATTGTTGGCGAGAATCGCGAAGGGAGAGCCGAACAAATCAGCTAACAAACTTTTGAAATAAGTTTGAAGTAATTATTATTCTATGAAACCCCTTTATAAATTATGAAAGTGAATGACCATTTAATTAAAGCAATGGAATTTAGTTAAAGGAAAAAACAGCTCAACTATTTCATGACAAATGTAACTGATTTGCGAAACCCCGTTGACTTGTCCACAGAACCCCAGTGACTTGTCCACAGAACCCCAGTGACTTGTCCACAGAACCCCGGTGACTTATCAGCTTTAGGATAGGGTTTAATAAACAGTACTTTAGAATTTATTATTCTTAAATGACTTCTCGCGACATTAATTGAAATAAATAACCTTAATTTTGATAACATGACTCGATAGATAAAAATCCAAGACTGAGATGTGACCTTTACATGACTAACGCGCGTAGACACTGCGTGAACGTGACACTGCAGGGAATCGAATTAAATTAGTATTCGAATATTTTTCACATATACATTTTAAAAGTAGTTGCAATTGTTTAAAACTGTGCTTTATTTATTAACCGATTTCGATGATTAGTTTCTTGTTTGAAAGGGAAATACCTCAAGGATGGTCCTATTTTAATTTAATTGATATTGGTCCTTCAACTTCCAAGATAAACCGGGGAATTCTTCAAAATCATTGAAGATGGTTTTCTTTTTTGTTAAAAATTGTATTGTATTCGTAACAGTAGGGCGTAGAGCAAAGAGTTTTTACGAGTTTTATTAAGAATTTTGTTTTTTAATTACTCAGCGTTTGACGACAAGCAAGAACTTGAAGATGTACTTGAGTCAGTGTATTCTGATATGTCTGATATGTAATATCAACTGTTTAAAACTTATTGTCTAAACTAGAAAGAGATCGGGCTGTGGTAGAGTGCGGAAGTGAACTACACTCTGAGCCAGAAGATGTTCAGCCAATAAAGATTGTATTATAATTTCCATAGTTTGGTAAGTATTGAATAAGTAATTATGATTATTTTTATTATTAAAAGACTCTTATGTTTTGTTACCTCTATAATTTGTTCCGTTAATCAGTCAAACACAGACTTTTCATTTACATTTTTCGAAAACATAAAAACTGTATACAGAATGAATATCTCATCTTTTTATTACCCGACTACGAAACAAGCTAAGTTATTAAAAAGGAAACAAAAAACCTGATCGCAACAAAAACACTTGACAACTTTTTTTTCTAGTTTTGCTTTTTATTTGATTTCCAGAAGTCGTACCTAAATATTAAATAGCCTATATCACTCCCACAAATAAGACGAAGCTAACGACACCTCGTAGGATAAAACCCGTCTAGAGCCCTTTAGTCTACAGAGCGTACCTTCCAAAGAAATAGACATACGTACAATTAAACATACGCTAGAAATACGTAACCCTCCTTTTAAAAAGAGGGTCATGTTTTTCGAGTACTAGTTGCCAAGCTTTCGGGGCTGAGTGCCTTTAGCACTCGCCCCCATGCCAGGTGAAACTGTCAAGTCTTTCTGAGACTTAAGGGCCCTTGCAGCTAAGAGAGTAGTCGGATCGAAAACAAACCAGCACTAAGAAAGCAATTTAATTATGAGTTATTATAATAAGAGAATCTTAAAAACAAGAAATTAAAACAAGCCCGAGATGAAAAAGATGCGGTGTGAATTTCCAATCGCGAGATTAGAGGAACTGTATAATATTATGTATTTAAGGTGATAAAAAAAAGTTAGTTAACATTTTTATCTTAGTTATGTTTATTTAATGATAATATTATAAAAATTATGTACTAAATACTTTAGTATTTTTTATAATAAAGATAGGCCATATCAACCATTTCGTGTTTGTCAAATGACTATTTATGTGGTCGAATAAAAGATGTTAAGAACAGAAAAAAGGATATATTAATAAATAGATTAAAAAAATCACATTCCCAAATCCAAAATCCTCCCTTCGTACAGTTTTAAGTCACAAATGTGTATGTGAATGTCTACGAAAGACATTTTTTGAAGAGAAAACTTTCATAGTGAGGTTTGGATAGGGACTAAATACATTTAAGTCGTCATCGACATAAGTCACATGACGTGTTAACGATATACGAAGTCTTTGTAGCAATATAACCTAAATAAATATGATAAAGATCGCGACCACCATTCACATAGTAATAAACCCATGAAGTGAAAACTTCTAAATTAAACAATTAATTTGGATATCCAAAAATAACAACTCTTTGCTTTATAGTCTTAAGTTTTCACTTCTGTCGGCAGTCCTAATGACTGTTTTTTCTTTTTTTTATCGTGATAGGTTTTAGTGTTGTGGCCACATTCTCATCTGATCTTTTATGAGACGATATGGACCAAATTGGTAGCACGCTGAGCCTAGTGGAAATTATAGCTCTGCATTAAAATTTCATTTCAGTACATCATATTTATTTTATCAACCAATCAGCCTCGAATCTAGGGTTAAAAAGCACACTGGGCTATCTGATCCGAGCGGCAATTCAAAAGGGCGCCTAATGATTGAAAATAAAGTACTCAACATCCACGGTAGGTCACATCGTAATATTGCTTGTTTGTTTGATTTTAGAACGCGAACGTACTGTGCCTAATATTTCTCTGCCAGAGATATTCTAGTCGCATATAGAAATGTCAAATACTGGAGCGAAAGGGTTTCAGTGTCAAGGTTTAGCTCCGGTTCGAAGAAATCCTAGATCCAGAGCTGGGGAATCCCCTAAATTCAAAATTATGAGTACGGTTATCAGATGGGGAGAGTTGTTTAATATGGAAGTAGGTACATCAAATAATGCTATTCGACCAGCGACTTCTTGATCATAGACCATTTTCCGTTTGACATTTGCAGTACTCATGAACCTAAACAATAAGTACACACATCAAAAAAGTCTAAGCAACATGCGTGATATTACAAATTTTTCCATTTATATTAATTAATTTCTAAATGTTTACTCAAACAAAGTGCGTAGGTAAGTAAACTTTTTTGTTATTGGTGACATACTGGCTGGTTGTAAAAAAAATTTGATTATGTTTTGTTTTTTCATAAAATTCAAATGATTGTGAATTTGTTTGAATTTAAGTGCGTTTTAATTGCTACGTTTAGTCTTGATTTTATAATTTTACCAACCATTTAAATAAAGTTAGCAACAAAATTGAATTGTTTGATATTCTTTACGTCATGAAGCGACGTCATTTGATGGCAGATGAAATGCAAAGAGCTGTAGGGATGTTGCAAGCGGGAAGTAATCAATCTCAGGTATCTCGACATTTTGGCATTCATAGAAGTGTTATTTGTCGTCTTTGGCAGCGCTACAATTATACAGGAGAACCCGCTGAACAGCATCCAGGCCGTAAAAGGAGTACAACCACTCGGCAAGACCGGTACATACAACTGACTTCAAGACGCCAGCCGATGTTAACCGCTCGAGAGATAAGTTTGAGGCTACAAATTTCAAGTGGTGTTGATGTAAGTCCTCAAACTGTGCGAAATCGACTGCATGAGTACGGCCTACGAGCTCGACGCCCAATCAGGTGCCCACCGATACGTCACGGAAATCGCGCTCGTCGATATGAATGGTGTAGAGAACGCATAACATGGACCCAGGAACAATGGGATAAAATTATGTTTTCCAATGAGTCGCGATTCGGGTTTAAGCCTGATACAAGAAGGGTGCGAGTGTATCGTCAGCCCGGAAATACTGAAAGGCTCAGGTGCGTTCAGGAAGTTCATCCATACAGCGGCTCAACAGTTATGTTACGGGCGGGTATTATGAAGAACAGGCGAACTGAGCTCGTTTTTGTAAATGGAAACATGAATGCTGAAAATTACATTGAAGATATTCTCAGACCTTATGTCTACCCATTTGCACAAACCTTTCGCTCCGATTTTAGGTTAATGCATGACAATGCGCGTTCACATACAGCTCGGCGAACCAGTGAATACTTTGCAACGGAGAACATCCGGGTATTGCCCTGGCCTGCACAATCGCCAGATCTCAACCCCATCGAGCACGCATGGGACATGCTCCAGAGACGTGTTTTGAAGGACTTGGACGGAGCGACAACAACCCAACAGCTGAAGGATTTGCTACAATTCCATTGGGAGCGAATACCGCAAGATGACATAAACAGTCTCATTAATTCAATGAATAATCTTTGCCGACAAGTTCTGAATAGCAGAGGAGCCCATACTTTGTATTAAATTGTTCTATTCTTTCACAATAAATACATTTTCTTTAGAAATTTCATTTTGTAAGAAAAAAAGTTTAGTTTCTTATGTATCTTAGTTTCTACAGTATATTCTAATATTGTTCATTTCTGTTATTAAAAGAACTTATAAAGACAACAGCTGTTATTTTTACATCATAGAACCCTAAAGATATTATTTTAAAAATAAAATACAACGTTATAATGTGAAGAACCATCCTAAAATTTAAATTAGTACATGTTGCTTAGACTTTTTTGATGAGTGTATTATCTTCATCACTTGCTGTCACTTTTCGTTGAGTGACAATGTCAATATTTTGGGGGGTCTAAGTTCTATGGCACTGGTCAGGTAAGGATTCGCAGTATTCATTTATTTTAATATACTAGTAATAAATATTATATTATTAGGATAAATTTTAGCTTTCTGCACTCCTTCTGAATATAAACTTTAACCATGCCAAATCTCACATTCTTCCGTGCACGCAATACGCTTAGAAAGAGGTAAAAACTCGAAGCGTGAAGTTTTTGCTTCACGTTTTAATATATAGATTAATAATAAGAATGAATATTATTTTCCATCACTACATTTTGGTGTCTTGTTCTAGCTATTTTGAGTAAGAAATCACTAAAACAATACAAAATGAATATTGAAACTGGAAGTTATCGAAAATAAAACAAAAGCAGCATCACGTTATAAATTGGCACCAAAAAGTTCACCATTAGTGCTTCTAGATGAAACTAATGAAGAATCAGTGACATAGATTTAATTATTTTCTGTAATATGACTCGATAATACGATCTATATTCTCATCACATATCTAAAATCTTATCCTAAAATTTTCAATTCATGTTATCCATATCACAATCAATCCAAACATGATTTAAAAAAAACATCGCATTAATTGAATTAATTATTCTTAATGTACTAGTTGGATATGTAACTGAAATCTGGTTAATATTTATAGAATTATCAGTGAAAACAATTAATTCATAGAAAATATTACGATAAGCAATAATATCTTTGTTCATCTATTTGATATAGAAAAGTTAGGATTAGTACATCTACGATTATAAACACGGTCTATGTAGATAAAACTTATAGCTTATACCTAGGTAGGTATCTATTACAAAATAGCATATAGGCATATATAGCATATAAAAATATTATTATCTACGAAAATTTTGATTTTCTATTCCTGACAATATAACTTCTGCTATCTATCTCTACATCCTGATAGAGTAAGAAAATTACTTGGAAATAATTACAAATTATATATTTTGAAAAGATATAGCAACATCTTGAAAGTTTTCAATTAGCAAAACTTATATTACTTGGTAGGTAAATAATAAATAATAATGCTGTGTCTAGCTACTTTTAATTACATCGTTAATTAGGTAAAAATTTTACATAGGTAGTCACTTTCCTGTCAGCTTGCAAAAAAAAGAAAAAAAAATGTCGTTTTGATTTTTCCAACCACACATAAAATTTTCCTTAAACCAGTCAGCCTCCTTATGAATTAGATTTTTGTGATATTAAGTGAATTTTTGAAAAATTTTAATACCACACACTGAGGAGGCATAAAAATCATAAAAATTTAAAAAATCTGCATTAATTCGATACCCACTTTTTAATATTAGAGAATAAATTCTTATTTCAAGATTTCCAAAAATAAACAGTTAAAAGGCTTGAATAAATTGTTCAATAAGTAAAAAATATCGTTCATGGAACCAATATTGGGAACAAATCAATAAAGCAATTGAATTATTGATAAATTACCTGTTAAAGGAAAATTACATGTCAAATAATTATTTTAACGAAATTAGTACTAAAATAAGTATGTACTGATTTGTAAACCCAATTAATATTTAAATACGTAACTCAAAATTAATGTCGCCTTGAATATATTTGGACTCAAAACATTTCATTGTATATTATATTTATACAAGTGTAATCAAAATTCAAACATAAACCCAAAATATTTAATTTACCAAATCTTGTATTCGTTCATTGTCATTGATTGCAATCGAGCATGTATCCCAAGTACATCTATTAATAAATAATTTTTTATTATTTAGAGTTGTAGAGTTTCATTAAGCTTATGTTGGCTCTCGATCTTCACGATGATAATTTTATATCATTTTTAATAAGTTTCTACTGACTCTATCGTTGCAAGTCCGACGATGTAATAAAACTTAAAAATCGTTATAATTCAAAAGTTTGCGCCGCGCCTCGCCGTGTCGTCAACCCAATTAAAACTTTATTTTTGCAAATTAATTACAACACTGCTATAATTAGATTTTAAGTGTTCCTTGTTAAACTAAAACTAGGCCGTCAAGGCGAAATAATTTACTTGCCCTAAACCCCAATGTATGCACGCCTTGAAATCAACTTCCCAACTATTCGTGGTGATTTTCTAGTGAACACAACACTTCAATTAATACTTAACTACATATTCTAATAAACAAAACTGACATACATAATCAGATGACAGTTAATAACATGGATTTCGTATTTTCGTAGCACAACACACGCGACGAGCGGGAAGGTTCGTTCAGAGCGACGCGCTCTCACGTCGGACGTCGTTTGCGTACTGAAGTTAAATGCGTCCTTCTACTTTCACTGCACGACGATAATAACATAACTTAACCATTTGCCAAACTTCTTGTTTTATTATTAAATGTATGTATGCCTAATCCTTCTGATCATGATCAGGTTGCAACTGTCAAATTGTAGTCCTTTGCAGTCAGGCGCAGGCGCGCCTTGCGCTGATCTTGCATAAGCGTCAGAAGATGCTTTTGTTTAGAATTTTCCTACTATAAATAGATGTTTATCAGGATGAATGAGTTTACCTTGTCCTTAATTTTTATTATCAGCCATATTTATGATGGGGCTTTGTTATTGTAGTTTCCCACGACATGTTATTTTATTGGTGTCATTTTATACTTATTATGTCATTTTTTATGCATTCTGGGTGGTCACTGTGTTTTTAATTCGAATTATAATATTCCAGGCCAAGGTGTTTGATATTCGTTTAATTTAGTCCTGAATACAATTCCAGGTAGAGCCATTGTGAGCCTTACAAATATATATATGTTTAGAGCTTGTTTAACTAGAACATTCAGCAAATAACAATTTAAAGATACGTACTGAACGTACGTGATTCATGTGGTTTATTCATATTCTTGGTATATAGGTAAAATTAAGAAAGGAAAAGATATTACTAGTAATTTATTGTGTTGAGGAACTTACTAGAAGACCATATTCGAAAAAAAAAACATTTAAATTTAGTTAAACAGAAATGTATAAAAATATGGGTAGACGAATCGGATAGATCTTGATCCGCTAATTTTAAATAGATATAATATTAACACATTTGTAGAGTCACTCCCTCCCTTAAGTTATTAAGATTATATTGTTGTCAACATTTGATCTGAGATATCATTAAATTCTCTAATCAAATAGGACCCTGAAAGTGACATTTTTTTAGAAGTAAACTGGGTAGCTACAATCCCCAACGTAGAAGCTACCATCACTCATGGAGTTTTTGGTGTGATCTTGAAGATCTCATGTTCTTACTTTCATTCATTAGTTTTCGTTTTTTTTTTTCATCCTATATTATGTAATATTGGTGGCATTTTGCGTGATAAAGTTTTGGTTATTGTGCATACGTGAAGTAAATTATGAATATAAACTGGAGACATGCATTTTGAGTTGTTACAAAAATTCCCTAGATCGTTCTAGCACGAGGCCACCATCTTATTATACTCTACTTTGAATATTATAAATTACTACGAAGGCTTAAAAACATTGATACTGACAAGCGCTTTTTACAACACCAAAACAACAAGAAGAAAAATCATCACCCATGTGAACAAAATTTTACACTGGACACTTGTACTGATGTCATGTTCCTAGGTTTGTGATCATCGGTAAATTCATTAGGTACTTAAAATGAGGAGAGTTTATGGTTAGACAGCATCCTATAATAAGCGAAAATTATGAACACTAACGAAAAATGTTCTATACTCCTATAGATTGTCTATATTGGACCTGGTTCGAAGACACTAAAAGCAAAGTGCATTCTTATTCAACTATATAGGCGCGGTGAATCTAAAACACGTAATAACAAACCAAGAAACAAACAAAGAAAGTATAAATGGTACATAAAAAAATAAAAAAATCTGTTTGTCTGTTTCTTTCGGGTAACCTCCGGAATAGTTGGACCGATTTTGACGGAACTTTCACTGGCAGATAGCCGATTTTATACGGAGTGACTTAGGCTACTTTTATTTTAGAAATATAACTAGGGTATCGCGCAAAAAAAACGCAGCTTCTGTTTAAAATAATCGACGGGCGATCACCACAATACTGACATTCTGTAGTCCACGCCACCCCGCGCCGGCATACATACTCTGACTATAAAACAGTTTCCATGTGACGAACTGACGAGTCACGACGCGGAGCGCCCGAACTGTACTCGTGCGCGGAGCTCCTCGTGCGCGATTCGGCCAATGAAAGTTGAGCTTCCATAGTGACGCATCGACCAAGGCGACAGCCATCAGCTCGCACTACGGTTCGACTCAGTGACCGCTACTTACTGCCATGCCGTCAAAACCTGGCAGCAAGTCCTCCAAAGACCCTTTGCGAAAGCGAAAGGCCCTTTTCAGGGTCAAACCATAAGAAGACCGACGACCTCAAGCATTCCCAAGGACACTGCAGAAGCTCCATCGACCCAAAACCAAGATCGCCCAACAAGGACAACGAAGAAGCCACAGGAAATAACAACTGCTACCACCGTCCGAACGCCCTAACCCCCTGCCCCGCTATCCACGGATCCGTCACCCGCGGTCCAGATCGTCCCTGACGCGGCGCAGGTATCCCGACCACCAGCTGCCGCGAGCGCGGCGCCGTCCGGCGATGTTTTGTCCCCGTCACACATGACGGTCGACATGCAGCTCTGAATGGCGCTGTACGCACGTGTACGGGAGGCCGAGGAGAGGAAGAGGAAGCTGTCGGACGAAGACAGGACGGCCCTAGAGTTTGCGGCTCTAGGACTCTTGATTCTCCCAGAAACAGATCCCGGGAAGCGCGAAGCAGAGGACGAGGAGAGAGAGAGACGGAAACGTCGTTTCATGCGCCCCTCTCTCCCACCCAGCCCCGCCACTTCATCTTATATACAAAAGAATGTCGCCACTAGCGCCACCACAATAATATTACCGCCGATGCAAGAGCAGGACCCAGCTATTGAGGAGACGTCGAGCACCGCCCCTCCCACGTTTAGCCGGACGGTCCCCTCCGTGGCAGCTAGCTCCTATGCGCAGATAGCCAGAGCAACACATGCCAAGACCACAGATGAGATAAGCCCACTGTATTATAATACCGATAGCGTGCTACAGCAGCCAACGAAACAAGCCACCCGAAAATATAGATATCCGCCACTGGTAGTGGAAAAACTACTCCAGTGGCACAACCACTTAAAGAAACTGACAGAAATTCTCCAGAAACCGCCGAACGCACGTCCCTGTGGGTCAGAGGTGCGATTCTTACCGCAGGACGACGATGAATTCCGAACCATACAACGCTACCTTACAGAATTAGAAGAGAGCGAAAACCTATCATGGTTCTCTTTTTCGCTCCTTTCAGAGATATGCCTGAAAGTAGCAATCAGAGGACTACCAGCCGACACAAGCCCTGAAGATATTATTGCTGCCCTAGCTGAAAAGGGCCACGTCGCGGAATACGCAAAGTGCATACGGGCACAGGGGGGGGGGGCATCCGGGCTGCATCTTTCACGCGACAACGAGACCGTTCCCGCCATCTACGACATAGATGAATTGTTATATATGCGTGGATTGAAAATAGAAGCCTGGCGGGGCAAGAAACGCCCAGCACAATGCCACAGATGCCAGCAGTTCAGACACAGCTCGGTACAATGCCACAAAGAGTTGGCTTGCGTCCGATGCGGCGGACTGCATCGTGCACGCGACTGTGAACGCTCTACGGAACTACCTCCGACCTGCGCCAACTGCGGCGGACCACACCCAGCGTACTATAGGCGGTGTCCGGTATTCCGTGCAGAGATGCGAAACAAACGCGCAGGCGCAGTGTCGAGGACGACCAGAAGAAAACCAGAAAACTGAGGACGACCATTGCCTCCGCTAACCACCGTGGAAAAGGAGGCATCATCATCGCTCATGGCGCCATCCAACGACCAAGTGGCGCGCGGAGGCAGGATACGCCCCAGAAGGAGATCACCGCGACAGGCCGGGAGGGAGGAAGCCAGTGCCAGCACAATGCATACTCTCGCCCTACCGAAAACAGCCCAAGGAAGAGAGATTCTGACACAAATACGGATGTCCCTGCAGCAGATTCTCCTGGCCGCACGGGGATGCGGGGGAGAAGATATGACAGGGGGTACTGCAGGAATTTGAAGCCACCTCCGCAAACTGACAAGTCCGTTAATGGAAGGTCGGCAGCGCGAAAGAGAGAGCCCAGTAACAGCGAGCACCGCGTGTGAGTAACCCGTAGGCATCTCCCGATGAAGGGAGAGACTTGAAAGTATAGACACACCTGCAGAAACAGGTAGCAAAAGAAACCACCGATAGAGGGCATAGCCCTGGTGCGGTATCCCCACACTTTTTGTGTGTGAGAAGACTCCTATCGACGCATGACGGTGTATACTGACAGATTCTTCCCCATTGGACCTATTGGAAGTCCTCTCACTCAATTTGTAAAACTATAAACGTAAAGCTATATGTAATAATTTTATTAACAGATTCATATAAACAGATATTTTTAAAAGACACCGTCGCGGTTAACTTTTTGCTTGATTACATTGATCTAGAAAACCAATGATCCGATTTAAATTGCGGTTTTCATAGTTATGCAGAGCATTTCTCGAGAAAAGGATTTTGTGTGTTCAAAACTACCCTATCATTTATAAAAGCCCAAAGAGCCAGAGCCCTCAGGTATTAGAGAAACAAGCCTATGCTAAGCTATGGTTTCATCACGATGTCTTCCTTCACCAAAAGTTTAAAAGATCATTGTAAGGATTCGAACTCAAGTCAACCGACACCGCATCCTTACACGCTACCACAGAGACATCATTGCTACAAAATCTATAAACATTATATATTTATATATACATAATATAGCTGTACAAATACGTCTTATATAAAGAACGCACTGAAATTTGAAATTTATTTATTTGACTAAAAATTACATTGAACAACTAATATTTTAACAATGGTCCTCAAACTGGGCATACCTGTGTTTTAATATGGCATCAAAAGAGTTTTACTCGAACTTATATAACTCGAAAATGGCTTGACCGACTTATATGAAATTTTAGTAAGCAAGAAGAATTTTCAATAATCGTAAAAAGATACAGAAAAATATATTTTTATGAATTCTTAACCGGTTTTGATGTAATTTTGTACACGTTAATTATAAGTCATTCCATAATTGATTTGTCAATACTTTTATTACATTTAAGAATCACAAAAAGATTACCGATTTTGATAATATTTTGTACAACAAATAAAATATCATTCTTCAATTGATATGCTAAGTGTATGAGTTGTCATAAATATGAGTAAAAAGAAAATTACGAGACGAAAACAACAACTGCACAATCAAAACGTGCAAGCCCACGGGGCACCGCCAATATATCATAAATTAATAAATAAATAAGTAGTAATAAAAAATAATAATAATAAAACTTTAAATAAAATAAATTATTTCATTATGAGTAATATCGTAGATCCTAACGTATAACAAAACGCATTTCCAAGCGAACGGAGTCCCCTGTACCAGCTGGTTATTACAATAAAGCGGTACAATAAAGAATTTTCTTTAGAGATTTCTATTTGGGGCTGTTCGACTGGTGGAATGCCTCCACCCTACAGAAGATCGCAGCCAAATAACCTTATGTTGTGTTCCTGTGGTGGGTAGGGTTTCCAGAGCTTCTTGAGAAAAGGGGGCTTTAAGGTCGGCAAAGCGCTTGTGATGCCTTTGGTTATTACAAGCGCTCATAGTCTACGGTAGCCGCTTACCATCGGACGGACTGTACGTTAGTTTGTCATTTTTGTTGTATAAAAAAAAAATACTTAGGTCAATATGTCGCTAGTTATATTTTTGCTTTAGTTTCCAGATGTAAAGAGACCGAGTGACCTTGTATTTGGCATTGTCTCGTATTTGTTCAACAGCTTACTGCATACATAATTGAGTTTATCTGGAACATTACAAACTATATTTTTTAAACAAAGAGTTAGAGTATTTATAAACATTTACAGATGTTTTGGAGATTTCTTGGAATATATATTTATTTAAATCTAAAAGGATAAAATCAAAAAGAACTCTGTCAAATTTTTCTATACAATTTTGTACATTGATTTAATATTAAAAATTAAATGTTTATATTTTGAAAAACAGTTACACGTTTTGTTTATAAATATATAACGTTAATAAAATAAAATATAACATTGATAAATAAATACAGTACACAATACGGAAGGTAAAAATAAAATTAGGTACCCCAAAAATTGGCATATGTATATATTACCTAAGTTCAAGGTTTGAAAATTATTTTTTCGTATGCCATACATGGATAAATGTCACGAGCGGAGCTTGGACAACGATTTACACTTTACGATTTATTTGTCGGATAGTTTTGCTTTTCAACACAGTTATAGAATAAAGCTAGTGATGTGCCCGCGGCTCCGCACGCGTTTACTACTACGCAGTAGTTATTTACAATCCGTAATTTGTCAATAATTGAGATAAAAACTATCCTACCTTTTAAGTTGGACCAAATTACAGATAGTTACGAAATTTGATCATAACCGGTTCAGTATTTTCGGAGTTTATACCGAACATACATCGTGACACGAGATTTTTATATATATAAGATAAATAATCTGTGCTTTTCGCAATAAAACTAAAGACTTACAATTTTTATATACAGAAAACGACTATTTAGTTTTTTGAACTGTAACAAAATAAAATTCGTTTTGTAAGCATCCAAAATTTTTTTAAACATCTTTTAATTCTTGCTTTCACTTGCTGAGGATATTTCTTAACATGTACTATGGATATTTCTTATTTCTTCTATTTACTTAACTATTTCCACAATTAATGACTCTTACCGCCGCGCCGTGCCTGTGCACGTGAAACGGCGCGGTAGGTACGGTGCATCGCCGCTCGTGCTATTTCCCCGGCAAATTTCGCCGGTCGCCCCGCCAATCACCGGTACGCGTGTCATGGTTAGTTAATATATTTCTGTACATACATATTTTGTTTTAGTCAAACCATTCCGATTATTAAATACACATACGCATGGTCCACTCCTTCCTCCTGGGTGGAGGGGAACGTGCATATGAGTATATACTAGTTAGTTCGAATTCTCTTAAGATTAGGGAATTAGTTAGATCGCGACTTTTTCGCATTCGCGACGACCGCCCGAGCCGAGGTTCGGCCACTCTGGCACCCTCGTGCGGGTCGTCACAAACTTTCGCGGCTGAGTGCCCTAAGCGCTCGCCCCCAAGTCCGGTGAAGCTGTAAAAGCCGCAGCGGCTCTGTTTGACGATAGGGCCCCTAAGGCTAACAGTGTAGTCAGTTCAAAAAAAAAAAAAAAAAAAATTGTTTTAGTCACTAGACGCTTCGCCTTTCGCAGCGCGCGAACATTCGCTCCGGTGAATTTTACGTGGCCAGGCAATTATGGGATGGACACTATTTATTAACTTCTCTGTTTATTAAATTAAGTAAGATTTTTAAGCTTAATAATTAATCTTCTTTAACATGTTTGAAAAATAAGTCATTATTAAATTTAATCGTATCGTACAATTTAATTGTCTTAAGTGAAATAAAAAAAGGTGAACGATCTGAAAGCGTAAAAATAAAGTTAAGGACGACTTATTGTTAATTGGTTCTGCGCTGCGGCTTCCATTTATTGTCTCCAATTTACTTTGATCAGTTAATTGTATGTGGAGACCCGGAGGACTCGGACAGGTTTATATCTTTGTAAGTCAACAATAAAGATAGATAGCTGTAATACTCTTAATTTCTTACTTACTTAAAGACATATTTCACTTTTTAAGAGCTTTTATTCAATACACTATCACACTTTTCTTATACAAATTTTCACGCTACTTTATTAAAGTGTATTGGTAAATCTGTACGGTTTGTCGATCCTCATAAATCTCCTCGTGCTCAAAACAAAGTGAGACTTAACGCTTTTGAGTTATCTAACCTAGGTAATAATACTACCGTGTCGATGTAGAAAAAATATTTCTTAAATAAAACAAAAGGTGCTTGTTTTAAAGAAAAATCTGCTTTTGAAGCTTTTTTCAAGCTTCCAAAATATACCAATTGATCTTAACTGATTTTCAAGTAGAGGGAGGAAGCTAGCCAGACGACCAAATCAAAGACTACTACTAAAACTCAAAGCAACTACGCCATAATATTATACTAAATTATATAAAATACTAAAAAATCTCAACATTGACATTAGTATAAAGATAATTCTTAAATATACATGAAAAGTGATAAATGAAGGAAACAATACTTATAAAACAGATTCTCCAGGTTTAACTTTAACAATTTCAGGATGATTTGGATCTCCGTTACCTCTAACTACATAAACAGTTCTAAGACCATCATCACTATAATTCATCTTTTTAATATAAAAATTATGTTTATAATCAAAAACGTAATCATTAACATTTATTTTTGTTGTATGTTTATTAATATATTTATTTTTAATAGTGTATCTATCATTCTCAGGGAATATAATACGTTTACCCCTTCTTTTATATTCTTCAATTTGATCATCATTGTAAATATCCTGATTGCTTGAATCAACAGTGTCTTTAAATCTTTCATCTGGGAATTTAAGTCTTTTATCATATCTTATATTATCTCTTTCATAAAATTCTCTGTTACCTGGAAAAGTCAATTTCGTATCTCCATATTCGTTAATAATATCGTCCTCTAAGAAATTGTTACTAGGACTGTTTAGAATACGTTTCTCAAAATCATTATCATTTTCAAATTTAAATTTATCATGTTTGTAAGTAGAGCTGTAAGTTTGTTGATTATTTAAAACATTTGGTTTGTAAAGACCATAACCTTGATCTTGCAGATGATTTCCATCTTCATTCTGTTGGTTTGGTTGGTAAAATCCGTAGCCATAATTTGTTTGATCAATTTGAAAATTATTTTGATGTGGATGTACATTTGGTTGATAGAGGCCATAGCTTCCTGATAGTTGGTTGTAAAACTGATTCAGGCTCTGTTGACCTTGTGGTGCACTGAAGAATCTAAAGAAACCGCCGTTGTGGTTGTTTAAGTAGTGCACTAATTGTTCGGGATCTGTTGGACATTGGGAGTAGGCGTAACGGCAAGTCCCAGGATTGCCTTTAGAGGTTATCCCGAGGAAAACTGCACGACCGAAAATGAAGAGCGGAGATGTACTGATGCCATTGTATACTGACAGGAGGCTGTGAATATAAGTAAAAGATAAATTTCAGAATTTGAGGATATCATTATACTAAAATATAGTATTGTATAACTTATTATTGATTAAAAATGAGGCTGTACGAAAACAAGATCTACAGCTAAAGTTTACTTAAACAAGATAACACGTAGGTGAATAAATAATAAGATTTAATAAAACAAATATTTACAGACATCAATACTCACGTGAGGAGGGGTTGTAAGCCAGTAATTGATTGCATAAGTGATGCCGAGCCCAGTGTCCCACCACCAGCTGCCTCACAGAGAAGCCGAGGAACACACTGCTGATCATCATACAGTGCGATCGAAGTTAGAGCTGCAGAGATCGCCGAAAGAGCTTCCGTTGCTGTTGACGGTCTTTGATAACGAGGCCACCCTGTAAATAATATTTCAGCTTTGAATGTATGACTTGGTCAATTAGGACGTCTTCGTTGTCTTTCAGAGACATAAAACATCTTTTATAATTTGAAAATATTGTTGAATTCTTTTTAACCGATTTTAAAAACGGAGGATTGTTCTAAATTTGTACTGTAATTTAAAAACGGAGGATTGTTCTAAATTTGTTCTGTAATTTAAAAATGGAGGATTGTTCTAAATTTGTACTGTAATTTAAAAACGGAGGATTGTTCTAAATTTGTACTGTAATTTAAAAACGGAGGATTGTTCTAAATTTGTACTGTAATTTAAAAACGGAGGATTGTTCTAAATTTGTACTGTAATTTCTTTGTTTGTGAACCGATTTAGATGATTATTTTTTTCTTGGATAGGGAAGACCATCAAAGTTGTTCATATTTCACTGACATTGGACTTCAAAGATTCTGGGAACATCCCAAAATCTATGAAGTTGGTTTTCTTTATTAACCGATCTCCCGTAGGTTACTCAATTCGAATGTAAGTTTTTTTTTAATGGATGTTCAGCCATAACGTCTTTGTTTATGAATCTATTTGGATGATTCTTTTTTTTTTTGGATAGAGGATACCTCAAGGATGATCCTATTTTCATTTAATTGGCATTGGACCTTTAACTTCGAAGATACACCAGGAAACTGATCAAAATCATCGAAGTTGGTTTACTTCTTTGTTACGGAATTAAAACGAACATTACAATATATACGAACCATTATTTCAATATACAATATTCCTTTAGTTATAATACTATACAAAAAATATTTGAATAAAGAAATCTAAAGTAAATCTACTGCAAAATCTAAAGTAGTCGCAGAAGATGGAAAGATCATCCCATTGGCGCAATTTGTTAGCTGATCGAAAAGCCAGTAAATTCAACCGAACTTTCATTAAAAAAAAATTATATTAAAAACATGACAATATTAAATCGATGATTTTCCATAGATAGTATTCTCTAAGATGTTGTGAGATAATAATTTTCTCGAAATAAAGACAATTTTTTGAGCAAAGTAAAAAAATGTTTTCCATAATATTTACTTTCAACAGTTCAAAGTTACATTATTTGAATAAAAAAACACATTTCATTTATTATTAACAAGTAACTTACTGTAATAAGACGCATAGAAGTCTGGATTTACATAAGGGTTTGCTCCAAACGAACTTTGAGTTGGTCTTTGATGAAACGAATCACCCGAACCTGGTAAAAATTGATTTTTAGGCTTCCTGCGCCGCCGTCTACGTTTCTTCTTATTCTGATCTTGGAATTCTGGAATTCCATCATCAGAATTCTGTTCATCATCTTCAAACATTAAAGGTCTCTCTTGATTAAACACGAAATCGTTTTGTCGCGGTTTGTTGTCTTCCAATAGTGTTTCCTTACCGAAGTTCATTGCATCTCTATTCTCATTTAAGTATGTTATTTTAGTGCCAAAGATATTCCTGAAAATTGCAAAAGAACATACTTAAGGAATTCAAGTGAACTATTAATCTCACTAATAGCCAGACCACAATCTTGCCTGACCGCTATGTATAACACACAAATTCACTTTATGTTATGTATTGGTCATTACTAAAATGTTCTAGGATAACTCACAATTCAACTTGTTACCTTTGCAAAATTATCACAATTTCACAACAACTAAACTATCATGTATGAAAAAGGAAACAAACAACCAGACTGCAACAAAAATATACGACTAAAAAAAATATTTTTTCCTTGATTCCCAAACGTCATACATAAATAATGTATAGCCTATGTCACTCCCACAATTATCACGAATCTAACGACGCCTCGTATAGTAAAGTCAATCAAGCCGTTTAGGGTACAGATCATCGCAAAGAAATATACGTACATACGCTCGAAAAACATAACCCTCCTTTTTCACAGTCAGGTAAAAAGTCAACAAACTAAAAATAAGTAATTGATACGACCAATTAAGTTCCCGCAACACTGAAGCAGATTGATATAATTTTAAGCAAAGCAAGTTAAATAAAAAAACTAAAACCCGACTACGTAAAACATCGGACTCTGGAAAAAAAAACCATTTATATTTTTCAAATTCCTTTCAATTTAAACCCAACAAGATACATTACTAAAATATATTTCAATACAGGAATTTACGTCCTTTTCAATGCGTCCTATTGCATTTAGTTTGAGGTCACAACGGACGATCAAGACGCTACTAACGACACCTCGTTTTTTAAATTATGATAGGTAGTTTAGATGATATGCGGGAACAGATAAACATACATACATGATCTGATGAAATCATAACCCTCGTTTTGAAACCGCCGTTGTGGGGACATTAATAACCTGAACTAACAAAATACACAAGTAAACACTTACGACAATAACTCTGCCGGATTGTAAGACACTTGGAGATCGTTAACTTCATTGCAGTTTATGAAACCATTCATAAATATCATCATTAAAAATGAACCCAGGAATTTCATCTTGTAGCAGCCGATTATCTGAAATGTCGTGGTAATAAGTTATAACGGCTTCTGCATGCACCTATTGATTGGATCGCCACCACCATGCACCAGGTTTAAAACTCGTCATAGGGCACGCTTAAACATGTCGAGTTTCTCGATCAGCCCTATTGTGTCGCGACTATTGTCCATTTGGTCACAGTGACACTTTTTTAGTTTGTAGGCCAGCATGACAATGACGACTGGGGATGGATTCGTTATCTCTTTTTGATCGCTGTTGTTTTTGTATTATACTGTGCTCGCCGTTAGGCGGAGTACCGTGCTAAGAGATAAACATCTTAGCATTCCATGGATTCACCGTGCGAGTGCCGGATCCATCGTGTGACAGTGATCGGGAAACACGGTCAGCCCCCGGGACTTGCGACCCAGGTGTAGGTTTAAGGGGCCCCCTTATGATGCACATCAGTGCTCACCTTGACTGCCCTCGTTACCCTCCCTGCCAAGCCAGATTTTGTAAGAGCCTGTTAATGCTGCTTTAGTTACCCGTTCTAAGATAAAACTTACTGCAGTTCTCGACAGGCTGAGGTATTTTAGCAAGTTATAGAGAGATTTCGCTGTAATACCTCTCGCTCCTACTTCCACCGCATACAAGTTAACCGCATAGCCGTTTTTGGTTAGCTCATTACATAGATCGTAATATTTATTCATTTTCATTGCGTGGTCTTTAGGTATGTTAGACTGGTATACTGTCCGAGAATAGTGTTCGCAATATTCCAATTTGTATGTCGACTAACATATTTGCTAATCAACCAATACTTCTACTTCTACTGATTTCATTTTAATACAGTTTTTACAATTACTGTTTAATGAATGATATAACAAAAATATACAATTAACCTGTAAAATACGTAATTAATCCAATATTCAGATGTATAATATTATTATTAGATTAATACGTGAACCAAAAACTTTCTACCCTTTCTTAAGCGTATTGCGTGCACGGAAGACTATGAGATTTGGCATGGTTAAAGTTTATATGGAGGAGTGCAGAAAGCTAAAATGTATCTATAATATCTGTTACTAATATATTAAATAAAATAAATTAATACTGCAGATCATAACCTGACCAGTGCCACTGAACATAGACCCCCCAAAATATTGACATTGTCACTCAACGTAAAGTAACAGCAAGTGATGTAGATAGTACTCATTGTTAGGTTCATGAATACTGCAAATGTCAAAAAGAAAACAGTCTACGATCTATAAGTCGCTGGTCAAATTTCGAGCTTAGGGCGATCGCTAGTTATAATAGTTACATTAAAGTGATTACACTTTAATAGAACGCTGTTAATAAAGTTTTCATAAATGTTAATGTATCTAGTTTTATTTTAAACGTCTCAATAACTATATAAGTTGTATTCTTCATGACAAACAGTGTCACAGATGACAGAGCCCTAGAAATGGCTCAACTATCCAGCCTACAGCCTAGACTATACAGCTACTTTATAACAAAGACTTCTTCGTTGGTTTCAGATCACTAAATACATATACACATGTTTCTTCTCTTCCTCCCAGAATGCGGGGAACATGTATATATATATATACATGTTAGTTTAACTCGAATTTTACGGATAGGGAATTAGTCAGATCGCGAATCAGATGCAATTGCGGCAACAGCCCAAGCCGAGGTCCGGCCACTTTGGCACCTTTGCGCGCATGTTGCCCACGCTTTCGCAGCCGAGTGCTTTAAGCCCCTCGCCCACAAGCCCGGTAAAGCTGTAAAAGCCATCAGCGGCTCTGTTTTAGGATAGGGCTCCTAAGGCTAACAGTAAGGTCAGTTCTAAAAAAAACATCTTCGTTGGCTAAGATGCATGCTACGGAGTATCTTGCTTGATGCTGTAGTATAGTGCATGCACGAAAGAGTTGGAAAACCATTGACGCGCTTCAAAGACAGTGTTTAGTGAGAAATGTCCTCTTTTGGAATTGAGTATGCGAAACCAATCTAGTTTAAGAAAAACGAACCAAACGTCACAAATAAATACGTAATAATCACCACAGCCTCACTTTTAAATTTAACTTGCCGTTTCTGTGGGCGAAGCTCTTGCTTTTAAACTGGTTTATAGTCATGCCAAAAAATGTCTTCATGATTCTGCTTGAATCGTCTCTTGTAGACTTAGAGACTAATGATTCTTCATGAGATTAAGGTTTTTTAATCAATAAATTTTAATTAGACGGAATTAATAGTTGACCAGTAACTAATTAACAAATTATTTTCGTAATAAGTATATTCCGTATACTCGTACAATTGTATACAGTAGTTTAACATTTTTGATTAAAACTAAGGATAATATAATATATGTATGAATGCTTATTTACGTAATAAACAAACGGAACTTAAAATCTATAAATTATGTTAACTTTATGAATCACAGATCTTTGTGTTTATATTACACTAAGAATGGCCGCAGCTGCACCCGTTTATTACACATTAATTTCTTTGTCTCGTTACATATTTTATTATTATAGCTTACCGGGAGTTTTTGGCGGGATCTTGAAGTGACATGTTGTGACTTTTATTTTGAATTCATTATTTTAAGTTTTTGACCCTATATTATGTAATATTGGTGGCGTTTTGCGTGATATAGTTTGGTTTTTGTGCATAAGTGAAGTGGATTATAAATATAAGCTGAAAGCATTCACTCCAAGTTCCCACAAAAAATTCCTAGAAAGTTCTAACAAGGGAGCCACCATCTTGTTAGGATACTGAATCGTCATAACACATGATACTATAACGGCAGTAATATTCTTCATTAAATAAGAGCGGTTGCCAAGTTAGGAAGAAGAAGAAGACATAGCTTACCGTGTACAAAACCATTACAAAACTTCATAGATTCTATTTCTAAAAGTATTTTTGAAATTTATATAGCATTTTAAATGAGGTATGGCATATATTTACATGCTATGTACAACATTTCTGAAAAATAGAGAGTAGAACTGTGTTTGAATTAAATTCAGTCACAATCTGAGTAATAAAATCTAATTTTTTTAACCTTTTAAATGTTAGGTATATTGTAATTAACGTGAAAAGTCGCGAGGTTTTCTATTAATAATATAATATAGGTACAGCTATTCATAAACATAATTGTTTTTTTTTTTTTTTTTGATTAACATTTCGGAAAAATGGAAAAGAATATTATGTAATTATTAACATCAGTAGGTACAGTGAAGTTAAAAGCTGATAATGTAATTATTTGTTTAGCGAGAAACGACAAAAGGTTTTTTATTTAGCGTTGGACAAGTAAGGCAAGGGCGGAGGCCTAAGGATGCTAATGAAGACTATTTTAGATATTTTTATTAAGTTCCCACGTAGGTATTTACTTCTTCTTGTTTTCTTTGTGAAATAGTACCTACTATTATTATTAACAGTGGCCGCTGTTAGCAGTGCCCTAACTAGGACTGAACCGGCGCGGCGGTGCCCAAGTACAGGGCACAGACTCTGGTGGGGTGCAGAAATGACCAAACCAGGGCCACAAACAATACCTACAATCAAATTTTTGGAGGACGCAGATATAGAAGTTCGCACCGGACGTATAAAAGGCTATTTCGGTACTGGCTGTTAGATAAATATACGTCAAAAGCTGGTGTCGACATTGCGGGGACTTGAGATAAAAGAAAATCCTGATCGAGTTTCTTGCCGGTTCTTCTCGATGACTAGGATATTTTCCGAACCGCCAATAGTGTTTTAACGTTCATAAGTGCCTTCTTAGGGCCTAAATTGAATAAAGACTTTTTTGAGTTTTAACAAAAAATGTCAATAGCAGGGTGGTGGAACTGCACAGCTAAATTGGCTCGTGACTACCATATATATAGTGAACATCCCGTTATAGTGTTTTACATAAGGCGTAATGCTTCGGCCAGTCGGTGAATATCCAGATTTTAATTACCATCAGGCACTGTATCATCACTGTTGTACTATTATACAAAAAAAAAACGCAAGACACCAAATTTAATCGCTATGTTTAAAAGGGTTTTCGAATTATATGACACATATGTTTCAACTTTCCCCTGGTTTATATTGCAGGTAAAGTGTCTGACCTCAATCACATCTGACATTAAGTGATAATATGAAACGGGACTGGTTTTCTGTTTGAGTTACCCGGGTTAATTTATAGGCGCTTGGGTTCAAATTTTGAACACGAGAATGACGACATGATTTCGTCACGAACTTTTCATTCACAAAAACCTAAGGTCAATTGTATGATTAAATTCCAAATCATTAAACCAGTACCCGGACCAATACCTCTAAAATGTAATGTAGATATTAAAAACAATTCATATAACTCCTGACATTATTATTATAGCAAAAAAGTAAATCGTGTTTTCAACTATATCATTCGTTTAGGTGTTTACAAATATTGTGTTCAATTATTATAAAATTCATAGAGTTAAACATAACAACAGCATATGTTACAATCATAATTTTAATCATAAACTGTGTGACACAACGCCATAATATAAAATATCACACTCCATAAAAAAACTAGACATGAACGAATTAACCAGTTTTGTAACCGCGAAGATTTACCTACAACAAACTCAAAAGAAAAACTAATGATGTATTACTTACAGTTTAGTAACTGGAGGACCGCGTAAAACTGTGCGAACCCGTAAACCTTTCGCTGACAAATAAAAGAGAAATTCTCAGTTCGTATCGCCGAAGGAAACCCCGCTGATGTCATTGTAGTCTCCCCGTATAAGGATTTATTGCCTATCATAATATATACTTATACAGTTATGGAACATCCTGTTATGTTTTACATTTAAGGATTACTTAGGTAATACATATCAGTATTTGTGCTTTCTATATACCTAGTGCTTGTTTGCAACAGTTAGGTATTCAATGAAATTCTTAAGACTTATAAATAATGAACAAGTGAAGCTGGTCGTCCACAAAAATTCCACACATAAATAACGTTTTACAAAAAGTTTTTTTTATAATAGTTCGCCACATTGACGGTAGGTACTGTCTCTGACGGTAAGCACAGTACAATACAAACACAACGACGACCACCGAGAGATCAAAATGCATCGGCGGTCGCTGCTGTCATGCCAGCCTGCATAAATATATCTTCACGTCTTGAAGGACTCGATGTCGTAAGAATAAAGGAACACATTCGTCAGGAGATGATTCCACAGCTTCACGTAGTACATTATCTAGTTGTTTAATCAAATATTCCATCTACCCATTTAGCTGAAAGACGTTCACTGATACACATATTAAGCCTCTTCCAAAAGTTATCACAACGACCGATTCTGAGCTACTCACATCCAAGGGGTAACCGCAACCTTCAACAGTTTGTGGGTACACCTTGTAGCGAGTCTTCCCACGGTGCATCTTCCGATATTTGATCGCTACCTCAGAACTCTTCGGCCCATCGATCATTCGTTCTACGAGTAATGTGCTTCGCCTACTGCCACATATGTTTAGCTAATCTGAGGTAGTCCTCACATCGGACATCGTCACATACCGGTTACTTTGTTTCTACTACGGATCTGTTTGTTTCGGATTCGATCACGCAGAGATACTCTGAGAATAGCACGCTCCATTTCTCTTTGAGTGATCAAGAGTTTTCATATGAGGCCCATCGTGAGTGGCCATGTCTCAGTACCATATGTCACGACTGGCAGGCAATACATACAGGTTAAACATAAACGAGATACCATGTTTTGGAAAAAAAAAACGTTACATAGCTTCCAGAAAGATGCCCAGCCAATTTGGATACGACGACTAACCTCTGTTTCGAAGTTGGACGTACCTAACAGGACAGTTTGTTCCACATTAACATAGTCAATAACAACTGTACGGAAGTTAAACTTTCGACATGACCTTCGTTTGGCCATGTTTATTTTATGACATAGTCTTTCGGAGCATCTACGTTCAAGCATTAGACTAAAATCCTCTGTGGTCTAAGCTATGAATAATATGTCGTCGGCATACCGTACCTGTAAGTGATTTACTCGCCGTTTACATTGATGCGTTGATGCGTTGCCCTTCCCTTTCCAGATCCTTGAAAACATATTCCAGTACCACGTAAAATACTGAAATCTCATTAAGTTTTACGCGTGTAAGGAAGCGAGAACAACAATCGGTTACAATACAATGGAACGCTTACAGCGGCGCATTGCCTATATATTACTTATAGATATATTATAAACAAAGCAAAAGCAAATATTATAGCAAAGAAGTTTACAAAGTTTTTCGATACTAATTTCATCTCACTCTTCTTCGCTTATTAAAAAAATTTCTAACATATTTCTTGTCATATCACCAAAACGTCATAGTAACCGAGTAATTCACTCGCAGCTTTCCTCGGAAGGGCTTTGCTCAACTGTGAGGCCATTACAGATTATTCTTTTTTCAGTTCATTATTCGTGTATTCTATGATTTGGTACGTATTGAACTTTTACATTTAATATACTCTACATCCTGAGATTCACTGAAATCAAAATCATCATCATCATCATCCGAAAGATGTTCACTGTTGGACACAGGCCTCCCCCAATAATCATCATGAACGGTCCTGCGCTGTTTGCACGCAGGGGATTCCCCCAATTTTTCTCCCTCGGAGTTTATTTGCGTAATCAAATCAGAAATGAGATCCGCATAAGAACCAAACTGACTGACGTAACTCTAAGAATTGATAGGGCGGGATACGTTGCTTAGGTCCCTTTCCTCGGTGTGAAGCCCTTGAAACAGGCAACCGCCCGTACGATACTAGTGACACTATACGTTCAACACTTAGCTACCCACATACAAACACTACACACGTATGAACATACACACGTGCACACCACACAGGTAAATGGGTTCCTTCTGTAAGGGACCTTTTTTTTGCGCTAGTTAGTGTAGAAATACTTTAAAATCGAGTAGGGAATTAGTCAGAACGCGAGCTTTTTGCATGCGCGACGACCGCCCTTGCCGAGGTCCGGCCATTTTGGCACCCTCGTGCGAGTCGTCCAAACAACTTTCGTGGTTGAGTGCTCTCTGCGCTCGCCCCCAAGTTCGGTGAAGCTCTAAAAGCCGCAGCGGCTTCAGGGCCCCTAAGGCTAACAGTGTAGTCAGATCTAAAAAAAGGGGACTCGTTGCTCGTAGGACGGACGAACGATGGGGATTAAACTCGAATAATATATTTTCTATTGTGTTTCTTTTGCCGCCTGCTCTTCATATTTCCTCATTTAATACATAAGGTATAAAAAACTGATATCGTATTTATTGGGTGAAATTAACATAAAAATTTACCGTTTTTAAATTATTCTCTCGAATATCTTTTTTTATATTGAATTACGTTCACTTATTATATGCAAATTATGATTTTAACTACCACGTATACTTTAGCTCTGTTAAAATGCCTTCCTGGTTCGTGGTCAAGACCTTTATTTATAACTAGCTTTGCCAGTGGCTTCGCTCACGTGGTCTACAGAATGCCCGCGCGAATCTTGCTTTTTAATGTCTATGATTATGTGATGCATTAATTTGCTATATCTCTTATGGTTTACTCAACATATGCCATTTAAGCGTCCGAATTGATTCACCATGACCAGTTTTTTTTTATTTGTGCGAAACCCTAATTCTTTTTATAAAATAAAAGTACCCTAAGTTACTCCCTATATCATCAGCTATCTATCAGTGAAAGTTCCGTCAAAAACGGTCCAACCGTTTCGGAGATTACCCGAAACAGACAGACAGACAAAAATTTTAAAAACGGGTTTTTTGTTATAAGTATCGTATATACTTTTATATGCATTTAGTAAAAAACTGTTATTTTGATATTACAAACAGACACTTCAATTTTATTAATTGTATAGATGACAGAGGTCAAACATAAGCTATAATAGGTCGTGACTGTATTAGATTTATGCAGGGTGACCATATACCTTTACTTATCAATTTTGCATTTTGGCGATCCGGCGCGGCGCGGCGCGGCGCAGCTGTCCGACGCCTTCTTAGAGGAAAGAAATAGAGAATTACAATAACCTCAAACATTTGAAATAACCAAAACCTCGCTAGCAGTTACATTTAAGCCTTACCTCGAAAATAACGTTTTGTTCAGTAGTTGTACATCTGTATACATTACAATATTACTATTGTAAAAATTTTAACATGTCCGCCGCGTCGCGTCCTTGCTGGAAGCGAATGGGAATTCCCAACAGCTATGGCATTTGATGAAGAAATCAGCAAAAAATCCGTTTGTAGCGATAAGGCGATATATCGTAATGTTTTGTTTCTACACATACGATATTTTCTATTATTCATAACAACGGTTCCTAACCTTTTTAATCTTGTTACCTCCACCTCCCCTTCCCCATGACTATTAGAAAAATTCAATTTTTTCCTCAACCTCCAATGAGTTTTTTATCATAGGGAAAATGAAAATGAAAATACAAACAATCTTAATTACTCATAATAACTTTTACATAAATATTAGGTCCTTATCTATGAATTGCCGATTTATATCGTTTTTTTTAATGTAAAGTGTGTATTAATTAACCGAAGTGCCGCATATTATTGTCGATGCATTTTTAATGGAAAGTTTCCTGAGGACGGGAATCAAGGAATTTTTGAACGGCATTTTTCACCGCCTCCTTGAATTTGCTGATTCTTGCAAAGCTTGCTGATTACCCCCCAGGCTCGGAACCCAGGATATATAAGGTAATATAAGTGGGGTATTGTTTCAAAATAAAGCCTTACTGTTGTCGCGAGTCCGTATCGTTTAACTGTAATATAATAAGACAAATGGTTACCTACTTAGTTTGATAAGTTTATTTAAACTTTCTAAGTATTAGTAGACACTAAACTCGAATTTGGTGATGTTATTAGCAACAAAGATACAATAAGTGCGTTGCGTACGAAGAGGAGTATGGTACGCTACATTGGTATTAGGGAATTTATGAATTTCGTAACTTCTGAATTCCGGATGAAATTTTGCAATATTTTAATTCCGGAATTGAGAAGAGTAATATTGTAATCCCGATATTTATATTTTTACTCATTGAGTGATATCGAATTGGTTAAGATTAAGATTAGATTAGTATTCCAATCGAATCTAATCCAATCTTATATTGGTTAAGATTACGGAATCATTGCCAGCTTGGTCAGCATTCAATATGTTGCCAGACTATTATGCCTTATTCAATGTTGCTTTGGAAGATTATTATTTTGATAAATATGCTAGCAAAACGCTTCGTGCGCTCTTGTGGAATATTTACCATAAATCGGTGACGCTTCGCCGTGTCTCTTGTCGTCCGATGGTGGAAAGGGGATGGGAGCCGTCATAAATGGAATTCCTGAAAAGTGTTGTGTATATCCAGATGATATGGATTAATGTGACGTAAAATTTGTTTTCTGTTATAAGTACCTTATATACTTTCATAATATGTATTTAGAAAAAGTTGTTATTTTTTGACCTTAAAAACAGACAATTCAATTTTATTTATTTGTAAAGATTGAAACAACTGCGGGGTTAGACTGTGTCGTCTATAACCGGAACAAAAAAAAAGGAAAACAAGAAATTTCATAGAAAATAATTACCACGTCCAATTGTATCTGTATATTATAGATGTAGTTATAAAACATTATTTGTGAGGGGAAAAGTATTTCTTGCAAGTTTGCATCAACTATGAACGTATAGTACCTACATATGATAAATTTTATCAATTTTTTTTTACAGTATCTGTTAAAAAACTAGATTTAAACGATCATAATCAAGAATCATGCGGAATCGATAGGGAAACCGATGATTTATCTTTTTTTCCAGCACTTGTAATAGATATCAAATATTTGTAAATGTCAAGGTACATTGATTATTAGTTAGACCAATTTCTCATAGATATTATGTGTTTACATGTCATAATATTTATACCACATCGTAAATTTTAAGTAAATAAAATATAATTAATATCTCAAGGGAATACTAAGATTTACTATTGCTATAGTATAGGTACTGAATATGATTGTTAATCGTTACCTTCGCTTGGATCATGTTTGAATACCATAAGTACTTATCATTGAATTAATTTAGAAAATACTTGCTGACCTACGCAACTTCATCCACATCATATAAGAGAGAGAGAGAGAGAGAAGGGGTTAGAGAGAGTGGGTCGTAGGCACTGTATTATAGGTACCGCCCGCCTCCCACATTATTATGCATAGTAAAAATGCGCTCACTATACTTGATCGTTATTTTGCTGCCTAGTTATTTTAAAACTGTTATACCTCCTAAGATATACATTTAAATCAATTATTGTAAATTGCAATTTTGTTCAAAATTAAATAACGAATTTATTTCGATAAGGATTAACACGATGTATATAAAAACACCTTCGCAAATAATTCATTATTTTAGAACAAATTTTATTACCATAAAAAAGGTTATATTGAGTAAACCTTAAAAGATAGCCATATACTGTCGCGGCCTTTTTCAGAACTTGTTAAGAGAAAAAATTTCGTCATACTTAATTATTGCGTAACTTTAACCATTCACGCAGCGCACACAGTGGAAGCTCTCAAAAGGAATCGATTTCCCCCATTTTTGCAACATTTTTCATTGATGCTCCGCTCCTATTGGACGTAGCGTGGTGTTATATAGCCTATAGCCTTCCTCGACAAATGGGCTATCCAACATTAATACATTTTTTTCCATTCGAACTAATAGTTCCTGAGATTAGCGTCTTCAACCAAACAAACTCTTCAGTTTTATAATATTAGTATAGATTATATAATATTATAATTAGTTAAATAAATTAGTTAATGTCCTTTTCTGTGACGGAACGTTCTAATCAGCCTAATGGCCCTAGTGTCATATTAATTAATAAAAACAATTATTTCATGTGTAGGTACATTATTGTATGATACGTTCTAGTGAACAGTTCTTTATTTAAGTTTAAAGTAACTTCTGGGTTGCATAATTAAATAGTTTTTTAATTAAAATTCGTTCCGTATTATACTGTGTAAACAACGAATAACATCTAAACAAATTATCTACTGACGTTATCAAACTGTAACATGGACAACGCTCCGACCCTTCAAGTATCTGATCCCATTTCAAAATCCAGTCACTTCCAGCCGCCTTTCGCGAATCTTTACTCCTACTTAATCAAGTAGCTAATCCAACATCATTGCCTATCATTTTATGTCAATGCCAATTACCATAATTAGATCGTTCACCATTCCCTACAATCAACAAATTCATTTTTTCGTGAAATGCTACTTAGTTAGTTTATAAAGGTCCGACCTTCGAACCATCAACTTTATCAGTAAAGAGGATAAAGAATTAAGGAAATCATATGAACCGATAACTAGACACTACCTTCAAATCAGAACGAGTATTCCGTCTCCTATTTATTTGACCTCAAAATGCGACAGTGTTAAGCTTAATGTCAAAACATGTCGTAGATAAACCTTGAACATCGTTATAGATAATCATCAAAGGATCGAGATAAATATATTATTTATTTTATTTTTTATACTGTAAAGTCTTTTATAAATTTTTGTTTACAATTATAAAAATTTATTTACAATAAAAGTGCTTTTTGAATACCTACTTTACCTACTCATACGTACATGTTTTTTTATCAAAACGTTAATTACCATAGAAAACAAATATAGCATTTAGATCATATATAATGAAAATAATTAGTTCTCACTCAATTATTACTCAGTTTTTAATATTTTCAAATATTAACATTATATTCACATATAATTAACACAATGAATAAATATTTAAAATTTTATGTGTTAATTGAGCCTGCTGACCTTTTATTGAATCAAAAGCAGTGCATTTAGTATTATTTCGCTCAAAATTGTACTTTTTTGAAGTTCTCTTTTGTATCGTTTGTATCGTATATGCCTAATAGTCCACTTTGAAGCCAAATTTCAAGTTGCTATATGTGTCCTAGACGTGGTCTAAGTTTTTGATAAGAGTCAGTCAGTGAGCGAGTATTAAAATAAAATACTTTGCAGACCCTAATAACTCAAGAACTATAACAGGTTTATTCATGAAATGTAGTGTTCTAGTTTTTCACGGAAGATTTATTAACCATACAAAATTTCAAATGTGTACATCTAATAGTATTTGATTTACAGAGGGGTCGAAAGTAACTCAAAACGGTTCGTGTAAATATTACTGACCACACTGAACGGTGTTGCCCGGTCCGATCTTGGCTGATACAACGCCGCGGTGTGTCTAGATATATAGTCATACTTACACCCATTATTAGGCTCATTATTACAAATCTTATTTTTTTTTAATTATTTATTATATAAATCAATATATACAATTTTAACTAAAAGTTTTTCTATCCGAAAAAGGATCAGAGTTGACCTGAAGCCTAAAGACATTTTACTTGATATCCTAATTGTTGTCCGATTAATTGACTTATCACTATTGTATACTATATATTATATTGTTATAATTAACTCAAGTATTAAGTAGTAGTAACTTTATTTGAAGATATCCTTCTACTTGGGGTTGTCCGACTGGTGGAATACTTCCACCCTACAGAATATCGCAGTCAAATAACATCGTGTTGTGTTCCTGCCGTGGGTAGGGTTTTAGTCCCCTGGGGAAGAGGGGTTCAAAGTCGGTAACGCGCTAGTGACAGCAATGGTATTATAGGCTTCCATATGCTACGGTAACCGCTTACCATCAGGCAGTCCGTACGCTTGTTTGAATCGTAGTTGTATCATTAAAAAAACTCTGACACAAAGTCATTGTCCCCGTTAAGTTGTTTATTCGGGTAAAACAACTCGAAACTGCTTTCTACTGTTAAGAAATAAGTAATTTCATTACTTTAAGTTATCTACTTGATACTTACCACAATATGCACTTCACTTAATAATAAGCACAGAAAAATTAAAGACATTTGCTACATTACCAATTATTTTTACGTTTCTTCCAGTACAAATCCGTTATATTATAGGTGAACACGGCATATTGAGACCAAAATCTTAAATAATAAAGTTATTATGTAACTGAGTAATAAACTTAAAAAAAAAAAATTTAACATAAACACAAATAATAAAAAGATAAAATAAAATGATATTAATTGATATAATATTATTATGATATAATTAATAATAGGACAATTTGAAACAAAAGATTAACATAATAAAACTGTGCCTCAAAAATGTGTCGTAAGTTTAGAATAATCATTAAGGTAATAAATACGTGACGACACCTTTCTAAGGTCATTGCGTGCACGGAAGACTATGAGATTTGGCATGGTTAATGTTTATATGGAGAAGGAGTGCAGCAAGCTAAAATGTATCTATTATAGCTGTTAGTAATATATTAAATTAAATTAATTAATTCTGCGAATCCTAACACGACCAGTGCCATTGAACTTAGACCCCCCAAAATATTGACATTGTCACTCAACGAAAAGTGACAGCATGTGATATGATATTCATTGTTTAGGTTCATACGGCAAATGTCAAACAGAAAATAGTCTATGATTAAAAAGTCGCTGGTCGAATTTCGATTTTTGGGCGACTGCTTGTATATTATAAATATGTCTTAGAAATTCTAGTCACTGGACAGTAAACACTTAGGTATCTCAGTAAAGGAGTGAGGAATATAAATCAGGACGTATTCATTAGACCTGGGGAAATTAACTAGAATATATTAACTAAAGAATTCCGTCGGTATTTTTGTGACTCCGCTTCCACCCACGGCGGAACCAGCCCGCCGCCGCCGGTTATTTTGCTTAGGTTTTATTTTATCTACGCGGAACCTTGATTATTCTTTCTCTACATCAAAAGTAGACTAATTTACTCCTTATAACACCAGCTATCTACCAGTGAAAGTCCTGTCAGAATCAGTCCAACCGTTTCGAAGATTAACCGGAACAAAAAGCAAGATTAAAATTTAAAAATTGATATTTTTGTTGTTAAAATGTCCGTATATAGATACTTTTACATGCGTTTTGTAAAAAGCTTTTATTTTAACATTACAAACAGACACTTCAATTTTGTTTATTTGTATAGATAATTGTTATACCAATCAACAGCGAAGTTCATTAAATTACTTGACGTATGTACACAGCTTAATCCCAAAAATGTCCTCAAGTATATTGTGCAATCTAAACCTTCTGACTCTGACATTGTTCTATCAAATTCAATTAGGCTTTATTGCAAATGCCATAGCTACCATTTGGTAATCCTCCTTGACTCTTAAGAGGAGCCAGCGAGAAACTCGGCCGGCGCTACCCACATTGTCGTTTGTACTAAAAAGTCCTGAATGTTGCGAATTTTAAATTAATTATGATTATATATTTGTATTTTATTCAAGTTTTTTTGTAGTTGATTTATACTATAAAACTTAAGAAATTGTTTGTTTGTACGCGCTAATCTCTGTAAATACCAGACGGATTCGAAAAATTATTTTTGTATATGATAGCCCGATTCACGAGAAATAGTATAGGCTATTTAACATTAGGCCACAACTCTCAGATATACTTAAATATTGTTTTTTGTTACGTGATTCGGAAATCGAGGCTCTCCCGGACTTCTTTATTCGCGTGCGCTAGCGTAATCGTTAATGATACGGAAATACAATGTTCCACAAAAATATTAATCCTTGGTACATTTAAAAAAAGTCAGCGATAGCATATACCTAACTCTTATAGATAAGCCACAATAAGGTATTTCGTGACAAAGATTTGTTGTAAATTAAAAAGTGATTTATAAGCATTATTTTTAGACATAGCATACTAATCTTTACGAACAAAAGTTACTTCATCATAAAGACAATTTTATGAAGTTAAATAGTGTGTTAATTAGTATATTAGACTTAGATTAGTATATTAGTTTATAATATTAATATTAGACAGCTTAGGATATCATAAAAAATTAAAATAATTTGTACTTGCAGGAAGAAGAATAATTATGATAAACTACACGGGCGCGTTAGCGGGATAACATTAACACGGGTGAAACCGTGAGGCACACCTAGTCATGTATACTTTAACCTACTTAAAATCTGGGGCTCGTAATATATTAATAAAAAAACCCCTACACAAATAACCTATTCATTGAGACCATTCCAATGAGTCCAAAGACGATTTTTTTGGTTCAAGTTGATGAGGAATTAGTTACCCTATAGATTCCAGATAATACTACAGCATTATGGTCAAGGATTCCATGATCTCCTAATATGATTGAAGTAGAAAAAAAATCAATATCGGTACAGCCGTTTGGGAGTTACGAGGGAGGACAAAAGTTAAGGCCTCGTGAGATTTTGAATATATCAACTGTATCGCGGGTCCTCTGACGATTAATATAAGCTCTTGAGCCTCGAATAATATTAATTTTGTATTTTAGCATAATAAGTTGAACAGCCAACATTTTTATCTTCTCGACGATATATATAACAAATTAATAAACAATAACAGCAGATTGTCACATCTAAACATGTTATACTAAGTTACAATTTTATCTATGTCTAATAAATGTTTATAGTTAAAAAAAAAATTAACTCTAATTGACATGATTGTTTTTTTTTTAAATAACTAGCTGTGCCCGTGGCTTCGCTCACGTGAACTACAGAATGCCCGCGCGAATATTGCTCCCCCGCTCTCGGCTATTTTAAAACAAAAATACTTATTGTGGGTGTTCCTTAGGAGATATATATATATATATTCTCCAAGACTTTTATGTAGGTCTTTTTAATGTCTACAATTGTTTGGTACATTAATTTGCTATATCTCTTATGTTTTAATCACCGTAAACCATTTAAGCGCCTGAATTGATTCACTATGAACAGTATTTTTTATTTGAGCGGAACCCAAATTTTTTTTTCTAAAATAAAAGTACCCTAAGTTACTCCTTATAACATCAGCTATTAACCAGTGAAAGTCCCGTCAACCTTTTCAAAGATTACCCTGAACAAACAGACAAACATACATATAGACGAACAGATACACAGACAAAAAATTTAGTAACCTATAAATTCAGCTATCTACCAGTGACAGTCCTGTCAAAATCGGTCCAACCGTTTCAGAGATTACCCGGAACAAACAGACAGAAAGACAAAAATTATAAAAATGGGTGTTTTGTTATAGGTATCGAATATACTTTCATATGCATTTAGTAAAGAGCTATCATTTTGACGTTACAAACTGACACTTCAATTTTATTAATTTTATAGATGAACGATGTCGGCAGAACTAATAACACTCTCGATCAAGTCATATTTCAAACAAGAACAAAACCAGATCCAAATCGTTTCAGCCGTTTATGAGTTGTAGACGCTATAGACGGTAACAGAAGTTAAATTTGTTAAACACCTAAATACTTCGGGGTTTAACAATCCGTATATGAAACATCATTTTAATTTAAAAACAAATGCTCTATCCACGTAATAATATTTCATTGACGTAGATGTTAGGTACTTTGCTGAAATCCATCTTAATTAATTTATCGGAAATTTCCTTGCTACTTTCGCTTGAAACAGATTAACGGTTGTTTCGTCTATCTGCAACAAGAGACGTTTGTTGTTCATAGTTAAGATGAGTCTGAAAATATTAAATCTGAAACGAATCGAAGAAAATAAGAACAATCAAAAAGTGAAATGTTACAATAATTAACAACAAAAGTTTTTTGTTACAGTAAGATCAAATGCGTGTTAATTAGTTTCATGCGGAAGTAGCAAATAAATTTCAGTTAAATTAATCACGTAATAATAACATAATATATTATAGTAGGAATTTATAGTGATTCTTTTCCCAGAATTCATAAACGTGTGAACATGCTTGTAGAGTTAATAAGCTATATAAAAATAAAAACAAGTATTTGTAAAATGCAATATCTACTGAAAAAGGGCAAACTGTTGTTGTGTTAACCGGTCGATATAAATATTTGAGAAGCTTACGAGATTTGACTTCGGAACGATCACAAAGACCACCTACCAAAGTCTAAAAACACACACTAGGACGAAGGTGCACCCATTTTGTCTCTTAATCAAGGGCGTATTTGTCTTATGGGCTACAAATCGCACTATTGAATTGGTCAAAGCCGAAAAGGAAAGAGTGGGATTTCCAGGTATATGAGCTTTTTTAGCGATATCTTTAAAAAAAAATGCCATGGAATTCAGACAAGTAAACTGTTTGAGGAGGGCTTCTCAGGTGGACGATATTTTTGATGTGAAACATGTAATGCGGTGGGTCAGACCTGCTATTGGCATGGTGACGCGTCGCCACGTTAAATGATAGTATGAAATATCTAAAACGGTGCATGCGGTGACGCGTCACAATTCGCTTAAATAAACAATCATCTTTTTCAGAAATTTGAATATTGCATTTTCGTTCGTTTGATAAATTATCCTTTTTTACATATTATTTGTACAAAATAATTTTGATGTTTCTCGTCTGCCAGTCGTCCTACGATGTCTAACTTTTATGTTACAAAAAGCCTGATTGTGGCTTCTGTGAGACAGGCATTTGGTATCGTGGACATTTTTTTAGTGCTTTCTCTATATTTCATTACTAACTTCCTTTATTTAAAAACCTAAAGACCCTAGGTTTGCAAACATTACCTACATTTCATAATTGTTCTCTACATAATACACTGCGTTTCTAAGGCATGCAGAAAAACGGACAATGACATATGGTATTATGTTTGCGTCGATAGAAAACGATACCATCGCTCTTCATACATTTATTTTGAAATAATATTTAGCAACGCGTTAATGGTACAGGGGTGGAATGAGCGACGCGGATATTCCGCAAACCCGTTTTCATTTGTGATTTTAATATTCGTCATTGTTTTAATTTTGTATTATGTAAATAACTCTTCTACATGTTCATCATCAGATAACGACAGTGAAGCAGATTAATTGAATTTCATTATGTTTAAATTGTTTTTAGGGATGCACTATACATGTTTTCTTACTACATATATTTTTATTGTCGACTCAGGATACAGAAAATAAATACTCAAAACATAAATTAATTATGTACGTGTGTAATTAAAATAAATAAAAATGTTTCATAATATTTTTTTTATTTCCGACATTGATACGAAATTTAAGTTTCAGTAAAAATTGAACCATACCAAAAGAGAATTAAGGTTCCACACAAATAAAAAAAAACTGGTCATGTGAATCAATTCGGTCGCTTAAATTGCTTATGCTGAGTAAACCATAAGAGATATAGCAAGTTAATGTACCACATAATTATAGGCATTAAAAAGGCCTACAAAAAAGTCCTTGAGAATTTACATCTATCTTCTAAGGAACACCCACAATAATCATTTTTGTCTTTAAAATAGCAGGGAGCGGGATGCAAGATTCACGCGGAAATTCTGTAGTCCACGTGAGTGAAGCCACGGGCACAGCTAGTCTACCATAAATCGTTGACGCTTCGCCGTGTCTCTTTGCACCCGATGATGGAACCCCTTGAATCTTGTTTTCTATAAGTGATAAAGATAATTTTCTATTATTATTAACGATTATTAATTTTTATTTCTTTATCATTTAAGTAACCTTATCTAACGAAAAACACACTAAACGCAATTAAGTAATATTTATACATAATGATCTTGTAAACACAGATGTCATTTCTTAATGGTTGTATCGTTCTCGAATACCTATCAGAATTTATCAAGGTTATTTATTCATAAATAAAAAATCGCAACATTTATACTCTTTGAGGTGTAAAGTTTTGTCTGTTTATTGTATTTTATATATACCAAAAAAGAAACACAGTGGCTGAATAAATCCATATAGTATAATTGAGAGATTATAAGATTCCATTAATATTTATTAGAAATTTTGTACTGGCAATAAGCGAACTAGTTTTTAGATGAAATATCTGGGCGACCGAGATGCGCTTGTGTCGTAAAACAAATAAAACACATATCTAAATGAACTTGCAATGTAAAATATTATCTAAATACAAAGTTTCATACAAATATATAGTATATATACTAGCTGGTACCCGCGACTTTGTCTGATCATGATTCAGACTGATCTCGGAACACGAAAACCAAAAAAATCGCCGTTTTAAAAAGTAGCCTACGTGTTATTCCAGGTCATAGACTATCTGTGTGACAAATTTCATTGAGATCTGTTCAGCCGATTTAGCGTTATTGAGTAACAAACATCCAAACATACACACTTTCACATTTATTATATTAGTAGGATATATATACAAGAATTGCTCACTTAGTATTAGAATATAGGCCTGAGTTTTTGGAGGGATCTTGATCTATCACGTTGTGATTTTTATTTTTATTCATAAACTTAAATAATTTGACTCTATATTATGTAATAATGGTGGCCTTTTGCGTGATACACCATGGTTGCTGTGCCCAAGTAAAATAAATTATAAATAATTAATAACTAGAAGCACGAATTTTAAGTTACCCTAAAAACTCCCTGAATAGCTCCAACAAGATAGCCACCATCTTGGTAAAGCGTTGCTTGAACTCTGCATATAAAAAAAAATTCTATCCATATGACATAGGTGACATATGTCATTCATTAAGAAAATGAAAAATTGCTGTAATATAGTTTAGCTTTTAATTCACTACAGTACGCTTTTATCTTACGTTTTTTAAAACTTACACAGTCTTTATATGTATTATAATTTAGCTATTTATTATGGTTGGTAGGCAGTAACAATAATTCAATATACAATGATACAAGCTTAAAACTTCGCTTTAAATTTTTCGAACAATTATAAAACAGGTGAATCCCATAAAATATGTTAGTTATCTAACAAAAATAGCTGAAACATAAGATACAATTAAATCCCCATAACGAATTTTAGTTATTTATTATACCGCAACATCGACTTTGTTATATTTTCCTCTCAGTGTTTATCCATCTCTCATCAGTAACACACGAATATTTATTTGTAGTTTACAAGTACCAATGTCGTATCGAGTTTAGTGTTTTCGAATTACAGTGAGTGCGTTGGTATTTTTAAATGGAAATTTGTAAGTATGTACCTTTGTTTAATATATAATTACGTATTTTAATACAAAAACGATTTGTTTCTTAATGTAAATACCATTAAATCTTTTAAATGAGTTACTTGAATACATTTACTAACTTGTTCAAGCATAGTAAATACGTTGTTAGACAATAAATACTCCATAGTAATTTAGTAGGTAATCTAAATACATATTCGTCTATAGTTACTTCTACTACTAGCGCTTTGTCCGTGTCTTTGCCCGCGTTATAGCTGATTCTTGTCCTATATTTTTCACTGAAAAAATAACTTATTTTCATACAAAATTTCAACCTTTTTTCACCAACTTCCTTCCAAAAGAAACCCGCATACAAATATTCGTGAGCTCCTAGCCCCAGTAGTTTGGCCTGTATGCGTTGATATGTCAGTTAGTTGTTATTCTTATATACAGAGTGGATTCTTGAGATGAGATGAGGCTGTAAGGGTGGGTACCTTAATCGTTGTAGCCACAGGAAAACTATCCGAGGTCACTGTTCTTAACTTTTTAAGACATTTTGACCTGCATTAACAGTTTTTTTTTCAAATGTAAGTACACATACCATCATCACGCCTGTATTCCCCGAACGGTTAGGCAGAAGTGTACTATAATGTACACCCACAGTTCGCCGAACATATTTTTACATCCCATGTAATAGGGGGCGAGCCTATTGCCATTAATCGGGCACGAAACCAAACTCCGAGCTGCTACTGAGAATTTCATAGGAAAAACCCAATAACACTTTGTTCGACCTGGGATTCGAACCCAGGCTCTCGCTCATACAGTACAGTAGCGAGAAAATGATGAAATTACACAAAACTTTTTTCATGCCAATAGATACTATTTCTTAATAGAATCAATAAATTCTAATGGGCCGACTGAGGTTAGAGTACTAAAAATGTCAGAAATCGCAAAAAAAACTTTTCTCATACATTTCGCAAGAAATCCTCGCGGTTTCGATAAATTTTTGCGAGAAAAGAGACTCCAACTTATTTCTATCTTTAATGCACCCGGTATGTATAGGTAAATATTATGTACACCTTTCTCTTGCTCTCCTGGAAGACTGGTAGAGGATGTTTTTTTAGTATTAAGTCCTCCTATTGTACTTTTTTTTACGTGCACTAAAGAATAAATACATATTATTTGACTAATTTCATATGCAGAGTACATAATTAGGCAAAAAAATAGTCAGGCAGAGATTAGTATCTGGTCAGTACGCACCACTGGATGTCGAAACCGACAATAAGCTATTTCGTTTTCGTCTGATAATAACTGAAATTTCTGTTTAATGTATGATAAAATGTGGTAAAAAAACCATTTTTAATAAAATATCTATACAAATAAATAAAGTTTAATTATATGTTGTAGTTGTTGAAGTTTTTTTACTAAATGCATATGTTTTAAAATTGTTGTCTGTCTGTTTGTTCCGGCTTTGACTGACAGATAGCTGATGTTACAAGAAGTAACTTAAGCTACTTTTATTTTAGAAAAATAATTAGGGTTCCGCGCAAAGAAGTCAATTCGGAAGAACGACGATTTTGGGACGCTCAAATGGTTTACACTGAGATAAGAGATTCAAATTAATCTAGTACATAATTGTAAATATTAAAAAGATCGACAAAAAAATCAGTGAGGACCCATTATGTCCCTCTTCTGAGGATCCCCCACAATAAGCATTTTTGTCTTCAAAATGACCGGGAGCTGGGATAGCACTGTAGCGACATCAATATAGCGACATCTATCTCGCCACATACGACGTATCCTACATCGCGATATTAAAATTGGCCCAACAATTGAGTATATATACATGAACCCAACAACAACCGTCGGGCAGTTGCCCGCCAGAAATAACGCTCGTCTGGTCGGAGGATCCTCCCTTTTCAATGGTGGATGAGGAACTTTACATCCTGTTCCTTCCATACCACCCAAAGCACGATTCGCACGTGTGCGGTGTACCCGATCGATGGTATTCTGCAATCCAGGCAAGCACAGCCGCGGGCTCAGCTATTCGGAAATATAAGAGTGTAATTTTCAATGAAGTGGATCATTATATCATTTGTAGTCATTTAGGATCCGAACCTGAGACATCATTTAAACTTTGCTCAACTCATTATGCGCATTGTAAATGAAGGTCATATTATATACCTTTTGGAGATTGGTCCCGAATTCGGTTACCAGTCAGGGCCGTCAGGGGCCATCACGGTGTGCATCCGCGCTGATTGTTGTGTTGGCAAAAAAATATCCGGTTCATTTTTTTTCCAATTATGATTGTTCTAAACGAGTTTTATTTTCGCAATGTATTTCTAATCGTAATCAATTTTTATCTCATCCTGGTTGATGATCAATTGATCAAAGGTCATGGCTCCCGGACCATTTATGCCATTTTTATCAACATTTCTTTGTGATTTTTATATAAAAAATGTGTAACTAGTATGTGCGGCGTAACTAATTTAAAAATATTCCAAGTTCTATTCCAATATGTTATCTCCAACAAGAATCAAACTTGCGATCTCATCAGTTTATGTTATACATCGACTACAAATCACCAGCGTTGTCAATTAGCAATCATAAACCAAAATAAACATTCAAAAACCAAATCTTCAACTTTTAATTAAAAGAATATTTAAATTAGCAATTTTTAAACATACTGAAACGACCGTGAGAATAAATAATACACTCAAAATATGCATTCCACTAGACGCTTATCTTATAACTACTAGCTTAACCAGGCAGTAATTAGTTCATAATCATTATTTTAATGTTATCATCTATCTGTTAAAGAAATCGCTAGGAAAATAGCTCTATGTTAGTATTTACTATAAGTTTACTGCTATTGTAGCGACATCTATCCTCACCATAACTGACGCATCCTACATAGAGACATCTATCTCGCCACATACGACGCATCCTACATCGCGATATCAAAATTAACCGAACAATTGAGTATACATATATACAAGAACCCGACAACAACCACTGGGCAAGTTCGATGAAGCTGTAAAAGCCGCAGCAGCTTCATGGACCCTAAGACTAACAGTGTAGTCAGATCTAAAAAAAAAACAAGCGTTGGGCAGCTGCCCGCCAGGCATAACACCCGTCTGGCCGGAGGATCCTCCCTTTTAATGTGAAGGTGGTAATAATCTCCCCATAGTATAAGACATTCTAAAATAAAAGTGTAATCCGTTTTTAGTCTCGTCTTATTTAACCTATTGCCGAACTAAAGCAATACTATTTCCTTTTGTTAGTATAACTCGTTCGAGAGCTTAAATTAACCATTACAGGCCGCGCGGTGTAGTGTTGTATAAGACTTCAATATCAACTTCAAGACTTTATTTTTAACCTTCGACGCAAAGACGGATAGATACACAGTGCACGTGTGTGTGTGTGGCATCGTAGCTCCCAAACGGCTAATCCGATTTTGATTTAGTGTGTTTTGGTTTGTAAGGTGACTTTGAACTTACGTTTTCTTAGCTAGAATTCAAGAAAATTTATTTATGAATGGATGTAAGCATCTTCCACGGGTTAATTGAGTCGAAAATTGGTATTCTGAGCAATACTTCACTCGTATTAGAACATAGCATAAACAGCATCATCTATAATCCAACTCCTCGTCAAATATTAGCAGAGGTATCGTGTTTGGACTCATTGGATTGATCTCAATGAATATGTCACATATGTCAGGTGGTTTTTACTATACTTATTTATCTTATTATATATTTTAACGTGGGTTATATACTCGCCCAGCGATGGCACGCGTATAAACGACAGAAAGGAATGCAATCTGACGAACTTATTTTAGTAACGTGTGTCCTGAGGCAAGGGCAACGGATCACAGGCCGAATGCAACGTCATTCCCTAGAACCGCGGGAGCCACGGTCGTCTCTGATTGGATTGTATTGATAATGTAATTACTTGTTCACAATTTGATGTTAAGTCGATGTACTAACAGAAGTCTTCAAGCGCACGCCCTTGCCTAAGTTTTATCGCGATCGGATGAGTGACTTGGCAACGCATAGAGTACTAACAAACAAACGTTCATCTTTATACATAGATAATTTCTGAATGGCTTTTGTGACATAAATATAAAGTGTTAGTTGTTACAAAACAATAAATGTAGAGAAAATTATAAAAGAAATATTTAATATTTTTCCAAGTTGATGTACCTACCTATTAAAAGATAACCGTACATTTTTTTATACATATCATCTACATCGCTTCGTGGAGCTAATAATAGTAAAAATGCTGTAATAACATGAGTATTCTCGTGCTTTTTTAAAATCTGGTTTTTTGTATATTTTATCATAATAATTTAAAAGGTATTTAATGGCAAACGCTTCTGCCGCATAATTTTAATGAATAATTAGCTTAATTATCTAATTCATTCATAAAATACAAAAAAAAATTGTTTTTAAAAAAGCATTAACACTTATATATATAATAAAAATCAATTTATGCAAAACATTTTTAGTCTAATTAAAAGTTCTACAGGTATTAAATATACAATAAGAATATTTTGCAGCAGCTTATCATTTTGTTCGGTGAGTGGCGTTGAGTTACTTTTACTTTATGTTGATCCTAAGATTACGATTTTAACTATCGCCAAATAAATGAATGTCCAATTACTTACTTAATTAATAAAACTAGCGATCGCCCTAAGTTTCGACGAGCGACTTTTTGATCAAACACGATTTTCTGTTTGACATTTGCAGTATTCATGAACCTAAACAATGAGTATTATTTATATCACTTGTTGTCACTTCCTTGAGTCACAATGTCAATATTTTGGGGTGTCTATGTTCAATGGCACTGTTTGTATTAGGATTAGCAGTATTAACTTATTTAATTTAATATATTAGTAACAGATATTATAGATACATTTTAGCTTTCTGCACTCCTTTTCAATATAAACTTTAACCATGCCAAATCTCTCAGTCTTCCGAGCACGCAATACGAGTAAAAATGGGTAGAAAGCTTTGGCTTTACATATTAATATATAGATTTGTCTTTAAAAAATAATATTATAGATGTGTTACCAAAATCGAATCACCAAACAGTATCTTCTTTTATGTTGTTAACAGTCTTCCGCTGTTTCTTAGCACAAGTCAAATCTAAACTAACGCAGCTATATCTTCCGTGAATTGATCATCTAGCTTAGGAATCTCACGTATTGATATTATATACCAATAATAATAACCACGTTTAAGTGTCCCAATTTCCAAAAAGGGCCTTTGCCCTTTTCCGAGACAAGACACGAGTTTAATCAACACGAGAGCTGATGACATTAAAAACCGAGAAATCCACAGCTATACATTTTTTCCTACATTTGTATATTGTGGTATATTTAGTTGCATAGGATGTATTTTTTGTAACTTATCAGTTAAGCTGTGTATTTCTAATTGTAATTATCCTTGGCATTTAGCTGTTAGCCTTCCTAATAATAAATAAATAAATAACCTATAAAAAGCTATAAGAATCATATTAAAATATGATCAGGGATTTAAAATAATGTTGAAAAGACTTCCTATACCCTGTCTAATGCAATTTATATTCAAAAGTCAGAGGTTTATCTACCTATGAAAATCCGACTAATCAAATAAATGTGAAAGTGTGTATGTTTAGATGTCTGTTACACAATCACGCAAAAAACAGCTGAACGGATTTGAATTAAATTCAGCACGCAGATAGTTCATAAACTGGAATAACACATAGGGTACTTTTTATCTTGGTGAAATCATAACTGTTACCAAAAATATAATACCCATCTATGATTTTCTTTTGGTTTGTCGTGTTACGAGATCAGTCTGTGTATATTCAATAATACTCAGACGAAGTCTCGGGTACCTACTAGTGTATAATTATTATGTTCAACGCTGTTGATTGATTTTTTTTTTATACAAGATCTCAATTGTACATTTTATTGTTTGCTGTATGGTATGGAGTTGGTAGCATGTAGAAGCTCCGCGTCGATCGACGTGAGTTCGAATCCCTGCAATGAGCCTCAGCACCCGGTGAATTAAAAATTAGTGGTGAAACCACAGCCTGGTGGTAGGGCTTTTTCTAATTCTCGCCTGGCTAGCTACCACCCTCAAGTTGAAAATCTGTCGCCAAACACCAATAGGTGTGTTCCGGTAGCTGCACTTTAGAGCCAGTATTCTATTAGGCTTAGCGGGTCCATCTTCACTTAAGATCAGGTGAGATTGGGCCACAACGCTAAACTTAACGTTATAGTCAAAGAGATGATTGATTGACGGACTAACGGACTAACTGACTGATTGAGTGGTTAATGATTTATCTATTAACAAGATGATGTACGGTATACACGTCGTAACGCTTTTATAAATTTCACTCCTCATAAAATTTCATTACCGGGGTTTTTATATGTAAATACATTCTAAAGGATTTAATTTTTTTTAAATGGTGAAGGCCTCGTTGCAGAGATTCTCTTTTAGTTTATCGCGTTTCGGGATCACTCCGTGTATTATCCAGATGGCGAGAAGCTTGCTTGGCATTTCCGATGGATTGTTCATCTCTTGGTAATCACCATTGTTTTTGGATTATACTGTGCTTAACATCAGACACATTGCCAGACTCTCTCCCGTGCTATTATTACTATTAAAAAAAAATAGTCAACTCTAGTGGCTGTTATTTATATTAAAAATTCCCTTCAACGATATTCTTTTTAGGTTAATATTTTACCCGCATAAGAGTTGGTTTTCAAAGAACCGATTGTCATCATTTTTTTAGCAATTTTTATCATTATTACAGTGTGAAGTGAAAATAATAATCGAAAATATATACGTTTTTAAAATATGTACCTATATATTAAGTTCTATACATTCAAATACTCGTGCTGTATGCCAACTGCACAAATACTAACTACGTTCGTAATATTAAGATATTGCAGGATGAATTTAAAATAACTTATGGTGAATGAGCGAGTGTATGTCTGGTGGTTATAGTCTCTACTCTTTTTGATATACCAAGTCATAATACCAACAGTCTGATGAATCAAAACTGATATAAATGCTTATGTAAGGTACAAGCAAATCACCACCACTATACTTATTTCTGAAGCTAGTGTACCCTGTACAGAATGATGTTTTTGGCAGAACGTACTGACGCAAATGACACGAGGCCTTCCAATTCATCCCCCAAGAGTATCAATCTATAAATATAACTGTCCACAAGACTACAGTTCTTTTGAGATTCTTTTGACAGTGGTCATTTAACATGCTGGAGTTTATGCTTCTTCATAACATAAAAAAAAAATACGTTACCAATCACAAAAGTCGATATACCTACACTATGTAATTATGCCTCAGAGAAAATAAAATAGTTTTCAGTTTAAATCGTATTCCTATTTTAATTCGTAGATTACTCAAACCATGCTGACATAGATGTAATCTATTCCACACAATTATAATATTAAATAAATATACTTTATCACCAGATAACCTGAATCTCAAAAAAAGATAATAACACCGACTTCAGAACACAACAAAGGAGTTACTCCAACGTCAACAACCAAAGAAAATGGTAGTACACCCGTTAACAATTGTGTCCGAGAAAACGAAAAAGGAGGACCCGTTCGCTGGCCTCGTCGGGGAATTCGGAAGGTGGCAGTTCCTGGTATACGGAACTGTCTCACTTGTCAAACTCTCCTCAGGATGGGTGCAGATGGCCGTATTTTTTTTAACACCAAACTTGACGTTCTGGTGCAATAATTTTGGAAATGAAACGAGGATTTCGGAGAACAATACGTGCTATACAGACTGTTTGGAATATAAATACGATCCGAGTCCATTCGACAACACGATTATTTCGGAGTGGGATTTGGTGTGTGAGAGACGATGGTTGGCAAGCTTTACTCAAATGGTGTTACAACTTGGTATACTTATTGGAAGTATCCTTTTCGGATTCCTATCTGACAGGTAAAAGTGAAATAAACAATTTTATGAAATATCAGTTCTATTTTCATTGCTGTTACGATAGAAATCGATGCACTTATACCCCTTTTCAACGGAATGGTGATAGTTATCCGTTCGAATGACAAATGTCTATATTTGAGATCAGCCTATCCCAAAGTAAATCTCCTACTTTTAAGTGAGAGACAGCCCTTACAGAGATCTATCTGACAAGTTGTGGTAGATTTTTTTATAGTAGCTTGGCAAATTAACGTCACTGTACCTGATGGCAAGTACAGTAAAATCTAAACACAATGGCCACCACTCAGAAATCGCTGTCATACCATCCTGTATTATCATGTATATTTTCACGTTACGCTTGAATGGCCCAGTGTCGTAAGGAGAAGGAAACACATTTGTTGCTTGAAGATGGATTAATTTCACGGTACGGCAATGATAGGATATAGAACGTAGACTTAGACTATAGAACTATGTATTGTTATTTTGATATCACCAAAATCTTACCACTGTTCATGTTGGTATCCTGTAGACAAAGAAATGATAACACTTCTTGTATTATAAATTTATCCGAAATTCCTTAACTACTTTCACATGTAAATTCTACTACCGCTAGCCACTTCCTGTTATCTTTATTGTATGGTGTATTTACTTGTAATTTATATTTTAGATTTGGAAGAAAATACACATTCCTCACCTCGGTTACGATTCTTATCGCTTTTGGGTTCGGGCTACCATTCTCGCCGAATTATGTGGTGTTCACCACATTAAGATTCTTTATCGGTATTGCAACTGCTGGTACTATGGTTGTATCGTTCGTGATCATCATGGAAAGCCTAGGGTCTAAATATAGGGGCGTGGTCGGTTGCCTCTTCCAAATACCTTTCATCATAGGTGAGTTTGAAAACTTTCGTATGTAACTAATGTTTTCACGTCAGTGGATAATGAAAATGATATTAGTGATGTAGTGAGAATCATTATTTTCACAATCTTTCTTATTTGAGTAAGGCGCGGGGCATAATCGCTTTTTATTTATTTCTTTGGTCGCTTGTCTGTATGGATAACTAATCGCCTTGCGGAACTTTAGAAACTCTTACATATATAATCGGTATTTAATAAGGCTCGAATCTGATAGACGTGCTTAAAAGATAGGCTCGTACCGAACGGAAACATTTACTAGTGATTTCGAAGAATATCAAAAGAGAGACTGCGCATTAACGTTTCATTCTTATTGCTCTTTTAACACCGTTCTTGGTTTTTGTAATGTAACGCGGACCACCAGTAGATATTCTGGACTTTTTTACCGATTGTAACAACATATTGAAAAACTCAGTTGATCAAAACCTGTTTTCAAAATATAAAATACTTCATTCAATTTAGATCCTAAGATAGCCCTGACACTACTACCTGTTTGGCAAATCACACGCATCGATACGAACTGGCAAGAATCTCGGTAGCGTTTTTTAACTGTGTACATATATATAGTTTACGGTTAAAAATAATACTAATGTAGTGGATATAAAAAGAGGGACACATTTTTAAACATCAGTATCATGATCACTTTTAATGATGTATGGAGATTACTCTTGTAAAGGTTTTTTATTGTTATTTATTGGAAAGTATCAGAGCGACGACTCTTTGTGGACACAGCTAATTGATGATCACCGGGATCTATCTTACAATTCAGTAAAATCAGATTAACTACCTACAATAATTTAACAAAAAAAAAGCTAACAAATCCTTGCAAAAAACAATACTTAATGATGCACCAATGACATTAGAAATATGCCTAAATAAATAAAAGTAATTTTTAACGAACAAATGTTTTGAAATTCCAGGGCACATGACAATTCCATTATTTGCGTATTATTTCCGAAGTTGGGATTTATATTCTCTCGCAATGGCGGTGCCTCCTCTCATATACTTAGGGTACTTCTTCCTATTGAACGAGTCGCCACGATGGCTGGTCAGCGTCGGCAGAGTCGAGGAAGCTACGAAGATCGTAAAGAAAGCAGCTCTCATGTGAGTAATTCTTAATATATTTACTTGATATGGCGTCGCTTCGATCTTGTGGATGATCAGGTTCCAACAGCAATTATGAGTCAGTAATGACGTCAGCAGAATCTTATAATCAACCATAAACAGGTGGTCCCATTGAAAAATAGTCACAGATAATACCTGAGAGTGATATTTTACTTTTTGATAGAAATAATATGTGATCGTTCTTTGGTTATTAGAACATTCCGCCTTTAGATGTCAATATGCATGGACTGTCTAAAATACTATTTTGATTATTTTATTCTACAACAAAATGGAGATCAAAATAAGCCTTCGTCTGACAACCAGATAAGATACGAGTATAATAAAATTATTAGGAACTTGTCTAGCGGTACTTATGTAGGTCATGTAAGGTGACCGACTCGTGTCAGAGAAAAAATTCACTCTTCATATTTTTGAAATTCCAATTATTTCCAGTTTCATGTACCTAATTATAAATTAAGAGACTAAAATATTATTTGTAATGAAATATATGAAATATTTACTGATTTTTTATATTATAAATGGGTAAACATGCATACGGCCCGCCTGATGTTAGCGGCTCCATAGCACACGAACGGTTGTCATAGTATAGGTATCAATAGCACGCTCCCGACCTTGAGCTCCCCTACCCCAAGCCGCTGCGTAAATCCTACTCACCGCAGGATTTTGTTTTGGCCGCGATCTTCTTCATGGTGGAGATATTCCATCTGTCAGGCTGCCCCAACTAGAGAGAAATCTCCGAAAATAAATTTTTCTATGCCCTGCCTCTCTTCTCTAAAATTTGATACCTAATAGTCTGCGACTAAAAACACTTACAAAGGCAAGCTGTTTTTGGTCAAAATCTTAATTTTATTGATATTAAGGAACTATGTGGCGGAGGATTGAATATACAAAGTCTAAAATGAGGACCGTTGTCAAGGACAGATTACTAAATACATTTTTTTTAATTTTTTTTTTATTTAGTACATATTGCTTCAGAGCACATTTAACACAAAATATACATTTGTTATGTTTTGCAATCATGTGGTGCCAATTACGAAACAATTATTATTAAATTTTGTTTGTTATGCAGCGGTTAAATATTTATATACATAAAAAATATCATTATGAAGTATTATGTGTTTCTATATCTCAATGTGAGTGGGAGTGTGAGTCTGCGTGTGCGTGAGAGTGTATAGGTGTGGTGGGATCATATGCTCCTGAGTGAACGCATATGTGAATTGTATATGTATGTATGTTATAAGCAATAGAGAGTAAACTGAGTCCTTTCTGTGTTCCTGTTTCACAGCCATGATGACTATTTCAATGTGTTTTTTGATTTTAATACTTTTAAGAAAACATTCCTATTTGACTGGAATAAATCAATATGACTAAACTTCGTGTCATACATGTTAAAACATCTTTGTAAAACAGAGTTCTTAGCATAATTGTGTTTAACTGGCGGTGGTGCAAATAAGCGCGGATTTCGAATAATTTTTGTATGTGTTTTGAAATTAATCCTATTCACTAGTTCGGGGCAATCAATATTATTGTTCAAAATATCGTATAATAATGTCATGTCGAAGATAGATCGTCGTTTTGATAAAGAAGTTAAATTGTAAAAGTCTAAATCAATTAAGTATGACTTATGCTCGTTATTAAATTTATAATTTAGATATCTCAGGAATTTACTTTGAATGTTGTCTAGACTAATCTTATGTGTGATATAATCTGGTGACCATATTGGCGAAGCATAATCGAGATTGCTCCCAATGTATGTAAAATATAATATTTTTAGTGAGTTTAAGTTTACAAAAGGCCTTGCAACTCTGCAAATGAATCCAAACATTTTTAAAGCTTTCTGACGCATGTAATCATAGTGATACGTGTAAAGCAGTTTGGAATCCATCATCACCCCCAAATCACGAATGACAGAAACCCTCTGCACTGGCAACATGTCAAGTATATACATATAATTTATAGGTTGATGTTTTCTAGTATATGTTATTACATTACATTTCTTTACATTTAAATTTAACTTGCAATAATCACAAAGTCGCAAAAGTTCATTCTGTAACATGTGGCAGTCATCAATAGTACGAATAGCGCTGAAAATTTTGGTATCATCGGCATACATAAGGTACCTGGCGGAGGTGAAGCAAGAGGATATATCGGAGATATAAATTTTAAAAAGCAATGGTCCTAGGTGTGAACCCTGTGGTATACCTGAAGGAATAGTTTGACAGCCAGAGAGAACTTCCTGGAGGAAGAAACATGTATATATGTATATGTTCGTTTAGCTCGAAATTACGGATAGGGAATTAGTCAGATCGCGACTTAGTTGCAATCGCGACAACCGCCCAAGCCAAGGTCCGGCCACAATGGTACCCTTGTGCGCGAGTTGTCCAAAACTTTCGCGGCTGAGGGTCCTAAGCGCTCGCCCCCAAGCCCGGTAAAGCTGTAAAAGCAATCAGTAGCTCTGTTTTTGGATAGGGCTCCTAAGGCTAACGGTATAGATTAGAATTCACATTCATATGCAAATGCTTAATTTTGAATAATCTGAGACATTGTTCTCATATCTAAAGGAAAAATAAGTATGTCTGATATAGAAACGCAAACTTTTTGTTGTATACATATATTCATACGAAGTAAGAAACCGAGGTCACCGTTTATAACTTATACTAGCTGTGTCCGTGGCTCCGCTCGAGTGGACTACTTAACGCCGTCGGCGATCGAGCGCACTCGGTGATGCCCCAGCTCCAATCCACGGCGGTTGCCCGCAGATTATTTTTAAACACAAAAATACTTATAGTGGAACTCTTAGAAGATCCTCCAGTCTGGATCACGATGCTATACAAAATGAAGCTATTAGTCGGAACGACACTAACTCACTGGAGCTACCAACTAAAGATGATATCAGAATCATTATCCAGGAAGTCTTTAATAGTATGTTTCCGACAACCATTGAGCGCATCAAAACAGAATTACGGACAACAGTAAAAGAGGAATTCAAATGTATGAAGGAAGATCTATGTGCGATGGAAAGGTCGGTTGAGTTTTTGAATGAACAATATGAGCTGAATAAATTAGAATGCAATAAACATATTAACACAGTGCATGAACTGAAATTTGAATGCCAACAACTACAATTAACTATCCAACAATTAACGTTAAAACTTAACAGTATGTAACAACATAGTAGGGCATCAAATGTTGAAATACAATGTGTACCCGAGCACAAGAGCGAAAATTTGATCTCGACCACCATGCAAATAGGGAAAATTGTATCCTGCGCAGTTAGTGAGAATGATATACATCATTGTACTAGAGTAGCTAAGTTAAACACTAATGACAGTAGGCCCCGTTCTATAATAATAAGGTTTGCTACACCAAGAATAAGAGACACCTTTCTAGCCAAAACAATCATGTATAACAAGAGTAATCCAAATGACAAATTGAATACAAAACTGATCGGCATGGCCGGTGACAGCAAGCCCATTTACGTAGCTAAACATCTGTCTCAGGCTAACAAATCCCTTCATGCAGCGGCTCGTCACAAAGGAAAGGAATTAAGCTACAAATATGTCTGGGTAAAACAAGGACGTGTCTTTATGCGAAAAAATGAAAATTCTAATCATGTTTTTTAAGGGATATGAGTGTTTTGAATTCTCTGGATTAATATGTTTCTTTATAATTCTAATATAATATATTTCTTTATAATTCTTTATAATCTGGATTAATATGTTTCTTTGGTGGTCTATTTTGTATCTTATATTCTTTAAAATTCAATCCCTTGATTATTTATTATCAAAATGTCCGTGGTCTCCGGACAAAGACACATGAGTTCTATTGTAATTTAACAACTTCTAATTATGATGTAATAATCCTTACCGAAACGTGGCTAAATGATAAGATAAACAGTAATGAGCTATTTGATCATCGTTATGTTGTGTATAGAAGAGACAGGCAGGATTCCGGTTTTCATAGCACCAAAGAAGGTGGTGGAGTACTTGTGGCAGTTTCTCAAAGGTTGAATAGTATAAGACTGAAGCATTTAGGAAGTAAATGTGAAGATATTTTCGTAAATATAGAAATTAATAAATCATATTTTCTTACATTTTGTGCTGTGTACCTGCCGCCTCCTATTGGTCATGAAATTCTCAAAAACTTTATTAACAATATAAATAAGGCTTCTGAACATTTGGATAACTTATGTGTAATGGGTGATTTTAATATGCGACAAATTGATTGGCATAATCTTAGTGACTCGTCTCTCAATCCTAGCTGTAATGGTTCCACGGTATGTCAACTATTTCTTGATTTTGTATGTCTTAACAATCTTACGCAGTATAATGGAGTTTTCAACCACAAAAAGACAATATTAGACTTGGTGCTCTGTAACAAGGATTTTAATATAAAAGTGTCTCCGGCTAATGACAAATTGGTTAATATTGACCCCTTTCACCCGCCTTTAGAAGTTGCAATGTCTGCAGCTACCCTTGCATTTTTTAAATGTAATAGTATGAAAGTTGAAAATAATTTTTTCAAAGCAGACTATCTCAAAATAATAGAAGCTCTTGATCAAATTAATTGGATTCCTAAACTTACGAATCTTAATAATGTGGATGAAATGTTACAATTATTTTATCAAAAATTGTACACAGTCATCGACAATTTTGTACCAAAGAAACCACTAAAAAACAAAAGAGTCCCAATATGGCACTCTAGAGAATTAACAAGGACCTTGCATCAGAAAAATAGGATACTTCATAAATATAAGACATACGGAAATCCATTGGATAAAATATCCTTGCTAGTTGTCAGTAAGCGTTGCATATCTCTTGCTAAAGAGTGTTACAATAAATATGTTAGAAATATTGAAGTCAGAATTGGAAGAAACCCTAAATATTTTTGGGCTTTTATTAAATGTAAAAATGGTTCAAATTTTAATTCATATCCCGAAAGAATGTTATATAGAAATATCTCTGCTTCTAATGGTGGTGATGTTTGTAACTTATTTGCATCGCACTTCTCCTCAGTGTTTTGTGACCCAGTCAATTTGAATATCAATTCTGCTGATGAACATGTTGTACATGAGACCTTTTGCCATTATAGGATCCCAGCCCACAAAATTAAAAAATGTTTAAAGAGACTTGATGTTAATAAAGGATCTGGTCCTGACTGCATTCCCCCTATTTTCATTGTGAAATGCGCGCATTCCTTGGAACTGCCATTATTTATAATCTACAACGAATCACTAAAAACAGGAATATTTCCTCAAACGTGGAAGGTTGCCAAGGTTGTTCCTGTCCACAAAAACGGTGATATAAGCATAGTAACCAATTATAGACCAATATCTATACTGTCCACATTTGCAAAAGTATTTGAGGCTCTAGTGCTACCTGCCCTACAAAGTCATACTAGGCATCTATTAACAGAACATCAGCACGGATTTATTAAATCAAACCTTGTAAATTACCACAATTTTCTGGTTAATGCGGTGGACAAATGTCGTCAAGTTGATGTGATATACACGGATTTCTCTAAAGCTTTCGAAAGATGCTAATCAGCAAGCTAAAGTGCTGTGGCTTTGGGGGGTATTTGATCAGCTGGCTGGAGTCTTACTTAAGCAATAGATCTCAATATGTTGTCGTACGAGGTTTCGCTTCTGGAAGCTATAAAGCTTGCTCTGGGGTTCCTCAAGGTTCACATTTGGGTCCATGGCTCTTCAACATTTACATGAATGACATAATAATTCGTATAAAACACAGTTTGATATTCTTATTTTCCGACGATCTCAAATTAGTTAGAACTATTCTAAACAGTAACGATTCTGCCTCATCGGAATTGAATTTATTTTCCTTGCAAGAAATTGGCCAAATTCCGAATAAAGTGGTAATCTGTTGGAGCAATGTCCGGGGAATATGGTGGATTTCGGAGACATTCCAAACACAGTTCCTCTAATTTAGCGACCGTCGGTCGTAATGTATCGGGTCTAGCGTTGTTCTGAAGCAGCAGTGGGCTTGAGATATTGACCAGTCTCGGTTATTTAACTGCTAGCTTTTCCATCATGGTTTGCAATTGTTGACAATACAGATCTGCCGTTATCATCTGGACAGATCTTACGACGCTGTAGTCTATGACACCAGCACTGGTCCACCAAACACTCACCAGTACCTTTTTCTTAGACGACTTTCGCTTGGGACAGGATTTGACCGGTTCTCCTGTGTTCAACCACTGTGATGAGCGTTTCCGATTGTCGTAAAGGATCCATTTTTCGTCACAAGTAACAATACGATTCAAAATTCCCTTGTTATTGTGACGGTTGAGTAATGTAATGCCTCAATAGGTGTTAGTTGGCGTGCTTCAGTCAATTCATACGGTACCCATTTTTCGAGCTTTTTAACTTTTTCAATTTGTTTGAAATGAATTAAATTTGCTTAATTAGATAGATCCGCTTCAACGATCACCTTTGATTCTTCATTTTCAACTAGGGTCTCCGGTCGTCCACGGGGTTTGTTTCGTAGGTCAAAATTTCCAGAACGAAAACGTTGGAACCAAAAACATATCGTGTTTTCTTTTATAGTAGCTTTCCCGTACACATCATTAATTCTTCGAGCTGATTCCGCAGCGCTGATGCCACAGTGGAACTTATATTCGTAAATAAGGCGATATTTTAAATTTTCAATTTTGTGAAAAGAACGATGTCAAAGAAAAATCAAATGGTACGAAAACGAATGAATCACTAGATTCGAAACACAAATACACAAACCTAAATTTGAATTCGGAATTCATAACCAAAATGAGATCAAAGTGGCCAGTTCAACAAAACCCCTATTTCATATGTATTTAAGGGCATAATATAATAAATAATGAAATGGACTCTTCAAGTCTCGTGTAGCACATAGAGCTGAGAGTTACTTCGAGACGTACCCGTAAACTTTTTTTGTACTCAATAATTGAAAGCTGTTGATTTCTTTGCATAAATTATTATAATAACTGGGAAACTTCTAAAATTACCATTTTTTTTCTAGTTATATCGCTTATAAGAGTCATCCAGTAAATAAATTTAATGAATATGAAAAGTTTATCGTATATTACATTTCGACCAGTTTTATACGAGGCATACGAAACTATAATTTTGTCTATTTTCAGTCAGTAATCAGTGCGAGTCGCAGTTATCTCTCTAACGCGTTAAATAATCGTTCGAGCAGAGCGCGACAAAAATAGATTTCTGTTATTGTATATTAATTAAATGTCCTGTCAGCCGCGTTTCCTCTCATACCAGGTGTCATTGTCGGCACACTGGGCCACCAAATGTATAATCTATACAAATAAATAAAATTGCAATTCGTTTATAAAAACCAACCCTTATACACGATGTAAAAAATCAAATGATACCCAATTACCCAGTACAAAATCGTGACAGCGCCATCTCTTATCAATACAAAATGTAACCATGAAAATATTTGATTTATTGATATACAACTGATCGTAGATAGTATATAGATACTATTAAATAAAATGGAATTATCTGTATGTAATGTCAAAATAACAATTTTTTAGTAAATGCATTTGAAAGTATATACGATACTTAAACAAAAAAAAAAACAATCTTAAAATTTTTGTCTGTCTGTTTGTTCCTAGTAATCTCCGAAACGGTTGGACCGATTTTGACGGGACTTTCACTGATAAATAGCTGATGTTATAGGGAGTAACTTAGGCTACTTTTATTTTAGAAAAAGAATTAGGCTTCCAAAAAAATAATAAAAAAATGGTCATTTTCAATCAATTCGGGCGCTTAAATTGCTTATGCTGAGTAAACCATCTAACTAGTATAATAATATAAACCTCACTCTTCGAACCAAAGAACACACAACCTTCCCGCAGTAAATTGTGACACGGTAGCGCTTTCTTACCTCAACCCTGCAAAAGTTTTAGCACCTTCCTTTTTAACATTAATAAAATCTTATAATTCAGTAACAATCTCCCAACAACGAAAGTGGAAGAAACTCTCAAAAGGCTATCCGAAGATTTATCATCTACGAAAGGTCCGAAAGCGAACTACTCCGACTTGCTGAGGAATTCGTTGAGAGTAAAAACGGTCTGCTGCTGTATCATCTGGCTGATCGCAGGAGTCACATTCTTCGGCTTGAACCAGTACATCAGTCAGACCAGTCCAGATCCGTTTGTGAGTGTGGCTGCCGCTGGAGCTATTCAGGTAATTTTAATCTTGTCATTTACTTCAACGATTGTGAATGTTACTTATTATTCGGTGCTAATGATTTCCTATCAGATGCCTAGATTTATATAATATATATAGAGTTAGAAAAAATCGTCATTACCTTTATATAAAGTCTGTAACGTTTCAGAGCTGGCCGGTTCATAAAATGGCAAATAGATTCCGAATTTTTGGTCAGATCTTCAACGGTCATCTTTTGGGTTTATTTTAATTCAAAAGCTTACCTTATTTGCCTCTATAGCCAATTAACAACGTAGGTAGTCAAATCTCAGCAGTGAGAGATTTTCTTAAACTGTAGAGATACCTACGACGTATACTTTTCAAAAGTTATTTCAAAACTAATAAAACTGAAGAAGCTATATCTGGTTGCGCCGCTTTTATATAGTTTTAAATATTGTGCGATATTGTGATCGGTTCGCAACTTTTTCTATCTCCGCTCACCCTCCCTTCCTTGGCACATGCAAACAGTTCGTCGCCGCGCCTCCACCACGAGGTATGTGCCAAATTCCTATCCTATATCCATATAGCTGATCACAATCCCCGCAAATACAGTCCACTCAATTAGTAGTATTAAATGCGCTGCGCTTACAACGGCGCAAGCAATATCCGTATTTTAAGTAATAACGTTAAGTTTCATAATAAAATACCTACGCAAAGTTAATGATCTGGCTGGATTATAAAATAATTCAATGTCCATTCCGAATTGGTTTCACTTCCTAAAGGATATTACAAGACGTGTCATTAAGTAAATTACTTGGATTAATACTTGGAAATTACATGAACAATTGAACAGCACTGGTCCTAAACAATTAGATGCGTGATGATAGTTAGGGCTACCACTTTCGAAATCTGGTAGACCCTGAAGCTATTAAGAGGAAAGCGTATTTTTGTGAAATAATCTGTAGCTACCATTTTTTGGTTTTATCGTTTATTACCGTGTAACCCTGCTTGGTCTTAGGTACATCTATGGTAGTTATACGATAAAAGTCTTAAGTCTCATACAAAACAATATAATTATTTACCGGTGTAAAATAATTAATTATTCACATATGCAATTAGTGGGGCACTGTGATTTCATCTTATAACAAAAAGTGTACAATGCTTATGTACCTACGTAGCACATAATTTCAAAGTAAAAACATGAATTAGTTTTCTCATAATCATTTCACGACTGCGAAAAAGGAGGGTTATATTTTTGGAACGTATGTATGTATGTGTTATGTAAGTACGCTCCCCGCGCGCCGCCGCGCCGTGACTAGCGAGGCGGCATCGGAGGGGGGAACAACTATTATTGCGCCATGAGACGTGCGTGCGAGAAGTCCATTATTTTTCTGTACAAATATTTTTCTATATAAAGTATTAAAGTTTAAGAAGCACAAAACCGTCTCATTCAAATCTATTCAAAAAGAGCGGCGTAAACATTTGGTGACCCCGACGTGATATTGGAGAAGAAACGCAACTTTCTGATGATCATTGTTACCTACTACTTTCAAATCACCGGAAAACGGACACCACCTCTAGGAATTCGCCAGCCACCAGCTGCAGCCACTATTTCCGAGGGAAGTGCGTTTATTCCTTTATATCTTAATCCTTTCTATTTTAATTTGCGTTTAATATCGTTGATAACTCCGTATTACGTATCGAGTAATAAAAATTCGTGGAACAAATACCCACAAGTAAAATATCCAAAATAAGTGTTCAAACTTCGTTGTAATTTGCCAAATAACGGTAAACTACCATTAGATTAAATAATTAAAACTTGTAATAATCATTTATAAAGAAAATATTTAGAAATTTCATTGTAATTTTATATTTTAAACATCATATTTAACACACACTGTCTAACAGTGTTGAATTGTTCATTTCACATACGAATATTTCCTATTTGTTCATTTCACATACGAATATTTCCTATTTGTTAGTGTTCCATTCTTCTTAAAACATATTTAAACATATTCTAAAGTATATTTGCCGACTATTTCAGGTGTTCTCCGAAAGTGTGCTGGTGAGAATTTGGTAAAAACTTGGCAAGTTTACTCGCCGTGTATTCCAACAAGCAACCGTGCCCTCTCAGTGTGTCGCGCTGTGCATCGGCGTCGGCCGCAGAACCGGTTTCTTATCTATCAGCTACGCTTTACTGGAGTTAAACGTAACGTATTCATTGTTTGATTTCTAATACTAAAAGATAGTTGTTCACGTACTAGCGTACTAAACTAATTTGTGATACGTTATTTTCGCCTGCAAGATGAGTGAATTAAAAGAACTTATTAAAAAAAGAGGTAATATCAGAACGCGAATAACTTTATTTGAAAAGCATTTAGCGCCATTTTTAGATATTAAAGAAACTAGTACTGTAAAAATAAATGAACTTAGTATCAGGCTGAGTAAAATACGTGATCTTGCGTGCAGCTTTGAAGACGTTCAATCACAAATTAGAATGTTGGACGACGATACAACTAAACAAATGCAAGAACGCGAAACTACAGAAAATATCTGTGTCAATTTAATCGCTCAAGCTGAATCCTTATTAGAGTATTTCCAAAACACAAATAAGGTATCCAACACAAGTTTTAAAGGCTCTTGAAATTTAAAGTTACCAGTTTTAAATATCCCGCCTTTTAGCGGAGAGTCAAATAAGTGGCTTTCCTTCAGAGACATGTATATTTCCTTAATTCATGATAATGAAAATATAGATGACATAGGTAAATTCCATTACTTTAAGTCTTATTTGGAAGGCGCGGCTTCCTCTGTAATTAATTCAGTAAATATGTCGTCAGACAACTACATAATAGCTTGGAACTTATTGTGCGAACGATATAATAACAAACGGTTGCTAATTAATGAACACATTAAGTGTTTATATGCCATAGAACCACTGCACAGGGCAACAGACTTCGGTATTCGCGATTTGATAGATACTTTATCGAAAAATCTAAGTGCTTTAAATTCATTAGGAGAACCTACTGACAATTGGGACACGATTATTATGTATATGGCCTCGACGAAGTTAGATACTGTTACGGCAGGAAAATGGGAAGAGTATAGAAATGATAGGGATTCATCTACTTTAAAAGATTTTTATTCATTTCTTCGTCAGCGCGCTTCAGTTCTGGAAACCATGAACGCTAGTAGGTCTTCAAAGCCTTACAAGAAACGACATAGTTTACCCAAAACTAAATCATTTGTTTCATTTTTGGAAGCATCTCTTGACAAGCGTTGTGCAATCTGCAAACAAGATCATAAAGTTTTTGAGTGCTTTAAGTTTAAATCTTTACCTATTGATGAAAGAATTACTAAAGTTTCGCAATTAAAACTCTATAGTATCTGCTTTCGAACCAGCCACCAGACCTATCAATGTAGGATGAGTGGATGCCGGATTTGTCGACAAAAACACAATACTTTATTACATAGACAATCAAGTACACACATATCACAACAGCAAGGGGTTATTGAACAACCTCCACTAAATACTAATTATAATAATAATATAAATGCAAACTTACCTGTTTCTGTTGTCGACTCCACAGCATCTAGTCCCTCTACTTCGGTATCAATGTCTGCAGTCTCCACCAATCAAGCCATTCTTTCCACGGCGTTGGTCAAGGTGACAAACAATGACAAATCATTTATTCTAAGGCCCTTACTAGACTGTGGCAGTCAGACATCCTTTATTAGCGAGAATGCTCAAAGGAAAATCGGTTCCTGTAAAAGAAAAGATCAATATAAATGTATATCTGGCTTAGGCAATATTGTCTTAAATGTGACACAATACTGTACAATACGTATACATTCACTACATAATAATTTAAACATAGCTCTAAAATGCTTTATTCTACCTAAAATTACTGATAATCTACCTCATGCTACAGTACGAATCCAGGATTTGTGTATTCCCAATCATATTCAACTTGCAGACCCACAGTTTTATAAACCCGCTGAAATTGATTTATTGTTGGGTGCTGATATATTTTGGGAACTTATTGGTGTAAATAAAATAATTTTAGGACCACAAAGGCCAATCTTGCAAGCAACAAAGTTAGGCTGGTTAGTATCTGGGCCCATGGGGGGGAACATAAATACCAATTCTAAACGAATACAATGTCATTTCAGTCAAGATATAAAACAACAATTAACTAAATTTTGGGAACTAGATGATTTGTACCCTACTAAATTTGAGTCTAAGGACAATGAATATTGCGAGCAACTATTTACTAAAACAACTTGTCGTGATGAAAAGGGTAGATTCATTGTAGAGATTCCACTTTGCGAGTCACCGGAATCATTAGGTGATTCATATAGTGTTGCAGAAAAAAGATTGATCCAACTCGAAAAGAAACTAAGAAACAACCCTATTCTAAGACACGAATATTATAAATTCATAAACGAATATAAATCTTTAGGGCATATGAGTGAGGTTCCTAAGCCTTCATTCGGTAACTATTTACCACATCATGCTGTAATAAAAGAACAAAGCGAAACAACCAAATTAAGAGTCGTATTTGATGCTTCAGCAAAAACTACTTCCGCAAAATCTTTTAATGATATACAATATATAGGCCCAGTCATACAAGATGATCTTCTATCAATCTTACTTAAATTTCGAAAACACAAATACGTTATTTCAGCAAACGTTGAGAAAATGTACCGCCAAATACTAATAAAACCACAACAACGTAATTTGCAAATGATTTTGTGGCGTGACCACGAGGCGTCACCTGTTAAAACATTCCAATTAAATACAGTTACTTACGGTACAGCGTCTGCTCCTCTTCTTAGCACTAGATGCTTAATGCAATTATCGAAGGATTGTTCAGATCCTAAAATATCAAATCTTATTAAAGAAGATTTCTACGTTGATGATTTTTTATCCGGAGCCCAAACAAAGAGCGAACTAAAACATGTGGTAACTTCGGTAACCAATATACTAAAGTCGGCATGTTTTCCTTTACGCAAGTTTCGCACCAATGCTCCATCAATTATTGAAAACAACATGACAACATCACCAAAAAATCTTGATCTATGTTTACCTTCCAGTGCATTAGGTTTAAAATGGAATCCATGTGTAGATGTTTTTGAATTTCCCGTTCATATTGAAGCTCCAGATCTAGTTACAAAAAGATCAATCCTATCAAGCTCAGCAAAGTTGTTTGATCCTTTAGGATTGCTAGGTCTGTGCACTATTACTCCTAAAATTATTCTTCAAAAACTGTGGCTTACTAAATTGGATTGGGATGACCCTGTTCAACCAGAGTTAGAGAAAATGTGGAATAATTTTGTGTTGAGTTTAAATACATTTGCTACCGTTCAAATTCCTAGGTGTGTAATAATAGATAAACCTGTTACTATGGAGCTTCATACGTTTTCAGATGCATCTCAGGCTGCATACGCTGCCTGTGTTTATATGAGATCAGTTGATATGTCTGGAAACATCTTAGTCAGACTTCTTTGTGCAAAAACAAAGGTAGCTCCTTTGAAATCTGTTACTATTCCGCGTTTAGAGCTTTGTGCTGCTCAACTGGCAGCTCGTTTGTGTGACAAGGTTAGAAATTCTCTTCGATGTAATATTTCAGAACTAGTTTATTGGACAGATTCTACAGTTGTTTTGTGCTGGGTGGCATCTCAACCTTGTGAGCTTCAAACTTTTGTAGCTAATCGCGTAAGTGAAATTCAAGATCGCACTTCAATTAGTGCTTGGAGGCATGTGGCAGGTCAAGAAAATCCTGCTGACATGGCTTCAAGAGGCATAGATCCTAAAAACATTAAACGGGCCACACTATGGTGGAACGGCCCTACTTTTCTTAAGATGAATCCAGATAATTGGCCACAAACCTTCACTCCAATTAATGATGTACCTGAAAAAAAACCTTATCCTAAAGGTAAACCTACTACTAAAACTACTAGCTACAATAGATCTACAACATGCACTACATCTACTGTTTATACAAATCATACAACTAATACTAATGAAAATTCTACACAATCAAACAAATTGATAAACTTTGATAGATATTCAAAATTCACAAATTTACAAAGATGTATGGCCTACTTTTTACGTTATATTTATAATCTAGGACATAAGCACTCTAAATTAATAGGTCCCTTATCTACTAGGGAATTAAACTCTACTTTAAATCTATTGATAAAACAACATCAAAATGAATGTTTTTCGCTAGAAATTAAAAGGCTAAAAACTAAACAAAACTTACCATCAAGGTCCCATATTTTGTCCCTCAGTCCATTCGTTGATGAAGATGGTATCCTTCGCGTGGGTGGACGAATAAAAAATTCTGGCGCCGAAAACAAAAAAATACATCCAATATTATTAGATACGTCTCATAATTTCACTAAGTTGTTATTTATACATTATCACAAAAAACTATTACATTGTGGACCACATCTTTTGCTTAGCGATTTAAGAAATAATTTTTGGCCTTTAAGAGGACGAATACTAGTTAGAAGTACAGTAAATAAATGCAAAATATGTAAAATCATGAAAGCAAAATGCATAAATCCTATAATGGGAAACTTACCTGCTTCCAGAGTCGTTCCATCTCTCCCTTTTGAGGTCAGTGGTGTCGACTTCGCCGGGCCATTTTATATCACCGATCGTAAGGGTCGCGGTTGTAAAATTACAAAATGCTACATGTGTCTGTTTATTTGTTTTGCAACTAAAGCATTACATTTAGAGGTAGCTAGCAACCTCACGTCTGAAGTATTTATGCTTTGCTTAAGGCGGTTCATATCTCGAAGGGGAAAGCCACTCCAGATATATTGTGATAATGGTACTAATTTTGTCGGTGCGAATAACGATATTACGAATTTTATAAAATCAAACAGTGAAAATTTAACCGGGTTTGCTGCCGATGAAGGTATTATGTTTAAATTCTCACCAGCCTACTCTCCCCACTTTGGTGGGCTTTGGGAGGCAGGCGTTAAGTCTGCGAAATATTATATTACTAGGATTTTAGGCGATAAACATCTTACATTCGAAGAGTTATCAACTTTATTTTCGCAAATTGAAGCCATCCTCAATTCCAGACCGCTGACTCCTCTCTCTTCAGACCCTAATGACCTTCATCCCTTAACTCCGGCGCACTTCCTGATAGGTAGACCACTTACCTCGCTACCTTCACCGAACCTGCTCGAAATAAATCCAAACAGGCTACATAGATACCAATATCTGGAGAAACTGCGGCAACATTTTTGGCATCGTTGGAAGAAGGAGTATTTGAGTGAGTTGCAGCAAAAGACTAAGTGGCAAACCTCTCAAAGGGGATTTCAGGAGGGCGATTTAGTGATCATCAGAGACGCTAACGTGCCACCCCTTAAATGGCGAATGGCACGTGTCTACAAATTATTCCCCGGACAAGATGGAACTACCAGAGGTGCCGATTTATATACTAAAAAAGGGCATAATTCGCAGAGCTGTTAACAATCTCTGCCCACTGATAGACATTGACTCACCACTAACACCTCGAAACCCTGAAGCTTTCGAAGGGGGGGAAGATGTTAAGTAACTACGCTCCCCGCGCGCCGCCGCGCCGTGACTAGCGAGGCGGGATCGGAGGGGGGAACAACTATTATTGCGCCATGTGACGTGCGTGCGAGAAGTCCATTATTTTTCTGTACAAATATTTTTCTATATATAGTATTAAAGTTTAAGAAGCACAAAACTGTCTCATTCAAATCTATTCAAAAAGAGCGGCGTAAACATATGTATGTCTATTTAATTGACACGCTCTGTAGCCTAAACGGCTTGATGAATTTTAGCATACTAGGTGGCGTTAGATTCGTCTTAATTCTGGGAGTGACGTAAGCTATACAATATTTAAGTACGACTCGGCGTCTGAAAAACATTGTCAATTGTTTCGGTGTCAGGTTTTTTGTTTCCTTTTTAATAATATATACTCTTCTTTTATATTTTTCAAACCGTGTCCGTTTTAATACATATTAATTTAATTTAAATACATATTCCTGCTCTTATTACAGATACCTTCAACCCTTATATCGATATGGCTGATCAGCAAATTCGGAAGGAAAATAACAACAGCGACTTTCTTCGCTTTGGGAGGTGTGTTCGTCATCACTTTAGGTTTCGTTCCCAGCTTGTTCTGGCTGACGCTGACCCTCGGGACCTTGGGTGTCAGCTGCGCCAGCATCGTCGCGATTACAATCTACGTCTACACCTCAGAGTTGTACCCGACGGTTGTCAGGAATATGGGGATGGGTGCTTGTTCCACGTCAATGAGAGTTGGATCTATGGCAGCACCGTTTATATCCAATTTGTCCACAAGCGTGTCCTGGTTACCTAATATCATCTTTGGATTGGCTTCGATATGCGCTGGAGTAGTTTGCCTGTGGCTGCCCGAGACCAAGGACAATGCTTTGATGGACAAAATTGACGAAACAGAAGGAGGTTGATAGAATAATGGTTGTTGGCGCGTGTTAATTATAAGGCATTAAATATTTCCCGCTAAACCTACCACCTCATAACCACCCCCCTCCCCTACTCCCCGCTCACAAACAGTCCGTCTCGGAATGCAAGCGCATCGCCACGCGGACAACGCCGCACGCTTTAATCAGTCATATAGTGAATTTTGTACAACCGCCGTTAAAAATATAGCTTAGAAGGCCTTCGCCGCCAGTGACATGTAATTTAGTCTTTGAAGAAGAGCTATCGTCGAGTTATATTACACACGCTACGAGACACCAATATTAACGCAGTGAGTTCCATATTTTACCCGCATCCCGCACCTGATATTTAAGGCCTCTTTCTAGCTACACCAATGGTATTTAGGGAAATATTAATAATTTTAAATTTCTTAACGTTAAGCGAATTATAATGTAAGTTTTCTGTGATATAAATTTGTCAATGCAAAATTACTACTTTCCGTACCGTACGTTCCCGCCACAAATTATGTATTACGCAAGAGTTTTGCGATAGATAGATTATCTTTAGTACATTATGATTGTACATAAAACGATTTTGCCGTTTCGAAGCAAATATTTAGCAATACTTGCTATCGCTTTGCTATTGTGAAATACGTATTAAGGGAACCTGTTCGATATTTGTCTAAAGGTAGATTTTTAAGGTATTTTTGTAACAAAGTTGCATAGTTAGTTTTTGTTCATAAAATTAATTTGCTTATATTTTGTGTTAGTTTGTTATTTTTTATAATAATAATTAATAATACAATGTATATTACCAGAACTTTATAAACATAGAAACGGAAAAAAGTATATACAAAAAATCAGCGGGAGTCGAACCATCGACCACTCGTACTGTACAATGTTCATACAACAGCGCGTACAAATCTGGTCATCATATATTTTATACAGTGAAAAGAACTCTGTTGCTAAAGGGTGTCCCACGACACCTCTCGATTTATTAAACATTGAATAGTTTTTGACCATTTGTTCTCCGACATTAGTTGTATATTAAAAAAAATCCGATCCGGGATCTGTGATAAAAAAGAAAGTGGTGTTATCTGTAAAACTGACACAAACAATAAAAAAATGTATATAAAAAAAAAAAAAATTTAATTTCATAAAAAACTTTACCATTACAAAAATTAAGTATCATTGCACTCGCAGGCAAAGGTTACAAAAGTACTAGAACGCACATTATTATAACCCGTAAATAACGATACGTTAGGTTACCTTTGTTGATTATCAATGCTAAATCTTTTTTATTCCATACTATACCCACTAAATAAAGTAGCCATATCAGTAAATTAATTGGATAATATTATAATGATGAGTCAGCTAGTTCCTCGCTCGCCCAATGCGTAAGGTGGTTTTGTTCCTGTACGTAGATAGAAATTGCCACGTAAACTGAAAAAAATCAAAGCAATAACTTTGTATAGAAACTTCAACTCATCTTTGCGCGCGGCCCTATGTGTGCGTGAGCTTGTAAACATGCTGTTTTTTTATGATAGTAATGACGCGTAGGGATATTCGATATACATCGATGCATCGAATCGATCCCATGCTTTGAAAAACTGTTGATGTATCGATGTATTTTCATAAAACATCAAATGACTGGTAACCAGTTAATATTTTTAATTGACGCCTTATATTGTTACATAATCGTAAAAAATATGTCGGTCAAAAAAACTTCAATTTGAGTTTAAAAAAAAATAATAATTAATCGTATATGGACACTTTAAACACCAGTCATTTTGGCGCGCTACCGTTACGTCATAGTATTGCATAACAACACCAACACAACTAAATGTCTTTTTTTTTTCTCTGAGTTACATAGATTCCTTGAACATCCTTTAACACACAACAGGCGTGCGGAGAAGAAAAGTGCTGTTGTAGGAGTAATAGATAATTTAAATTTGTGGTTTGTTTGTATGGAGTACTATGGAGTGTCTAACTACAGCTTTGTAATGCAATATTAGATAAAATACTCGATTTTGAGAAAACATCGATGCATAATCTCGATGTATTACATCGAAAAAAAAAAACATCGATGTATTTCCTAAGTGGACATCCCTAGTGACGCGGCAGTCGTCTTCCGACCAACACGTGTTTTTATTCCTTTATTCTACAGGTACAGTCGATGATATAAATGTTATGTAGCCACGAAGAAAATATTAAAACGCTACAAAAGATAGATGTTTAGAAACGGGTAACAAACTAAATACTCAGCAATATAGCATAAAAATTCTTCTTCTACCACCACATCATCATAAACCCTATAGAAAATATTTGGGGAATTTAAAAATAAATTTTACTTTACATAACTTTTAAGCGGCCGTGACAGAAAAAATGAAATTAATAGGAAGTTTATTATTTGGTATTTCTAGTAGTACCTAGTGATAAAGAATAATATGTACTGACCATTACGTAATTGAGCCTATGATTTATTTTAAATTTGAACAAATAAGATTTAAAAAATTTCGACATAATATAAGTAAAATTTATACAATTAATAAAATTGAAGTATCTGTTTGTAATGTCAAAATAATAGCTTTTTACTAAATTCATATGAAAGTATATACGACACCTATAACAAAACACCCATTTTTAAAATTTTTGTCTGTCTGTCTATTTGTTCCGGGTAATCTCCGAAACGGTTGGACCGATTATTACGGTACTTTCACGGGTAGATAGCTGAATTTATAGAGAGTAACTTAGGCTACTTTTATTTTAGAAAAATAATTAGGGTTCTGCACAAATAAAAAAAAACTGGTCATGGTGAATCAATTCGGGTGCTTAAATGGCTTACGCTGAGTAAACCCATAAGAGATATAGCAAATTAATGTATTAAAGAATTGTAGAAATTAAAAAGACCTACAAATAATTCTGGAAAAATATACGTCTGTCTTCTAAGGAACACCCACAATAAGCATTTTTGTCTCTAAAATAGCCGGGAGCGGGCATTCTGTATTTCACGTGAGCGAAGCCACGGGCACAGCTAGTAGCTAATATAATTATCTTGTGTATACACGCTTTACGCACACATGGGGTCGGGTGCACAAATGAGTTGAACTGTTCAACAGCACCCTCTATTGGGAGCATTTTATAACTCAACACTTGTTGTCTTTGGTTTTGTCTCTCCGCTTTTTCTACACTTTTTCATGCCGTTAATTTAGGCACTGTATTTAGGGTATTAAATTTCAAAAACTCATCATGAAACCGACTAAATTGTAGACGATTAAGACCAGTGCAAACAAAGAAACTACTTACTCTGGTGTCGCACTTATTCCCATGTACACCAGCGGCATATCCTTGCAGTTTCCTCGTAGAAAGGCGTCATAATCAGAACATTTCCGCGTCAGAAACTCACCGCCTTCCACTGTCTCTGCCCACAATTCCAGTGAACGCCAATGGCTGCAGAAATCTTAAACAACAAAATTTCATTGCAAGTAACGACTATCATTTAACAATAAAATAAAAAGAACTTGAGCCTTCAATAGGGGGAAGACCATGACATGAATATAGGCATTGAATCAAGCAAGAGAGGTAGGGTACAGAAAAATCTCTTTGTAAATTTCTTTCTACTCAGAGAAGCCTGACTCGTGGAATACCTCGACCCTTGCAAGGTCAGCAATGTGTTAGTGATACCTCTGGTATTACAAGCGTCTATAGTCAATGGTAACCGCTGACAATAATAAAGTGCCTTCTAGTGGCTTAAATTCAATAAAGATTTTTTTATTTTCATTTTTAAACCCATTTTTATGGTTAACATATTATATTATTATCTAAGACCACATTTTGAAGCAAAGATGGCTTTGTGGTAGAGTGTTTGGTTAGCTAATTCTACAATACGCCTGACTCTCGGTGAAAATAAACATTGTGATGAAACTAATAGCATGGCGGTAAAAAAAATTCTTAGGCCTGCCTGACTAGCTACCACCATCGAGTTGAAAATCTATCGTCCAGTACCTACCTAGCATCTAAGAGCACATTTTGAAACAATGATGTCTCTGTGATAGTGTTTGAATACATAATTCTAGAATACGCCTGACTTTCGGTGAAAATAAACATCACAATTAAAACTAATAGCATGTCGGTAGAATATTTTCGAAGACCCGCCTGGCTAACTACTACCATCGAGTTGAAAATCTATTGTCAATTACCTACCTATATTCTAAAAACTGCACGTAAGAACTGTTGCCCTTTATGCTTAGCGCTTTGATCCACATAGCCACTCTACATCAGATAATATTATTTTGATCAACTACTAGCCGTTTAGAATTCTTGAGCAAGAATTAAAAGGATCTGTACACTAGAATCTAATAAGTTAACAACTGTATCTAATGAGTTGTGAAAAAAGGTGGTTGTTGCCAAGTAGTTTAGACTGGTGAGATATCGATACAATGTCCGCAGTCGAAACCCGGCATGAATAATTGCATCGAATTTTTCAGGATTCCAGTGCATTTACAAATTTACATTTGTAATACCATCGCATCGCATCGCATCGTATCGGCCGACGCGAGACGGAACCTGAATGCTTGAGAAATGTTCTTGTTTTCCTACATTATGTAGACATTGTGGGCCTTGCCTTATCTCGGGAAGAGGCCTCTTTGGCTAGCAGTGGAACATTTAAAGGCTGGTATTATTATTACTCAAGTGTTGTAGGAGAAAATAAATCAAACACCTTCGTCAGTAAGTGGAAATGTAGCAGAGAGACAACCCGGTTGGCTGGCCTGACCCCCATTCGGCCAGAAATCAGCATGGCCAGTACTAGACGGTCCGCCAAATCCACCGCCATCTGTATGGATTATATCTACAAACTCTGCATCAGAACTCGATATCGAGGGCCCGAAGAGTGACGGATAGAAGCCTGGATACGCAGGATCCAAGCCTGTTAGCCTGAAATCAGATTTAACTAATATAGTCTTTGAACCGAGACGATAAAATTATGTAGGATAGCCATTCAAAAATAATTCTATACACAACAAATGTTATCCGAACGTAGAATACTCTTTTTGAATTTATTCACTATATTATAATGTAATTAAAAACAAAATAAACAAATAAAGACAAATGCTCTTCTAGATATTTTAGCTGAACAAGATCATAGATAGGTCTCCGCTGCGCCGGAAAAATCGAATCATTACCTAGTCTATGACTAAGATATACAATGCTTTAATTAACTTGTAAATAATCTGAGCTTTCTACTTGATGCAGTTAATTGGCTTTGCATTGTATATGGCTGTTTAATTTATTTGCTTTGAAAAATCTTTAACTGCATAAATCGCAACGTTCATCCATCTGTTATGTATCCAGTTAGTGCACTTCGACGACTGCTTAATCGGTTTCCGTATTGTAATCAATCAACCGACTTTGCACTCAGGTGGTTCGCTGCAAGTATAATTTGGTTAAATGGCACTAAGAGGAAACGCGGACAGTGTTTTACCCATACAAACGTATTCCCTTGTTACCTCCCTCGATAATGGTCCTAGAGTAAATAATTTTATACCGTAAAATCTTTATCTACCGCTACCATGTCGCTATATTATGATTTCCTTTTTACATGAATTATAATAAAAACTAGGAGCCCTCTAAAATAACAAAAATTTCCCCTTTTTTACCGTCATGTTCCGACGTCCAGGAATCAAATTGAACCGTTGCTAAAAGTAAAAGAAAAACATACAGACATAGCCTATGTTATTCTCATATTGTTATGAAAAAAAATTAAGATCGGACCAGATTTAGAGGAGAAAACAGAGCAATACGAAACCATGATTTTGTCAATTCTAATTAGGTATAATCAGTCTGAATTGCTGTTGTCACTCACGTACTCTATTCAGTAAGGTTTTGGGCACAATAGATTTTAGAAATACCTATTCTTGAAATGTTTCTTAAACTGTGCATGGTCTTAAACAACAAAACGATGCCTTATGCGACTGCGGAGATACCCAACCCATAGGTTCATCAATAATCGTGCTCTCTGTGGCCTTATTCTTGCACATTCGCTGACCTACAATAGCTTCTTTAAGCACTTAAAAGATAGCCAAAAAATGGTCTGATTTACTTTAAAATGATCATCACCTCGAAAGAAGGAGATTGACTGACTGGATCGAAATAAAGTATGTATGAGTAAATATTTGATTAACATTTTGCAACCTAAACAGTTGTCTAATTAGATTCGAACCTTGGAATTTTGAATCCTTCGGAGTCCAGAGTTTTCGCAGCGACGGAAAGGAGATGTGCTCCCAACGAATGCCCGACCAAATGCAGTCGTTGTAGAGATAACCCTCGCTTCAGTAACTTCACTAACGCTTTACCAGTTTCCCTGCCAACCTAAAAAATCATCAAGAATTCTCAATATGTTTTAAAGACCTGCATAAATGTTTCTTCACATTACGATTATTACGTTCATCTAACTAAAGTGACATGACGATGTAGATAATAACTAAGCCTAGAGAGTCAGCTGTCCACTACGACTACCCGGACACACCAATATGAAGTTGGCGTCAGGTTTTCAACTTGAGAGTGGTGGTACCAAGCGAGCTTCAAAAATTTTTCTCAACTTTGGACAGTTTGACTGATAAACTAACTCCACCCTACAGAAGACCGCAGCCAAATAACCTTATGTTGTATTCCTGCGGTGAGTAAAGTTTCCAGAGAATCTTGGGGAAACGGGATTAAGAGTCGGTAACGCATTAGAGATAACTCTGGTGTTACAAGCGTCCACAGCTACAATAACCGCTTACCAGCAGACGGACTGTAAGCTTGTTTGCCACCCTGGTTGTATAAAAAAAAACAAGAACTACTTTGTGAACTAAAGTATTGATTGGGCTCGTAACATCCCTCAGAAAAAAAACTTGTAGAACAATAAGATATTTACAGATTGATGCTATATCATGGATTGAAATGTACAATACTTACAGTAGGTACATCCAAGGCGACATTGATGTAGTTCCCAAAAGAGAGGTTGGACCAATCTAATAAGAGTATGTTGTATCCACCTCTACGTATATAGGCATTAACCACAGTCAACACAACGCTGTCACTAGTTAGCTGTAGGTAACTAGAATTAATTAATTATTCTTTTAATTAAGTGCACAATCTTTGGTTCCACATTGGAAAGACAACCGCCGCAACTTTACATACATAAAACGGCGGCGGTAACCGCTTAATTCAGCGAATGCGTGTACAATGTTTCTCCTATAGTCGTACCAATTCGTGCACGACCGTTCTTTTTCCGACAAGCGTTGGGGGGGCGAGGTACTGCAGACAATAAAGGGGGCGGGGAAGGGAAGTTTTGGCAATTACGTGACGTAGACGCACATGTCACAGTACACTAAAGTGAACAGTATCAAGTCTTTATACAAACGGCCGAAACGAAATCTAGGTAAACTTCAGTACACAATACTCGCGAGTACGTAATTTATGACTAATCACGAATTAATATTGTATTTAAATTGTTTTTCATATATTTAATTTTAGGACAAATATTAAATTTTAGGCAAAATATCATATTTTTATTTAAAAAAGGTACATTCCCTTCTTACTAACTAACTCACAATCACTTTTGAAACTAGAAATAAATTATATAATTATAAGTAGAAATCATTTATTAGGTCCTTACATATGAAATTGGCGTTTTGTACGGGAGGAATCTAAATCTCTCTCTCTAAATCTCTAAATCTAATCTAATCTTTTTTTTTTGTAAAATATATTTAATTAATCAAAGTATGCACCGTTGTTATCTATGTACTTTTGCCATCTCATAGGTAGTTCATTGATCCCTTTACTAAAAAAACCATGGGGGTGACAATCAATAAACTCTTTGAAGGTGGTTTGGACTGCTGCATCGGAGTTGAATTTTTTTCCTTGTAGGAATTTGTCCAAATTCCGGAAAAAAATGGTAATCTGTTGGAGCAAGGTCCGGGGAGTACGGTGGATGTCGCAGACATTACAATTGTAGCTCATCTAACTTAGTGGTTGTTTGTTGTGCAGTGTGTGGTCTTGCGTTGTCGTGAAGCAGCAGTGGCCTAGAGCGATTGACCAATCTCGGTTGTTTAGCAGCTAGTTCTTAATGGTTTTCAGTTGCTGCTAATAATAGATATCTGCCGTAATCGTTTGGCCAGATTTTAGAAAGCTGTAGTGAACGACACCGGCTCTAGTCCACCAAACACTCACAAGTAACTTTTTCTGAGTCAATTTTCGTTTAGGGCAGGATTTGGCTGGGTTTCCAGAGTTCAGCCATTGCGACGAGCGCTTCCGATTATCGTACAGTATCTACTTAACATCACAAGTAATTATTCCATTTAAAATCCCTTCATTGTAGTGTAGATTGAGCAAAGTAACACAGCAGTTAACGCGTGTTTTCAAGTTCGATTCACTCAATTCATGAAGTATGCATCGTTCAAGATTTTTTACTTTCCCGATTTGCTTCAAGTGGATTAATACAGTTTTGTCACTTACCCCGAAGCCTGCAACTATCTCTGAAGTGCTTTATGATGGATCCGCTTCCACAATAACCGTTAATTCTTCATTTTCCACTTTGGTCTCCGGCCGTCCACGGGGTTGGTTCTGAAGGTCGAAATTTCCAGAACGAAAACGTTGAAACCAATAACGTATCGTGCTTTTTTTTGCGACACCAGCGCCGTACACATCATTAATCGTTCGAGCTGTTTCTGCAGCACTGATGACAAGGTAGAACTCGTACTCGTAAATATGCCTATATTTCATGTTTTCCATTCTGCGATAATAAGCGACGCCAAAGAATAAAATAATGAGGAAAAAACAAATGAATTACTGTTTTCAAACTCCGCAAAAACATTGAAGTTGGTCTTCTTATTTGGTATAAATTCTCTTGTACCAATTAATTTTATATATACATACACGAAAAATCAATATCAAGAATGCGAAATGCGTACCTAATTGTTTTTTTTAATACATTTATTGCTTTTATTCCTAGTTTATTAAACTTCATTATTGCTCTAAATTAGACTCACCCGTGCGAATATACAAGAGTGGGTCTGTTTATATCAAAATTGTGATCATCCAGAAGTCTCTTTACGTCTCTCAATTGATACGATGTCGGGTTTGTTGTGTTTGTTCTGTTAAAAATCAAAGACAATTTTTCGTTAACCAGGTTTAAGGTTTTCTATGAAAAGTGGTCAATTGTACCGTGAGCAGAACATAAATATTTTTATGCAAAGTTTACGTTATTCCTCCATTAGGATATAATATAAAAAGTGAACTTTTAGAATTCAGAAAAAATATATACATTCGATTTTATAAACAAATTATAGAAATATATTTTATTGTGTATATGTTATTGATAGGATATAAAATTTGTCAATAATGTGAGCACAGCATCAGGCCAAGGTTTACCATGTTCTTTTATTATTTTTGAAGTAACAGAATACCAAATTTCGACTCAATCAAACCTGTAGAAGATACTATCATTCAATAGCTGGAAAAGAGCTGATAATCGTCAAACGACTGAACAGATTTACTTCAATCATAGGTAAAACATTCTCGATCGAGTCACTTTAAAACAAAGAAAACTAAATCAAAATAGGTTCAGCGCGATACAAACACAGAAACACGGATACACATCTATAAGTACATACACAATTAATAAAATTGAATTGTCTGTTTGTAATGGCAAAATAACAGTCTTTTAGTAGATGCATATGAAAGTATATAAGACACCTATAACAAAACACCAAGTTTGTAATTTTTGTCTGTTTATTTATTCCGGGTGATTTCCGAAACGGTTGGACCAAATTTGACGGGACTCTTACTGGCAGATAGCTGTTGTTATAAGGAGTAACTTAGGCTACTTTTATTTTAGAAAAAAGAATTATAGTCCATCGTGAATTTAAAAAAACTGGTCATGGTGAATCAATTCGGGAGCTTAAATGACTTACGCTGAGTAAACCATAAAAGATATAACAAATGAATGTACTACATAATTTTAGATATTAAAAAGACCTACAAAAAAGTCAGCGAGAGCATATGTCTATCTTCAAGGGATCACCCACAATAAGCATATAAACGGGAGCGGGAGTAGCACGATTCGCGCGTGTACTCGATCGACGGTCGCGGGTACAGCTATTAAACATATAACTATAAAGATTGAATAAAAGAATAAATGCTTCGGGGGTAAAAAATATAGGTTCAGAAACTAATTACTCCGTAAAAAACGCGTGAGGAACCGCACGTCACCGCTAGTATATAATAAAGTACTTAAATTGAACAATAAATGTGTACAAGTGACCTTCATTGTTATTAAATTAAAAGGGTCTTCAGTTTACTTTTTTTTATATCAGCTAGGTACCTAAACTAGGAAAAAACGGACAATGACACATGGTATTATGTTTGCGTCGATAGAAAACGATACCCATCGCTCTTCATACATTTATTTTAAAACAACACTTAGCAACGCGTTCGTGGTACAGGGGTGGAATCACACTAAATACATATACAATGTTCCTTCCTTCCTCCCAAGAGGCAGAGATATGGATATGTGTATATTATGTTAGTTAAATTCGAATTTTACGGATAGGGAATTAGTCAGATCGCGACGTCTTTGCAATCGCGGCAACAGCCCAAGACGAGGTCCGGCCACTTTAGCACCCTTGCGCGCTTGTGCTTTCGCGGCTGAGTGCCTTATGAGCTCGCCCCCAAGCCCGGTAAAGCTCTAAAAACCATCAGCGGCTCTGTTTTCAGATAGTGTCCCTCAAGCTAACAGTAAAGTCAAATCGAAAAAAAAAAATAGGGTGGGGTGGGCGACCTGGTTATTACGCAAACCTGTTTTCAGTTGTGATTCTGTTTATTCGTTGTTGTTTCAATTTTGTATTATGTAAATGACTCTTCCACGTATTAGTCATCAGAGAACGAGAGTGAAACTGATTGACTGAAGATAAATAAATGTAAATTGTTCTTAGGGATACGCTAAACACGCTTTTTTCACTTCTTTTTTCATCGTAAACTTAGGACACAGAAAAGAAATCACAACATCATGCACGAATGCAATTATAATGAATAATATAAAATATTATTTTCGACATTGATATTAACTTTTTTATAAAAATTAAACCATACCAAAATAGATTTATAACCCCTGCGGCTGGCGCAAAGCTCATTGTCCGTTTTTCTGCCTGTCTTAAAAATACGCTTTAGAATATAATTTTTATTCGTCGTAAACAGGATTTCGTTGTTAGACTCGGAACTTCTTATCCTAAGATGACTCTGAGCCACAGTGCATCAAGAAGTCTGCTGTTGTTGGATCAGGCACTATGGACAAGTGGGTTGCCTTTCATCAGCGACCCAACAAGAATTTCATTTTTACCTTCGAGAAATCCTCTATATTGTATTTAATAAACTAATATGTAATTGATTTAAAAATCTTACCCATAAAATCGAATTAAGATATTGCTTAGTTTTATAGATCGGCCGTTGGGAACTGAAAAATAAAATGTTCAAGAATATAAGACACATTAGACATTAACAAGAGATAAAGGTTCATATAATTATTCGTAAGGTACCTAATCTTATTTTAATGTTGCATGCGGCGGCAAGAGCGAAGTCGAAAGAGATAAAATATAAATTCGTTTGGGTGCGCAACTCACGTATATTTATGCGTAAAGATGAAACATCTCCTTTCGTCCATGTTAAAAACCAGCATGTCCTAAACACATTGTGTTGATATTGCTTACTTTATTGTTGATAAATTGTATGTCTTCTTTTTCATCTTTAATAAATCAATTGTATAATTCTATGTACTTGATATTACTATATCTATGGAGATGCTAACTTTATACTATCAGAATATTAGAGGAATGAGAACGAAAACAATAGACATTTATAATGCTTTCATAATGAATAATTACGATGTAATATGTCTGTGTGAGACTTGGCTTGACAACTCTGTATCTTCTAGTGAATTATTTGATGAAAGATATTCCGTTTACCGTAAAGACCGAACTAATAAATTTATGACAAAGTATAACAAAAAGCATGGTGGAGGGGTATTAATTGCAGTTAAAAAATCTTTGTCATGTGTTGATAACACCCATCTACACTCTTCTACAGAAGATGTTTGGGTTACATTGCGCATAAATACGTTTACATTTAATATATGCACAGTCTATTTACCCTCATATTTGACGTATGAACATTATACAGATTTCATTGATACTGCTGAACGCACTTTTTTGGCATTTCCTACTCAAACACTCATATTGGGTGACTTCAACTTACCTGAAATTAACTGGAATAATAGACCGATATCAACAACAAATAATAAGGCCAGGGCTCTCTTTGATTTTATGGATAGATCTGATTTAATCCAATCAAATCTAATTCGTAATAATCTTGGAAGAACACTAGATCTCATTATTCACAGTCCAATAATGTCAGTTAAAGTCTTAGAAACACAAAGATTAAGCCGGCTTGACATTCACCATCCCCCTCTAGACGTAATATTAACTTTTACTAGACAAAAATCATTGAAAGAAAATGATAATACTAGGTACAGATTTCGAGGAACCGATTTCGATGCTTGTAATAAAGAACTTTCAGAGATCTCCTGGATCCTATACAGCGAATATAATGTGGATGATTTCTTGCACACCTTTTACAACCATCTTTGGGAAATCATTGAAAGATACACACCTAAATCTAAGTCAAAAAATGGATGGCCGGTATGGTTTTCGCAATCGTTAATAAAAGTAATTAAGGAAAAAGACAAATTTCATCATAAGTATAAGCGTTTCGGTAACCCACGTGATTATGACACATATATTATGCTTAGACCTAGAGTAAAAACTTTATTTGATTCGTGTTTCAAATCTTATATTAATAGAATAGAACAAAATTTAAAAACAGATGTTAAGGCGTTTTGGAACTATACGAAATCTAAGAGATCTACTAATGATTTACCAAAAAAAATGTTTTATAAGAACATGGTTGCTGAGAATGGTAAAAGTATAGCTGATCTGTTTGCAAATTACTTTGCAACTGTCTATAATACTAGTTCTTTCCATGCGTATAGTCCTGATTTTCCAGAATCGTCTAACTGTATTGCTTCAATTAATATAACTGATAGTGATGTGGAATTGGCCCTTAAGTCTATTGATATTAACAAAGGAGCGGGGCCAGATGGTATTCCGCCAATTATGATTCGCAATTGCGCAACTTATCTGAAAGAACCACTGGTTCTGCTCTTCAGAAAAAGTATTAATGAAGGCAAATTTCCGGAACTATGGAAATTAGCCAAGATCGTCCCCATATATAAATCAGGAAACAGAATGGATGTGACAAACTACAGACCAATTAGCGTCCTTAGCTGCTTCGCAAAAATTTTCGAAAGCATAATTTATAAGCAAATTAATTATCATCTAAAACATATTATCACTGAAAGACAGCACGGCTTTGTTACAGGGAGATCAACAACTACTAATCTGTTAACTTACACTCACCATTTAAGCTCTGCATTTAATGCATGCACACAGATAGATTCGATTTATGTTGACTTTGCTAAAGCCTTCGATACAGTTGATCACTCAATACTTTGCCGCAAAGCTTATCACATTGGCATACATGGATCGCTATTGCGCTGGTTAGCTTCGTATCTATCAAATAGAACGCAACTGGTTGCAGTATATGGCTATGACTCTACTCCATTTGAAGCAAAATCAGGAATACCACAAGGATCTAATTTGGGGCCACTCTTATTTGTTTTATTTATTAATGACCTTATAAACTCATTCAAAACTAAATGTCTAGCATACGCTGATGATTTAAAGGTCTACCATAATATTCTATCATATGAAGATTGTATTGATTTACAAAATGACATTAATCATTTGCATCTTTGGTGTACTCGAAATAACATGACATTAAATATTCAAAAGTGTAATTTGATTACTTTTACGAAAAAACGGTCTCCAATAGTGTATCCATATAAAATAAACAATACATTGTTACAGCGTCAGAATACAGTAAAGGATCTTGGTGTATTGTTTGATTCAAAACTAGCCTATACGTACCACTATGACTACATCACATCCAAAGCTAACAAAGTTATGGGTTTTATATTTAGAATGTCAAGACCATTTAAAGATCCTGCTACATTAATAACTTTGTTTATGACATTGGTTAGAAGCATCCTGGAGTATTGTTCGGTGGTATGGAATCCATACTATCACATACACAATGACAGGATCGAAGCTATCCAAAGACGTTTTGTACGTTATTTAGCATCAAAATGTGGACTGAGGCGTAAACTACCTTCATATGAAACTAGGCTAAATCACTTTGGTATCAAAACACTGTCATCCAGACGTAGCTTTAGCTCATATTCTATTCTACATAAAATAATCAATGCCAAATGGGATACAACAGAGTTGTTAAGCCAACTATCGATAACCACAAGAGTAAACCGGAATCAAAGTATCTTCCACGTTCCATATTGCTCAAATAATGTCTCATACTATAATCCGTTATACAGAATGTGCAGAGAATACAATGATAATGCCAGGGTTTTGGACATATTTGATAGAAATATAAGCAGTAGTTTTCAATCATCTGATTAATCTTTTGATTTTATTTAGAGAAGCTATTTATGCGCTAAAACTTTATGTAGTTTTTCTAATATAATTAATTGAATTATTTTGTATTTTTTTTTATTATTTTCTTTATTCTTTGTATTTTGTTTGTAAAATTAAATGTTGTACCCAACTATAATAGGAAAGCAAATTTAGTTCTATAAGTTACTATTGTTAATGTGTATTTTGTGTTTTAGTTTGGTTTCTGTTGTTGAGCCATAATAAATAAATAAATGTAAGTGTATCTGTATAATTATTATGTTTTTTTTTATATTACCGTCGCAGGTGCATTCGCCAGGGTCAACATTTTTGTTCCAAGGTTGCATTCAAGTTCATTACGACTTTGTTATGACATTTAAATATAAACAGGCTTCCCTCAAAAACTAGTACAATTTATGAACTATTTGGCGACAACTCTCCATGTATATCGACAATACACACATAAACATACACTGTACACACACAAATATACACTCATTATACTCTACAACTATAAATATTGCTCATTGGAAAAATGGAAATTGTTTGTTGTATTTTCCATTATATTAGGGAACGCGGACCTCACTGTTATATTGGCTGGAAGTGGCCGCCATTGGCCGCGACACAGTCTTCACTAATCTAGCTATAATTATCGATGGTTGATGATTGAAGCTTCCATTAAATTATTATTATTATTCTAATTTCGTTTTATTTTAAGAAACTTTTGTTTTTGATAAGTTATTTTGTGTTTTCCTTTAAATTTGTTGATTTAGAAATACCATAAGTATAGTAAAGTGAAACTTTGTCTAAAATTGTTCATGTGGTGATGCCATCAAAAAGTCTAGACGGTTTTAGTTGACTTGTGCCGTTGTGGGTTGAGGGTTCCATCACCAAACATGACTGACTCTGAGATGAGCATAATTGTCGGTTGTATATCTGAATGTTAAATAACATACATATGTTTACCTGTTTAGTTACCATAATACAAGTTATGCTTATTTTGCACTTAAATGATCGTGTGGAATTAAAAGACTTGCTCTAACATACAAACAGAAGTACAGTACAGCTTCCAATTAAGAGGATCGTTTGCCAAATAATGCACATACCATTTAGCGTTGACCTGAGTATCGTACTGAAGCTATCAAACGTCAATGGAAGAACAGCATCTCTCTGACAATCGCACGATATTATTACTGAAAATAATTTACATATAATAAATTACATTTTTTATATAGACGTGTCATACACCAACACATTGCACTAAAATCAGCGCAATTTATTTCTACATAGAAACTATGGGTAATGCAGTTATACAGAAAAAAGAAAGAATATGAAAAGTTTATATGCCATTTTTGTTGTTAGAAAGAAATGAATATATATTCTGACCTGTAGTGACGTGCAATCACGACAATGGATAACATGTGACTGAAAGAATGTCGGGCAATTACCTGACTTTAGTATTAGATTAGATTAAAATAGAACGTGGGTAACGCATATACACTTATAAAAACATCTTAGCATATAATGCATTACTTTATGCAGTCTACCTGACAGTAATTTCACTGCAATCTGTTTTTGTTTTTTCACACGAGATGTACCACTAGTGTTTTGCCGTCCTTGAACCCCTATCCCAAGGAGCTCTGGAAACCCTACTCACCCCAGGAACACAACATAAGGTCATGTCTGCGATCTTCTACCCCAAGTAAAGAGATACTTCTAAAAAAAATCTCCGTACCCTACCTACCAGGCTCTGCAGCCATGATTAACCAACCGCAAAAGGACCGCAGTCGATAAATAATAGCTGTTGCCAAACACCCTTCGGCGCGGAACACTACTGCTTTCAAAATCAAAAACGATTCATTCGATTTAGGCCCTTATAATGCATTCCAGTCACCGAGAAGAACCAGTAAGAAACTCGATCGGGTTTATATTTTTTTTACTTTGTAAATATTGTTTACAGTCATTACTAGCTTCTGCACGACTCCATGTGCGTGAACTTCAGAATTGAGTCCAGAGAGAAAGGAAAAATATGTCAATTACGTGGGTAAAGTTATCCTATGTGTTAATCCAGGTTAACAACAAGTTACATGTGAGTTAAATTTCATCCAGATTCGTTCAGCCGATTTTGCTTGATTGAGTAACGTATTGAAACATACAAATTTTCACATTTAAATTGTAAAATTTCACATTTATATAACAGTAGAAGCCTACATTTTTTGTTGTCGTGTAAACCAATGTACTGTAGTACATATTATAACATTATTGGTTTACTTGGCGCACGCCAGTAAAGCTTCTCAGTCGCGGCATGATTTTTTCCGACATTTTCAACATTCATAATCATATTTCAGCAAATTTACATAAAACCTTAATTAAATATAATACACTTAAAGTTTCCTCAAAAATTACTCCGTCTATTGATGAAAACCTTTTGAAGATTCGTCGTAGTAGTAGTTTTCGTAGTTTTTGAATTAATCGCGTTCAGACAGACAGACGCGATGGGAGACTTTATTTTATAATATGTATAGATATAGCTGTGCACGCGGCTCTACACGTATTAACTACATAATTATTGTAAATGAAAATATGGTGATTTTTTTTTAATCAGGACCAAACAGATAATTATCTAAGGATAAAAAAACAATTATCAAAATCTATCCAGTAATTCTTGCGTGATTCGCACACAACGGCATATATCAATCATTTTATTTATATAATTAAGTAGGTAGGTTTCCAGACATGGCTATCATTCACGTATGTCCCTATGATGACCTTTGTGGCAGAAACAGGTGTAACTGTGCTACCACCTCGAAGTTTGTCGAGATTCTTGTGCACTTTTGCAACATGCATTTTGCGATAATTGTAAAATTACATCTCACAAGTTTAACGTTTGCGTAACATACTGGTTATAAACAAGTAGAAATATGTTTCACAAATCAGACGAAAGCCATTCCCTGTATAATATGTAATAATTGCGAAATTACTTTACTTGCATTAATTTGTAAATTAATCGCAATCTTCGATACATTTGTACCAAGCAAACAATTATTTTTTACATTGGTGTATGACTTTTCAATGACCTCGATGGTGAAGGGAGCGCGGAAAATTACCCGCGAGCACAAACAAATTTTTGAACCGAATCTTCTTTGGGCACGTTAAAATTTAATTGTTTAATTTATTGTTTAAATTTTACATTTTTCAGTTTTACTTCAACTGTTTGTAAGGCTTACTACAATCCCATTATACAGTAGCCCGGCAAAGTGACAACCGTGCCTGATGTGCACAGTACCTACAATCCAAACACAATAGTAACTACCGTGAGGTCAAAAAGTACATAAAAACTGTATATTATACACTGACTGATCCCGGAACGCGATGCGCATAAGCAAACAATTATGTCGAGCTTTTCACCATGTGCTTGTTGGTGGCGATCCATTAAGACTGTACATCCCTTCCACCTCGCTATTACTATCTCCTCGTTCGTTACCCAGCAAGGTACCTACACCACGTTCAGGTGAGGTTGGCTTGGGTATCTCAACCTATCAATTGTTATTTGAACCCCCCTTGTACCACATATATAATTTTATGAAGGGTTCTCCATAATTTAAAAAAAAAACATGTTAATTCTGTAAATAACATGTCTATATCTTATTATATTATAAGTACGTAATGAATATGAAAAAAAAAACGAATTAAGAAATGACCTTCAGTATGAAGTACCTAATGAATAAAACAAAATACGTAAATTGAATCTATGTTTCGTTTAAATTCATAATGTTCTTTTTGCCATTTTATTACTTATTTAAGCAATCATTGTCCAACAAGGTAATTATATTGAGATAGATATATATAATTTTTCAATAATAACTCGACAGATACAAATATTTCACAACAAAGTTGGAACAATCATTCAATTCATATAAAGTATTAAACATCATTCCATAATTGATAAGTTATAAAATTCGTCAATAATACTTAAAGAAATCGATTTTTTTTATTAATCCTCAACCGATTTTGGTGAATTTGTAATTACTCTATTGACAAGCTTTTGATAATCTCTATTTAAATAAGTAAAAATGAGGGCACCACTAGTATATTTATTTTCATAAAATATTTACCTACATATATCTAAATTTTCAAATTAACAAAATGATTTAAATTTTAATCACAATATTGCCTGTTTTGCATAGCGGTACGTTATTTTGTAAAACCCGCCTGGCTAGCTACCACCCTCAAGTAAAAAAAATCTGTCGCCAAGCACTTATAGACGGTTTCCGGCAGCGTGCGCTTGTGAGCAAGCTTATAAACCTATAAACGAGAAAATAAACTCGAACTTGAAAAAAAACGTGTACATAAAAGAATTATTTCTAGACATCACTATCAGCTGTTTTCAAAAACATATCTGAGTTTACTATCCCCGATTGGTACAAATTTATAATATTTAAGTACTATCTTTAACTGAAGACGGATATCGGCTTCCCTCTTAACTATTCCAGCTATCCATTGATAGGTTATTGAAAAAAAGTATGGACAAAGGGTTATATTTGTCTATCTTTAGTAAATAAAACAACGGATAGATAGGTTATTGAAAACGGCCGTCTATCATTCACTTAACAATCCACCTTTATGCTGAAATAAATTATGTGAAACGGCTACTTTAAGATTGGGATAACACAACAAAAAAAAAATTGTAAAAAAAAAATTAACTAAATTAAAATACTTACAGATACAAATAACACACAAAAAATAAATCATGTTGTGCACGCTCTACGATGCAAAATTAAAGAATGGAATGAAGTAACGAGCGAAGACTGTCATTCCGGAGGGTCGCAAATCGCGAGCCATAATTATTCTCATGCGTCAGAGACGCGGGTCAGACTCCAGTAATGTCATTATTATTATCATGTTATTAGTACGTGAAGCAAAAACTTTCGATACCTTTTTAAGCGCATTGCGTGCACGGAAGACTGTGAGATTTGGCATGGTTAAAGTTTATATGGAGAAGGAGTGAAGAAAGCTAAAATGTATCTATAATATCTGTTACCAATTATATTAAATTAAATTAATTAATACTGCGAGTCCTAACCTGACCAATGCCATTGAACTTAGACCCCCTGAAATATTGACAATGTCACTCAACGAAAACTGACAGTAAGTGATGTAGATAATACTCATTGTTTAAGAATACTGTAAATGTCAAAAAGAAAAGAGTCTATGATCAAAAAGTCGTTGGTCGAATTTTAACCTTAGGGCGATCGCTAGTTGTTTCAAATTCATTAAAGATTTTAGCGTTATAACCACAATCTCACATGATTTTAAATGACGATGTGACCCAGATGGTATCACGCTAAGTCTAGTGGAAGACTTGATTTTTAAGTGCAGCTGCCGGTACATAGGGGCGTTGAGACAGATTTTTAACTAGAGGATGGTAGTTAACCAGGTGGGCTTCAGAAAATGCCCGCCGTGACTAAGCTATGGTTTTATCTTGATATTTCCTTCAACAATCCATCGCCAGCCGCTACTGTGATGCCGGCCTGCCTAAATAGTCAAATGAAATTAAATCGAGATGCGCTTTAGTAAATAACTATTATGGATTTTTCACTATATGCATGGTGGTCACGACCAGTCGGACCCTACCACCCCCACGGAATAAATAAAAGGATCTTCCGAAAAACGAATCCGATTTTTTTATTTCTTACCGAGGACGAGCTTATTTTAATGAAGCACAAAGCCAAACTCCAAGCTGCTACTGAGAATTTCATAGAAAACCCCAATAACACTTTGCGCGCCCTGGGAATCGAAGCCAGGATCTCGAGTATAGTAGTCGCACTTAGGACCACTAGGCTAATGAGGAAGTTTTAAAAGAACTGACTACACTGTTAGCCTTAGGGGCCCTAAAGCCGCTGCGGCTTTTACAGCTTCACCGGACTTGGGGGCGAGCGCAGAGGGCACTCAGCCGCGAAAGTTTTGTGGACGACTCGCACGAGGGTGCCAAAGTGGCCGGACCTCGGCTCGGGCGGTCGTCGCGTTCGCAAATAGGTCGCGATCTATTCGAATCCCTACACCTACGATTCGAGCTAACTAAATATACACATAGGCACGTTCCCTTCCTCCTGGGAGGAAGGAAGGAACCGTGCGTATGTGTATTCAATAATCGGAATGTTTCTACACTAACTAGCGCTAACTAACTAGCGTAAAAAAAGAAAAAAAAAGGTCCCTCACAGAACCTATGTACCTGTGTGGTGTGCACGTGTGTATGTTCATACGTGTGTAGTGTTGTATGTAGGTAGCTAAGTGATGCACGTACAGTGTCACTTGTATCGCGCGGGCGGTTGCCTGACCCAAGGGTTTCACCCCGAGGAATGGACCTAGGCTTGGGTTACCGAGGGAGAGGGTGGACGTGACGGGTGTGCTGGAGCGAAATTGACCGCCCGCCCTCTGCGGAGAGAACGGTGGTTACGCGGGCGTGGGCGCTGGCACGCTCTGTTTGGAGAGACGGATGTGTAATATTTATTCGAATTTTCGATGTGATCGTCGGGATCAATAAAAATATTGCGCGGCCGGCGTTTGCACCGGATGTCCGTGGGTGCCGGAACATAAGTGGCGGCTGTTTTTATTAACGGATTCGCGTGGTTCGACGCGGTGTCGAAATACGAACGGGAGAGCTGTTTAACGTAGGCATGTATCGAAGGAAGCTCCATATCTCTATGGAGATCTACGCTTCGAACATACCACGGGGCCCCGGTGAGACGATAGAGGAACCTATTCTGTATCGATTGTAACCGTTTGAAACTCGACTCGGACATATGTGCGAACACGGCGCAACTGTATGTCAAAATTGGTCGAATACACGTCTTGTAGAGTTTTAAAAACCACGACATACAGTCTATAAAATTTAAATTATTTCAAAGGCCTCGTGGCGCAGTGGTAGTAAACTTTACTATTGAGCCGAGAGGTCGCGGGTTCGATCCCCGCCCATGACTGACTTTGTGTGATAAGCATAAATGTGTCAGTTGTTTGTGTCTGGGTGTTATATATATATATATATATATGTGTGTGTGTGTATATATCAGCTGTTTAGATACCATATTACAAGCATTGCAAGTTTGGAATTAAATGGCAGTATATGAAATTGTGTCCTCATATAACTACACGCATATATTAAAATGCTAATACAAAAGATATATTATGTACAAGATTCGCATTAAAATCACCAGCTCATGTAATATAATAACGTTCATATAATAACGTTCTAAATTAATCAAAAATAAATATGTTTTACTTAGATTTATGTTTGCTGATGGATGAATTTTTATAATCGGATGACTAAGTTCTCGATATTATCTCTTGCAAATCTACTGACTAACTTTACCTACATCTTAATTGCTATTAAGTTGATACTTAATCTCGGTAATTTTATTTTTATTTATATTATTATCATGGTATTTCATTATCATATCATCACGCCTGTATTCCCCGAAGGGTTTGGCAGAGGTTTACTAATGTACACCCACAGTTCGCCGAGCATGTTTTTAGGTCCCATGTTATACGGGCGAGCCTATTGCCATTAATCGGGCACGAAACCAAACTCGGAGCTGCTACTGAGAACTTCATATAGTCTATCAACTGAGAAATAGGTACAAAATCTTATAAGAATCGGTCAAGCCTTGTTTTAATTTCAATTCGGACATACAAAAAGGCAAACAGATTTTTTTTTTTCGTAATCATCGTCTTTTATAAATGTTGTCTATCGGGAAGCTTGGAAAAAATCCTGCATGTAAAGACATAACTACATATTTATGAATATAGATAGATTGACGTCGGTTAACATCACGTACGCAGGTACGTGAAATTTGCAGATACATTGTTTGTACCACAAATATTCAGAGTAAAGATGTTTTCGTATAACAAGTTGTCTTTGTTAAATAAATTTTTGTTTTATTCGTCTATTAGTCATACGAAATTTGCCACAAACAATGCTTAAGTCTGTAACTCTTTAACGCATAGTGATATTTATCTACGTAACATTTTTTTTTTAAATAGCTGTTACACTTTTTACTATTTTCACTATAAATTAATTTTTTTGTTTTTAGTTAAAATAAAAAACCACAATTTACATAATAGGGGCGATAAATCATCTTTTAGAAAATACATCCCAGAATTATTAAAAAAATTGTTTTAGATACACGCTACGAATAGTGGTGGAAAATAACAAATGCCTGTTTTTATTATTTAATTTTTAACACCTAACCACAATCTTATCTGTTGTTAAGTGACGATGTGGCTGAAGATCGAATCACGATAACCCTAGAGGAAGTTGTTGGAACATCCAAAAGTGCTTGGCGACTGATTTATCTCTCTTCATGTCGACCGCTGCCGCTATAAGCGCGACTCTTCTAATGGTTTGCAGGACGTGGGGATGCGCGGCGGGTGTTCACTGATATACATAGTATTGAGATGGCACGCCATATCTTAGGATCAATACTACATTATGCATGTTATTGCAACTATGACAGATATCTAATGAAAAATAAAATAATAAATTTACATTACGTATATTGTTGTATTTATTAAAATGGTAAGCAAAAAACTACTATATGGAACAAATATTGTACGTGTAATCTTTACACGTGGTTAAAGTACGAAAATTCTTTGAATGAAATAGTATATTTTACTCAGAACCGAACAGAACAAAAATTCTCTACCACGTAGTTATAGGTAGGTACCTAATTTCATCACGTTTTCCTTAACCGAAAACTAAAGCTCATTGTAAGAATTTGTAGTAAGTAGGTAGTTGTGGAAAATGTTGTAATTGAACAACAAATTACATACTAAAATAGCCCAGCCGACTTGCCGAGATTTACAAAATACCATTACATAAGTATCGGTATTTTTAATGGTTTTAATATTTTGGTAAAAAAAAACTAATGTGAGCTTCTGTTTTTACATAATAATCAATAAGCTGTAAAATTATTTGACAACTGTCAATTAAGCATTTATTACATTTGTCTTTAACTGTATACGGTTTGTAAGGAGCTAATGTATTGTTAGGTGCTAGAATAGTATTCTCATAAGTAATACGAAATTTGTGATAACGTGCTTATAAGTACCTACCTGTTTATTTTATGTCCATCCTATTACACACATTATTTATCATGGAAACGTGACCTTGCAGGTAAATAAAATACTCACAATTGTAAAAATATATATTAAAGATAAAATGTTTGTAAGAAAACACGCAAAACATTATCATAAATAGCCGTGATTTAAATCGTTCGGAATGAGTCAACATTATTCAAAGAACAATTTCATAAAACCATGGTCTAGTTTAGTCTAGCTTGTAACTTTATTTTTTATTTTCGTTTCATATGTCACCCCTTAACACAAATCAGGGTTCAATTAATTAACTATCTATCTGTTTCATTATATTTCTATCATATTCCAATTAATTCTTAGCTTATTCATTTCTATGTTAAAGGTTGTTATAAGTTATAATAATATTTAGTGTTTCCTAATATAATTAAGTATTTTAGCGCAGTACCAGCTCTTGATCGATCTAAAGGGTTCATTTGATGTCGACCACCATACACAATGTGAAAAGGCTAGTAATGGGATGGTTTAGGTGTGGCGTGTTTAAGGTGCTGGCTGGTGTATAGGCATTTGTTACATTAAAATTTACCGAAAATTCAAATTTAGCGAGTCAGGTGAGAGCAAGTTCCTTAACTACATCTACCACGAATCTGTTCTCAAGGCAAACTTGTATAGTCAAGGTTCATGTCAATCATTGCATTGTAGTATCCTACATTGTTTCTTGACAACTACATAGAAGTTAAAATAAAATCTATTCAAGTGAAATAAACGAAACTGAATAATTTATAATTTCATTGACAATACAAATGGCAAAATTTGCTATTTTTACAAAATTGAATGATTCAGCCTTCTACTAACTATAAATTTGAAGCAATTATGGCTCAGTGATAGCGCGTACGAACACCGAGTCGATCGACGGGAGTTGGAACCCTTGCAATGAGCCTAAGCTTCCGGTGAACGGAAAATATCGTGATGAACTCATAGCATGGAGGAAGGAGACTTTCTTATGTCCACCTGACTAACTACCATTCTTAACTTGAAACTCTGTTGCTAAGCACACCGCAGTTGAGAACCACTCTTCCACTAGGCTTAGCGTGCTGCCATCTTAGACCACATCGTAACTTTTTTTTATTATTTTTTTTATTGGTGGGGTAATAAACCCCCACCTCCCTAAAAGCCTCTAACACAAATCAGAGAACGATGGTGCTATATAATAATTTGTTACAATATTTTTTCCCCACACACTTTCCTCCGACTTTGTCAGCAATTTCCCTACCCCTATGCATCCCTTGTATATTCATTTGTTTAAAAAATTTCTTATAACTAGTTACAAAATTCTTACAATAATTCCAATAATACAATAATGTCAAATATAAATTTAAATAAAGTAAAATTTTGTATAACAATAATAACTTAACCTAAATTTGTAAAGTAATATTTTTAAATGGTATAATGTAAATAGTAATAATAATAATAATTATAATAAGATCTCCATCAACAGACACAATTTCCACACATATCATTACACGACATACAAAGAATACATGAAAATCAAAAATCGGCAAATTAAACTAAGCAAAGAAGAATAAATCTGGTTTTATTTATTTCTCCTGTTGGCGACTTTAACTATTTTTTCAATAAATTCTAAGAAGTGTCCCCTTATCTGGTCGTCCGCCACCAAAGTGTGCAATGTGACTTTATCAATCTCATGGCCAAACCTGGACTCGAGGTCGAATCTTGGACAATCTATAATTCTTATCTTAAGAACTTAAGATCAGATGAGATTGTTGCCAAATGCTAAACCTGTACAAAAAATATAACTGATCGGTAATTCACAAGTGAGCCATTTGGGTTTAGAGTTCCGAGATCAATCAGTCAGAAAATGTAATAGTTAGTTAAATCCGGGAGTTGACAATATGTCTGAAAATTAAATTTGATTACCTATCTTTACGATTAATAAAAATGAAGTGTCTGTTTTAATGTCAAAATATCAGATTTTTACTAAATGCATATGAATGTGTATACATTAACTATAACAAAAAGCAATTTTTCAAATTGTTGTCTGTCTGTTTTTTGTATTATAAGGATTAACTTAGGCTATTTTTATTTTAGAAAAACAATTATGTTTCCGTGCTAATAAAAAAATGGTCATGATGAATCAATTCGGGCGCTTCAAAATCCAATCAGAAATCGTGACGTCATCGTTCTAATCATCATTCATCGTTCAGTTGAGTGTATTCTTATTAAGTGATAGGTGACTCTCGAATTATTAGTAAAAGTCGAAATAATGCCTTTAAAATTATTTAGATGTTGAAGAGACTTCATAAATTAAATTATAGTAATATGAACTTCCATATACTTTAGCCTTAGTTTTATTTGTTGAACATTTCTACTTTTATCAAAATACTGTTTTATCTAAGAATCATTTTATTATCTACTTGTTAACACTTTCATCGCTCTCTAAATTATCTCTAAAATGTTTTAACATTTCCTTTCATTTTCAAATGTAAAATAATAATAATACACTTTTCTCAAATATAAAATACGAATAAAAAATAATTATCTAAGTTATTTGAATAACTTTGTACTACTTTTGCAGTATATTTTTCATAAATAAAAAGTCTGCCAAGTATCATTAATTTATTAAAGTAATATCACTTCGGTGCTATTTTTTTTTAAATCAAAAATGACTTTTAGAAAAAGATGTCGATCGAACTTGAATCACTTTGCACAAATTAAGTTCATAATTACGGATAATGTAACTTGGATCCATTGCTGTATTAATTAATACTAATAAGCGGTACGTACTAGAGACGACGCCTCAATCTTCGTAAAACAAGTTGGAGTGCATACACTCGTACTCATAGTCAGTGTCGGGCACTAGTTGCGATTACACGTTTGAGTGATAAACTTTACTTCATAATTATGCCTTCATATGCACTGATATTTTATAATATTTAAACAATCAAGTCAAGGAGTGACATTTTATTAGTGTGTTCATTGTATTAATACGCGCGTGCCCCGCGCCCCGCGATAACAAGTGGAGCACAATTTTGTTTGTAATCGTTGCATTAGCACGTAGTACATAATACCTAAATGCTTAGATCGCTTCTGTTCTTAACTAGTCATATATACTTTACATGTATTAGCGTTAAAACATACTCTCAGCTGATTTTTAACTGACAATGTGGCGTAAGATGGTAACATGGCTCAGAGGAAGCCAATCAACATCAAGTAGGTACACTAACGCACACAAATATGCCAATATATCCAAGAAACATGATGAAAGGAATCGAGAACAGAAACGTCATTTTCAAGTGATTTCTTTATTGACAAACAATTTACAAAGACGGTAACATATAGCGGCTCATGGAAATGTTTATTTCTAAACTAAAAAGATTACACTCTTAAATGAAGTTTATTGGTTTCAAAGCCACGGACATGTGATAAAGATAATTAAAAATCTTATAATGATCTTGAAAGTCAACAGAACATCATCATCTGCGTGTAACATTCCTTTACTTGGAGTCACGCCAACTACGACAAACCCCTAACATACGAACTAATAATAAACTGAAAAACAAATATTTGGATTATATATTACATATAGGAATGCTTTCGTTAATACCTTAAGACAACTATATTAAAATATTAAGTCCATTTGAAAACTAGTTTAAACGTCTTTACACAAATAATTGCTTTGGCCAAAATAACTAATTAAGTACTAGAAATTCTGAATTCTCCGAACTGACAAAGCAACATATCCTCAAGTATTTTTTGTTTCCATAAATAAGATAAATTTCTAACTCATAAAAAACGAGATCTTAACTCCTAACGATAACATATAATTTAACTTAAAATAGCAATTATAATTAATAACTTCAAGAACATTATTTACAGAACAATATTTGTTTCCATATATATTTATAAATATAGTATTAGTGAAACACAAAACATATATAGATATATACTTCACATATACCTGTTACTTCATCAATTAACTAATATGAATCCATAAGGGTTAAAAAGAAAGATAATTTTACTAATTTTAACACGAGAACTAATTTCTGTATATGAAAACAAATTATAATATTCTAAAAGAAACTAAACTTTTTACATCACGAATATACAAGACAGTCTTACCAAAAAATGTGTTTAAAATTTACACAACGATTTATCCTTCAATCACCCCGTTAACTTCATAACTAAATTGAGCTTCACTAAAGCCGAAACTTTTTTATTATTCCCTTTTTACACTTATCAGCGATTAATATAATTTTACATTGATAATAAGTATAACAGATTTTTAAAAGTAAGCAAAAACAAATTTTTTTATGTCATCTTCATAAGCCTGAAATCATTCTCGCAGACTTCAGATCACATTAATAAAAAATGAAGTTATTTAAATTTATTACATTTAATATCCTAAAGTAGATAATCAATTACAAGCGAAAAGGGATTGAATTGTAAAATAGTTAATGGTTTAAGAGTGACTTTACTGTCTATAAAGTATTCTTACTCTATGTCTATTTAAGATCGACGTCATCGCCTAGTAAGTCTTCGCACTCTTTCTCCCACTGTTTGTCATCTGCAGTTTTATCCGCCACTACCTCATATTCTTTCAGTTCGGCTTCAAGTTCTTTTTCCCATTGCTCTGAAATAATACCAATATCTGTAGTACATTAATTAGTCGTGTTCATATTTACTTAATTTATTTTAAAATAATTCATCATTTAATGAAGGCATAATAACTAGAACAGTACCTTAGGAAAATAAATTCAAAACTCAACAATGGATTTTTTTTAAAACATTTAACAAGAATTTTTTTTTTAAATACATACTAAGGAGATTTATCTTTTTTAGGCTAAAATATAACAAACGGAGCTTTGTTCCAATACGTCCCGACAACAAATATCGCTCCGACGTACTATTTTTTATTGCTATGTTACTGACCATGTTTATTCTAAATACAAAACAGACTGTTTTACTGTGAAACCTAATGTACTAAAAGGATAGAAAATAACAAGACTAATATTATTTTAGAATAATATAATTATTTCAATTGATAATATCTAACTATAAATGCCAATTTCTCGTATTTAACTACACAACGTAATATACTAAACAATTTTAAGTGACAATTAAAATTATACATAACACTGTCGCTTTCCTTCGCTAATCGCTTTGCTAAATAAGTAAAATAATGGAATCCGTATATGGAAGAGTTTATCGTATCAAAAACTTCTAGATAAAATTGAAAAAAAATCTAGAATAAAAACAAATCTTCGAGAAACATCTAATAGGTTCATCACAAAAACTCTCGCTTATACAACTTATTCTTGAATAAAGCACACCTAAGCGACAGTAGTCTAGGCCTGTACGTAAATACCACTCGTTTATACAACATTCTTGACTACCTAAATAATTACATATGGGTTTACATCGATTTCTATACGCCTACTCAACTTTAACAGGTGAATTTTCCAAAGATTAATAATTACTTAACTCTAAAGCCGAGAACATATGAAGGTGCACGTCAACGTTACGTATTTTTATAAGAGAAGATCGCTTTGACGATGACCGTGCACCGCTGTGTGTCGTCTGCTGATTTGTAAATGGGTAAAAAAGAAAAAGAGCAAAATTTGTGTTGCCAGTTATTTGTAACCGACTTAAAAAAAGTGGTTCTCAATTCGAATGTATTTTTTTCTGGATGTTCAGCAATAACTTCTTTGTTTATCAACCGATTTGGATGATTCTTTTTTTCTTTGGGAAAGGCGATACCTCAATAGTAGTCCCATTTTAATTTCATTGGCTTATACATTCGACTTCAAAGATAAACTAGAGAACTTGGTTTTGGTTTTGGTAAAAATTGTCTTTTAATTCATGGCAATTATTAAAACTGTTTCATAATTGACTGTCACCCATAAGTGATATGTCGCGGCTGTGATTATTGATATATTTAAAATTATGCTAAATTTAAATAACTGGCATTATATGTACTGATTTCAGAAAAGAAAAACATTTTAATACTGGCAGGGCATATAACTAAGACTTTACAAAAATAAATGAAGGAGGAAGGAAGGAATCTCCGAAAATCTGACAACACAAGTTTATACATAAAGGATTTCAACATTGCTACGAAATACATATCAAATATATGCCGAATGGAATATCATATTAAAATATCACAATACCAACTTTGAGAAATATGTCTAAGTGAGGTCTTAGTTTCTTATACTAATAAAATTGCCAATTAAAAGTAAAATAAGACACCGAAGCGGAATAAATTGAAACTGTAGCAATGTTAAAACCGGAAGTGTGTATATACTTAGTTTAAACGCTACTGAGCGAAACATTACTGAACTGCGTGTTTATAACTATAATAATCTTATATTACTTAGACATATATAACATTCAGTAGACAATAAAATAGATTCCATCGAGAAAGATTTTTAAGATTAGTATACAATACAATTGATTCGGTCTTTACATCAATAGCCAAATAACATAAAAAATTTAAAATTTTCAAGGTATGAACAAAGCAAATATTACTGAACGCAAAAATGGGAATAGTAATTGATAAAGACGGAACAATATTTAAAACTATTGACATACAGACCGATATATTAATAATGACGTACATCAGGTTATATAAATAAATAGACAATTATATATATTATATACAGTTTATATAGTAATTTAACCAGAGCAAAGCTATATTGTCAGGATAACATTCATATATAAGTCAATTATAACAACATGAATGAGAGATATGATAATAAAATACATAATAATATATACAAAATTTAAATATGTTAAATAAAATATAAACCACAATTAATTCTATGAATATCAATTTTTGTAAATAAGATATAAGCCGATTATTTATATGTTTGACATAATAATGCCATAACGTGATCCTTTTTGTTAACCGTCAATACTGCCAAGTCATCCAGGATGACCATCCGAAAATAAATATTTCGAAAAATAATTTGTCGTAATGTTACGCAGGTGAATTCTTTATAGACAAGTGACACGTCTACATTATAGTTAATAGTAATAAAATCAGTAGAGTCACTAGATTTCAGAGTTAAATCTGTGTTAATAACAATCTAATATTACATGTGCGTACCAACTAACTTTATACGTTAGTGATGGCATTATTTTATCAAGATATTGAATAGCACTGTCATAAATACAGCATTTACATTTTAGCGTAATATATTCCGCTTGACGCGAGCCAATTATAGAGTAAATATTATATGATTTTCTATAAATTACCCACTTTTATTCATGCATATCGGAAAGGCTTTGGAGAATTTAGATTTATAAAGGAGCAGTGACAAAGAATATAAAGGATAAATAAGCGCATTTTTCGTGTAAAAATCAAAGTGGATATATTATAGAGACGTAGCGGTAGTGATGTCGTTAGTGTGGATGCTCGTCGAGTTGCCGTGTCTTGCTTAAGCTGCATTCCCAGGAAATAAAAAAATATTGTATTACCGGATAACGATATAGGTAGCACCGGTTTTGTTCCAAAGTTTTGGTTGGTTAATATTTTAATACCGATACATATAATACTATTTATAAAAGGGTAAAGTTTGTAGGAGGTAATATCCGGAACTACTGATCCGATTCTAAAAATTCTTTCACTGAAGAAGGCTACATTATCGGAACCGGGGCGTTTCCAAACATTGAAAAACTTGTAAAATTCTGACACTGGCAAATTCAACGGTTGCAATGGCTGCTAACTTAACATTGTTTAAGAATTTTCATTGTTTAATAGCTAGCCAGAGAAATATAACGCACTTTTATTTATAATTAAATGTAGTTATGAATTATTCTTGCATAAGATATTATACAAAAGCACAATATACACAGAAAATTTGCATGCAGTTATTCAAATATTCCTCAAAGTTGGCTTCATTAATAGGTGTTGTAATGGTATGATTTAAAATATATGGAAAGGTGAATAGAAGTAAATGAATACAAAAATTAAGTAAAAAATAATTGAAATTTATGAAACAAAAAAAAATTGGGCGTCATAATTACCTAGAAAGGAACCCAAATGCAATTATTCAACTATATTAAATTGGATATCTGAGAGCAAACTTTTAAATATATGTAGTAGAAATGATAGTATAGAAGTTTAAGATGAAGCAATGGAAACAATATATAGGTACTGTAAAGGACGGACATTTTAAAGTAGCACTGCAATGAATACAGTAGAATACAAAAACAACAACCACCGAGAGATAGACATTTTGAACTGTCATGCAGACCCTAAGCCTTTCAGTATGGCAGGTATAACAAGTGGTGTATGGTGATCGCAATCCAGTTGGACACGATTGTCGTGTACCTACAAACCAGCATATAATATTTTAAAATAAGAAATTAAATGGATGGTCATAAAGTCACAATTTTAATGGACTCATTATATCGAAAATTGCAGAGGTTTCTACAGTAGTCGAAACTCGGTCGAGTGATACGACCAAGATCAATGTTAATATCCGATTATCTGATCTTATATCGAAGACCGAAATCTAATAAACTTCAAACAGAGAAATTACGAAAAGTCTATCGTCGAAGACTTAAATTTAATTTCAACAATTGTGTTAAAAATGCGAAAGTAAAATCTTACCGTCATCATTTTCCCTATCGACTTTTAGAGATTTTATCTGTTTCCTTGTGTCATCAATAGATTGCTGTGAACCTTTTTCATTCTCTATGAGACTCTCGCTTGCCGTTTTATCGTCTGTGTCTTTTGGGAGAAACATAAAAATAAAGAAAATAAATAAAAAAACGGAAAATTTAACGAAAAATGTATATTATCTAGCATGATACGTGAATAAATCAAAAACGGATGACATGAATTTAATTAATTTGAAGTTAACAAAAATCAATATAATATATATGTATTAATCATTTCAATTATAATTATTTTGCAAGTACATATTGTATTGTAGTACATACACTTCCTCTTTTATTCCTAAAGATAATCTATTTACTCACACTATGATAATCTCTTTATAGTTCAGCATGAATTATAGTAGAGCTGAAAATTGACGTAACTGTGCCTGATGGTCCTGACAGATATCATAAGATCTACCTTTTTCATCATTATTTATCATAATTACGATAGTTATATATGGAAACAGGTCGTTATAGCAACCAAATATAGAGTCGAAGGTATGGTAAATGATTGTGATGGAAATCATACCTTGATAGTCTTCAGCGTTGGCCTCGCGGCTTTCGGCGGCGTCCACTTCATTGGCTTGGCAGATCAGCGTCAGACGGTAGAAGTAGTTCCGCCAGAAGTTCTCCTCGGTGATACTGGAATCGTGTTACGTTGGAGATTTGAGTTTTTTTTAAAACAATTATAGGAGTTTTTTAAATGTCACTAGATTACGGATGAACGAGCCATATTGAACATTGATGGCAATATTGTTAAGCAAACATCAATTTCTGATAAACATAGAAATAAAAACATTGATGTTACAATACATTGATATTTCGGTACTACAAGTGGGCAACATTTTTTTAGTTTTTGAGTGCTACCTCTAATGTTGACGATCTTTCTAAGGGAAACTTATGTTTATGTTTGTATATTGCTTAGGTACTGACCAAGACAAGCGTGGAAAAATCCGTGTTCAATTTTTTTGTTCATAACGTCGATGTATTGATGTTTTTAGGGGGCCTAATATCGATCATACCTAAACTAGTGTTACCCTGCAACTAATAAAATTTAAGTAACAAAATGAAATCATCCAATTACTGATACTAGTAATTAATGAATATTAATAAAAGTTATCGATATACGCATTAACCGAAATTTTGAAGATTCTATATGAGAGTAATTCGAAGGTAAAGAAATCACTACATTATATTATCTAATTTAATCTTTAATTATACTGTATTGTTCTAAGTAAACATACACTTTTGGTACGAGATCGAAGCGCATCTTCTCGAGGTTGGGATCCTCAGCCATGATGGCAACAGCGACCGGGTACATCTTGTCATAATCGAAGTCGTAATTCACTCCAGCGGGCGGGGCGCGCACGAAATTCCTTCGATCCTGCAAATGTATCAATTGCATGATATTTCGCATCATTTTACCATTATTTCATCATACGATCCTTTGCTAAAAATTAAATATTAATGTCTCAAACCTTAAGAAAACAAAATTAAAATTAGATTTGTCCAAACCTACTTTGAATCAAATTTTTGCATCCTGAATACGTTCTACTCACAGCTGATAGTAAGAGGCACTCCTCTTTGAGGCCCCGTTCATTGTGAGCTCCGATCCAAGGCGCGACGGCCGATCCTGCACCGCGAATCTCCTGGCCCCTAATGAAGGAATCCTGCTCGCGATTGAACTCTCCGAGTATGCTCTGCAAGAAAGAAAGTCAGAAATACATTCAGCTGAATCTAAATTCAATTCACTGTTTTCGAAGAACGACGCAATTCTTCACGTAACTTGTATAATTATCAAGTAGGCAAATATATATAATATGGTGCGATTTCTTATGATGCAGTATAACGCAGACTAGTTAGCTAAAATTTGGACAATAACCTGAAGCAGTTTCATTCAATATTTTATGTTAGTAATCGCTAACACAATTTAATGAGTGTACTATTAAAGGTTTAATTTGATGTTAAAGCTTATTACGGTTAAGTTAATAATTGTAATTTTAATGCCAATAATTAAATTCACACGTCAATTGCTTTACATACAGATATTGAGTGACTTCCCAATTAACCCTAGTCTATCAGAGTTACAAATACTAATAGATAAAACTACATCGTTATTTATATTGAGTTATTTATTTGAGTCAATTGGTTATAAAGGTAAATTAATCACGTAGAAAAAAATAAGGCGAAACTTTATAATATATACATAAAACATATATAAACAACAAAGATGTGATTAGAAACAGGGATATTCATGTTACAAACCTCCCCATATTCAATAAAAGAAGAACATATATATATATCACTGATCCTTTCGATATTAAATACGTAAAAAATACATGTGCGCCTCAAATAAAGACCCCGAAATGGGAAATAATAATATTCGATCGGAGTTCGGGAAATGGCAATCCGTGATGTTTTTAAGTATCGGTTTGATAATAAAACTGCCATTGTCAGGAATACATTTTAGGATCGTCTTTGAAGCACCCAAAACTTTGTTCCGTTGTTTATTTTATAAAAATCGACAATTATTCAAGACATAAATGATTATCATCGTCTGTTTACAACTAGCAGCGTCTGTTAGAATATTTACTTAAATTAATAAAACTTGTTTGAATAATATTATCATTAATTATATATGACCAATGAACTGGCTACAATTTTATCTCAGGTATTAAAATAGCTCTCATAAAAGTCGGCAGACAGTATGAAAACAGATGTTGTGGCAAAAAACTGCATTGGAGGCTTATTTGTAAATTCGTGATAGATAAAACTAGGCCTTGAATTACCGTTTTGTATATCGTTGACACAAATAAACAACTATACACTACACTAATTGTTTATATTATACTCTGAACGCAGGAAGACGTTAACGAGATAGTTTATTAAATTGTGGAAAGCGATAATTTAGAACGTTTGAGTGTTGTGAACATAAAAATGATAAATGCAGAAGTAACAGACAAGACTACAGAAGTAAGTAAAGAGGAAAGGGAAAGAGATACACTGAGTGAAGCGATTGGTGAATTCGGAAGATGGCATGCTATCTTACTGTTATGTCTAACAGCGCCTATACGAATTACAGCAGTTTGGAATCATATGGCAATTATATTTCTAGCACAAAAAACTATATTTTGGTGTGACGAAGAAAGAAATTTAACGCAATATATAAAGAACTCGACATGCTACAATGATTGTTTGAGATATGAATTTTATAGCGATTTTCAAAATACTATAATATCACAGTGGGATCTGATCTGCGATAAAGCTTGGCTAGCCAATTTCGCTCAAACAATTTGCATGTTTGGTGTACTACTAGGTAGTATTTTCTTTGGATTTATTGCGGATAGGTAAGCCTATATAAATATTTATACTTAGAACATGAGCTACAAATATGTGATAGATTTTATACTTAGTAAAAAAAAACACTTAAAAAATATTATAAGGTGCACGATATAATTTCAGGTTCGGTCGTCGTCTTGCACTTTTTGCAGCATGCCTACTCCAACTTATATCAGGTTTGGCAGCACCATTCTGCCCCAACTACTGGACATTCATGATTATCCGCTTTTTTATCGGTGTAGCCACTGCCGGCACTATGTTGACATCCTTCATCTTGATGATGGAAGTCACGGGTATCAGGAAGAGAGAGCTTGTATCCTGTTTAGCAGCCATTCCTTTGCCTATAGGAGAACTGCTAATGCCCCTATTCGCTTACTACTTGAGACCCTGGAACGAATTCAGTTTGGCGATCGCTCTACCAAATTTCATATTTTTGACTTTCATCTACACAGTACCGGAATCTCCAAAGTGGTTAATTTCTAAAGGACGTTTACAAGAGGCTAGTTTGGAAATGGAAAAAGCTGCGAAGTGGTAAGAATATTATATTTAATTGGAATGTTATCAACTTCGCTGATACTAGCTCGCATTCTGTAGGTATAGGTAGAACATTATTTCTTTTAAATTTGTTTCTTTATATCCTTTAATTTAACTCGTTACTTAGACAGAATATTTTTCGGTACAAAAACATATATCGTCCAAATTTGATAACAAAGATAATTTGCCAACTGCTCTCTAATATCTCTCTATTTGTCTAGTGAATACCGATGAAAAGAAAAATACCATCACTTCTTTTAATATGAAATAAGCAACTGTAAAAATATAACTTTAGGAATAAACTTCCAACTGATCATATGTTGGACATAGCAAAGGGAATTGCAGCAGAATTGAACATTAATAAAAGTCAAAAAACATCAGCCACGTATATGGATTTGCTGAGACTGCCAAGTATGAGGATGAAGAACTTGTGTAGCTGCACCATTTGGTTCCTGCTCGGTTTGAGTTATTACGGAAGTAATCAATACATTGGACAGACAAGCTCTAACGTTTTCATTACTATATTCCTCGCTGGAGTTTTACAAGTGAGTAGTAAAAATTTCTATTAAAACTAATTACGAAAGTATTTGGAATTGTACAAACAACAGACCTACAGTATAATCTGTATCCTTAAAAAAATCAACGTACGTATGTGTCGTGTCGTGTTCGCTTAGAATTTCTACTGTGTGAATTTCGAAATAGAAATCAAAATTATTTTTTTTAATTAATGTTGTTATCTACAATTATAATAAAAGATTTACTTTCACAGATAGCAAGATTTTAGAAGTAAAACGTTATATTATATGTAACGCGGATTTAATGGTTCCATAGCTATGTAGATATGGGATACACAAAGCTTCTTATTAAGGTGGTAGCGCGGGTGTGTTCGCGTGAACTAAAAAAATTGCCTTTGTCGGGATAAAAAGTCTCTCAAGTCTTAATCTTGGATACAAGTTATCCTTGTGCCAAATTTCATCCAAATCTGATTAACAGTTTTTGCGTGATTGAGTTACTAACATAAACGCACTTTCGCATTTATAATATTACCAGATTAGAGTCTATTTGTTTAATACTTTATATAGTTGTTCAATTCTATTTAGATTCCAGGTATTCTACTGAGCAGTTACCTTCTGCAAACGCATCGGCCGCCGCTACACTCTGATAAACTTGTTCATAATCTGCGCCATTAGCAACGGTCTCCTTGCTGTACCGGACAGCTGGTTCTATGTAAAACTTATGGTGGGATCTGTTGGTGTCAGCAGCGCTAGTGGTGCATTTTCTACAATGTAAGCATACAATTTGCCTGGAACTTAAATCTTTTTTAAAACATCCATTCATTTTTCTCCTTTATTTTTGCGGTAACTCTTAAATTCTAATATTAATTCCAGGTATATGTATACCACGGAACTGTTTCCAACTGTTGCCCGGAATATGGCAATGGGTGCATCCTCCACCGCATCGAGAATCGGTGCTATGCTGGCGCCTTTTATCGCCGGTCTATCCTTCACAGCATATTGGATACCGCCGGCGATTTTCGGAATTGTGCCACTGGGAGCAGCGATAACTAGTTCCTGTCTTCCGGAGACTAGAGGGAAGAAATTATCTGATACATTAGATGAAAAATGATATAGTTTCTAGCTTTTAGTAGTTCCAATCCATGCTTAATTTCCAGCTGATATTCTTTATATGGTACCCGTTTGCGTCGCTAACTTTGAAACTCATTTCCATACATGTTTGAAGAAATATTTAACACTAAATTAACAAAATAGGTCGTAGTACAAATTAGGCTAACCGACGAAAATAATAAAAATAAAGAAGTATTTGATATTGTTGTGCCAAAACTACCTTTAGCAAATACTATAATAATTTATCGCCAAGTTACAAATCATTGCTTTACAACTTAAATAGTTTAATTGTATTCAAATTTTTTCTTGGCACTAAAACTGAATTGTCATATACTGAGATAGTAATAGCACTTATAACTTTACAAAATCGACAAATTAACGTTTCTATACTAGCATTTATATTCACGTTACCTCTAAATTCGTTCAGATTATTTTAAAAAACAAAAACCTACAACCACTGCATTAAGTTCAGGCAGGCACCAATATTGTTGCGAAATATCTGACTCTACATTTTCATGTGCTCCTAGAGAGACAAAAGTTTTTGATTTATTTTTCCACTCTCTCTCTTTTTTTAATATTATTTTTTGAGTGGTATGGTACATAAAACCTTATAAATAATGAAAACTGAAGTACTTTTTTAATGAAATCCTGATTTCATTCTTCGGGATACTTTATAGGGGTGCTTTGTTAATTTTCAAACCCTTATAAAACGCTCCCCTGTCGTCGAACAACCTTAACGTAACGTAAATATCACCTCAGCCACATTAATTATAAAATAATATGAATTTTAGTAGCGTAATAGCAAAACTTCTGAAGCATTCTACTTGATTTAAAATTAAAATAAATATTATTAAATTTAAGGCCATTGGTTATATATCTTTTAAGATTAACTGCGTAACATTCTTGTAAAGTTCAAATATTGCTCTAACATTATAAAAACTGTTAAAACTATCCAATTGTTTTATGTAAAGAAAAACAGAAACCAACCAATTGTAAGATCTGAAATTTATTATTAAATTCAAACTCACTTATGTTATACGGTTTAAAATTAAAAATATTTTTTCAGATACGTTTGTGAACCGATCCTTATTGAATAAAACGATTGCTCCGAACTCACAATTTAATTTGTTATATACCTACCTATGTTAATATCATTGACCTATATTATATATTATAAATATACCGTTATATATTTTGCACATAAGCTCGACTATCGTTTCAAGGATACTTTCCTTTGGTAAAAATAATATAATTATCGTGTTGAAATCTCCTTTGCGTCTGTTACATCATCTAATTATTATAATGAAAAGAAAACCTTTTGAAAAATCACGCTTATTTTTTCCTTTGTGTTTTTTTTTCTTCGAATTATAAAATAGTGAACTGTTACACCCAATGTATGGTCGTCGCGATCCATTCGGACATAATAGTCGTAATCTGCCACCCAAGAACAAGACACTGGCAAATGTTTCTACAAAGCAAGTATATAATTTAAAAAAAAAACATCAAAAAGTTTCTACTATTATTACCTTTTTTTCTGACTGACTATATTGTTAGCCTTAGGGGTCCTAGGAACTAGAGCATCTGACGGCTTTTACAGCTTCACGGTAGCTTGGGGGCACTACGCTATAAAGCTAAAGAGATTCCATATCAGCGTTTTAGTATGTGGAACTCTTTGATGACGGCATTAAATGCATTTTACTGCGCCATTCCAGTATTCGTTTGTTATTCTTAGTTTTATATTCACACCCATCGGATTTCACAAAGACGATTTTTTCGACTTTTTATATAGTTTATTTTATTCAAAACTGTTGAGATAAAATTATGTTAAACATAAAATGAACAATTTGTTTCTGAACAGAACAGTTTTTAGTTCTTAATTCGTCCGAAGTGTAGCGCCTTTTTCTCTCTTGTCGCGTCGTACCATTGATTATGTATTGTCTTGTTTTATCTTGTCACAATTTGTAACTACATATAAGTACAGTATTTCAATAAACGTTAAGTATCGAGGTATAATTTCTACAGGTTATGGGCCGTCTCGTATACCTTTAATAGAAATACAGTTGTAGTAAAGTCAATATTACTCATAATTCATACATATATATTCCGCTGCGTCAAAAACCAAAGATGGCTACGTCTAACTTACAAATAGAAAAATTAGCCGGCCGAGAAAATTATTCCACGTGGAAGTTTGCCGTTAAATCATATTTAGAACACGAGGAATTGTGGGATTGTGTTGATCCAGGCCTTGAAGTTGATAAGAAAAAGGACACAAAAGCTAAGTCTAAGATTATTTTATTGGTGGAACCGATTAACTTTATACACATAGAAAGTGCGACATCATCTAAAGAAGTGTGGACCAACCTTCAAAATGCGTTCGAAGACTCGGGGCTATCGAGAAAAGTTGGCTTGTTGAGAGATCTAATCAACACTTCATTGGATAACTGCCACAGTGTAGAGGATTATGTTAATAAAATTATGAGTACCGCGTATAAACTACGAAATATAGGCTTCGAAGTTGGTGACGAATGGTTGGGAACACTCATGCTGGCAGGTTTACCGGATAATTATAAACCTATGATCATGGGTCTGGAAAGTTCTGGAATAAAAATTTCATCTGATTTTATAAAGACTAAACTCTTACAAGAAGTAGAAGTTTCCGAGTCTTCTGTATTTTTTACAAAACACAGAAATACCTCAAATAATAATATAAAGCCAAAAGGAAAAGGACCCCGCTGTTATAATTGCAATAAATATGGGCATTTTAAAAACCAATGCACACTGAAGAAATCTAATCACAATGGTTTTTCGGCTATTTTTTCAGCTTACAGCTCAATAGATCAAGATAATTGGTATGTTGACTCAGGTGCCACTATGCACATGACTAGACGTTCAGACTGGATGTATGATTTCCAACCACCTCTGAATAAAAAAATAATGGTCATGTGAAAGTAAGACAGATATTGCTACATGGCATAAGAGAATGGGGCATTTAAACATGGCTGATGTAAAGAGGTTAGAATCATGTGCAGAGGGTGTTACTATTACCAATAAAAATGTTGATACTGTTTGTATACCCTGTTGTGAAGCGAAACAAACACGATTACCGTTTCCAAATTCTGGTTCAAGAGCGAACACATTACTTGAAATAGTTCATACTGATCTGTGCGGTCCGATGGAGACACCATCTGCTGGTGGTGGAAAGTACTTCATAACCTTCATAGATGACTATTCCCGTAAAGTATATGTGTATTTAAAAAAAGATAAAAATATTAAGAAGCGACAATGGTAAAGAATATTGCAATAAAGAATTTTCAGATTTTTTAGCAGCTTCTGGCATCAAGCACCAGACTAGTACTCCATACACCCCTGAGCAAAATGGGCTGGCGGAGCGAATGAACAGGACTTTGGTGGAGCGTGCAAAAAGCATGCTATTTGAGGCAAAACTGCATAAAATATATTGGGCTGAAGCAGTTGCTACTGCGGCATACATCATTAACAGATCACCGTCAAGAGTGTTAGCTGAGGTAACACCTTATGAAATATGGACGGGTAAGAAACCAAATATTTCTCATTTAAAGATTTTTGGTTCAAAGGCATTGGTACATATTCCAAAACAAAATCGCCTGAAATGGGATCATAAATCACGTGAAATGTTTTTCCTAGGTTATTGCGACAATACAAAAGGATACAGATTGTTTGATCCTGTTAATAAGAAAATAGTAATCAGCAGGGATGTAATATTTATTGAGAACACTGTGAGTATGAATGATATCACACAGGAACCTATATCAATACCACAGCTTACTACTATTCCTCTTAATTCCATTACTAGTACTTCTGACTTACATAATAGTACACATGAGAGTGAAGAGATATCTATCACTGACAACTCCCAAAATGAGACACAAGATGTCACTCTGTTACCCTCAAGTGCTGACGCATCTTTTGACAGTTGTGTGATGAAAAGGACAACTGATGATGAAACTTACTATCCCAGTACTAGTGATTATGATAGTAATGATAGTCCTTACAAAAATATCACTTTAAGATCTTATCAGAAACACATGACGGGGCGCAATGTGCAAGGCAATAATTTCATGTGTTTACCACATTTTTCAGATCCACAGACTATAAAAGAAGCCTTATCAAGCACTAATGCTAAACACTGGAAAGAAGCAATGGATGAGGAGTATCAGTCCTTATTGGAAAACAATACATAGGAAATTACTACTTTACCGATTAACCAACGTGCCATACCATGCAAATGGATTTTCAAGACAAAGACAATGAAAATGGAGAAATAGTAAAGTACAAGGCACGGCTTGTAATTAAAGGATGTTCACAAAAACCAGGTATAGATTACACAGAAGTTTTTTCACCAGTCGTAAGATATGCTTCATTGAGATACCTGTTTGCTTTGGCTGTTAAATATAATTTAGACATATGTCAGATGGACGCTGTGTCAGCCTTTCTACAAGGCGACATAGAAGAAGAAATTTATATGATGCAACCACCCATGTATGACACAGATAATAAAGTCTGTCGATTAAGAAAATCATTATACGGATTAAAACAGGCTAGCAGGCAGTGGAATAAAAAACTTGATTTTACGTTGAAAGGAATGGGGCTATTACAGTCTAAATCAGATCCTTGTATTTATTATAAAATTATAGATAAAAATAATATGATTTTTCTTGCTATTTATGTTGATGATCTGATACTATTTATAAATAATGAAGAATCAAAAACCTATATCAAAGAAGAGCTACATAAACAGTTTAAAATAAAGGATCTTGGAGATGTAAATAACTGCATTGGAATACATGTGGAGAGAGACAGAGAAAAGGCATAATATATCTAGATCAAAAAAAGTACATACAAGAAGTGCTACTTAAATATGGTATGTCTGATTGCAAAACTGTTAAAACTCCAATTGATATGAATACAAAGTTTCAAGGAAATTCTGAGGAAACTAATATCTTGTTTGATATTCCCTATCAAGAGATAATTGGATGCTTGTTATATATTTCACAAGTTAACAGACCCGACATAAGTTTTGTTATAAATATGTTAAGTAAATATAATAATAAGCCTGAAATATCACATTGGATTGTTCTGAAGCGTGTTATGCGTTACTTGAAAGGCACTCAAGATTATAAATTAAGCTTTAAGCATAACCCAGATGAGAACATGACACATGGCTATTGTGATGCAGACTGGGCAAGCTCAGAGGATGACCGGCGTTCCTGCACTGGAACAATCAGCTGGAACTCTAGACGTCAGCCTACTGTTGCTCTGTCTACAACGGAGGCTGAGTATATGTCCCTATCGTCGTGTGTACAGGAAGCTTTATGGCTAAAGCAATTTCAAGAAGATTTTTGGCCAGAACTGAAGAAAGAAGCCATGATAATTTATAGTGATAACCAAAGTTCTATTAAACTTTCAGCTTCAGATGGCTATCATTCCAGAAGCAAGCACATCGACGTGAGACACCATTTTGTACGTGATAAAGTTCTTGGAGGGGCCATTGATGTGCAGTACATACAAACGGACATGATGATTGCTGACGCCCTCACTAAAGCAACATCCTATTCAAAACTGGCTTACTGTTCTTCAAAGATGGGTTTATGTTTAAGGGAGGATGTTGAGATAAAATTATGTTAAACATAAAATGAACAATTTATTTCTGAACAGAACAGTTTTTAGTTCTTAATTCGTCCGAAGTGTGGCGCCTTTTTCTCTTGTCGCGTCGTACCATTGATTATGTATTGTCTTGTTTTATCTTGTCACAATTTGTAACTACATATAAGTACAGTATTTCAATAAACGTTAAGTATCGAGGTATAATTTCTACAAAAACCAACATAATCTTTATTCAATATAGGCCCTAAAAAAGCACATAAGAACGTTAAAACTCTACTGCCGGTTCGAAAAACATCCCAGTCATCGAGATGAACCGGAAGGGAACTCGATCGGGTTTCTTTTTTTTTCCAACTGTATAAGTGTTCATAATCTAGTGGATTATTTAATAATTTAGTGGATGCACAGAGAGGGAGTCACTTCCAGACATCACTATCATTCACACAATTATCCACCCTATAACCTGCTTGACATGGTCCTTGACCTTGTTGCCGGCAAATCAGTAATGTGTTTCGGAATCTTGCTATAGAACCTAACACTATTACCTAAAAAACTTTTATTACTATTTTTATCCAGTATTCTTTGCCGCGCCCATGACTATGCATAATTAAAAAAAAAAAGTCTCTTTTCCTACAAAATGAATAGGAAAAGTTTTTTTTGTTGCGATTTCTGACATTTTTAATACTCTATAACCTCAGTTGGTCCTATTAAGTTTATTGATACTAATTAGAAAGAGGATCGATAGGCATGAAAAAAAGTTTTGTGTAAATAAACCCATTATTTTGCTGACTGTACATTTTTTTAACTGTAAATGCAGGACAAAATGTCTCAAAAAATTAAGGACAGTCTCCTCAGAAAGTTTTCGTGTAGCTACAATGGTTACGGTAGGTACTGTACTGTGTAATTTTTTTTTTAATGTCTATCATATTTTGCTACGATTTACATAAAAATTGTACTATTTTCGAATACTAAATCTGGAAAAATTACTGCAAATAACAAGTACAAATTTGTAGGTAGGATAAGTCGTCGCGGTTGCGTGGAACACTCACACATTGAAACTATCGGATTGATAACGCAAGCTAATGAACAATTTCTACAAATAGCATGCCTCGAAACTTCCCTCTTGTATTAAACGTTATTGGTATACCTTTTAGACGTCACGTTTTATAATAAGTCGTAAATATCTTCTTTAAAAAATAATGAAGAGAACATACACCAAATTCAACGTCCAGTAGAAAGTAAAGAAAACAAATTAAAAAGAGAAAAGCTCCTTAATTTTAAAATGACAAACGGTACTGTGTCTGAACTCCATTCCGCACAAAGGGTACGGACAAGAGCGAAAAATGAAAGCAATTAACTACGCCGCTTAATTGAAAAGCGAACGATCCGACAACGAGACATCTGTCGGTTTCAAGTAACAATTATTATTGCGAATATATACCGTAGATAAATAAATACCCTCTTATATGCTAAATGTTTTACTGATCGCGTAGATAAAGTACTATTCAAACAAACACAGTGCCGTAGCTACGGGGGAGGGAAGTCAACAAGGACGGTCTGCTAAGGATGACACCCAATCATAAAATAAATAAATACACATAATAATAAAAGTGAGTAAATGTAGAAAATCACAAAAAAAAAATTGTGCGTGCACCACTGAACACGTTACAAAAGTGAAACTTCTTGAAAATAGATACGCTGATAGTCTAAACAGTATATTAAATAATACAATGTACAGCTCTCATTCTCCTCCTCTCTACGTTATATCTTTTTTTCTCTCATGTAACGGAATGTACCTAAATGTGACGGGTCCATGTAATATCACTCTTAATTCCCATTCAATAATCAAATCGCCACCTAAAAGTTTCGCTTTAGAAAAAATCTTAAACCGCAACTTAAGGTGCAAATTTACTTTTTTGTGGTAGGGCCGTAGCACAGAAACCACTAAAAAATTATCCACCTGAAATTCCAAGATATTTCTCTTTACTACTCAAGCCATCCTGAACAGCCCATGTGTCACCCATGCTAGCCGTGATACTGGCCAGACATTAGCTATTATTCGAAAAATTATAGACCCATTGAGATAGCGATAGGATAAACCAGAAAAATTGAAAAAAATTACATTCGAGGCTGAAAATTCACGTAACCTTCAGATTAGTGCGGATTATAGTAGCAAATTAGAAACTCCTTTATCTGCAGAGTTCAGGCATCAATATCGGTAAGACAGAAAACTGCTGCTGGTCCAGCTACCGAATATGACGAAGGGAATAAAACAGAAATCAAGCTTGCGATAAAAAAAATTACGAGTTGCACTCCAGGAGTGCCGACAGAAGTGAAAACTTAGTTATTGGGTTCCTTATGAATTACGTTTTATTTATGAATTGTATTTTATTAATTACTAGAAACTTTAAAATACATTTAATATTCTTTTATGAAAGACACGTTCGCGGTCTGCTATATGTACATGCATATATGCACACGCTATAGCTGCGTCTCGTAACGGTGTCGCGAGACCAGAGATTTTATCACATCTAATAATATGCGTACCGCGCTAAAAGAAGTTTTCACTTTAAAAAAAAATGCTCTAGATATAATCTCAAGTACTTTACCAAAGCATTTCATAGAAATTTAAGACCATTTTCCAGCAAATACAGAGATAAAAATTAATTAATGATAAACATACTAAATTACCAATCAGAATCCCATCATAAACTCTCAACCCTTCTGCAAACTATATACGACATTAATCAAGCAAAACATGTTCATGCATAGGTTAATTAAAACCATTCTGCAATTTCCAATTAACTGCGCACAGTAATTAAACTGGAATAACGTCAGTAGTATTATGTGCAGTTAATAGAAGCCGTATAGCAAACTGCTGGAAACAACTAGAAACAGCATTACATTACTAATTAGAATTCACTAGTCATGATATTTGTATGCGACCAGTGTAAGTCATCAAGTCCTCGCATGTAAAACTAAGAGAAGCTGTAAGGGGTAGGAAATAAACTATCAGTCCAATCCATCCTTTGTTGCATGCTGTATAACTTATTAAACTAAAATTACAGAAATTGCACAAGAAATCTTATTACCGTCACACTGAACTGATGAGATAATATGGTAAAGTCACATATTAATTATTGGTTTCCGCGCCTCTTCAACTTCGGCGTACTATAAAAATGCGGTAATTAAAACTACACCGTATCGGCGTACTCAAGTCAGTGTCATATTGACTGCATAATCGATTATATAGACAGTATTGTCACGTTAAAGCTTCATTTCAAATAGTCACTACACACTACGTTACTAATAAGTATGTATTCTAGGAGATATTCTTTGTAAGTAGCGCAGTGTCTTGTTGAAGCGCCAGCGGAAACCAATCATTAACCCATGGGCAAAGCTAACAGATGAATGGGAATTGCTATCAGTGCGCTAAATTTAGATAGCAATGTCGGTTGATCGATTCAGCGGAGATAAACCGCAAGTAAAATACCTCAATGTAAAAGAATACTCACAATTGCCCAAAAACCTGATAACTGACGCGACGCCCAGAAGTGACTGATAGAAGATAAACTTAAAGAAATAAGTATACAGACATTGAATGGCAACCATTAACAGTTGCAAGAATATATAAGATGCCGGTATCCATTGAGAAAAGATCCAGATAATAAGTGAGTCTTTAATGGCATTTTTTATTTGATCTGCGTTCTTGCCCAGAATATCCTCCCTTCGCAACTGCAAGTTTCTTGGTCATAATCACTGTTCTTGAACAGAGCATCTTACCATCTTACCTTAAAGGTAATTTCGTCGAGTCTAAAATATTAGCAAATAAATTGGACTGACATCGCACAGTTGGTTTAATTCCAACAAAGCTTTATCCAACTTATCCTTCTTATGACATAGAAATTGACCACACGACAAATATTGGCAAACTACTCCACAATCTCAACCTTAAAACAATAGAATAAAACAACCTTTTAGAAATTTGGAATATCAATCATTAAGTAACATCTAAGAACGTTGGACAATTTGGATCGGTACCAACTCGATTTAAGTTGGCACCAAACATGTTAGCTCACAAGTCTGATTACTAACTGATCTGTCTGTCTGTACTAACTGAACTGATTAGTCTGATACTTTTATTGGCGTCTGTAAAATAAAACTTACTTAAATTTATTCTTTGAGAAAGCGCTTAGAAACGTCACAACAACCATCGTTTGCTCAGACTGATCTCTGTCATTGAGAACAGAAGAGAGGAACCTGTCTCTCAAATACCTATAGGAAAATGTTTATGTAGTAACATCGAAAGAATAAGCAAAACTGAATAATAACCATACTCCATGTATACAGGTTAGCATCGCATTCCGATTCTCTTCAATACATGTCGTTTAGCCACGTAACAAAGGAGATGGGTAGAGTAGAAATGTTTATTTTAATGATCATAAAACATTGCATTTTTATCAGTTTGTTCCGCGGAACCTAAGGGTTTCGTGAAAAAGTCACCAAAATTCCACGAATCAGTGACATTTGTAAATTAATCATTTCATTAAATCGTTCCATGGCCAGAAATATTATTTTGGAATAGCACAAAAACGTAATATGAATGCCCAAAAGTTAACAAAAAAGTAATTTTTCTAGATGACCAGCGTAAAAAATGGCAAATTTGAATGTTTCCAATTTTATATATTTATTCCAATTTCAAATAATCTGTCAACAATTAATGAAGGGCTCCATAAAAATTTCACAGAATTTGACTTTTTTTTCAACCAACTAAGGTTACAAACAAGCTTACGGCTTGCCTAATAGTAATCAGATACATTATGCCTATAGATCCTTGTAACACCAAAGTATCACTAGCGCATTTCCAACCTTGAGCTCGCCTTCCACAAGGAGCTCAGGTAATCCTAGACACCGCGGGAAACAACACAAGGATATTTAGTTGCGATATTCTGATCGGACCGCAACAAGTTGTAAACTCAGCAAAAAAAAAAATCTATGCCTTACCTCTCTAATAGGAACCGCTGTTTCAGTTTGCATAATTGAGTAATTTTCAATTTTAGTTCCATTAAGTGCGGTTTCGGGAACCACATCTGTTAGCTACAGAGTAATTGTTCCGAATGCTGAGTACGTAATGTATTAATACCCTTGCGTCTTAAATAATATTGTTAACTGTTAGTACAATAATGAAAATCATTATCACGTTAATATGAATGTATAGAAATAAGTCATAAGAATGTGCCACATTACAATCGTTCATATAACGGACCCAACATCAATTAGGTCGCAGTGGACTTCATATACTAGAATATATTACTTTCTTCAGTGTTCATTTCACAGCTCGAATTATGAATATTTTTACATAGTGCTGAATAATTTAAGAATCTGAGTGTTGATTGCTCTTTCCTCCCCCCCCCCCCCCACTCCCGGTTGGAGAGAACTTTAAATACGCTCTTCGTCCGTTCGTTTTAATTTAGATTTCAAAACCTAATTATACAAGCGTTTTCATTTTTTTATATTTCATAATTACGTGAATCATTGTTAACAAATTACATGGTGTAAAAATATCATTATTATTGTAATAGTATTATGCCTGACGGTAAAAAAAATAACATTCTAAATATAGCGGTGACCACCGAGAGACCTCATGGCAACCTGCAAGCCTCTGGTACCTAGATATACACCGGCAGATCTTGAAACGCGACATACATAACCGTGATAATACGACGAGAGTTACACCTAAGGTTGCCAACATTTTTTTCGGGGAAATATAGTATTTTTCAAAATAAGCTATAAAAAATATAGTATTTTATGGGAAAAGCATAAAATAAACCAAGATATTATTTGTTTTTATAAAAGCTATATATCTTGGCACTTCTTACACTTTTTAACAATTTTTTGTCTAAAATAAAAATGTCAATATGCTTTATCATATTCAATTTTTAAATTAATGTAAATCAAAAATCCATATTATTTCATCATATCAAATTTAAAATAATTACGGAAATTCCAAAGCAAACCAAAAATTCGTTTAACGTTGTAAATTTGACATTAAGGACAGGTTCGGAATTATGACACGATGAGTTCGGATACATGCTTTCTCCATTACTTATAAATTGTAAAGAAACGTCATAAATTTTTTAAATGACGCATTTGTTTGTTGGATTTCGGTATTTAAATTATAGTATTTTTGCATACTATACATTTCTTCAACGGTATATAGTACGCAGACTCAAAATATAGTACAATATTATATATATAATACGGTTGGCAACCCTAGTTATACCTGGTGTATTGTGGTCACGATCCAATTGACACAGTTGTCATATAGTACCACCCAGCAAATCTGTGACTAACATTCTAACTTTAGTCGGTGTTGATCGAAATGACCGTAGACTGTGGATCGTTTTATGCTGACCGCTCACAGATTTCCTATTGTAATTATAATATTTAAGCTAAAAAAACCTGACCTTTACTCAGAAACTTGACATTTACTAGGAGCGACAGAGAGAGAGACAATGGAATATAACGACGAAAACTTGGATAAAAGTATTGCGGAGAACAATGTAAGGAACTTGAATTATTCAAACAGATCCCATTGCCTTTTCCTCCCCTGGAATAATAAATCTCTTTTACAATTTTGTCACATGTCTACAATATGATTTATGAGGGTATAAAATCGAATTTATGAGTTTCTTTGTTTCATTCTATATATAAAAATACCAATGCAGTAGAACTGGTGATAAAACTGAAATTTTTAAAGGGAACATGCATGGGTTATTTATAGTTTTTAACAGACTTCATCAAAAGATGGAGAAGGTTATTCAATTTGAATATACATATATTTTTTTATGGATGTTCAGCCATGACTTCTTTGTTTATGAATCGATTTGGATGACTTTTTTTGTTGGATAGAGGATACCTCAAGGGTGATCCCCTTTTTAATTTCATTGGCATTAGACCTTCAACTTTATAGATACACCAGACAACTCTTCACAATCATTGAAGTTGGTTTTCTTTTTCTTTTTTAACTGTCTTGTATTTACCGTCTTCAAAAAAGAAGGAGATTCTCAATTGGATTGTATTTTTTTACGGATGTTCAGCCATATAACTCTTTGTTTATGAACCGCTTTACATTATTAATAAATTTTTTTTGTTGGAAAGAGGACACCTCAAGTGTAGTCCCATTTTAATTTCATTAGCATAGGACATTAGACTTGGAAGATACACCAGGGAATTGCTCAAAATCATGGAAGTTGGATTTCTATTTTGTTAATAATTGCCTTGTTAATTACCTACATTATGTGACTTTGATATGATTTTACGCGACATATCCATAGTACTCGCTAATCTCTGAAACTATCATTCAGATTTAAAAAATTCTTTTTGCTTTTCATATAGCCTATTTATTGAGGAATAGTATAGATTATATAACATCACGCTACGACCCCCAAGATCAGTACAGAAACTATGACCGTCAATTAATCTGGGAAAACTATAGCCAATTACGGAAATGAAAACAACGATTGGGTATACTAGTAAGTTGGAGGTCGCGCGGTGGCGAGTTCCTCGAATAAATTTTAACACGGGTGAAACCGTGGGGTACAGCTAGTCTACAAATAATAAGGGGAACAAAACCTTCGATGTGCCTCACAAGTTCCTTAGACACCGACGAACGTAACAGACACAAGATAAGATCGAATTGAACTTTTATTACTTTCACAAAACCACTAACATAGGCAGTTGCTACTGTCAAACCAATTGAAGAAAAAAAAATGGAAAAAATATGGTAATACACGGATAAAACAGCCTTTTCAAAGAAAGATAAATATCCATTGAAATAGGCACACCCGAAATTATTATACACAGAAAAATACATAATATCAGCGGGTTCAATGTTCTATTATTAGTACAAAAATTTAGTCGCAAAGAATACGTTTAACTAACACGAAGGCATAATTTACGGTTAAAAATGAACTTTTTTTTGTCGATTGTTGAAATAATAAACATGGGGACACAATTTCACATGCGGCCATTTCGTTCTATACTAACCAAAGTTGTATTATGGTAATTAAACAGCTGATATAAATACATATACACAATTGGCAAATTCCACACAAAAGTCAGTCATGAACGGTGATCGAACCCCGCATCGAGATAGTAAATCTTACTACCACTGCACAACGAAGCCTGTCCAACAGATAAATGAGAATATGGGAATTGAATACATCCATCTCTAACAAAAATCAGTGGGATTTAAAGTAAGGCGAGCATAATAGATTGCGGGTCAGAACTCGGGGAGTGCCAACCGCAAACAAACCCAACCCGCATTGAAATAAATATATTGGATTTATCCCTACACATTGTATGCCGGTTGGATTGTATTTGACAGCGACTGGGTCACAGTGATAGATAAACGTGGACTGGATAGAGGAGGGGTAATGTCAGATTAAAGGACAAAGTTTTGCCTGCTCTGATAAGAAACATGACAAGTAATTACAACAATATGTACTTTATTGCAATCGATTAGTGTCGTCAACCCAAGACCTACTTATACTACTACCTACAAGATATTGAAATCGTATGATTTTTATAATTTATTTTATATTTTATATAAACTAGCGGTCGCCCAATGATCGAAATTCGACCAGCGACTTTTTAATCATAGACTATTTTCTGTTTGATTTTTGCAGTATGAACCTAAACAATGAATATTATATCACATGCTGTCACTTTTCATTGAGTGACAATGTCAATGTTTTGGAGGGTCTAAGTTCAATGGCACTGGTCGTGTTAGGATTCGCAGAATTAATTTATTTTATTTAATATATTAGTAACAGATATTATAGATAAATTTTAGCTTTCTGCACTCCTTCTCCATATAAACTTTAACCATGCCAAATCTCACAGACTGCCGTGCAAGCAATACACTTAAAAAGGTGTTCGAAGTTTTCTTCTCACATATTAATATAACGATTTAGTTAAGTGCTACGAATATAACAAATAAAATAAAACAGTCATTGTATTATATATGTTAATTCTGCCATTGTCAAATACATGATAGTCTGTGATCAAACACTCGCACAGTGTACATAGTGTAAAAAGAACCTCAAAAACATTCAAACTTAATTTTTTTAATGAATTACAGTCGACTCTCGACCACTGGACATCCACTAATTATTTACAATCGATAACAGACAGTACGAACAGGTGACAATTGGTAACTGTACGTTGATTTATACCCACCCAATGACGTTTTATAAATAAACGCGTTGTACTCTCACAAAAAGCAATTTGTAAACGGCACAATTATTGTTATCAGCATGTTGAAACAAAAGAGATAGGAAATCACAGCGCCCACACACCAAGGAATAACAAAGCAAGGTAAACTCTGTTGTCAAAAAAGGATAAAAGTTTCTTCACGCTAAAACAGTTATCAAGTCGAAAGTAAACCCAGGTCAATAATTGCCCACCATTCACGATGGTATGTAAAGAGCATTAATACTCTATCTACTTATAAAATATCATTGATTATACCTAATATTATCTTCTACGAACATAGTTACGAGATAGTTTATTATCCTTACAATGGAATTACTTTCCCGTACCACCGCTCCGTATTTGCTAACTTCATATTGGCTACAATGTAAATTGATTCCGTAACAAGCGCCAGTCGGAATGGCGTCAATTCATTACCAAACGAATATAACTTCTATCGACAGTGACAAACATGAAAAACAGTATGAAAATAGCTTGGCAACGGACGATTCTCATAAGGCAGTCGAAACAGTTACGTAACTGCTCTCGTATTGATCGTGCGACACCCCGTCCTGCGCACCCCGCCCACCGGCCCGCGACGCCAACGACCGACCAATGAGCGTGCCGGATTTAATTTTAAGTTTAGAACCGTACCGTACGCGCTTGAAGCAGATTTGTCAGCTAGTTACGTGTCAAAATAAAGTAAAAACAGCTATTAACACAGGCGCTAACTTTTTTAGTACAAAATATGTTATTTTAAGTTGACGATTGCCCATAATCACAGCGAAAGTTAAGTGGTGGTTTAAGCGAAAGTGGTAACACGCTAAACCTAAAAATGGAACTCAATTGCTGCCTGAACACCTTGCTCAATAGGTGATTAAGAAAAACTTTAATTAGTTGGTGGTAAATAACCACATCAAGATTAGAAATATGCCCATTTCATTTAGTAGTCCAGAACAATTTAATCTACATTGGTCGATGTGGTGAGTATAGAGTTAAGGCACTGAAAAATCTCTTCAGTTTCTCTCTTCTTGGGACAGTCCCACTGGTGGAATACCTCCTCCCTATAGAAGATGGCAGCCAATTAACCTTGTGTTGTGAGTAGGGTTTCCAGGACTCCTTGGGATAATGGGGATCATGGGGCAATGGGGCACGTGTTAATGATATCTCTGGTGTTAAAAGCGTCCATAGACTAAGGACAAAGGCATACCAACAGGCAGCCGTACGCAAGTTTTCATTGAAGCTAACTTTATAATTCGAACCCACTTATAGAACACGACTTCATATGTATATATGGAATACTAGCGCTTTGCCCACGGCTTTGCTCAAGTCATTGTTGAGTTATGTCCCATAATATGTTTTTAACTGACTTCAAAAAAAGACTGAAGTGACTCAATTCGTTTTTTTATGGATGTGCAGCCATAACTTCTTTGTTTATGAACAGATTTGGATGATCTTTTTTTTGTTGGATATCTCAAGGATGGTCCCATTTTAGATTCATTGGAATTGAACCTTCAACTTCGAAGATACACGGGGAAACTCCTCAAATTCTTTGAAGATTGTTTTATATTTTGTTAAAAATCATCTTAATGTGTTAATTGTTATTCCTTTGATCTTGTTACTTGTATTACACAAACTTTCATCCCATCTCTTACATCCTAAGGAATTGAATTTGAAAAAAAAAAAAAAAAAAAAACGACATTTTTTCTTCCCCAGTCGAGATAAGTAATTATATAAATGTAAAATAAATAGATACAGAGATAAAAAGAAAACCAACTTCACTGGGTTTGAGAGTTCCTGGTGTGTATTCGAAGTACGAGGGTCCAATGCCAAAGTATTTAAAATGGGACCATCCTTGAAAAAGAATCAACTAAATCTGTTCATAAAGAAAAAAGTCATGGCTGAAAATCCATAAAAATATAAACAAAAATTAAGAACTTTTTCTTATTTTGAAGTCAGTTAACAACTAAAAGAGAATCAGATTCAATCCGAACCGGTCACGCACAAAGCTTTCGTATATCTATAAGGCTATCGCCTGGCCTCCAGCCAAATATCTCCATATAACGTCTTTATTACTTGTTCCGTCCATTGCCGGAGACCGACTTTTATTTTTCCTATACTGAGGAATTCCTTGCCAAAATACATGTAGACTATTATTTCGACAATAAACTAACACGAATCGTTTTGCTTTAATTTTCTGTATTAAAACGTTTTCTATCTAATCTATACATACAATTCATAAAAGTGAAGTGTCTGTTTGTAATGTCAAAATAACAATTTTTTACTAAATATATATCAAAGTTGTGGGCTCTGGATTTTAATCTACTGAGAAGAAGAATTTTATGCTTCGATTTCGAATTGTAACACATGTAAGAATGAAAATGAAAAGTAACGGATGACAGCAGATTGAATGAATGACTGATGAACGAACGACCTAAAGATAGGTTAAATAATTAGGGATTAGCAATAAATAGGTATTGCTCGATAGCACGTAAAGACGAGTAAACGGAGTTCGGTAACATAAATTGTAACTAAGTAAGCACTTTTAATTAAATAAGACGCTACACACATTTCCAATGCAATGACTATGTATATTGTACATATCAGTTAATTCCCTACAAAGTATACCCAAACTTACACATGGACATATTCATTCTGCAAATTGTCAACTGAGCCAGATTAAATCTCAACCAGAGATATTGAAAATTTAATAACCCGGTGTTGAATCACTTCATTTTCCCGGGATTAATAGGGACCAGTAATTCGGTCGCCCACATTCGCGAAACGCTTCACGTAGCAACCTATCTTCACCTACGTACCTATAATACCACAAATAAAAAAGGTACCAGATAATATGCTAAAATCAGACACGAATAAATTATCTACCTTGTTTCGAAAATTCTATATGTTAGTCTATATAAATATTAATTTTGCAATGCATTTATGGTTTAAAAACACAAAAAACCAAAGAACAATAGTCGTACCATCAGCCATTTTGCCCTGTAAGCGATTTTCCACTTAAACAAATATTTAAAAATGCATAGATACATCGTCTCTACATATTGTTAAGTTCACTAAACCCCCACTTTAGCCTTATGACTTGCTTACCAATGCTTTCACCCTTATATTTCGGAATTTGCGAAGATCTCTAAAGGAGATGTCTAATCTAACGTTTTCCCTGCATATCGGCCTTTGCCAGCACCCATATTCCGGCACCGTGAACGAAGATAGGCTAGGGGCATTGGTTGAAACCTTGATCTTCAGACATTGTGGACTGTTATTCAAAGAATACACAATAAGAGCAGTTATTGCATTTTATTTTCCGATACGTAACAAGGAATAACACTGAATCACGTCGAACCATGGATTAAATGTAATTTCATATTCTATTGCACAAAAGGACCAATTATTATACGTTTGCTCAGAGAGTCAACGATCTGAATTTTCTTATCTCTATTTAAAATAACAAAACCTGAAGCGAGGTTAAGTTAACTCTGAGTAAACAGCCTGCTTTACGTTGTTGATTATCGGCTTCTTATGGGGTTAAAGCTTGAATGACTTTTCCAAAATCTTGATTGAACAATCTTCTTTCAGAGATACTTTAAAACTGTCGAAATTAAAAGTCATGTCCACAATAAATTAAAAATATATCTTGTATAATTACATTATATAGACAGTTTTAATTATTCTTTCGTTTAGAATTTTAGATTGTATCATGAGGTCTCAAATGTAATAAACCTCGTAAAAGTTATAAGTTCCAAGTAACAATTATAACAATAGGTCAAACAAATCGTAGCGTATTGTACGCTGTATAAAATTCGATACCCATCATAGAATAATTAAACCATCATTTATCGACGTCGTTCACCATCGACATAAATAAACTCTAGGTAAATCATCTTCAGTTTCGAGGTCTAAGATAAATATATACATATCATATATAGTGTTAGTAGAATTGTTCGCAGTTCAACAGTTCCCAGGAAATCCATTAGTCTCAGTAAACGACATGGCGATGTTTGCCAACAAAGGCTTTTAGTATTAACACAAAATAGAGCGCAAATTGTGCATGGGTACTTGGGTAGATACTAATATTTGTGATATGTTTCCAAAAGACTTTCGAGTTTTTTAAATCAAATTTTACCCTCTTTCTATTTTATGAAGTCAATAACATCAATTTTAAATTCAATCAATTCAAATAGTTCATTAAAACAGTTATCCAATAGTTCTAACAGAGTTTGTAAATGTGACGAATCATCAATAAACACGTCTTGACACGCTGGGCCACATCTTGGGACTATTATGGCATCATTTAATTCGCTCCTATTAATTTTATCTCATTACTACATAAAGTCAAAATAATATAAGAATTAATAAAGAAATGCAGTTTCAAAAAGGAGGTCGATCCCAACAAAAACATGTTGTAAAAATGGGCCATGAACCATGTCTCGATTGAGATGATGTGTCTATAAAAAGTTGTGAAATCTAATAAACAGCCAAAGAAAACTAGTAATGATGGCTACTCATTTTTTTATTATATCAACCTCCTAGAAAATAAAAATATTCGAAAATAAAGTATTTTAAATGATAATTTTTATAACAACATTCGGACTTTTGTCATATTTTCTCAAATAACGGAACTTTTCCCCGGACAGTTCTCTTGGGGCATATATAGTAAATTTAAAAAGTTTCGGAAATAAATAAAAGAATTCTATAGCTTATTGTATTTCTCCATTTGTTAATTAGCTACTCTTCAAATAATTATTCACATTAAGGTAATTGATATATAAAATCCATAATTTAGGATTATACATCATTTAGAATATTTTTTACCGGACTTCAAAAAAAGGAGGAGGTCATCAATTCCAATCTATATTTTTATGGATATTCAGCCATAACTTCTTTTTTTATAAACCGATTTCGAAGATTCTTTTTTCTTTAGACAGGGGATACCTCAAGGGTTCTAGTTGTAAGCCTTCCCTTTCGTTCCCAGACAACCAACAATAACAATTCACACGATACAAGAATTACAAAGGTCAAGCAAGGGTTATGGGAGTACCTAAATACAATCCGGATAACCGGCCAAAGACGCGTAGGAGACATTCTAATTCAACCTTTTTATTAATGAATATCAAAATATGCCTTAAAATGATCAGATTCGGTCAAATTTTTTAAAGCTCCACTAAATTGACTATATTGAATTGTTTTTTTGTAGCTCGACAAATTAACGTTACTATCCATGACATATATATTAGGTCCTTACTTATGAAATTAGTGTTTTATATGGTAAAAGTCAAATAAAAAAAAAATGAAATTATACATTTAATCAATCGAAGTATGTACCATTATTATCTATGCACTTTTCGCCATTTTAAATATAGTTCATTTATTCCATTGCTGAAAACATTGTTGGAGTATTCATTTATTCCATTGCTGAAAACATTGTTGGAGTAAGAATCAATAAAATGTTTGAAGGCAGTTTGGACCTTTTTTTTGAGACGACTTTCGCTTGGGACAGGATTTGGCCGGTTCTCTTCTTTCAAGTGAATTAATTTTTTATTATCACTCGCACCGAGGCTTGCCGCTAACTACGATGTGGTTTGCGAATAATCCGCTTCAACGATCACCTTTGATTCTTAATTTTCAACTAGGGACTCTCTCCGGCCGTCCACGGGGTTTGTATCATAGGTCAAAATTTCCAGAACGAAAACGTTGGAACCAAAAACGTATCGTGTTTTCTATTACCGTAGCTTTCCCACATAATTAATCCTACGAGCTGATTCCGCAGCGCAATGGAACTTATATTCGTAAATAAGGCGATATTTTAAATTTTCTATTTTGTGAAAAGAACGATGTCAAAGAAAAATAAAATGGTGTGAAAACAAATAAATCGCTTAATTCAAAACTCAAATACGCAAGCCTAAATTTGGAATAAATTTAAATCTGGAATTTCTAACCAGACGCCAGATATTTGAGATCAAAGTGACTAGTTCAACAAAACGCCAATTTCATATGTAAGGACCTAATACTTATATGCACAAGAAAATAACTTGCATTTCAAAAATAGATGGTCCGTTGGTAACAAACAGCGAATAAAGGTATCAATAAGGAAAGTAACTGACAATTTCCATCACATTCGAGTTGGAAACAAGCGAATTTAAAAGCAATTTGAACCTCTGTCGCCAGTGTCAGATAAAGGACTACTCGCTTCGTGAATAAAAGAAAAACACTTTCGTCCGCAGTCTCAGCTAGACAATATATTGCCTCGTTTGACGTTTCGATGTGACAAAATTGGGATAACAAGAACGTAACAGAAACAAATTAAAAATGTCCTTGATATTTTAAGCCGGTTGTAATAAAATGTTAAGGAAATTGTCATCGCTAATCCAATAGACAATACACGACTGCCCTAAAACGAACAAAAATAATTTCGTACAATAAATAAACACAATCTCAATTTACTTAAAGAATTTAATACTACTTTACTTTACTACTTAGAAAACAAAGACTCTTAAACTAGAAACAAATTCCTTGATGGAAATCTCGAAATACAGTAATACACTTAAAACGGGTAAAGAAACACGAGGCCTTGTAGAGGCGGGTAATTCCCAAGAGTAGACACTTTGAGAGCGCTGACGTTTCACAAGATAGCTAGATCCATTACTATCTGTCATACTCAAAGTAAGGTTCAATGGAGCTCTTTCGTTTATTTTATGCGTTTTACCGTCTTTTACAATATCGTCTGTGCTAATATCTATCTATTCAGCCAATAGTTTATCATCTTTAAGTACCTCTACGGGAACGTGTTTAATTGCTATCTATAGATTTCCGCTTATTTTGGTTTAATCATCATACACCAGTTTTGTGATCTGATCGGTAACAGTATTCCGAACTACTATTAAGAACCAATTTTTTCAGACTAACATGGCGCTAATTAATTCTTAGTATTAATTTTTTTTTAAGATTCAAGTGATCCCTTTCACCAACTTTTAGTAAATTACCTTTACAGATTTATCAAGTGTATAATAATGCAAGAATTGTTTGTAAAAATACTTTTAATACACTTATTTTTAGACCCATTTATTATTGTCGTATACTAAATAATATAGATTGAAAACTTTATAGTGTTCATTTTTGTTTTGACGATGATTCATGATTCATTCATGATTTTATTCAATATGACGCACTTCCGATATAATTGGTTATTTTTAAAATACATTTTAAAATTAGGAAAGTTCTATTACCTTTTATCTAATTTTTCGGTTTCTAAAGCAAAGGAATATAAGAATCGCAACGTACTTGTCGGAAGTTGGGTCTTTAGCGTTAGTTAACTGCAAAAGTATGAGTTGCGAGTCGTAACTAAAAGGAAATCTAATCTCAGTCACTGATTTAATTCATTAGAGACGATATTTCCGACGTAATCACGCAATCCGGAAAGCTATTTAGCTAAATGCCATCTAGACGTGGAAAATTAGTTTTCTCATTTCATCTTGGCGCCCAACTGTGGAGCTTAATCAAAATGAGAATAATAAAATCATATCTGATATTTTCATATTTAAATTGCCCTACTATTTCACTGATTTAATCTTGGTAATATTTACCAAAATTACGTAGCTCCTCGACCTTTGACCAAAATAGGGCCGTCGCCCGACAATTATATTTGAAAGAAGTATGGCTTGGGCAAAGCTGTAACTAAAATTATAATCAACATCAAGAAAAAGATTAATTGTACTGAATACGCACAAAGGTTCATTATGAAATGAGGTCATAATCTGAATGAGTCTGCAGACTAAAAGTCTGGCGCCAATTCGTCTATTCCGCACAGATAAACATAATCTAAGTAGTTTATTATCATTCGCTCTGTATGTTAATATGTCAACATGTTAAAATCGACAATGTGATATATTTAGAATTTTAATAAAATATTATACACTAATACTAAATATGTAAAAACAAAAGTGCCACTGGTATGATTTAAAATATACTTGGGGTGTTATCACATATATAAGATAAATACACTAATATAATACAAAGATACAAACTAATCTTGATTAAAAAAAGATATGTAGTAAGTATTGATAATATGACTCGTGAACAAACGGAACAAAGGGAGAGTTTTACCAACAATATGAGGTGGCAACATTCGTATTCATTTAATCGCGGGGAAATCATTTCACTAAAACTGAGAATATAGAAAAATCCAATCGAATATACGTAATACGTAGGTGAATGAAAATAAGTTGATATTGAAATCCTTTTTATACCCAAAACCCGCTTAGGATATTTGGTCTAATCTGTAAACAAAACGAACACCAATAAATACAATCCAAATGTCTATATGACGATATTGTTTAACTGAAAAACTGCTTATATTTTGAAATATTGTTTAACTGAAAAACTGCTTATATTTTGAATTCAAATTCACACAGGTTTCAGATTGTACCTAACATCGGAATTAATTTAGAATCATTTATTTCATATTGATAATCTCAAAACAGTTCCACTTGGATAAAAGATTACAAACAAAATGTATTTAACATCTTTCGTGCTTAAATAATTTGTATAAATTATTCCGTCACCGTAAACAAGGGTAGATATCTTGTTGCTTGTGTAATACCCAAGAATACAACTCACAGAAATTAAACCTAAAAAAACCATAGTCATCTTACAACTTTTTTGTCTCAAAAATTGGGACTATAAGTTCCGATTGTGCCCATTAACATAACGTGAGGTATAAATGCAAAATGACTCACACATAAATCTACTTGAGGTCATTTTATAGGGTAAGCTTTCGAATTGGGTCACTGCGGAGATCGATGTGGGTCGACGAGCATCGAGTACGAATATTGAATACAATTCAAATTATATCTTTTGTGCTGCTTCAATCATATATTCCTGTTTTGTATAAACTTCACGTTTTGGGAAACCGGTTTATAGTAATCGATATAACCTATTTACATTCTATTGTGATAGTTAAACAATAATCTTAATAATAAATAAGGTAAATTATTTAAAAGGAAACAAAAACCCACCTGCAACAAGAGCAATTAACTAGAAAAATATATTTTTTCTATTTTTGCTTTTTATTTGATTCTCAGACGTCGTACTTAGATAAATATTTTATAGCCTCTGTAACTCCCACAATTAAGACGAATCTAACGACAGCTCGTAAATCCATCAAGCCGTTTAGGTTACAGAGCGTGACAAAGAAATAGACATACCTAGGTACCTACATAGATACGCTCGAAAAACATATCCCTCCTTTTTCGCAGTCGAGTAAAAAATACAAAAAGGACTGAACTTAGAGATACTTCTATGTTAAAATACCAAATAGATTTTATTTATTTGTTCTAAAACACTGTTAAACTCTACAATAGAGAAGGGACCATCTTCACTCGGATCTTAAAAGTAAAATAGTGAAATCTCTTATTTCCCAAATTCACATCAGTCCTACGGTTAAATCGGTTTTTCTAAACGATATAAACTTAACGAAAGCAGTTTTGATTAATTGAATCAACCGTTATTTTGTCATCAAATTTGATTTGTAAAATTACTAGGTACCATTCTGCTCCTCGTCTCACCGGTCCGACGTAATTTAGTACCGAGTGAATAAACAACGAACAGCCATTTCAAGGTTGTTAATGCAAAAAAAAACCTTGTTTTTTATTTTTCTTGTGTAGTAACTATTTATATACATGATTTGGTATCGCGGTTTTAGGGGCAATTGCATTTAGGTGTGTTCCATAACTTTTGCGACAAATCGATTATCGAAAATACAACATGGGTTATATAGCTTGTGTATATTAACTTAGAAATTCTATTAAGCGATAAATAAAAAGCCAATCTGTAAATGTTCCATATTATACTTCCAAAAGCAAAACTTACTTATTCACGATTACACGATCCCAAAAATAAGTTAGACTAAGTTTTCTCAGGTAGTGTTATCAATTATAATTAATAAATTACAATATTAATCAACGAAAGCCGCCCTCGAATATAAGGATATTCTGTAATTTGTAAAAAAAATAACCAATCAAAATTGAGATATTTTAAAATTATTCCCTCTCGAGATTCAAAATCGATTCAGCGTCCCGACGTTCGAATAATGGAGCCTATAATTGAATTTCACCTTGTTCCCCGGTGCTCCTGCAATCCCCGTTGATCCACTTTCCTAGTCTTCAGTAACAACATTACCACGTCAACGAAAGCAAATTATTTACGGAGCTATATAGACTTTTATCCTTGACTAGCTGCCGTTAGCAGCTCTAAAGTTACTTAGTTCAAATAATTGAAATTAAGAAATACCAGTACAATGGAATATATAACAACATTTAAATTTTGTCACTTCTGTCATCTCAGGTTGTACGTTATATTATAGCTGATTACATTCAAATTACTTTTACAGATGAAATAGGTAGTGAAAAAAATTTGTACTTATATATTACATAACTTATTAAACACACTTCAAAAATGTAGACAATACACATATAATTTCGTTACACCACCAATAATAGCTTTATTTTAGTACTATTTCTTATTTCTAGGACCGTCATACAATTTTTTTTATTACTATTCATATAATTAATAGGTTATCCCATCCCTATTTTTAGATAATAAAACACAAACCTTAGTTAAAAAGCTAAAAGAAATCACTAGCATTTTACTGCTCCACACACGTCACCGAAACAACCCTTTTATGACAGAGCACATAGCTCCGCGTCCCCTTTACGTCATAAGCCGCAACGACCTAAACCTAAATCTGGCAAGATGTCAAAGGCGTATTTTTCATCACTAAGAAATTTTATTTATCCATCGGCCTTGTCTTTATTTTGTGAAAAACATTAACTAATATCCTTAAAGAAGGTCCTTTTTCGCCCAAATCACATCACTACATTCTCGCCTATTGGTGGTTATTCTACTTCAATGCCAAGCAAACATCTGACCAAGACTAACGAGATAAAACCATTTACAAATGATTTTAACTTCAACTCAATGTGGTAATGGCACCACAATGGTTTTCAGAATTGTCTATGCGAGCACATTAGAATAATAGTATAAGGCTACCTGGTTCAATTTTCATGCAGTCATATAATTCTTCAAATCCAGATTGAGATGATGTTTTGAAAAATCAGTCATGACAGAATAGCCTTCCTTTTGTCAAAGTAAGTACTGTAGCTTATAGGCATATCAGTCAAATGTGAGAACTCCAGTAAAAAAATATAAAATAACTTCCATACAACTACTACAAAGTTCTAAGTACCAGTAGTTCAGGATGAAGGAAACCAATCAAAAAGTTTTCATCCAATAAAACTCCTACACGAAGGAGTAAATACGTTGTCCCGATAACGAGCTCTCTATCTTTCTACTTAACTGACAAATGTTTCCAAGTAAAAGAACCTTACTACTTTTATTTGAACATAACCATGTATCGATAACTTCGGATAAGTCCTTCAGATGAGTACCTTGACAATGTGTCTTGTTTCTTTTTATCTTAGTTAAGATCTGTTATCGATGTGAACAATGTATTGGAAAAACTATCATCAACACATACTAATAAAACATACCCAAAAATACCGTATTAATGGAAATTGCTATATACACTTGGTGGGTAAAACATCATACGTCGTTTTAAATATGTTTATATATGATTAATATGATGTATGATGAGCTGATTGTTCTAAGATACACTTTCACTGCACTGACCCAGCGCCGGTTACTTAATCTTGTTAATTTCGTAAAACTTTATCACTTTATTGCAAATCACGAGTACAGTACGTTGTCAGAGTGCGAAAGAGTAAACCACAGCCAATCGCGGTGACAGTGTTGCCGTTTTCACTTGAGCTGACTAACGTACGACATTCTGGCGTGATCAAGACTATTTCACAGTTTTATAATATCGACAACATTAGGAAATATATATCAAGGATCTTTACCAGTCCAATTAGAAAGACTTCAGCATTTGCAGTTATGCAACGCGCAACACATTCAATTTCAACTCTTCTTGGTCGAAATACTCATAACAAAGTGATCGTCGTCGTAATAATGTCATGGATGACTAGCCGCCGTAAGAAACCTTTGTCAATCCTTTCAGATTTCCACTCTTTGAGTATAGTTGTGGAAGGAAGCGTGTACGGTTCTATTCATCGTATTAATGGAAGAGTCACGCGATTTTATACTTTCCACTCTAACTTATACCGCAAGTCGTTCAGTACAAACTTTTCCACGTCGAAACAAGTTTCCAAAAATGACGCGATAAGGGCTAGCACTACTTTAGATTTCGCATACTGAGATATTACTGATTATAGTACATGAAATTCTTCCTACGAATCTCTTTCATAATATTTAAGTTTTATCTTTATTTTCCTTTGCCTTCCAATCTTCATTCTTGAAGTGATTCACCTATCCGCATAGAGCTAGTAACTTAAATAATCTTCATCCACCATCATTACCCGAACAATAGGAAAACTCCCCCTAAAAAGGGGCCGTGTTAAGCAGTTTCGTTTGGCCCATCAACTATAATGAACGGAGACTCCGACTGAGTGATTCCATTAACGCACTAATGTTAGGTCAGGGACTCACAGTTAATTTATAAGGTGGGAAATAATACTGAAAATAAATTAACTTTATAGGCATCTTCTTTCCTACCAACTTCCTCCCAAAAGGATTAGGATACAATAACAAAACAAAAAGATTACGAATATTTCACCATTATAATGATCAAGGATCAACAAAATAAACCGTTTAACTTTGCCAACAAATGTCGGAAATATTGTCGAAAATACCTGCACAAGGCTGGCACAGGAAAAAGATGAATAGCCTAAAAGAGAGGAGACTTGGTTTGAAAAATGTGACAAACGGTCTGATAGATTTATTTTATAAAAGCCTCTCTTAATATTGTCTTTACGCATAGATCTATATCCATAATTGATCAGACAGAAATTTATTTTTACAGATACAAATATCTCAGGGCTCAGGTGAGAGATTTGGAAGGTGGAATATGGAATGAAAAAGCCCATGACTACCTGTGACGGTTACGGAAATCCAAGCGCTTTTATGAAGCTATTGAATACCGTCAAATTCAAAGATCAATGGCATAATACGTTGAATAAATCGGCTGTATGCTTACTTCTGTACTAAAATACACGACAAAATGATATCCCCATTATGATCACGCCGTACCGTAATCAAAAACCAATAGACTCTTAGACTGCCGATCTCTTGGTATTTGTTGTTGTTTTTAAGTTATGCTTCCTTACCATGAGTCACATTGCTGTTATACTTATAACAAGACAATTTTTAACATAAAAAGCAAACCAATTTCAATAGTTTTGATGCGTTCCCTGGTGTATCTTCGAAGTGGAATGTCCAATGTCAATTTACCCCCAATTTACCACCCTTTCCAATAAAGAAAGAATAATCTTAATCGGTTCACAAATAAAGAAGTTATGGATGAAAATCCATTTAAAAAATCTCCTTTTTTTTAAGTCGATAAAAAAGGCAAAAGTCGAGAAGTACATTTAAAACAAAATTTACTCACGTTCTCCTCAACCGTCTTCTTGATCTTTGCACTGGCTTCGCTGACCTTGGCGCCCGCCTTGTTCACAGCAGAGTACAGGAAGTTACCCAGGGACTTCGCTCCGGCCACGGCTTTAGTTGTCACTGGTAGAAGACACGTTAATTTTTTTTAATTTATATCCAAATGAAACTTAATAATAATAGCGGTTTTGTAAATATCCCAAAAGCTGGGCAAGAGTCAGTTCACGCAGTATTAGCTATTTCAAGCGGCGAGTGTTTTACTTTCTATATTTTTCCAACAAGACTTATAGAATAATTTACCAAGCGATCAGATACCATTATTCTATACTAATTATATAGATAGTATATTATAGGCGCGCCCGTTACTGCTTCCGGTGTGCCCATATCGCCATCTATCGATAAAATGTCGTATTTTATTTTAAATCGCTTTTAAACATATTTCATGGTTTTAGGCTGATCTGTACAATTAATTAAATTGAAGTGTCTGTTTGTAATGTCAAAATAACAGCTTTTTACTAAATGCATATGACAGTACCTATATACGATACCTGTAACAAAACACGCATTTTTTAAATTTTTGTCTGTCTGTCTATCTGTTTGTTCCAGGTAATCTCTGAAATGGTTGGACCGATTTTGACGGAACTTTAACTGATAGATAGCTGAATATATAGGGAGTAACTTAGGCTACTTTAATTTTAGAAAAAGAATTAGGGTTCCGCACAAATAAAAAACTGGCCATGGTGAATCAATTTGGGCGCTTAAATGGCTTATGCCAAGTAAACCATTAAACTATTAAAAATACCTATAAAAAGTCCGGGAGAGTATATATATATCTTCTAAGGAACACCCACACTAAGCATTTTTTACTTTAAAATAGCCAGGGGTGGGGGAGAAAGATTCGCGCGAGAAATCTGTAGTCCACGTGAGCGAAGCCACTGGCACAGCTAGTTCCATAAATAAAATCATAATACTTTTTTTTTTTTTTTTATTTATTTATTTATTTTAGGTCGCTTTTTAACATCTCAGGTCATTAGCGACCACGATTACCAATACACATTATAAAGTACTGTAGATTAAACTAGTCCATAAACATTTATCATTTTCAAAAAATTTAAGATTTGAGTACATCCATCTTTATTTAAACAGTCTTTTAAATTATTAGGAACTTTACACAACCGTTTTTCCTGGTCAAATGCTGAACATTCTACTAATAAATGTAGGACAGTCAGGTCTTCTCCACACTTGCATTTGTTTCTATCATTTTTAGTAATTAGATGAAGATGTGTCATGTTTGTGTGCCCAATACGCAATCTGGTGATAATCACTTGACTTTTCCTACAGGTAAAGGCAGTAGGAGATTTTTCAAAAATTGATTTTCTGATATTAAATAACAAAGTTGTATTTTCTGTCTTCCAAGAATGATCCCAAAGGGTTTTAATTTTAAGTTTAAAGTATTTATGTAATTCACTAGGAGTTGATTTATTTAAATGCCAATTTTCACTCTCATTAGTTGCATATCTCGCCTCACTATATGCCCTTTCGTTACCAATTATTCCTTGATGACTCGGAATCCATATAATTTCAAATTTGCTATTGTTTTTTAGTATATTTATCATTTTTTGCTTGATTTCTGTGATAAGAGTGTTTGTATTTTTTACATTTTGTAAAGCTGTCAAGCATGATTTTGAATCGGTATATATTATATATTTGTCTACACTAGATTCATTAGATATAATTTCTAAAGCTTTCAGAATAGCTATTGCTTCACAACTGAAAATTGAGTTAAAATCGCCAAGTCTGTATCGGTAACTATTATCACCAGTTACCACTGAACATCCTGATCTTCCATTTATAACTGACCCATCCGTGTAGATGGTCTTACAGTCGGTATATCTACTATTCACTTCATAAAATATATTTTTGTATATGCATTGCGGTGTGTCATCTTTGTAGTTTTTAGCTATTTCAAGATTAATTGGGGGTTCAAAGTTTTCCCATGGACCAGAGGTAAGTAATTTCTTTGGGAATATTTTTGGTATTGTAAGATTCAATTCTTTTAAGTATTTGGTTGCTCTGATTCGTAAAGGCTGTTTTAAATTTGGTTGAAGTTCATATTCTATGTCTACGGCTGTTGTTTTAGTGTAATTTTGGTAAGTTGGATTTTAAGGTCGAGATAAAATATTTACAGCGTACATAATTACAAGTTCCTTTCTTCTAAATTCTAATGGCATTTCTCCAGCTTCAGCTAAGACGCTCTTAATTGGACTTGTCTTAAATGCACCAATACTCAGTCGAAGAGCAGTGTTTTGAATACTTTCTAGGGATTTAAGTGAACGTTGTTTTGCAGAATCATAAATTACAGAACCGTAATCTATTTTTTGTCTTATTAAGGCACGATATGTATTTATTAAACAATTTCTTTCAGACCCCCATGTTGATGATGATAAAACCTTTATTATGTTCAACCTTTTGTAGCATTCTGCCTTGAGATTATTTATATGTGAATTCCAAGACATTTTTTTATCAAATATAAGTCCTAAAATTTTCAATTTATTTACCTCTTTAATACTATGCCTATTTAATGTTAATTGCACGTTTCTAGTTTTATCTTTCTTATTTGTTAAAATTATGAATTCAGTTTTAGTTTTAGAAAATTTAAAATCAGATTTCTTGCACCATTCCTGAAGATTATTCAGTGTGTTTTGGATAAGTTTTAATGTTTTACCACTACAAGTTATTGTCAGGTCATCAGCAAACAGAAACCCCTTTACTGGTTTTTCAATATGTGAGAGGACGTCGTTAATAGCCAGTAAAAATAATATTACGCTGAGTACCGAACCTTGAGGTAAACCGTTTTCCATACAAGCAGGATTAGATATTGTATCCTGGATTCTTACTTTTATAGTTCTTTCTGAAAGGAAGTTTCTAACAAAAGCTAGGGAATTTCCATTAATTTCAATATCTTGTAATATTTTTAGAACTCTGTGTTTCCAAACCATTTCATAAGCTTTTTCAATATCTAATGCTACGATTACTGTATAATTATGATTTGCAAAACTGTCAAGTACTTCACTTTCAATACTCATTAAATGGTCGGTTGTTGATCTAAATTGACGAAATCCATACTGAAATGGTGACAATTGTTTATTTGTTTCTATGTACCATCTGATTCTTCTAGATATTATTTTTTTAAGTATTTTACACATATTACATGTAAGAGATATGGGTCTATAACTGGTTTTTAAACTGGATATTTTTCCTGGTTTTAATATCGGAACTACTAAAGCTTCTTTCCAACTATCAGGAAATACTTGTTCTTTATATATATAGTTATATATTTGAAGTAAATACTCTAGTGCCCTGAATGGTAAATGCTTAATTATAATATTTGATATATTGTCTGGCCCTGGACTAGAATTACCGATTTCAGAGCATATTAATAACAATTCATGCATAGATATTTCTTTGTTGATAGGACTGTAATTATTATATACATCAAAATATGTATCCAACTCCTGTCTAGTTTTGTATTCAACGAACTGTTCATCATAATTACGGGAACTAGAATTAGTTGCGAAATTTTCAGCTAATAAGTTTGAAGTGTTCATAGGGTTAGATGTATATGTTCCGTCGGTCTTTTCGAGTACAATATTGTTGAATTTAATGTTGCGGTGGTTCAGTTTTTGTATCTTTTTCCACATATCCCCTATGAGGGTTTTGTTATTAATTGATGAGACCCAATTTTCCCAATATTTCTTTCTATTTTCTTTAATTAGTCTTCTATAATACGCTCTCTTTTTCTTATATTCGATTTTATACATCGAATTCGGACCATGTCTGGCATATCGCTTAAAAAGTTTAAGGGCCTTTTTGGTTTCTCTAATTGCGTTTTTACACTCATCATTCCACCATGGCAAACAATTTTTCCTTAAGGTACCGTATGTTTTAGGTATTGATTTGTCAGCTGCCATAGGGATGGCTTCAGTAAACTTTTTGACTATATCATTGACAGTCTTCAAAAATTTGATTTGAAGGTGTTAATTCAGAGATACATAATTCAACTTCTTCACGAAACATGGCCCAATTTGCTTTATCGAACTTCCATTTCTTTGATAATCTAACATTGTTTGATAAATGATCATCAATAAATTGAGATCTAATTGAAATTGGGTAATGGTCACTGTCATACAAATCTTCTAGAGCATTCCATTCAAAATATGAAGTTATATCTTGTGAAGCCAAAGTTAGATCTATATTACTTGTACGACCAGTATTGCTGTCAAAGTGAGTAGGTTGGCCGTTATTTAATAAAAATAAATTATTATGTTCATCAAGCCATTCCGCTATTATCTTACCTCTGGTATCACATTTGTCGGAACCCCAATAAAAATGGTGGCCGTTAAAATCGCCTAATATTATAAAAGGAGTTGAAAGCTGGCAGATGAGATCATTTAAATCATTTTTGATGAGAGGATTACTATTTGGCAAATAGACGTTACATAGTGTAAGAGTTAAAGGAAATTTAATTTTTATCGCAACTGTTTCTAAATTGGTATTTAATGTTATTCTTTCTGGGATTGTGTGAGATTTGATAAAAACAGCCACTCCACCACTAGCCCTATTACTTTGCATTCGATTTTTGTAGAAATGTTCGTATCCTGTTATAGAGGCACAGTTGTTAGAAGTGAAATTTGTTTCTTGTAAACAAATACAAGTTGGACACAAGCGATTTATTAATACTTTCATATTTTCGAGTCTTTTGAAATAACCATTTACATTCCATTGTAGTATATCCATACTAATTAGGTATAGTTTAACTATAATTAATTTGTAATAGAAAGTATTAATATGAGTTATTGGTTCTTATCAGAATTCATAAATTGGGTAGCAATCAGCATTACATTTAATTTTCTCGTTAAGCGTGAACATCTATTTTTCAAGCTTTTGTTCATTTTGCAGTGTAGTTTGTTACACATTTTAATAAGATCTTTTACATTATCTGTATACGAATATACCAATTCATTAATACTTTGTTTTCCTCGAGAGTTGTCTAATAGACTTATAAACTGGTCTAAGTTAATAGGGAACATATTTTCGTTGTTTAATTCAGTCATAATATTTTCTATATTTTTCCAAATTTCTTCGTCAGTCATTCGCTCTTCTTTAGTTTTTTCTTTGCTTTTGTTTTGATTTCTACATCTTCTAGTGAAATATTGCTGCTCGTGTCATCGGTTTCAAGCTCCATTCTATCAGAGTCATTTTCTTGTGTATTATGTGTAATAATTTCTACTTTGGAGGAGTCGGTTGTAGTAGTTGAACGATTTCGTTTTTGCCCTTTTAGATTAATCTGGGACGGTTGTGGAAATTTCTGTGTTATTGGAATGGGACATACAAGTTCAGAATGGGGTTGAGTAGGTATTAGATCGTCGTTTCTGTTAAATATTTCATTTATTTCTTTAGATAATTGATTATCCGTTTCTTGAGGGTAGTCTTGAATATTTGTTATATTTTGTGGACAATTTTTCGCTAAATGACGTAACGTATTACAGGTAAAACATTTCAGAGCATCAGTAGATGTATAAATCCAGTAGTTGGTCCCTTCAAACGTTATTTGGAATGATTCTGGGAGACGTGTGTCATCTTCTGGGCTAATATATAATTGTCTTCTAAAACTTAATATATGGGAAAATCCTGGGTCCTTTACTCCTATTTTCATAAATGTTAGTGGGGACATTACTCTTATATTTAATTCTTCGAATTTTGTTCTATGACGTAATTGGGTATGACGAGACAAACGTTTGATAAAACAATTCTTTTATTTCTTGTAATCAGCGGTTTAATTTCCAAACTATTGTTTTTAATAATAATCTTTTTATTTTCTTCTATTAAGTTATCAGCTGTTTTTTTGGAGTCCATATAAATACATATACGTGCATTCGATATGCGAGATATGAATCGTATAGATGCCGCGGGTGTTATAGATGACAATGCAATGACATACTCTCTGAGTGTTATTCCGTCAATGGAATCTAGTATAATGGCTTGATCTTTCTTCGGAAAACAAGTGGATGAAGTCACATTTGCATAACTTGATGCGTTGGGTAATTCTTGAGACATTGAGGGTAGTTGTGACATTTGTGGTTTTTGAGACGTTGAGGTTTGATACATTATTATGTAAAGAGTCTCCTGTTACCAGGAGTTGCCCAGTTTACATTATTTTAACGTGATTATAAGTAAATAATAACTTGTCGCGTAAATTCAAAACAACGATCGCGGGGTCGAACGGAGAGTGAGACACGCGCGTCCGCTGTGACCACTTACGCGGAACTGTGAATACTTTATTATTTATATTAACAATTGAAAATATTTAATAATCAATTTAAATCTCATTTTTTCTTCTGATTTATAAAAACGATTAAACACTTAAGTTAAAGATAGTACTTATTACAAATATGTTCTAATCAGGGATAGTAAACTCAGAGATGTAATTGAAAACGGCAGTTATGCAACTGTCAATCTTAAATCTGGTTTAACGATTGAAACAAGATTTAATATGGTTTCGGTGCAAGCCGCCCAAAATGTTATTAAGTTCACTTACGGACGAATCTGCGGCCGTTTACTAGTAAAATTTACTTTGCAGAATTTTAATTGCGAGGCCGCGACAGTCATTTATTTCATTTATAGAACGGAAATTAATTTAAACAGTTTCGTGTAAAATACTCTTTCCCAATGACGACGTAATTTTTCAATATTGGAAAATATATTATATAAGGATCATTTATGTCTTATAACACGCAGGCGCAAAACACGGACTGCACCGAGAAATCAATAATTAAGTACCCAATGGTTTGTATGTATTACTAGACGCACCGCCCCGTGTTTAAACAAAAAAACACCAAGTACCTAACAAAAAATATAAAATACGCAAAACTCAAAGCTACTTTACGTTGCACTGCGACAAGACAGTCTCTCTATGATTTACCCGACTTTATCGTATATATTTTTTTATGTATGTTCAGCAATAACTTTTTTGTTTATGAACCGATTTGGATGATTCTTTTTTGTTGGATAGGGGATACCTTAACGATTGTCCTATTTTAATTTCATTGGCATTGGAACTTCAACTTAGAAGATACAAAAGGGAACTATTCAAAATTCAGGTTTTCTTTTTTGTTAAAAATTATCTAGTAGAATTTAAACACGTCAGTAACAAGAAAAATACCACTATTCATTTTTTTCAACCAAAATTAGGAGATTTACAAATACTAACGGTCGATATTCGACCAGTGATTTTTTGATCATAAGACTTATCATAAGTTATTTTCTGTTTGACATTTCAGTATTCACGAACCTAAACAATGAGTATTATCTACATCACTTGCTGTCACTTTTCATTGAATGACAACGTCAATATTTTGGGGGTCTAAGTTCAATGGCACTGGACAGGTTAGGATTCACAGTACCTATTAATTTATTTAATTTAATATATTAGTAACTGATATTATAGATAAATGTTAGCTTTCTGCACTCCTTCTCCATATAAACTTTAACCATGCCAAATCTCACAGTATTCCGTGCACGCAAACGCCTAAAAAGGGGCGGAAAGCTTTTGCTTCACGTACTTAATAATAGGTCTTTACCTATGAAATTGCCGTTCTGCAGTACTGGCCATTTCAAATCAAAATAATTTTTGTTTGGCTAAGAATTCTAATTTCAAATTAATTTTATTTTAAAAACATGGAATTCTTTTTCCAAAAGTAGTCATTTGTATATTGATTAGTGTTACACTTTCATCGCATTTCAATCTTTTTTGTCATTATGGATACGTTAAAAATTCAAGTAATTAACATCAACGACGTTTACGGAGCTAACACTACAAACCAACGCACCACCTGTTATTGGTTTACTCGCTTCCGTTCTGGGAATTTCGACCTGAAAAATGAACCTCGCGGTCGTCCGAAGACTTTGGTCGACAATGACGAATTAAAGGCGATTGTGGAAGCTGATGATACACAATCTATGGCTGAATTAGCAGCAGCTTTCGACGTTAGCGTCAAAACAATATTGGTCCATTTGCGTAAAATTGGCAGGGTAAAAAAGCTTGACAAATGGGTGCCCCACGAACTCAATGATCGCCAGCGCGAAGTACGCATCGAGACGTGCCTTGCACTGCTCAACAGACACACAAATGAAGGAATTTTGAACCGCATTGTTATCTGCGATGAAAATTGGATTCCGTTTGACAACCGCAAGCGCTCAGCAAGTTGGTTGGATCCTGGTTCAGCACCTAAACAATGCCCTAAACGAAAACTTACCCCTAGAAAAGTGTTGGTTACTGTTTGGTGGTCTAGCGCCGGTGTGATTCATCACAGCTTCTTACCAAACGGGGTGAGCATTACTGCAGATGTGTACTGTGAAGAACTGAACACAATGATGGAGAAGCTGGCACATCTCCAACCAGCATTGGTCAATCGCTCGTCGTTGCACGACAACGCGCGACCTCATACTGCACAGGAGACGGTCTCCAAGTTGCAAGAACTGGAGTTGGAAGTTCTCCGTCATCCGCCCTACTCATCAGACCTTGCGCCTACAGACTACTACTTTTTTCAGAATTTGGATAACTCCTTAGCGGGGAAAAAATTAAATACCCGAGAGGCAGTACAAAATGCCTATGAAGAATTTGTTGCCTCCCGTCCAGCTGATTTCTTTAAGAAGGGCATCAATAAAATGCCACTGCGCTGGCAAAGATGCATTGATTGCATGGGTGATTACTTCGATTAATACAAATAAAAAATACATGAAAAAAATTCGTTGAAATTTTTTCATACAAAACGGCAATTTCATAGGTAAAGACCTAATATTAATAAATATAGATAACGTTTCAAATGACAACCGTATAAGATTTAATAATGAACATCAAAATCAAAATTTAATTTTATTAACTCCCAAATTATTTAAATTGTTCTTTTAATAAACTCAGTTTATTGTTGACGGACTTTGTATATATACATATGTAATGTATTGTATTCATATATGTAATACTAGCTGTGCCCGCGGCTGCGCTCACTTGGTCTACAGAATGCTGTCGATCGGGTACGCCAATCGTGCTACTCCTACTCCAGAATATTTTAAAGACAAACATTCTTATTGTGAGTTATCCTTAGAAGATAGACATATGCTCTCACTGACATTTTTGTAGGTCACAATTCAATGTAATTACATCATTTCAAAAATTATTTTTAATGTTTTTTAATATTTATATATTATGTCAGATTTTTTCCCCACTCACTACCATGGACTCTTTGTTGGGTAAAATAAGAGATCACTACCCTAGTCCTAGTCCTGTTTAAAGTAATACTTGTACGCCTTCTTATAAACATCAACATATATCTAAATCGTTTAATTTACACAATTTAAAGTTGAAGTTACTAAATTATAGGGTAATTTCTTGCGAAATATTTAACGTAGGTACACAGATATCTTAGTTTGACTATGTCGTCTAACGGCCGTTTCCAATAACCTATCTATCCGTTGTTTCAGTTACTAAAGATAGACAAATATATAACCTTTTGTCCTTATTTTTATTCTATAACCTATCAATGGATAGTTTTTTTTTTTTTTATATAATATATCTTCATATCCTACAGCACGAATAGATAAGAGGGAAGCCGATATCTGTCTTAACTTAAAGATAGTACTTATTAAAAATATGTACTAATCGGGGGTAGTAAATTCAGATATGTTATTGAAAACGGCCATATGTAAGTATATCGCCGATTACTCTATTATGTCCTTTTACACCGCAACCCGCACATCATAAACTACTTGACTAGTGAATACATAGAAATCACTGCAATCAGTACACATTTTGTGAAATTAATAAGCAAATAATAAATAAAACACACAAATAATAAATAATATGAAATAAAAATAAATACTAACGCTCTTGCATATCTGGCACTTCGATAGCATCAACTGAGAACAACTTATTACCCTGATGACCTGGAACTGTGCAAAATAAACATAACATAGTGATCTAATTGAAAACAATAAACTAATAAAAATTCATTAGCATCTTTAAAGGAATAACTAGCTGTATTAGGTAGCTATATATATTATATAGCTAATTAAAAACGACGATATAGGTAATGTTATGTTACACCGGGTAGATACCAAACCAAAAGCAAAGTTGGTTAGAAAATGAATCGATATTGCGCATTGTGGAAAAATTGTTAGGTCATTTTTCGAAGTACCAACTAGGTTTATTGTCAAAACTTTCAAAAGGTTATTGGGTAAGGGTAGATCTAATGATATTTGAGAATGACTCACTGTAATTATTAATATTGTAGACAATAACAAATAATAACACAGTTAAAATAAAATATTGATAAACGTGATCGAGTTTCTTGCCGGCTCTTCAAAGGTGCTTTCTTAGAGACTGAATTGAACAATCATGAATGAATAATTCATGATTTTGATCAATACTTTCTGAATCCTTACCTGATGTTTAAGCGAAGACGTACTTTCAATGCAGCAACTGAATCACAACGAAAGGTCTTGGCGATAGATTTTTAACTTTAGCTTACTGGCTGGGTAGGTGAGCACTACAAAATAAATACCCTATCACCACGCCATGGTTTCCGAACGATGTCATCCTTCACAGAAAACTCACGATGTACCGATACTGTTCAAGCACTCTACTAATGAACCACAACCGCTTTAAAGCTAATGATCTATTTAAAATCTATATAATCTGGACGTTTATAATAACTTGTGTTTACCATTTCCAACTCCAGCAGGCTGCTCTTCTGTAGGAGTACCTCCAGTGGAAGCAGGTCGGCTGTCCGCTCCGCCAGTAGCACTGCCGTAACAAATAATTCTCTTATTCCTTCACACATCTAACCATTAAAATCATTCATGAACATTTTAATACCTTTCCGATGACCGACAACAGGACAAATGGAAACAGGTTTTTATCATTTACCTCATAATTTGATTCAAACTGCAACAATTTAATTAATAAATGCTATACTTTTACAGGCTCTAAAATAAGCGAAGTCTTACTTTTTGATAACAACTCAGAATATAAAAAGCTTTTCACTTTACTGCTTTTCAAAATTTTCTCAACACTTATCCATAAGCACCGCTTTTCAAGTGTGACCTTGTAAATTATTTAACCAATTTCGAAGACCCTAAGCACTTGGAGACCAAGTTGACGGTAAATCAAAATTTTGGGACATAAGCCGTTAAATGTCCCACAATTAAAATAAATCTTTGCCTTAATAGTAGACAAATTTATGATGTAGTTAAATTGCTAAAACTCATGTCCTTTTATGAGACGTTGACTACTGACCATAATCATATGTGAGATAAAGTTAACGAGACCAAGAATGTGGTGCAATACCCAATTCTGCTTCAACACATATTTAGACTACATATATCCTTTTAATCATTTCTTCATCACATAATATACGTTTTATCAATAACCTAAGTTTAGATTTAGGCAATAAATTCGATTAATAAATTACACGATAAGCCTTATCTATAACTATAGTTGTTTCAGTTCAATCACATTCATCTTTATTTTCGATCAGCTACTAGACAAATGTCCGATTAAAGTATTTTCCTCTCGTGATCTCGAAATGTAATGATATAGCCAAACGTGGAAAAATTAAAAATAATTTTGTGTTTTATGGGTTATTTCATTATAGTATTTTATGAGATTTGATCATTTTTTACACTCTTTTAATGAAACTGTTTTAAAGCCCACAATGATATATACTTGCGCGTTCTTAAGGTAACAAATAATTTTTCATAATACTGTGATAGCAAACAAGCGTATATCCAGCCTGATAGGAAGCGGTTACCGTAACCTATGGAGGCTTGTAACACCAGAGGTATCACTAACACGTCCTGAAGGGTGGAGGGTATTTCACCAGACCGTCTGCCCCAAGTAGATTAAAATTTTCAAAGGTATTTCTCATACTTCTCTTTTATAAATACCAAATCCCCATATAGGTTATCGTCTACCTTATTGGTATATATTATTTTATAACTACCTAACCAATATTTTGTTTAACAAAGCCTACTTCTGTTGAGATCTAGCCATATCAGTATTTACAAAATCATTTAAAGCAATGGAAGCTTTGAATCAGTTAGCATCAAGCCCACGGGCACCATTAGATGCACTTGCTATATAGCTAGGACTGTTACTAAAGGCTTCGCAACCGAAACAGAAAACTTTACATTTCATAGATCATATTCTTTAAATGTAATGGATAGTGTTTTGTCATATTCGTACGATGAATGTGACTGAACTGTAGTCGCTACAAACTAAGAGGACATTACACAAACATAACGCACAACAATGATAAATTAAAAATGGGGTTTGAGCAGAATAAATGAGTTTTAAAAGTTTTAAATTTTCATAAGGTACCAGTAACAAATTGATTTCATTACTGAACAAATAAAATCTATTGAGTGTTAGTATTAAAAAAAATAATTAAAATGTAGACTTTATAAGCCTATAAAAATAACTTTTACTAAGTGTATAAGGTATTTAAATAAGGAATGTTTCTAGTTGTTTTTAATCATCTATTTTAATTTTTATTTATGGCAAGAAAATTGCATTTTTTTTTTTTGTATCAAGCAGGCAAAAATATCACATATTTCAAAAATTTTGAAAAAGAAAATGTGCCAATGCGAAAATCAATGTGAGTTGAATGTGAAAAGCGAAGCCGTCTCATCGAAATAATCTGTGCTGTGCTGGTCCACAAGCATTTGTGACACACAAATTGTGTAATTTAATAAATTAAAATACAGAACCGCTAAAGAGTTCTGATGCTCATTCCTTGGTCTTAAACTTATAATCGATCAGTTGGTGTGTACAGTACACCTAATAATAATACCCTAAAGATGGAAAGGAAAAAACATGCTAATCTCAGGACAGGAACTGCAGTCAGATTTGAATAATTTTTTTTGAATTAGATAGTCCTTTTATTGCAGGTACATAACTTCATCCTTAGAACCGTGACAGGAATTTAACGCGGGTGAAATCACTACAACTGGTTTCTTTATAAAATATACATTTCTATCACTTTTTTAGCTTGGCCCCAGTGACAAAATATGTAAGCGATATGATTGTACCGTCGCCAAAATGTGAAGTGGCATTTTAATAAAATAACTGTTAATCATAATAGCATTTCCTTCTTTCATATGCACTGAATTTTATTATATAATAGTAAATACTGCTTGCTCATAACTCGGCAGTTGATAGATTTATTTAAATGCAAAAAAAATACAAGTATTAGTCGAATATGTCGTAGTTTTATATATAATAGATAAACAGCGCATTCGGCTTTCATTTGAGAATTAGATAATAGATTATTAATAGCAAAACATTCTAGCATTATCGATACTTGATCATAGATATCGATAATAAAACTAAATATAGGTTACATAACGTAAATGTAACTTTAAAAACCAACAATAACGCCAAAGAGATTGAGGACGTTCTAGAACACTTATCGATTCAATTTGAAAAGCCGCTATAGAATCCCGTATTTTTCCAAGCTTCAACTGCGTAAGTATTCAACGCCATAGTTATTTCTGCCGCAAATCAGCAATATTTGCGCTGTTGTATTCCATTATGAAGGGTGTGGTTGGCAACATATAACGGCACAGATGGCGTTGTAACTCAGTCCCCAGAAGAAGCAACCTATTAACACTGACATCTGTTACACTAGATAAGCCGTAATACAAGTTATAGTCAATTGTCCAAAATGCAAATAATATTCATAGTTAGTCTAGAAAATACGTATAGATTTTACTCTATCGCTAAGGATCACATTGGAACAGATCCTGTGCAAGTGAATGTTGCTAACCACATCCTTCATACTGGAAAACAGCTGCTCGAAATCCTGTTTAGCGGCAAACACAGGACACAGGACTATTAAGAGTGAAGCGTATTTATCGGAACAGCTTAAAAGAACAGATATCACAAGAATTCGATTGGAACTACTCTATCTATAAACTGAAAAAGCAGTTTCCACTCACAGCACATACTGGTGTGTGACACAAAAGTAAACTGTTTCACTTTGGATTATGCTTTTCTCTTTCAAGCTAGATCTTTACTTTGTCACAGGGAGACACAAACAAACGACAAATGCTCGTAGTATCTACTCTCGTTTTATTGTTACGCGTTTGACCCGCGCTGTCGGTAAACCGCGCTCGTGTCGCCAGCGCTTCCTGGCCGCGCACCGTCGGAACACCTACTGCGGTCAAGGAGCGTCACATTGCAACGATGATTCGTCATGCCGCTAGTTCTTGTCTTCCCATTTGTACAAGACAACAGATCATGCGAGAGTGACTAAACTCGTTAACCAGTTTGCGCGGGCCATTAGCGAGTTTTTAAGCAGCGCTTACCAAACGCAATAGCCATAAGCGTCACTATAAAATCAGCCTAACTTGGAACAAGCTCCGTAATATTTTCAATCATAGTAATAGAAAGAGATCAGACTGTTATTTTAGAACAGATCATTGGAAGTGTTATTTCTCTGAAACAGGAACAGGTTTCTCATTTGATGCTTCCGAACTTCAACCCTGCACAGAATTTATCACCTAATAAAACAATGGAAACCTTCATAAGAAATCACACCAACTGACCTTACGAAAATAAATTAAGCTAATAAAACCTGACATTGACTCATTACATCCGCCAACCCCTCGTACCTATTATACCTAGAATTATCATCATCATCCTTAGCCTCAGGCTTCAGTTCGGGCTCGGGTTCTGCAGGTACAGGCTCCACTGGTTCTGCTGGTGCCGGTTCGTTTTTCCTCAGCCCCGGAATCGGAATTCCGGAACCGAGCCAACCGGTCATCTGCGACTTCACATTGGTGATGATGTCCAATTTGCTGCCACCTTTGGTTGGACTGTGAAACAAATAGTTACATATTACACCATTCTTAAGTAAATTAAAACTAAAACTGGTTTAATAATACAATATAATGAGTACATTCTAGACAGAACCAATGGACTACCATCCCTAATCTATATACAATTAATAAAATTGAAGTGTCTGTTTCTAATGTCAAAATAACAGTTTTTTACTAAATTCATATGAAAGTATATACACTACATATAAAAAAAACACTACAACCAATTTTTAACATTGTTGTCTGGCTGTTTGTTTCAGGTAATCTCTGAAACGGTTGGACCGATTTTGATGGGACTTTCACTGGTAGATAGCTGAGTTTATAACAAGTAACTTAGGCTACTTTTATTTTAGGAAAAGAATTACAGTGCCGCACAAATAAAAATCAATTTGGCTTTAAATGGTCTGAATAAACCATAAGAGATATATCAAATTAATGTAGTACATAATTGTAGACCTTAAAAAGACCTACAAAAATGTCAGGAAAACCAACACAAGTGCAGCCGCGGGCACAGCTAGCTAGAGGTTAGTTAGTTACTTTAATATTGTTAGTTGATGACTGCCTTATTAGCCTAGTGCTAAAACATACCCAGCTATCTGTGGGTGTACACCTCTGTCTAATACTTCGGGGATACAGGTGTGATGGTATGTTATGTAACTTCATAGTCATCTCACCCCAAGGTGCGCTAAGTGCCTCGATTCACCCAGTGAACCGAGCTGCGTTCTCTGCAGTGAAAGCCACCCCTCGAACTATCGCGGGTGCCCAAAAGTCCCGCGTACGGCGCACCCCCGTCGGACGAGGCCACCAGTCCACCAGAGGGCGCATCACGAAACCCCGGCCCCCCGCCCCAACCACAGCCCCTGTTGTCACTGGGGGCTTTCCCTAGCCTCCCAAACGCCTCCCGCGCTCCGGTGACCACCGCCCTCGCACCCAGTGCGCCCTCTCAGCCCATGCTAGCCAATCAAACCCCATGCCCCGACAGCAAGATCAAGCAAGATCAGCAAGATCTCGATAGAGATATGCAACTTCTCTCGGTCGAATCATACATCAAATACCTCTCGAGATCTTACTTCGAAGCCGCGTCGAATCACGCGAATCCGATGATCAAAGCCGCCGCGACCTACGATAAAGCCCCAAACGCCACCCGCTTACAGCGCCAGCCGCGTAACATCTTCACCTAAACTGTTGACAAAATCGAGGAGAAAAAACGCCTATTACTCGACCGCCTCTACAAACAGAGTGTGCCAGCGCCCACGCCTGCGTAACCACCGTTCTCTTCGCAGAGGATGGGCGGTCAATTTCGCTCCCGCACACCTCCCACGCCCACCCTCTCTAGCGGCAGCTCAAGCTTAGGTCCGTTCCTCGATGTGAAGCCCTTGAGTATGGCAGCCGCCCGCGCGATACAAGTGACACTGCACGTGCATCACTTAGCTACCCACATACAACATTACACACATATGGAACATACATACGTGCACACCACATAGGTACATAGGTTCTGTGAGGAACCTTTTTTTTTCTTTTTTTACGATAGATAGTGCAGAAAAACTTTTCAGATGATTAAATACAAATACACATGTTCCCTCCCTTCCTCCCAGGACGCGGGGAACATGTATATGTTAGTTTAGCTCGAATTTTACGAATAGGGAATTAGCCAGATCGCGACTTAGTTGCAATCGCGGTAACAGCCTAAGCCGAGGTTCGGCCACTTTGGCACCCTTGCACGCATGTTGCCCACGCTTTCGCGGCTAAGTACCTTAAGCGCTCGCCCCCAAGCCCGGTAAAGCTGTAAAAGCCATCAGCGGCCCTGTTTTTGGATAGGGCTCCTAAGGCTAACAGTAAGGTCAGTTCTAAAAAAAAAGTAACTTCATAGTTACGAATAGTGCGCTTAGCTCGTAATTTTGAATTCAACATCTTCCACAACATTCATTTAAATGGAAAATTGAAAAGGACAATTATAATTTACATTAAATGCCCAAGTTAACTAAGAAACTTATCTGAATAAAGATTAATACTAAATTCGAGAAAATAGCTTTGCTAATAACATAATTTTTTAATTATTATCTTTAAGATAAAAATGGTTACTGTGAGTCAATATGCCATCCTGGACTTTTCTTTAGGCTTCTTGAAGAACTATAGTTCTTTAGAACATTATTTTGATGAATCTCATAAGGTTTAGCCAGCGTAAGCCATGTAAACGCCTGAAAATCATTTTTTGACAACAATTATTTTTAATAATTGACTTTTTTTTACTATACAAAATCATTATAAGAATGTATTATATATATAAACCTTCCATAAAAAATCATCTAAGTGGTAGTGAAAACCGCATTTAAATCCGTTGTGTAGTTTAAAAGATCTAAGCGTATATATGGACAGACAGCGGAAAGTGACTTTACTTTATACACTTTATTTTCATTATTTGTGTAGATTTAGTATTCAGCATCTCATCAAGTGTGCACAATAAGGATATATGTTTAGTCCAGATAATCTTTTTACATGCTCTAATGATTATCTCTATGTGGGAAAACATATGACAACCTAGGGGCTCTGTAGTAAAAAGACATCTGGCAACCATACTTATATTTTTGAGAGTATAAAGGTATTTAAAAAATATCTTCAAGTAACTGTCTACACCGCTCCACTTAAATGTATTATGATCATTTATTCAGAATTTACTATTCTAATATTCTTAATTAATTATCATTACTAATAACTATGAAGCTATCTACAAATAATATAGTCCTCATGTTAAATATTTAGAGTGAATTCTAAATATCCATTTTATATACAATAAAAATTATTAGTACTTTACACTTTAAATAACCTTGAGTTCATAAAATTGAATTACAATACAGTTCAGTAATGTAGTAAAACAAGGTTACAAAATACTTATGAGGTATTAAGCGCTACAAAAACTCAAGACTGGCTATGTTACTCATTATAATATCACCAAAAAACTACAATTATTGAGTTTTTTAAATTATTTGTCTTTTAATTAGTTTAGTTTTGAAAACTCTATTTTTTGTCTAATTTTATTAGGTATATCTAACATGAGATACACTTTACTTGACATTATTCAATTATACATGTCTACTATGTAACTGTTTCTTGTTGGACATGCTCAGGATATCTGTAACAGTTTATTTAAAAAAAAATAATTTGGCACATGGAACATACACATATATTTTTAATAAAATACAAGTTGTTGCCCTACATGTAAATTTTAACATAGCTGCCATCAAATAAATAACTTAACCTAGGCATACATTAGACGAATATCTTTTTATTATATCTCTTAGATATAAATATATAATGGTTTAACATATTGAAAGCAAAACATTTTACCTCTGTCGTTCGCCTTCGGCTGTTTGTTCTGCAGTCGCATCTTTAGTAGGTGTAGGAACTTCCTCGTCTTGCGGCTCGCCTTTAGCTGCTCCCATCCATGAGCTAACCTGATTAGTGAGTCCCGAAAACATTTTCACTTGCACTAACTAAGCAAAATACACAACACAAACGCACAGCGAATCTATAACGCTGCTACAGTTTCGCACATGACACGAGCCACGGACCGTCTGCAATGCACCCGTGGATTACGTGATCAGCTGAAAAACTAAATGGAAAACCACGATCGACCAGGAAAATCGGGAAAAGTCCACTGCGCATGAATGAAAACTTGCGCTTCTGCGCTGTTTACTTTGCACATATATTGACATATATTTACACAAATTACAGAATATAAACCTTAACTTAAGCTACTAAAGCAGATAATTATTTGTTTCATTGTTACTAAACAGTGGATGAAGAATGTAGATACATAAACGTCAAGTGTCATTATCACAGATTAAATACGTTCATTGGCATTACATTTTTCTTGAGTATATAAATATTATATAATAATTGTTATAGTACTCATTTTACTTTGTGTAATTTTTTTTTCCTTTTTGCCACCTCTCAGAAATATAATAAAACAAAATTAGATATTATAGATATATTAGTAACAGACAAAATTTTTATTCTATTAAGTACTATGTATTACATGGTATGTAATTTGTAGAACTAAGCGTTATGCTTTTTAATAATATGTTATTATTTTGTTATATATATATCAAAGAATAAATTGTGCCATAACTACTCATTGTCCCCTTCTCAACAGCTCAATCAATTTCGTTGTCCATGATTCTTTCATTGGCAAATTATTTAAAACATCTTTTTCATTTATATTTCTGTCGGTCATCGTTCCCAAACCTGAAGTATTTTGGTTAATTTTTGATACCACGCCCATTAAATTACTCAAAACCCGTATCACCATTGAGATCTGAAAAACATATTTTTATTTATATATTTCAATTATCAGCATGTTAAGCAATGATATAGGTAGGTACATAATCGATAATGATCACGATCTTTTAAGGCTACTATGAATATGAAATACTAATTGAAATGCGATAGGATCTTAGGAACATATATAAAGGAATTTGACTACTTACACACATAAATCACATCTATTTCCCAATGGAGTCGGCAGTGACAACGTTCTTCTACCTGCTAAGTTCCTGGCATACATCTTGCGCTTCTTCAACATTCATTATAAATTTGTTTAGTCATTCTTCTTTCATTCATCCTCTCATCATACTCAAACCATCTAAACATTCTCAATCCAATCTCAAATCAATCCGTGTGAATACATATATATTTTTTCACACCACAAAGTTCTCATATCATATTATTTCTTATCCTGTCACTCAATTTCACTCCTAACATACCTCATAACGCTCTCATTTCTACTGCATTTATTTTACTTTTATGTTTTTTCTGCCACACCCAGCTTTCACTTCCGTACATGAGTGTTTGAACCAACACTCCTCTATGCACAGCCAAACGAGTTTTCTTAGAAATTCTCTGGCTGCTGATAAGGGAGTGCAACGCCCCTCTCACCATATTTTCCGGCATTAACTCTCGTTCCTATATAACTCTCACACTTTCCATCCATTGCACTATATTGCCCACAAATTTTGTTACCGCTGAGTCAGAGTCGTTTCTCATTCGTCATTTGTTATAAATATGAAACCTACCTACTACTGTGGTAATTTATCTATACTAATACTAGCTGACCCACGCAACTTCGTCTGCATCACTTAAGAGAGAGAGGGTTAGAAAGAGTGGGACGTAGTCAGAGACAAATAACAATTTTCGTAGGCACCTATAGTACAATTTATACGTGCCACACTTCTAGCACATCGTATAATAATCGAGTGTATATTCAAGTATATTTATCGTATTTATTACCCATTTATCGATAGGCTATAAAAGATCACGCTATGACCAATAGCAACGGAGCATTAATGAAAAATGTTGCAAGAACGGGGAAAATGTATTCCTTTTGAAAGTTTCCATTGCGTACGCTGCGTAAATGGTTAAAGTTACGCAACAATGATGTGTGACGGAATTGTTTCTCTTCAAAAGTTCTAAAAAAGTCCACGATAGCATAATGTCTATTTTTAAAGGTTGACGCAACATAACCTTTTTTATGGTAATAAAATTAATTCTAAAATAATGCATTATTTGCGAAGGTGTTTTTATAAACATTGTATTTAATACCATGTTAAGATTAAATCATGTTAACTAAATTTAAGGATTAAATCCTTATCGAAATAAATACGCTATTCATCACAAGTATTTAATTTTAGACAAAATTGCCCTTTACATTATTTGATTCCAATGAATATCTTAGGAGATATCACAGTTTTAAAATAACTCGGCAGAAAAATATTAATCAAGTACCGCGCGTGCATTTTAGCGTAATGATGTGGCAGACAAGCGGCACCTATAAATTCTATTGTAGGTGCCTACGACAATTGTTATTTGTCTCTGCCTACGTCCCACTCATAGGCCCCACTCTCTCTAACCCTCTCTTTCTCTTCTGTGACGCAGACGAAGTTGCGCAGATCAGCTAGTACATGTATAGACATCTAACCGATCATTGAAATGTAATCGAAAATAAAATCATTTTAATAGGTAGGTAAAAGAACTAAAAGATAGCGGTATTAGGTACAATATATGTATTAAATTATTATAGTAATAAAAAACGTATGTCTCTTTTTTGTTTTACTACAATTTTTATAAATATTTTTTTCCATATACGCGCTTCCAACAAATATCTATATATATTTATCACCTTTTCTTATTATATTGAATCCATTCGATAGCATTTTATCGAGATCATCAATATCACTTCTATTTGGTCCGTCAATTTCAAAATTCCTAGACATAATTGTTTGAAGAACTCGTAACATTGTGGTACGAAAATCATCAAACGCTTCATTTAAGTTTGAATCTGTAAATAACGTAAAACCTCTGTTATATATTTAAAAACCTTGTGTTACGTTGGTGTTAAATAAAACTGATAACTATAAAGAATAGAAGATATTATGTATTAGTATTTTAACAATTATATTTATACAAACTGATAGGAATCCAAGAGTATTTAAGAAATACGTTACTACTTTTTAATAGCACAAAAACAACAGACTCTCGTTAGTTGTCAAAGTATTGTCTCTGGTTCACTCTCTGAGGATCTCCATCCAACTACCAACGAGTGCCTTCGTTGTTTTAGCACATTACTTGAAGGTCTAAAAAACATAATAATAGCAAAACTTGCTATTTTTTTCTTCTACCAATGTAAATTGTAATCATTTTCCATATGGTCTCTCAACACAGTATCTTATAACATTTAACATAAATATTGAAACAATGTTATCTGCTATTGTTGTTGTTATTTAGGTATTATTTATTAAAACTTTATTTATTATTATTATTATATACGTACATTAATTATTAACAAAAAAAAAATGTAATGTCACTATTATATTACTGATAAATCATTTAAATATCATATGTTATCTATATGATAAATTTCTTAATAAACTATATGTTGTTTTTCATTGAGCGGTACATCATTGTACCCAGCATGCTCACAACCTGCAGTCCGAAATATCACTTTCCTCAATGTGCTTATTGTTTTTCATTAGGCGGTACGTTTTACCCGGCATGCCCACAATCTGCAGCACAAGATGTCACCATGACCCAATCACTTACTGCTTCTCATTGGGCGATACATCATTGTACCCGGCATGCCCACAGTAAGCGATTAGAACACGACCCTACTCAACTGCATATTGTTTCTCATTGGGCGGTACATTGTACCCGGCATGCCCACAATAAGCAAAACAATAATTATCATTTCTTGTGTTATAATGGTAATTATCACTTAAATGCAGGTGGACATTTTACAATTGAATATAAATGCCTATTGTTACTCTTATTTGATGTTAAAGTTCCGTGAGAAGTCTCCATGCTATTATTAATTTAACTACTGTTAACTTAATTCTCATTAGCATCAGAACGACTACCTTCCTCACAGTCACTATCTGTAATGGATTTAAAACTTAACCATGGATACATTTTGTCGATAGCAACAATACCTTCATACCGACGTCCTTTGCGCGATATTGGAGTATCTTCGACTATATAGCGATCATTTGGTAATACTTTCGTGACACGATATGGTCCTTGTAGTTTGGGTTCTAACTTTCTCGATTGTCCGCTGCCTGATGCAACTGCTCTTACAATTCTAACTAAATCCCCTTCCTTATACTGTTTTGCTAATTTCTTATTACGATCATAACGACTTTTACTTATTTTAGCTTGCTTTTGCATCAGGTAGCTAGCATTTTTCCTAGCTTCTTCGATATCACCTTCCACTAAACCTTCACCGGCATCAGAAATAACATCACTCAATTTACCCTGTGACGGGGTTGTTAGTCTTCGACCAAACAGTAATTCGCTGGGAGTTCTTTTTGTGATCTCGTGAATTGTTGTATTAATACCAAGTTGTATATCAGGGAGATACTCATCCCATGTTTGAGGGTCTTTGTCATTAGTCATTAGTCATTGTACTTATCGATGCTAAAATAGCCCTATTAGACCTTTCAACTTGCCCGTTTGCACGAGGCGTCGATACGGCGTTAAGTATATGCTTTATCCCAAATGACTGAGTAAATGTATTGAACTTTTTACTTGTAAAACAACTACCTCTATCAGTAATAATACGAGTAGGCGTACCAAAATACCCAATTACGTTTTTAATTATTTTTATCGTCTCCGTTGATTTGGTGCTTTTGACTGCCGCTAATATAACGAATTTGGTAAATGCGTCAATCATTACTAAAATATATGAATTATTTTTTTTACTTTTAATAAAGGGGCCTATATGATCTGCGTGTAAAGTATGGAAAGGGATTTCCACCTTTTCTATAGGATGCAAGTACCCCTGCCGCAAACCTGCAGGAACTTTATGATAAGCACATTCTAGACAAGCGGATACATATTTTCTTACGAAGCTTCTCATTTTAGGAAACCAGTACAAAGCGCGGATACGATCTAGAGTTTTTTCAATTCCGAAATGTCCAACATCGTCATGATTAGCCTTTACTATTTGCCAGCGAGAGCCTTTAGGTACCACCCATCTCAGTGTATCTTTCTGTACGATTCTATAAACACGATCGTTTTTTAATTTGTAGTTTTGATGAATGTTCACTACGTTTGCAGTTTCTGGATCTAATAATACACTCTTAATGCGTTTTATTTCGTCATCCGAAGACTGAACGGTAGTTATCCAATCCTCAGCCGTAGTCGTAAGAATGTCAATTATTTGCAAATCTTCCTGTTTTATATCCATCGGAGCTCAGCTCAACGCATCGACGTGAGTCATTTTCTCTCCAGGCCTATACTCGAATTCACAATCAAATTCCTGTAATTGTATCCACCATCTAGCTATTTTTGGGACTAAATCTCTTTTTGTTAAAGTGGTGCGTAGTGAATTACAGTCGGTTACTAGTTTAAATCGTAGGCCTAATAAATAAACTCTAAACTTACTTAACGATGCTATTACAGCTAGTGTCTCAAGTTCAAACGAATGAAGTTTTTGCTCGTCTACAGTTGTCTGGCGGCTATAGTATGCTACTGCTCTCCATAAATCTTTATTATTCTTTTGAAGAAGAATCACTGCTATGCCTAATTTACACGCATCTGTATGCAGCTGAGTCTCTAAGGTTTTGTCATATAAAGCAAGTACGGGTCTATTAGTTAAACATTCTTTGATTTCAGTGAAAGCTGCGATTTCCTCTTTTCCCCATTTCCAAATATAATTTTTTTTTAGAAGTGCTGACAGTGGTCTAACTATCATAGCAAATTTTTTAACAAATCTTCTAAAGAAGCTTGCTAAACCTAAAAAACGCCTAACATCATGTACATTGGATGGAGTGGGAAAATTAGAGACTGCCACCGTTTTTGAAGAACCAGGCTTAATTCCATTACCGCTTATCTCGAAGCCCAAAAAGTCCAAAGTATCAAACATAAACTTACATTTTTTTAGTTTGAGGGTCAAACCTCCATTTTTAAGCAAACATAAAACCTCTTCTAATCTTTGCATCGCTTCGTTGAATGATCGAGCCGGAATAAGTACATCATCCATATACACAATTACATAATTAACCATAGCTATGTTTATAATTTTATTCATTGCCCTTTGGAAAACTGAAGGCGCATTTGCCAGACCAAAAGGCATCCTTGTATATTCGTATTGACCATCTGGTGTAACAAATGCAGTCTTCTCTCGAGATTCTTCGGAAATAGGAATTTGATAGTACCCTGATGCTAAATCAAGAGATATAAAAACGCTATGGCCAGCTAACTGATCAAGAAGATCTTCAACTCTGGGGAGAGGGTAATGATCACGTTTAGTCCTGTTGTTTAATGCTCTGTAATCGACACATAAGCGTTTTTCTCCGGTTTTCTTTTTTACTATAACAATAGGACTGGCATAAGGTGATGACGATTCTTTAACTATTCCGCATTCTAGCATTTCCGCTACCATTTGCCGCAAATCTTCCCTTTCGGAATGAGAAAGCCTATACGGCCTATAAACGACGGGTTCCTCATCTTTTAGATGTATATCCATTTCGACTACGTTGGTAAATCCTAGATCTTTTAGACATGAAGAAAAACATTCTCTATATTTAAGCAATAGGCATTTAACCGCTAATTGTTGTTCTCTGGTAATACCTTTTCCTATAGTCGGCTCGAATTCATAATCGTATTCAGATAATTGAACATTACACACATATTTATAATTATCATTAACTGGCTTACTACGGGTAAGTAATTGTTTATTTTTAAATAATAGCTCATTTGGACTCAAATTGTAAATTAGAAGCCAACCCTTGCTATTAGAGATTTCATACTCCCCCGGAAATAGATAATATTCAGAACCCTTTTGACCACGAATGCTGCCATTAACAAGTACGTTTCCTGAATAACTCATTGCTGATTTTACTTGTACTGGTTTAATCTCGCCGGGTTGAATGCATATTTCTAAACAGCATGTCAACCATATCTTGAGATTCGTAATAATAGGCTTACTAATTTTTAAACTATCTACAGTCTTAACAATCTTTATATCAGGGCGTTCCGAAAATGTTTGTCCCAATAAAATCGGATAATTTATAAGTTGGTCGTTAACAATTAAAGCTTCAACGTCGTTTTCAGTTATACCCTGCACCGCTATATTGATTTTTGTACTACCGACAGGTCGAAAAGGTACATTACCGAGCCCTTTCAGCAAAGGTAGGTCATTTGTTGTCCATTTAATACCTAACTTTAAAGCGTCAGTTAAACGTACCAAAGTACCTTCACTACCCAAATCCAGGTGACAAAAAGTAGAAACACCGTTGACACATATAGAAAAGGTATATATATTATTTGAACCATTATTAGCAATTTTTAGGATATTTTTTTCTTTCTCAATCTTTTGAGCAGAATCCATTTTTGGACAAGAATTACTTAAATGGCCTAACAGGTTACAACGGTTGCATCTTAATATTGGTTTGTTACATTTATAACTGGGATGACCTCGTTCCTTGCAATTAAAACAAGATATGTTGTTATTCTCAGATTTGGTTGACTTAATAAGCCCCTTGGTTTGTACATTACGTTTTTCTTTATCTCTACCTAATCTATCTATGTCCCGTGAAACTCCAGGCTTTATGCTTTTGAAAAATATTAGTAATTGACCTGGTTCAGAGAATTGAGCGGCTTGAGCTCCTAACATAATACCCCTGTCTTCTATTCCATATATTAGGCAATCAACAGCATGTTTACCATATATATTACAACGGTTCAGTAAATTAATTTTAGAGTAAAAGTACAGCTCAGGAGACTCACCAAAACGAAGTTTTTTACTCAACATTTCAGTTAACAATTCGCCATAATTCTGGCTTGATGGAAAGGATTCAATTAATTTAACTTTCCATTCTTCCCACGAATTCAACAATGTTGGTAAGCTTTGATACCACGTTTTGGCGATTCCCATAAGTTTCGGTAAAGCATAATGGATAACCTGTTTCTCTGACCATTCATAGATTTGGCGACATTCCTCAACTTTTGACAACCATGCGGTAATGGTCTGTTCCTTGGTCATGGGATCAAACTCAGGTATTACGTTATGTAAGGATGGAAACTTCTCCTTGGCATCAGGTTTAAAAGTCTTAATAACATCTAAGAATGACTCTATCAAGGAATGAGTCTTGTGGTCATTCCCATTATATTGACTCCCTTTAATTACATATTCTTCACTCCCACGCGAATAATCAAGCCTAGATCGGCTTCTACTCGGGGTCTCACCAGCATGATGATCACTTCTACAAGAACTCCGCCGTCTGCTATGTCGTTCTGGAGTTGTAATGCAAGAACGTTCCTTGCTGCATATGCGGTGCTGACCATGTCTCTCTCGGCTTTCATCTCGGTGGTGTCGACCGTTCCTTCTGCAGTAGCCACCTCGGCTGCGGCGATCATTTCTGTCGCGGCTGCCACCTCGGCTACGGCGAACATACCTTTCGCGGCTGCCACCTCGGCTGCGGCGACCATCTCTGTCGCGGCTGCCACCTCGGCTACGGCAACCATCCCTGTTGCGGCTGCTACCTCGGCTGCGGCGACCATCCCTGTCACGGCTGCGCGAAGGTGTTCGAGCCCAGTCATGGTCCATCTCATTTACTTTTTATCGTAATCTCACTTCTGAATTTGTTACGTTGGCGTTAAATAAAACTGATAACTATAAAGAATAGAAGATATTATGTATTAGTATTTTAACAATTATATTTATACAAACTGATAGGAATCCAGGAGTATTTAAGAAATACGCTACTACTTTTTCATAGCACAAAAACAACAGACTCTCGTTAGTTGTCAAAGTATTGTCTCTGGTTCACTCTCTGAGGATGGCATCGAGAGCGTCCTTTTTAGTGTGTTACATTACATATTTTTGTAACACTTGCAATCCCTTTAAAACTTAGATGAATCAATTCATGAAGACTAAAGGGAGAATTTTTTTTCGCATCTATCATGTAGCAATTTGTATTTAAACTCATAAAACTGCGCTTATTAACCCTGATGTTTGGAATACAAATTCATTAGCCGCATCGTACGATGACTCGATCGATGTGATTGGCGAATTGCACGGCAGGTGCATCGTTCGGCCCACCCCGCCCTCCTAGCTTCGTCCGACGGCTCTGCTAGCACGTAGTCCAGTCCACTTCGTGCTCTGGCCATGAACTTGGGTCTGCTTAGTGCGATGCGGTCTTGTGGAGCCACGTTAGGCGCTACGTCATTTCGAACGTTCGGCTAGCGCGTTACTGTTAATGACCTAGAGATATATGTAATCCACGGTGGTTGAAGTTTTTGCATTGTATAATTTTGAGTTGGTGTATTAAGAGGTTTTGATGAACTGATTGCTTGAGTGATAATGTTCTACCATTTAAGGCTGCCACACACACATATATACAGTTCACTACACAAACACAAATACTTCACAATCTGCAGTCCAGGTAGACGGGGCAAGCTATAGGTCACCGCCCGCTCCTGACGAAGTGATTCTCTTTAATTTGATTGTATTAATTACTGTGTATCGCAGCAATAGGTTCGAGAAGGATTGATTCGCAATAGATTAATTGAATTAAGGGCCCAGCACATATTTCACGACCCTTCTCTAACAATTTTTTTATAATACTGGTGGCAATTCATATACAAGGTGTCCAGAAAGGGTATCGGGTATTTGTAAGTTCAATGAAACAAAAATTATTTGTATGCAATAAAAAAGTTTATTGTTTATTATTAGCATATGAATCGGAGAATTATTTGGAAAAGATGATGTTATCCAAATGATGACCGTTACGTTGCTGGTACTCTTCTAAACGGAAACGAAGATTGGCGATTACACGTTGACACATAGCTATCGATATTGCTGCCATTTCTGACCTGATGTTTTGCTTTAACTGGGTTAGATTCGTCGGATTGTTTTGATAAACCTTACTTTTAAGGTATCCCCATGCAAAATAGTCAAGCGGGCTAAGGTCGGGGCTTCTGGGAGGCCAGTTGATGTTACCCCTTCGCGAAATGACTTTATTAGGGAATAATTCGTTAACAACTTCCATTGAGTCATTTGAGGTATGGCAAGTGGCCCCATCTTGCTGGAACCACGTTCTTGAGTTGAAACCTGCAAACTCTTGCAACTCTGGGACCAAAAAATTTCGCAACATATCGCAATAACGGTCACTATTCACATTAATTGCTCGGCCTCGTTGATCTTCATAAAAATAAGGACCAATTATGCCTTTAGCAGACATAGCGGCCCAAACAACGACCTTTGGGCTATGCAGGGGTCGTTCATGCTTTCGTCTCGGATTCTCCACTGCCCAGTACCGACAATTCTGCTTATTAACATGACCATTCAGGTGAAAATTTACTTCGTCACTGAACAGTATGTTGTTAAAGTTGTTAAATCGCTGCAGCATTTCGTTCGCAAAATTCAGTCGATTAGCATAGTCCGTATCCTTCAATTCTTGAACCAATTGAATTTTATAGGCTTTTAGATGTAAGTCTTTCTTTAAAATCGAATGTAAAGACGATTTTTTGATGTTCAACGCTTGGCTTCGCTTTCGGATGGATAAAGACGGATTTTGACGAACCGACGCCTCTACTTCTTCAATTGTTTCTTCATCGCGAACTGAACGAGGACGACCAGAGTTTTGAATTTTAACTGTCGCACCTGTATTCTCGAACATCCTGATCCATTTCCTAATGCTATCGTCACTTGGCGCGTGGCGTGTACGATATTCCGCACGATAGAGACGTTGAGCAGTCACTATTGAATCACCATTACGATAATACGCTCGTACGCAAAATGCGCGATGCGTCCCCGAGTACTGTTCCATCGTGACTAAAACTCCACAAAATGGCGGACGCCACGAACCCCTCCCCGCACCCTTTAGACGCCCCGTTTCGAATATGGCGCGAAAACAAATACCCGATACCCTTTCTGGATACCTTGTAATATAGTTTGATTTATAAGTACAAGTGTTGGATATATCACAATTACTCACCAGTTTTGATGAGGTCAAGGTCGGGATACTTGGATTCCACCAGATTCACAGGTTTTGTATTTTTCTTAAATTTTGTCGGCAACGGTGTTCGTGCCGGTGCGCACGCGCGAGAAGAAACGGATGGAATAGTAAGGGGAGGGGGGTGAAAGGAGCACCAAAATGGTTGGCAATTGCGATCCACCAATCAAATTGGCCCATATCGAAACGTGTACGTTTTGTTCCGTTTTATGCACACTTTGACTCAACATACCCCGCCCCAAAAGGGGGTGACCCCTTTTTAAATAATAGTCAGATGCTGGTAAAATTACAAATTATTAAATAGTTTTCTTAGATGTAATAAGTTGACTGTATAAAAAAGATAAATTGCTAAAATTAGGCATAACAATAAAACAATGACAATAAACTTAAAAATAAAAATGTATGCAGCGTGACTGCGTGAAATTAATCTGCTTTATTGTTAAATGGCAAAGGACAAAGCTTAGACAACGATCTAATGAATAATCCTTTGGCTGTTTTTACTTCAACTACCCTAACGACCGAGTCCTGTCCTGGCAAAACCCTAACCACTCGTCCCATGCACCATTGCAAGGGTGGTAACGCATCCTCCTTGAGTAACACGAAATCGTTAACCTTAATGTCATATTTAGAGGAGTTCCATTTGTTCCTCTGCTGTAATGTGTGGAGATATTCGTGACTCCATCTCTTCCACACGTCTGTTACGATCGATTGCAGTAAATGCCAACGTGACACTAAGATTAAACGATCGTTAGCAGGCAGCTCAGGTACAGCTACAAGAGGAGCACCGATAATGAAGTTCCCGGGGGTTAATACCGATAGATCACTAGGGTCGTTAGACATAGGGCAAAGTGGCCGCGAATTAAGTATAGATTCTATTTGAACCAATACGGTTGTCAGCTCCTCAAAAGTTAAGTTGCGGTCTCCTATAACTCGTTTTAAATGCGTCTTGCATGATTTTACAGCGGCTTCGACCAGTCCGTTAAAATGAGGGCTATGAGGAAGTGAGAAACTCCACTGAATAAAATGCTCGTATAAATAATGGTTCAAGTTAGGATCTCCACGGAGTTCCTTTGTAAAATATTTTAGAACATTTTGAGCACCCTTGAAATTAGTTACCGAATCAGTTCGGATCTCTTTAGGAAGTCCGCGTCTCCCTACAAACCGTTTTAACGCAACTAGGAATGCTTCTGTAGTTAGGTTACTAACTAATTCTATGTGAACAGATTTTGTAGTAAAACATACGAAGACACATACATAGGCCTTAACAATCTTGGCATTCCGAAGCGAGCTAACCTTAACATTGAAAAATCCAGTAAAATCAATTGCAACAGATAGGAACGGTCTGTAAGATTGGTTAACGCGACTGAGAGGTAAGTTACCCATAAGGGTTTCTGGTGGTTGACATTTTAAGCGGAAACAACGTAAACATTTAGAAACTCTGGTGCGTATAACGCGTCTAGCTGATAAAATCCAGAATTTTTCTCTAAGCACCGACATTAACAAATTAGGTGCTGCATGTAAATACTTAAAATGATAATAATCTATCAGGAGGACGGTAAAATGAGAATCATGAGGCAAAATTAACGGATACTTAGCTGTGTAAATAAGTGAAGAATTAACTAGTCTACCTCCTGCTCGTAAAAGCCCATGATCGTCAATAAATGGGTGTAAGCGTCTTAACCCAGTGCTGCATAACTTATTACCTCTGATAAAATGAATATCAGCTCTAAAATGGTTTTCTTGAACTACTTTGACTAAAGTTAACAAACTATTTTCCAATTATTCACTAGATAGGCGGTTATGCATTTTAGTTTTGGTTTTGCAATTATTTATAAACCGCAAGCACCAAGCCATAACACGTGTAAGCTTAGTGAAGGAACTGAATTTGCATATTAAATTATTGAAAGTTTCCTCAGTCGATTTATTTTCAACTGCTGAAGCTGTAACCTTACCCTGGTTCTTTAAACCGGGCAACGAGCCGTGTTCAATTTGTTCACATGGATGAGGCCACGAAGATTCGTGACGCGTCACCCATACTGGACCCCACCACAGTTCATGGTGTACCAGCTCTTGAGGTAATATGCCACGCGACGCGCAATCAGCAGGATTTAGTTCGGACGGCACATACCTCCAGAATTCAGGTGAAAGTGTATTTTGGATTTCGCTAACCCGATGAGATTTAAAAACCTTAAGCAAGTGTGGTTCCGTTCGTAACCAACACAATACGATGGATGAATCACTCCACGCATACATATGTCTCAACAGGTCCGTTTCTGATTTTAGGCTGACAGAAACGCGTTTCATTAAACGAGCTAATAATAAAGCACATGTTAATTCAAGTTTTGGTATTGTAAGTTTATGTTTAATTGGGGCCACGCGTGTCTTAGATATAAGAAGGTTAATGGTCACCCTACCATTGATGTGGATGCATCGAATGTAAACACATGCTGCGTAAGCAGTGTCAGATGCATCGCTAAAACCATGTAAATCGAAGTATGTGACTTTATTTGACAGAACTTGTCGCGGAATAGACAGGTTGGTAAGATAACTTAAGTTATTACAAAACGATTGCCATTTAAACATAATTAAAGGTGGCGGTATTTCAAGAAGTATAATATTACGAAACTGAAAATGGAGAATAATGTCTACTATGTTGTGTTGAGGTTTGGGTCCAGCTAATGAAGTTCTTTTTAAAGATCGTAATGCAGTTGAGATATCAACTGGCTGTGTGTGGCCCAGATTGGCATATTCTCGGATAAATTCCTTATAATCTAATTTTCTTTCGAGTGAATACAACCTTTCTATTACGGAGGTCCTTGGTTCTCCTAAAGTGTGAGTCCCTTGTTTGAAAGGTAGTCCCACGTTAAATCTACTGTCACGAGTACGCGTATGCGTCTGCTTGAAATGACCTTCGCAATAGATGTCGTCTGGATGTTGTATTTTATTTTGATTTTGAGACACTTCCTCAATCTCCCAAAAACGTTTTGAAGTCTCGTCAATATCAGTTGTACATGACAACGTATGAAAGACTTGCTCATTATTACAGTAATTAAAGTCATCCATTAAAACCCACCCGAACAATGTTTCAAACGCTGTAGGTAAATTATCCCCAAAAACTAATTTATTGCCGTTAAAAATGCGAGCACATACTCCGGCACCCAGCAGTATATCTATTGGACCCCTAACGTTATACTGTGGGTCGGCGAGTTTTAAGTTATCAAAACATTCTAATAATGTACTATTTATCGAAACGCTCGGTAAATCGCATGTAATACTCGGTAATACGAGCATATCAACGCACAGTGATGATTCGTTATTATCCGGTTTCAAATAAAGTTTTAAATAACGCTTTACGTTAAAAGTATTTGTATTGCCTATACCCGTAATAGATACGTTCGACTTACTATATTTCGCGTTCATTCGCTGTACACAACTCATTGTAATGAAGTTATTCATGCTACCTGGATCAAGCAGCGCTCGCACCTGTTGTGTGCGACCTTCACTATAAAGACTAACGTTAATGATTGCGGTAGCAAGAAGCGAATGATGTTGAGAGTGCACCGACTCATGCGTAGTCTCTCTGTCGTGCTCGTGAGAAACATATGCATGCGAGCGAGATAGATCCACGTTTGGCATGTCTGATTCAGGAATGTCTGAACGGCGTTGAACCGAGGTAATATTATGCGAATGAATTGAAGGAATATTATCATTCGGGGGTAGTTGCATATAATTAATATCTTCAGTGTTAGTTGTTGTCGGGTTTTCACTATTTGTATGTAATAAGGTGTTATGTTTACGGCTACATATTTGACACCGCGATTTAGATATACAGTTTATAATACGGTGTGCTCGTAAACAATTAAAACATAAACTTTTGGACTTTACAAAATTAAACCGCGATTGTGTGTCCATGTTCATAAATCTTGTACATTTAAATAAACAGTGTGCACTGTTACATAATGGACAGTTTAATGTTTACTTATTCGTCTCTTTCTCGACTGATTGATTATCGCGCATAGTTGTTGATGTGAATGACGTTTTGTTACTTCGAGGAACAGTTTTATTCCCGCTGTTACTTATGTGAATGCCTGAAGTCTCCAAGGTTTTACATATACTATTTAGGAATGTTATTAAGTTGTCAAAGGTTGGCATGATTTCATTCTGATAGGTTAATTCGAATTTAGAACGTAAGTCGTTATCTAGTTTCCGTACAAATATGTGTAATAATAAAAATGTCCATTCGCTAACAGGAAATCCGAGACTAGTAAGTCCCCGCGTATTCTCCTGAATATTACTTATAAAGTTACATAACTGAGAAACATTCCTAACAGATACTGTAGGTAAAGAGAACATTGCGCTCAGATGTGAGTCGGCTATTAATCTTTTGTCATCATACCTAGCTATCAATATTGAACGGGCCACTTCATAATTTTGTGGAATATTAGTTAAGTGCTTAACTAAGTTTAATGGCTCGTGCGAGAGACAACTGAGTAGGTAGTGTTTCTTCTGAACAGGACTTAGCGATTCATTATTGTGTATTAAGCAGTCAAACAGATTTATGAAGTTTGGAAAATCACAATAATTACCCGTAAAATGCGGTAGATTAATTTTAGGCAAATTTATATTAGTACTGAAGTTATCACACATTTTATCACTAGGCTTAGAACTACTTGACAACGTTTGAACAATATATTGGTGCTTAACTTTTATTTCTATAAATTGTTCTTCAAACGTTAGATATTTCTGTATTATTGACTCTAATTGTTCAGATTGAGAAGAACCAAGTTGACATAACAAATTTAAATAACAGTCTTCAACGTTTTGTTTAATTTCACTCAAATCAGCACACTTCAATTTGAATTTTTCAACGAATAACGGATCGTTGAGATCGCTAGATAAAAGTGAATCGTGAATATTACAGACTTTTTCGATATAAAAATCAAACTTGAATACCAGCATCTGATTATTTCTAGCCATTTTTGGTAAAAATAGAAAAATAACGAAAGTTCAAATATGAAAAATGAAATAACGGCCGGTTGTCGTATGTGACTTTTCACTAATTCGGCTGCGATTAGGACCAGATTTGTTGGATATATCACAATTACTCACCAGTTTTGATGAGGTCAGGGTCGGGATACTTGGATTCCACCAGATTCACAGGTTTTGTATTTTTCTTAAATTTTGTCGGCAACGGTGTTCGTGCCGGTGCGCGCGCGCGAGAAGAGACGGTTGGAATAGTAAGGGGAGGGGGGTGAAAGGAGCACCAAAATGGTTGGCAATTGCGATCCACCAATCAAATTGGCCCATATCGAAACGTGTACGTTTTGTTCCGTTTTATGCACACTTTGACTGAACAACAAGTACAAGTATTTACAAGTAAATTTAATTTTGATTTACCACAAAAACTCCGTGCTAATTTCTTCTAGTAAGGGTGCTACTACTATTTTGTTAGAACAGTAGTAGTGACTAACGTTATAATAGGAAATAGTATGTTATCAATTCTCTTTAATGACAAAGAATAACTTGTCAAAATAAAGAAGAAAGACCGTGGAAAGTAAATCATTATTGAACTATTTGGGTTAAAGCGTACGTAATAAAGTGCCAGCTCATGTCGTATTCAGCTAATGAATGGTTTTCGACTAGACTACTTTTGGAGATCAATATATATTTTATCGTAATGCCGCATCGTGAGCGTGACCTTATTAAACGATTTTGTTACATTTTTTTTAATATAAGTAAAGTAAAGAAGAAATCTATCAGTACCTACAAAAAAAAATTTAATACAAAATAAAAAAGGTAAATAAACCTGAGGGCGATCGAGATGTCAGCAATGTTTCATTGCAGTTCACAAGAATATCAATTATAATGATAAAATATAACATTCTTTTACTTGTACAATTTAAACGTTCCATCACTACAGCGTGTAACAGAAAATACGACAGTTATTGTGGCCGTCCCCTAAAATATATTATCTATTCGTTGTGAAATAAATGCTCTAATTAAAAAGCACTAACTTTAAGGCTAATAAACTGTCTGGAAATTGTATTTTTACGACAATATTTATCGTATCTATTGAAACAAAAATAGTAAAATCTATATATATATTTTGCTATTTTATATTACCGGTTTTACGCATTTGAAATTGGGTAACAACTGTTTGAACGTCGATTTTTCAAAAAAATATTTCTTTATTTTAGAACCGAAAAACGTAAATGCCAATTTTTATATCAATTAATTACGTTACTAGAAAATCATCAAACTACCTACTGCGTACAATATAACTTTTTTATTATAATAATAAGTGTGCTGATGCCCGGGAGAGAGGTGCGCTCAGTGCAACATCATTAGAAAAGAGGCATAGGGTCAGATATTATGGTACGGGGAGGTATTTGTAAATGGATGCATGTACGGACTCCGCGTTATCTAGAAAGGGTCATTAACAGCAACACGATAGGTAACAGCGATTTTGGAAGAACTAGTAGTACCATTTGTGGGGCATTTCCCCTTTCACAGAAGATGGATTTTTTTTAATGCATGATTATATACGTCCCCTTACTGCGGCCATAACATCGGGACATTTAAATTTATGATATGGGGTGGCAAGCGTGATTACCCTTTTTTATGGGGCACCTACAAACTCGTTCATGGGAACAAGTGATTATATGAGACTGCTACTTACTAAAACGCCGTGATGAACCGTCTGCTGCCGTAATGAGGCAACCCCGGACCGCTAGTAGCATTCTACCGCATCGTTCTGGCGGCAAAGCCCGAAAGCACCGTCATCTGACGCCCCTGGCAGAGGAAGGAGGCGGATGAACTTCTCTGATAAGCAGAGGGTAAAGGGACGCTGTCGGTCTGGTATTAGCCTCCAGTCATAAGGACCGACGTTGCCCGGAGCACATCACGAGGAGGTTCCAGACATAGTGCCCGTCAATATTTTATTAACATCTTGATTACGTGTATGCCAAGGAGACATAGAGTACTTCGAAAAGCTAGAGGGTGTAACATTAAGTATTTATAAAAAATATATTTACTTATATAAATTTTACTTGTACAATTTCTCTTTTTTTCATAATTTATTTTTTGTCGTTGATAGTTTGTTTTTCTTCAATGTGTGCAATTTTAAATGAACTAATAATAAGCAAAACCTAAATTAATAAACTTAATTGTCACAAATATCCATGATAATATTTTGTTTTATACAATATTTTATTGATTTTCTCTAAACGCCATGAGATGGCCATGAGCACAGAGTACTTTTGTATAAAGGAGAAGCCATGAGTGTAGTTTATAATACCCGTTATGAGCTTTACCAGTACGAAGACCGGGTGTGGACTGAAATACCCGATACATACCTTAAACTTTAAAGATATTATTACGTCATTCGTACGGGCCGGCTGCGTACTTCCCTCGCTTGTCAAAGTTACACGAAAGTAAGAATGTAGGGTATATACAGGTGTATAGGGTACCAAGTATGTGCTATCCATTATGCAAACCGGGTACTGTTCGAAGTGCCTACGATACCTTGAAGACCAGATATTGATATTTGCAGGTACAGTCTGTCGAGAAAGTCATGAAAAAAGGAGGGCGTCACTATCTTTTACATGGTAACTCCTAACATGTTAGATAAACAGTTTTGATACTTTATCTTTTTTTTTTTATTTCTTTGATTTTTAAATTGATTTCATTTTAACCAATCATGTAAGTATTGTATCATAATATAAAGGAAAATGTATGAATCTTTTAAAATACAGAAGTATTCCATAGGTTATTGTTACGAATAAAACGCTGATTAAAATAATGAAATTCTTTTTATAATATGCATGATTATTTTTACATATTTATATAGAACACAAAACTTCAAAATCTGACAAACTAAAACTTTTTCTTCCGTTTCAACATAATAATTAAAGAAGGTTGATTATAGCAGTTATGTAATTAATTTCACTATAGTAATATTATTCATGGTACATTTTTGAATAAAATCAAACAAAATAAATAGTCAAAATTAATTTATTAATTAAATCATTTAGAGTCCAAAAAATCTGAATTCAGGTATTCAACTCCAGAAATACCTCCCGATATTCCTGCTCACTGCTCCCCTTCTGAGTTACTGGTACTATCACTGCATTCTATTTCTGCCTCTTCAGACTCACTTGAGCTATCATCATCACCTACTAAGATACCAGCCTGTCAATATCATTGTATAATGTCACTCCCCGGGCAAAGTATTCATTTTCAATTTTGATAAAGTGGTCAACACATTTTTTCCACTCTTATGGAGTAACCGTGTCAAATGCTTCCTCAGCCAACTTGCAAAATCTTTGCCAAAAAGATTATTTTGTGCAATTCTTCGCTTTACTGTTACTCAAAATAACTCTTTGGGGTTTAGATCGCAATGGAGGGCGGAATCCTTACTTACCACTGATGTCCATGTTCACCCAAAACTTCGTCGATGTCATGCACCGGTTCAGGCTTGTGTTTTATCACAAGCATTAATAATGACGGTTCCTTCAAAGTTTCGTCAAAAGAAATATTGTTGTCTATTAGTGATAATTTTATTTCAGTGACTTTTGATGCAGATATCAGATAGATAGATCAATTGATAGATATAGGAATAAAATTGTGTTTCGTTGATACACATTTAAATAATAAAGTAGGTGCATAGTTATTACTGTTAACGTACATAATTTACTAAGGTAGGATTTTTATATTTAACATTAAAATAATAATTTAACGAAGACATCGTTTTTTAATTTTTTGCTAGATCAACAACCTCATAGCATTTATTTAGATTACAATATATCATTTTCATTCGGTATTTCATTCAAATATATTTCACAAAATACTAGTCTCCTTTAGATCGGTACATATTATATTTGGTAAAAAAAATACAGATTTATACAGATTTTAGAAAATTTAGTTCATACAGAATTTTTACAGATGTATTAAGTGGGTAACACAGATTTGCCCAGTCAAGGTTGCCATCACTGCGTGACAGTTTGAAATCTCGCCAAAAACTCCCCCCTCTGTTTTTTATATTTTTTATCTGTAACTTTAAACGCAAATCCAAAATGCAAATATGTATATAAAAATATTCCTCATATTACTTACAACATAACATAACATTTTTCACGCCTGTATCCCCGAAGGGTTAGGCAGAGATGTACTAATGTACACCCACAGTTCGCCGTGTACGTTTTTAGATCCCACGTAATAGTATATAACAAAGTCTGGCAAATAAAAGTAGAGATTGAAAAAGAACGGCAAATTAAAAAAATATCAGTATAGCAACCCCAAAATTAGTATGACATACCTGGAATAACCTAATTTGATACTTTATAATATAAAATAATTTGTTTTTGCTGAAAAACAGTATTATTTGTACACTACTATTTGACTGCATGTGGAAAGGTCCAAAAATGGAAATAAGTCTACGAAATAAATCAATACTGCGGTAGTAGCAGCTACTAACCTACCTAGGTAACCTCTTATCAAAAGAAACTTACCACTAAGTTTTTAATAATTACGATTGCTATAAATTCAAGTTCCCAGAAGGATTCGGGGGAGGCCGTTGCTCAGCAGTGGTTTGGGTTAGGCTAAGTTAAAAATAACAATATTAAAATGGCTAGCTCTAATCGCGTAAAATCGAATTTCTATACAGACAAAGTAAACTGAAGTTTTGAGATTTAAAATCACTACCTATATTGATCCAAATCAAAGAAACACGTGACATTTCGAAAAATCAGTTTATTACATCTGAATCAAAAATAAGACTAGGTATTACGTAGCAATCTTATTTAAAAAAAAAACAACAATATTCTATAATCATTTTGGTTTATTCACTTTCATAATCAAAATCTGAATCTAAAACTTCCATGTGAAAAGATTCATTAGAGTCACTGCAATCACTGTTTCCTACATTAATAATAAAACTTTGTAAGTTATTTTCTGTAATTCTGTCCCTCTCTTTATATTTATTTTCAACATGTATGACAAGATAAGTCATTTTCTTCCACTCCTCTGGAGTTATGGTTTCAAACGATTCTTTTATAACCTCGTCTAACTCCACTGCTGCCAGGGCAATATTTTTACTTGCCACTTTACATTTAACCAAACTCCATACCAGCTCAATGGCGTTTAGATCGCAGTGGTAGGGGGGAAGTCGTAATACCTCATGCCCATTTTGCTTCAGAAGTTCATCAGCTTCATATACTGGTTCTGGTGTGTTTCGTTTTACAAAACATAGGAGCTCTGCTTTTGTGTGAAATTCTTCAAACGGAATATCATTCAAAGTAAGCCATTCTCTTATGTCATTTTTGCAATTTTGTGATGTAGGAGCTTTATTTACAATGATTGAATGGTAACTGGCGTTATCCATAACTATTACACTCGGCTCATTTAAAATGGGTATAAGAACAACAGAAAACTCACAGAAAACTCTTAGCCATTTATTAAAGTTTACAGCATTCATGTCGTGGTGCTAGTCCGCCATTTTGGATTTAGTGCTAAAGACTTTCAATGCGTTTGGCACAGGGTCTTTCTCTGATCCAGCATGTACAATTATGTACCTTTTCCCTGTCGAAACATTTTCAATTGCACCACTTGTAAATGGACCTTGCCAAGACTTCTTGGGCTTGTAGGTTTTATGAACATAGGTCTCGCCTAAATAAATTATTGACTTTCCTTCTTTATGTTTCAAAGCCATGGTTCTTAAAAACCGATGTCTCCAGGCAGATATGTGTGACAATGAACGCTCATTCTTATTTTTATTAAATTCATAGCCATTGGACAATAATAATTGGCGAAGAGTTCCCTGCGTCCATTAAATCCAATGCTTTCTCTTAATTCCACTAACAGAGTTCTCAGCGTAGGAACTTGTTTTCTAACGATGTAAAATTCATTAATTTTGTTACGAATAGCATCTATGTCGAAACTATCTAGGTAGGACACTGTGGGCTTATGTGGCCGTTTTTCCCTGGGGTATTCCAGACACCTTCATTTACTGTGCCTTCCTATTTTATTCTTTTTAATGTTGTAACACTCACTTCTGTAAAGAATGATAAAACAGAATGATTAGGTGCTGCATTTATAATAGCAAATCATTTATTAGATTATATCTTTATTAAACATAAATACTCAGGAAAAACTTACCAGTGATTGAAGCTATATTATCCAAGTATTGGTTCTGGGTTCTTATCGTCTTTTTGCTCCAAATCAGTCAGTTGTTCAATAGTTTTCACTATCTCATCAACCCCTGCTACATCCACCAGATTTTCTGTAAAAGAAAACAAGTTGTGTTAAAATTACAATGTAACATTTATTAAGGTATGTTAGATAACCATAATGCATTAATATGAAGATATTTAACGTAATATAAACTGAATGTTGATCAAAATAGAGAAATAGTTTTGTAAAAATATAAATAATTATTTCGCTTTCAAACAAAGTATCAACTTTTAAGCGTCATACTAACCTAAGAAATTCAACACCACATGTAAATAATCTTGTTTCAGTTTGAATGCAACGTCTTTCTCCTCTTGTTTATCTTCAAATTTAGAAATCATGCGAAACAACATCTTCCTCACTCCACTTTTAATAGTTTTATTCATTTTTGAGTTACAAAAATGCTCAACAAGATCACAACAAATCAACAACAACACGCCATCTAGTTTTGACAAATTCAATTTGGCATTTTGACTAACATTGCCATATAAAAAGTCTGCAAATAATTCGAGTGTCTTCTTTCGTTTGCCAGGCTCTAATATAATAGGGGGTATTGCCATTATAACTGGCGCAAAGCCGAACTTTGAACTGAACTCTGAACTCTGAAAAACCTAATAACACTTTACTTGATCTGGGAATCGAACCCAGGACCTCGATCATAGCAGTCGTGCTAACGACAACTAGGCTAATGATAATGAGGCTAAATTCATTAAAAACAAACTTTTGTTGTAGAAACGAATTTTTGTATATCTGGGCCACTGGTGCAAGATCTGTGGTCAGCAATACAAAACGCAAGTGTCAAAAATATTTTGTCTGTGCCACGCGATAAAAAAAAAAACAAAATGACACATTTCGCTTTTCTGATAGATTTTGTGATTTTTGTTTGCAATAATTTTCTGCGATAATCTCTGGATTTCGTTCAACAAATGTAGTTAAATAGCGTCATTTACAAGTCTAAATTGCGGTAGTATTTTACTAAAACAACATAAGTAACTGCATTCTTCAATATGACCGAGACGCGTAGAAAACAACTACATATAGGAAAATGCATTGAAGATTTGGATAAATTACACAGTGTGCCAGATCTAAAGTCAAAAAAGGCAAACGCGTAAGAATTTACGTTTATTACAAATAAAAATAATTTCAGTGACACTACAAATTTGATTATTTTTACATATCTCCAGGTTATGTAAATCCGCAATGAAACTTTTTGAAAGTGCTGAAGAGGCTCGTGAGAAAGGTGATGAAGAATCTTCTTACATCTATTACATGAAATATCTCCGCGTGATCGCATATCTGAGTAAGGACAAAGAATATTTGAAGAATAAATCCTTCTACAATAGTATGCTTGGTGCTAAAAATCCAAACAAAGCAATTGATGCAGCTGAAAAATTGAAGATTAGCCTCATTGACAGGTGATGAAACTTGCTTTTCCTTCTGTAATAATTTATTAAAATTACTGTATTCAATTTGATTGAAATTAGATTTTATAAAATTTGATGCCTACTTAAACCTAGAACATTCTAAAGGTGAAAGCTTAATAAGGTAAACAAATTCTGGATTGTCATTTGGCAACCTAAGTGTTTTTTCTTTTTTGGAGTTTTTTGTTAGTAGTTTGTTATATTATATACATTTTACTTAGTTTCATAAATTTTGTAATGATATTAGTTAATCTAAATATTATATAAAGGTAAACGGTGACTGACTGACTGATCTATCAACATAGCTCAAACCATTAAACGGATTGGGTTGAAATTTGGTACACAGATAGGTATTATACTGCAGGCACCTGCTAGGAATGAATTTTTGAGAATTCAACTTATAAAGAGGTGTAACAGATGTTTAAAACTTATATGGAGAAATTCCATGGGGCATAGCTATTTATCCAATATTTTTGATGATAATAAATATTTTAAATAATTAATAAAATTCATCAATTAAATATTTGTAATTAACGGGTCCTTGAAAGTACAATCCTTCCAGTTAATAATGAAAAATAATTTTATTCAAATGGCTGCCTCGGCTGGCCATGCAGTAGCCTACACGATCGGTCCAATTTTTAAGCATGTTATCGATTGTGTGCAGCTGTATTTCATCAATGGCTTCACGAATATTGTCCTTTAAAGCGTCAATTGTCTCTGGCTTGTCAGCGTAACACTTATCTTTGACGGCACCCCACAAATAATAGTCCAACGGTGTCAAATCGCAGCTCCGAGGTGGCCAAATGACATCAGCTCTGCTGCTGATAATGCGATCTTCAAAAACAGGGCACAAAACATTGAGTGTAGCTTCGGCTGTGTGGCACGTAGCGCCGTCCTGTTGAAACCATATGTTGCTAATATCCTCCTCTTCAATTTTTGTGAACAAAAATTCGTTCAACATGCCCCGATAACGATCGCCATTGACTGTAAGGGCCACTCCTTGCTCATTTTCGAAAAAAAATTGACCAATTATGGCCTCTGGACCAAAATCCGCACCAAACAGTGACTCGTTTTGGGTGCGTCGGCTTTTCAATGTATGCGTGCGGGTTTTCTGTGCCCCAAATGCGACAATTTTGCTTGTTTACATACCCGCCAAGATCAAAATGAGATCAAAGATATCTCCAAAATGTTCAATTGTTGAGAACGACGTTGAATTGATGTTGATGGCGCTTCACGCACACTTTCTGCCACAGCAGCAATATTCTCAGGTGTACGCACTGTTTTTGGCTTTTCACGCTTTGGTTTATCGATGAGGATGCCAGTTTCTTTCACTTTTTTCACGAGATAACGAACATACGGAGCTGACGGTGCTTCTCTTCTTCCAAAATCCGTACGCAGTTTTCGCACACATTCTGCAACATTACCATGATTTTCAAAGTAATGTCGCAATATTTCCCAGCATTGTTCAAGCGTATACACAACCATATTCGTTCAGTGGAAGGATAAAACTAATTATCTGTCAAATCAAACATGAGGTAAGTGTTACCATTCACGAAATAAGAACCCTATATATAATTATGTATGTACCCACCAAAAAATTTATGTGACACCATTATTTTCAAGTTTGTCTATTTACTCTAGGGGGTAAAAACATGTACTATAATAATATATTTGTATATAGTAAAGAAGTAATATGTTGACGGATACTTGTAAAATATTTTGTTAGCATACAGGGGCAAATACAGAGCTTTCATTTGCTCATGTTTTAATCTAGCAACTTTGAATGGATAGTAGAGCATATATGCCTACTTCTTTTTTGTCTTGCAATACCTATAATTCTATTGGTTTACATGAGGCACCACATTAAAGCTCCCATTCACCATGATTTTTACCAAAATCTGGTCATTTTTCAACTAATTTACACAAAACCATAATGAATTAAACACCTAAAACTTCCTCATGGATCTCTCCATCTATTGATGAAAACTGTATGAAAATCCATTAGATAATTTTAGGGGTGGGTACTTTATTTTATAATATGTATAGATTATCAAGATATTGTGAGTTGATATTGAAATTAATCTATTACTTCTGTCCAGAATAGACATTTTTTATCCTTTGGTAGGATACTTTCAAGGTGTGTAATTTTATTATCATTATGTTGTATTCCTGCTGGGGTAGATAGAAAGGATTGAACACTGCTTTTCTCTTTCCTTATAAACCTCTGTTGCTTCATTCAACATTTTAGCTCAACACTTGGTAAGATTGCATTTGTACTATTAATTATTTGTATATTGTAATCTGCAGATGTCTAATACAAGGTTCATTAAACAAAATAACAAAAACATTTTTGTTTATAGGTTTAGTTCTATGGCTATAATCTAATCTGATGTTAAGTGATTATGTAATAGTACATTATGGTACAAGTGTGTAATGTTGGTGATTACCGCTGAGGCGCCATTGAGACCCGAGCCGTTAGGTGAGGGTCTTAAGAGAGCCGAGGACGGTAATCACCAATACACACGTGTATCATACGACGTTTTTCAACACACTTGTGAAGAAAATAATAATAAAAAATCAGTTTTCCTTGGAGTTTTCAGGTAGTAAACTTTGCATAACGTTAAGGGCTTCATATCTTATATCGGGCGATGTACAACATAAATCATTTTCTTCATAACTAGTACTTATAGACATTTTAATTAATAAATAACTAAAATTTCAACAGTGACAAGGAGTTGTGAATTTTTTTTCGCTATGGCGGGAAAAATTAATCAGTTTGCGCGCGCATCTAACAATGGCGATCGGCCATAGACTAAAGGAATGAGGTTTCTTATTTTTTGGCTTTCCGCAGATAGCGTTTTAGCCACGTAAAAAAGGAGGAATTTAAAGTTTTCTTTATAACAGAGAAAACAAAAGTTATATTTGAGTGAAAGTTTTATTTATTAAACACTTACAAGTTGAAATTATCTATTTAAATACGAAGTTGTATGAAATGAGCAAGCAATAGGTACATTAATTTATTTATTTTATTGATCATTATCTTTTTTGTGTCGAAACTATTTTAAGAACAAAGCAACTCGAACAATAAAATAAAAAAAAACTCTATAACTCACTTGTGAATAATAGCAATGAAAAATCACAGTTTGATTACAGGTGTCATTATGTAGCTTATTGCGGTGATATTAGAGCCACTTTATGAGCAAGTGTGTTGAAAAGATATTAACATGTTAAGCCTAGTGGGGAAATTGGCTGCTGGAACATACCTGCTGCAACGTCATGGTAACAGATTTTCAACTTAGGGTAGTAACTAGCCAGGCAAGCTTTAGAAAAAGTCCTACCACCATGCTATGGTTTCATGTATGGCTAACTTGCTACATTATGAATATAAATAAGGTAGGATGAAAAGGAATAAAAAAAACTACAAAGTACCTTGTGATTCTCATATAAAATTATAGATTTGTGATAATGTTAATAAGATACAACAGTGTAATACTAGGTATGTCATATGTAGGTAACTACTATGTAATAATATATCATAGGAAGAGACCATTGTTTGAGATACAAGCTCGGCCTAGTTCATGTGCTAGGTTTCATTAATTAAGAACAAAACTATTGTATTACCTAGAAATAAGTCTCATATTTTTGTATCTTATTATGGTCAAATAAAAGTTATTATTATCATGATGTTTTCCTTCACCGAAAGCTCAGTCTCATTTAAGGGATTGGAAATCAAAACAATCGACGCCATGTCTGTACATGCTACCACCATTAGCAAACTATGTAATTTTTATTACAAATATAATAATTTTGGGCCTCTGTACAAAGGCAATAATTTTTTGTATAATTACGTCTGAGAAGGAATATCTGTTCGCCTCTTCTTGTCATAAACATTTACATAACAAAATTAATAATAAGACTGATATTGACATTTAACTCTGACATTTTATTATCATTGGGCAGGATATGAGCGGTTGTTGATTATTGGAGAAGAAACTGGTATTCATTAACACAAAGTCTTAATTAATAATTTTAGGTATACAATGGAGCAGAAAGTGAAACGTCTTCATGATATCAAGGAAAATGAAATGATCAAGCAAAAGATAGAAGAGAACAGAAAGAAGGCTATAGAAGCTGTGTTAGTCAACGAACCTTCTCATCCCGTAGGCTTGCCAGGTAATAATAAACAGTACTTTTGGGTAAATCTGCAACTTGTCTCATTATTTTGTGGTTGGGCGGAGACATAATTCTCTATAACAGAGGTGTCAAACTGATTTTTCTAAAGGGACTACAGGACCTATAAGATTAAGGGGCGTTAGCAGGCTAGACTCAAAATTAAAAACTAAAACATTTATTCAAATATTGAAATCTTTATTTAGTTAGATAGTAAATATAAATTTTCATATAAAAGTAATAAAGAGGGTAAATTATCTTCAGCTTTAGAATCCTGACACCTGAGTTCTCTTGTTTTTGAAAGGCTGATTGATGGCGATGTCCTTTATTCCTGGCAGTTATTTTAATAATAGATTGGAAAAATAGATAGATAAATAAAGTGCACAGAATTTTAAGCATGCATAGTGGCATCGAGTACAGCTTAAAACCCCTATTGGATAGATTCTGGTTGCGGGCCATAAAGGAATAGTTTGATGTGTCTTTCATATATTTGTCATGGCTGCTTTATGACTAACAAAATACTGGTTGGAGGTGTACATTTTGCTGGACATGACCGACTGGTAGAATACCTCCACTTTACAGAAGATCGCAGTTAATAATCTTTTGTTGTGATCCTGCTGTCAGTAAGGTTTCCAGTTTTCCATTTGCTCCTTTGCCACCTTTGGAATATTAAAAAACACTAGATGAATTATATCGACAAATCTTATTGCATATCAATTTTGTGATTGAGTTAGTGTGTTTATTAATCAGTGGTAGTATGCTGGAATCCTGCTTGATTTTTAAAGCTACTTTGAAAACCTGACTCTTCAGTGAAGCTGAATCACGTGATAAACCTGTAGCATTGTTGATACTTATTTTCTTAGTTCTCTCACCTGATCAGCTTCTATTTGCAAGTTGAATATCTGTCACCAAGACTTAGAGCCTAGAAATGGGTTCTAGCAGTTGCATTGAAGAGCCAATCACTTTTACACTCGTAGTTCTAATTTTTATTGCTTAGCATTTAGTGAAATTGCAGTCAACAAGTGCGAGCTTTTCAAATATATAAAAACCATCACAAGTGTCAGTCAATTAGACCAGCAATTACTGTTCTGTCAATCGGTAACACCCATTCAACATACCAATCATTAAATCATTTCAATTTTACAAAAATAATATTTATATTATTGAAGTGGTGCAATAATTCTAATAAACGATTTTACTTTTTACTCTTACTTTAATGGACAGTTTCATAAAACTTAAGCAATTTGTTAAGTATTCTGTAGCTTTCAAAGTTTAGGAACCACTGTTCTAAACTATAATACTGAGAGATCTTACATAACTATCTAGTCTAACTATAAGTCTCATTGACTCTTCCTTAGTCTCTATAAACTATAAATACCATTAGTGCATTTCACTTGTGCATATACTACATGCTCGTGGATACAATACAATAAAAAAAATGTAACCATTCTTAATAATTGGTCTTACAGGCTCTGTTTTCAAATAAGAGATAAAAAAACATGCAAGAAATATAGTGTGAATGTGGGTGTAGTGAAGCATTATTATTTTCTCAAAAGACATATTCACTGAAAAACATTTGAAGCAACATGATCATTTTCTAAGCTATCTAAAAAATGAAATACCCATACATCAGACAAAAGTCCAACTGTCTCTTTCTTTTTATAAAATGGTAACTGTGTTCATCCACTATTCTACCAAGGTCATGTGAAAAGAACACATTGCAAATTATTCCGCTAATGTTCAAACGTAGCTCTAAAAAGATAGAGGATTCATTGATAAACCTTCTAAGGAGTTTTCAATGAATGTTCCCAGTTATTATTTATAATCTACTTCACTTGTTCACAATAACCAAACTGCATCATGTAGAATGCTACCAAAATTACATATTAGGGAGTTTATGAATCAAAATAAGAACCTTCACATGACATAAAGATATCACTAACAACTCCAGTCTTACTGTCATTATATGACATGCATTATGGTTTATCTATAGTACTCTCTGTACTATGGTAAACTGCATGCAATTTTTTTTATCTGTCATTTATAGGTATAGCGTTATGGCCATAATATCACCTGATGTTAAGTGACAATGTGACCCAAGATGGTAACACATTAGGCCTAATGGAAGACTGGATCTGAAGTGCAGCTGCCAGAACACACCTATAGGTGCTTGGCGGCAGATTTTCATCTTGAGGGTGGTAGCTAGCCAAGCAAACATTAGAAAGTAACCAACCAGCATGCTATGGTTTCATCACGATGTTTTCCTTCATCAGAAGCTTAGACTCATTGCAGGGATTCGAACTCACGTTGATTGACTCGGTGCTCATATACGCTACCAACTGAGCTATCATTGTTTTAAAACCTTCCTGAGAACGAAAACACACACCACTACCCAATTAATTTGTTCCAGGTTTAGATGAAGTAACAATAAAAAGTGAACAATTGTACACAATTCTAAAGGCGGATAAATTGAAGGTTATGATATTGGACGCGAGACCTGGTAAGGACTATGTGGAATCACACATCAACTATCCGTCTTGCGTCAGTGTGCCCGAGGAGTGCATATCACCTGGGTAAGAATAACAATCGAATATTGTTCAACTTATGCATTTTTTACTTTATTCTTATTGTTTATAAGTTAGAATTTGACTAGAACCTCATTTTTGTAGCATGTTCAACCTTTTTTATGGTTCCGTACTTCAAAAAGAAAAAAAGAAAACCTTATAGGATTACTCTGTTGTCCGTCTGTCTGTTTGTCCGTGTGTCAAGACCCTTTTTCACGAAAACTTCTTAAGGTATAAAGTTGAAATTAATATCATACACCAAGGTTTAAGGCCTCATGCTACTGTAAAAAATCAAGTTTCTATGGAAAGGCATTAAAGTGATACGGTACATACATACGTAAATCGCACCTATTTCCCAACGGGGTAGGCAGAAACCACGTCCTTCCACCTGCTATAATCCTGGCATACATCTTTCGCTTCAACATTCATTAATCTTTGATACGGTACTTCATAATTAAAATACCCCTCACAAACCGATTATCATAAGGTTACTTCCTGCAGGTCTACAGTCTTGAAATTTGACAAGACCTCCTGTCTTTTAACAAAAGTTAAGGGATAAATCCGAAAGTATTGGATATGCGATCCCGTGTGATATTATATTCAGTTTTATTTTTCTTGAATACAGCTTGAGATATAAAACGATACTTAACTATGTAATGGAATCAGTATGGAGCCCTAAGATCGCGAGTTGCTTCTTGTCCGATAATATAATAGTAGGATGGCAAAGTGACAGAATTTTACTCAACTGAGGCTCATCAAACCTTCACTGGTCGTTGCTTTCGTGCAGGCCTCCAAGCCTTTAAACAGCTTAATCCTGACATAGGCTGATCCCAAAACCCGAAAAACCAAAAGAGAGTTACAGAAAGAGTATTACCATGTGTATGGTGGTCACAACTCAGCAGCTCTGCTTGCACACTGGATATATACTAGTTGATCCCGGAACGCGACAAGCCTAAGCATGATATACCAGGGATCCTAGCCAAGTTGACTTTATACAATCGTTAACGGTAACGATAATGAAAAAAAATTATAGAATTGACATAGCTCAACGTTTAATCACGTGATCAGATATGTTAGTTTCGTACTTTTTTTTTAAATTGTCGTTAGTGTTAACAATCTTAGAAATACAACTTGGATAGGTCCTCTGATGTACTAGAGGCGTGGTCCAGTAGTATATAATTGTCGTATCACACCATTGTGTCATCATTTCAAGTCGTTAATCTGTCGCCAAGCACTTATAGGTGTTTACCGGCTGCTGCACTTTATAACCAGTCACCCACTAAGCTTAGTGTGTTACCAACATTAGAGTAAGGTTTTGGCTAATCGCTAAAAACTTATACAGGGTTTAAAAAGAAAAAAAAAACCCCGACTGCAATGAAAACACTTAAAAAATCTTTCTATTTTTGATTTTTAATTGATTCCCAGATGTCGTACTTAAATATTATATAACCTATCTCACTCCTACAATTAAAACCAATCTAACGACACCTCGTATGCTAAAATCCATTAAGCTGATTAGGCTACAGAGCGTGTCAAATAAATAGACATACATACATACATACATTTGCAAAGCATACCCTCTTTTTTGCTGTTGGTGAAAAAAATAATGTTACAATAAATAGTTGATAGAATCCCAATAAATTAATTATTGGATCAGTATTCCTAATATTATGTAAAATATAAATGAGCAGGCAATCTGCAAATGTCCTGGAGCAGAACCTCCCGGCGGCGTCACGTCCCGTGTGGGCGGAGCGCGCCGCCATGGAGCTGATCGTGATGCTGGACTGGAACAGTACTACATTCATACCCGGGAAGACTCTGCACTTACTTAAGACTATTTTACTTAAGGTATGTCCTGTCTTATTGACGTTATACTTCTTTTGAAGCATGTATTAATTATAGTGGTATAGGGTAAAGTTGAGTGCTGTGCGCCAGTCATATGACGGAGGGAATATCTTTATCACTTAGTATTGTCAGCCTGATCCCGAAATGCAACACGCAAAAGCGAGTCACTATGACGGACTATTCAACGCATGCATGGTAGCTCTGACCCAGTTGAGCAAAACAGCCCTATCCTAAATAAGCTTGCAATATAAGTTGTGTTGAATGCCAAGTCAGTGTGACCAGCTTCTTGCTGAGCAAAAAACAAGGATATTGTGAAAACCCATTAATCTAATATAATATATATGATATTATATTTTTATTGACTTATAGTGGGATGTAAAAGTCCAGTACCCAAGGCCACCTGTGGCACTCAAGGGTGGATACGAAGACTGGCTTCTCAAGTACCCCGCACTCACCACCAACCCTCAAGCCATACCTCCGCGGCAAGACGATTTCATGGATGACATGCTGGGTTTGTACAAATCTTTATAAGTTTACTATGAGTTTCTGACTGGATCTTGAATTGATATGCGGTGGTTTTTGTTTTTATCCATAGATTTGGCTCTATATTTATTTATTTATGTAGTTTGGTTATTGTGCACACGTGAAGTATAAATTTAAAATTAATAACTGGGCACACTCATTATAAGCTGCCACAAAACCTCCGTGGAAAGTTTTAACAAGAGAGCCGCCATCTTGTTTAAACTATGTTTGAATATTCCAAGATAATAATAATTGGATAAATATTCTATATATTATGTGACTTTGGCAGAATTGTGTAAGAACACAGTTGCCATTCAATAAAAGTAAGAAGGAGCTTGCTATTATTTTAGGGTTCCGTACCTCTGAAGGAAAAAGGAACGCTTATAGTCCGTCTGTCTGTAAAAATCCTTTTTACCAGGATCGCGTAGAGGTATCAAGTTGAAATTAATATGAAATACTCAGAATCCCTTGGAGCTGTGAAAAAATCAAACTTTTAAGTCAACACAATCAAAAGCTACGACTGTTTATGCTGCTAAATCGATCTATAACTTGCTGTAAGATCTCGGCCCGTCGAAAACTGCAGTAAGTTCTATTTTAGAATGTGTATCTGAAGCAGCATTAACTGGCTCTTACCAAATCGTAATAATCGTAATCGTGTGTGTGTGTACTGACCTGTATACAAGTTTGCTATTGAGCTCCGTTGTTATATAATCAGAAATAGTGCTGAAATAGGGATTTTGGTCATACATTGTGAAATTAGTGATCTACAATACAAATTCACCATAATTGTAAAAGGTATAAGCATACACTTACTAGTTTAACACCAGTAATCACGGATAAAAATTCTAATGATACGACGGTTATACTTTTTTTATAAAACTCACACAGTGATATAGTTTGAAACATTAACTGTAATTGGTAAATTTAAAAAAACAAGTTCACCAATAGCAATTACGATCAGCTGTTTGGTTGTTGATTGTTATTTTGTCAAGCACTTGACGTAATATACCAGATTGTACGAGTGAACAATTTGCAACAGATTAGATATGTGCACTACGGCTCTGGATGTCAGTCTATTGAGCCGATGTTGATCGGTATATGAATATAAAATTATCACGGAGGGATTACTGCTAACATAAATATAAACTCAGGTTTTAAGACGAGATATAATATGAAATATAATATAGTAATTTAGATTGAACTAACAGTAATTAGTTTAAGTTTAGTTCAAAATGAATTCAGCTAAAATCATTGAACAAAAAAAATCAAAATGCGCAGGCTGCATGACTTTGATAGAAGATGAAGAGTATCTTCGATGTTTAACCTGTAAGCTTAAATACCACGTCCTCTGTCTCAATATTGTGTTGTCTCAAGGCAAGACAATTCATGAAATTGAGAATAGTTGGGAGTGCCCAAGTTGCATAACCGCTAAACGTAAGGGTGGAGATAATTATAACACTCCTGTTCGACTAGCTGATTCACCTCGCCAGGATAGTGGAGCTAATACCAATATTACATACAGGAAAAAAGGAGTTCTATCATCTCAATCGCGTATTTCAAGAGACGAAATTAAAAGCATGGTTCAGGAGATATTAGAGGCAATGCTACCCACGATTACCGAACTAATTAAAGCAGAATTCCGTATGGCATTAAAGGATGAACTAAAAGCTATAAAAAATGATATGACAGCGATGGAAAAATCAATGTCTTTTATAAACGAGCAATACGAACAAACCAAGTCACTTTTTGATTCACATACGAAAACTATACAAGACTTAGAATCCAATTGTCAAGAACTAAAAAATACCATACAACATCTAACAACAAAACTAGAAGCAATAGAACAACACAACCGATCAACTAATGTTGAGTTACAATGCGTTCCAGAGTTTAAAAATGAAAACCTGATCAGCACTACAATGAGGTTAGCAAAATCTATCTCATACGAAATTAACGAAAACGACATACATCTCTGTACCCGAGTCGCGAAGATGAATACCAACGACAGCAGACCACGTTCTATTGTCGTCAAGTTTGCTACACCTAGGATAAGGAATAACTTTTTAGCTAAAACGATACTTTACAACAAGGCGCACCCTAATGACAAAATTAGCACTAATCATATCGGAATGGCAGGAGACATAAAACCGATATATGTAGTAGAACACCTTTCACAAACCAATAAATCTCTTCATGCAGCGGCTCGCCTGAAAGCAAAACAACTAAACTTCAAGTTCGTGTGGGTTAAACAAGGCAAGATATTCATGCGAAAAACTGAATGCTCCAATCACATTTACGTGCGAGATAAAAAAATTCTCGACAACTTACAGTAGGAAGCACTTCTACTATTAATAATAATTTAGATGGAGGCTACAGTTTCAGAATTCAATTGTTTAAATATCTTCTATCAAAACGTTCGTGGTTTACGAACAAAAACTCATACGATCTTTAGTAATCTTTCAAATTATAATTTTGATGTAATAGTTCTCACGGAAACTTGGTTGAATAGTAATATACATAGTAATGAATTATTTGACAGCCGTTATATCGTTTATAGAAGGGATAGGCAAAGCACCGGGCTTCACTGCCACAAAGATGGTGGTGGAGTACTCGTAGCGGTTTCACGAAACTTTAATTCTGTCAGACTGCAGGGTAAGGAATCCATTTGTGAAGACATTGTAATAAAGGTTGAGATAAATAACAGTTTAAGTATAATAATCTGGGGAGTATATCTGCCACCTCCAGTTAAACTAGATATGCTGATACTTTTTATAGATAATTTCAACCAGGGTTCTGAAAACTTAAATAATATAATTTTATTAGGTGATTTTAACTTAAGCCAAATTGATTGGCTCAGTGTAGTTAACATGTCTAACACTGCTTTTGTTCCTAATGGTTCTCACGTACCTCAGACATTCCTTGACTTTGTGTCTCTCAATGACTTTAAACAGCATAATGATGTACTTAATATTAAAAATAAAATCTTAGATTTGATACTTTGTACTAAAACATTGAGATTAAGCGTAATACGTTCGTTTGATAAGCTGGTTGATGTTGATCCACTTCACCCTCCTTTGGATGTTACTTTATCTCTTGATTCTTTTATATACCTAAAACCAACTATAGTTTGTGTAAAACGAAATTTTTTCAAGGCTAATTATGAACTTGTCATATCAGCGCTTAATGAGATTGACTGGATAAAGGAGCTTACGTATTTTACTAATGTTGATGATATGGTTGAAGCATTCTACAGCATACTCTACGGCATTATTAATGCTTACATTCCTCAAAAAAAACAAAAAAATTATAAGAAGATTCCTCCATGGTACAACTTGCAATTGATAAAACTAAACAAACAAAAGATTAAACTTTTACATAAATATAGAACTTACCGCGATCCACTGGACAAAATTTCTCTGCAATTCATTAGCAAACGTTGCTCAGCTTTGGCAAATGATTGTTACAAAAAATATATAATTAACGTAGAAAATAGTATTAAAAAAAAACCCAAACAGTTCTGGTCTTTTTTAAAAAATAAACGTGGATCTAGCAATAATCATTATCCAGCAAGCATGCACTACACCGATAGCGTTGCTACGACTGGAAGCGATATTTGCAACCTATTCGCCACGTACTTTGCATCGGTATACTCTAGTCACTCCATTTCTGATAACCCTCTACAGAATGCCAAGCGAGTAAACTTTAATTTATTTAATGATTTTGGGATAACAGTTGAAAATATTGAAAATTGTTTAAAAAAGCTAGACGTCAACAAGGGTGCGGGACCTGATAACATACCTCCAATTTTTATAACTAAATGTACCCCTCACTCAGTTTACCGCTATACATTATTTACAATGCGTCTTTAAAAGCCGGTATATTTCCAAAACCATGGAAAATAGCTAAGGTGGTCCCAATATTTAAAGCCGGTTGCCCAGAGACAGTCGATAATTACCGGCCAATATCGATTTTATCGGTATTTGCTAAGGTATTCGAAGTTCTACTAATTCCAGCCTTGCAATCACATACCAAACAGCAAATAGTTAACCAACAGCATGGATTTGTGATGGCAAGGTCAACTAATACTAACTTAGTAACCTATTTAGACTATCTTGTGGAGGCTGTTGATAGACGTTGCCAAGTAGACGTCATTTATACAGATTTTTCGAAAGCCTTTGATAAAGTTTCCCACAGTAAGCTTCTGAATAAATTACACCGCTGTGGTTTTGGAGGATCACTGTTTAAGTGGTTCGAATCATACCTATATGGGCGACAACAGTTTGTGGCTGTTTAGGGCTTTATTTCAAAAAATTATGGTGTTACTTCCGGCGTCCCGCAAGGTTCACATCTAGGACCTTGGTTATTTAATATATTTATAAATGATTTAACACAGTACATTAAACATGCCCAAGTATTTCTATTCGCAGACGACCTGAAGCTAGCTAGAGTGGTTACTCAGGCGACGGATTGCGAATGCTTACAGGAGGATATAAATAATCTATCAAATTGGTGTTCCACAAACGGTATGCTGTTGAATGGCACTAAATGCTTTCACATTAAGTTCACCAAGAACTTGCAGCCTATACAGTCTCATTACAAGATATGTGACGTTTCTCTGCAAGAGGTTAGTTATATTAGAGATCTCGGTGTCATCTTTGATTCTAAACTAACTTTCCAGCATCAGTATGAAAGTATGGTTGCTAAGGCTTCGAGAATGCTAGGATTTATAATGAGATCTTGTAAATTATTCAAAACCAATAACACCAGAATCGTGGTTTATAACGCTTACGTTAGATGTATCTTGGAATATTGTAGTGTGGTAATGGTCACCCTCCTATAAGTCCCACCAATTGCGAATCGAAAGGGTCCAGAGGAGGTTTGTACGACACCTGGCGTTTCTTTGTCATCGTAGTAAATATAAATACAGTTATTGGGACAATCTTACATATTTTAAAATCAATTCATTAGCACTTCGTCGACAGCTTATGGACATGTTGTTCTTGTACAAAATTTTTAATAACAAAATAGACTGTCCACAATTACTGCAGAAATTCAAAATTAGGACACCCAGTAGATATCCCAGATATAAGATACCCATATTCCATACACGACAAGCAAGGACAAATCTCGGATTTAACACCATGGTGTGCAGATTGTCACGCTCTTATAACCTCCTCTGTAACTCGGCTGATTTGTTTTCAGACTCATTGCAGGTTTTTCATAATAATGTTCTGAGGTTCTTGAGAGCCAAACAAGTTTAAATTAAATTTATGAAATTATTGATTGTCAATTTATAATTTTAATTTTATTTTATTATTTTGTTTTATTTTATTGTACTGTGGATTGTTAATTTTAATTTTATTGTGATTGTAAAGCATGCATTATTATTGTTTATCATTTGTTTTGGTCATTATTAAAGCATGCTGTGGTGGCCTTCAAAGGCATAATACACTGATAAATGTATCAAATTTAAAAAAAAAAAAATATAATGTTATTTTTGTGTATTGGCCACTGGCCATCCAATTATGTAAATAAATAAATAAATCTGGCTTGGCAGGGAGGGTATCGAGGGCAGCCAAGGATGTGCATTATAAGAGGACTGATCGTGTTTCCCTCTTTCTGCTACACGAGTGACTCGGCACCCGCACGGTGATTCCACGGAATACTAAAATGTTTGTCTCACACTCGGAAAAGGGATAAAATCCTATAGGGTTCTTCCATTTGACCTAGATCTAGAATCATGAAATTTTGCAAGAAGCAATGTCTTATACCACAAGTAAAGAATAATCCAAAAACCGTAAATATGTATACATATACACCACAAATATTTTTTTGCGTTTACTCACTTATTTGCAGTTGGTAAACTAACCGCGGCATAATTATGTCAATGTACGGAGACAAGAATTTTCCAAAGGCAAAGTTAAGTTTGTTCCTCAATATAGTTTATCTTTTCGTTAGAATTGTTCGGTGCTTTCTTCAGTAATGTTACCTAATTACTTTGGTGAATGTTCCTGTACAATTACGGAACCCTAGTTGAGTGAGTCCGACTCGCATTTGGCCGGTTTCTTATAGTAGCTGGGGTATTTGACGTCGCTGTCCCTGACTATACACAGTTCGATCAAGCAGACTGGGTAAATGAGCTAGTATAGGCCACGTGATACTTTGGTCGTAAGCCCTACTATTAACGTCAGGTGGCCGCAGGTTCAATCACTATTGTATTATAGTATAAGCTGTTAAGATAGTACAAGTTATACGTAATTTGGTAACAAATGGCCTTGTGACATTGTCATATAACAATATACTAGGTGTGTGCCACGGTTTCACCTGTATTAAATGTATTAGTTCATAACTCCACCGCGCCACTGTTGCCACTGTAGCCTATCGTTCTTACTTACCGTACTTAGATACATCTTGCCAAATTACTTGATCTGTATTATATAATATACTATATAACATAATAAAGCTGAAGAGTTGTTTTTGTTTGTTTGAACACGCTAATCTCTACCAGTCGGATTTGAAAAATTATTCAGAGGTCAAACAAATAATCTCTTGAACTTTATAATATTATAGTATAAATGTATGTGATAGATGACGAATGTATGATGTATCCGAATATAGCTGAAACACATGCTGCAATAAAATCATTTTGCACTAGTTGGGCTATTTTTGACCGTAGATTTATTTTGTTTCGTAAGACACAAATACAGGTAAGAGATCAAAAAATAATAATAACAATAAAAATTAACTCTAAATACCTCTTAAAATTTAATACCCTTTGACAATATGTGCACAAATTACAATGTTAACAAGTACTGATTATAGTAAATGGATGATGAAAATGTAACAATTAAATAGAAATAAATATATTAAGTGAGTGAGTTTTTAAATTAAGGAAGACTGGTGAAAAATATGTCGTGATGTAAGTTAGCTTCGTTATAACGCCTACACATTCTATTAATGTGACTATTCTCCGAAACATTATTGTGTTAAGCGTTGACCCTAGGGTTGTAAAAAAAAAGAAATAAGAAATTTATTAATAAAAAGGTAAGATAAATTATTCCCTTAGAAATACTTAACACTAAACGATTACATTACTTAAAAAATAAAGGAAAAAAAAGTACCCGAAAGGATATTCAAGTTTCGGGTATCGCGGCAATCCGACAATCCGTAGGCAGTTCCTGATCGGCAATAACGAATAAAATAAGTAAGATTAAAATAAAATTAAAAAGCTGCGAATCCGTGAAGCGGCATCGTCGGCTCCTCGTTACGCGGCGCCTGCTGACGGCGGCGCTGCTGAGCAGTCACCCAGCACGGCAGCAGCTGAGCCCAAATGAAAAAAACCGTTTCACCGAGGTTTTTTATCAAACTGCAAGCGCGATCTTTAGAAAAAACGGCAACGAATCGAGTCACGCAGACGCTCAGCACGAACCCTCTAAGACTAAACCCAAGGGTTTTAGAATCACAACACCAAGGAACAACCCTGTTATTAGGGTATTTAATAAAAAACAGTTGTTCGGGTGGATCACTGACTGCTGACTGATCTGAATCGGATTTTGTACCGCTATTTAACAAATATTTCTTCTAGAACAATCGGCCCGCTCATTAATATTCAACGCACGTAACAAGTTAAGATAAGAGCGTGCCTCTTGTGTCTTTTTAAAGCGTTTTTATAATGGTTCGTTATAATTGCTGTATAATTATATATATGTAGTGATTTTACTACATTACAATTGATAAAGGGGGGGGGAACGCTAAACAATTGTTGATGTCTTACGTAACGGGTGGCACCTTTATATTGAGTTTACCCAACAATTCAGAAATTGCCTTCAGAAGATGCCTGAATATAAGTATTATATGTATTCAGATGATATCGAGTACCCGACGTGGTCGGAGGTGACCGTGACCCCCGCGTCCGGGGGCGCCGCTCCCCGCAAGCCGGGCGAACCCCTCGTCGATCGGGCCAGCAAGGTAACATGTTCCTTTATTGCGGACACTAGCCGCTTAACGGCAGATAATTTCCATTTTAAAACTAGACGACTCGGTGAACTTCGTACCACCTCAAATTGATTTAGTTGTAACTCTCTTCATAAGCGATTATCCTAATCAAGCTTCCAATTCTATTTCATTGAAATCTATTATATTGGTCGCATCGTGTTGTACGCTTTCAGTTTCGTTGGGTTATTCAATGAAACTTGGAATATTCAATGCAAAGCATTCTAGGAAACTACGTTTTTCGTATTGTTTTCCGATGTGTTATAAATAAAAAAAGATAGACAAAGAAGAATGCATACTTAAGATACGTAAATAAAGTTAGAAAAAAAAGATTATGGATACGACACAGTGAATATGCAAATGGACAACTTTTTAAAAAGCGTTAATTAATAGTGATTATGGATTTATAAAGCTGGGAATTATATAATTTAAAATAAATAACACTTTATAATTACTTAAAATAACTTCTAAATGTATGCATTTTGAAATTGCTGCGCAAATGATACTGCAAAACTCATGACGTCATACGCGTGGAGTCAGTTCTAAATAAACACAAAAAATTAAAAAACAACAGATGTCAACTCAATGCACCAATCGGGTTACGTTCGCTTACACACGAATGACGTCATGCGCTGTTATTGGTGTTTCGTTTAACATGAAGAACAGCACAATATATTCGACCATATTTATTATATTAAATATAAATCCTTTTTTGTGTTTACGTTCCTATTGCCTATAGCTAAATATAGTTGTTGATTATGTGAATAGGCGGCTGCCCTACAAATGTACGAGGAACGGAGCCGCAGCATGCAGCGTATCCTGGAGGAGCAGGAACGGCTCGCGGATACCTCCCTAACTCTCGAGATGCAGAGGATCGAAGCTGAACAGGTAAACTATCTTCTGTGCTAACCTACAAACCTTCCTCGATAAATGGGCTATCCAACACTAAAATAAATCTCCTATTCGAACCAGTAGTTCTTGAGATTAACGTATTCAACCAAATAAACAAACAAGCTCTTCAGCTTTATAATATTAGTGTAGATTTATTGATATTTCGTGTTTTGCTATACAGTTAATTTCCATACCTCGTTTTTTTCCTTTAGGTAACAAAAAAAAATATGTTGGTTGCTTATTGGTCACTCACTTAATTTACAGCGCGCAATAAATAAAATTTTTAATCTACAAATGACCGGTCACCATTTTATTAAAATGGACGAGCTTTTTTCCTTTTTTTTTTTGCTCTTAAAACTCAAACCGAACGCGAGCCAAAATATGAAACAAAAAAATTCCCAAGTAAATGTAGACATTAGAAAAATTCTTTTCCTAAATCGTCCCTCTCCATAAATCAAGGTAATACGGAATGATAATGCTTGAAGAAGTGACTTTATATTGTTCATATTTGTTGTGTTTATATAATGTAAATCAAACTACACCGTGTGATCTCTTAGATACAACCGATTTATTTACAAGTACCTACATCATAACAAGGAATCACACAATATTGATAATATTCTCTCGTCAGGATTGGGAGAAGGTCCGAGTGAAGCGTGAAACTGAAGAGGAAGACGAACTCCGAGCCACGTACAAGCTTCGAGAGCAAGAGATCATCTCGCAGCTGATGCAGCTGGAGAACAAGCAGTATGATATGGTGAGTGTCTTTTAGTATCATTGCTTTGAGGACTCATTAAATATTGGCAGATGAAGTCATGCGCTTTGCGTTGTTTTCCGTTTGTTAATATTTTTTCTTATAAAAGGTGGGTAGGACTAAAAATTCGTATGGCCAGCGTTCGCTCGATAGTTTCATATAATAGTATTGCAAATCTACCGCGACGTGATCTACGTAACGGTGATGTTGATTGTATTACAGTACAATTCCACATATACATATGTGGAAGGATATAAAACTGTGTTGCGTCATTTTGGATATGGTATATCGTGATTGAATGATAAAGTGTTGATGCCGTTGGAAGTGACGAGTAAAGTGCGCCAGCCCTCCTGGTTAAACCTACACACCCACTTATACACATACACTATATTTTATTTATTTATTTTAGATCTGACTACACTGTTAGCCTTAGGGGCCTTAAAGTCATTGCGGCTTTGACAGCTTCACCGGACTTGGGGGCGAGCGCAAAGGGCACTCAGCCGCGAAAGTTATTAGGACGACTCGCACGAGGGTGCCAAAGTGGCCGGACCTCGGCTCGGGCGGTCGTCGCGTTCGCAAATAAGTCGCGATCTATTCGAATCCGTACACCTACGATTTGAGCTAACTAAAATATACTCATAAGCACGTTCCCTTCCTCCTGGGAAGGAAGGGAACGTGCGTATGTGCATTTAGTAAACGGAAATGTCTTCTACACTAACTAGCGCAAAAAAAAGAAAGAAAAAAGGTCCCTCACAAAATCTATGTACCTATGTGGTGTGCACGTGTGTGTGTTCATACGTGTGTAATGTTGTATGTGGGTAGCTAAGTGATGCACGTATAGTGTCACTTGTATCGCGCGGGCGGTTGCCTGACCCAAGGGCTTCACGCCGAGGAAACGGACCTAGGCTTGGGTTGCCGCTGGAGAGGGTGGACGTGGGGGGTGTGCGGGAGCGAAATTTACCGCCCGTCCTCTGCGGAGAGAACGGTGGTTACGCGAGCGTGGGCGTAGGCACGCTCTGTTTGGAGAGACGGATGAATAGAATTTATTCGCATTTTCGATGCGATCATCTGGGTCGGTAAAAATATTGCGCGGCCGGCGTTTATGCCGGGTGGTGGTGGGTTCCGCGACATAAGTAGCTGCTGCCTGAATTAGCAGGTTCGCGTGATTCGACGCAGTGTCGAAATACGTTCGTGAGAGCTGTTTAGCGTAGGCATGAATCGAAGGAAGTTCCATATCTCTATGGAGATCTTTGCTTCGAATATACCTAGGGTCCCCGGTGAGACGATAAAGAAACCTGTTCTGTATAACTTGTAACCGTCTCAAATTCGACTCGGACATATGTGCGAACGCAGCGCAACTATATGTCAAAATCGGTCGGATGCATATCTTGTAGAGCGCGAGCTTATGTCGCGTAGACATTTTGCTCACCGAACACAACAGAAGATGTAAACGGCCCAGGACCCACGCGGCCCTGTTCCTAACTCTACGGGTGTGAGGTCTAAAAGAGAGCCTACTATCTAGGGTTACACCTAGATATTTGTCGCCACTCGTCAAACCACTTCCCGAGAGTGGTCACGGCGCGTTGGACTTTGTGTCTGAGGTGGAATCTATTCCTTCTCGAGGCATATATGACTGTATCGTCAGCGTATAACCCTACCTTGACCTGCGGGAGTCTAGGTAGGTCACTGACGTACAGGTTGAACAGGCTAGGAGCCAGGATCGAACCTTGGGGAACGCCTGAGCGTATAGGACGGGGCGTAGATAATTCACCTTCCACTCTATAGCGAAAGGTGCGATCTGTAAGATATCACATACACTATACATACACCACTTTACTTGGGTCTACGTTTACGGAATTCGTGGCTAGGAAACTGCCGCGCCGAGTCTTGAGGTAAGCTTGTGGGCCCCTACCTATAGGGCTAGGCGTGATGATTTAAGAAATTTCCATGGACAATTAGTTGTAGATATAAGTTGCTAGGCTTAAGGAATAAGCATTTACAAATTAATAATCATTAATTTACTGTTTATGCATTATAGGAATAAAGTTTAGGTATTTAAAGATAGTAATTACGTAGTAATAAAGCTTATAATTTCGTAAGAATAGCATAGAAACGTACTGAACTTATATTTCATTGATAATCTTTGTTTTATACCAGTTATGTGAAGTTTAATATTTACGAAGTTTAAAATTGCTTGATGTTATATTGGGTGTATTTAGGTAGATATATTAACATTAGTTCTTAATAGATTTGAATAGGTTTTGTAACATTCCAATAAGAATCTTACGAGATATTAGCTAATTACGTGAAATTGTAATAATAATAATATCGGAATAGTCGCACGCGCCACGCCACAAGCCGTGTTACTAGGCAATGTTAGAGTAGGAGGGGAATAGACACCATCGTTCCGTCCCGCTCCAACACCGATATAAATATGGGGCTGTTGCGGCCAACCGGCACACATGCGTTTCAAACGCTATTTAAGACAAGAAGACTCAAGACCCTGGAGACTTGCAAGAAACCGAAGCACTGGATAGTATAAACAATTATTGTGAATTATTGTAACTGGCCATTCTGCTTGTGAAGATTGAATACAGCGACTTGATTTTGGTGTTTGTGTGTGTCATTATCTTCGAGAAATCTTTCACCGGCCAGTGACCCAGTCCTTTTAGTTCTCCGTAGCTACACCAACGCCAAGCCTCCGTGTAGGCATCTCACTGCATGTGTGCCGTTCTGTTTCGCTCTCTTCACACCCAGGTAAATTCGGGTGTGAACAGAGTTGGTCGCACGTAGTGAGTTGGGCTTGCGTACACTGGTTTGCAGCTCTCTGCTTACCGTAGTACGTATTCGCCGTGGTACCGAGTTCGAGGGCTGTGGACGCGTCAACTAAACAATATATATAGAAGGTCGCTAATCCACGAGCGGGGAGGTTCAAGAATATGAGAGAATTACCTTGAAACTGGATGAGTATAGAAGCAGCTGCACCGCTTATTCTAAGATCACTTTTATTTGTGATCTTCTGGATTTTCAGCCTGGCATCGCTTCTTCTCGGTCAATTCTTTAAGTTTGCGTCTTCGATAGCGGTTAGCAGTGGACCAGCTAGATGTCGTGCAGCGTGCACAACTCCAACAAGCGGGATAATATAATACACGATTCGAGATAAGTCGACTCGCGGCGGCGATTGCCAATCGTAGACTGACATTAAGCACGGACAGTGTGTGGTACAGCGAAAATAATAAAGAAAAAATTAATAATAAATCTACCCCACATAAATAATAAACCTAATTGCTAATGACAAAACACTAGGCGCTAACAAGGGTTGTGCGAGCCTGCGAGATACTGTTATCGTTGGCGTAGCTTGCTTGCGCTGTTAAACTTCGTGCGCCCGTTTTAGTTTTGGTTCTTCAAGCCAAAACCTTCGAAGCCTTCAAGGATTGTGTTATTTTTGTGAATAATGCCTACGAAACGTTCACCTAAATCAAGCCGCAAGGGCGACTCCGACGAAACTACGACCACAGATTGGTCAATGAACACGCCGACAGAGACAAGTTCGGCCACCACCAAGATGACTGGACCTTCGACGTCATCAGTTCAAACACACGCTGCGACCGCCGCCGCCGCGTCTCAGGAAGACTCAGCTAAGATGCCAGCACCTAGGAACATTGGAGGGAGCGAAGAGGCCCCACCGTGCGCGCGCTTTCCGTTGCACTGTTAGGCTTCGTGCGCCCGTTTTACACAGATTCACAATCGCTTAACCACGACTCGCGAACAGTTGGTTGTCTGTAGGGCCCAGCACAAGGTTCGCGTTTTGCTGTTCGTGGTTATCTCGAACACATAAAATATCGTTACAATTGCTGTTAATTTTTTAACACAAAATAACAAAACAAATACACTTCTTACATTAACTCAAAATTGCTCATAGTCACTGGACACAATTTTCTCTATTCGCAGAAGTAACTGGAATTATTTTTATCTATAAGGTGACCTGTCAGTTTCTCTTTGTAGTAGAAAATGCCTGGTTTTCGACTGATCCTTACTTATATCCTTGTCATAAACGTGGGGTCGACGTTTCCAAGTCATTCAAGAGAGACAGGGTAAAGAGAATTTCTTTGGAGATTACATGGGGCAGCCTAACTGGTGAAATACTTCCATCCTACAGAGGATCGCAGCCAAATAACCTTGTGTTGTGTTCCTGGCGTGAGTAGGGTTTCTAGAGCTCTTTGGGGTAGGGGAGTTCTAGGTCCGCAAGACGCAACGCGCTAATGATACCTATGCTTTTTTGCCACTTTGGCTGTATAAAAAAAAAAACGTCTCCACCGAGCTTTCCACAATGATTATAATTCAATTTCCAGTTCTTCATCAGGTTTAAATAATGAAATGTTTATCTGTGCGTCGTTGTAATAAAATGCAAAGTATTTATCTACGTAGGAACAAGAGAACCAAAGCCTCCGCGAACAGCTCGAGGAGTACCAGCGGCGCGAGCGCGAGGAGGCGAGCCGCCTCGCAGAGTCCATCGCCAGCGCAGACCTCGAAGCAGAGTCTGCAGCTAATGCTGAAGGTATTCTTAGCTAACAGTTGCCTTAGGATTGCCAAGTTTAAAATTAGATAGAAGAAGAGAAGGAATTAACAATTAGGCAAAGAATAACTCATGGAGAATTTTAGGTTTTGTAACCATATTTAAAATCTCTTGTCTTGGTAAACTCCAATATGTACTATACAAGAAGACGCGAAAGGCGGGTTGTTCATCAGTAGTCGCTATCAATATACTAATCTATAAATTCTACGATCCAGGCGCTTTCGAGTTCAACTTATTTTGACTGGACATTTCTTCATATAATGTACAGGTTTCGTGAGGTTATACTGGCCAAGAATTAACTCGTACTTGCCGGCTATATGTGTGGTGTTGTGTGACAGCGGAGCGTGCTCGTGCGAGTGCTGCTCGCGAGCTGGCAGTGAAGCGAGCTCGCATAGCGGCCGTCACTCAGCAACGAGACCGTCTCGATCGCACCCGGGAACTTCTAGAGCAGGAGAGGAAGAGGAAACTCGCTGAGGCCAGGGAGAAACGCAAGCCCCATCTCGATAAGGTACCACTATGTTATTTCTCAGATAAATATCAATCACCCTTTATCAATTTTATTTTTCTATTAATATTCGGTCCTTCGAGATAATTTCAAGTTTTTGGTCCTTCGAACCCGGTCTTTACCAGCTACTTCGCTCTATGAGTGTTTATGACAGGGGTGTTCAAACTTATCGCGTCAGCAATCTACCACAGAATATTTAGCTGGCTAGTGGTTTGACTGCCAACCTTCTCTTAGGAAAGAAAAACAGATTATATTTATGAAATAGATTATATACTAACTCTTTAAAATTAAATATGTAGGTAGAAAAAGAAATTCTTAATTCACGAATTACTTGGTGCCAACTTCAAACAATTCAATAGGTGTTCCTTAGTTAACCGAATGTGATATTTAGATTGAATTATTTTCTTTTTTTAATTTATGAAAATGTTGACTCTTACAAGTAAGTGGATTACTAGCAATAAAATTAACTATACAGCTATTTATTTGAAACGCGGTTTAATTTTGACTCTTGTGTTAGAGGTATTTCAAGGCCGGCAACGCGCTAGTGTTATATATGGTACTAGCTGTGCCCGTGGCTTTGCTCACGTGGACTACAGAATGCCCGCGCGAATTTTGCTCCCCCGCTCCCGGTTATTTTAAAGACAAAAATGCTTATTGTGGGTGTTCCTTTGAAGATACATGTATACTCTCCCGTATTTTTAAGTAGGTCTTTTTAATGCCTATAATTATGTAGTACATTAATTTGTCATATCTCTTATCTTTTACTCAGCGTGAGCCATTTAAGCGCACGAAAACTAATTCTTTTTCTAAAATAAAAGTAGCCTAAGTTACTTCCTATATCATCAGCTATCTATCAGTGAAAGTCCCGTCAAAATCGGTCCAAACGTTTTGAAGATTAACCGGAACAAACAGACAGACAGACAAAAATTTTAAAAATGGGCTTTATGTTATAGGTTTCGTATATACTTTGATATGCATTTTGTAAAAAAACTGTTATTTTGACATTACAAACAGAGACTTAAATTTTATTAATTGTATAGATCACAAGCGTGCGTAGGCTACGGTAGCAGCTTACATCTGGTGGGCCGTACGCTTGTTTGGAACCGTAGTCGTAAAAAAAGATTTTTCATTGATTGACTTGGAAAATTCTGCCATTTGACTGGGTTGATCGCGATCGACTGTTTGAACACCCCTGAACTACAATCTACCTCACCCGTTAGTCAAAGATTCATAGATAACTAGATCCCTCTACTGGGCGTTGACCTTCTCAAAGTGGGAGGGTTTCGGACCCAAACCACTTTATTATACTATCAGCTTTTTATGGAAATCAGTTCGAATTAGAAATAGGGAACGAGCGACGATGTTTCAAGTCGATGCTATTAAATGTAAATGTGGAATGCAGGATGAAGACTGCGACAGTTACATGGTGTCCCCGGCCGACAGTCCGGGGGCCACCGGGTTCAGCAGGTCACACTCCTCGCCTAACATCGCCAAGGTACCACCAACCTACTCATATCACTTTAATTCCATTCGACAAAATACCATACATACGCTTTGGTATACTGTCACTGAGGAAAAAATATAGCCAGCCCTGACAGAAGTGAAAACTTAAAACCAATTCCCTCCTCTCCTTTTTATAGCAGAACCACTCGGATCCGTAGTCATAGCTTTAAACCTTGTTCATAAAGAGCGATTTCGCCGCGAATTTACAGTTCTCAAGTTTCGCCCGTTAATTTGTTGAGTAACTTTCTCATGCTGTTTTAAATCAGTTGAGGCTGTAAATAAAATACAAATGGCACAGAGAGCCATGGAACGCACCATGCTCGGCATCAAATTACAAGATCGAGTCAAAAATGTCAAAATCCGACGTCGCACCAAGGTCCGCGATGTTGAAGAGATTATCACAAAACTAAAAGGGAACTTGGTGGGACATGTTGCCAGGCAGATTGACGGCAGGTGGACTAAAGCGTTGACGGATTGGTGAAGATCGGACGCCCACCAGCTCCTTGGGTGGACGATTTTGTAAAAATCGCGGGAAAAACATGGATGAGATTAGCTCAGGTTCGGGGTGAGTGGCGTACAAGAAGAGAGGCTTATACACAGCAGTGGACGATTACGGGTTGAAGATGATGATGAAGTACTTTCTACTCTACCTTCGTGTTTTCCTGCGACAGTAAGCTAGTTACAACTCTGCCGATTTCTTCAACTCCTTATTAAATACTTCCTGAATCCATCCCCAAATGTTCATACGTAAATCCTTCGTTCTGGACAGGATCTTACGGTGACCTCTATCTCAGCACGAACAAAAGAGTTCTATCTATATCTTTACCGTACTGTGAAGCTGTGGAATTGATTCCCTGCCGGTGTGCACCCTCCTTCTTCTTCGACGTAACGCGAAGAAACATTTGAGCAGTCCGGCATGACAGCGGCGATTGGAAACGGATTGTAGTAGATCCCACGGTGGTAGCCGTTGTTTTTGGATTATACTGTGCTCACCATCAGGTACAGTACCGTCACTTTTACCGTCACTTTACCGTCATAAAATTGTAATGTCAAAAAATTAAATATAATTTGTAAATTAAAATATTTACAATCAGTCTGGTTTTCACATCATGTATAACAACCCATACTTATAGCTACTGATTTACAGGTGACAAACAAAATTGCCCAACATTCATATAGAAGCTTGGTTAACATGACATGCCATATAATAACACTAGTTTCTCTTCTATAAAAGTGCGAAACACTACGGACAATGTTACAATCTCTTACTCATTTCATAGTAGAGTGCTAAACTTGGTCGATTGAAATCACTGAGGTCACGGATTCGTTTACCGCTTGGTTCTTGTAAATATCTTACAGGATATACCTACTCTTAGTTAGTATGACTCACACTCTTCCCAATATGAGAAGGTTCATGCCCAGTAACGCAATCCAAAAGACGGCGATAAAAAAAATCGATGTTATCAACATTATATAAATGGATAGTCCATTGGGAAAATTCGCATATTTTATGAGAAAAATTTGTTCCCACCTTCTGACGACATCGGATTCTTCAAGCGTAACCTGAAGAAATGTTTATGCAGGCCAGCATGACAGCGGTGACTGTCGGTGGATTTAGATCTCTCGGTGGTCACCGTCGCGTTTGGATTGTACTGTTTACCAGCATACCATCAGCGACAGTGCCGTGAATGTGATGAGCTATTATTAAAAAAAAAGACAGGAAAACAGCGTCGCCCAACTGTGATATGTATCAGATACTGATGGAGTGTGCCAAGAACAAGACCGAAAGCGAGGTCGCTGATGAATAGCATGAATTTGAACTATCAAAATATAGGTGCTTTCCACAGCATTTTGGCAGAACCTTATTCGGACGATGCGAAGATGTTATAATATGGCCTGCTGGTGGTGCTGTCTCATCAGCGACTCTTCTGATTTGAGGTTATAAAGGATAAGATACATTACGACTGATATATTTGGCAGAATAAAAGTTAATAAAAATATATATTTTTTTGATATAGATGTCGTCTGATGAGGAAGAAGTGAGCGCCCCCACGTTCGACCGAAGCACGAAGCCAGCGAAACTGCCGCCGTCCACAGAGCTTCACCATCGAGATTTCCAACCGGTTTGGGGAGACGTCGTAAGTACTCTATCCACACTAGTACCTTGTTTCTTTATTATAGGCCGACCGCTTTAAGCGCGACTTTCCCAATGTTTTGCGGGACGCGAGACGTCGGGTGTATACACGGTATCAATGTTCCATATCTTAAGATCAATTATTTGTTTATTTAAGTAATTGCAATTATGATATATATCTAAGTATAAATACAGTGGGATATATACATAACTACCCTACAGTTCGGACCAAATGGAAGGACGTAGCGAACATGGGGCAAAAAGCATTAACGCTTAAGACAGCCGGACCATTCACATCTTCTAGTTACGTATTCGTATCTGTGAATTATATTAATTGCCCGTAAATTATATATGTAGTAGTCGGACATGTATCATCTGAGAATACATTACTTTGTTGTCTTAATTAAATTGTTAAGCAAATATACTATGTTAAAAAACATTTCGTGGGACCTAAACACGCTATGAAATAATTAAAAATTAATAAATTTAATACTTTAAATAAACAATATATTTTAAACTACATAATACATCTTTTGACTAACAGTTTAATTTTAAACGCAGCGTCGGTAATTTTTTCTTGGTAAAATATTTCTCATGTACAGCAGTCATAAAAACAAAACTATACAAGCGCCTAAGAGGAACGTTTTTTATCACCCTCTTCTAGTATTCTTTCTTTATTCTCCTCGCTCCGTCCCTATACACGGTGTTGCCAGTCTTGATCATGAGCCGCCATTTCCTCCTTTGCACTACATCTTCATTCAACAAGCCGAGACACTTGACTTTTGCCATCCAAGTGGTCTACAGCCCGCCTCGTCCTCTCTTTCCTATAGCCATGTAAACAACTCGTCTGTATATCGCGATGCTAACGGTATTGTTGGGTTAGTTGGGTTGGTTGTTGAGTCGATCGACGTGATTTCGAATCATTAAAACTATTAAAGTACGGTGAAGGGGTATTTTTTAATGCTTGGCTGGCTACCACCCTCGAGTTGAAATCTATCGCCAAGCTCTCTATTATAGGTGTGTTCCGGCAGCTGCACTTGGGAGTCAGTTTCCCCACTAAGCTGAACGTGTCATAATTTTGGGCATGGTTACGATGAAGGATCCGATCTTTTAACGAGGAGGACATGTCTTAAGAAGGAAAAACATTAGCCGGGAGATGATTGCACAGCTTTACGGTACGACAAAGACAAGCCAAAGAGAACTTTTTAGTTCGTGTCGAGATAGAGGTTACCGTAAAACTGTGACTCCGAAAACCAACGAATTTGGTTCTGTTGAAAAAAGGATAGAATTAGATTGTCGAATATAGTTTCATTAATTTTTGTATAGTACGAAATGAAATTTCCCCACTAATCTCTGTTGGAAATAATCTTAAGTAATTCATAGTTAAAAATGAGTCGTTTTAGTAATTAATTATTCGAAAATTAATAAATATACTTCACTCGATAATATTGTAACGAAATTAGCTGTGACGCGCACTTCAAACGTAGTAAGAGTGTACAAACAGTTAGCGAGATACTGGAATGCGTTGACGACGCGATGCGATGCGAGTTAGTCAAGGATAAGAATCCCCACTGGTGCAGTAATACCGCCACGCGAACAATCAACTAACGTGCCCTTATGAGTAATGCTTAACTACTCGACTCATTTAATTATCAAATAATACAAAGAAACTCGCGATCTGCGTCTGTCTGTATGTCCGCTTACTTTTTCTAAATCACCCAACGGGTTTTTTTACACGCTTTTCACTGTCATTTAGAGAATTTTTAATGAAGGTTTACATATATAACACATTCTAATTCAAGTTTTTGTATAATAGAGAAAATTAAATCTTTTTCGGTTCAAATGCTTTTCGGGCGCTTACAGGGCTTACGCTGTAAGTATTAAAGTAATGTATGAAAGAATTGTAGTTCTTCGAAAAGCCTACAGAAAAGTTCACGATGGCATATGTCTATCTTCAAAAGTTGACTCACAGTAACCATTCTATTTTCAACATAATAATTACAATATTTGGTGATTTTCGAAGCTATGCACTCCAATTCAGTGGTTATCTTTATCTATAAAAATATGATGTTAACTTGGCAATTAATGTAGATTAAAATTGTTCTTCACATTATATAGTTTAAATGAATAATGTAGAAGATATCACGGATTCAAAATTACGCGCAGCCAAAGAAATCACTCTCAACAAAATGGTTGGCTTCTGCTGCCGCCCGCGCCGCGGCCTTCCTATGTATGGGCTATGAATTGCGCGTCGCTATCTAAGCGCACTTTTCGTAACTATGAAATCATGAACAATCAATACTAAAGCGATAAACTCTGAATCAATCGAACATGTTTTTTTTAATTTTAAATAAAAGACACCACTTTGTCGCTAGTACTACTATACATATAACACATCTATGAGTACTACAAGATTACTAATTTTTCAGTATGTGTTTACAAAAACGTCACCAAGATCGATTAGTTTTTATTCAACCTGAACAGTCGCCATTGTGATGTTTACCTATAATGGTCATAGTGGTGGACCAAACGTTTGAACATCGATTTTTGTCAAAACTCACTCTGGACAGTATATTTATCTCTCAGCTCTCGTACTGTCGTCGCATGCTAGATTCACGAAACTTCATACAAAAAATTTACTTAAAACTGCATTTGCTTCATAAAAAATATGCTTTATTAGGTACTCAAAGTAAGTTCTTACAAGACAATTTTTAACAAAAAAGAAAACCAACTTCTATGATTCTTAGGAGTTCCCCCTGGGGTATCTTCCAAGTAAAAGGTCCAGTGTCAATTAAATTAAAACGGGTCCACCCTTGAGGTACCCCTTTCTAACGAAAAAAGAACCATCATAATCGGATCATAAACAAAGAAGTTATGGCAACAAAATATACATTCGAATTAGGAATCTCTTTCTTTTTTTAAATCGTTATAAATAATTATTTATCGAGTTAATATTTTTTTGTTACTTATTGATTTACTGTTTATGATTTTATCAATATGAGGAAAAAAAATAAACCTTTGGTTTCAAGAACTTATAAAGTTCGGTAGGTCGGTTGACCGTGAGTTAAGTAAAGTAAACTCGCATATGACGTGAATCCAAAAAAGTGACGTATGATGTAGAAAAGGTTCGAAAATATTGATTGAGATAAGTCTAAATGACGTAACTCGGAGACTGCCTGTATTACAATCACGATTTCTCGAGTCACTCCAAACGCATGTGCTCGGTTTCGTATTACAAACGTGATCGTAGTAATCCCGCCGAAATGAAAATATCACGTTCCCCGCACGTACAAGCACGAGTGAACGCACGTGCCCAAGGGGGCTTCTCGAATATCATTGTCAACGCCGAAAGACATGCGTTTCTTACAATTGTGTACCGAATTAACAAAAAATTACGGAAATTGAAATAGTAACACGGCTAATTCATGTTACTGTCCCTGACCGTAAGCACAGTACAATCTTAACGCAACGATGACTACCGAGAGATCGTAATCCGTCGACGGTCGTCGCTGTCATGCCGGCTGGTCCCAAAACGCGAAACCAAAAAGCGAGTCACTATGCCGGACTTTTCACCAAACACATGGGGATCGCGATCGCTGTACAGCCGTACCACCCCGCTATTAGCATTTTCTCGTTCGTTACTAAGCAGGTGCATCACGTGCAGGTGAGGGTTAGCTTGGCTGTCTCAGCTTTTAAAGATTAATTTGACACCCCTACCTATAGCCTGTTTCAGATGAATTAGATAAAACGGTAAACAAACATGTCTGACGAGGGCTTTGAAATTAAATTCAGAACAATGCCTTTAGTGGCCAATTATGAGATCGTTTACCAATTTATAATAAGTTGAATTGTTGAATGAAATAATTAGGACATAATTTCTAAAATAACTTGTGCCGAGTTTGTCTGTATTGTCGATAATATCGGTTTTTTTTGGAATTCTATATATCGATAATTGCTCAATACATGATATAAGAATATCGTTGATCACTTTTGTATCTATGGATTTAAAAACATTAAAATCGAAAACTATGAAGAGTTTATTGAGATCTGTGTTGATAAAAATATCGATAATTTAATTAAATATCGATAATTTTCGATTAATTATTAGTTGATCCTAAATCTACGTATAAATAACCACATGTATATGACTATATACATCTTCTAAATAGGATAATAAGACCCCGTGACATTACGTAATCTGGTATATCTTCCTACATTTCAAATACCTAAATGTAACAACGTGTACGGTGAGAGGGTTCGGAGATGCATTCTGCCCAGTACGTTAAATAAATTACCTAAAGCTATAGTCGATAAGCTTGAAAACAAAAATAGAAGCCAAATCAAAAATATACTCAAGCAATATTTTTTAAAGGTTAATTAAAACAATTTAGTTATTTAAGTAGATAGTATAACTCCTTTTCTATAAAATCTATTTAGTTAACATTAGAGTTAAGGAGACGTGTAAATTTTTTTTGCTATTTTTGGTAATAAACAGATGATTTTTTTTTTTTTTTTTTTTTTTTTTCTCAAGAAAAGGTTCGAATTTTAAACAACATACTAGTAACGACATATCATATTGATCACTGCAACCCGGATATATTCAGATTTATATTTTTCTTTTAATATAACCTTTCTATCCCTTCATTTGCCCCTTTACAAGTGATTGCTATGTGTTGATAGTTTAAATATAAAGTAATATATGTACAGCATAAAGGAAACGTAATTGTAGTGTTCCGTCCGCATAATGCCGCGCAAACTTCCGCTTCGGAAGGTCAAGGTTAGGCTTTGACCGACCCCCCCGTCCGTAATATATTAACCCTCTTAACCTTACTATTTTATTTCGAAAGGAATTATTTAACTTTTACATTACATAAATTTTTATTCTTGAAGTTATCGGTCTCTGAGATCGTCTCGAAAGTCTGAAACAATGTAAGTTTAATTTTTAAACTTACTCTAAGCTTTTGGTGAAGAAAAGCTGTACAGAAACCATTTAATGGTTATTGAACTTTTACTAATATTATACCAGAGTTGACAATCTGTTGCTAAGCACGTGTCAGTTTTCCTTATAATTTCATTTGATAGCCGGTCTGCTTTCCAAGTATACTCATTACATAAGATTACATATTGTCGGGTCTAAACCATTTGAAAATTTACATCTAAACTAAAATATAATAAAACTACTACTCTCAGCTAGCCTTAAATACTAATTTTTGTTACGCAAGTCGAAAGCCGAGGCGCTCCGGAACTGCTTTAACCGCGTACGCTGTCGATATCGTTAATGATACGAAAATACAATGTTCTACAATAATATTGGTCCTTAGTATATCTAAAAAAAGTAAGCGATAGCGTATGTCTATCTCTTATATATAAGCCACTATAATGTATTTTGTGACAAAGATTTGTTTGTATAATTAAAAAGTGATTTATAATCATTATTTTTAGACATGGCATATTAATCCTTACGAACAAAAGTTACTTCATCATAAAGACAATTTTATGAACTCAAATTTTTTTTCTTTATAGTATGTTATTCGGACACATCGTTTAGGAGATAATAAAAAATTTAAATAATTTCTAATGTAAAATGATAGACTACACGGGTGCGTTGACGGCGAGGTGTTTGTCGGATAACATTGACAGTGGTGAAACCGTGGGGCACAGCTAGTATTGTATAGATTTATTATGATATAAATCCATTAACCTCGAAATTTTGAGAAGTGAAAACAATCCTATATTTAAATTAATTTTAACCACAAATGTACGTACATACGTTATATTATTCCCTTGACCTCTACATAACCAAGCAATAAGTATAAATTATTACTATTTCTTTCATCGAAACTCAAGCTAAATAATATAAAACGTCTCTTGATATTAAGTACTGTAAAACAACATTAACGACACCCCTGGGATGAGGGCATCTTGGAGATTAGCACTCGCATCTCGTTATGCTGCCCTATACACATATCACAATGAAAACTACTAAGTTTAAAGTTCTCTACCACGTCGTTTCTGACGTTTGCTTGTTATTTTATTAACTGACTTAAAAAAAAGTGCAGTAGATTCTAATTCGATTTTTTTTTATGGATGTTCAGGCATCACTTTTTTGTTTATGAACCGATTCAGATGATGCTCTTCTCGTTGGTCTCAATTTAATTTCATTGGCATTGGACCTTCGACTTCGAAGATACACCAGGGAACTCCTCAAAATAAATGAAGTAGCTTTTCTTTTTTGTTAAAAATTGTCTTGTTTACAAATAATCGCTAGAACCAGATATTTCTTTAGGTCATCCGAATCTCCAGATATTCGCAAATGAATAAGTAAAACCTTTAACAGCCCCATTAAACGTGCTATAAATAAACGTTTTCGCAATTCATCAAACAACGACATAGTGTATGTAAAGATCAAAGGTTGGCTTGTCCGGCGCGGCGGTATAATCAATCAAACGTATCGGTTACCTACCTTACGACTACAAGCCACGAGGTGGACACTGTTTTATGTTGCACGCGCCCTGCCGGGTGACGTCGCGCCCTTATCAAATATGGTGACCATAACGCTTGTTGAACATACACGGGAAATAAACTGAGGCGGTGAAACAACAAGTAAAAGGGAAATGTAACATACTTTTTTTTGTTTAAAAGCGTTATGTTTTTTATTGAATTTATATACATAATAGAAATGTTCCCTTAAATGTGTACAGGGCAAAAGAATTGAATTGCCATAGATTCTAAAACAATATATAATTGATAATCTATTTTCACAAATGCTGAAATTGTGTGTATTTATGGACACACGTAAGAAGTTATACCAACTTCTTAGGCGTAACAAAACAAACGTAACTCCACAATGTTATCCCCTTGAACCAACAAGATGATGAAGTTAGTCATAAATGATAAAGTGCTCAATTTACTGACTTTATTTTAAGACAATTTTAAGACTTTATTATTATTAAAAAAAAAAATCAAACATACAAATATATTTATTACACAATTAAACAAGCCTAATTATAAAAAAGGAAACAAAAAAACCGGACTGCAACAAAAACTGTAGACTTAATAAAATCTATTTTTGCTTTTAATTTATTTCTCATACGTAATTAAATATTATTATATAGCCTATGTCATTCCCAGAATTATGACAAATATAATGACACCTTGATTGATAAAATACATCAAGCCGTTTAGGTTACAGAGCATTCCAAAGAAATAAACATACATACTTAAATACATTCATACATACGCTCGAAACACATTACCCTCCTTTTTCGCAGTCGGGTAAAAATATTAATAATATAAAAGTCAGTAAGATGAATTCATGTCGCACTTTCGCGCTCAGTTTTATCCTGTACTAAAAGCGACAACAGAAGTATAACTTCTTGTTTCCTGCTCCCGGCTTAACGACAAAAATGCTTATTGTGGGTGTTCCTTAGGAGATAGACGTATACTCTCGTTGACTTTTTTGTAGGTCTTTTTAATGTCTATAATTATTTAGTACATTAATTTGCTATATCTCTTATGGTTTCCTCAGCGTAAGCCATTTAAGCACCCGAATTGATTCACTATGACCAGTTTTGTTTAATTTGTGCGGAACCCTAATTTTTTTCTAAAATAAAAGTAGCCTAAGTTACTTCCTATAAAATCAGCTATCTACCTGTGAAAGTCTCATCAAAATCGGTTCAACCGCTTCGGAGAATACCCGGAATAAACAGACAGACAGCTGTTATTTTGACATTACAAACAGATCCTTCAATTTTATTAATTGTATAGATTGTTTGCTACATGTATTTAATACAATTAAAATAATTAATTTCTTTTACAATTATCCCAGTCGCGTGTAACTGAAATAATGGTCACCCTATACCACCCCAACAACACCGCCCAACCCTTCCAGACGATCTAGAACTGCTGCAGACACGTGACGTTCAGTTTCGCTACAACTTCACCGGAGTTAGCACATAACAACAATAAAAATAACAAAGTTAATTGGACACACAGAAATCATTACCTGAATTAATTGAGTGTCAATTTATAAAATAGATCGGAACGTTGATTGAAAATATGAATTCAAGTTTATTATCGACGATTTTGATTGTTTATGATAGTGCTACTTGTTTTGGTGTTCTCTTTGTCCAAACATACGAAGTCTAGTCTATTTCGTTCTTATTATAACGAAGGAAAGATTATTACAGGATACATTAAAACAACTTTTTTCGTTTACTTCAATATAAATAAAGGCATTCGCTTTGTGTTGTTAAATTTTTGTAATAAATTTTAATAATAAAAAATACCAAATCGTTAATTAAGATAAAATAAATAAATATATTTTTGTACATCGTATAATACTAATCAAAGAATATATATATTTATAAATAAAAGATATATATTAAGTGAACGTTTGAGAAATTGCGAAAATACTAGGATACGAGCGGCGATGCATACCGCTGGACGCAGCTAACATGGTACTGAAGGTCAAGGTCAGACTCAAGTACTCTCAGAACCACATTGTTTGGCTGTTCCGACGTGTGAGTATTCATCTATTGTCGTTCTCTTATTAATCCTGAAGGATCCTTTTTGTGTTTCGTCTAGTCGAATGCGGTTTTCCGCCTGAAGGCCGATCTAAAGCCATGGTTGGCAACATCCATCCAACTCAGTCCTCGTGTATATTTAGCTACTATCTACGCTAATATTTTGACTATATAAACTGTAGTGGATTCTTTTTGAAATCATCTATGTATAGGTCTAAGTACTGGAATGTTATCTTCTCTTGGTTTCCTAATTATTTTACAAAACGATTTCCAATTTAATTAACCCTTATATAATTAAACTTATAATTTTGCGTTATTTGATATTGGTAACCAGGGATGTGCCGGGTACTTAAAAATGTGGATTCGCGGATACGGACCTCGAACTTTCGTATTTCGTTTGTTTGCTGTAGGCACGTGTGACTAACCTTAGACCGATAGTTAGCACAAACCTTTTGCGTAAGTGATTTTATGGGGCATGTTTAAACTCTGAATGTGCGCTCGATTTTTTTTTATTTTAGTATGACAAAAGAGTAAAAACATCGCCATAAGATACTACGTCAGTTTTATAGGTAAATATCATTTCAATACAAGAATATTATATTACAGTTTTTTGCGTTTGATAAGGCGTGTTTTGGTATCATTTTGATATTTTTATGAAATATACATATTTAAAGATTGTAACCTTTCCAACCTTTCAAATTTCATATAAGGAATCCGTTTAAGATGCGCAAAAAAATTACGAATATCGTCGGATATCAGCGGATAATGATACGGATATCCGGTGCATCCCTATTGGTAACTTACTAGAAATGAAAACAGTAAGCTTACATACATAAGTAAACTGGATCACTTAGAAACAATTAATAAATTAATAACATTGATTGTTATTTTAAATTTGATATTTTATTAAGACCAAGAAAGAATGACTCATTCTTTTCATCCATTTTTCTTATAGTTATAATAGGGTCAAGAAGTCCTATGATGTTATATGTTGTCGCAGGGTCGCGGTCTCACGGGTCTCAAGAATCTAGGCAATACGTGTTACATGAACTCCATCATTCAGTGTTTGAACAACACCGCCATATTGGTCACTTATTTCTGTAACGGGCAGTACTTGAAACATGTCAACAGGTAAGCTGAGAACACACTTCGAAATCTTTTATCTTTATTGTGTACTAGCTATGCCCGCGACTTCGCTCGCTTTGATGACAGAAGAAGTATAACTTTTTATGGAATGAAGATATCGTGATTTTAATTTTTTGGTAAATGACCAAATATCTAGGAAATGAAAAACAAAGAAAAAAACTATTACAATCTTTCCAGTAATTTTTACGCGATGCGCACACACCGGCATAACTTAGAATTTGTAATCTGCCTCATTAACCTAGTGGACCCAAGCGTGACTGCTGGGTTCGATTCCCAGGTCGAGCAAAGGGTTATTGTGTTTTTCTATGAAATTCTCAGTAGCAGCTCGGATTTGACTTTGTGCCCTATTAACGGCAATAGGTCCGCCCCCTATTACATTGGACCTAAAAACATACACGGTCAACTGTGAGTGTACACCTCAGCCAAACCCTAAGAGGATACGGGCGTCATGGTATGTTATGATTAGAATTTGTTACTCTTGTGTTTCTCAAACAAATCCTTTGATTTTGATCTGTTTTTTTTTTCCTTCAAGATCTCACAGCACTCGCGGAGCCATCGCCGAGGAAGTGGCGGCCGTGGTCCGCGCGCTCTGGTCTGGGCAGTACCGCTTCATCGCCACGAGGGACCTCAGGGTAACGTGCCCCGCTTCCTTTGGGGGATTAAAATAACTGACTTGACTTGAATAAGAATTTTCTTACAAAAGTATCATTTACTTTGCAGCCGTTTACGCGACGCAGGTACACTGAAATGATTTTTATTTTTATCGTCCACGCTGAAATAGCGCCGATATATTTTCATTGATATTGAAGCTGAAAAAATCTATAGTAAGGTTATCTACAATATCGATATGTCGACGTTATGAACAAAAAGCATCGAACGTCGATATTTCCTAATACATAAAAGTGTAGGAAACGCGGTCAATTCACGTTATAATAAAATGGCGGCGTGGCTTATTTTCTCTAAATCAGAGATTTTTAAACCTCGGAACACTTTTCGGTAGACGAGAAATAATGTCTTCAAAGGACATCTTCAGCACTAAGACGACCAAGCCAACCTCAACTGTTCCTCACGTGGTGCACCCTGATGAGTAACCAACGAGGAAATAGCCATAGAGGGGTGATAGGACCGTACAGCCCGACTGGGTCGCGACCACCATGTGTATCGTCAAAACTCCGTCATAGTGACTCGCTTTTGCGTGTCGTGTTTCGAGATCAGCCTGTGCATATCCAGTTAAACGTATGCAGGCTGGCATGACAGCGGTGACCGTTGACGGATTACGATCTCTCGGTGGTCGCCGTTGTGGTAGGATTGTACTGTGGTTACCATCAGGGACAGTACAGTTTATTTGCACGAGTTACTATAAAAAAAAATTGCCGGGTATAATTTTTTTTTTATTATAGCCACAATCTGAACTGAGTCCAAGAGGGTAGCACACTAAGCCTTGTGGCAGTCAACTTGAGGGTGGTAGCTACCCAGTCGGGTAATATCTACCACCATGCTATGATTTCATCACGATGATTTCCATCACCGGGTGCTCAGACTGATTGCGAGGATTCGAACTCACGTCCATTGACGTGGAGTCCGTACACGCTACTAACTGAGCCATCATTACTTCAAATGATGTCTTACCGTGTTAACAGAACGAGGTGGGGAAACACCAGCGCGCGTTCCGCGGCTGCGAACAGCAGGACTCGCACGAGTTCCTCACCATCCTAATGGACTGGCTGCACCTCGACCTCCAGTTCACCATCAATGTTCCACCGCACAAGGTAACCGCCAGGTAGCGACCTGAACTCATCACAGTACCTTGAAAAAAACGCGTCACTATCGTAGAACACCGGTTTGAATTTAGATGTTATATTTTTTCGATTTTGGTGTTTTTATATGACTGCGAAAATAGAGGGTTATGCTTTGCTAGCGTATTTATGAATGTATGTCTATTTATTTGGCACGCTCTGTAGTCTAAACGGCTTGACGGATTTTAGCATACGAAGTGTCGTTAGATTCATCTTAGTTGTGGGAGTGACATAGGATATATATTAATATTTAAATACGACGTCTGTAATTCAAATAAAAAGTAATAATAGAAATATATATTTTTTTAGTCAATTATTTTTGTGTTGCAGTTACTTTCCTTTTAAATAATTTAGCTATTGTCGGCGGCCCGCACCACTTACTTACCTACTTGTTTTAAAAAAGGGGCTCGAAACTTCGGGAAGAGTTTAATGGCCCTGTTTTTCATTATTATTTCACAGGTTTTTTAAGCCAAGTACCAACAAAAAACTATATGTTTACAAAATCACTTTTGAAACAATGAAATACGACTCAATGCTAAGTTGCCAGGAAAAATGCTGACGCTATGTCATTTTATCTCATGTGTAACCAACAAACAAGTAAAATTTTTTATACAGGACAGCCTCCCACCGTCCGAAAAGGCTTGGCACGAGTACACAAAGTCGAAAGAAAGTCTAATACTACAGCTATTCTACGGTCAGATCAAATCAACTGTGAAATGTACCGTTTGCTCCAAACAGAGCGTCACCTACGAGTCCTTCTCGAATCTGTCTCTCGAGTTACCCGCCAACGCGAACAGATGCACGCTTAGCGTAAGTATATATACAATTACATAGTGATAGAACATCGCTATTAGAAAATATAAACTAGTGTACATTGACATAATTACATGTCACAATTACATCTTATAGTGTCATAATCCGGCAGTTGACAGCTTTTGGAAATTTATTTTAAACATTTTATATGTTGAAAATAATACCTATTAATAAATTAAATTTCATTAAATTTGATTTAAAATTTTTTTTTTTTAATAAAAAATACACCACTAAAACGATGCTTTATGGTCCCGTGACGTCATCATTCATTTTATATGTCATTTTGTATGATAATAGTGACAACTCACGCAAGAGTCTCTTATGTTCATATTTCCTGAATGGTGACGTCACGTTCTGTAACTGACGTTTCAAATCACGTGACTCACCGACAACAAATATTAGGTATATTTCCAAAGGGGAAATTAAATAAATAAACAATTGTTTTTTCCAGATTTGTATTGTTTTATGATTTTTATCTGTAGACCAATATTACTAAATAATTTACTTTCGTTTGTAAGTAACTCGTTCGTAACTCGCGGATTTCATGTCACATTGCGGATTGCTTGTAACATTTGTCATAATTAACCAAACTTAAAGAGGAAAATAAGTTTAGTATCGTCACCGAGATCTCCTTTGATAATCTACTCTCAGGCACAAATGTGCTTGCTACACACACATACACCTCGGTTTCAATACTAAATTAGAATAATTAAACCTGCGAACTCTGCTTATAGACTAAGCTAAATTAGCTAACAGAGGTTCCCAGACTCTTTTTCTCATAGACCACTTTCAAAATTTTGCTGGTTCCGGTGGCACCCCCTGCAGCTACATTTCTACCATATTCCCAAAACTCGACAAAAAATTTGAAGATTAGATGTAACTATGGAAATTTGCGTTGCGGCTGAGTTCGGCACAAGTCTCGGCACGTTCGCGTTGTACACTGAATATGGAATATGCAAGTTTTCACAAGTAACAGTCCCTGAGCTTTTTAAGATATTATCTGCCTACATTGATAGGTGAAGTCAAGCCAACATTTTAGTTGTTCACTATCGAAAGAACATTAATTTTCGTGGACCTTACGAATTGTGAACCCCCATTTTTCTGTCACGCGAACGTAGACTCCCGTGGATAGATTTTGGTCAAATATGTTTTGTTTTACTATTTAGATACATACACTTCATTCTGTAGTCTACGCGAGCGTAGCCGCGTGCAAGGCTAGTTACAAATAATTATAAAATAGTCATTCCAACTTTTACACTTACAAATAAAAGATTTTTAGGTAATTATGTTAGGTTCTAGGTGTTAGATTAATATTTGCCGGATAATTAATTCAAGGGTCATTACGCGAATCATAGTGATGTCTGAAAGTGACTCCCTCTCTGTACAACCACTGAAAACAATAACAACCATAAACAAAACAAACATTGTAAAACCATTTTTAAATATTTCTTCTCAATAACCGGGATGTTTTTCGAAATTGTAGTAGTGTATTGGTATAAATAAGTGCCAAGTTTAATACGTGGTTTCAATTCCAGGATTGCCTAAAATTATACCTAAATGGGGAGACGATTCCCGGATGGAACTGTCCCAACTGCAAGGAGAAACGGGACGCACTCAAAAAGCTGGACATTTCTCGTCTCCCACCGGTCCTTGTGATCCACTTCAAGAGGTTCTACGTAGACCCGAAGGAGTACATGTGCAACGCGTACAGGAAAAAGCAGACGTACATAGACTTCCCTCTAGAAGACCTGGATATGAGGCAGTTCGCGTTGTACTGTCAGAGCGATCCCCACTACAATCTGTATGCTGTGTCGAACCATTACGGTTCCATGGAAGGCGGCCATTACACTGCTTATTGCAAAAGCAATGTCTATGGAAAGTAAGTCGTTTTTAAAATATTATCTTAGAGCGGTAGTAATGCTAAAAATATACGTAGTCGACACATCTATATAAACTAGAGGTCGCCCAATGATCGAAATTCGACCAGTGACTTTTTAATCATAAACTATTTTCTGTTTGACATTTGCAGTACGAATCTAAACAATGAATATTATATCACATGCTGTCACTTTTCAATGAGTGACAATGTCAATATTTTGTGGGGTCTAAGTTCAATGACACCGGTCGGGTTAGGATTCGCAGTATTAATTTATTTTATTTAATGTATTTAGTGACAGATATTATAGATTAAATTTAGCTTTCTGCACTCCTCCATATAAACTTTAACCATGCCAAATCTCACATACTTCAGTCCGCGCAATTGTCGTAAGAAGGGGTACACAGTTTTTGATTCACGTATTAATATTCAAAGTTTCTCAGCGCATGCCCCGAACACAGATAAGAACGGTGGCTCATTATGAAATTTAGATTATGTTGGCTTTGGCAGGTAACAGGTAACAAAGGTCTGTAAATATACTAGGGTAAAATTCGTCAAATTATAAAACTCATTTTTTTTTATATTTACATCTGTGCAGTAATAGAAAATGGTCTAACCCATTTCCAGACGATTAATATAGCGGCAACCCCCTGCCAGACACCCTTAAACGTCAATCAAATGTAATTGTACTTTCGTTATAGTGTAAAAGCTAATTTTTAGATATATTTTTACTATTATTATAAAAATGGGTTTCTCCAATTGCCAGACCATTTTGATGGTTCCAACCCTAAGCCAGACTAATTTGAATGTGCGAGCGCCCGGCATTACTCGTCAGTAGGTGCGAGTGAGACAGCGAGCTAGGTATTTCGCGCACTTTACTACGCATTCCTCAATACCTCAGTACATGGAGAATTGAGGGCCAACTCTTTAAGACTTGTCATGCCCCAAACATCCGACCATTGTCATTGTCAACAATGATTACGAACAACGGATAATCGAATGTTTTTAATAACTTATTATGCTTGCCGTAGAATAATGCATAACATTATTCGTTGTTGTAATAATGACTACAGATGAAACGGATAGTGGTTTGGCCGGATACCGGATATTCGGCAAGCTACGCAACCGGAGCGCTGGATATCCAACTACCGGATATTCGGCCCTTTACCGCGTTACATGACGCGATCAGATTGATTTGAATATTGGCGCGGTAAACAAGATCTGAAATAAACTAAACTAATTAATAAAAGTAACATTTTTAACGTGCGATTATAAAAATAAACGATGTCCATAAATTATTTTGGTATGATTTGCCTTGTGTAAAATAATGCGAATTATTGGAATTTTACTATCCGGAATCCGGCCGGATACCGGCTAGTTACGGATATCCGTTTCATTTTTAATAATGTCCACCTGTAAGGTTGCCTGTCCACTAAAACGGAACTGTGTAAATTAAAAAAAAAAAAGAACAATTGCATAAAAATCTAGAGATGAAATTCTATTGGTCCAAATTTGCACATCTCCGCTCCGTTCCAGTGGGCAGGCAGTCTAACCATAAGACAACATTTCCAGATGGTACAAATACGACGATCACGTGGTAACGGAGATACCGTCAAGCGAAGTGAAGTCGAGCGCCGCTTACATTCTGTTCTACAGCTCCTGTGGACTCGTACGTCAGGCGTGATCGACTCGAGACTTTGTCCCACAATATAATGCACATTCGTACCCCTAGACGAGTTTGTGGACGACTCGTAACTCTGTGGACAGATCGTCTGACGAGTTTGTGAACTAATCGAATACGTGTCGGGAGTGAACGGTTTAGTGTTGACACTAGTTTTCGTGAGATTGTCGATTGTGTTTCGGAGATATATAAAATCTATTAATCCAAATGTGTTTGCGAGTATTTAGTTTTAAACGTAGATTATTAATTGTTATTTAATTATAAATTTTGCTGTATTGATTTTCTTCATTTGCATTCATGTTTTGCACAAAATTTCGTAAGTACTGATGCGTTTTGACGTTGTGAATGATTTGTTGCTAAATCGATAGTGTATCGATATTTCTATTGGTGCGCAATCGACAAATTCGCGTATAACATTATATAATAAACGAAACATGTATATAATGAATTTGTGAGCAGTCGTAACTCCATAGACTTATGAACGGACTACCCAAATAGTTCACGTGTCAGTGTTGCTTTATGGAATTGTTAGAATCTAGATTAAAACAATGAATATGGACTATATTGTAGTTATATAATTTATTATTAACCTATTTCACTTGTTCGTGTTAGTATTTAGCCGAAATCGGTACCGAAATTGCGGCGTAATTCGGCCTAACCTTATAAATATATTGAATGTTCTTAATTAACATGTGTATGGTTCTCATGTATACTATAAAAAAATACAAATGCGAGCTACTTTCGCTTTAAGCCGTAGCGGAAAAAAGACATCGGTATACCGAAATCTGTTGTATTTAATTAACTGAAGATAACTTAAATAAAGCTGTGGATTTCGGAGGGTTTTTGACAATAGGTACTTTCTCTGGTCTTGGTTATGCTTTGTATTAAATTAAAGTAAAACAAGTTTTCCCAAACGTCGACCCGCTATAGTCGCCCATAGCTGAAATGGTATTTATTTTTAATAAGGTTTTCGTTGTCTTACTACAAAATGTAAATATCATAAATAATAGCTTATAATTAAGATATTACTTGATTAAATTCTTTGTTAATATAATTGGTTTTATTATTCTCAGTCACTGCCTTATGAATTCCACTATGTAGAAACAATTTGTAGTTATAAAAATTTAGCCTCATTAGCCTAGTGGTTCCAAGCGCGACTGCTATGCTCGAGGTCCTAGGTTTGATTTCCAGGTCGAGCAAAGTGTTACTGGGTTTTTCCTATGAAATTCTCAGTAACAGTTCCGAGTTTGACTTTGTACCCGGTTAATGGCAATAGGCTCGCCACGGCTATGGCATGAGACCTAAAGCATACTTGGCGAACTGTGGGTGTACATTAGTACACCTCTGCCTAAAACCCTTCGGGGAATACAGGCGTGATGTTATGATGATAAAAATTTAAAGTGTATAATGTCATGATGGCAAATTTAATACTTAACTGAAACAAATTTAATTGCATACATGTCTGAACTCTTACTTCTTTAGGCTTGCCTATTGAGCCGTCTGTTGTATTTGTATTTAAAGTAGCTGTGACCGCGGCTCCGCTCGCGTGAAATAAAATCAGTTGCTTTTACCATGAGGTTGTCTGTCCACTGGAGCTGAGCTAAGAAGTGTTTAGCGGAGGTGTGAGGAACAGAGAGTAAAGTAAAGAGGGAGGATCCTCCGGCCAGACGGGTGCTATGCCTGGCAGGCAGCTGCCCCGACTGTTGTAGTCGGGTTCTTGTATATATACTCAACGATAGAGTTAATTTCTATATCGCGATGTAGGATAGTAGGATGCGTCTTGTGTGGCTCGATAGATGTCGCTACGTAGTTCCATCGATGCGTCAGTTGTGGCGAGAGATGTCGCTACAAGTGCATCAGACTTGCAGAATATTTCCACCAATAGAATTGCATCTCTAGCGAATTTCGACCAATAGAATTATACCTGTTGTATAATTTTATTATTTAAATTACAATGCACATTAAAATAAATGAGAGTCGACAGAGCTGTGATCGGGAGCGCTTGACGTACGTCCGTCTCGTCCGAAAGCTAGTGAGCTCTGGCGGTTGGAAGGCAGCGCGGGCGCTGGCGAGCGGTCGAAGGGCCGTGATCTTGCGCACCTTCCTCGCCGATGACACCAAGCTAGGCGGCGGGGGACAGCTAGCGTAATAAAGAATAATTATGCGCTGCCACACATCTCTAGATTTTTATGCAAATCTAATGGTCGAAATTTGCACACCTCCGCTTCAGTGGACAGGCTGCCTTAATCTGTGTGCCAGGTCAAAAAAATAAACTCACTTTCGCATAATATTCGTTTAAGATATTCTTATTGACTGACCAGTGGTCAGTGTATTAAATGCAGACACATAAAAAAATACACTTGGCCTTTTAAGGTAATCACAAAAGGCACTGTGTAAACAAAAATATATAAAAATAAATACATATTTGCATGAACTGGAACTTACAATATAACTAAATAAATAAATACTAATTTAGTCTTGTTAAGAGTAATTTATTAAATTACTTTTAGGGTTATTATTTATTAAATTACCCAACAACTGTTTTTAAAGGTTGGTAAACTCTTATAATAAAACAACTAGCTGTGATGAACCACATGAAAGTTAGCAAAGTAGAAGTAAGTCACAAATAATTATAGGGATGTTTCCCCAATACATAATCTATGGGCGAAATAAATTCACAGGCCCTGAAAATACTTTAATAAATTTGTAGATTAGCCTTTAGTAACACTTGCAAAGAACATATAATTATTTATTCCCAGTAAAGCTGTCTTCAGGAACAACTAATTCCATTTCTTTGATAACTGTTTACCAATCATGAGCATGTTCATATCAATGAACACGTCTTCACTTAAATCATCGTCTTCTTCTTCTTCCTCCATGTTAAAGGTAGGAATATCCATAGTGTTGCCTGCAATGAAAAAGTTTTTTTTTTTTCTAAAACATAATTTCTGTTTACATGAATTTGGAAGTTAATGTGGAGAATAAGACTAAAACCACAAATCCAAATTATCTTGAAGATAACATGCTAAGCTAGGAAAGGGAACAGCTTCCTAAGAGAATAGCTGTCGAAACAAGAAGCACTGACAATGGATTGGTGAGCGGTTTTCAAATTGAGGATGGTATGTAGATGAACTGGAAAATGTGAAGCACCGTTCTGTGGTTTGGTTTCATTGGACTGTTTTTATTAATTAAAATATTTTTATTTTAGCGTTCTCATGATACTGATTGAAGAATGCTAAAATGAAGAATAAAAATATAAAATAATAGATGAATAATTTATCTCAGCACATCTGACTAGTAAACCTAATGTAAGTCACTACCTGACTGAAGGCTGTCAATCACCTCATTTTCTTTGCTTGCCAATTCCATATCTGGTATGATATCAATAATGACATAGCAGACATTTTTTTTTGTCACATTTTAAATTAATATGACTTGTATGCTATGAGAATATCGAAAATTTAGAAATATAAATATTTTTATCTTCAGCATAGAGAAATTGTCGGTAAGGGCTTTGGTATGCGAACATTTTCATTGGAAGAATGAATTTACACTATTTTATGTCTTTTATTAACCATCCCTCTTTCATACTGTTACAACAAGAGTAAAAATAGGAAAGTTTGCTATTCTTGACATATCTGGAAACATCTAGAATCAATTTGAGTATGTATTTGTAAGTACAAAAAAGCATAGCAATTCACAAACACATTCAAAGCTTATAGGTCTGATTACATGGTCTAAAAATAAAAAAACTTCTTTTAAATAAACAAAAGGATAGATAGAATAAATAGATAAAAGGAAGAAATCTGTGAGTGGACCATAGAGTAGTGTAAACAACAGAGACTGGACCACAGTGTAGTGAATATCTCAATAGTGAGTTTCTTCCACATAAATTTTGGGTATAACAATACCTTGAAAATTTACAAAATTATGGAACATATTATAAAGTTGAGTTTTCAGTTTGAAATCTTACCAAATAAATTATCATTAACTGCTAAATTCAGTTTTTCTTTATTGCAAGATTCCTCGTCTAATATTCGTAATTCTAAGTCATTTGTTGGTTTCTGCAGGTCAGTGAGAGACATATCAGGACTTGAACTCTCTGGTTTCTTCTCTCTCTCTTTCTTGTGCAAGTCAATTTTTACTTGAGCCTTCATGGCTTCTAAATGCAGTCTTTCTATCTGTAAATCAAATAATCCCTTGAAATTGAATTTCCTTTTGCAGGAGTTGTATTTGCTAAATATTTTCAATTAATTTTTCCTTTCCTTTGTTTTGTTTTTTCTTTACTTTTGAAACTATAAAATGCTGAATGTTTGACAATAAGAAATCAACAGTTCATAGCCTCAGACCTCCATATAAAAGTCAAGTTTGAATCACCAAAGTAATATAGTAAGCATGCAAGTTGAATGCAGTACTAAAGCATTTGATAGTGCTGTGAACTAAGTAGAATTATTGATGTCTAAGTATTTCGACATTGTTTTAAAATTAAAATTTATATCTTGGATAACATAATGAAAAACTAGAAAATAAATTAAAAAACCTTTTTTTTTTTAATCAATTTTATCACACAGAAATAAAACTAAAAAACAGAAAAAATCAATCATTGAAATTTAATCAATATCAGATAATTTTTTTGCCATTTCCCATGCTTGGTGATGAATAAAAATGTGTTTTTTTAACAGAAGTAGACAGACTCAAATCAGTCATTATTAAAAACAAATAATAAAATGGGGTTTCAACTTGAGTATGTAATGTGTATTTAAAAAAATTAAAATTATAATGAAAACAAACAAATAATGTTAACTTAGATAATAAGATATGAGAAATGGTTTATAAATAGTATAGATGATGTTGAAGTTTCCTTTGTAAATGGTGCGAAAACAAATGAATCACAAAATTTGAAATACAAATACACAAGCTTAAATTTGAGTTTGGAATAAAAAGCCAGATATTTGTGATCAAAGTGGCCAGTTCAACAAAATGCTAATTTCATATGTAAGGGCCTAATATATCAAGGGAACATTTGCATGATTTATGGTTTTTATGGCAAACTGATAAAAATTACCTCAGTTACACTTAACGGAAAGTAAAAAGAAGGTTGTAGATTCCACAGTGAGATATCTCATTTTTATAGTCTAATTCTTCTTCTTCTTCCTAACTTGGCAACTAATCCTCTTTAATGAAAACCATCACTGCCATTATCAAGTGAATAAAGTGTCCTGTTTTATGATGATTTCAGTATCGTAACAAGATGGGGGGTCCCTTGTTAGAACTTTCTAGGGAGTTTTTGTGGGATCCTAGAATGCATGCTCTTAGTTTATACTTATAATCCACTTCACTTATGCACAAAAACCAAACTATATCATACAAAAAGCCACCAATATTATATAATATAGGGTCAAAAACCAAAGTAAATTAATAAAAAATATAAAACCACAATATGTCACTTCAAGATCCCGCCAAAAAAACCTAGTAAATTATAAACATTATAAAGTGACCTAGTCTTAAAAAAATTAAAGTCAACTTGGTACATATGGGTCGGCATGTGAAACCGTTGGACCGACATCAATGTTGGAGAAGTTTTCTCTCCTCGACTCAGCAGGAATCGGGGAATCGGGAAAACATGTCCATTCAAAATTATAAAAGTTACTTGGCTGGTAGGTGGCAGTTGAAGTTGAGGCGATGGATACGTCGGCCACGTGGAGCTCCATCTCCGGTGGATCGAGCGGCGTATCCATCTCCAACTCCGCACACCTGAAGATATCCTCGTCGTGCTCCCGGTCGGACTCCGATTCACTGCCACTTCCTGTCAATCAAAAGTAATATGTATACAATAACTTACTTACAACACTTAGACTCTAATTAAATCATGTTTTGTATTTTTAATTGTAGTGAAGTGTATGTCTTGTTGGTAGCTTAATAAAATAAAATAAATAACCATCAGCACCCCTACATAGTTGTATACATCACTCGTCACTTACCATTGAATAACAACGCTTCAATTTCATCGTCACGCAATGACCTTCTTCGCTGACGCAGCTCATGCTGTGACGACGGCTGTGACGTGACAGTTCTGTTTGGCAAAAGAAAAACAAACATAAATTTATGGCCTGTTCCTATATCCAACGAATCGTCGTTGTACATTCGCTAACATTCGTTTTTGCATTTATCGCAACCAGCCGTTACATACGTACATAATATCTAAACCAAAATTTAAAAAATATTAACGAAAACACGTAAAACAAAAGTAAAGTAAACTTACACTGCCGGCGACGGCGGAACCGCAGGCGCTTCACCCGCACTGGATGGGCCTGGTAGGGGATCTTCCCACACAGACCCACTCGTGCTCGGGTGTTGCGCTGTATATGTACTGGTGAAAAGAAAAATAACAACATATATTTTCAACAAATTATTAGTAAACATATACTATGAAAGTTATATACGTACTGGTCCCACGTGCGTTTCCTTTTTACTGTGAGAGGTTCTTCCAGCGGAGGAACAGTCACTAGGTCCGCCAACATTAAGAACTGAACTCTACAACATAAAAAAAGTAATAATTAATACTGAAAAAAAAAACAAAAAAAATTATACTAATAAAAAACTTACACGTCAGCAGCGTTGGGTCTCGCAGAGGTGTTGGCGGCACCTCGGCTGGCGGCTCCTCCGCTGGCAGCTCCTCTCCTGCCCCCAACGACACGTCGTGCACCACGTCCAACGCGCCGTCCCCGCCCCGTTTGTGGTCGCCTTCCGCTAATTTGAAATTAAAAATACGACTATAAAATACATGTAAATTATTCACTATACTACACTACCTATCATATCAAATATTATTAGTATTAAAAATCAGAAAAAAAAAAACAAACAAAATATCAACAACAATTACGAACTTGCAAGTCTTTTATTTATAATAAAATACATGTAAATTAATAGTGATATCAGATATTATTAGCATTAAAAATCAGAAAAAAAAAAAACAATCACAAAATATCAACAATAATTAATTAACTTGAAATCGAAAGCGCCGTATCCATACCTGTAGAGCCGGATCCCCGTCATACGTTTGATAGACAGGTTTGAACTAAGCGTCATGTGCTTATTCGATTGTCTAAGTATTTCGACATGTTTTTTGTGAAATAGGGAAAGAATGTAACGAATTTATATCTTTGATTACGTTAATGATTAGTTATACTATAGATATTAATCATATCCCTACTGTAAATATAGCTACTTTGTTATTTATTTATAAAATCTCGAAAAATTGTTCCGTTACAACACGAACTTGGTGTGGGAATTTAACGAAAAATGCACTAAAAACTTCTTAATCATATGAAATTTATTATCAATATCAGATGATTTATTACTTACCATTTCCATGCTTGGTGATGAATAAATACATGTGTTCCAAGTTAAATCACAACAAAAAAAGCACCGAAAATCCACAATGACCACCCGAACAACGCGCGCGTGAACGTTAGCAATGGACTGAAGTACAATAATATATGGCGGTTTCGGACTTGATGCTATCGTTTTGTGTTTAATAAATGTCAAATGTATAATGCCTTAAATAATAAATAATGTTAACTGTAAGGGATAGCAGTATCAGATATGGCAGCACAAATCGTTTATAAATAAGCAACCGTCATCAGCGCTGAGCGGTCTGAAGTTGCCGCTCACGGCAAATTTGTGAATGCGTGCGTTGAGCAAATGAATCACAAAATTTGCCAGTACCGGAGGATACACAAGCTTAAATTTGAGTTTGGAATAATAATCCAGATATTTGTGATCAAAGTGGCCAGTTCAACAAAATGCTAATTTCATATGTAAGGGCCTAATATATCAAGGGAACATTTGCATGATTTATGGTTTTTATAGCAAACTGATAAAAATTACCTCAGTTACACTTAACAGAAAGTAAAAAGAAGGTTGTAGATTCCACAGTGAGATATCTCATTTTTATAGAGTCTAATTCTTCTTCTTCTTCCTAACTTGGCAACTAATCCTCTTTAATGAAGACCTTCACTGCCATTATCAAGTGAATAAAGTGTCCTGTTTTATGATGATTTCAGTATCGTAACAAGATGGGGGGCCCCTTGTTAGAACTTTCTAGGGAGTTTTTGTGGGATCCTAGAATGCATGCTCTTAGTTTATACTTATAATCCACTTCACTTATGCACAAAAACCAAACTATATCATACAAAAAGCCACCAATATTATATAATATAGGGTCAAAAACCAAAGTAAATTAATAAAAAATATAAAACCACAATATGTCACTTCAAGATCCCGCCAAAAAAACCTAGTAAATTATAAACATTATAAAGTGACCTAGTCTTAAAAAAATTAAAGTCAACTTGGTACATATGTTAACTAAAGTTTAACGTTTACCTACTCTATGAAGAAAACCATATTGTATGTTATTGGAAATATATCTACGTTTTTTTTTGTTACCTGTAAACAATTACGCTGTTTTTTAATTTTATTCAAAGCTTCAGTAATCCATTTCTCTTCAGCTAATAACTGCGTTTCTTCAGCTACACGCCGAGTTAGTCGTACTCCACTCATTTTGAAAAATGTAATATTTCTATAAAAAAACTGAAAATGTATTTAAAAAGTCGTTAATTGTACGAAATAATTTTCATATTTATCTGTTTTCCGTTATCACAAACACAATTATTCACAAAAAGTACAAACACAAATAGCAACAAAACTTCATAAGTGAAAACAAACTAGAGGTGGGCGATATATATACTGGGTATTGAGACCACTCCCGAAAACGTAGATAGACGATAGTACTAATGACACCTTTGATAATGGGTCAGAAAAAAAAACATATTTTTAAAACGTTTTATTAGTATTATTCACCCTCCATCATGTTAGTACAGCAAAATGAAACGATAATAAAACAAAAAAAAATACATTACTTTACAAAAAAAAACATAAATGAAACATAAAAACAAAAATAGCTGATGATTGGGTCAAAGGACGCGCGGCCGCGCCGCGCCGGCATCCAGCGATCGCTCAAATACTTATTTACAACATTTGTCTAAATACCTAACTTATCTACTTTGCCACTGTGCTAGTCTCTACCTAGCTTACATTATTCTTACATTACATTATTCTTAGCATTTCATTTTTAATTTCATGTATAAAATCAAACATAAAGATTAAATAGTTTTTATAGTTGTATACGTGAATATCCAACTAGGTTAATTTAATATTCTAATATCATTTTTGTAGTAACGAGCTTCTTGTTACTTCAGGGTACAATTGATCGTCTAATTGTATTAATAATGACAGCTATTACTTCTAAATTCCATAAAAAGACTAGTCAGTAGGGGTAACTCAGATTATAAAATAAAAGTTGGGAATGTCTAACGCTTTATCGGTCTGTGGAAATGATCAAAGTGCCGTCAACAGCGGCCGCGGACCACCTCAATAAGAGCGGTTTGTTTTGGCGGGATTGATTATTCAGTTTAGTATTTTTAGTTTTTGAGACAGTTACATTTATACTTTCATGAGCGCATGAGCGACAGATATTCGTTCAATCGTATTGTTAATTAAATTCTTGTTATTATTTTAATGTTACGTTTTGTATCTCTTGTTAAGTTTGTGTTGTTTTTATTATTGTTTTGTTTTAATAATGCCTAACGCGTACGTTTATAGTGCTCGTGAATACGGTAACATGTTAATGTGCCTTGGAGAAGCTCGCGGGAATGCTTCGCGTGCATTGCAATTTACCGAGAGAGATTCCCGACAGCTCGACATCCGGCTGACTCTCGTCTCATAACAGCAGCATTTCAGCGAGTGTTGTAAAATCGGCCCATTACTCCAGTAGCGGCAGGAGGTGGAAGTCAAGTGGCTGTTAAGTCCGAGGAGCGCATTTTAGATGTCGTTTGCCGATATCCGAACTTAGGTACACGAAGTATCGCCAAATTGTTAAGGCGTCAGAATGGAACAAGTGTGTCATACTGGACAGTTCACAAGGTGTTAAAGCGTAACCAAATGCGGCCATACAAAGTGCACAAAATGCAATCTTTGGTACCCGGCGATCACGACCGCCGGTGAGTTTTCTGCCGTTGGTTATTATACAAGCAACAACGTGTCCTTAATTTCATTGAGCACGTCATCTGGACGGACGAGTCAACATTTACCAGAAACGGGCTGTGGAACCGAAGAAATACACACGTGTATTCCGAGGTGAACCCGCACGCTGTTCTAGAAACCGGATACAAAACCGATGGTCGGTTAACGTATGGGCAGGTTTATTTAAGGATCGCATACTAGGGCCAGTGTTTCTGCCACATCGATATGACGGACAGCGATATTTAAACTTTATAAATGAACAGTTGGTAGATATTTTAGACGACCTATCATTGGCTGAATATCGCCGCACGTGGTTTCAGCATGATGGTGCACCTCCACATGTGGTAAAGTTTGTCCGTGAGCGCCTCACCGAGCTGTTTGATGATCGCTGGATCGGTAGACTAGGACCACACGCTTGGCCACCTCGCTCACCTGATCTGACCCCGTTAACTTCTTTCTGTGGGGGTATGTGAAAGAAAGGGTTTTTAATCGTGAGTGATAGTGCTAACGAAATGCGCCAAAGGATCGTGAATGTTTTCGACAAACTACGAGCGGACTGTGTCGAATACCCTACGATGATGCCCCGCCTGCATAAGGAGACGAAACGCCGAGCTCAAATCTGCCTCGAAATGAATGGGGCACAATTTGAGCCGCATCTCATAAGGCCACGGAGGATTTAGATTGGTAAGCTGTTTCATACCCAAATATTATTTTTTTAAACTTACTACTGAACTGATCTGAATAGATCGTACATAACTGAATACATCAGAATAATAAACATAATTACACGGTGTATTAAAAAGCATGAATCTATCCATGTTAAAATTTCATTCAAGTAATTTTTTCATTAGCGGGGAATCAAACCCGGTACTTAGTTTATTCAACCGGTGAATTTGAATGATAGTGGCTAGGTAAAGACTAGCACAGTGGCAAAGTAGATAAGTTCGTTATTTAGACAAATGTTGTAAATAAGTATTTGTGCGATCGCTAGATGACGACCACACTTGCACGTCCTTTGACCCAATCATCAGCTGTTTTTGGTTTTATGTTTCATTGATGGTTTTTTTAAGTAAAGTAATGTATTTTTTTTTTTTGTTTAATTATCGTTTCATCTGGCTGTACTAACATGATGGAGGGTGAATAACACTAATAAAACGTTTTAAAAATATCATTATTTTTTTTTCAACAGAATCGATTTTTTTTCCTGACTCATTATCAAAGGGGTCATTAGTACTATCGTCTGTCTGCGATTTCGGGAGCTTTCTCCTAATGCCCAGTATAGAGATAAACTAATGTAATCATTCAATTAAAGAGATATCTCGATGTATCTTGATTATAGCCATTAATAGTTCAATTATGAATTAACACTCATAATCGAACTAGTAATAATGATCATTCATAATAGAGGTCTTTGAAAGAAAGTTTTTTATAAGAATAAATAACAATTATTATGTGTGCAATTCACACGTGGTATAAATGAAACCTTCACGTCTATGATTTTTTAAACTCAGAAATTGTTCAAATACACACTAATTTAAAGTTTATGAAAATGTACATACACGTACTCACAATATCATTTCCATTTAATGCACATTTGAAATATCCATGGTAACCTAACACAATATCAGTCAGTAACAGAATGTCATAACCCATAAGTGTTGTCTAAAAAGTTTTCGCTTCGTGCTTTTGGTGAAGTAATAAAATTCATTATTCCATCGCAGTCTTTTTACTGTCGCTTTTTCGTTTCATCGACTTTCAAATAACAACGATGCTAAAGAAGTTTTAACTTCTAAAAAAAAGGTCGCGCAGCCGCTAACAAAGTTGTTTATAAGAACACAAGAATGAAATAAAAAAAGGTCATTCGGTACTTCAATTAGGAGTAATTACGTATTTCGCAATAGCAAAGCGATGATAGCAGAAATCGCTGAATAATTAGAAGTCGCAAATTCGTATTACGTAACACCTTTATTGTACGAAACACAATCTGATTTTGCTATTTCTGCTATCGCTTTGCTATTGCGAAATACATAATAAGGGGGCCGGTCTCCGGTGTATTTACCTTACTCTATGTTAATGCGCGATACTATGCAGGGAGGTGTGAAGGGTGCGGGACGAGGACCGGCCGACAGCGCGCCGCACCGCGCCGTACACGTTTTACGTTTATTTTATATGTCATAAAATATTAGTTGTAACGAAGAAGATTAAATATGTACTATGAAAAAGAAAAGAATGTCATTTACACCAGAGATAAATAACAATTATTTACACTATGAAACAGACATTTTTTGTTAAATATAGTTCACAGACTATACTAGTTATTCCTTTTCGGAAATTAGTCTGTTTCTTTTTCTTCGTAACTTGGCACCAGTCCTCTTTAGTGAAGACCATTACTGCCATTAACGAGTGAATTATAGTGTCATGTGTTATGACGATTCAGTAGGTATCCTAAAAAGATGGTGACTCCCTTGTTAGAACTTTCTAGGAAATTTTCGTGGAATCTCAGAATGAATGCTTACAGCATATATTTTTATTCCACATCACATAGGCTCAAAAACCAAACTATATCACGCAAAACGCCACCAAATTTACATAATATAGGGTCAAAACCCTAAGTTAATGAATTAAAAATAAAAATCAGAACATGCCACTTCAAGATACCGTCAAAAACCCCGAATTAGTTTACTTTTCGTCAAAGTTTAACAATTTAATTTTTTACATTTGATTTGTTTATTTTTTACTTACGAGGCGTAGATACAAGTAGAACACGTAGATTTTATAAATTAAGTTGACCCGTATTTTAAATTGTTTAATGTTTTAATTTAACTATAATGATCAATTTATTCCTTCCACTTTACGAAAATAAATAAGTAGCTCAAAAACCGGAAAGTTCTTCTTCTTCTTCTTCCTAACTTGGCAACCGGTCTTCTTTAATGAAGACCATTACTGTCATTATCGAGTGAATTATAGTTTCATGTGTTATGACGATTCAGTACTCTAACAAGATGGTGGTTCCCTTGTTAGAAGTTTCTAGGAAATTTTTGTGGGATCTAGGAATGAATGCATTCAGTTTATACTTATAATCCACTTCACTTATGCACAAAAACCAAACTATATCATACAAAAAGCCACCAATATTATATAATATAGGGTCAAAAACCAAAGTAAATTAATAAAAAATATAAAACCACAATATGTCACTTCAAGATCCCGCCAAAAAAACCTAGTAAATTATAAACATTATAAAGTGACCTAGCCTTAAAAAAATTAAAGTCAACTTGGTACATATGTTATCTAAAGTTTAATGCTTACCTACTCTATGAAGAAAACCATATTGTATGTTATTGGAAATATATCTACGTTTTTTTTTGTTACCTGTAAACAATTACGCTGTTTTTTAATTTTATTCAAAGCTTCAGTAATCCATTTCTCTTCAGCTAATAACTGCGTTTCTTCAGCTACACGCCGAGTTAGTCGTACTCCACTCATTTTGAAAAATGTAATATTTCTATAAAAAAACTGAAAATGTATTTAATTATTGTACGAAATAATTTTCATATTTATCTGTTTTCCGTTATCACAAACACAATTATTCACAAAAAGTACAAACACAAATAGCAACAAAACTTCATAAGTGAAAACAAACTAGAGGTGGGCGATATATATACTGGGTATTAGGAGACCACTCCCGAAAACGTAGATAGACGATAGTACTAAAGACACCTTTGATAATGGGTCAGAAAAAAAAAACATATTTTTAAAACGTTTTATTAGTATTATTAACCCTCCATCATGTTAGTACAGCAAAATGAAACGATAAAAAACAAAAAAAATACATTACTTTACTAAAAAAAACCATCAATGAAACATAAAACCAAAAACAGCTGATGATTGGGTTAAAGGACGCGCGGCCGCGCCGCGCCGTCATCTAGCGATCGCACAAATACTTATTTACAACATTTGTCTAAATACCTAACTTATCTACTTTGCCACTGTGCTAGTCTCTACCTAGCTTACATTATTCTTACATTACATTATTCTGTAGCATTTCATTTTTAATTTCATGTATAAAATCAAACATAAAAATTAAATAGTTTTTATAGTTGTATACGTGAATATCCAACTAGGTTAATTTAATATTCTAATATCATTTTTGTAGTAACGAGCTTCTTGTTACTTCAGGGTACAATTGATCGTCTAATTGTATTAATAATGACAGCTATTACTTCTAAATTCCATAAAAAGACTAGTCAGTAGGGGTAACTCAGCTTATAAAATAAAAGGTGGGAATGTCTAACGCTTTATCGGTCTGTGGAAATGATCAAAGTGCCGTCAACAGCGGCCGCGGACCACCTCAATAGGAGCGGTTTGTTTTGGCGGGATTGATTATTAAGTTTAGTATTTTTAGTTTTTGAGACAGTTACATTTATACTTTCATGTGCGCATGAGCGACAGATATTCGTTCAATCGTATTGTTAATTAAATTCTTGTTATTATTTTAATGTTACGTTTTGTATCTCTTGTTAAGTTTGTGTTGTTTTTATTATTGTTTTGTTTTAATAATGCCTAACGCGTACGTTTATAGTGCTCGTGAATACGGTAACATGTTAATGTGCCTTGGAGAAGCTCGCGGGAATGCTTCGCGTGCATTGCAATTTACCGAGAGAGATTCCCGACAGCTCGACATCCGGCTGACTCTCGTCTCATAACAGCAGCATTTCAGCGAGTGTTGTAAAATCGGCCCATTACTCCAGTAGCGGCAGGAGGTGGAAGTCAAGTGGCTGTTCAGTCCGAGGAGCGCATTTTAGATGTCGTTTGCCGATATCCGAACTTAGGTACACGAAGTATCGCCAAATTGTTAAGGCGTCAGAATGGAACAAGTGTGTCATACTGGACAGTTCACAAGGTGTTAAAGCGTAACCAAATGCGGCCATACAAAGTGCACAAAATGCAATCTTTGGTACCCGGCGATCACGACCGCCGGTGAGTTTTCTGCCGTTGGTTATTATACAAGCAACAACGTGTCCTTAATTTCATTGAGCACGTCATCTGGACGGACGAGTCAACATTTACCAGAAACGGGCTGTGGAACCGAAGAAATACACACGTGTATTCCGAGGTGAACCCGCACGCTGTTCTAGAAACCGGATACAAAACCGATGGTCGGTTAACGTATGGGCAGGTTTATTTAAGGATCGCATACTAGGGCCAGTGTTTCTGCCACATCGATATGACGGACAGCGATATTTAAACTTTATAAATGAACAGTTGGTAGATATTTTAGACGACCTATCATTGGCTGAATATCGCCGCACGTGGTTTCAGCATGATGGTGCACCTCCACATGTGGTAAAGTTTGTCCGTGAGCGCCTCACCGAGCTGTTTGATGATCGCTGGATCGGTAGACTAGGACCACACGCTTGGCCACCTCGCTCACCTGATCTGACCCCGTTAACTTCTTTCTGTGGGGGTATGTGAAAGAAAGGGTTTTTAATCGTGAGTGATAGTGCTAACGAAATGCGCCAAAGGATCGTGAATGTTTTCGACAAACTACGAGCGGACTGTGTCGAATACCCTACGATGATGCCCCGCCTGCATAAGGAGACGAAACGCCGAGCTCAAATCTGCCTCGAAATGAATGGGGCACAATTTGAGCCGCATCTCATAAGGCCACGGAGGATTTAGATTGGTAAGCTGTTTCATACCCAAATATTATTTTTTTAAACTTACTACTGAACTGATCTGAATAGATCGTACATAACTGAATACATCAGAATAATAAACATAATTACACGGTGTATTAAAAAGCATGAATCTATCCATGTTAAAATTTCATTCAAGTAATTTTTTCATTAGCGGGGAATCAAACCCGGTACTTAGTTTATTCAACCGGTGAATTTGAATGATAGTGGCTAGGTAAAGACTAGCACAGTGGCAAAGTAGATAAGTTCGTTATTTAGACAAATGTTGTAAATAAGTATTTGTGCGATCGCTAGATGACGACCACACTTGCACGTCCTTTGACCCAATCATCAGCTGTTTTTGGTTTTATGTTTCATTGATGGTTTTTTTAAGTAAAGTAATGTATTTTTTTTTTTTGTTTAATTATCGTTTCATCTGGCTGTACTAACATGATGGAGGGTGAATAACACTAATAAAACGTTTTAAAAATATCATTATTTTTTTTTCAACAGAATCGATTTTTTTTCCTGACTCATTATCAAAGGGGTCATTAGTACTATCGTCTGTCTGCGATTTCGGGAGCTTTCTCCTAATGCCCAGTATAGAGATAAACTAATGTAATCATTCAATTAAAGAGATATCTCGATGTATCTTGATTATAGCCATTAATAGTTCAATTATGAATTAACACTCATAATCGAACTAGTAATAATGATCATTCATAATAGAGGTCTTTGAAAGAAAGTTTTTTATAAGAATAAATAACAATTATTATGTGTGCAATTCACACGTGGTATAAATGAAACCTTCACGTCTATGATTTTTTAAACTCAGAAATTGTTCAAATACACACTAATTTAAAGTTTATGAAAATGTACATACACGTACTCACAATATCATTTCCATTTAATGCACATTTGAAATATCCATGGTAACCTAACACAATATCAGTCAGTAACAGAATGTCATAACCCATAAGTGTTGTCTAAAAAGTTTTCGCTTCGTGCTTTTGGTGAAGTAATAAAATTCATTATTCCATCGCAGTCTTTTTACTGTCGCTTTTTCGTTTCATCGACTTTCAAATAACAACGATGCTAAAGAAGTTTTAACTTCTAAAAAAAAGGTCGCGCAGCCGCTAACAAAGTTGTTTATAAGAACACAAGAATGAAATAAAAAAAGGTCATTCGGTACTTCAATTAGGAGTAATTACGTATTTCGCAATAGCAAAGCGATGATAGCAGAAATCGCTGAATAATTAGAAGTCGCAAATTCGTATTACGTAACACCTTTATTGTACGAAACACAATCTGATTTTGCTATTTCTGCTATCGCTTTGCTATTGCGAAATACATAATAAGGGGGCCGGTCTCCGGTGTATTTACCTTACTCTATGTTAATGCGCGATACTATGCAGGGAGGTGTGAAGGGTGCGGGACGAGGACCGGCCGACAGCGCGCCGCACCGCGCCGTACACGTTTTACGTTTATTTTATATGTCATAAAATATTAGTTGTAACGAAGAAGATTAAATATGTACTATGAAAAAGAAAAGAATGTCATTTACACCAGAGATAAATAACAATTATTTACACTATGAAACAGACATTTTTTGTTAAATATAGTTCACAGACTATACTAGTTATTCCTTTTCGGAAATTAGTCTGTTTCTTTTTCTTCGTAACTTGGCACCAGTCCTCTTTAGTGAAGACCATTACTGCCATTAACGAGTGAATTATAGTGTCATGTGTTATGACGATTCAGTAGGTATCCTAAAAAGATGGTGACTCCCTTGTTAGAACTTTCTAGGAAATTTTCGTGGAATCTCAGAATGAATGCTTACAGCATATATTTTTATTCCACATCACATAGGCTCAAAAACCAAACTATATCACGCAAAACGCCACCAAATTTACATAATATAGGGTCAAAACCCTAAGTTAATGAATTAAAAATAAAAATCAGAACATGCCACTTCAAGATACCGTCAAAAACCCCGAATTAGTTTACTTTTCGTCAAAGTTTAACAATTTAATTTTTTACATTTGATTTGTTTATTTTTTACTTACGAGGCGTAGATACAAGTAGAACACGTAGATTTTATAAATTAAGTTGACCCGTATTTTAAATTGTTTAATGTTTTAATTTAACTATAATGATCAATTTATTCCTTCCACTTTACGAAAATAAATAAGTAGCTCAAAAACCGGAAAGTTCTTCTTCTTCTTCTTCCTAACTTGGCAACCGGTCTTCTTTAATGAAGACCATTACTGTCATTATCGAGTGAATTATAGTTTCATGTGTTATGACGATTCAGTACTCTAACAAGATGGTGGTTCCCTTGTTAGAAGTTTCTAGGAAATTTTTGTGGGATCTAGGAATGAATGCATTCAGCTTATATTTATAATCCACCTCACTTATGCACAAAAACCAAACTATATCACGCAAAACGCCACCAATATTACATAATATAGGGTCAAAAACCTAAGTAAATGAATTAAAAATAACAACCACAACATGTCACTTCAAGATCCCGCCAAAAACTCCCAACCGGAAAGTTAAAAAATATTAAAACTGTTATTGTACCAACCAACACCACTGTAATGTAATGTTGCGTTATTAATTAGCCACGCGAGAAGGTTTCTAGCATAATGTATTCCAAAATTCACCCAACTAATGCTTACCTAATGTTGCGAGTTATGAGCCAAAAGTTGATTTATTAGTTTGTTTAATGTCTATTGACAGCTTAAAGGTATTTAATTAAAAACGAATTAATATGATTTACTATATTATATCACTTTGTATTATCAACTTTAATTAACCTATTTATGTACCTACCATAATAAATACTCGATTTTCTAGTAATCTACTAAAGGTTACAGTGGGGCAGCATATTAAAACTTTGGCGGGAATATTAAGTTCTGCTGTATTCGCAGTACGTAAGATTCGCCAGTTAACAGATATTGCCACTGCGAGGTTAGTTTACTTCGCTTACTTCCATAGCTTACGATATTTTGCTTTGGGGTTGAGCACCATAATTAAAATAATAATAAATAATTTTGGGTTACCATAATATTCATATTACAAAAGCGGGCAATTCAAATAATATACAACATGAGATCTCGCGAATCACTGAAGAACAAATTCTAGGAATTTGGTATATTAACTTTGCCCTCCCAATATATCCTTGATAACTTGAATGTATATTCGCAAAATCTTAGTCAAGCTGGATTTGGTCAAAGTTCACCACAGTGTTAATACCAGAGATAAAGTTAATACTAGAAATAGAGATGATGTGAACTTCTTATTTTAACCATAGACTTATTTATGTATAACTGACAAACGTTGTCACTAGATTTTATCTGTCATGTTTAGATTTTAATACGTGCCATTTTAATGTTGAATAAAGCTAAAGTTCTCAGTTATATCGTATTTATTATGCATCAATTTATTCAACATTAAATTTTTCGAAAATAAACATTGCGTCATGTACGAAGAAGAATCAAAAGTTCCGGCCTCGCCGTCTTCGAGTATATCACGCTATTTACGCCCTGAACGCTTCGATGTGGAGCCTGCTACTGCTGCTTCAGACTTAAAATGGACTCATTGGCGGTATTTTTTAGAAAACTTTTTGTCTGAAGAGGCTCCTCATGCAACTGAAATATTTAAATATAAGATTCTCGTAAAGTTTTCGCTTCGAAGTAATAAAATTCATTATTCCGTCGCAATCTTTTCACTGTCGCTTTTTCGTTTCATCGACTTTCAAATCACAACGATGCTAAAGAAGTTTTAACTTCTAAAAAAAGGTCGCGCAGCCGCTAACAAAGTTGTATAAAAGAACACAAGAATGAAATAAAAAAAGGTCATTCGGTACTTCAATTAGGAGTAATTACGTATTTCGCAATAGCAAAGCTATGATAGCAGCTCAGAATACAGTATTCTGAGGATAGCAGAAATCGCTGAATAATTAGAAGTCGCAAATGCGTATTACGTAACACTTTTATTGTACGAAACACAATCTGATTTTGCTATTTCTGCTATCGCTTTGCTATTGCGAAATACGTATTAAGGGGGCCAGTCCCCGGTGTATTTATTTACCTTACTCTATATTAATGCGCGTTACTATGCGGGGAGGTGTGAAGGGTGCGGGACGACGACCGGCCGACAGCGCGCCGCGCCGCGCCGCTCCGAGCCGTACACGTTTTACGTTTATTTTATATGTCATAAAATATTTGTTGTAACGAAGAAGATTAAATATGTACTATGAAAAAGAAAAGAATTGTCATTTACACTATGAAACAGACATTTTTTGTTAAATATAGTTCACAGACTATATACTATATACTATACTAGTTATTCCTTTTCGGAAATTAGTCTGTTTCTTTTTCTTCGTAACTTAGCACCAGTCCTCTTTAGTGAAGACCATTACTGCCATTAACGAGTGAATTATAGTGTCATGTGTTATGACGATTCAGTATCCTAAAAAGATGGTGACTCCCTTGTTAGAACTTTCTAGGAAATTTTCGTGGAATCTCAGAATGAATGCTTACAGCATATATTTTTATTCCACATCACATAGGCTCAAAAACCAAACTATATCACGCAAAACGCCACCAAATTTACATAATATAGGGTCAAAACCCTAAGTTAATGAATTAAAAATAAAAATCAGAACATGCCACTTCAAGATACCGTCAAAAACCCCGAATTAGTTTACTTTTCGTCAAAGTTTAACAATTTAATTTTTTACATTTGATTTGTTTATTTTTTACTTACGAGGCGTAGATACAAGTAGAACACGTAGATTTTATAAATTAAGTTGACCCGTATTTTAAATTGTTTAATGTTTTAATTTAACTATAATGATCAATTTATTCCTTCCACTTTACGAAAATAAATAAGTAGCTCAAAAACCGGAAAGTTCTTCTTCTTCTTCTTCTTAACTTGGCAACCGGTCTTCTTTAATGAAGACCATTACTGTCATTATCGAGTGAATTATAGTTTCATGTGTTATGACGATTCAGTACTCTAACAAGATGGTGGTTCCCTTGTTAGAAGTTTCTAGGAAATTTTTGTGGGATCTAGGAATGAATGCATTCAGCTTATATTTATAATCCACCTCACTTATGCACAAAAACCAAACTATATCACGCAAAACGCCACCAATATTACATAATATAGGGTCAAAAACCTAAGTAAATGAATTAAAAATAACAACCACAACATGTCACTTCAAGATCCCGCCAAAAACTCCCAACCGGAAAGTTAAAAAATATTAAAACTGTTATTGTACCAACCAACACCACTGTAATGTAATGTTGCGTTATTAATTAGCCACGCGAGAAGGTTTCTAGCATAATGTATTCCAAAATTCACCTAACTAATGCTTACCTAATGTTGCGAGTTATGAGCCAAAAGTTGATTTATTAGTTTGTTTAATGTCTATTGACAGCTTAAAGGTATTTAATTAAAAACGAATTAATATGATTTACTATATTATATCACTTTGTATTATCAACTTTAATTAACCTATTTATGTACCTACCATAATAAATACTCGATTTTCTAGTAATCTACTAAAGGTTACAGTGGGGCAGCATATTAAAACTTTGGCGGGAATATTAAGTTCTGCTGTATTCGCAGTACGTAAGATTCGCCAGATATCAGATATTGCCACTGCGAGGTTAGTTTACTTCGCTTACTTCCATAGCTTACGATATTTTGCTTTGGGGTTGAGCACCATAATTAAAATAATAATAAATAATTTTGGGTTACCATAATATTCATATTACAAAAGCGGGCAATTCAAATAATATACAACATGAGATCTCGCGAATCACTAAAGAACAAATTCCAGGAATTTGGTATATTAACTTTGCCCTCCCAATATATCCTTGATAACTTGAATGTATATTCGCAAAATCTTAGTCAAGCTGGGTTTGGTCAAAGTTCACCACAGTGTTAATACTAGAAATAGAGATGATGTGAACTTCTTATTTTAACCATAGACTTATTTATGTATAACTGACAAACGTTGTCACTAGATTTTATCTGTCATGTTTAGATTTTAATACGTGCCATTTTAATGTTGAATAAAGCTAAAGTTCTCAGTTATATCGTATTTATTATGCATCAATTTATTTGTGTAGATGTGTATTTGGAACGGAATCTATCAATCTTCTGGGCTACACTATTCACAAAAACATAATCAAACCGGTTAAATCCAGATTGGATCCACTCATAAATCTACCTGTTCCATCAGATACAGCGTCCTTGAAAAGAACGCTAGGATTGTTTGCTCTACTGATGTCATTCGCTTAAAATGGACTCATTGGCGAGTATTTTTCTAGAAAACTTTATAATGTCTGAAGAGGCTCACTCATGCAACTGAAATATTTAAATATAAGATTCTCGTAAACCGTATATCACCAACTATATTTAATCTCATACGTGAGTGTGGCGAATATAATACTGCTATAAAAATACTGGATAATAATTACGAGAAAAGGAGAAAAATTACTTTGGCCCGCCATCACTTGACCTCTAGAAAACAGTAACTAGGAGAATCGATAGCAGAATATTCGAGAGCCCTTACCTTACTCGCTCATGATTGTCATTTTAAAGCAGTAACAGCCAAAGAACATCAAGATGAAACAATTCGTGGAGCACTCATCGCAAGGCTTAACTCTAAAAAGATTCGAGAACGACTCCTAGAGAAAAATACAATGACTTTAGAGGACACGCTAAATTTAGCGATTTCCCTCGAAAGTGCAGAAAACACTTCTCATGTAATAGAGACCAACGCAAGTCCTGCTTCTTTCAATGCTGTTACAGAAGCAGTAACTTTAGAGAAATCACAACTACCAACATTGTCAGCCACTAGCTCACAAAATAACCGTAGAAGATGTTTCTTTTGTGGAGGAAATATTCATCGAAGGATTAAATGCCCTGCATATAATGTAGATTGTCAACTTTGCTCAAAGAGAGGCCATTTTGCAAAAGTTTGTCGTTCTGTTCAAATCAAAGAACCAAACGTTGCTGCTACTACAGAGAATACCTCTCACAACTCAGGCTTATCATCAGCAATTTCAGCCGCTTCTCCTTCAAGTTTATGTAAGGCAACTATACCTGTTACTGTTAACAATTATCGAGCTGATGCTCTAGTAGATACAGGAAGCTCTATTAGTTTCATCGATAACAAATTGGCAATAACCATAAAACTGAAAAGAAAGCTATGTAACATGCGTTATTAATTAGCCACGCGAGATATTTTAGATAATGTTTCCAAAATTCACCTAACTAATGCTTACCTATGTTCGAGTTATGACCAAAAGTTGTTTATTTTTGTTTAATTCTTTGACAGCTTAAAGGTATTTAATTAAAAACGAATTAATATGATTTACTATATTATATCACTTTGTATTATCAACTTTAATTAACCTATTTATGTACCTACCATATAAATACTCGATTTTCTAGTAATACTAAAGGTTACAGGGGCCGATATTAAAACTTTGGCGAAAATTAAGTTCTGCTGTATTCGCAGTACGTAAGATTCGCCAATATCAGATATTGCCACTGCGAGGTTATCCCTGAGACCAAGTTCTGTTGCTTACGATATTTTGCTTTGGGGTTGAGCACCATAATTAAAATAATAATAAATAATTTTGGGTTACCATAATATTCATATTACAAAAGCGGGCATTCATTAATTATACAACATGAGATCTCGCGAATCACTAAAGAACAAATTCCAGGAATTTGGTATATTAACTTTGCCCTCCCAATATTCCTTGATAACTTGAATGTAATTCGCAAAATCTTAGTCAAGCTGGGTTTGGTCAAAGTTCACCACAGTGTTAATACTAGAAATAGAGATGATGTGAACTTCTTATTTTAACCATAGACTTATTTATGTATAACTGACAAACGTTGTCACTAGATTTTATCTGTCATGTTTAGATTTTAATACGTGCCATTTTAATGTTGAATAAAGCTAAAGTTCTCAGTTATATCGTATTTATTATGCATCAATTTATTTGTGTAGATGTGTATTTGGAACGGAATCTATCAATCTTCTGGGCTACACTATTCACAAAAACATAATCAAACCGGTTAAATCCAGATTGGATCCACTCATAAATCTACCTGTTCCATCAGATACAGCGTCCTTGAAAAGAACGCTAGGATTGTTTGCTCACTATTCAAAGTGGATCGTCAATTTTTCCGCTAAGATCAGACCGTTAGTGGAAGCATCTTTTCCGCTATCAAAAGATTCAATAAACTGCTTCACGAAACTCAAGTCTGACATTGCAGAATCAGCCCTCGCAGCTATTGATGATAAGCAAGTATTCTCTGTTGAAACTGATGCTTCCGAGTATGCTATTGCTGCAACTCTGTCACAAGAGGGTCGTCCTGTCGCATTCTTTTCACGCTCACTGAATAATTCCGAACGTCGACAGCCCTCCATTGAAAAAGAGGCTAGCGCTATTGTAGAAGCATTGCGAAAATGGCGCCACTATTTAATCGGAAGACATTTTTTACTTGTTACAGATCAGCAATCGGTCTCATTCATGTTTGATCAGCAACATTCAAGCAAAATTAAAAACGAAAAAATAGAAAGATGGCGCTTGGAACTTTCTTGTTATAAATATGACATTATTTATCGCCCAGGAAAACAAAATCAAGCTGCCGATGCACTGTCTAGAATTTGTCTTATAATGGATACTACTTCCAACAAACTCACAGAACTTCATAACTCTTTATGTCATCCAAGCGTCACACGGATGATACACTGGATTAGAGCAAAGAACTTACCTTATTCTGTTGATGAAGTAAAAAGAATGACTGCGGCATGCCCAGTTTGCGCCGAAATAAAACCACGATATGTAAAAAACGAAGGGCAACTCATAAAAGCGACAGCCCCTTTCGAACGCCTTAACTTGGATTTTAAAGGACCGCTTCCATCCAATACTTCTAACCGATACATTTTGACCATAATTGACGAGTATAGTCGGCTTCCCTTTGCCTTTGCTTGCAAAAATATGACAATTGAAACTGTGGAAAAATGTCTTCGAGAACTTTTCTCCTTATTCGGAACTCCGGCCTACATACACTCCGATAGAGGCTCATCGTTCTTATCTGATGAATTGAAGAAGTTTTTCACATCTCTAGGCATAGCCTGTAGTCGGACGACTTCTTATAACCCCCGTGGAAATGGCTTAGTAGTATATGAAGAAAAACGTAAGGAACTCAAAATATGACCCAGCTGTTGAAGAAGTAGAGCTTCTACAAAGCAACCCTCATTATTCTTACGTCAGATTACCGGAGGGGCGCGAGACAACCGTCTCTAACAGACGTCTGGCACCAATACCAGTGACAAGAGATTCCGTCTGATGATGAGTACTTAACTCCAGACTCTGAGAGAACTCAGACCGCTGACGAAGATCCATCTCCTAATGTAATTGATGAGAATATTCAAGTACGCCGTTCGACTAGAGAACGTAGATCTCCTTCATACCTTCAAGACTACGTTACAACTTAGAAGGGAGGGTGAATGATGTGAACTTCTTAGTTTAACCATAGACTTATTTATGTATAACTGACAAACGTTGTCACTAGATTTTATCTGTCATGTTTAGATTTTAATACGTGCCATTTTAATGTTGAATAAAGCTAAAGTTCTCAGTTATATCGTATTTATTATGCATCAAGAGATAAATTAGTCGTACCGTGTTTTAGACTTAGCAGTAAGAATAAGTTATTATTATGTTACATGTTGTATTAAAATTTGTGGAGTTCTTCTCGATTTTTTGGGATATTTTCCGAACCGGCAGTAGTGTTTTGATGTTCTTGAGTGCCTTCTTAGGGCTGGCCTAAATTGAATAAAGATTATTTTAATTTTGATTTTGGTTGATGGGCAAAAACGAGAATATTGAACTTATTCGTCGTGTAAACCAGCGACTCTAATCTGGTTGCGTTGGTAATTGTATTTGTTATTTCTATTTGTAGTCATTGTGCGAGTGTGAAGTCTGTGTGAGTTATTGTTCTCTGTGGTCATTGTCACATCTCAAACACAAGTCTGTCAAGCTGGTTATTAACACAGACCAGAGATAAATAACAATTACACAGACTATTAGATGTACAAGTATTGGTCTATGCTGTCAAGTGACATTGTACGTCTTTGGTCCTAAATTTGAAACGTCCAGGAAAATACTTAAGATCGTTAAATTTTTAAATATTATAAATTGAAATTGTAAATCACTAAAAAAGAATAATGGATTTCTCAGATTCCGATTCCGATTGCGACAGTGAATTCGAGATGTGCCCTCTCAGATCAAACTCTTACGCACTACCCTTCGACCCTACCTCATTGGAAAACGTGATATTGATGATCAGCGATAATTTTAATTTCCGCGTGGTGTTGAACGACGGGAGGGCGCGAAAGGCTTTGCTCATTACCACAGGACTAACTTTAACTGGAGGATTAATAGGCAAGCATTATGGCGGAAAGATCGGGGCAGCGGTCGGAGGCGCTGTAGGTGGTGCCTGCGCTCTCGGGATTGTTGGTGAGTTGATTTTAATTTTGTTAACTAATACATAATAATAATTAACATACACAAAAACAAAATTTTACATTTACTTTATAAAAAAAAAGTTTCAACTACCCCCAGTTTTTTTCGCACTTATTAACAGATTTTTTTATTATTACGTAAATTAATTTTTTTAAAGATTTATGAGGCCTACTTAGTATTAGGTAAATTAGAATAAAACATGCTGAGAAAACATAATCAATAGACATATCCAATATGAAAATAAACATTATTTTTTTACTGATTTGTATAACAATGTCGGTTTGAAGCTCAATAAAAGATTGAAACATCTGGAGCTCTGGTATAAAATGTTAAATATTATGAATCATGTAGTTAAGTAGGTTTTAATCAGTACTATCAACTGTTTGTGTAAGATTTATTGTTAGTCTCATAAGAGTATATATAAAATATTCCATGACATAATCGATTTCTAAGTTTTGTGCCAAATTTCTTTAGAATCCATTCAGTCATTTGAGTGTGATTGACAAATATTTAAACAATTATAATAATATGATAATTGTTTAAAGACAGGTATTCTTTAAAATACACCTTCGAGAAACTTTATAAATATAACTAGCTTTGCCTGCGGCTTCGCTCACGTGGACTACTGAATGCCGTCATAGAACACGCGCGCGAATCGTGCTACTGCTCCCGCTCCCGGTTAATTTAAAGACAAAAATGCTTATTGTGGGTGTTCCTTAGAAGAATACGACTGACTTTTTTGTAGGTCTTTTTAATGTCTACAACTATGTAGTACATTAATTTGATATATCTCTTATGGTTTATTCAAGGTAAGACATTTAAGCGCGAGAATTGGTTCACCATGACCATTTTTTTTATTTGCGCGGAAGCCTAATTCTTTTTTTAAGCCTAAGTTACTTCTTAAAACATTAGCTATCTGCCAGTGAAAGTCCTGTCACAATCGGTACAACCGTTTCGGAGATTACCTGGAAGGAACAGACAACAATTTTTAAAATTACTTTTATCCAATAGGTTCCTATATACCTTCATATGCATTTAGTAAAAAGCTGTTATTTTGACATTACAAACAAACACTACAGCTTTATTAATTCTATAGATTTTTTTTTAAGTAGTAACTATCAAGTCACTTAGGGATGTATAAAAACAATGTTTTAACCTCTTAATTCAATAAGTAGGTACATCTGTCTAAATATGTTCTTAAAATATCGTTGTTGTAGCTGTATCAATGAGACACATATGGGAGGACATCAAGGCAAAACTATCAGAATTATTTGAAATAGTATATGATTATTTAGCTGGAATGGGACTCGAAGACTACAAGAAGATTGGAATTTTTCTGACTCAAAATAGTGGTACTAATGCTCAACTTGCCATGATAATCATGGAGACAGTTTCCAGTACTCTTGGTAAAAAAATTCTGTCTTCTCTCACTTCAACATGAATATTTTTTTAAGGTTTACTTTGAAAGTATTGTTGACGTTTCATTTTACAAATTGATTAGTGCAGGCTTTAAAAGCTTTAGATTTATTGAAAAACAAATAATTTATTTGATATTATTGTATTTTACAGTGACATAGATTACAATCTACCTACCAGTACAGACAATAAAAATAATAATATCTTGTGTTACCTAGTTTAGTAATTATTAAAAAAAAAAAACTGAAGAGAGTTAGTAATTTTCAATTAGTTATTAATTATCATAGAATAAACAAGTTTTAATTAACAATATTTTAAATTTATTCGTAAATATTTCGAACTAGTCTTCTTATGTCAGCAATATTATAAGGTTTGTATGATTTTTATTTGTTTTCTGGTTAACCATTTAAACTGATTTAAGTAAAAAGATTGGTATTTTTTAAATGTTAACGTTATTATGGATTTTGATATATTTTAATTTGAAATGTTATATAATATGTAAGACGAAAACGGACATGAGTGTAATTTTTTAATGACGGAACATAAAAACAATCTGAAGTAACATTAGAAAAAAAAAATTGTGCACATTATCATAGTAATAAAAATTTATTTTAAATATTAAGTAAAACAAAATAACTATATAGTATGTAAAAATTGTAGGTTTGTTCTTTTGAAAAATAGTTAATTTTAGTATTCCTTGAGCACATAATAAAAAATATATCTTATAACACATTAGCAATTACTTTCGAATGTTTGAATAAAACATATTGTTAATTAGCCACTATGACAGACTAGATACTAGATCTTAGACTTGTATTGTATGGTTGTGACTGTTATTAACACTTGAATAATTCATCCTGACAAATAATTTTATACTACAGACTTCGACGTATGGTCATAATAATAAGAGATTAGCAGCAGTCGGCAAGACCGGCATGATTTCCTGTATTAAGTGATAAGTATTTAATTTTATTTTCTCATTTTAATCTTTTTTATTGTTTAGTTTTAAAACACTAATTTTTTCTTTGTCCTTATTTTAATCAGTTATATATCTCATTGAATGTCCACTATGAAGTTAAATGCTCTTTATTACATCAGACCGTTTTGTCTATTTACAACTTTTTTCTTAAATTAAAGCTTTCATTCTATTTTATTACTATATTATTTAAATCGGAATGTTATATAATTATTTTTTTTAATATTCGTTTAGTAACTTTTGATAAATGAATATAATTGTGATTTAAAAATAAATTGAAATCTTTGTAATCTGAATAATAAAATACATTATTTTTAAATCCCTGCGGTTTTATTTATAGATCATATACATACATAAGTACGAACCTTTAAGTTTGAAGAGAGACCTTGTCTCATTGTGCGTGTTTTAAATTTGTCACTTTCAGGGAAATTTCCTTTCGCGAACTGGGAATAAATTACCTACTGAGGTTTTCCCAGGGGAGTACAGTATGGCAAGGGGAGTGAACAGGTTTTTAGAAACGTCGGCAACGAACATCATGTGATACTTCTGGTGTTGCAAGCGTTCATCGCTTACCATCAGGCGGACCTTAGCTTGTTTCTCACCATAATGGTAAAACTTAACATCCGCATCCTTTTTCAGCCTGTGATGAGCATTCAAGTTCGGACATGTCGGTACCCGCGTAGACAAAATGAGATCGAGCGGAAATGTCACGGACAGTTTGTCGTGGCCGGACCGCCCGAAACGGTAATATACTAAACAGTCATTACACAGACATACAGTTATAGTAGCGGGCATGTCCGTCTAGTAAATTGTCCACTTAAACAGCGGTTTACGGACGTGTCCGATAGTTTATTTGCACCTTTATCGTCCCAGGCCTCGTCCGGGTGACGGGTTTGACGTATTAAGTAAAATACTTAAAAATACTGTTGAAACCGCAGTAGTTTCAATAAAAAAAAATCAGGGATTACATTTCACAGGGAAACATGATTTCTTACTTTTTACATAAAATTATTGCGATTTAAATTGTAATTACACGTTAATTGTGTTGGTGCAAATTAGAGGTGTAACTAATATATTCGTATTAGGTACAGGGATTATAATACACGCCACGGACTAATATATTATGATCCACGAATACAGAATAATAGGTTACCAAATATTAGTAAAATAATAGGAACGCGATTCACAATCCACGCGGCGAGTCAAGACATCAATATACACGTCGGGCTTCGTATGAAAACTGCATGGGTTGGTAGCACAGTAAGCAAGCAATGAAAACAGAATCACTATATTAGGCACCGTTTTTAACGAATATAAATGTATTAGCTAATACGGATATTAGTTAGAGTCACATATTAGTTTGTAATTATTGTATTAGGTATCTGTTGGTATTTCGTATTATAGAATCACTGCATTAGGGACCGTTCTTAACGAATATCAATGTAATAACTAATACGGATATTAGAGTCACAGATTAGTTTGTAATTTTTTTATTAGTTATCTATTGATATTTCGTATTATAGTAGCGTTTCCTTTAGTTCCTTGTAACTAGCTGCGATTGCATATATTTTATCGTATCTATATATATTTTAAGAATTCCAAATGTAAATATGTATTTATTATTTTGTGTTTAGATTCAAATAAAAAATCAATCGATTGACGTTTTTAATGGACATATATAAAAATATATAATTGTAGTACAAGGCATAGTGATATTTTTTAACATAATTTTTTAATATACCAAAGATTGTGACGTTATTGACAGTCTGTAACCTATACAATTAATAAAATTGAAGTGTCTGTTTGTAATGTCAAAATAACAGCTTTGTACTAAATGCATAAGAAAGCATATACGACACCTATAACAAAACACCCTATTTTAAAAATTTTCTCTCTGTCTGTTTGTTCCTGGTAATCTCCGAAACAGTTGGACCGATTTTGACGGGACTTTCACTAGTAGATAGCTGAATTTGTAGGGAGTAACTTAAGTTACTTCTATTTTACAAAAAGAATTAGGGCTCCGCACAAATAAATAAAAACTGGTCATGGTGAATCAATTCGCGTGCTTAAATGGCTTATGCTGAGTAAACCATTAGAGATATAGAAAATTAATGTACTACATAATTATAGGCATTAATAAGACCTACAAAAAAGTCCAGGAGAGTATATATCTATATCTTAAGGAACACCCACAATAAGCATTTTTGTCTTTAAAATAGTCAGGAGCGTGGGAGCAAGATTCGCGCGGGCATTCTGTAGTCCACGTGAACGAAGCCACGGGCACAGCTAGTTAAAATATATTTATCATGTTACACACAATATCATATTATATTTGCGAGGTGGTAATTACAGTTATAATCATTTATTAGTTAAAGTAATATAGTAGTTATAGATATTTATTGATTTTGCATATGTGACTCCCATTATCCCCTTTTACTCTATGTCATAATCTTTTTATTTTTGTCTTTCTGCCTATGTAGGCAATTTTGCCAATGTCAAATGTGACAAAAACACATTATAGAATTTAGTTGCCAAATGTTGGGTGTACTGTAGAAAACCTGTGAGAATAACCTATAAAAAAGATACATTGACACACATAAAACAGTCACAAATTTATACATAATACTTGATATGGGAAATGCAGGGACACTATAAAACTACTGAACACTAAGAAGTCCTTTGGATTTTCCATATTTGTTTATGAGAGCAACGATTTCCTTTCGAGATTAGGGTAAAGGATAAGAGAAACACAACGTTGCCAACTTAACAATTTTGGTGTTAGATTTGTTACTATTTTGACAAGTCTTGTACCTACTGAAATCTAGCATAGGTTGATTTTATAGTAACACTTGTAACTTCCCGTATTAGTGTATTATTTATGCTTGTAACCGCGGATGTCGTAAGCGACTCGGGCGTACATGAGACATATGTTTGTAATAACACCTGCTCTTATTTTATTGTTTCGCGTCTGAACCGCGCTCCTGTCGCTAATGCTTCCTAATCTCGAGGTCGGAACCTCTAATGCGGTTAAAGAGCGTCACATTCACAGTCACATTGCCAAGCAGATTGGACGTGCAACTAATTGTAGTCTTATGTTCATATTCTGATTTGTACAAGACGACGGATCGCGCGAGAGTGACTAAACTCGTTATACAGTTTGCGTGGACTACAGCGGGCTTTTAAGCATCGCTTACCAAACGCGCGGACTTTAAGAGTCAGTATAAAATCAGGCATACAACACCTAGTACTGAATCTGGCACTACTTAGTAATCGTACGTAGTATTATTTTCATGCAAAACAAAACGCTCAAAATTTTAAGTTACTACATTTTTATTCCTGTGAACTAAAAAATTGTTGACCGTCACAGGACGATCGCCTGGCAGATGTGAACATCATAGTAATTATTCAAATCTTTAATAAATAAAAGTCAAAAACCAATAAAAAATATAAAGTAAAATAATAATGTCGAGTATACCATAGTCGGATAGATATGATAAACAGCTGAAACAGAGAAGTAACGGACTGTCTAGTATGCGCACACACACACAAGCAAGGGAGTCGAGAACGGCAGCTTAGAGGAGACATGATGGCATGAAAGTGCGTCATGCCGTTTGCAGCCAAGGCACGCCAATAACATAAACATCAAAAAGAAAAACACGATTCAGTTCGTCGTTTGCTAATAATATACCACATTAATAGATGAAACATGTAGTGAATATAACTGAATATAATTATATAAATTATTAGGTCCTTACATATGAAATTGGCGTTTTGTACGGGAGGAATATAAAGACAATTTTGTTTTCTTCTTCTTCTTAACATGGCAACCGACCCTCTTTAATGAAGACCATTACTGCAATTATCGAGTGAATTATAGTGTCATGTGTTATGACGATTCAGTATCCTAATAAGATGGTGGCTCGCTTGTTAGAACTTTCTAGGAAGATTTCTTGGGACTTCAGAATGAATGCTTATAGGCTTATATTTATAATCCACTTCACTTATGTACAAAAATCAAACTATATGACGCAAAACGCCATCAATATTACATAATATAGGGTCAAAAACCTATGTTAATGAATTAAAAATAAAAACCACAACATGTCACTTTAAAATCCTTACTTACCTTAAAAATCCCGCCAAAAACTCCTTTTTTTTTTGTAAAATATATTTAATTAATCAAAGTATGCATCGTTGTTATCTATGCACTTTTGCTATCACATAGATAGTTCATTGATCCCTTTACTAAAATGCCATGGGGGCGAAAATCAATAAACTCTTTGAAGGCGGTTTAGACTGCCGCATCGGAGTTCAATATCTATCCTTGTTAGAAGTTGTCCAAATTCCGGAACAAATGATAATCTGTTGGAGCAAGGTCCGGGGAGTATGCTGGACGTCACATACATTCCAATTGTAGCTCATCTAACTTAGTGGTTGTTTGTTGTGCAGTGTGTGGTCTTGCGTTGTTGTGAAGCAGCAGTGGCCTAGAGCGATTGACCAATCTCGGTTGTTTAGCAGCTAGTTCTTCCTTCATGGTTTGCAGTTGCTGAAAATAGATATCTGCCGTAATCGTTTGGCCAGATTTTAGAAAGCTGTAGTGAACGTGACATGTATGTAGTTGCGCACCCCCCACACCCCGCACGCGCCGCGTGCATTGTAACAACAGTAATAAACGAGCTACTCAACCGACCGGTCGTATTATTAACCACCATATACATCAGAACGACACCGGTGCTAGTCTACCAAACACTCACAAGTAACTTTTTCTGAGTCAATTTTCGTTTAGGGCAGGATTTGGCTGGGTCTTCAGGGTTCAGCTATTGCGACGAGCACTTCCGATTATCGTACAGTATCCACTTTTCATCACAAGTATTGATTCGATTTAAAATCCCTTCGTTATTGTGTCGGTTGATCAAAGTAATACAGCAGTCGACGCGTGTTTGCAAGTTCGATTCACTTAATTCATGAGGTACCCATCATCCAAGTTTTTTTCACTTTCCCGATTTGCTTCAAGTGGATTAATACAGTTTTATCACTTACCCCGAAGCCTGCAGCTATCTCTGAAGTGCTTTCCACAATAGCCTTTAATTCTTAATTTTCCACTTTGGTCTCCGGCCGTCCACGGGGCTGGTTCTGAAGGTCGAAATTTCCAGAACGAAAACGTTGAAACCAAAAACGTACCGTGCTTTTTTTTACGACACCAGCGCCGTACACATAATTAATCCTTCGAGCTGTTTTCGCATCACTGGTGCCACGGTAGAACTCGTATACGTAAATATATCGATATTTCATGTTTTCCATTGTGCGGTAATAAGCGACGCCAAAGAAAAAAATTATGAGAAAAAACAAATGAATGACTGATTTCAAAACTCAAATGTACAAGCTAAATGAATTTATAAATTTCAATTTGGAATTCTTAACCAAAGAGGAGATATTTCAGATCAAAGTGTTCAGTACGACAAAATGCTAATTTCATATGTAAGGACTTAATATTACCTATAACAACTCTATACTGAATTGATTTGAAAAATTAAACAAACGATTTCATTTGATAATAATTAAAATAATGAAATATTTAATATTTTAATGGTTTGGTATGTTCACATACTTTTTTAAAAATTGAGCTAGTTTTTTTCATGTCCCCCGGCATCTTAGAAAATTGTTGCCAACATTGTTTTTTATCATGTCAAATAAAATTATACCTGTTTAGAAAATGTATTGCCTCAAACAACAAATGCTGTTGTGTGTGTGTTCTGCTCATTAAAAAATAAGTAATTACACAGCTGTGCCCTCAAATTCCACTACAGACAGTTCTCTTCCTAAACAGGTTTTAGCACTATTTTGGAAAATCTCAAACTAACTAGCCTTTTTGAAATGATATTTAGCACCTACACGTGGTATCAAGTTGGCAACCTTGAAAAAAAATTGGCAACATTGCTACATTATTTCTGGAAATTCCGTGCTTTCTGTTTCTAGTTTCTTCACACACAGTTAAGGTAACTTACGTCAACTACAGGTTACGCCGCTGGTGCTGGTTGCAGAGTTGCGTTGCTTGGTGCTGAAAGTTTGCCCTTCATTTTCTTGTTGTATCTATAGTAGTATTTTATGTTGTTGATAAATAAAAGTGTAACGCTATTATTACATTATTTGTGTTATAAAAACAAATTATTTCATTCTTTAAAATGTCTTATCAATTAACGAGAAACGTGAAGCGTCGATTGACCTACAATCCCGATTGCATAGAAGAAATAATTTTAAAACTTGGTAAGTACCTACCTGCACCTGCACGTTACTTAAAATAGGATATATTTTATACATTGTCCAGTTTTAAGAGTTTATAATTTTAGGATATTAAACTTGTTATATTTTAACAATTATATTCATTTTAATAATTACAATTGCGTTCTCAGTTAATGTAGGGCATAGGGCAAAAAAAATGATAAACAGTTTTCAGTGTGTCCATTTGGGAGTGTTCATAAACGACTCAAACCACATAAATCTGTTACTATATTAAATATATAAGTCATAGGTTATTTTAGTGGATAATCGGTCAATTAACATATTATCTTTCATAAATTGAAAAACAGTTAGTATTACTAATTATTTATGGATTTAGGGATCAGTAATAAAGATGATGCTGGTTAGGGCTGCCATTAAAAAAAATTGATCGATTGGAAAATTACCGTGTCTCATATGATTAAATCAAAATGAAATCATTCGTAATTGTTTTGTACCTATAGTTATAGAGTTATAAAAATAAAATGGTTAAGTGCGAGTACATACAAAATTCATAAAATTATGCTTTTTAAAAATCAATATTTGCGATTTATTCCTTACAATAATGTTAACGTAAATATCTGATATCACTGATAATTCTTCTTCACCCACAATAAGCATGTTTCTCTTTAAAACACCCTAAACAACAACAACCTAAACTAAACTAGGGTCAAGATTTTTCATTATTTTATTAATTTTTAGTTACTCTTATTGACTTTGGTAAAAGTGGCGTCACTATCGGTCTCGGTTGCTCATGGCAAACATGTTTACTGTCCATCTCTCACATCAATAAAAAACATTTGAACTGAGTAAAATGGGTTAGCAAAAATCGGGTTAGTCGAGGTTTTTATTTTTTCACTACTTTTTTTTAGTATGAAACTAACAAGTATTGTACCATTTTACAATCCTGATTAAATGCGCGAACTTTTGATGGCACTTGCCAAGGCACTTTAGTAAATTTTTTTTAAAGGAGGGCTTTTCAAATCCGACAAATTTTGAAAATTTTAGATTCATAGTTTAAGAAATAGTTAATATGGGCACGGCGTTACCCTTTACAAATATGCTACGTCAACAATACAGAGTGGGACTGCGCACCGAGAGCGCGAATGCGTCGGAAACGATTCCCTCGAACTCTGTATAACCGGCGGCGAATACACGCTACGGTAACCAGCTGTCTGGAAACCAGCGCGTGCAAACCGCTACGTGTGACCGACCCTGCTCATGCCCGAACCTACCAGGCGTGAAGAGGGCGAAACATTAAGGTACACATGCAGTGAGGTGCCTTCCTGTAGGCATGGCGCTGACGTAGCACGGGAGCGGAGAGGACTGGGTCGCTGGCGGGTTGAACACTTGTGAAGACAATGACACACAGATACCACAATAAAATTTCGCTGTATTCTTCTCAAGATACAATAATTCTTCTTAATACTATTTTCTTAGTACTATTTCTTCTAGTCTTGAGTCTTCAGTTTGTGGCACCTGTGTGTGCCGGTAGGCCGAAACGGCCCTTCTTTTATTTCACTGTTGGTGCGGGCCGGAGCGATAGCGTCTATTTCTCTACTATTCTAACATTACCAAATATGGTCATGTAGCGCCACAGCAAACCGCGGCGCGCCGCGGTTACTCTATTGCTGTCCCTATCTGTGTTATTATTACTATTCTATACAGTTTACAATAAATCGCTAATATCTCTAAAAATGTCTATCAAATTACTATGAAACCTATCTTAATTTATTACGGACATCAATACCTACATAAAAACACTAAATATAACACTAAGGGTTAATAAACATCGCAAATATCAAACAATAAACATTACAACTTTAAACGGCCTATAAACACGATATTACAAGCATTTTTATAATTTATTTACTATCCTTATATACCTACAAATTATAACCTTTTATTTAAAACATTAAATCACCGATTGTGTATGTAAATTCTTAATCCCTACAACTTATATCTACAATTATGATTACTTTATTATTTATTTATTATTTCTATCATCACGCCTAGCCCTATGTGTCGCTAACATAGTAATTCTAATTCTTAATTCTAAATTAATTATAAATTTTCTAAATTAATTAATTCTTAATTCTAGAAAACTTGGGGCAGTTGTGTCATTATTTTTGACTAGGGTTCTAGAAATGTTATTTAGGGTTACGGTTCCAAAGTTTAAATGAACAAAAATAGTAAAAATTAACCACAATAACCGAAAAATGGTTACAGTTTGACCAAATTTCTAGGTTTTTCTTAAATGCCCATAATTTCCAAACTGCATGGGATAGATTTTTTTTTCTAATTTTTCTCACGATAAATTACGCGATATTTTAAGTTTTTCATTTTGTGAAAAGAATGATGTCAATGAAAAATTAAATGATGCGAAAGTAAATGAATCACTGAATTCGAAACACAAATACACAAGCCTAAATTTGAAATAAATTTGAATTTGGACTTCCTAAACAAACGCTAGATATTTGTGATCAAAGTGGTCAGTTCAACGAAACGCCAATTTCATATGTAAAGAGTTAATAGCATAGAACTAATCCAACCCAGCCTATTGTTACGACCTGTTACAACCCGATTAAAAAAATAGAAAATCCTGTTCCCGTAATATCTCGAAGCAACTATAACTTTCTCAGAACTTCGAAATAATGTTCGCGTCGTAAACAACCGTGGCGCATGTTTCGTAAACATCGCAGTTTACACACACATGTATAGGGCTTATCGCCTCGATTACGTCATCTAGTAGGCATAGCAACTAAACTTCGAGAAAGTTGGCGGTGATTCACGTTTTTTCTGCGATCGTTTAGTGTAGGTATTTAACCAACTCTGGCGCAGACCGGGGCAGTTCAGTTTTGAATTACAAAGCGATAACAACGAGCGATAAAAGGAAGCGAAACCACAGTGAAATAAATAATAGTGTTGTGAGTTCGTGATATTTGTAACTGTGTAGAATTCGAATAAAACTTCTTCACGTCAATCATCGGCATTTTTATTACCCTCGGGTGGAACACTATTAATCAGCAAAAGAAGAATTTCCTTTCATGAACACTAGATTTTAGACTATCAGACAAACAGCCTCTTGCTGAGGAATGAATAAAACCTGCTAAAAAAACAATATTTCTACAGCTATCGTGCGCTATTTCCTGCAAAACGCACCCATTGATAAGATCGTTAAATATATTTATGTTCAAATGTATTTTGAAGCTATATGTATTTGAAATACTAACTACAAAATACCTCAGACTCATGTATTTGAAATACCAATTACAAATTACATTTTTAAGAAGTAATTGAGATACAAATACAAAATATCTATTTGTATTTCAATTACATGTAATTAAAATACTGCCTAACCCTGTAGACACACCGTACAAAGCTACATGTAAAACTTCAGATTAAAGCTCATACTGAAAATAGAATCTACTAATACAATTTCACTGTGTAATAGCTTGACCATAGTTCTCCAGGGTATTCCCACCACTGAATCATAGACTGTACTTGTATAAAACGTGTTCGAAATGGAACAAGAAAAGCGAGAAGAGGACGTTGAGCGAGAGAGACGGAAGCGATGCCGCACGCACCCATCACCCTCGCCCGTCCCCGCCGACATAGATAACTTGATTGCCCAAGACATGTATATGTCGGATTCGGAGATGTCCACAGAAACGACCGAGGAACCGAGGGACACCGCCCCCCCCCCCGCGCTGTACTATTCAGCCCCGACGGAAACAAGCCAACCGACCGATGAAAGGTCGTAAGCTATGATTGCCAGCAAATCTATTGGAGAATCACAAGCGAGCACTAGCGCGACCTACGCGCAGCAACCGCTAGCCACCAACATCAGCAAAAAGCGTCGAATTCCGCCACTAGTAGTGGACAAGATGCCGCGTTGGAGTTTTCATGTGGAAGAGCTAATGCGAATCTTAAATAAGACTTCAAATGCACGCCCTAGCGAGACAGGTGTGAGCTTCATTTCACATGACGAAGAAGAATACCGGGATATTCAATAATACCTAACACAACAGGAGGAGTGCTAGTGGTTCTCGTACTCGCTACCGGACGAAAAAAGCCTTAAGATTGCAATTAGAGGGCGTCCGATGCGGGGGTCCGCACTACGCCTGGCGCCACGACGACACGGCAAGGACGAAAATAAACGTGCAGGTGCGGTGTCGAGGACGTCCAAAAATCATCAGAAAACGGTGGACGAACATTGCCACTGCTAACCACCGTGGAAGAGGTGGCACCATCGTCGCTGATAGCGCCGACGAACGACCAGGTGGTGCGTGGAGGCAAGACAAGATACACCCGCAGAAGCCAGATTAAGTCGTGCATAGGTTACCACGGCGCCAAAGTGATACCTGCAATCGACATATCAAAAAACACCCATGACACTGACATTCTGTCACAAATAAAGAATATCTTCAAAGACACGATCGAAGCAGCTTGGGAGGGCGGGCGGAGAGCGGCCAATGAGTGAAATCCGACGAGCTCTGCAAGAAATTGCCACAGATGTTGCCTAAACACAGAGAAAACCGAACATGAGCACCGCACCATAGGCTCGCCCTTATAACTAGTAGGTGGCAAGCCACTCGAGAGAAAATCTACACAACTCAATAGTACTGCCGGTGCCTCGCGTAATACTACGTGAGGCTACCCCCAAGAGCAAAGAGCACACGTCGATACGCCTGAAAGAGATGGCCTCCGATATAGAGCTTGCCCTGAAGCGGTTTCTCAGCACAAACCAGTGTGAGAAGATTAGTTGTTGTTGAAAAGGTCGAAATTTGACGCTTATAAACAATTTAACTGGAGGTGGGCGATTATGAATGATTTATAAACATTATTGAGTTATTCAATTATAAATGATACTTATCGAGTTATTTAATGATGAGTGATCATTCGTTAAATCAACTTATGGCAACTTATGATCATGAATGATCATTCATAATTGAGCCCTATAAGTATACTCAGAGGTAGGCGATCATGAATAATGACTGAATTGAGATAATTATGTACTTATCAAAAATGTAGAGTGGGATGCTAAATAATTACTAATTCTATCAAATTTGTAACTACTAATATTAGTACCTTGCATAGTAACTACTAATCGTACTTCGATGATGAATGATCATTAATCATCGAAATTTCTACTCGTATAAGTAATTTAGTTACATAAGGCCATAATCGAGTTAACTAGATATATTTTCATCGTCGAATGATTACATTAGTATAACTCATAATCGACCACCGCTAAATTTAACAAATTAAATATTAAAGATATTAATTTAAATCACATGACAATAAAGTTTTAAATTAAAGTTTTAACGGATACTTCAAAATTTCTATTGATATTGCCATTTTTATAATGTTTCTCACGTAATTTTCTTTGCCATTTCTATAACCTATTTAAAAAAAACTAATGTCAATTGTCAATTCAAATCAAATAATTCAAATTTTGTTTACTTGCCAAAAAGTTTTCTCATTTCTTAATCGATCTAATTTTGGATGTAATAAAATTGAATATGTCGTTGGAAATACAACTTTACAGCGTAAATGAAGTGACATTTGATCGAAAATGGCTAGAACTTATATTGTTGGACATAGGTAAGTGCATTTATGCTTCTAAAACGTAAGTGCGACAAATGCGTCTCTTCTTGTTTGTTTTTTTTTTTCTGTTTAGAGGGAGAGTTTAGGCGATATTCAGATTTGTGTTATTTTTATATTTTCTCAAGGTGAACTAAATTTGTATTTGGCTGAGTCTGGTGACGACTTGTAAAATTGTTTTTCTCCAATGCAAAATTAAATCGAACTAAGCTAGTGAATACAATAGACATAATCATATTGTTATAAAATAATAATTTTGAATTTAATTACTTAATACTCTAATGCAGGCTATATTGTAATAATAATTGAAATAAAAATCTTAAATAAATAATACTAAAGACACACTAAACCATAAAACTAAATACTAAAATAATACCAAAATCCTTTTTTTATTAAGTTGTAACTTGTATAATTTTGCTCGAAAGGAAAATGTGCAATAGCTGGGACAAGTTTATTTATTTAATTGAATGGATACTTGAACAATATTACACATTAAACAGTATTATTATAATTATAGATAAGTAGGTATACCCAATGTGTATGTGACTAAAGGAGTACACAGCATTTTCCATAACTCCCTACATGAAAACAAACATATATTAATTAACACAAAGGAAAATCAAATTAGAATAACAATAATAATAACTAGGAATAGGAACAAGACTGGGCTATACTGAATCTATGAGTACAACAAAAAGTAAAGGTAAAATGAAAATAATGTTTAATTTACAAAAACAAAGATAAATTTTAAAACAAATCTATGACTCAACTGAATCAAAGTGTTTCAACATCTCTTCTTTATAAAGAAAGGACATATTATGAAATATATCAATAACTTTATTATGTTTGCATGTTGTATTGTAGGTAGAGCAGATCCTGACAATGGACTAGTGTAGACCAAGGTTAGTTTTGTACACAGGTAGATAGAATTTTTCATTATTGGATGTCTTGGTAGTTTATTTGGAAAAGTAAGACCAATTTTACTTATTATGTCACTGCAGTCTATAAATCCTCATAGTATCTTATATGAACATCATATTTTATTGATCTACATTTTCGTAGGGATGTCATTTTAAAGAATCTTAGTTGCTGGTCATAGGACATCTGTCAGAGATACCAGGCGATGCAAATGCTAAGTACCTAGTAAAGTAACATGGATACTCACAAGTTTTTGGGAATGCACAGCATAATTTGGATATTGATAATATCCCAATATTAGCTTTCATTTTCATAATTAACTAATTAATTAAAATTACTAACTATTGTTCTGTTTTATATTCAATTCCACAGCGGATGCTTTCAACATCCAAGTGATATGGGATAGTGACGTTGCACTAATGTCTGGCTTGTTGGCGGTGGCTGGAGGTCTGATGGGAGGATTTCTCGGAGGGAGAGCTGGAGCTGCATTTGGTGCTGGAATTGGTGGTGCAGCAGGAATAGGGATGGCTCGTAAGAATATTTTTGGTTATTAATATGGTTCTATTTAGATGTCATTCTTCCTTTTGCAGCCCTATCTTTACATTCTAAAATATTTGCATTATAGCTATACAATCCTTTTTATTTATTTATGGAAAAAAAAAACCGGCCAAGTGCGAGTTGGACTTACGAACCGAGGCCGCTAGGGTTTCGTAATTGTATAGCAACATTACTGAAAAAGCACCCAACAATTCTAAGGAAAAGATAAACTATATTAAGGGACAAACTCAACTTTTCCATTGAAAAACTATTGTCCCCATACATTGATATATGCTGCAGTCAGTTTACCAACTGCAAAAAGGTTTGTATTTACAGAAATATTTTTTCTTTTTACTTTTTTCCTTTACTTGTGCTACAAGACATTACTTCTTGCTAAATATGATTCTAGGACAACTGGAAGTACCCTATAGGTTTTTATTCCCTTTACAATTTTATTATTAAAATATGCGACATAAACAGCCATATTTTTTGATTGTGTTGACTTAGAAGTTTGATTTTTTCACAGCCCCAAGGAATTGCAGGCTTAATTAAGTATTTGACATTAATTTCACCTTGATACCTCCCATGCACTCCTGAGAAACAGGGCCTTGACAGACAGACGGACGGACAAAGTGGTATGAAACCCTAAAAAGGATAAATAGTAGCATTATAATGTTTATTATTGTGGTCTTGATGAGGGACCTGTGGATTACATGTTTTTTAATTGTCCCAAAGTATGTTGTTCCAATGATTTTCTTCCTTCCAATATTCCTCGTCCTACTAATGTCAATACATTATTTACATAAGTGTATTCTACTTTTATTTGGCATGTCTAGTGTCTTTATTTATCATAATAATATAAAGTTGTAATGTGTCCTTTGTACATGTCTTTATAGATTATAGTTAGGTATGCTTTTTAATGATATGTTTAACATATGTTGTTTTATATTATTCCTGCAGTTCCTGTAACAAGTATTATGTATAAATTTGTGACTGTTTTATGTTGTGTCAATGTATACTTTTTCTTGGTTATTCTACAGTACCCACACCAAACATTTGGCAACTTTATTTTATAACGTGTATTTGTCACACTTGACATTGGCAAAATTGCCTACATAGACAGAAACCCAAAAAAAAACATATTGTCATAGTAATTAATAAGCCAATTTCATGTTTTGCAGAAGTCAAGCCACTAAGAGAGATTTGGTCAGAGGTAAAAGAGAAATTGGAGGAATTATTATACATAGTATTCAATTTCTTGAGAAAATTGGATGCTGATGATTATATAAGGGCATATAAAATTCTAATGGCGTGCGTACAGAGCAGACAGGAACTGGTGAAAACCATCATCACTTTCATCACTGAAAAGTTGGGTCGAGAAGTGCTTAGTAGTCTGAATGCTGCGTAATGTACACAATAAGTAATAGATTGTGCTATCATAATTTGTGTACATATCATGTAGCCATATCTTTTTTATAATACAGCTTTTGTGAAATTCAATAGTGAGCCGTATTTTATCCAAGAAAAAAAAGTTCAGTAGGTATGCATAAATTTATTTCGGTGATTTTAGGAAAATTTTAATGATTAAAATAAACGGTTTGCAATACATACCTTTATTATTAACGCATAATAACGTGATTCATTATTAATTCAATAATGATATAGAAAATAGTTGGATTAAAAGTAAGCAATTTAATCATATCATGTAGGAAGGATTCGTATTAACGATTCCTTATGCTTATGTTAACTGTCACTTGATTGGGCGATTTAATTTAATTGAGAACGAATGACATAATAATTAGATATCATATTGTTGTTAGATTTATCTTATTTTTTTAGAATTTCATCCGTGGTTTCGTCGAGATTATGACATATCGACGATTAGGAATTCGATACGGCCTATCTATTTTAAATATCTACTTTAATTTTAATCCAATGAGACTTCAAATTCAATTTCGACTAATCTTCCAAATCGTTTGTATCAAAATGTCATAAATTATTCGTTATGGAAATATAGGCGATCGTATATTTTTCTGTAATTATTTTGATATTTCTTTGTTCAGTAAAGTTAACTTTTTCGAGACAAACGCGATTCTTAACCATCGGTATATTGCATGTATCAATCTGGTTCAGGTTCGCAATTGTCAGTTTAAAAAAAAGTTGTCTATGATATCGCTATTTATCGGACACTATATTCACTTTATAATGGCAAAAGTCCCAGTTGCAGAATTCCCCAAGTCCAAATTTTAAGGTTTTTGTAAAAATTATTTAAAGGCAAAAATTGGACTGGAAATTGTCTTATCAGGCTTTAGAAAAGAAAGTGAAACGTCATGTGTATAGAAAAAAACAACAACATGTAAATTGAATAAAAATTGTACATACTTAATTCAGCCATGCTCTACTGTCTACACATTAATGCTACCAGATTAAAATATCTCTAAGTGAACTAAAGGACTTCTGAAACTGGGCTAGGGCCCATAGGGAAATAAGAATTAAGAATCAACCATAGAAATCAGTTTTTTGAATTAAATAAATTTATAGGGGTGCTGCCTCCAAGTTGCTAGATACCAGAACTGACAATGCTAATCATCCAAATGATTAAATTTTTTAACAACACGCTTATCTCTTTATTTACGTTTTATCAAATTTTTAAAGAAGTAAATGTTATAAATAAAATAAAACTAGCTTCACAGACGTTCTGGAATCAACAACGTGTAAATAATAATAATAATAATTTGTTCCATTGAAATGAACTGTATAAAATGTAATATGTATCTTTCTTTTGTATTAATAATAGGTAGCATTGGATTGAACGTTCAATATTTTCACACATGTAAATTATTCTGCTTTAACCCTTAGATGCATAACCATGTATTTCAAAGTTTTATTTATTTAAAAATATCATGCTATATTTCCCTGTTTGTTTATTACACTTTTTAGTAGCCAATTCAAAAATTTTAATGGAAGTAAAAAATTATGCATTTAAGGTTTAAGTTGTTCAATTTATAAACATTACTTAACATCTTTAGTTATTTTAAATGGTGATGGGTTTTTAATATTTCTGCAGAAGTCCCATTTTTATTATTGGTGAATTTTTATTATTTTAGTATTGAAACTTTTATTGAAATAAAATATTCTTTGACAATAAAAAGTATTATTATTTACGAAGCACTGTTTATGTATACTAGTTTACAGTCCTTTGGTTATTGGTCTATTCAAGTCTATGGTATATAGCTACTAAAGAGGATGGTATCGACCAGAGTACCAACGAAGTATGAGACATTAAAACGTAATTAATAAAATGCAAGGAAATTATTTAATTAAATCAATAAAATTAATCAATCTGTCACAACTTTAATAATCTTAACAACACGAATTTAAAGACAATGTTCACGGTTTCTTTTAATTAAAGACGTAGAAAAATTAAAACTTAAAGAAATCACGAAACAACACGTTATCGGTTGTCGCCACAGGGAGTCAGGGAGGGGAAGCTGCCCCCTCTAGAAATTAAAAAAATTGTACATAGTCCAAATGCAAAAAAAAGGTCCTAATACCACTCACTTGACTGAATGAATGAATGATCAATATAGTTTAATAGTCCATTTAAAGTCTATTGTTAAAGCGGGGCGAGTGTTTTTTTTTAGAACTGACTATATTGTTAGCCGCTGCGGCTTATGCAGCTTCACCGAACTTGGAAGCGGGGCGAGGAATGCCTAATGTATTTAATAAGGACCGATCGTTTAGCAGCCTCCGGAGATTATAATAATTATGATAAAAGGTAGGGCGCATAGAAATTTCTCTACTTCGGGTAGTCCTACTGTTGGAATACCTTTACCCGAAAGAATGCTAAAACCTAGTGCTGCGTTCCTGCGGTTAGTAGGCTTTCCAGAGTTCTTAGGGTAGAAGAAGGATTGTTGACAACATTATTTTATGTCATGTCCGCAATAGTAGCGTATTTAGAAAAAGACAGTTTGTTGAAGCGTAAACAAACTCTATTGTGTGTGTGTGTTGCCCACTAAATAAACAAGTAATTACACAGCTGTGCTCTCAAATTCCACTACAGAAAGATAACTGAACAGATTTTAGCACTATTTTTGAAAATCCCAAACATTAAAGCACTTTTTGAAATGTCATTTAGCAACCACCCATGGTATTGAGTTGGCAACCTTTATGCAACATTTAATTTTTTGGCAACATTCTTAGTTTATCTCTGGGAATCCCGTGCTGCCCATTTTCTACAACATGCATACACACGAGATAAAGCTGCGTACACACAAAGACGAACGCAAACGAAGTAAAGCTACAATGAACGAATGATTATTAAGTGTGAATTTTTTTACCGGAAGCAAACATACCCGAACGCGACCTCTGTAGTCTGTAGTCCGCAGCGAATATAGGTACATCAAAGGAAGAGAGTTCGAACGGACGAACGCAAGTGTGGACGCGATGGCGCATATATATATATTCAACGACGACGACGCTAGAGGGAAATGCAATGAGGGGAAGTGCAATAAGCCTTTATAAAAAAACCGTTCATGGGATTCTAAAAATAATGAGTATAAAATATAATAATAGAACTATTAATTAAGTAGGTACTAGCTTAACCCTTTTCCAAAAAGTCTAATAAAATCGCTTTACTCCTTATTAAGTGAAAGTAAAATATAAGGGTTCCCTGTATGCCTATATCCCCGAAGGGTTAGGCAGAGGTGTATTAATGTACACCCACTGTTAGCCGTGTATGTTTTTTAGATCCCTTGTAATAGGGGGCAAGCCTATTGCCATTAATCGGGCACAAAGCCAAACTCCGAGCTGCTACTGAAAATTTCATAGAAAAACATAATAACACTTTGCTCGACCTGGGAATCTAACCCAAGACCTCGATCATAGCAGTCGCTCTAACGAGCACTAGGCTAATGAGGCAGTTAATTATTTATTAAAATGAATGCAGCACTCGCAATCAAAACACTCGTTATCCATATTCAACCCAGCAGTCAGAGCACCTCGCTCGTGACCAGTGACGTTCAATGTGGACCGTGGTCCACCAAACGTTACTAGCCTTCGTTCATGCTGTTTGCACGCAAGTGTGAACGAAAGCGAATGAAGAAATGGGCGTGACTGATCAACAGCGCACTGGCTCGCGTTGGTGTATCCAAGCTATTACTTCTGATATCGATAGTTCGATAATGAAATTAATTATTTTACCTCCTAAATTATTTACACTGGAACATCATCGTAAACGTAATTTACTGTAATGTATTTACACTATATTAGGTTTTTTTCTTCCCATAGTTTATTATTTTCTTATTATCTTAAAACGACATGTAATTCTATATTACTAGGTTATATGGATATAAATCCCTTTTCTAAAAAAAAATCGTTCGTTCGCTTTCGTTCATTTCTGTCTGTACGCTGCTTAACTTGACCGGTGCGCTCCGGGCGGTGACTCGATAAAACGCTGTTTATGGGTGTGTGTAGTGGTTTGGTGCTGGAAGTTTTGTTCCACTGTCCTCATTTATCTTCATTGTATATTTTTAATATTTTAAGTTGTTTCTACAACAAACTGCAACGTTATTGTTATACTAATTTCATCACAATAACGGAATATGATTTCATTCTTAAAAATGTCTTATCAGTTATTGAGAAACGTGAATCGTCGATTGACCTACAATCCCGAACTCATAGAAGCTATAGTTTTAGAACTTGGTAAGTACGTACATCTTACTTAGGATACATTTTATACATTGTCCAATTTCAAGAGTATCGAATTTTTTAGACATTAAACTTAATAAATTTTAACTTTTTACGAAACTATTAAACCTATTCATTTTAATAATTACAAACGCATTCTCAGTTTATTCAAATGACAATAATTTCTAGGGAGGTTTTGTATAACCATCATATTCAAATATATGATAAAACTCGCATTAAAATTTAATATGACAATCGCTCCTACAAAAATATACGTAGATAAATGGCTAAGATGTTTTTTTAAGTGTAGATGCGTCAACCGCGTTCTTTTTTTTGGCAATACTAAAGTCAGGTCAGGGACTCAGGTAATTGCTAGAGGTGTGCGATTATGAATATGAATGATCATTCATAATCGAGCCTTTGCTGTATTACTCAGAGGTGGTCGATTATGAACGTTGACTGGTACCTATTAGAAACAAGAGTGGAAAACTAAAAAAAGGGCCGTTCGGTTTAGTAATTACTAATTGCTCAACTACGGCGAAGCGACAAAGAGGGTTATGATTTTCACCGTTATGTATGTGTATGTATGTTCATCTGTACGCGATTTTCTTCTAATCCACGTAACAAAATTTGATAAACGAGATATCGTTAGACGCGTCTTGAATGTCCGCTGGTTATAGGATATATAATTTCATACTGAATTCAATATGACGCCATCTAGAACACATGAAATACTGCATTTTGAAAAATATATTTTTGAATTGTATCGTGTTGCGTATACCAAATGAAAGGGTTTAATTAGTACATTTCAAAAAAAAAAAAATATTACTCCAGCGTCCAGCGTAGAGTGCCCTCTCCGGAAACGGAACTGCCCGTCAGACAGTGTCGGCCCTATTTCTTCAATATGCCGGATGACACGGGAAGCCATTATCCGGTCAAACCGCTTTCCCGCATCATCCAGCAACACCAAGGGCCGGTACGCTGACGGGCAGTCTGGACGGCGGCCCTCCTTCCAGAGCTTCGAGAACTGTCCGACCGATAAACACCGATCAAATAGCACCCGAAGCATCTCACCCAAGTGGCCCAACGCCACAGATAACACCTGGCCCAGAACCCCGTCCGGGGCAGGGGAACTTCGTTTGCTGCGGAGGCACTCCGTCACCGGCCCAACCTCCGTATCAGTTACGGGATGAGATATAGCCGGCTCCTCTGCAGCAGTTTCTCCAGGGGGAGGCATCGCCGGGGACAGGAACTCCGGAGGATCGGAGAACAAACATCCCACGAACTCCGGCTGGAGGGTCTCCGTGATCGGGGGCGCCTGGCCTCGGAATTTCTTCCGGACCACTTTGTACGGGCGCCCCCACGGATCCCGATCCAGCGTCTCAAGGAGTTCCCCCCACGTAACGTCTTTGAGCCGGCTTATGGCCGCCGGCAGTGCCTCCTTGCCTCCCTGTAAGCGACATACAGCCGGGACTCCTCCCCCGGTTCTTGCCTTCGCCGCCGGCGGCTGTGGGTCAACAGTGAGAGCCTCACGAAATTGGTCTGCAGCCGCGTCGACATTGTCAGTCCTCCGAGCTGGCGCTAGCCAGCTCTGGACGATGGCCGCCTCTTCCGCCTTTTCCCTGTCAAGGCGGCCAAGCGCCCAGCGGGGAATGTTGTCCCACTACGAGGGCTGGACTTCTCCAGAAGGAGGTGGAGACCTCAAATCGGATATATCTGAAATCAGATAAGGTCTTCACCTCCTCCAGTATTCTCCATCCTGCACACGGCGTGCAACAGACGGAGTGGTGAACGACAATTCACCACCGACCCCCCGTAATGTCGCACGGACGTGTACGTCGTCCCCCTGTTGAGGAGGGACAGCCCAACTTGGACCGGCAACTCCTCAACGGCTGTGCCTCGAGGGTCCGTGACCACCGCCTCCCACGCCCCTGACTTGGCATTCAGGTCTCCAAGCAGGATAATGGGTAGCGGCGTCAGCCGCCTCACTGCCAGCCTCAGGGAGTCGAGAAAAACCTCGAACTCCACTAGGGCCCGGTTAGGGGAGAAATACACCCCTATAATAGCGTACCCGCCACAGGCGACCGCCACGAACCCCACCCTCCCTTTCTTTGACGGAGAGGGGCGTTTCTGGTCAATAAACTACCACGGAGCCACCCAGGTCCCCAGCCCTTTTATTCTGGGCTGGAACGTGGTATGGTTCCGCGGCAACCGCAACATTGATATGACACTCCGCCACTGACTGAACAAAGAGATCCTGTGCAGTGGCGGAGTAGTTTAAATTCCCCTGAAGGTAGCTGCCATGGGTGTAATCCATTAAGAGTCCATAGCTGCTACCTTAGGCGTGGGGGAGGGTCATATGCAGCGCATATGCACCATGCACCCCTCCCGTATGAGCGCATTTCGCCAGCCCTAATTTCGGCTGGCCTCGCACCCAATCCCTCTCGCCGCGGTCGCAACAACTTCCTTCCTTCTCAACGGTATCCTCGAGACCGGAAGCAAACTCCCTCCAAGTCCAACGCTACTTGTGGGCTTCGTACAACCGTAGCGACTGTCCTCCTTAGGGCCTTCTGTTAGTTTGACGGCCAAAGAGCGTCCGCCCGTTCCCCTGCCCAGAACGGCCAGGGTATTTTAATACACCGAGACCGCCCGTAGCAGATTTCCCGCATTGGTTGTCACCACCTTCAGGATCCCCAGCTGCGGCAGAGCAATGCTCTCCCTTGCTAGTTGCTCAGGGCCACCCTATAGGTCATCCCCTTCCTCAAAGCCTCAGGCTGCAGTGTGATTACTACCGCAGCTGCCTTAGGAGACGAGGAGAGCTTGACCTTACGCTTGGCCCCGGTAACGTTCTGTGGCGTAGGAGCGCCCGCCTTCGCAACTACTGCCGGAGCAGTGACAGCCTTCTTTGGCCGACGCCGGACCACCGTTGTCCACGCCGCCTCAGCCCCAGTCGAGGCATGCGCAGTGGTCGAGGCTGGGAGCGCTGCCCACTCCATGCCCAACGTTGTTGAAGTTACCACTCTCACCCCCTCTGATCTTGCCTGGGACACAGACTGGGGCCTTTCGCTCTCGCCGGTACAGCGGCCAGCAGAGCTCTCAGTCCTGGGTCCAGCGGCAGGCCTTGGACTTTTCACCGCCGCAGGCCTTTTGTCGGCCGCTAAAGGTGGGCGGATAACCTTTTTAAGGAGCCAGCCATCCACCTCCAAACTGTCGAACCGGGCGTCCATTATCTCCCCGGACAGTGGCAGCAGATGGACCGGCTCCAGCCCAGCCTTCACTCGCACCCGCCAAAGCCTTCTCCCAACCCTAAGGGGAGGCGCCTCAGCCTGTACTGGTTGAGAAAAGGAGGAGGCGGCATCAATCCAATCGTGTGACCGGGCCTCCTTTTCGCCACGGCGAGGACCTCCTTCTTGAGGTTCTCGACCTGCCGGCGGAGAACCTCGTCTCCCTACCAAGGCGAGGCCGTCTCCTTATGTTAGAATAGGAGAGCGGCTACCAGAAGCGGCCCTTCCACCGACTTCCTTCAGAGGTATCTTGCCGCACGCTTTGAGAACGACTCCTACAAGCACGTTCCTTTTAGAACCCCAGAAGCGCCCACATCCTTCAAGATTTGCCCCCTTTGAGAGACTTAATACAAGTTCCCTTTAGATTTCCCGAGATGCAGCAAACCTCAAGAATAGTGGCCACCCCGCTTTCCGTACGGGCTCTTAACGTCTCTGAGTCCATCGACTCCACGTTGGTGTACCCCACAGCACCACTCCTGTCCTCTATCAAAACCTCCTCATCATCAATGTCCCCACCAAAACTCTTCTCTTTAAGAAAGGGCTTTTGGACAACTGCCTGGGAATTTGACTCATTCAAAAATGGTGGGTTTGAAGTCGTCCCACCTCCCTTAACTGGGCGTCCAGTGCTCTTAGAGTGGCCCGATCCGCGAAGTGACCTTCTTTGGGCCGTCGTCATCTTCGCGGCAACAACTGGGCTCCAGCGGTAAGCGGCTCGCCAGTCCGCTTCTTACCTACCCCACTCACGCCCTCCCTATCAACATCATTTATCCTACTTAGCCTAATGTTTAAGATTTTTGGGTTAGAATCATTCATTTTTAGAATTACTACTTAAAATTCTTGAAAATACTCTTTAGGGTATTAATAAATCTTTAATAGTAATATTCAGCCTCTCCAGTATATCCTTGCAATAAACGACTATGACGCTAGACATAACTAACATATAACATATCCTATTATTAATATAATAAATGTGAAAGTGTCTATGTTTGGATGTTTGTTACTCAATCACGCAAAAACGGCTGAACGGATTTGAATGAAATTTAACAGACACATAGTCTATGACTTGGAATAACATATAGGGTAATTTTTATCTCAGTAAAAGTTACAGATTAACCAGTATTATCCTACAAATATAATAAATGTTTGTTACCTAACCACGTAAAAACTATTGAACGGTTTTGGATGAAATTTAGCACACAGATAGTCTATAACCTGGAATAACACATAGGGTACTTTTTATCCTGGTAAAAACATAACTTAAACCACTGTTATTCTACAAATATAATACCCATCTATGATTTTCTTGCTTTGTCGTGTTTGAAATCATGCAGTAATATAGCGGAGTGGTAGGGATCGCGTCAACCATACACATAATGACAACCCCATCTATGATTTTCTTTTGGTTTGTAGGGTTCCGAGATCAGTCTGTGTATATCCAATAATACGCAGACGAAGTCGCAATGTATAACATAACGTATGTACATTGTAAATAAGTAATCAAGATGGAATGCGACCACGGCTATTCTCTAAACATCACTATATCCATGTGTTAAATTGAAATATAATAAGTTATTACTGTTGTTCTGTCTTATATTCAATTCAACAGCGGATACTTACGATATCCAAGTGGCATGGGGTAGTGAAGCGTTATTCATGTCCGACTTGTTGGCGGTGGCTGGAGGTCTGTTGGGAGGATTTCTCGGAGGGAAGGCTGGAGCATCATTTGGTGTTGGAATTGGCGCTGCTGCAGGAATAGGGTTGGCTGGTAAGAATATTTTTGGTTATTAAAATGGTTCTATCATTGTTCTTTAAATATGCATTGCAATAATACCAAAATGTTTACATAGGTAAAATGGCTTTATATTCTTTTTATGGAAATGGAAAGACTTCAAGAAATTAAGACTTTCAGATCTCTGTATACACAGTTGTTAGATAGCCTAGCTGTGCTTGCGGCTGCGCTCGCGTGGACTATAGAATGTCGGTATTGTGGCGACCCCACTTCCACCCATGTATATTTTAAAGATAAAGATGTTCTTTTGCGCAGAATCCTAATTCTTTCTTAAACTAATATGAAAATAGCCTAAGTTACTCCTTATACAGCTATCTGTCAGTGAAATTCCCGTCAAATCGGTCCAACCGTTTCGGAAATTACCAAGTACAAACAGACAGACAGACAAATATTTTGTTAGTGATTGGTATTTTGTTATGAGTACTGTATATACTTTCTTATAAATTTAGTTTTCGATTTATTAAACAAAGCAACAAATTATATTTTTATTATAAAAAAATTACATCTTTTAATCCACAACTACTTTCGAAACTACCGAGCGGCTGCAGGTAATTATTTCAAGAACACTGCCGAGATAACATACTGCTTACTTTAGTGTGTAGTGGCGTGCTACCTCGTCCCCGCCAACGGCAACGTCCAAAACATAGGACGGTCGAGAACGAACTTGTACGACTATATTTCTGATTAATATCATCCTTTTGTTCTGAAGTAGGTTAAAGTATAATCGTCAAATTATTTATAAAAACATAATTAGTGATATTAATAAAATCTTAAAACCATGGGAAAATTTGTTGTCATATTATATGCGGTAGCACTGAGTCGCCATTTAATATTTTTTGGTTCATGTTATATTTTTTGGTTCATGTTATATTATTTAGTACTTACTGATATGATCCTAGCATCTTTATTATTTATTGTAGTATTGTTTTTACATAGTTTCACTACGCATACAGGCAATAACTTTGGATTACTTATTTAATAAAACTAGCGATCGCCCTAATAATGACTATTATTTACATCACTTGCTGTCACTTTTCGTTGAGTGACAATGTCAATATATTGGGGGGTCTAAGTTCAATGACACTTGTCCGGTTAGGATTCGCAGTATTAATTGATTTAATTTAATATATTAGTAATAAATATTATAGATAAATTTCAGCTTTCTGCACTCCTTCTCCATATAAACGTTAACCACGCCAAATCTGTCTTCCGTGCACGTAATATGCTTAAAAAGGGGTGAAAAGCTTTTGCTTCACGTATTTGGACACTTGCCAGTGTTGTCTAATTACACTGACTCGAGTACGACAATTTCGGTGTGATTTTGATACCTAGCCAATTTGTTATAAGTAGTCTGCCGACGGCATGTAGTTGTAGCGCTAGCGACAACATATCATTAATTTATGATTATAATGTTATATTGTCATATGAAATAATAAGTCAATGTCAAATTTTTCAGAAAAGAAACCACTAACAGAGATTTGGCCGGAGATAAAACAAAAATTTGATGAATTAATAGGCATCGTGTACGACTTCTTGAGAAAATTGAACACTGATGATTACGAGAGCGTGATTAATATTCTGATGGAAAATGTACAGCGCAGAGAGGAACTGGTGAACATCATCATAACTTTCACCACCGAAAAGTTGGGTCGAAAAGTGTATAGTAATTTGAATATTGCGCAAGGTAGGAATGTCCAAAAAAGTATATTGGATTCATTGACGTTATATAAATAGACGTGATAAACTCGGACTAAATTGTAAAAGCAATTTGAAAACTGTACGAATTTTGTTATCAGCATATTGAAACAAAAGAGATAGGAAATCACAGCGTAAGGCGGAAACTTTGTTGCCAAAAAAGGATAAAAGTTTCTTCTCGCTCTCGCCGGTATCAAGTCGAAAGTGAAATATCAACAAAATTATGTTAATATCAATGGTTATGTCTCTAATAACTTCATACCTACTTCCGGTGTTCCTCGAGGAACCCATTTGGGACACATTTTATTTCTCAAACTTACCTTCTATTTGCCGACGATCTTAAAAATTATAAAAAAAAATAACTAAAAGTACGGATGCATACTACCTCCAACAAGATTTTAATCATTAACATATGTGGTGCAAAAACAATAACATGTATTTAAATATTTCAAAATGTAGTCATATCCAGTTTAGTCGTAAGAGGAAAAATAAAATAAAAACATACGAATTAAATGGGTCTATTTTGAATGAATCTAGTGTAATTCGCGACCTTGGTGTAGTGATGGATTCGAACTGCGTTTCGTTAGTCATATAGATTCCGTGGTAAATAAGGCGTTTAGAATGCTTGGTTTCACTTTTCGAAGTTTTAAGGATTTCAGATGCGTGACTTCAAAAATGATTATTTATAACGCTCAGAACTCAGCTGGAATTTAATTGCATAATTTGGAAACCTAATATGCAGTGCACGGAAATAATATAGAACAGGTTCAAAAACGACTTTTTCGACAAATCTGTGCTCAGCCCCATAATGTTATGGCTCCAAGCATTAATAGCTACGAGGAGCGTCTAAAAAGTTAAACTGTTTTTTTCTTCAAGCCAGATGTTCTGTTTGAAGATAACTTTTGCATAAAATCCTAAATGATTTGGTTAACAGTCCGCATATTTTACAGAGAATTTCATTTAAGCGTACCACATCTAAATTCTAGATCTTGCACATATGTTCCTTTTGCTTCTAACTTCATACGTACAAACTTAGGAATGCAGTCTCCTGTGCGGCGCATATCTAAGACATATAATGAAATTGACGACAAATTCTTTACATATTCTTCAGTTATTTCACCTCTCCTATATCTTCTAAATTCACCAATAATGACATGATGCAATATTTATATTATTAACGTTATTATGTATTATTATTGTTAGCTTTTAATTAATATTATTATTTTTATCAACTTTGTTAACATACTATATTTACTTAATATTAACGCTCGAAAATTGTTGCATGCTGTGCTCGCCTATAAGTGGAATACTACATAGTTATTTAAATGTGTTCGTTTAACTAAAATATTGTTGTTACTCTGTTGGCGAGCCAAATAAATAAATAAAAAACTTTAAATAAATCTTATACTGCAGATCTGAACAAAACGATAATTAATAAAAACAAATTGTTTGTGGAATATCTGCTGAATACAAGGGAAAGTTTTTGGATGGTGAGATTGTATTGAGTGAATGCTATTCAGAGTTGCTTGCATAAAAACTTAAACTAGATGTTTAGCTGGACATCGGTTGGATACGTTTTTGTGATAAAGCAACACATGTTTAAAAAGGTTTTAAATCTTAGGCACTGTTTACTTAAACTTGTGTTTAATACGTACCTATTTATTGTTGTTTCTGTAATAAGACCTGTCTCTACCATATAATCCATCCATACCTTTGATTTTCTCTATTATATCCGTATACCCCCATGCAGTGGCATTTTTCAGTTTTGGTAAACTGAGCAAATAAGTTTGATGTCCCGTAAATTAACAAAACAGTTAATAATCCTAATGCAGTGTGCAATGTATAAATGTTTTCAAATATTATAAGTGGCCCAAGATTTTTATCATATATTTTTTAATACCTTTTGACTTTTTTAAATTATTCTTTGACAGTGGTAACTCTAGTGCCACCAGACGCCACCAGTATAAGTTGGCGGAAGAAATTTGAAGATCTAAACTGGTTCAGAATATTATATACATTTGAACTAAATATTATTGTGTATTAATTTCGTACCTATCTAAGTTAATTAGTCAATCATGGTGGTAAATAGTGAACACAAGTTATGTGCACAGTGGCGCACTGCTGCGATAACTTAAGCTGCCTGACCACTGAAGCGGAACGGGGCGGAATAGACTTTATCTCTACCAAATTTCTACCAATGGAATGAGGAAGATGTAAATGAAACCGAATTGCGTTTTCATAGTCTTAAAAAAATCTCTGTGGTATATTAATAACAACTGTTAAAAAATCATGACCATATCTTGAAAACTGAGTTTTATAAAAATAAATCAAGTTGGTAGCTCCCAAATATATCTTGCGCTATCCGAGTAGTCGCTGTGACGTCACATCGCCGGTTCGATCAAGTCGTTGTCATTCGGAGGCGGGCAAGACGCGGCGTTGTGCGAAGTTTACGCGATAAACTTTTTTCTATTTCGTTTTGCGGGTTAAACCGATTTTTAGTTTGTTCATTCGTAATCTAAAACTGGTACTCAATCATACAACCGAAATGGAACCAGGATTTTCACGTGGACAAACCAACAATCTGCCGAAAGTAGACTTTATAATGGTTGCGGATTATATCACAAGTCATGCGAAATACATTAGTGCAGAAATTCAAGGACAAAAACTTTTAAAGTAAGTCACATATTTTACTAACTTAGAGAGTATTATAATATAGTAGATAATGCTTTATTAGTAAACTTAGTACCTACAGTTCTTTGAAATCCATATGAAACTTTCGCGACATAGGTAGGTGGTACCTACAATACTTTATTCGGATAAAAAGTCAGTTTCAATGGCCTTAACTATGATTCGCATCTGGTTACCAGATAGTAAACTTATTGTTCTTTAAGGGTTATTTTATTATTACCTACTACTTTAAATTATTGTTATTGTCTAAAAATGTGTCTTTACCCTTCGTGTAGGTACTAGTGTTGTCCGCTATTATTGTAGTTTATTATCGATATGACATAATATATAAGTTTTCTTCAATATTCAACTATACTTAAGTTTTTTTACAATATTACACAGATCGGGACGCGATAGTTATGGAGATAACGCAATAGGGTATATACAGGTGAAAAGAGAACATGCGCTGTGTACTGTAAAGGCGAGAATTGCACCTGAGCACAAGGTCCGGGCCACGGCGTATCGCTGTACATTTATTTGTGATGAAATGGAAAATAAAATTTATAGTCTGGAATGTGAAGGTTGTGCAGCAAGTAGAGGAGGATGCAAACATACCATGGCGTTGGTCATGTGGTTACATAGACGAAGTGAGGAGCCTGCTTGTACCGAAATAGCTTGTTACTGGATGAAACCTAAACTGTCGCAAGTTGGATCCCAGTTAAAATGTATTAAAGCTAAAGATATGGGTAACAAAAGAAACTCCCTACATTCGTCAGCAACATCAACCTCTGATGAAACATCGAATGAAAGTTTTTTACAGTCTGTAATAAAAAAGTCGATAGAGCTGGGAATAGATTCTCAAATTATGGGGTATTTTCATCCAACTGAAGATATAAACAAAGCATCAATACATTATCTAGTTAATCAGTTTAGAAAGTAAAACGGCGTCAATGACGCAGACAGATTTATTTTATTCTGCAAAGAAAATATGCGATCTCAGCAATGCGATGTCATTGAGAGAGCAACTAGATCACAGGCAGACTGTCCATTATGGTATGAAATGAGATAAGCTCGTATTACCGCATCAAAAGCGCACGAATCTGCTCAATGTGGCACACCCGATGGAGTTTTGGTGGAATACCTCTTAGGTGCATATAAATTTAAAGAGACATTCGCTGTTAAAAGAGGTTGGCAATATATTTCATTTAAATGAAATACTAGGAGCAATATAACAGTTCATGTATGTATTTAGTGATTTTTATTTGCAGGTAAACTCTTAGAAAATGCAGTCTGTGAAGAAGTATCTAAACTAAAAAATATCAAGTTCACTAGAGTAGGTCTCATTCTGTGTAATGATTTTCCAGTTTTGGGCGCTTCTCCTGATGGTATCGCTGAAGAATGTATAATAGAGATTAAGTGCCCAGTGTCTAATAAAAATTTTCAAAATTATGTGAAAGATGGTGTAGTGGCACAAAAATATTATGCTCAAATGCAAATGCAAATGTTTTTTACAAAAAAAGAGAAATGCCTATTTTGTATCGCACACGAAAATTTCAAGTCAACAAAAAATATTGATTTATATGAAGTAAATTATGATAAGGATTATTGTGAGGAGTTGATTAAAAAATGTGAAATATTTTGGAAGGAAAACATATTTAAGCAACTGTTCTAATGAATGGCTGTTTCATACTAAATAGTTTTATTAAATATTATTATTGTCATTAAATACGTTGTCAGAGCGTGAGTGTATCAAATGTTACCAATTTAAACTAATCTTTTTTGTAAGTTTACTAACCCACATGTGATTATAACGACATCATCTAACATATCAATAACTTTTGTGTCAATACATGCATGAGGCGAAGTCATTTTAAATTCTCGTATACGACCGATTGCCCGTTCGACGTGGATACGTAAAGCCGCAATCCGTTTGGTTTCTATAACTTCCTCCTTAGTACTTGCTTTACCAGTGCTGACGCTTGGAGGTCTTACTAGGTGGCAACCAGACATTTCTACATCTGCTGCAATACTTTTGAATCCTCTGTCGGCCATGATTGCATTTCCCTTTGGCATCAACTCTAAAATTTTGCTATTTTGAAAAATGTCTGTATCAGTAGCCCTACCACCATAACCGTCAGATACAAAGTTGATAGTTCCGTCTGGCGTTATAGACACTAAATACTTTATAGTATTGCAGCCTTTATACTGTGACCACGATAAAGCTTGGTGTAGAGCGTTGGAGGGTTTCTCTATTCTGATCTCGAAGCAGTCTATAATACTTATTGTATTATAAAATATTTTTCTAAAAGGAATTGGAAGATTATCTCTGACGGCTTCTTTATTTGGAAAATAAATTATTTGCTTTAGGCATTTAGCTATTAAAATCACTGTTTTCCTAAAAATACGACTTACATTTTTGGTATTAAAATCAATTTCCAAACGTCGATAAGAGTCATTAAGTTTAATTTTTTTTAATGTAATCAATATATGTATTAATGGACATCCACTATTTTCCACCAATATGCTAATAACGAAGTATGATTGTTTCGGAATCCCCAAATAAAGTTTAGAGTGATTGTCAGTTTTGAAAACAGTGTTTTTTAAATTATCCGAATGTACTTCGCAGGTTTCGATGGGATTACTATAATATGATGATACCGAATCTGAACTACCGCTACAAACATTTTCATCACTGCCAAAACTGATGTCAAAATTTTGTGAAAGCATTTCAACATTTTCTCTCTTTTTTATGGTCTGAGTTTGGACGTTTTTTTTTGTTGTTCTACTTGTATCCTCTTATCCTTCGTTTTTTTGTTTTCTGTTTTAGGCAACTCTATCGTAACAGTCGTGTCAATTGGTAATGGATTAATAGGCTCATTCTCATCCAGAGGTTCATTATTAAATGACACAAATACAGTGTCCTGCTGAGCTACTGACGGCTGTATTTCTTTTGTAAGCAGCGTTTCATAGAAATCTATTCTCTGTCTTTTGTCGTATCCAGGACGAGTGACTGTAGATGTTCTTTTTGTTTTTTGACAATGGAATTTAGATGGTACTGTGCCTTGTTTCAATTTCAAAGTTCCGCCACACAGTCTCCATCTCATATGATTTTCTGTGTCTGAATCGATCTGCAGTAAAAAATGTTATTGTATATGACTAAACTTTATTACAGATGTATTCTGGACAAAACACCAGTACTATTTGATAACTTCCATATAAAGGAATTTCTACACAACGTGGAACCAGTGATAAACAGGCATACTGACTATGCTTATGCTATGTCATGTAACATGTAACCTGGTAATAAAAGATGAATGGCCAAGGTACATAGTAATGGGTCAAAGACATTTGAGTATTTTTCCTACACATATTGCATCGATAACATCTTATGACAACACTATCGACATTTAAACCGAAAAAGACAACAATGTAATTTTTACGAACATCTAGCTTTATTTCTTTTTAAATACCTATGCCCATCTTCATTCCTGTTTTGTAATAATTAATTGTAAGTACCTTAAACTAGTAATTTAATACATAAACATTATAAAATTAAATAGGTAGGTACTCACATTAAAATGATCTTCGCAACAATGTCGACTTGTCTTTGCTGACAACGGCTCCTTCCTTCTCATTAGCTTACACCACTTATTTCTAACTTTTTTATCATTTGGGACATGGAAAAAGTATTTTTCTGGAGTGCTAATTGTTGTATTAGTACATAGAGGTACAATACAATATCTGTACGATAGTTTATTTTCCATAATTACCAAAATATACGAAAATAACAAGAGTAAAGTAAAAATACTGCATACGATAGCACGGGCGGGCGAGCAGTGACGAGCGATGTGACGTCACGCGTCGAGCGGGCAATACGGACGACAATTTAAGAACTCGTAAGTTTAAAAGTTTATTAAAAGAGCAGTTTTTAAGATATCGCAAAAATTCTTTCACTAGTATTTTTTGAATATTAAGTTTGACTATTCTAAATAAAAAAAATTACCAACTCATCTTCCCCATTGCAGAAAAATCCAGAAGTCGCACTGTAGGCTGTTGCTAGGCGGGCATTAGTATTGATGGTAAAACAGAATCGTATAGTATCGATTGTTATGTCAATTATTATTATTATTTATTTTATTTGAGAAATTGCACAATAATGTATTACATTTAAACTTAAAGCTAGTTTCCCACAAAACCGGTTTAGCGGTTTGACTGTGGGCGATTCGCGTAAGTAATAAATAAGTTATGCCAAGTATTACATTATAAACCTAATAAATATTTTTTCATTTTCTTTTTAAATCTATTAAAATCTAATTCATCCCGGATATCCGCCGGCAGGCTATTTAGCAAGTAGGGTACGCGTTTATTATGTGTTCTATCGCCGTAGTAGTTACCTACTCTCGGCACAATATACCTACCGGCAGACATCGACCGGGTATTATGATAAGTCATGGTCCCGCCTGGTATGCTGGTTAATAAGCAAAAGATATTTATGTTTTAGGCTGACAGGCAAGACACCACATATTTTAAATAATTTTCTATAATCACCCTTACAACTGGCTTTAGTCTTTTTTGTTACCATTAGCTTTAAAAATCTTATTTGCAAAGTTTCCAATTTATCCAAATATATTTTAAATGTTAATCCATAACTGTCAAGACCATAACCTATCACTGACTCGACTAGTGTGACATAAAGACATCTTAAAATATTAATAGGAACTCTGAAACTTAGGTGATAGAATTTACCAAGTAATATTCTTAATTTAGCACAAATATAATCTATATGTTGAGACCACGAGAAGCTATTATCTATTTTAACACCGAGGTAAGTAACTGAATTTACATTTTCTATAGGTTTACATTTACAGCTTATTTTATTGTTATGTATACACGAGTATTCGTGAGCAAACAAGTCTCAAAACAATTAGAGCAATAACAATGGATTAATCCGACAGTCTATCAATTGTTTCTTAGCGAAGAAAGCACATCAGCCCGTTATGTCAGTCAGCTACGTGAGTAACTTGACGTAAATAAAAGTCCATTTCCTTTGGAAATAAAAAAGTCTATTGTTTTATTTACTACTATCAATTATTCGATTTGGCAAATGACTTAATCGATGTTTTACCAACACATCAGTGTTACCAACCCAGTGGATTTTACACTAGATATGGTGGTTTAGACTTACCGTTTATCGGACAAATATTGGTTTTAATGACTAGTGGATTTTCCCAGTGGCTTAGGTTGTTTCAGTTAGTGGTAAGGTACGACATTTAACCATTAGAACGATTTATATATTTACAGTGTATTTTTTTTGTGTAGGCAACGCAACCCGGAAATTGTCAATTTCTTGAATCATTTTGATTATGGTTTTTATTTGTATGAATACAGGGTCAAGTTCTGTTTGGTTTGTTTCCAGTGCTTGTTAGACATGGTAACTCTAAAAATACAAAGGAATTTTACGAGGTACTGAATTCCAACGAGAAAACAGATTTCAAGATTTGGCCACATTTGCTATATCTTTATTAGTTTTACCGCATTCTAATGCTGATATGACGTTATGCCATTATTTAGTATGATGAACGTTGTCAAGACAAAATACCGAAAGCGAATGAAATTTAATTGAAAAAATTATTGTATTGTATAGTTAGATCTGATATCTTCAATTCTCAAAGTCCGTACTGGTTTAAAACGCGAAGGAAAATACTACAATAACTACTTAAAACCAAATAGGCAAAAATCGTCGTAGTCTAAGATCGTACAACCAAAAAATTTGAATTAAAGAAAATTTATTCTTCAAAAAGAAATTGTAGAAGAAGCCGGTTCTTCCGAAGATGAATCTTTAATGTCTATTTTGATTATTGTCTTTGAGGATTTATTTTTAGTTAACAATTACAATAATTGTTGTTTTAGTTTCAAATAATATTTTAAATGTATACCTGGCGTACCTAATATGTTAGTTGTTGTCTGGTGAATTGTGAAAACGTCAAATTTCGTGGTTTTTTTGTGGTTTACGACACCAAAATTTGTCTGTTCGTTAAAATAAAGTTGGCAACAATAGGTACCGACGCTAGGCATTAGAAAAGTGGAGAAAACACTAAAAGAAATGTCGTCAATCTGGAAAAGTAAAACTTCAGTAGGCGTGACTTCTCAAGTTTTTCGGTTAGAAATAAAGTCCAGTAAACTCTTCAGTCATGTTTGTTTTTATATGATCTAAGACAATAATAATATTGTTATTTTAATTAACAAATAAAATATTTTTAATAATAATAAGTAGTAAGTATATTTTTTATAGATAAATTAGATAGGTACGCAGTTAAATTAATTTATTTGTAATGCTTCTTGTATAAAACTCTCTGTTCTGTGGGTGTAAATGTGACTAAATTGTATTATCAATAAATAGCCCTAAACTCCAACATGACCTTTATTTTATATTAATCGTAATATTTACAACGATGTCAAGGCTATTAAGATCAATAAAATAATTGTTTCATTTAAAAAGAAATTGTAAGAATTATACTTTACAATTATGTGGCGGATGGTTTTTGTTCAGATTGGTATTCTCGGTTCGCTTAATCTTGGTATGACACGGCCATATTTTCCCCACTTATCTACCAATGATTGGTAAAAATAACAAAACTTACCTGAATTACTCAACGATGTTTCATAAATCGACGCGATAAACGTATACACTCACTAAACGTAATTTGAAAACGGCACAAATACTGTTATCAGCATGTTGTAAGAAAAGGGATAGGAAATCTCAGCGTAAGGCGGAAAATCTGTTGTCAAAAAAGGATAAAAGTTTGTTCTCGCTCAGATCGGTATCAAGTCGAAAGTGAACTGAAGGCAATCGACCACCATTCACTATTGCAAGTAGAGTGTTAATGCCGTATCTTCTTAAAAATATGATTGGTATCGACGAAGTAGCGACATAAAAATGGCAACACTAGGTTATTGTGTTATATTACGATGTTAATAATAAAAGAAAAAAATCAGTTGTAATGATTTATTTCAAAGTGCACATATCACATAAAAGGAACGGAATCGGTCTGTCACAAAGTGCAAATACAACAAAAAAAATTGCGTAAAAGAGTACCTACGCTTAAAAATTATATCAGATCTTTGATTACTAACTAAGATTAAACATAGCACCTCAGAGCTGAGTTGCCAGGTTATTTTTTGATGGTAGGATTTCACAACTTTTTATAACTGGGTTGCCAGGTGTTAATTTTTATTTTAATACTATTATTTCAGTTTTTTAATATGAAGAATAAACTTATACATATCTATAACTAACCTCAAGTAGGATTGAATTCTTTACTGTGGCTGTCATACTACCTCTAAGTACTGACCCTTTATTTAGATAAACTACTACCATGAATTTTATGATAATCTACCATCATTTCCCGTATTGTCCGTCTATTATATTTAAGTACAATAAGGACTAATAACTTAAATAATATTATAAAAATCGGACTTATGATTAAAAAAAAATTGTCGACATCACACAATACATAGGAATGTAAATTTGAAAATGCAACACATTACATAATTAAAAGGCTAAAGTTATACGATTTTTGAAAATTACAGAGATAGGTAAATAAATTAAAACCGTTTAAAAAGTTAAAAGAAATCACAAAACAACACGTCGATAAACAAATAAGTACTTGGGAGTCACGAAGTTGTCTTAAAATTATAAAACCGAAATAATTCTGGACAAACTAAATGCGAAGCGCCCTTATAATTACAAACCAAAAAAAAAAATATTGTAACAAATAAATTACTTAAATATTATAAGTTATAATTACTTATACAGTAATAAAAACAAAGTAACGACATGTTCTATACATCTCAGTGTTGCCAGAAAACGGGTCAAACTATTCTGCTGTATAGAAGATAGAATTGTCCGCCAACGAACGAAATAACGCGACGACAATGCCGATGTATAAATCTCGATATCATCTTCTTGTTTTGGAGCCGCAAAAAGCTCTTGCCAGTGTTAATGTTTTTAAGCCCTCGTAATATACTAAGTGGGGATTTCACACAAGGTGTGTAGTTTTCTTCAGAACTATCTAGGTAGGTAGTTTTTGTGACATCTCAAAATGCATGTTTTTAGTTTATATTTATAATCCACTCCACATACGCACAACAACCAAACTATATCACGCAAAATGTCACTAATATTACTTACTTAATATAGAGTCAAAAAACCAAGTGAAATAAATAAAAAATAAAAACCACAACGTGTCACCCCAAGACCCCGCACAAAACTCCAAATCGCGATATCGCTTACAACCCAATTTACTTTTTAAATAAATCTAATTTAGTCACTTTTTCCGACTTCCAAAAAGTTAGATTTTTTTTTAATCTACACGACCTATTTTGAGGAGTCTTTATTTGATCTTAAAAGACGTCAGATTTTCGTTTTAGCCTTATTGCTATAGCTTGTTACAGCATCGTTTCTTCACTTTTTGTGCCGATTTTAAGGAGGTACACGTTTTACACGACATATTTCCCCGCGCTTTTCATAATATCCCGGAACCAACATAGTCTTTTTCTTATATTACATTTCTCACTAACTACATAAATATTTATTTACTATTTAGAGGCAAAAAGTGCAGTCTATTCAATTACTCATTATTATATACTTAGGAACAATATTGTGACCTTTTAATATTGGTTTAAGTGTTTTTTAAAACAAAAGTTTAAAAATTAACATGAGTTTTTTCCCCCAGTATCTATATAGATGTTTTCTCCAAAAATATTTTTTTATCTGGGAAAATAAACATGATAACGCTTATTTAATTGGTTTGTTTATAACGCGATGTATAGTTTTCGATATGGTATGTATTTAAGGTCCCTAAACACTGTGTACTACTTTTCAAAATGATAGTTCACATCGAATCGAAGAAGAAAAAAATTCTTATTTTTCAAACAAATTTAACAACAGATAAGAAATAATAAATTAAATCAATATAAATAACACATAACATAATATACCATCACGCCTGTATCCCCGAGGGGGGTTAGGTTTTTAGGTCCCATGTAAAATGGAGGCGAGCCTATTGCCATTAATTGGGCACAAAGCGAAACTCCGAGTTGCTACTGAGAATTTCATAGAAAAACCCAATAACACTTTGCTCGACCTGGGAATCGAATCCAGCAGCTCTAGCATAGCAGTCGCGCCTTGGACCACTAGGCTAATGAGGCATAAATAAATAACAATAATAAAAAAACGACACAAAATAAATATTCGAGATTACGATTCTTACATAAACAAGAAAAAAATACAGCAATTAGGAACACCGTTTTTAAACCTGAAGCCTGGGAAAAATTCCCTTAATACTAAGTGTGCTAGATTTTTTAAATTTAGCAGCGCGACATAAAACACGGTAACGTATAAGTTAAAAAAGCCAACGCGACGTGTGAATAGATAAAATACGTGCCATCTCATCTATGTCTCTTCAATTATTCTCCATAGCTTGTTTAAGTTCCATGGCCAGTTTGTATCCGAGTTCCGGTCTTCTATCTCTGCCTTCCACCATCGCTAGAACCTGGAAGTAATATGTTTATCATTTCAAATTAGTAATTGAAAAGGAATAATGCATATAAAATAATTGACAAGATTATTACCAGTGAACGGGTTCGAAGGACCGAAATGCGAGTCCTTTGAAAAGCATTTATGTAGTAACATATATCCATCAGTTATAGACTAATCCGAATATACGTATATTTAATATACGGAAGTTTTTTTATACAGTAGTCCTTAACGGTAAGCACATACAATTCAGAATCAACGGCGACCACCGACAGATTGGCAATCTATCGACGGTTGCTGTTCTATAGTACCATTTTTATATTTTGATTTTTGGCTTTTTGACAAGTAAAGGTTGACATTGTACTAAGTTTTTTTTAAAATGTTTAACTTTAACACCACATTATGTTCATTATAATTACTCCACACTAACGTTATGTATACGCAACTGATAAATTTCAACGAGCTATGAACCGAAACTAAAACGAGCGTCGTAGCTTCTCCCAGTCATAATTTATACAAAATGGGGATTATGTGGCGCGGTGAAAAGACCTCAAAGTGGCAACACGTCTCCCTCCCTTGCTTGTGATACGTCACAGCGCAAATTCTTTTATCCATTAACTAAAGTGTGTTGTAATTACTTTTTGTATGTAAATGATAGATATGCAGATGCAATGCCAAACTGTTTGCATTGGTGTTTTTATCGTCGGTTTTTTTTTGTCTCCCACTGTGGAAGCACCAAAGTCGTATACACATCAAATAACAAAAGATTATTTTTCTGCCAGCATTAACTTTTTAGCTTCCAAAGAGCTTATAATCGCAATCTAGCTTTTTATTATGTTGCCCCTAGTATATACAATATGTATAAAACCCCGTCGAATTCGAAAAGGGTATATAGGTACGTACTCCAATGACATTACCAAAAAAAATATCAACATTTTATTTATTATGAAAATATGTATGTTATTGCAATTTAAAATGATCGTATGGCTGTACCCTGCGCCGAGCCGCCTGTATATTGCCATGTAAGTTTCCCTATTTAACTATTTATTTAAACATTTTATTAGGGGTATTTTTTAAATTATAATCTGAGACCGATAACATAAACAGAATATAAACTCGATACCTAATAACACCTTCACGGATTCGACGGGGGTTTTAACAGATATTGTATATGATGCTCGTTAGTTTAGAATTGGATATGTAATAAGGAATTTAATACTATTTATTTACTCGTTTAAAGTAAGGAATCTTGAACACTTACAAGATATGTTTTTATTTAAATGATTACCTCATCAGAGTTGACGATGACCCCATTATGGTTGATGATAGTGGTTTTGGTCTTCTCGATATCAGCAAGGTCTACTCCGCGGCTCGCGTCGTCTATAAGCACTGCTCGGTAACCGATCGCCAACGCATCAGCTATTGTCGCTCCTAATAAACATATTAAATATGACATCAGCTTTCTGCCAGTGAAAGTCCAGTTGAAATCGGTCCAACCGTTTCAGAGATTACCCAGAACAAACTAACAGACAGGAACCTTTTTTTGTTAAAAGTACCACATATATTCACTAGCTGACTTGCGCAACTTTGTTTGCGTCATATAAGAAAGAGAGAGTGGATCGTAGGCACTGTGTTATAGGTGTCTCCCACATTATCCTGCATAATAAAAATGCGCTTGCGATGCTTGATCATTATTTTGCTGCGGAGTTATTTTAAAAATGTTATATCTTCTAAGATATTCATTTAAATCAATTACTGTAAAGGGCATTTTTGTTCAAAATTAAATACTTATTATGAATAACGTATTTATTTCGATAACGATTAATGCCATAAATATAAAAACACCTTCGCAAATAGTTCATTATTTTAGATACAAATTTTATTACCTAAAAAGGTTATATGAACTTTTTAAGAGAAACAATTTCGTCACACAGGGTTGTTGCGTAATTTTAACCATTTTTTAAACTACCTAAATTATTCTTTGTAAGTGAATATACATGGAGGGTGACAAGACAAACATCTTAGCATTCCATAAATTCTCCGTGCGGGTGCAGGGTTCATCGTGTGGCAGACAGAGGGAACAAGAGCAGCCCGCGGGATTTCTGACCCAGATGTAGATTTAAGAGTCCCCCTTATGATGCACATCAGCGCTCACCTTGCCTGTCCGCAATACCCTCCCTGCCAGGCTGGATTTGGTAAGAGCCTGTTAATGCTGCTTTACATACCCGTTCTAAAATAGAACTTACAGCAGTTCTCGACAGGCCGAGGTCTTTTAGCAAGTTATAGAGAGATTTCACTGTAATACCTCTCGCTCCTACTTCCACCGCATACAAGTTAACCGCATAGCCGTTTTTGGTTAGCTCATTACATAGATCGTAATATTTATTCATTTTCATTTCGTGGTCTTTAGGTATGTTAGTTTTCCACAGTACAGTAAGCTCTAATAGTACTATACGCTTGATTTCTCGAGAATAAAGAAATATGTCCGGTCTGGACGACGAAACACCCACATCCTCTGGGATTTTATAATCCTTTTCATATATATCCACTAAAATAGTCCAATCAGATGCAGAAACTAGGATTGAAAAGGGCTTTTTTAGCATTTTCCGTTGAGGCTTTTTTTAATGTAAAGTTAAACAAACAAACGCAGCTACACATCACTATCATTCACGTAATTCACTATAATAACCTTATCACAGTAAAACTTGTTTAAGATGCTTCTTAAACTTACAGTCGGATAAATCGGTAATGTGCTTAGAAAGTTTAATAAATCTATACTAACTACAAAATCTTTTGTATGTCTTACTAAGTCTAAAATATGGGAGAACTATTTTACATTTATTTCTATTATTGAAATTGTGCCTTTCGTTTACAAGCTATCTATGTTTTCCTACTTTACATTAAATTTTACAGAATATATTGGGAGGGCTAAGTTAAGATACTAAATTCATGAAATTTGTTCCTCACTGACAGACTTCTAATTTAAAGGTGATATAACTGGCCAGGGGGATATTTCGAATCTCATACCTAGATATATAAGACACCTCTTCGATTTAATCACAAAGATTTGACAGATAGTTAATAAAATGCAAACTAACCAACGCACACATCGTAAGCGAGACCGCATATGTAAATATCGGTGGCGCCGCGCAAACGTAGCTGGGTGCTGAGAGTGGTATCGGTCAGCTTCTTGTTGTCCCAAAACACGGAGTAAGAGTCCACCTCTGGGTTGGTGCCTTTGTACACCTTCACGGCACCTTCCATTACCTATCACCGACAACAATCGATGTATATTATTGAATACGTAAAGTAATTTGTACTCGACACTGGACACAGGATCGTGACTAATACAAAATTCTCGTCAATTATTACCAAAATTGCCAAAAGTATCGCGAAAACTTTCTAATTCCCGGAAATATTGGGAATAAATAATGGAACATTTATAGATCTCCTGGAACTATTGAGAATAAATACTAGAACATTACTAAAGTTCCCAGATATATTGGTAATAAATACTGGAACATTTCTAAAGTTTCCGGAAACATTGAGAATAAATATTAAATAAATATTGAGAATACACACCAAAGCTACCATCACTTGCACGTGGTAGTGGGGTAGTAGATTATTTATATGTGACTAGATGTAAACCACTATACACATATTTCTTTAATAGACAAAAGTAGAAGAAAGACCTTGAGATCTTTGTGTAGCTCAGCGCCCCAGGTGTCCTGCACGCAATGCCTCGGCCACAGCCTCTGCTTCATAGGAGGTGGCCCAGCAAAGATCACGGTGTCATAAGCAGCCGCTTTATCCGCTGATACCTGGAAGGTAGTCTTTCATTACCTAGATGATCACGGAGCATATAGATATTCGGAGAAAGATCGTTTTTTTTTTTCTTAGGGTTTCCTCCGCCTAACCAGGCGGACCAACTGCAACTGCTTTACCGCATTTTCAAGCTGTATACTGAAAAGGCGTCAGTAATGTCGAGTTTGGACAATATAGTGTGGAAGGCACCCTGATTTCAGATATTGAGACCAAAGAACCCTACCAGACTTTCTGTCTCTCTGTTTTCTTGCGGACATATTCAATCAATACGTGATGTACTATATTTTGAACGTTATCGCCATTGTTCCAAATTACGCGAAGTACGTTTTTTCACCAAACAGAAGAATTTATTCAGTGACCTAGTTCAGGTGACAGGGTTCAGCCATATCGGATGTAATATAAAACATTGTAAAAATTAATGATGATCATTATTATTTCAAGACTAGCTAATTAATTAACTACAATGGCACAGCGACAATAAAAGACGCAATCTCTGTCTACATTGCGCAGTCTCTCGCCGTTCATCCGCTTGGAGTTCTCATAGGTCTTTTTCAACAGCGTCGAACCAGCTGTACCTGGGACGTTAGACGGGTCTTCGTACAATTATTTGGCCAGGGTACGCTTTTTGGCCGCTCGATCATCTCCCATTCTCTCAATAATGCCGAACCACCGAAAACGGTGTGCTTTAATCTCGCCGATAATGTTAGGTTCGTCTATTATGTCTTCGATTAAAATAATACATATTAATAATATAATTTCAAGACATCAGTACAATATTTTATAACAAGTTGGTTAGAAAATTATGTTCGGTTATATTAACTTTTTGGAACGGTAAATAATGAGGTGTTTCGAATATTCAATTTTCACTTTTCATTACCGTCTCTTGTTCCACCATTTATTGCACACTTGTACGCCATATTTACATATAATATATATTTTATAAACAGACGCCACGAACCTGACATATGCAGCGCTGCCATGGTTACTAATTTAGGAAAATAATGTATCCTCCGTTTTTTTCTTAATCGTAATAGGTTTAGCGTTGTGGCAGCAATTTCACCTGATCTTAAGTGACGATGTGTCCCACGCTAAGGTTAGTGGAAGACTGGATCTCAAAGTGAAACTGCCAGAACACACCTCTTGGTGGTTGGCGATTTTCAACTTGAGGGTGATAGCTAATCAGACGGGCATTAGAAAAAGCTCTACCACCATTTTACGGTTTCATCACGATGTTTTCCTTCACCGGGCACTCAGACTCATTGCACGGATTCGATCTCACGTCGATCGACGCAGAGTCAGTGCACGCTACCAACTGAGCCATCATTGCTTCTCACACATTATTATTACTGCCAACCGTTCTCCTTAAATGATTCTGAAAACTACTTATATATTTCGTTTCTTCTTTTTGTATTGTATAGCTTTAGTAATAAGATTCATTGTAGCTTATTCGTTATTTCAAATTTAAAGTAGTTTCTTTAAACGGTTTTACTGATCATTCAATAATAGTCCTTATAAGAATGATTATAGATCTGTTCATTTAAAAACGTTCCCCCCGGGCTACCAACATAACGTTTGACGCACAATTTTTTGATCAGTCACAGCATGGACGTAGGCACTTACCGGGCTGGAGGGATGCAATTCACGCATATGAACGTTATCGATGAAAGATACGTGGTCCGACGGGTGCCAGTCCAGCGAGTAGAACACGCAGTCGAACGGAACTGTCTCCAGGAGCTGGTTGATCGGTTCCACCACCTGTGTGATGCAACGAAATGAGCTTTTATCAATACAAATAAATAAAATTGAAGTGTCTGTTTGTAATGTCAAAATGACAACTCTCTACTAAATGCATATCAAAGTATATAGGGCATCTATAACATTTTGTTTGGCTGTCTGTTTGTTTATACCGTGTAATCTACGAAACTGTTAGACCGATTTTGACGAGACTTTATCGGACAAACAGGCCGATGCTATAAGGAGTAACGTAGGCTACTTTTATTTTAGAGAAAGAATTAGGGTTCCGCGCAAAAAAAAATGAAAGCATCTTTAACTTTAAAATAACCGACGGGCAACCTCCGTGGGTGGAAGCGGGGTCGCCATAATACCGACGTTCCGCGGTCCATATTGTAAAGCTCAAGAGATTATTTCTTTGACCGCGCTAATTTTTAGAACTACCAGACAAATTAAAAAAAAATCTTTTTGCTTATTATAGCCTATTTATTAAGGAACGTTATAGGCTATATATCTTCACCCTATGACTCTAAAGAGCGATGCAGTAACCATTAACGTCGAGCAATCTGACAAGCTGTAGACAACAAGTACGAGAAGTGAGAACAACGGTAGATTAACACGAGCGCGTTAGCATCGTCGCAACGAGGCGCGGCGCTGCCGCGGCGGTCGAATAAACACGGGTGAAACCATGGGACACAGCTAATCTATGCGATATCTGTGTTTATTGTTTAATTTGTATGTGTTGTTTTTTATCTGTTCTGGACACCTAACGTGGAAATGCCAATAGCAGGGAATCGAGACACTCGTTAATAGATCGACAAATTGCAACCAAATCACTTTGGCGCCTTCCATTAAAGAAAATTCCAGAGACAAGATAAAACAAGAACTACTTAATATCTATTACGACATTTATGACACAATCCGGGAGTTGAGAACCTTTGAAAATTTTTATATATTTAAAAAATAATACCTATGGATGCTTTTTTTCACTAATACACCATAAAAAGGGATTTTTAAATATTTTACAATCTAAATAAAATGTACGCCACAGAAAGCATATATTATGGACCCGTGACGTCTTCACTCATTTTATGACTTTTTTTAAAATTTGGCTTTCTGCCTATGTAGTCAATTTTGCCAATGTCAAGTGTAACAAATACACGTTAAAGAATTTAGTTGCCAAATGTTATTTTGTATGATAACAGTGACAAGTTTGACAACATATTTCCTGAATGGTGACGTCACAAGTTCGTGGCCACAACGCTAAACCTATACCGATATTACAATGTATGTAAAGAAATCATTCACCATTGTAAAAATATATATACGGCAATTACTTCCATACTAATTTATTTAGACGACCTGCGACCGAACCTCTGCCATTGTCATTCCTTACAATAACAACGCAGGTTTGTATTTATGTAAAAAGTTTAAGGGAACAACCCCCTAGGCTAGACGATCAATATATTTTGTTGTAATATATGTTCTTAACTTTGTTATGAAAATCTGAAAGTTGAGGCCAAAATTTTTAACACTCCTTAATAACTAAACTAAAATACTTATACAGTTTGAAAAACAAAGATTGGTTGCCTGTAAAGTCGGTATACGGGCGAAAGTTTTACGTGACAACGACTTTATGTCTGTCTCTCTCGCTCTTAGGCGGGCTAACCATGCCCGAGTGGAAGGGACGCGTGCCTCTCACTCGCTCTCATTGTGAGCGCATAACGTGAGCGGAGCGTAACGCAGTTTCTTGAAGTGTCACCCGGCAAACCAATTTATAAGACGTCACGTCAAAACTAATTTAATTGTAAAATACATAAATAAAATAGTTGACAGTTATGTAATAAAATACATATTTTGTTACCTCCAACGATTCATATACCTACATTCCTTTCCTAATGTGTGTGAAATTTCAATGGTGGATAATAAAAAAGCAAGGTCATTAAAGCTAAAAAAAAATTCTTTTAAGTTTTTAATTTCCAAATACACATGTTGAAAATTCGTCTTGAGTGAAAACCGTATAAAATATTTTCAATTTCCGCTGCCTGGGTGTTATTTTCGTACCGTTACTTATATCTCACCTCAAATTTTCAACTAGAGGAAAACAACACTTCGGCTATATTCATTCAAAACATTATTACACAAAGTAGATCGAGAGGTTGACGTAAACAGTAACTTTTTCACACACTAAAGCGTTACCTGAGTCCGTCCCTGCTAATATGACGATACGTTAGTTGGGGTACAAAGGCCACCTGGTACCTATGTATCGCTTATTATGAAAATTTGGCTTTATGCTTCAATAACTGTTGTGTATATTATTTATTATTACTGCTATCTAATCTATAATGGATATTACGTAAATCTATCTTTAAATGGCAAACACGGATACCTGAGCGCTTTATAGTAAGCTGCTAACGTAGCATATGGCCGCTTGTAAATACCATACGTATCACTATCGCGTTGCAGACTTTGAACCTTCCTACCCCAAAGAGCTCTCGAAACTCTACTCAGGAACCCCGCAAGAACACAACACAAGGTTATTTGGCTGCGATCTTCTGTAGGGTGGGGGTATTCCACCAGTCGGACTGCCCCAAGTAGAGAAAAATCTCTAAAGAAACTTCTCTAGCCTCAGGTAGAGCTCTTTATATACGAATAAAGGATCATACACGAGGAATTCTTCTTCCCAAAGGGGACGAAGCCCACCGGGTGTTGAAAACCTGTCACATCAGCTGTCCATATGCAGGTACTAACAGGTCATGGGGGACTCGCAGAGTACTTGCATAGTTTCAAGGTCTTTATATATTGTCCAAGTTTTGGCTTGTGTAGGTATGACCTCGAATCCCGGACATCCTGTCTGAACTGCTTACAGAGGAAGATTTGCGATCAGCATTACTTGAATTTGTGACTTTTAGCACTTTGTCAGACTGAATTGCGTCTACTAAATACTTGGTAAATTGACTCACATTGTGGTCACAGTTCGAGATAGCCCAGTCCAAGATTTTGGGCGCCTTCGGGATAAGCAGTAATAATTGCCACTAATTAATACATCGACCAATTCTAGATCTTTCGCGATGGAATCACTAAATTGGGAAACTGGCTTATAATGTTTTAGTTTCAAGAAAATTTAGTGTCTTCCGTTACGGATCGCCCAAAAAAAGTTGCAATATCTCAATCAGACAGCACCTGGTTCCGCTGAATTGTTTCAGCGTTATTCAGTGACTTCTACCCGCAATTTTTTCTACGTGGAATTCACCACTTGAGTGAATTGGATCTTTACTGCAAAAAAAGTATCCTTTGTGTTAATATAGGTTAGACGTGTAGTCTAAAAAAATTTGATGATTGAATAACAAACATCCGAACATACATATTTATTATATTAATCAGGATGATAAAGTGCAACATAAGTCAACCTTACGAGTTTTCATTGCATTTAGTATCATTTCCATATTATTATTTGCAATACAAAACAGTTAAGTAAATAAAAAAGTCACTAAAAATCAACAGTCAGCAATAAATTAAAGAAACCTTGTGAAAACTTAACAATTGTGTTGCAATCATTAAACTTTTTCGAATAGAACATATCAAACGATCGTCTATAATTGTAAACCATACTCAGTAAATTCCGGGCAAAGCCAAAAATATCTAATCGCAAAAACGAATTCGATTTGGATCTAAATTATTCACTCCTTCACCCACGAGTCCGTGCTTGGTACCACCGCCCAATCCGTGTTAAAAGCATAATTGCTACTCATTCACTACGTGTAAAACACAAGTTTTAACTGCTTTCTACAACTCCAGAGTGTCTGTTTTGACAGACAATTTAAATTACTTGGAATATTATGATTCTTTCGACAGACGTTTAATTTGTTACTTTTATTTAACTGTTTATTCAATTTTTTTTAAACAATTAATTCCTTTCAGTAAATTTACGGGAATCTTCTAATGCGGTATATTACAGTTCGACATATATTAAATATTTCAAAGTGTGCAATCGACAGCAGTTTTCCCAATGTATGGCCTATAGTATAGGAAATGACTAAGAGAGCTTTTTCCAATCATTCAGTTTTTCTTCACCGTCAGTCAACTGATGTTAGTCGCAACTTTAATTTTCAGTTTAGTTAAGGTTCCCGTAAAATTCGTTGGGAATTGCTGCAGTTGATAACATTGCATTGATATTCCAATGACCATAACCATCGATGTGAAAAGTAGGGATGAATTTATGTATTATGTTAAGCCTATTTAAATAAAAATTAAAAATATCATTAATTATATTCATAATGCTTGTATATCCATTGAATCAGTTTGGACATCTTATGAAAAAAGTTAATTCACCTGACTGTGAAGTGTGTGGGAAAATAGAAGATGTCCAACACTTGTTGGTGGAATGTGTTAGGGAATGAAATGAGCAGAGTCTTCTAATTTTAATTTTAGGATTAAGTTCTTTAGATATAAGTATGTTAACTTTCAAACTTGGGTGCTGTCGTAGAAAATTTTTATCAGATTGAGAACATGTCAAAGGAGAATGAAAAGGGGCATGATGGGCGTCACATTAATAACAAAGAACATTAAAAAAGAGACCGTAAAAGAGAACAAGAAATAAAGTTAATAATAAAAGTGGAAAATATAGTAAAGAAAATCAGAAAATTAAAATGGTGATGGACGGGACACATGACAAGAGATAGCAACACAAAATGGAGAAAAATTAAATGAGAAAGATATCCACGGGATGGTAAAAAAGAAAGAGGCAGACAAGTAAAAAAATGGTGATGACATAACGAAAGTTGGAGGAACAATATGGACAAGAAAAGCATAAGATAGGATAGTATGAATACAACTAGAAGAGGCCTACATGTTACGAGACAGGCTTGTATATTTACGACATAATTAATATTAAATTAGTATAAATAATTATTCAGTTAAATGGGCACTAAAAGACAATTCAAATTAAATACGTAAAAATTCAATTTCACTAAAGTTAAAAGCATAACTTGTTTTATCAAAGTTAAACAATTTTCGAAAGAAACTTTGTGAAGTATTGCATGATTAGAATGGGCTATGGATTGGCAAAGTTTTACAGGTAAAAATGGTTCGCACACGAGAATAGATAAGCCGGCGCGAAGCGGTACCTATCGTACTTATTTTGGGCCAAGTCCAAGTTTTTATTGATTTTCTTAAACGGCCTTTCTTCCATTTTTCATCAGATGTTTAGGCTAGCTGTGTTCAAAATCAATGTTATTTTGAATAACTGACTAACTGAGGGATAAAAACCCTTGTAGGACCCGGATGTACATTCTGATATTTAGTGACGTATAATCAGTTAACCAATGAGCCATAAATGCCTGAAATATAAGTAATTTTTTTTTCTTTTGACTGGCTTGTAATTTAAATCCAAAAATCTATAAAGAAGAGTTCCAGTGGATCGCTTTAAAGAAATTTCTCCTTTATGATATTTGGCCGTATTGTTAATTATCGTGAAACTGAATCATGTTCAAAACTAGCTTCTAAATAGAATGAAAATGATTTTGTTTGGGTCCTAATTCGGTTTAAACATACTTGTACTCAAAAGAACATATATCACATAATGAGAATAACATTTATATTAGTTATAATTTACAAATCTTGAGACATCCAGCGAGTTAAAAAAGAAAAGAAAAAAAATACTATGTAACTAAAATAAATATTTTTACGTTAAATATATTTTTAACCTTGCTTAAATCAATATACATATCGAAATAGAATAGAGTATCCGTTCGAACAATGTTGTAGTTATAATCAGTGAAGCATGCCTATCGCAACTTATGTACCGTGAAATGGCGCGGTGAATTAAGTACATATGAATACATTTTACGACAAAATATGTTTGATCGATACAAATTACGATTTGCTACAAATAGTAAGTGAAGGTATTGTGCCTGGTGGTACACGCAGCACAGTGCAATCTAGGTAAATAGAAGAAAAAAACCGATACGAGTAACCTTTTCATTGAGACCATTCCAATAATTTCAAACACGATACCTTTACTGTTAGTTGGTGAGGAGTTGGAACAGATTCCAAATTATACTGTAGCATCAGATCAAGGTTATCATTTTCAAACATTATAAACGAAGTGACAGGATACCAAATTTCGACTCGATCAGACATGTGGAAGATGCTCACATTCATTCATCAACTACAAAATAGTTGATAACTTCCAAATGGCTGAACAGATGTTTTTGAATCATAGCTAAGAACACTCTCGATCAAGTCACCTTTGAAACAAAACAAAAAAACTAGATCAAAATCGGTTCAGCCTATCAGACACACATGTCAAACTTATAACATAGTTGTTTGTGTTGGGGGTTAAGAACGACGTCTACAGAGACATTGGAAATCCCCATTGACAGTGGTTGTTGTTATGCCGGCCTACAAAAACTTTTCGACAGTTGGATACACACTGGCTGAACCCGAAAGACGACAAACCAAAAGAGAATAGCTGTGACGGCTTTAGCACTTTATGTATACGTTAGTCACGCCCAAATCAGGTACTTGAATACAGATGCTTACCACCCCGTTTATAGTGGTTAACCCTAAGCCTTGGTTAGTGCCTAAGCGTATCACTGTGGTAGGAGTTAAACTCAGCTTTTTTTATCGTTACAGGTTTACCTTTGTGGCCACAATCTCATCTGATCTTGAGTGACGATGTGGCCCATGATGGTAATACGCTAAGCCTAGTCGAAGACTGGCTCTCAAGTGCAGCCGCCCGAACACACCTGTTGGTGCTTGGTGACAGATTTTCTACTTGAACCGGGCGGGCATTAAGAAATGCCCTAACACCATGCCATGGTTTCATCATGGTGATTTCCTTCACCGGGCGCTCAGACTCATTGCAGGGATTCGAACTCACGTCGATTGGCGTGCAGTCTGTAGACGCTACTAACTGGAAGGGACGAAGAATGAAGTTCTGTATGGTGATCGCGATCCAGTCGGAGACTAGATTACTCTTTTTTAAAATAGGCCTTAAATTTATTCTATATATTATTTCCGCTGCGACGTCATACGGGTCAAAATAAACATTAATTATAAAAATCTCGATACTTTTTATGTCATAAGTGTCAATGTTACAGTACAAACTATAAAACGAATTTCACTCGTATATGATTCGACATGTAAATTCCCTAGAGTCCTATGAGGTCACAACATGGCCGACAGCATATTCAGATAAATAAATATAAAAAAATTGAAAATATGGTAATATTAGAAATCGATAAATATTGGTTTCTAAAGTCATATCATATATGTACTACAGAATATATTTATTTATTGCGCCAAATTTCATGAGTCAAGTAGTCCATTGCTACGTCCTACCGCCTAGCAATATATCAATTAGAATTATCATTATATTAATACGTGAAGCAAAAACTTTGTACCTCTTTTTAAGCGTATTGCGTGCACGGAAGACTGATATTTGGCATGGTTAAAGTTTATATGGAGAAGGAGTGCAGCAAGCTAACATTTATCTATAATATCTGTTACTTAATATATTAAATGAAATAAATGAATTTTGCGAATCTTAAACCGGCCTGTGCCATTGAACTTAGACCCCCCAAAATATTGACATAGTAACTCAACGAAAAGTAACAGCAAGTGATGTAGATAATACTCATTGTTTAGGTTCATGAATACTGCAAAAGTCAAACAGAAAATAGTCTATGATCAATAAGTCGCTGGTCGTATTTTGACCACTGGGCGACCACTAAGTACTAATTAATACTTGTATATTCGCATACTAGAAACGTAACCTTGGCTTTCTATTTTACAATCTAACAGGTGACAAATTTTAGCATTTTTGAAATCAATTGACCCTACTTGTATAATAAGAATTAAAAAAAGTGTACACTACTGTGCTGAAAAGCCTCATTTGAATTTCACGTATATTTTAAAGCATATATCGGAATAGCCGAATCGAGGAAGGAATCGGCAGTACCAGGCACTACTGGGCCTTTGATTATACCACGTGCGGTTACCGCATTGCTGACTTATCGCCCTTCATTTATCGATGTTTACATTATTTTTACTTCTATGGATATTGTTTTCAACAATGTTGAATTGTTTAAACCGTCCGAGAATCGCACCCAAAGATGTTGGGCTTAGAGCTTAGCCACAATCTTACATGGCTCAAGACTAAGACTAGTGGAAGGACTGAACCTCAAAGGCAGCTGCTGGAACACCTATAGGTCACGTTGAAAATTGATTAATTTGAGAATGATTAGATAGACACTAGCAAGGCAAGCATTAGAAAATTCTCCATACAAGATTCCAATCGAAAAAGCTCCAGTCATTAAATATTTATGACGGTAATCACGTCATCATAAAAATAATGTATGCTGTTTTCAGAAAATTAAAAAAGCAAGTAATAAGCCTTAAAATTGTAAAATGTTCAAATTATAGTCGACGCATTATGAACTGAGGCTTCGGGTCATAAATCATATTTATCTGTCTGTCTCGCTCGCACTTACAGGTCTTATAGAGAGGTACGATCGATATGCTAAATTATGTTAATTATTAATAGGAATAATTTTTCGTTATCTGAAAATAAAAGTTTTAAATTTGTAAGATAAAATGTTTGTTTCGACGTAATCATAGAGAAACTGTATAGATCATAATGTGGCCCTGTGTGTATCTTTTCTAGGGATATTTCATAGTTCTTCAAAAATTCTCATCCGTATCTTCCCCATCTGTGTCATCTTCCTGTAGGTTAATTATCAGAGGTGGTGCTTGATCTCTTAAAATAGTTTTCCTTAAGTCCTTATTCTGGAGCTCCTCGGCATGCCTCACACATTTGGCCCAGTTTTCTTGAGTATCATTATCAATATTTGACTTGAGCCCAGATGAGTTCGATGGGGTTATATTGACAGTGATATGGAGGCAGGTCTTATCACTTCGTGACCCCTTTCATATACCAGCTGATCTAAGGCATATATTTTGTTTTGGGTTACTCCCCTTCATTTTTCTTAACAATTCTTCTCTTATGACATTCAAGAAAGGAATGTTTTTCTTTGTCAGCCATTCTTGAATGTCATTTTTCTTTGTAGATGATGTGGGTATCCTTTCTAATTGCATGGAGTGGTAGCTGGCGTTATCGATGACTATTACAGTTCTTCAAGAACATTTAATAAATCAGAAATCCATGCCATATATGTAACATCATTAATTTCAGTGTGGTAGTCAGCGTCCTTAGACTTAACGGCTTTGAAAATAAATTTTGCCTCCGGCACGAAGCCGGTCTTTCCAGAACCAGCATGACACACGATTAATCTCTGACCCTTCCCTGCTGGCTGATTCTTGAAACCGCCTTCAATCATTCGTTCCAAGCTACATGCGTTTTCTCGAGTAGTTTTCATTGACCCAAGTCTCATCAAGATAAATTCGGGGCCGTTGATCGTTGGTCTTCCTGAGAAAGTCAGCTTTTCGTAAAAAGTCCACTCTGGCACAGACTATATCCGCTCTTTTCATTAAATACTTTCGTCCATCGGCATTTTTTTTTAACTCGTAGCTGACCTTCGTCAAAAATTTTCTCATTGAAGAATATCCGCACTTAAAATTAGGCATCTGTTCTTGGTATTTTTCTAGAATTCTAGCCACCGATGGATATTCCCCGTTGTCATAAAATGAATCAATGGTACGTTTTAGTACGCTGACATGAAAGCTATCTAGATCAGTGACAGTCGCTGTCTTCTTAACATTTGCTCTTGGTATATTCGGGTTGCCTGACTGTGATACTTCGGTTTTTATTCAATCCACGGTCGCTCTACTAACTCCACAAATCAGTGCTGCAAGCTCTTTTCTCGGGATCAGTTTTCAATTCTTTTAAAAACAGAAACACGTTGTGAATTTTAGCCCGAGCTTGATCATTGATGTGACAATTTAATTTCTTAAAAACCACGTTAGAAAATAAATTCTCCATTGTGCGTATTGCGTAACGAATCGTAAGTAATGTAATGAGTGTCATAATAAAAAATCTTATATTTATAGAAAAACAAAACCCTTACCCGTAACGACCAATCAGGAGTCAGAGTGCTAATGAAGGTCACGATGACGCATCGAACTCGCGTGCGCAGGTAGCTATACTATTTCCATTTCTTTATTTTCTCGATGACAGTTCTAATTTGATAGTTGTAGAGTTGTAGTGTTGTGACCAAATAAGTAATAACCATCGAGTGACAGTGACGATTCATCAGATTTTGATTAAAATAAATAAATAAAGATTACTTGTCGTTATAATTATTTCGTTTCATTGTCGAGTACTTACCTTTACCTACTTATTTTACAACAGCTTCATCAAAAATTAATACGTGTAACATCTTGTAATGAAATATAAAATTAGTTAATAAATTTGTACAAAAGTATCCGGCAGTAGTTTAGATTCTTACTTTTTGTAAAAAAATATCGGGTCTGTTATCGTGTTACGTTCATCGATATAGCTCCATCCCTATCAGTTTCTCCGACTCTGGTTTAACCTTGTACTTGTGTAAACATCATATTTTTATAAAATAATGCATACATAATGTAAAAAAGACGCTCGTTAAAGTTTTCACAGGAGCAGTCATCGAGAAAATAAAGAAATGGAAATGGTACAAGTAGCGATAACGGGGTGCACGGGTTGCATTTCGTGCACATTCCTACCGTCAGTGACATTTATTGCCCGGCGACTCAGTTTAAAATGCGTCGACTATAGTGTCTCAAAATTCTTCATAGTATCCAAAATTTCAATAAAAAAAGTGTGAAAAATTGGACAAGCAAGTTAAAAGTTTAAATTTTTTTTTTTTTGAAATGCGTATAGTTTCGTCGCGTAATACTTAGAAATGATGAAATCGAATGTTGGTTAAAAATCAAGATATTGTAAATGGATCAATCATTATAGATAGATGACTTGTCATGATATTAGTGATCGAAAATACGTCATTTTTACTGATTCATCGTAACGCTATAATATGTACATAGCAAATTACTTATATAGAACGTGACGACGGCGATCACAATTCCTTAACAAAATTGAAAATATGTTATATAATAAAACTAGCTATGCCCGCGGCTACACTCACTCGGACTACAGAATGCCGTCGATCGGACACACGCGCGAATCTTGCTACCCCCGCTATAGGTTATTATAAAGACAAAAATGCTTACTGTGAGTGTTCCTTGGAAGATAGAATCTATGTCTTTTTAAGGTCTACAATTATGTAGTATATTAATTTGCTATATCTATTACGGCTTACTCAACGTAAGCCATTTAAGCGCCCGCATTGATTCATCATGAACAGTTTCATTTTTATTTACGCGAACTTTAGTTCCTCTTTTTTAAATAGATGTAGCCTCTGTTACTCCCTATAACATAAGCTATTTACCAGGGGAAGTCCCGTCAAAATCAGTCCAACCGATTCGGAGATTACCCGGACCAATATACAGACAGGAAGACAAACATTTAAAAAATGGGTTTGTTGTTATAGGTGCCGTATATAATTTAGTATGCATTTAGTAAAAAGCTGTTATTTTGACATTACAAACAGACACTACAATTTTATTAATTGTAAATAATTGAGCAATTTCTTTCCAATTTTTTAAAATTCTTTATAGGTTTTAGCGCTTAGCGGCAACCTCAAAAGTTCTTAAGTGGCTATGTGGTACGAGATGTCACACATTAGAGGGAACTGCCTCTCAAGTACAGCTGCTAGAATACACCTACAGGTCCTTGACGACAGATTTTAGTCTCTTAGGAGTGATAGCAAGCCAACCGGGCATTGGAAAATGCCCTACCACAATGCTGTGATTTCATCACGTATTTACGATGTTTTCCTTCACCGCAAGCTCGGACTCATTGATTCGAAATTACGTCCATTCGACGCCGTATCATTGCTTAGACCAATTTTTTCTCTATCTACCTAGATCTACCTATAGGATGATATCAAATGACAAAGCTCGCTTGAATAAGTGAAGATTAGAATATTGTGCTAATTAATGATTCGATCAAAAATTCAATCACACTAAACCAACAAAAGAATCACATAATGACGATGCGCTTAACAAAGTTGAAATGCTAGTTTTGCAAAGTCACTTCAGTTTGAAAACATTGAAATTAGGTCCCCCAGTATAAGTAAGTGTTTTCACATTCATACCCGTCTTCTTAGGACCTAAATTGAATATTTTTTAATTTGATTTGATCGATACACTTATGTGAGGAAGAAAAGCATCGAACATCGTAATTTTCAAATTTGTTTATTGTAAAATGGAGTTCGAATTTCCGTACCTAAGCAAAATATTAACAGAAACATAATCTTTCCGGAACAAAAGTCGTCAACTCTAGATGTAGCAACAATAAAAAGCTCGCCCACGTGAACACATAAACATCGATGTTTTTGTATCGACATTATTCGACATCGAAGTTTTTCTAACATTACACATCATCCTGATGTAACCGAAAATGATGTCACGATAAGCCTACAAAGCGACATAAATGACGATGCTAGCTATAGACTAACGAAAGCTAAAAAACAAGACAATTTTTAACAAAAAGAAAACAAAATTAAATGGTTTTAAAGATTTCCCTTGTGTATCTTCGAAATTGAAGGTTCAATGCCAATGAAATTAAAACGGTTCCAACCTTGAGATATCCCCTATCCAACAAAAAAATAATTATCCCAATCGATTCATAAACAAAGAAGTTATTGATAAACATCCATTTAAAAAAACATTTCAATTGAGTAACCTCCCGTCTTTTGTTGAAGTCAGTTAAAACTGAGGATTCGTTTAATGAACTAAAAACTATTTTATGATATTCTTTACCTCACTGCCATCTTGCTGCGCGTTGCATTTGCTGATGTTCAAGGTACCAGATATGAAATCGTTTTGGACGTCCACTATGAGGAATGCGCTGACCGGCCGCACGATCTGCCGGAGAATTTACACTTTGAGCATTTCGGTTACACACTGAAGAAATTTTAATCGCTAGGTTAAAAAAAAATAGTATTTATAAATATATTTGTTGTATGACAGCAGTGGAAGGTGCGAAAACAAAGTATATTCATTCAAAACAAAAAGAACTTCGTAATAAAACCATAAATTTAATGTACTAAACTATACTAATGTTTATGGATTAAACTATAACCAGTGTGGCCATAAATATTACTACAACTTAAAAACTTCTCTTTTTTTCCCAAATTAAAATTTGTAAAGTTTATCATGTTTGAAACTTCCATAGATACCCCGTCAATTCACATATTTTTATAACAGACATTAGAAAACGTTGAATTTGGAGATACTTTGCTTTTTGTTTGGAGAGTTTGTCTATGTGTATTTACTATATTATTAACAGATTTTTTGTGCCTTAACTTTTTACCCTTACTTTTAAACCCCAACTAAAAAAAAAGAAAAAAAGGGAGTCCATTCTCGTTTGTTAAGCAACATACCACTTTGATCCAATGGTGCCAGCAGAAGGTGAACTCTTCCTTATCTATGAACCCGTCTCCATTTGTATCGAAGACCTGGAAGATGTGCCGGGCGCGTTCCTCAGACAGCAGGTATATGTGACCCTTGTCGTTGCGGAACAGAGCCTTACAGATCAATCGGAATTCGTTCAGGTTTAATTTTCCGTCCCTGGTAGAAATAAAAACTTAGGGTTCGAGAGTATACATCTATGTTCTAAGGAATACCCACAATAATCATTTTTGTCTTTAAAATAGCCAGGAGCGGGGAGTAAGATTCGTGCGGGCATTCTGCAGTCCATGTGAGCGAAGCCAGGGGCACAACTAGTTAAAAAATAATATTATTGTTGATGGTATGCCAAGCTCAATCCAACCTGATTATGCTGTTAGCTTTGACAGCTTCATTAACTTTAGGGAAACAAAACTTGTAGAAATTAGAAATCTCTATGTATATTAATGATAATTAATCATTTATTTTTAACCGTAAAGTCTTTGTTTTATGTTGAGTGGAGTTATACAAGACACCTGAATAGAAATTTAATTCCAACTTATGAAAATTCAATATCATCAAATAAAACCATAATTTAAATTTCATATATTTTTAAACATGGTGACTAAAAATTATCATATTATCAGGTTTCCACAAAATATAGTGATTTGATGTATTTCAGAAGTGACTTATGTAAATATTACGTCACTTAAGGAAAAAAACATGGCAGCTATTAAATTCTAGAAACAATTTAATACATAGTTCTTATTGTAATGTTCATAAGCATGACTGCTATGATCGAGGTCCTGGGTTTGATTCCCAGGTTAAGCAAAGTGTTATTGGGTTTTTCTATGAAATTCTCAGTAGCAGCTCAGGGTTTGGCTTTGTGCCCAATCAATGGCGATAGGCTTGTATCCTATTATTACATGGGACCTAAAAAAACATATCCAGTGAACTGTGGGTGTGCATTACATCTCTACCTAACCTTTCGGGGATATTTTATTGATGATCTACAGTGCCCCTATGCGACATGTATGTGAATTAGATGTTTGTTTATTATGGTATAAGCTATTTCTAATTAATCATCATAGGGTTTCCACCATTTATTTGAATTAATAAAGTATATTATATAGGTTGATAATGGAAGGGAAAAATACATGGATAATAAAGCAGTAGTGTATTAAAGTATATTTTTAAGCAATTTTTTATACTTTGTGTAAAACTATCGACATCTTTATGAGAATAATAATTTTTTTACATATTATAATATAGCCTATGATACTCGCTGATATTGTAGCTTTATATTGGTTAAAGAATTTTTAAAATTGGTCCAGTAGTTTTTGAGTTTGTCTATTACAAACAAGAAATCAAATCTTTACTCCATATAATATTGGTATAGATAAAAACATTATACTTAAACAACTGTATGTTTCAGATGAAGCGGTGATAACTCGGTCGCTTTAGCGCTACCTACTAAATATCCCCGGGATATATTCTTGAATGTGCTTCAGAAGCAGAAGAAGAGAGAGAAAAATATCTTCTAAAAATGTTGTGTGGGTAACCATTGAAAAGGGAGGATCCTCCGACCAGACGAGTGTTATGTCTGGCGGGCAGCTGCCCAATGGTTGTTGTCGGGTTCTTGTATATATACTCAATTGTTCTGTTAATTTCTATATCGCGATATAGGATGGGTCATATGTGGCGTGATAGATGTTGTTATGTAGGATGCGTCAGTTGTGGCAAGAGATGTTGCTACAGTGGAAAACCATTGAACCTCATAACATTCCATTAGGTTATCATTGATAATAATTTGTTATAATATTATTAAATAATATAAGTAGAGAAGCAGGTCTTGTCTTTGCTGTTTTTCATATAAGGGAACTGGTTCAGAATACATTTTCCACTAATCATTCTGAGCCAAACCTTTAACAGGTATATAAAATTATGATAAAATTGTTTGTCCTTTACTGATTCATATAAAACGAAGCCTAGAAAATTTGATTTTATGTTTGTTTGTAATGGATAAACTTAAAAACTACTAAAAGTTTTGGAGTTGATTATAAATGGAATAACATTTTGGGTAAATTTATTTACAAACTCTAAATAATTTTATTTCTATCAAGAACAACAAAAAATAACCATATAATAATTTTATACTATCATAAAAGTTATTTATATTAAAAACAGCAGTGCGAATTTTGCTTTTCGTTTTAATGAAACTGCAAAATATATTAGAGCAAGTCTGAATGTTCGATTAATAGTTTTTCATTGAGAAAGATTTTTTTACGTACCCATCCTTATCAAAGGTTTCATAACAAGCGTCCATGTCGAAAAAAGAAGTTTCGTCCAGTGGAGCCTCGTTAGCAACCTCCAACATCGTAGGTTGGATCGAAATGAGTCGCCCGATGTGATGACGGCCCATTATAAAACGATTCAGAACCATGGTTCATCAATAACAACTTATATAACCTATACGTACCCGGTGTAAACAACTGAAATCCACATTTAGCGTTATAAATACTATCCATTATCAGTTTTTATGTTTATTTCAGGTCGTTTCATTATAATTTGTAATGTAATATAGTTCATTTTAACATTTATTTATACTATTGCGGAACATGAATTCAAAAAAGTAAACACGACAAATAGGGATGACTATTAGTACTGGACGTTTCGTTTAGAAAAGCTTTTAAGAACCAGTTTTTTAATGAAAAACGAACGAACTGTTTCTAATAAATAACAATAACAAGTTTTAGAACGAACGAAATGGCAGACAGTAACGAACGAGTTCTCGTTCTCAACATCGTTCGTTCTCTGTCGCAAGCAAACGTTATGTTGGTACTGTGCTTGGGTCGTTTTTGACAGAAACGGTCTTAGTACTCTATAACACTTGTTTTAAGGACTATTGATGTATGAACAGTAAACAGTTCTATGAAAGTACTTTAAATTTGAAGTAAGTAACGAATAACCTACAATGAATCTTATTACTGTGATTATACAATACAAATTTAATTGTAGAAAAAAAAACTGGTTTTATTGGCTCCCGTAAAGTGGGTCAGATGTCAAGGCCGAAAGATCAAACGTTCGTTTTTAACGCGTGCGTATTTAGGTATCGGCTAGTTTGCGATAAAAGTTTTTGTACTTTTCCCGGGATTTTGAGTAAAAAATATAGTTTGTAAATATTGTTATACTAGCTTGTATCCGAGAATTCGTCTGCGTATTATTGGATATACACAGACTGATCTCGAAACACGACAAACCAAAAAAATTGCCGTTTTTGCGTGATTGAGTAACAACCATAGAAACTTTCCATTTATTATATTTGTAGAATAACACTGGTTAAACTATGACTTTTACCGAGATAAAAAGTACCCTATATATTATTCCAGGTCATAAACTATCTGTAGGCCAAATTTCATTGAGATCTGTTCAGCTGTATTAGCCTGATTGAGTAACAAACATCCAAACATCTAAACATACACACTTTCAAATTTATTATATTAGTAGGATTCCTGGTTGGCAGCTGCCCAACGGTTGTAGTCGGGTTCTTGTATATATACTCAATTGAAGAGTTAATTTCTATAGCGCGATGAAGGATGTGTCGTGTGTGGCTCTATAGATGTCGCTATGTGTCGCTATGTAGTTGTCACTACATCACTCCCCTCCGAATACAATAAAATATTATCCACAAAACAGAAACAGTTATCTATGCCTCGCAAAACCTCGTGCATGAATCTCTGGAATGTTTGGCTTGCATTACGTAATCTAAACGTCATGCATTTGAATTCGAAAAGGCCAAAAGGTGTAGTTATCGCTGTTTTCTAAGCGTCCTCCTTTGTGATTGGGATCCAATAGTATGCCATTTTGATGTCTAGTTTCTAAAATACCTTCATATTGTGTAGTTGATATGTAAAATCTTGTATTCGAGGTAGTAGGTAGCGGTCGGGCAGAGTAACGGCATTTAATCTGCGATAATAGCCGCATACTCGTAAACCCCCATCTTTTTACTTAACAACAAGTATGGGCCTGCCCATGGACTTTTTGAAGGTCTGCAGATCCCCATCTCAACCATGTAATTGGTCGGTTCATCCCTGGCATTGTAACGTCTGTGAACTTCAGATTCGCTTGATTTCGTATTTGTTTAAATTCTGGGTCGTTGCATTGATCGTCCTGATAGTTTCTCGTAATTAATGGCGGTAGGACATTGCATTTCCTCTATGCGAGATAATGCATCGGCGACTGAATTATCTTCTCCGTGCACGTATTCTATATTTGCACAAAACTGAGTGATAAAGTGCAGTTGTCGTTCCCTTCTTGGTGTATCACTGTTACTTACAGGTCGTTTTAGTGCATAGGTCAGTGGCTTGTGATCCGTGTAAACGGTTACGTCACACCCTTCTAAGAGTCGCAGAAAATGTTTCACTGCCGTGTATATTGCCAGTAGCTCGCGGTCGTAGACACTGTAACGGTGCTGAGTCGGGCTCATTGCTTTTGAAAAATATGTGAGAGGCTTCCAGATGTTATTGAACCTTTGTTCTAATAGTGCACCAAGACTATGATCAGATGCATCTCTCATTAATGCGAGTGGGGAACCGGAGATCGGATGCACCAAGGTTGTAGCATCCAAAATGCTTTGTCGGCACTTTTCAAAAGCTTCATCTGCTTGTGCTATCCATTCTATTAGAGACTTATCATTCCGTTTCATATTGCGTAAATATTTGTTAAGTTCCGCTTGCAATTCAGCTTGATTTGGCAAACAGCTAAGGTAGAAGTTTAGCATTCCTAAGAAACGACGTAAGTCGATGACCGTCTTTGGTTTCGGATAGTTCGATATTGCTTTTTGTCGTTCTTCTGTGGGATTAATGCCGTTTGCTGATACTTCGTAGCCAAGAAAGTTAATCTTTTCTTTGCCAAACTCGCACTTTTCGATTTTTAGAGTGACGCCGTATTCCTCGAGGCATTCTAGGACTTGCTGTAGTAGAAGTCTGTGGCTCCCTTCTCCCTCATTCTACAGATTTATAGTTTTGTCAATAAAACTTTGTAGTATTTTAAGAATTTTTGTACTTTGCTTTTATAACTGTGTTACTAATAGTAAGTTTGTGAGGAGATCTATAATGGCCCAAAGGAAAAATTGTAGCGAACTATGGGATCATTTTGTGAAAGTTAAAAATTTTGGAAAGGCGGTCTGCAAAACGTGTATAGAAAGTTACAGCTTTAAATCATACAATACAGGTACATAAAATGAACTTTTAAATATGCCTGTAACATATTTCTTCATTTAGTCCAAAGCCTGGCAAAATTATGAAGGGATGTTCATTTTATAATTTTCTGAAAAAGTTTTATAGTGTGGTCCGTTAGTGTTAGTAAAACATCAATTATCTATCGATTAATATACAGGTGTCCGGTAATGAATGGATAACCTTGAAATGGCTTATAGCAGAATGGCCTGGTTCGATACCAGTAATCAGTATTCAGTTCAGTCATTCAGTAGTATCGAATCGTCCCTATTCTCATTCGTTCTTGTTCAGTTCATAAAATCAAAAATAACAATCGCGCGATACAGTCACATAGAATTTTAGTAACGTCTTATTTCTAAATTTTGTATCAAATCAAATTGCATTGGCGTAGGATTTGAGTAATTATTAATTAGTTTTATCATAATTATTGTGATGTGCTGATTTAATAATCACATTTTTAGGTTATAGGTTTTAGCGTATGTGTTTAGCAAAATGGTGATTGATAAAGTTCATGGTCTTCAGGCAACTGGTATAAGCCTGAACGACAGATTTACTATTCTGGCGACGGCGGAACCTGTTAGGATGCCAATGCGGCAGAAGCGTCGTGCAGCCATCAACAATTTCGTCAACCAAAATGTAAACTTTAGAAATCAGGCTTTGATCGGACAGATTGCAAGGAAATTAGAACAGCAAGCAAGGCGCGTAAGTAAAACTACATTTTTCACATTTAAAACTGAATCAAATATTATATTTAAATGTTTTATGTAAATTTGGTAAAAATGAAAGATTTCGGTAAAGGTTGTACTAGCTCTAAACCATTCAAAATAAAAAATGAATGATTCGGTTTAGGCCCTAAGAAGGTACTACTTATGAACGTCAACACACTACTACGGGTTCGGAAAATATACCAGTCATAGAGAAAAACCGGCCAGAAATTAGATAGGATTTATTTTTCATTTCTCTGGGATGTTGCGGAATTGTTTAGTAACAAATTTTTTGTGACAAAAATTATTGTTACTTTGATTTTAGAATGCCTAATTTAATACACATATCACATATTTGTTGACACAAGCATAATAATTTTTATGGGTCAACCCAAATTGTGCACCAAAACTAGTGTTAGCTTAACTCACAAATAGGTAATTAAATCAAATAAAAAGAAACCTTTATTCAATTTAAGCCGTAAGAGGGCACTTATGGACGTCGAAACACTACTGCCAGTTCGGAAAATATCCCAGACATTTAGAAGAATCGGCAGGAAACTTGATTGGTTTTTTTTTCTTTCAACTGTACAAATATTACACAATGTATTACACACATAAAGGTACTTTATGCTTCAATTATAGAAAAGCATGCTATGCAAGCTATGGTTTCATGAGATGTATCCTTCATGGAAAACTTAAGCAATTTATAGGATTTGAATCTACATCAATCAATTAATCATTTGAACACTAATTGGGCCATGTTTTTTTCTTTTACAAGTTTAGGGTTATGACCAAAATTTCACCTGATGTTAAGTGACAATGTGGTCCATGACATGGTAAGCCTAGAGGGAAATTTGGCTCTCAAGTGCAGCTGCTGGAATACACCTATATGTACTTGATGACAGATTTTTAACTTGAAGGTTGTAGCTAGCCAGCATTAACCCTACCACCATGTTATGGTTTCATAAAAATGTTTTTCTTCACTGAAAGCTCTGGCTCATTGCAGGGATTCAAACTCACTTACTCAACATAGGTGTCCATCATTACTGCCATTGAGCTATCACTGTGTTATTGAATTATTTCTTTTTAGATAAAAAATGAGGCTAAATTATTAAATCAGTATATTAATATGTGTGAAGAAAACTTCGGGCACATTTTTAAGAAATTGAGTGCACAGTAGTTTGCGAGATTTGACATGGTTAAAGTTTATATGGAGAAGGAATGCAGAAAGCTAAAATTTATCTAAAACATCTATTACAAATATATTAAATTAAGTAGATTAATACTGCGAATCCTAACCCGACTAGTTCCATTGAACTTAGACCCCCCCAAAATATTGACATTGTCACTCAATTAAAAGTGACAGCAAGTGATATAATATTCATTGTTTAGGTTCATAAAGCAAATTTCAAACAGAAAATAGTCTATGATTAAAAAGTTGCTGGTCGAATTTCGATCATTGGGCACTGGCTAGTTATTATTATTCATTATATTATAGATTATTACAAATTTATTAAAGAGTAGTAAAAGTAAATAGATTAATCCTTGTGTGTTGCTTCCATATAATATGTTATTAATTGAATCTGGACCAAAGTCACATTCACAATGACCTCTGAACATTCTAGATGAATTTCTATATTTATCAATCAGTCATTAGTGTAGAAATTGTGAAAAAATATATAAACAGTTAAAAATAATTATTTGTTACAGAACTCACTACGCCAGCGTCTTGGTGTAGGACATGGTGGTCTTAGGCGTTTTGGAAGCGACAGTCATCTTTATGGTCTACAAAGGTCGAATAGCTTCGGAAACCTAAACCAGGGGAGAAGCATCAGAACTAGAGTGGGATGGAAACAGTCCCTTGGGAATTTAAGGTATTTTCTACTTAAATCATAATATTGATGCCTGCCTGTTAATAATTCCTAGCTTTGCAAAGGCTTCAACTCAAGTGAAGGCACTGAGTTAATCGCTAGACCAGTGTATGACATATTGGCAGATTTTAAATGAATTATAGTCTTGTATTGTTTCCAAATATGGTGGTATTGCAAGAAAATTGCACAAGCATTTAGGTTTCTTGTTTCTTGGCTATCTTCTAAGGAACACCCACAATAAGCATTTTTGTCTTTAAAATAGACAAGAGCGTGGGTGCAAGATTCGTGCGGGCATTCTGTAGTCCACGTGAGCAAAGCCCCTGGCTTGTCCATACACAGTTATTATAGTAGATTAATATTCATGGTAGATTTTAAACATTAATATCTGTTAATGCCATGGTCTGGTCCGATATAAGTTCCCTACTCCAACATTAAGAATTTATAGCTTGTTCTAAAGCATTATGAGACTGCCTTGTGTGTTGTCTGTGTTAGGCGAATCTTAAGGCAGCCGACATACGCGGCATAGTGTATAGGAGCCCTTATATTCTATTTTTTATGTGAATAATTCTTTTTAGTACCATTAAGGTTTAAACAACGATGAAGCGAAATGTCGACACTAAAATGAGATAAACAATATATTTGTAGGACTTCATTATGATCGTCATCGAATTGACCTAGCAGTGTGACGACCAGAGTCCTACGCACTGTTGTATGTACAGTTGAGTGCTTTATAATTCGAGTACTGCTGATTTAGGATTTTAAATGTCATAAGGTTTGAAGGTTAATATGCATGTCGATGTTTTCAGCCGTTCAGCATCATTTAGTAACCTGTCTGGAGGCTCGTGGGGCGGGCGGACGTTGCGCGGATACCGGAAACGTGGAGGCGGCGGCCAGAGAGCGCTCGGATTCCGGTTCAGGTATGTAGTGATTAAAATATGTATGTAGAAGTTATAAAGAGAAAATTCATGACTGATGAATCTAGATTGTTCCGTTCTAATCTTTTTCAATATTTTAAATAAAAATGAATAAAATAACCTATGATTATTATGATTAACAATTACGGTTTCAATTAGTTTCCCTTAAGACCACAGAGTACCATAACTTACAGACAGAGCTGGCCAAAATATGTATTTTATGTATAAGTAAAGCATGTGCTTACTTTAATTAAAATTAAAATCACAAAATACTATCTTGCATATATTTAAAATATGAAATACAAAATATTTTGAAGTCCTGTATTTGAAATATATAATACAAAATACAATACTTTAACAATTTTTATTTAAAATACAAATTACAAAATACAGTAAGATCTTAAAATAATAGGTCCTTACATATGAAATTAGCATTTAATATGGAAAAGTAAATTAAAAAAAAAAGTTAAATTATATAGGTATTTAATCAATCGAAGTATGTACGCTGGGAGGTCCAAAAGTTTGTGGAATGGAGTGGGGATAGGGGTGCTCCCTTAGTGACCTACTAATTGGGGTCTCATCGTTAGTATATAAATTGAGTTTCAGTCCTATTGCGGCATTCGTTTCCAAACACTTGCCTGCTAAACAAGCCAATATGGAAAAAACTGAGACAATGGAGAAAATTGAACACCGTGCTGTGATAAAATTCCTTATCAAGCAAGGAAAGAACGCTTGGACCATTTTGAATTAAATAGAAACAGTCTATTAGGAACAGTGCCCTAGTAAATCAATGAAGTCGATTGATCGATTGAGTGATGATACCCTCACTCAAGAAAGCCAGTTGAGGCCACAACATCAGACTTCGTATAAAAATTGTACTGGAGGACACCCGTTTGAAGAAAAACACTTATCTGCATTAGTTGGGAGTATCAGATACCACCATTTTGCGAATCCTACATGACGTACCCAGGTGGGGTATGACCAAAAGTCAGTCAGTGTAAGATGGGTACCGAGAATGCTCACGCCGCGCCGCTTCATAAACAGCAGCGCGTCGAAGCGTCAAAACAATTTTCGGAGTTGTGTGGAGACGAACCTGCACAGATTTTGGTGTGGATTGTTATTGAAGATGAAACATGGGTTCATCACTTTGCGCCTGAGTCCAAACACGAGTCCATGCAATGGTATAAAATAGGGGACACCACGTGTCGGAGTCGGCTGAAAAATTGATGGCTATTGTGTTTGAGGTTGTGACAGGATAATACTGTTTGATTACAAAGAAAAGGGATGGACCATAACCGGAGAACACTACGCAACCATACTAGATAAATTAAAAGAGGCCATCAATAAAAACGTCGAGGAAAATTAACCGAGGGTGTGTTGCTCTTGCAAGACAACGCGCCGGTTCATAAGAGCAGATTTGCAATGGCTGCTCTGCACACGCATGGCTTCGAATCACTAGTCCACCACAGTAATTAATCACTACAGTCCAGATCTGGCCTCAAGTGATTTTTATTTGTTTCCCAATTTAAAAAAAGACTTAGGAGAAGGAAATTTTCCGACGACAATGGGGTAATGGAGGCAATTTTGGCTCATTTAGAGCCAAAAGATAAAAAACCCTTCCGTTTTACGATTTTTTGGACCTCCCCTCGTATATACCATTATTATCTACGCACTTTCGCCATTTTATATGTAGCTCATTAATTCAATTGCTAAAAAATTGTGGGAGTGAGAATCAGTAAAATCTTTGAAGGCAGTTTGTACAACCGTGTCATCGAATTAAAAAATTTTCTGGCAACAAATTGTCCATATTCCGAAAAAAGTAGTAATTTGTTGAAGCAAGGTCCGAGGAGTATGGTGGGTGTCAGAGACATTCCAACCGCAAATCCTTTAATTTAGTGAATGTCTGTCGTGAAGTATGGCGTCTAGCGTTGTCCTGAAGCAGCAGTGGGCTAGAGAGATTGACCCGTCCCGGGTTGTGTTCAATTGTATTTTGAAGCCATAAGTATTTTGAAATACTAATTACAAAATATCTCAGAATCAGGTATTTGAAATACCAATTACAAATTACATATAATTCAAATACTGCCCAACCCTGCTTACAGAGTACCATAACTTACAAAGTACTATAATAGTCCTGCAACATACACATGGTTTAGGTTTCCACAATACTACTTCTATATTATGTGTATATTTTGCTTGATGGTGTTGACTTTAGACCTACCTTTAGTTTAACTGAAGACTACTCTTGACAGCCTAACTCCTCCCACCAGTGCCTGATGTGGTTAAAGACCTCTGCAACAGTCCTTGGCGTCGCATTGTATTAACCAGATATTGGTCCAGCTCCATGTACTCCGAGAGTATGGTTCTTGCTGTCTCTTCATGCATATAGGGTTTTTCAGAAAGATTAAAAGAATGTTTCTTAAAATATTCGTAGCTTGTTAACCATTTGTGCTTAACAATTATTGAAGTGTATAATGGCTTTGGAGATGTTGGGATTACCGCAGGATAATTATTTCTTGGTCTGTGTTTGTGTCCGTATCTCATATGTATGCCAAGTTACTGTTAAATTTATTTATTCACATATTCTAAGGGGCGGAAGACAGAGTGTACCGCGGATGAATCGTGTGCAGCAGCGACCGCGACCGGGGACGTTTGCCAACGGAGGTCAGCTTCAGAGAGGACAATTGCTCTGGGGTCAACCTGTTCATGGACAATCCGCCAGAGGACGGGGCAGAGGTAACTTTTATCTGTAAAAATTTCACAACTATTTCAGTTGATGGTTACTGATGATGTCACCGCAGATGGTAACATGTTAAGCCAAGAAGGCTTGATTCTCAAGTGCATCTATTGGAATACACCTATGTGTAGCCTACCAACTAGCTTGATGGGAATGAAAAAATGTCTTAACACCATTAAACATGGGTAATTCAGTGAAATCCTTTACTTCAACTCAATAACTCAGGCTCAGCTTATTGAGTCAGCGTTTTGAGGTAACTCAATTGATTCCACGGCATAGTAAAGTCTGCTGTCTTTAAGCATAGGCAGCATACTTTAACTCAACAGTTTTTTTACATGCGTGGAATTCAAATTTTTTTTTTAAATAAATGTAGCCTAAGTTACTTCTTATAACATGAGCTATCTGACAGTGAAAGTTCTGTCAAAATCGATCCAACCGTTTGGGAGATTAGCCTGAACAGACAGACAAAAATTGTTTTTTGTTATATGTACCATATACATATACTTTCATATGCAATTACTAAAAACTCGTTAGTTTGCATTACAAACAGACACTTCAATTTTATTTATTTGTCTATAGATGATACGTACTTTTGTTCTCCTTGACAGGTGGCATACTTCGCAACCAGCCTCCAAAGACGATGTTCACGAAAGAGGAGCTGGATGAACAGCTGGAGCAGTACATGGCGGGAACGAAGGCAGCCCTCGATAAGGAGCTGGACACATACATGAAGAATGCTCCAGAAATGCAGTAACCTCCCTTTCAGCCAAAACCCAGGACTGTTTGTGATCATGTGGACTCAAAGTTGTCGATTAATAACACTGAAGTAGGAAGTGACTTAACAGTTTTCGTGTTTTTTTTTTAAAAGTATTAACGCTGTCATCATTTCTTTTGAAGGTCTTTGCTATGGAAATTTAAATTGTTATTGGTGAATATTTGACCTTGATCTCGTCTTATGTAAAGTGACAATGTTGCTGAAGATGAAATCCTTTTAAGTCCAGCTGCCAGAATAAACTTAATTCAGCTTTTTTTACCGATATAGGTTTAGTGTTGTTGTGGAAGACTGGCTCTCACTTGGAACTACCAGAACACACCTACAGGTGTTTGGTGATGGATTTTCAACTTGAGGGTGGTAACTAGCCAGGCGAGCATTAGAAAAAGCCTCACCACCTTGTTATGGTTTCATCACAATGTTTTCCTTCACTGAAAACTGAGGCTCATTGCAGGAATTCGAACTTGCATCAATCGATGTGGTGTCTGTACCCTCATACCAACTTCATACTTGAAGTTTGTCTTAGCCATTTTACGGTTTCATTGCGGTGTCCGTTCTCCGAACTTTTTATGAACCAATGTCTCATAATGCTATTACTGAGCTAACTGATGACATCATACCGTTATGCTGCCAATCCACTAATGCGGAGCGAAGAAACGGATCGAAGTTGCGGAGTTCTGTCGACCAATAGTATCGCATAAAAAACTCAGCTCTGCATCATTAGACATGGACTTGCGAGGTTTATTCAAATTTCATACATTTGGCATGTGGAGCCGCACAGTGGTCCAACATTTGAAAGTTAGGAACATAGGAAATTCTATCTGATTTTTAATAATCGGATTACTAATTTTGAACAAAACAACTTTTATTGAAATACAAATTCTTAATTACAATAACGAGGAAAACATTTTTTCCGTGACATGGAATATAATTTTTTAGATTAGGCTACTGCGAACCCCAGATAAAACTAAATAAGTGCGTTAGGTTGCGGCGGTAAATGACTGGACATGCATATTTGTATTTAGGATTTATACTATCTTCTTTTATGCTAATATATACATTTTATATATTAGACTCCTCAGTTGAAACCATTTTGTTAGAAAAAATAAAAAGTGCACTTTGCCCAACTGATGAAAAAGATATTTTTTTCTCATAAACTATTGAGTTCATGGAAATTTTTATGTTAATTTTTTATGTTAGTCTTTATGGTAAAGTAACTTTTGTTTGTAAGGATTAATATGCCGTCTAAATAAATGCATATAAATCACTTTTTAATTTTCAACAAATCTTTGTCACAATTTACCTTATTGTGGCTTATGTATAACAGATAGGCATATGCTATCGCTGACTTTTATAGATACACTACGGACCAATATTATTGTAGAACACTGTATACATTTCCGTATCATTAACAATTACGCCAGCGTACGCGATTAAAGCAGTTCGGGAGACCCTCGACTTCCGACTTACGTAAGTAAAATCAATATTTAAGGCTACTTGAAAGTTGTAGCCCAATCTTAAATAACCTATACTATTCCTCGAGAGTCTGGCTACCTTATACAAAAATAATTTTTCGAATCCGACTTGTAGTTCCAGAGATTAGCGTGTTTAAACAAACAAACAACTTTTCCATTTATTATATTAGTATAGATTTGCATTTAGTAAAAAGTTGTTATTTTGACATTACAAACAGACACTTCAATTTTATTAATTTTATAGATCACAAACCTTAATCTACAACAAAATATACACTAGAAGGTGCTTGACTGATAACTTTATGAGTAATACAATAAATAACACTTGAATTTTTCCATAGAACAATAAATTTAATTATTTTTTCTCCAATACTATTTTGAATTTATATCGAAATTTATCTAAGAATAAAAATGATTTGAATTATGAATCTATCAACCTTTGAAAAAAAAAATTAGGCTGAAATTTCGACTTTCGATGCCTACCCTAATTTGCAAATCCTGAACCACTGTGCGACACCCTCTTTGAATGACTTGCAACTCAGCTCCGCAGCCTCACTCCGCATCAGTAGTCAGGCGACCTTATGCTACTAATAATCGTTTTATGTGATTTTTCTTAAACTGTATCGTACTAGAATTGATTTAAAAAAATTTTTTTTTTTGTCCATATCAAATAAGGTTTAATATGTTCAACTTTTTAAATTGAGTTTTAGTTTTTGTTGATCATAACGTTAGGCGTAAAAAGTTTAGTTTGTTTTCTCTCTATCGCATAAGTACCAAATGTAAATACATAAAATTAAGATTAAAATTTGTTTTGTAATAAAAGTTGCATAATAATTCTGGTTTTATTTTGACTGCAGGGGCGAATTGTGAAAATCATATTTACTCCCACTACCCCCTCCTCCAATATCAACAATCTTTATTGATTTAGTATATGTAATCACATCAACATCGTTTAGAGGGATATTTTGTATAAAATTAAACTCAAAAAATACTGGTTGGTTTTAAAATCTTTTGAAGAGAGCTCAATTTGTAGGCCTTTTTGGACGATTCCAAAATTGAATTTGAAACAATTAATTAAAAACAAAAGATTTGCGCGTCTCATAACCTTGTGAAGTTCGAGGTTGCAATTTACCATAATTTTATTTTTGGTGATGCACACATTGGCATGATTGCAGCAGCGCCATTTAATGAGAAAGGAAATGTTAAGTGCATTAGGCATGCTTCAAGCTGGGACTACTCAACGGACTATAGCTGAGGAGATTGGAAGAAAACGAAACGTGATATCAAGGTTATGGTCACGTTATCGTGCTACTGGTGAAGTGGCTGTAAGACACTCGGGCGGGAAGCGCATAACCGCCCAACGACGACCGTTTTTTGCAAGTTGCCGCAAGACAACCAAATGTTACGACAATGCAGTTGGTTCAGAGGCTCCAGTCAATTCTCGATTCGATTTCCATTCTAATTAACGAAGAGAATATGGATAGCGAGGTCCTGGTCGTGAGAGCCGACTGCAAAACCTTCAGGAAGTCCTCCATACCGCGGCGGGACAATTATGGTTTGGACGGGAATTCGTGTTGGTGGAGGAACATACCTCGTTTGGATCAGAAACACCATGACCACTGATAAATATCGTAACCATATGCTAGTACCAAAAGTCCACCTAACGAAATATGTCAGAATTACAAATTTATTCCAGAAAACGTCAAAAGAATGCTGGGTTATGCATTGTTCCCTGATAGGAGTAAATTAATTTTACCGCCGGATAAAAGTGCATTAATTTTCCCAACTTTACATTAAAAATATACTACTGAATTTTATATCGATCAATTACATTTTAGAACAATTGCTGGGTGGGCTATGACCCCCTGTATTACTACCTAACTACGTCAACAGTCTCCCGAGTCAAATACGACCTTTTTTGATAACCGCCGTTTAATAAGCATAATTATTAGAATATTACGGTAAATCATTGTGACGATTAGTGTGGACGCGGGTTCTATTCCGGTTCGAGCCCAGTTCCGTTAGTTATTCGTCCCAGGTCGCGCCAAACGTCGCATACAAAAAAAAAAAAAAAACAGCTAACTCAATTCGCAAAAAAACATATTTTTTTACATAAATGTAACAACGTTATGTGACCCTTTTTAAATTTTAAAACGTGTGTGTGTAAACTTACAAAACAAAGCAAGTGTGTAGCAAAACAAAAATATCTCCAAAAATTTTTATACCGCATGATCAACTTTATAACGATTAAATCCTAATAACAAAAGTTGAATAGTGATCACAACTTGGTTTGGTTAATTGCGTTAAAACCCACATATTGAAACTCATCATTATAACGATAACTCTCTATAACGACAAAAAATGCTCAGTCTTGATGTTTCGATTATAAAGAGTTTACACTGTATCTCTCAAAAATTTTTATACCGCATGACAACAATATGATAAAGTTAACAATTAATGAACAAAAGGTGAATATATTTCACAGACTTTTTTTAATTGTCAAAACATAATTAAATGTTTAAAATGAACGGTTATTTTTAAACTAAATTATGTTAGTTTTCTTTATTTTTCTTTAAGTTGCTTTTGTTTGTTTTTTGTATCATCTATTGAAGTTTTATATAAAGACATTACTTCTGTTTTACGTATAAGTCTCACGTATTAATTTAAACTTTTGAACGTAAACTATTTAAGTTAGTATGTACGTTCATGTGACGCCACGTAACGGCTTCAACGGAAGACCACGCTGGTTGTTACAACCTACATTATGCTGAGCTGGGGCCGTTTTGTTCGCAACTGGCATTTTGATTTGCTCTGTATATGCTAATATGGGTTTTGCTATTTTTTTTCATAAATATTGTAGAATATCAAAATCCCCTCAAATTTTGTTAAAAATAAATATTTTTCTTACGTTTCTTTTCATCGTCACTTTCGTCATATATAGAGATACGCAGTGCAGCAAAAGAAAAGTAACCTATAACTTTAATAATGGAATTGAAGGATCTGTTTATACATTGATTTATCCGATAACTTCATCTAACTATAACGTTTTGCGACTTACGCGACTCATATCATAAATAGCGATCGCCCAATGATCGAAATTCGACCACCGACTTTTTAATGATAGACTATTTTCTGTTGGACATTTACAGTATGAACCTAAACAATGAATATTATATCACTTGCAGTCACTTTTCATCGAGTGACAATGGTAATATATTGGTGGGTCTAAGTACAATGGCACTTTCGGGTTAGGATACGCAGTATTAATTTATTTAATTTAATATATTAGTAATATATATTATAGATAAACTTTAGCTTTCTGCACTCCTTCTCCATATAAATTTTAACCATGCCAAATCTCACAGTCTTCCGTGCACGTAATACGCTTAAAAAGAGGTACAAAGTTTTTGCTTTACATATTAATATAATGATTACAGATTTATATTTTTTATATCAAGTTTATAATAAAAAAAATGAATTCTTGCATTTTTACTCAATACGCACGGAAGTTTAATGAACGCGCGTTTATAAAACGTCCGATTGAAGAAATGACAAGCCGTGTGTCCATTGAGATAGACTGTACTTTTTCAATGCCAAGAATTCATTTAATTAACGCGCGTAGTACAGCTACAGAAAAAAAAGATTTAACTATCTGTTGTTATTAATTTGTGGCGTTGGTTTGCCGATTCATTTAACAGTTAAATTGTCGTTCTAGTTGTATCCAATTTACACGTCAGTTTGGCTATGTTAACGACTACTAACCCGTTGACGAGTAGGCAGAGATATTTGTATGTTGAAATTTAGGTTTTGTTAGGAGCTATGGTCAGGATCGGATTTAGAGGAGGGCGACAGGGGTTTCGGCCTCGGGAATCCTTCACGAGAGAGACCTGTACAATAAGAGTTTTTGATTTTTTTAATTAGAAAAGGTCACGACAGTTGTGCCTAACTTCATCGCGGCCATCACACACTGAGTGCACACCCATCACTTATTATTTAATAACAGAAAGTTTACAAATAAAAAAAAAATCGGTTGTCTGTAAAGTCGGTTTACTGACGATAGTTGAACGTGACAACGTCATAAGAAAATACTGATGGAATGGTAGCATTTTTCAAAAGAAAATTTTAATTTTATTTGTTTGATAGATATTTTGTATGGATATAGAGAAGGAGGTAAATGGAAATGACAATTGAATTGATCAAGTTACATTTATTAGTACGTATAAATACAATTATGTCAATATTTTTTTACAATGTACATAGTTTTTACAAGTATGAATGTGCTTTGAGCAATTGTTTTACAACTTTTAAACATGTGTGATATTTAACTTTTTACAATTTGTGTTATTCTGTTGAGAATAGGACGATGATAGGAAAAGTAGGAAATGAAAGGGCCGAACGCGGAGGCCAATTGTGCCTCTTTGTCGCTCGTTCCACGCTCTCACTTGCACTTCAAGCCTTAAAAGGAACGCCACAGAGCGAGGTAACGCCGCATGAGTCATGTTTTTTCGTGCGTGCAGCCAGCTCCATCGAATTATAAGACGTTGTCACGTCAAAAGTATATTATTATATTGTTGTGTTTGCTCATGTTAGTTTTTATTAAAGTTTAATTTTCTTTTTCCACTACCGAAAATAATATTTTTTTCCACATTACCGCCTGGCTAGCTGGTAGAAAATTCTTAATAGCATTAAGCCTGCTAGTGTAAAACTTAAAAGTTCAATAAAGTATTCATTCATTCAAAACTTTAAATTGTCCAACAAAACTTCTGTTATTCTTGTTGACAATATTTGTATCTCCCATTTCTATAGTTTGGAGATAATATTTTAAAAAAATAATGTTTTTTAGTTTCATGTCGTACGTCCGCAGGCAAGCTGTTGAGAATATATGGTATTCGTTACTTGAAAGTTCTGTGACCGTAATAATTTGTCACTTCGGGTACTAGGTACATACCTGCACAGTGGCACGCTTAGACGGGTCGTATTGCTGGATCCGCCGGTGTACATATCTACCTGTCTCATTAGCCTACTGGTTCTAAGCCAGACTGCTAAGTTCGAGGTCCTTGATCCGATTACCAGGTCGAGTAAAGTGTTATCGGGGGTTAGTAACTCGTAGTTTGGCTTTGTGACCGATTAATGGCAATAGACTTGATCCCTATTAAACGGGACCTAAAAACATACCCGGCAAACTGTCGGTACACCTCTGCTTAATCCTTCGGGGATAAAGGCGTGATTGTATGTAAAATTGGTAGAGATCTGTGTTCAACTGGGCTGCGACCTTCATGTGTATGGTGATAGTTCCGGTACAGTGACTCTCTTTTGGTGTTATCGGGTTTCGGGATCGGCCAGTGTATATCCAGCTGCCAATAGGCTTGCAGGTCGGTCGCCAATGGATTTTCGATCTCTCGGTGGTCACTGTTGCGTTTGGATTCTGCTGTGGCTACCTACCAAAAAAAAAAAACGGTGCCTAGACAAATTGTCTTCGTACAATCGTTAACGCTAACAGAAATGTAATAAATGTATGGCATTGACATTAAATTTATATCTCTAGTTATCCCCACGGCTGCGCTCGCGTAAACTACAGAATGACGTCGATCGGGCAAACGCGCGAATCGTGCTAACCCCGGCTCCCGGTTATTTTTATAAAGATAAAAATACTTATTATATGTTATCCTTAGAGGTTAAACTCAAAGCGGCTTCCTTTTAAACTGTAGGTAAGCACTAAGAGAGGATATTTTGAAATTCAACACCCAAGGTGGTATAAAAGGGGATGGAAGCTTGTAAGCAAATCCGTTATTTTTGAAGATAAATCTATGAAAATTGGTATTTAGCAATTCTGTTCCGGTTGTCTAACTAGTAACAGTGCTCCTGAATATAAAAAAAAAAAAAAATATGACATAAATCAACCAACGATGACGCGAGCAGAGCCAGGAGAAATGCGATAGTTTATGATATAAGAAACGGCTTGACATTAACGAAAAACTAAAAAAAAAAATTAAAGTGATAATACATAAATATTTAAATTACCTAAGTACCTTTGTACGTGATAAAACTCATACTATAAATATTGAGTAACAATCGAAAGAGCCGTGACCACTCTCGGGAAGTGGTTTAACGACTGGCGAATAGCCATAAACCCCACGAAGAGCACAGCGGTGCTCTTCGACCAAACCGCCTCACAGATACCGAAAAAACACAAGGATCATCCCCTTGAACTCTTCGGTAATCCGATCCCCTGGGTAAAGGAGACCAAATATCTAGGTGTAACCCTAGATAGTAGACTCTCCTTTATACGCCACATCACTCTGGTTAGGAAAAGGGCCGCCTGGACCCTCGCCCGATTGCTTCCTCTGTTATGTGCTGCAAGCAAAATGTCCACGAGACACAAGCTTACGTTCTACAAGATGTGTATCCGACCGATTATGACATATAGCTGCGTTGTGTTCGCACATATGCCAAGATATAATTGGAAACGCTTACAAGCCATCCAGAATAGGTTTCTTCACCGCCTTACCGGCGCCCCTAGGTATGTTCGTATGGAGGATCTCCATAGAGATATGGGCCGTCCTTCGATACATGCCTATGTCAAACACCTTTCTCGCTCTTATTTCGACACCGCATCGAACCACGCGAATCCCCTAATAAAAGCGGCAGCTTCATATGTTCCCGACCCCAACGCCTGCCGGAGAAAACGCCGGCAGCGTAATATATTCACTGACCCGCCCGACCAAACCGAAACAGCTAACGCGTTCTACGCCACCGTCTCTCCAAACAGAGCGTGCCACCCCCACGCCCGCGTAACCACCGTTCTCTCCGCAGAGGACGGGCGGTTAACTTCGCTCCCGCACACCCGTCACGTCCACCCTCTCTAGCGGCAACCCAAGCCTAGGTCCGTTCCTCGGTGTGAAGCCCTTGGGTCAGGCAGCCGCCCGCGCGATACAAGTGACACTATACGTGCAACACTTAGTTACCCACACACAACATTACACACGTATGAACACACACACGTGCACACCACACAGGTACATAGGTTCTGTAAGGGACCTTTTTTTCTTTTTTTGCGCTAGGTAGACTAATGCACTAGTTAGTGTAGAAAAACCATTCCGATTATTAAATACACATACGCATGGTCCACTCCTTCCTCCCAGGAGGAGGGGAACGTGCATATGAGTATATGTTAGTTAGTTCGAATTCTCGTAGGAACAGGGAATTAGTTAGATCGCGACCTTTTCGCATTCGCGACGACCGCCCGAGCCGAGGTTCGGCCACTCTGGCACCCTCGTGCGGGTCGTCACAAACTTTCGCGGCTGAGTGCCCTAAGCGCTCGCCCCCAAGTCCGGTGAAACTGTAAAAGCCGCAGCGGCTCTGTTTTAGGATAGACTAACAGTGTAGTCAGAAAAAAAAAAAATATATAGACTAACTTTTATGTTATTTATATTAGTATAATATTAATTTAAATTATAATTTTTTATTATTAGTATTTTTTCATACATTGTATTAACTTACTTGTATATAACTTGCTTTATTTTATTTTTTAAATTACATTTGCGTTATTTTATGTTAACTGTATTAGACTTAGAATGAATTGTAAAAATGGCTCAAGTAAAATATGCGCGCTGTTGGCGCTTCTTCAATAAATAAATGATCAATTAGGTACATTTCCAAATTTCTTATAAATTTTTACTATTTAATTTATCCTTTGCAATGGTTTTTGAGATGGGACGAAGGCAATGAATAGTATTGTTGATACAAATCAAGAGTTATTAATAAATAAAATAGACGAAGAGCTCTGTGAACTTTGTGACGATGTGGAAAAAGATGGACTGCAACTGCAACTGGACTGCAACTGAAATGTTCAAGATTTGTTTTACAGTAGGGTCGATGTATTCCAAATGTTATTTTAATAATCAGTTTATATTATTTATTTGTTATTGATAGAATATTAACTATTTTTCGTGCTTTTTCTTCTCTTATTCTACACGCCCGATCAAACAGAAAAAAAAAAATCGAATTAACAATTACAATTTTTTAGGTGACATTTAATTTGGTTTACGTATAATTTGTTCTTTATTGTTACTTAATAAATATCTATTTCGTTTTTTACTAATAAAAAATCATCTTTCTTGTATATAACATATATTACAGGTTTTAAAATTCATCAAACTTATATTTTGTAATCTCTTTAGATTTAATTAAATTTTGTCTTGCTTCACATTGAGCTTTTTACAACCTAAATTTTAATTCTGGTGGATAATTTTCTATATTATATAAAAGTTCAACAATAGTTCAATTTCGTCAGTTAGAAGGTACCTATGTTACAAGTTTTCCCAAATACCAGTTCATAAGGCGTATATTTAGTTGCTGCAAATCCACTTCACCTTCACCAAGCCACCTCCTGTGTTACACAAGTTTATGAATACGAATCTAAAACCACTGAATAATAGTTTGAGATTCCGCCAAAAACTCACAGAATCGTTCTTTGCGCTAACAATTTATTAACAAGTTTTTTAAATTCTCATTACAACAGGATCCACAACATATCGGAGGAGCCGTTAAATGCTGTTAAACTAGTAAAAGAATCTAAAGCGGACATCAAGAATGTAAAAAGAGCAAGATATAATGAAGATGCTTCTACATCAGCTATGGAAACCAGCAACATGGATGACGATAAGGTCACTGCAGTCCTTGCTAGGTATTTGTTACTAAACTATAGTTTGCAAATCATTTAAAAAGTACTATTAAAAAAATATTGAAATCATATAGTTCTGAAAAAAAATGTTTCTGTTATTTAATCTGCTTTTTGACAGCAAATAATATCATATAGGATGAACGGTAAAACTGATTAATCTTGTAAATTATCATCAGAAATAATTCTTATAATTTCGGAAAATTGATGATTGATCGAAGTATTTATTGACCAATATGCCGTTATTAAAGAAAATTTTATGTTGCATGTAGATTTCATACTGCAGCAAACGAAAGATATTAGAAATTCTTTTGAGTTCGTAACTTTATAATCTTTCGAGGAGATGACCTTAAAATTTCTTTTCTTCTTTGATATTTTAACGAACAAAATTAGCTTGGTTGAGAAAAAAAAGTGATTTGGGTGTTATTGCAATCAAATGTAACTGTGAAAAGGGTAAAATTATAAAAAATATTCTAAATAACAATTGTTCTTAACTAATGACGATATAATAATTAGTTTAAATGTCATTATTAAGTATTTTTTACAACGTACGATTTGCGTTATTTCTTAGTTGTGTTATATATTATTTCATGGATACTTTCATAGTTTTTATTAACTTCATAGAAATAATATTTTAATCTGACATCCGCATGCTTTCAGTGCTATGATGGAGGGACTTTTGCTATCTCTTTCATATCATAGACTTCTAATTGAATACAGTAGGTTGTATTTGATCCATCCTCCTTGTTTGTTGTAATATAAGATGTACCGCCATCCTTATTATATCTTGCTACCATCGATGATATTATTTTTTTCTTTTCTTGTTTGGTTGGTTCTCAAAGAACTCCTCTACGTTGAGGAATCTATTTTAATTTGGTGCTCTCTTTTTCGTAATTATCATTTCTTGGTCATCTTTAATTTCTCCTGTTAAGATACAAAAAATGAATTACAATGTTTTTTCTTGTCGGTGTCGATATATCTATAAGCAGCGCGATTTTTTGAGAAGCTAAGTCTACGAGTGAAACATGTGCTGCTATGAACCACGTCGCTGATTTTCTACGCGGCCAACACTTGAAATTTATTCAGAAAAATGAGAAGATACACTACAGTCGGAAGTAAAAATATAAACTGAAGAGTTAAACAGTCAAAAGTGTGAACATCAGAGCGTCGTGGCAAACCATGAGATAAAAGCTGTGGATGAAGCACGTCGTGTGGAACGAGTTCTTCTGTCGACTACGCGAGCAAAGCCACGGTTTTATAGTAGTAGTAGTTTTATATATAAAAACGTATGTTTGTAATATAACTATAACTATTTATCGCTTTGATCAGTTCTATTGGTACTTGTATGTATGTATTTGTGTGTATGTTTTGTATGTTTGTGTGTGTATGTATATACAATTTCATACTATGTATATAGAATTGTAGCTTTTATTTTTATTACTAATATTATTGTTTATATATTTGTTCTTGTATTTATCTATGTACGATAGTAACTAGTCTATCTTTATATTTTAACTATCTCATTCTTTCTTTCTTCCAATCCTTTGTAAGGTTGCCTGGAAGAAATTGCTTTAAACAATAGGGCCGCCTGTAGTTTCCGTTCCGTTTTCTATTGTACTTTTTATATTTATTGTACAGTGTATGCTTGAAACAATAAAATGTTTTCTATTCTATTCTAACATGTGTCGTATTAATTATGTCTGTATTTTCATTATAAATAAATGTTTCTTCTTTCTAAAAATTCTTTGAATTTTTAATATTATAATATTAATTCATTTAGTTTATATAGGTGGTAGGTATTGATAGTTAACAATAATCTTCGAAATCTTTTTGACCGTTGTGGCGTTCATACTTCTTAATTACGAACTTTTTATATGAGTTTCGAAATATAATATTTTTAGAAGAATTTAAAATGTGACTGAAGAATAAGAAAAAGAACTATTGACACAGAATACGTTTTTTTTTCTTTAATTTTGTCCAGTCTTCTTTATAGCGCCCGGACTATCCATAATAAAAAGTTTTGTTAAGGACAAAAATAAGTTGGAGTCTCTTTTCTTGCAAAAGGTTATGGAAGCCACGGTGATTTCCTACGAAATGTATAGGAAAAGATTTTTGCGATTTCTGACATTTTTAGTAGGTACTCTAATCTCAGTTAGTCCCATAGAGTTTATTGATCCCTATAAGAAACAAGATTGATTGGAATGAAAAAGGAAAAAGTTTTTGTGTAAATAGCCCATTTTCTTGCTGACTGTACACTTTTTCAAATAATGTAAATGGAGGTCAAAAAGACTGAAAAAAATAAGGACAGTCACGTCAGAAAGTTTTCGTGTAGCTACAACGGTTAGCGTATCTACCCTAACTACTTACCTACTGCCTCATCTCAAAAATCCTCCTGTATAGCGTATAATATTATGTAATAATTAGTGCCATTTTGCGTGATATCGTTTGGTTATTGTGCATACGTGAAGTGGATTACAGATCAAATTAGAAACATGCATTTTGTGATGCCACAAAAACTCCCTAGATACTCTAGATAGTTCTAACCAGGGAGCCACCATCTTCTTACACCCTATTTTGAAAATTACAAAATTCTACGTAGACTTAAACACAACTGTCAAATGCTTTTTGCGGTATAAATTTTTTATTGGCTTTTATATTTTTCATTTTATTAATTCCCATTAATTCCATTCATGGCTCGAAGTTAGCCATATCGCACTACCGTCATAATATGATACGAGCGCAGCTCTCAATTTTAAACGTGCCGTAAGAAGTGTAACTTCAGAAATGTAAAATATATTGTCATAAACAGATTGAATAACAGCAATTCTTGCTTTCAAACTTTTCAATGAAGTCAAGAGTCACCTTGTATCGGTGCGCAGTCATTGAAGTGCGCAAAACTCGCGCTGATCGTTTCATCCACGGCAAACTCGATCGCCAATGGCCAGTGTAGTGCTATGGCACGGCATGGTCAGTGCGAGTTGCGACACTAAACAACGATAATTGGTACAAAGATTATAAACTTTTTCTTATAGATGTGATAATTCTACTATATATATATAACATAACATAAATAAATTCGTTTATGAGTTGTATTACGTTAAAATGCTGTTATTAATCAATAATTAGTTAGCCCGGTAGACTACGTTTTTTTGCCCTTTACATCAATCATACTATCATGCCTGTATCCCCGAAGAGTTAGGCAGAGGTGTACTAATGTACATCCCACAGTTCGCCGGGTATGTTGTTAGAGCCCATGTAATAGGGATCGAGTCTATTGCTAATAATCGGACACAGAAGCTAAACTCTGACCTCCTACTGAGTATTTCATAGAAAAACCCATAACACTTTGCTCGACCTACGAATCGAACCAACCCAGTAATAGTCAATAACTCAACTACAGCTCTACCTACCTCGATTTTTTCTTTCTAAAGACTTCTCTGGAACCATAACGATTAAACAAGAAAAGAATAACGTATATCTATCGTTCGAATCCTGAGCGGTCTTGAGTTCATAAAAAATCCAATGGATCAATCATTAGCTACCAACAAACACCATTACACTGCTGCCACACTTGTGTACACGGCCCAGGTACATAGGTTCTATAAGGTGCCTTAAGCGCACGCCGCCAAACCCGGTGAAACTGTCAAAGCCTTCTGAGGCTTCAAGGTCTTTACGTCTAAGTATATAGTCAAATCGAAAAAAAAGCGATCGGCAGTCGTTCGCTACGCACCACATAGAGCGGTTATTAAATAAACACACGCAAGGGTGTCTCGACGTTTCATTTACCTCGCCCAAAGCAGTACTAAAAAATTATAATTACGGGTTGCACTCCGAGAGTGCCGACAGAAGTGAAAACTTATTTTGGCGCGTTAGGCATTTTTTAGATGGGTACTAGGTTTATTGGGTTATGAATTGCATTTTATTTATGAATTGCATTTTATTTATGAATTGTATTTTATTAATTATTACAAACTTTAAAATACATTTAATATTCTTTTATGAAAGACGCGTTCGTGGTCTGCTATATGTACTTGCATATATGCACACACTATATCTGCGTCTCGTAACGGTGTCGCGAGTCCAGAAATTTTATCTCACCTAAAAATATGCGTACCGCGCTAAAAGAAGTTTTCACTTCAAAAATATTTCTCTAAAAACCTTTTTCGGACTATTACTCGCATTTTCAGAAAGAATTAGCCAAATCAGTCCAGCCGTTCTCAGATGATCCGTTTACCAATGAACAGTATTTTATTTTTAAGGATTATACTTTGTTCATTATAATATGTAGAGTAGAATGACACATGTCAAATGTTCATTTTAATTATGCAACCACAATTATTGATATTGGGATTTGATTTTACGATTATCGATAATTTTTTTGAGCTAAATATAATCGATAATACGATGATGTTTTAAATCAAATTGTGTAAGCAGTGGAAATGAAATACACTATAATAACAATAGAGGCCGCAATCTGGAACACTTGTATTATTGAATGCCTGACGACAAACAACAAGATTAATTATTCTTCGAGATAATGTTCTTCTTTGTGTGTTGCTGCAGTAAAAATGTAGGAATTACGTTAATATATTTTTTTATTCGAAATTAAAAAAGAACCTAATAAATTAAATGTAAAACGGCGTTCGATTAGTTTTTGATTCGTACGATTTAGATTTTCAATTCATTTTTATTTTTTTAGTTTAGTTACTGTAGTTTTGAGTAGGTACTATAGAAAATATGTAAGAAAAAAAAAGTAAAAAAAGTAAGTAGTACCTACGAAAAAATAACGAAAATTCAATTCATTCAAGATTCATTTAAGATTCAGCAACTTGTATTAAGTAAAGATGAGACTGGTTTTGTTGTTTCATAACGCAATTCGACATCTTATTATTTTTCTGAAAAATTATTAAAATAATATTTATTCAGAGCAGCCACGTTTTTGTTTTTATAAGTAATGTTAATTATCTTTGAATTTATATCATTTTATTACCTAACTAGCTGAAGGACTTTTTTTAAATATTCTTATCTTATCAGCTACGAGGCACGACTGGAGCTTACTCCTTAAGTACGATTGTCTTTGAATACGCAATAGGCAAAGAGGCGATTGATTGACTGACTGATTGATTGGTTGATTGAGTGGTTAGTGATTTATCTAAAATCAAGATGATATATGTATAAACATACATGATTCCAAAGTGAAAGATGCGCAGAAAAACGTAACGCTTTTTGTTAACGTTTTTATAAATTTCACTCCTCATAAAATTTCCATACCGGGTACTTATTTGAAAATTGATTTTTGCATTTCTTACGGAGTAAACTCCAAAAATATCCTGTCTTTGTCCAGGTTCCAAACTAGTTTTATGCCAAATTTAATTGCGATCGGTTGAGAGGTATAGTCGTGAAATGGTAACAAATATACGGAATTACTTTGTCAATTATAATATCAATATTGTGGCTTGCTAACTAGAGTTATATGAAAATAGTTAGTTTTTAGGTTACATAATTTAATTCACTACCAAACGTTACAAATCAAAACAATTTCGAGTCTGTTCTAAATAATCTTTGGTAAAGATCGTACGCACACCTTTCTTTCTTTCACCGGCAGTTTGGGCCAACGCGTAGTAACGGGCGGACGCGCCATGTGCTCTGACAGCCTCTCAGTGATAGCCTGACAGTATAGTGACAGTTTCACAGTGCAAAATGACAGTGGGACAGGCGGCAGCGTTCCTGCTGCTTGCGATTATATCGCCGGCCGTCTGCCAAGAGGAATCGTTTGCCAGCTCGTTTCTATCCGGTAAGTATGGAGATAGGTCAGTGTATTGGGTGGGTTACTGTGTGACTCGGACAACAGGGAAAGTGGCGCCCAGCCGCCCACCGCTTTAGGGCTTCGGACGTGACATGTTTGAGTCCCGGTTACCAGCATTTCTAATAACGTCACAACTTTTTAAATTATACATACTTCAAATAAAGAAAGTATCATGCTATTCTCTTATGGGGTAAGCTGAAAGCTTTCTCTGAATACATCTCAATACATCTTTACATTGTAAACCATTTTAATTGGCTTTAATAAACTTACTGTAAAAATCAAGTACTAATAAATATATGATTATATAATAAAGGTAATTAAGAATAAAAAAGTGAAAGTTTATTGCTTCCCGTATTCTTTAGCAGTACGTAATCCTTTTAATATGTAGTATTTTTGAATGTATTACATAACGAGCTCTCATTATAAGTCGAATTAAATAGAAATATTTTAGGTTAATTTTGGATTTTTAGGAAATATATTGCCGGTTGTCCGGATTTAGGGTCTTTTATTGTCTTTTTCTTGTATTCTCGGTAAATACACACCACAGCAAATGTTCTAGATTCGTGTCATGAACGGCAGTTTATTCATGTTGAATTCGTATTAAAAAGTATAACATTTAATAAACTTTAGTGTATTAAATATCTTATAATATAGTGTAAAATATATTTAAACTTACGTATTCAGGTGTCATCACATTGTGTTGCGAATAATTAGCATGTATTAAGTTAACGGCCAATCTAACTAGAACCGTGTAATAAGTGAGAACTTTCTACTTGGAATTCTATTAGCTTTTGCATCACAATTCGTCCAGTATTTGTGTAATGTTCAACGCGTTCTTTTACAAAAAAAAAACTTTATAATATAATAATCAACATTTGTATATTAGATATTTTATTATGATACAAGTTGTGCCTAAATGTTTTGACCGTGTTAAATATATTCGAGCAACTCTCCACAATGCGTCTCCAACGTATCCGTTTAACCAGTCGTTGTTCTAATTACTCGTATTCACCTTACCCATAACCTACCTTAATAAATAGGCTATGAAATACAAAAATACAACATTTTCTCAAAAGTCTGTCCCGAAGCATCCGGCAGCTATACTTGAGAGCCAGTTTTCCCACTAGGTTTGGCGTCCAATATCTTGGGACACGTCGTCACTTAAGAACAGGTGAAATTGTGGACACAACGCTTACCCTATAAAAGTAAAAAACAAGACAATTTTAACAAAACTAGAAGACTAACTTCAATAACTTTGAGAAATTCCCTGATTATCTTTGAAGTTGGTGTTCGAATGCAAATGAAATTAAAATGGTATTCCCTTTCCAAGGAAAAAAATAATCATCCAAATCGGTTCATAAACAAAGAAAGTAAGGCTAAATAATTTAAAAAAAATTAAAAAAAAAAAATTTAAAATAATTTTAAAAAAAAAATCAAATTAATTAATCTTGTTTTTTTTAAAGTCGGATGATGTGTACGGCAAGAAATATACAAAATTGCTAGTTTAGCTAATAAAGTTACTATATTTTAAAATGTATTAATCAACCTCCAAAATAATTATGTTTTTATAATTATATTTTCATTTCACTGTTACGGGTAATCTGCACATTTATTATAAAACTTAGATATAATAAATGGCTTTATTTATTAAACAATATAAAACTTTACGTGAATGTTTTGGAAGAAATATAAGAATTAAATCATGCAGAAGGTTGAAATATTTTACGACACCAGAAGATTTTTGTTGAAAAGAGTGAGTAAATATAGAGAAAACACTCAAACAAGGTGCTCCATCTAGAAAGTCCTCTGAGATCCCATATATTTTACTTTGTAGCGTCAGAAAATAAACACTATACTGTGGTTGTTATTATATTTCACTAATAGTTGAAACTTATTTTAGAATTTGAATTAACATCGATTAATGTAGTGTATGAACACGTTACTTTTGAAGCATTATCGAATCCGTCATCTTTGAGTGCACGAGGTAATCGGATTGATTGATAAGCGATAAAAATGCGGACCATGTTACTTACAGCCACAGAATAGTACGGATGTGTCGAGGCCGCAGCCGACGTTCTTTAACGGGCGGATTACCGTTACCTGCGTCCGATATACCACAATCAATGTAGCCTAATATAATTTGATGTACAATACATATAGCATGATGTAAACAAACATTTTCTCCTCTAGCATTATATATCTCACTACTTGATCGGAATATTTTGGAATTCAGATTTACAAGATATTAACAATTCAAATGCATAGGCAGAGAACGTATAGAAAATATAAAAATACGGCACATCTTTTTTAAAAATATCTGCTTATTGAGACGACGAATGCATATATGTATCAAAATTTTGATTCAAAGTGCCAGGATGATTGTTTTAAAAACGTATTAACACTGTAAAAGAAAGTAAATTTATGAATATTTAAATTGATACGGCCATCTCAATAGTAATTAATATGTTGTTTCTTATTAGAACTTTTTCTTTGGTACATTCAGAAACACAAGATAAGATAATAAAATATTCTAGTTTTTCGACTTCAAAATTAATGTACCAGATCAAATTGGTAATTTACAACATATAAACTAGTTTTAAAACGCATTATTTTCTAGGTTTATTGCAAATTTGAACTACTTATATTAACAGACAAATTCGTATAGAAAAGACATCAACGCGTTGAAAATACAATTATACATTTATCAATTCATATTAATAGCAATAGGAAATACAAAATTGTGATTTTAAAAGTGTTTTTTAATATTATATGATAATTGTCAACTCAATATAAGAGTTATATAATTTAAAATAGTTGCCTTATTAGTATAAACTTTCTATTGTATCATTCTCTGAATAAATGATACGATAATGACCGTGAAGACAAAAAAAGAAAAACATCTTATTTGAGTGAAATATCCTGGGATACGAAACAAGTTATTATGTAGTAATATTATATCAGTTCTATAACTTTCTTGACAATTAAATTGAACCATTTTTGGCTTAGTGATCAATCGTGAATCCTTATGCATAAATATTTGTATTTTTAAGACTAAATGTTTTATTCGGGCGGTATCACAGATCTATTTGATGTTTTATAAGCGTTTCCACATGTTAATGTGGAAAAATTCATGTTCATTAAGATAATAAACGCATTGGGGTTGTATATAGTTCTGAAGGTGACTATAATGCTGTAATTAAAAATGGTGACAATAGCTTGGCAATAAAACGTAGTTATTCTGGTTCTCACCTAGTTTAGTGGTTTCTGCAAAAATTGTTTGTTAATTTGAACTAAAATTTAAGTTTTCTATGAGCCTCGTTGAAATTTAACTTGAATAGATATATAATATTTTAATTTAAATAAATAATAAATGTTTGAATCGAACATAAATATATAAAATAGTGCACGGCAAGCAACTTCAAGTCATTCACCGTTGAAATAACAAGTTTTAATTGTACTCGGAAGACCGGTACGCCGCAGCGGCGTGGCGTCGTCTCGTCTACAGGACTTTCTCCCATACTAACGCCTCCCTCCGCGTCTCCACTCCCCGTTTTATCTGAAACCAACTCACCAATACGTCAGATTACGCGACGCTGACTATGAGATTGTATAATCTTTGCAGTTGTAATTATTATTGTAACAAATTTACTTACCGCGGGATGGAAATTAAACTGAAAAATGTGTCCAACACGTCAGACACTAAAAAAAAACAAACATATATATAATATATAGGCTTAGCTGTGTTATGACTAGATTTGTATGCACTGTTGTATAGTATGTACAGTAAGAGTGATTGATGGCTATTTTCATTGCTTTATAAACAAAAAATAATCTTAAATCCGCAGAACTGGAAATATCGTTCTGTCGTACTGTACATACAAGCCTGGTCATCACATAATATATATACTTAAAGTTTATTACATTTAAAGGAATGTGTAGGGATACAGTTTAGAAGATCTATGATCACCAATTACAGCGACCGCACGCGTTATTTTAAGTTAAGGAATAAATATACCAAATATGTCCAATTTTTAATTACACAAATAAGCACAAACTATGTATCGAACCAGTGCTTACAGGTGATTACATATGTATAGATTAAGCACCATATACATTCATGTGATAAACAAACATCCGCCACGTGAGTTCGTGACTGATATTTTTTTCCTGGTAATACCAACATCCGTAATTCCAATTCACATTTTTGTCACCGTTATGTAAATAAGCGACGATGAATCAGTGACTAGCAAGCCCGGATACCACATCTGTTAACGTGGGTTGTGGGTTGGAGTTTCAGTTTTCGGTGAAATAAAAAAACAACGTAATTTATCTATGGTATCGTAGTAGCACACACTTGTTCAACTACCACTTTCTAGTTGAAAATATGCCACCAAGCATTTTTCTACTTAGTTTAAGATAAATCTTTACTTAACATAAGCTAGTGCTTACATTTAATGTAAAATTTAACAATATTCTAAGTTATTCAATTTTGGTACTGAGAAGGCACGTAATGAAAGATCGCGTGGTTAGCACCACTACCTAGCACCTTCAAATGAAAATCTGTCCCTGTGTTCCGACAGCCACTTGAGGGTCATTCATTCTCTAGGCTTAGTGTGTCAATTGACATCATGTGAGATTGTGGTTAAAGGCTACCTATAAAGAATAATTAATTTTAAAAGTAATAATTTTAAAGCTATAGGATGAGAAAACACCCTAGCACCAAGAATATCTGGCACAACACTTGGTTGGATTTAATTTATGTTACACTAATGATAATATTTAAAATTATATTTAAACTAAAACTTATTGTGCCGGCCACTGGCTAAATTACCGTTCTCCGGATGGTATACTAATTATACCTGGGCAAAGTATTCCCAGTTCAGACTTCTGAGGGTCTGAGTGTACTGTTATACGTAGTTGCGGATTCACATATCCTAGCAAAAATTACTGCCGGGGTTCTTTCACACACACTGATGATTGATACAACAACTGTGCGCGTAATTTGAACGAGCTCATAGCAAACTTTTACCATGATAAGAAACCCTAACAACCACTTACTATTTGGCCCAAACACTTATCTATATAAATAAAAATGAAATGCTGTTCGTTTGTAAGCGCATCATTTGACAAGGTGGACCGATTTGGCTATTTTCAGTGACAGTTTTTATTTTAATTTTTTAATTTACTACCATAATTGTCCGAACAAGGTTTTTATATGAAGAAAATTTAATTTTTTTTCCCGGGAAATAGGAATATTCTTGAAAAACTGAAAATATATTTGTCTTTTAGAACTCAAAACCATAATAATATATTAACACTATTGTAAATAGGAATAAGCGTAATTATTTTTTGTTCGTTAGGGTCCTGGAATATTTTTACGGAAATATCGTTACGTTATCCTAAAAGTTATTGCCAACTGAATAGGGCAGAATGACATCTGCCGGTCTAGCTAGTCTATATAAATAATGAAACTGTTTCTTTGTAATGTCAACATAACAGCTTTTTACTAAATGCATAAGAAAATAAATGGTATAATAAAGAACCAATTAAAAAAAAAAGTTTATCCATTTGTTCTGGGTGATACGGAAACAGTTGGACCGATATTGATGACTTACTGGTATATAGCTGATGTTATAAGAAGTAATTTAAGAATTAGGGCTTTGCGTAAAAAAAAAAAACTTAAAACAGCGAGTTTGGGCGCTTTAATGGCTTACGATGAGTAAACTATAAAAGTTATATCAAATTAATGTAGTCTATCTTTTTTCTTTAAATAACCGGAAGCTGGGTAGCACGGTTCGCGCTTGTGCCCGGTCGACGGCATTCTTTAGTCCACACGAGTGCAGTCACGGGAACAGCTAGTTAGAATTATATATAAGATAAAGTTTGCTATTGTTATAATGTATATATAGCGAGAAATTATCTCCAGAAATCGATCTGTATATTAATTGCAATTGAATTTTTTAATCCAGACTTATATTATAAATGCGAAAGTAACTCTGTTCGTCTGCCTGTTAAGTTTTCGCGCCTAAATTGCTGAATCATTTTGCTACATTTCGTCGTTAAAATGAAACTTGAAGGGATCAAAATAGGGGATAAAAATTCGTATGAGAAACACATGAAACCAATTTTGATAAACTTTAATATAGAGAGATATATTAGACCTTAGAACTTCCTCTAAGGGGATAAAAGTTTGTTTGAAAAACCCATCATGTCAAAAATTAGGGGTAGAAAAATTCATATTTATGCTTTTAGAAAGAAATACCAGGGATTTAACTTTTTTTAAAAACCTTCCTGCAAGCCGGTACTATAAGAGATGATTTTAATTAGTTTTGAAGCTTTATTAGGACAGTTAATCTGTTGGATTCATATTGGCATATAATTACAATACCATAAACGTAGTGATAAACCCATCTATGATTTTCTTTTGGTTTGTCGTGTTCCAATAATACGCAGACGAAATCGCGGGTACCAGCCAGTCACTATATAATTAAAAAGTATAGTATTAAATTAAAACTTGGTACATAGTCTTTGGGTTTTATTCAGGCAAATCAATTAATGCCTTGGAAAACTTACTATAAAAAATGTTGCATATCTCGTAACATCCCAAACCAGCTTCACAACAACAGTGACATTGAGGTGTTAGCGCATTTGGGAACCACACTGCGAACTTGTCTACGTCACGTTCCAAGGTGAGATGGTATAATATCTATCTACCTACTGACACTCGCCGTTTCTCTTTTCTCTTACTTGATGGGAAGTAAGCCGTTACACAACAGATAATGAACTAATTTTTGTTATCTACTGCAAAAAAGCCAAAACTTGTTTCACGAAGATGAATTTGTTTTAAGAGAAACGCTGATTTTACGAGGGCAAAATATGGAATTATTGCCTGAAACGCGGTGAAACCCTCGCGTAAGTGACGTACGTCAGCTGAAAGCGAATGAATATGTAAATTAAGCGATTGTAGCCAATCGTGTTGGAACGCGTCGCGAACACGGTCGGCGTGGCGCCGGGAAACGCTTAGTCGTAGCACGCTTCTGACAGCCGTGACACTTCGCAATATTACTTTACTGCGTGGAATGTTATCAGGTTAAAGCTAACGTTCATATTTTGCACTCAAAAATACGTCTAACAGCACATCCTAAAGTGAATCTCTTTACTGAGCGTTGACAAAACAATATAGCTAAATTAAAATAGTTTTAAAATTTACCATAACAAAAGCTATTCTTTGAATGGAACGACATTATGATTATGATTTTTTCTCTACATTAGCCTAGTAGTCTCATTCGCGACTGCTATGCTCGAGGTCCTGGGTTCGATTCCCAGGTCGAGCAAAGTGTTATTTAGTTTTTCTATGAAATTCTGAGTAGCAGCTCGGAGTTTGGCTTTGTGCCCGATTAATGACAATAGGCTCGCCCCCTATTACATGGGACCTAAAAATATACTCAGCGAACTGTGGGTGTACATTAGTACACCTCTGCTAACCCTTCGGGGAATACAGACGTGATGGTATGATGATTAAAAGGGGCTTTTACATATAAATAAGAAGACTTCATATCATCATCTTTTACCTGTCCACTCCTGCACATAGGCCTCTCCCAAAGTACGCCATAGCATATGATCTCCGGTTTTCCGCAGCAAGTCGTCGCTCCATCTGTTTACGTCTTGACGTGATCTCCACTCAAGAACTATTCTACTCCACCGATTATCGGTTCTTTTACATAAGTCTAACCCTAATAATATTGATAATAAAGTTCCTTGGCATCCTACCAGAATGGAAATCAGTTCCTTTGGTGTTCCGTAAAACATACTTTTACATCTAAAGAACATAACCTTAAAATAAAATAACATTTGCTCAATTCGTTTCTGAACATTCCACTAAAAATACGGTTGGGCTGGCAACCACCACTCCCACACCGGGTGCGATATTCTATTTCTGTAGATAAAGTGGACTGTATATTTTTAAACTGGCTGGAAGTAGATATCACATCAAATAAACACCAAATATGCTCACTTACTTTTCGCCGGCGAGATTGCCGCCGATGATGTTTATCCGAGTGGTCCAAGATCCAAATGCATTTACTCTAAACCGAAATATACACAGCACCAAAACTTTGCACAGTTCCAAAACTTTAAAATGTTCGTGAGACGTTAGCCGCCGCGCTGGTATTCATCCGAGTATTACGCGCAAGTGACCAGCCTTCTCCGATTTTAAATGTAGGGGTAATTTAAAGAACAAAATAATTTTACATAGGCACCCCCACAACCAACTTATGAGGTCGAACAACTATTAATATAAATATATTCTCTAATTATTTCGATCTTCTACAATTGTTTCGTCTTATAAAATTTATATTCATCGATAGTTTAATTTGTGACTTTATCTGCATTGATTTTCGATACATGTATAATGAAAAAGGAATAGTGTGGTACTTTTTTTTTGCAAGCTTATCAACCAGTATTTCACTGCAACCTTAACTGAAGTCAGGTGACGTGAGGGTGGGAAATGGTACGTATATACGCATGTTAGACTTATTTATCGATATCATAACGGTTACTGTCGACATATTTTAAACCTGATTTCAAAGGTATTACTAAAAATATTTTGTTATACACGTTGTAACTTATTTATCGACATCGTAACTATTACTGTCGACGTATTCTAATCCTGATTTCAAAGGTATTACTAAAAATATTTTGTTATACACGTTGTAACTTATTTATCGACATCGTAACTATTACTGTCGACGTATTCTAATCCTGATTTCAAAGGTATTACTAAAAATATTTTGTTATACACGTTGTAACTTATTTATCGACATCGTAACTATTACTGTCGACATATTCTAATCCTGATTTCAACGGTATTATTATATAAAAAATATTTTGTTTTACATGATGTAACTATCGACATCATAACGGTTACTGTCGACATATTTTAATCCTGATTTCAAAGGTTTTACTAAAAATATTTTATTTTATACGTTGTAACTTAATTATCGATATCATAACGGTTACTGTCGACATATTCTAATCCTGATTTCAAAGGTATTACTAAAAATATTTTATTTTATACGTTGTAACTTAATTATATATTTTGTTTTTCCCTGCTGTAACTCATTCCCAATTATACATTTGGTGATTTCGTATATTTTATTATTTATTGTTGGTAGCACAATAAAACGGTACTTTTTCTTTTTATATTTCGGTTAGCGCTCAAAACGCGTGTGTTATTTAGTTTTTATAAAAGTGTGAAAAGATTTGGTTAGCAAGCTACTTTGTTAAGTCGTAATAAATAGAGAAAGATAGTATTATCGGTAATATAAACTTCAATTCGTGTTTTCGTTAAATTTTTAAAGATGATCTATTTTAACTTTGATTTTTTATAAGTTTTTTAAAGGTACAACAATGGTTAGAATTATATCATGTTTTAATAGATAATAATAAATATTGTCTAATGACGCCTTGATGTCTTTTCTATGTGATTTGTGACTAGTAAATAAAATCCATTATAAAGTATTAAGTTTAAAAAAATATTATTGAATAATAAAAATAAAATATACTGTACTAAATTGACTATTTGTTATGCATTTGTATGAAATAATTGTAATGACAATAAAATTTGTAATAAACTATTGGAAGGTTGACTAACGTGACGAGTACAGGTACTGTTGTATCATAGTCCGGCGAGAGTTTCACGCGGTCGTCGACCTCTGAGAAAGCAACGCGTGACGTCACATGCCGAGGGGCCACTTCCCTCGCTGTACGACCACCCTCCGACCCAATTAACGAAGCTGTGAACATTATGTAACAATAAATAATAATAAAACGAACTTTTTTTTGTAATACAAAAACATGATTAAAAAAATAGTGAGATTGATAAAATAAATTCATTCTACGGAATGATTAGTAAAGTAAAGCTTAGAAGTCACTAGTACCGTTAAAGACGACTGTGAAAACTAGATTTGTACAAGCGATTTTATCACTGATTTTGGTTATGGAGGCTGCGGACTTCTTGGATAAAACTACAGCTTTTATAACAATAGTATAAGCTTGTAAGTGTCTCACTGTTGGGCAAAGGTTTCTTTCCAAGAGGAGGTACGTGCTCAGTCACTACGCAAGCCACGAAGTAATGGAGATTTCTAACATCGAGAAATCAACATTAATGTACGCGAATTCCGAAAGTTCATTGGTAGGTACGAATCGACAATTCGCCTGGTCTAAACGGCTCGACCACTACGTCAATGTGGCTATTATTATTTTGGTGTAACATTTGCAAGGTTTGTTTATGGAAGCACCATTGCCAGACGCATCTCTGCCCTAAAACAACCTCGTGTTGTTCTGTTCTGCTCTAAAATGTGTGGCTGACAACACAACACGCATAAGCGGCATTTAACTCTGTCAACAGATGTAAATCCTATCTTAACAAAACATAAATGTGATAAAGGGAGGAAGTTCGGTGGAAACGATGTTCTGGGTAGTCGTTGTCGGGTGCCTAGTTCCATAGCTGTTCCTTTAATTATAACTGTAGGAATGTATTATTATTAATTATACACTAACATTCTGATACGTGTATTGTATTGTTGAGTGCACTATTTAATTAGTCAAGAGTTTATCTAGTTTATTTTTAAAAGAGCACAAAGAGGGGGCACCTATAATATACTACGGCAGCTTATTCCATTCATCTATCACTCGGTTGGATAAGAAATGCTGACGTGGCTTGCTACTAGATAATAGTCTTAAAAGTTTTAAATTGCGTCCTCTAAGGTGCACATTTTCATATTTGCTGTAAATATTAGGCAGATCTCGTACATTATAATAGCCATTAAGTATTTTATATGTTTCGATTAGATCTCCTCGCTTTCTTCGCTTTTCTAATGTTGTAAGATCAAGGATCCTTAATCAACCTTCGTAGAGGCAATGTTTTAAACCTGCTACTATTTTCGTGGCTCTACACTGTGTTCTTACAAGGAGCTCAGTTTTTTTTTAAAGTATGGGTTCCAGATCTGAAACACATACTCCAAAAATGACCTTATGTAAGTTTTATACATTTTTAAAAATAGTGCCTTGTCAACCTATGAAAATGCTTTTCTTATAATATTTAGAATAGAATTGTCTTTTTTTGTAAGGAACTCTGGAAACCGTACTCACCATAGGATCACAACACAAGGTCATTTGGTTGGGTTCTTCTGTAGGGTGAAGGTTTTCCACTAGTCGAGCTGCTCCAAGTAGAGAGTCTCCAAAAAAATACATTTGTGCACGTTGCTTACCTAGAAGCCTAGATTTAGAAGTAACCTAGGGTTTTTGATGTGACAGTGAGTTAGTGAAAATGATTGTCGACTGGCCTCAGGATTTAGGTCTTTTTGAAGTTAGTTATAAATATATGTAGGTTGCAATACTCAATTAATACCGTGTGTAGTGAATCTCGCAACATATAATTAAACCATCGTAAAGCCTCAGGAGAATAACCTCATATTTTACATGATCATGAAATGAACCATAAATTCAATTGATACAAGATCATTTTTTAATACACCCGTCAATATTTTATGGCTGTTGTATATTGTGATTATCGGTTCTGTTACTATAATTATTGACAGTTTAAACTGTCATTCAATAAGGCTTTTGAATGCGTGAATGTACATATATCTTATAAAATTTAATTATACTTAACAAGCGATACATTCACTTATTGTAAATGGTTTTTTTTCTTTGCAATTTATGTAAAATCTATGGATTTTTATTACTTGTGTGGTTGGTTACCGCAAGTCGTTGAAATATTTACCTCTTAAGTACTGCGGGTTAGAGGCCTGGGATTTTATTAAACGTCACCTACATATGAAACCTACGGTGACAATTAAAATGAAGACATAAAAAAATTGTAGGTGTTAAGTAAATATTTCGCCAAAACGAGAGAAAAATATAAATACATTTTATAGGCATGTTGTTTATAGAATAAAATTCTATTTAAAAAGGATTAATTTTTGTCGGTTTGCATTAGCTAACATAAGTGTTTACATTATATATTAATAATTATTTTTTTGAAGTAAAAACTCTTGTCTAGCCGCGTTGAGGGATTTTTGATAGGGAAAAAACTTATGGGTTCGCGTCAGCGATGACCTCGATATGCTCGTGACGTATTTCACTTGCGCCAGACTAGCAACGCGTAGTATAGCGGACTGTGAACATGTATAGACATATATACACTAATAAATTGTATATAAAATCTTGATAATAATAATTCAGATTATAACTCATTTAAAAATTGAAAATTGAGTTTTCACTTCTGCCGGTTATCCTTATAACTACAGCTTTTTTTAAATTTATAATTTAGTTTACATTTCTTTTAAATCTAATTCAGGTCGACATTAATATTTACATAAAAACGACCACCATACATAAACGTAAATAGTGAGTAGTCATAAGTGAACATATGTTTTTTTATTGTGATCATATATTTTATTCTACGAGGTGGATTTTGTGATTGCTTTAAAAAGGCTTAGTGTATTTTTATTATATTAAGTCTACTAACCAATAACAGTGCTAATCTATAAGAAATATTATAGAGGAATTATTTGTTTTTTTGTTTGTAATGGGCAATCTCAAAAACGACTGGACCGATTTTAAAAATTCTTTCACCAGTATAAAGCTACAGTATCAATGAGTAATATAGACTACATTATAATTTGAAAAACTTAATTTTTTTCTTATAAAAATTGTCGATAGTTTTACACAAAGTATAAAAAATTGCCTACACGGGTGTGTTGCCGATGTTTGTAGTATAAAATTAACAAGGGTGAAACCGTATGGCACAGCTAGTAAAACAATAAATACAGAAAATATACGAGTTTTTGATAGTCTTTGAATAGATAAAAAACATAAAAATACAATAATTTATTATATTTATGTAAACATAATTTAACATAAACATTTTCCTAACTAAAGCTAGGAAGTGCAAGTCGTGATTTTCCTTAAAGGCTTAGTGTATTTTCTTCTTCAAATTGTACGATTTAACATTGACTGTTGCCCATCAGTGGACTGATATGGGCTGTATGTATGTATAATTAACGCGCCGGTTGACAACAGCGCTCACCGTTTGGTAGTTGATACGCGTGTACTTTCGTTTTCGGCTTGAGGCGGCGATTTCTCCGACACCGACCGCGTCCCCCACATTGGGTCATCTAGTAACGGTGTAGCTCATGTAATTCTTCGCATAAAGTTGTCCGGTTTTCCGAAGTAATCTATCTATATCTTATACTAGCTGACCCGCGCAACTTCGTCTGCATCACATAAGAGAGAGAGAGAGAGAGAGTTAGAGAGAGTGGTACGTAGGCAGAGACAAATAACAATTGTCGTTGACACCTACAATACAATTTATAGGTCTGCCACATCATTCCGCTAAAATGCACGCGCGGTACTTGATTATTATTTTGCTGCGGATTTATTTTAAAACTGTGATATCTCCTAAGATACTCATTGAAATCAAATGATGTTTAGAGCAATTTTGTCCAAAATTAAATACATGTGATAAATAACATATTTATTTCGATAAGGATTAATACCATGTTTATAAAACACCTTCGCAAATAATGCATTCTTTTAGAACAAATTTTATTACCATAAAAAAGTTTATATTGCATCAACCTTAAAAGATAGACATATGCTATCGCAGACGTTTTTTTGAACTTTTTAAGTGAAACAATTCCATCAAACTTTAACCATTTAAGCCGCGCACGCAATGGAAACTTTCAAAAGTAATAAATTTTACCCGTTTTTGCAACATTTTTCATTGATGCTCCGCTCCTATTGGTCATAGCGTGATGTTATATAGCCTTCTTCGATAAATGGGCTATCCAAGACTAAAATATTTTTCCATTCCAACGAGTACTTCGTGAGATTAGCGCGTTCAACCAAACAAACTCTTCAGCTGTATATTATTAGTATAGATATCAAAATCTCTTGCTTCGAAATCTCGTCTGTTAGTGTTTCTATGACTTCTGAACGACTTTACCGGTTGAGCGTAAATTAAAAAAAAAAAATGAAAATCGCCTATCTAGATAAAATTAAAATGTAAAACTTTATCTAAATACAAAATTTCATCGTAATCGTTGGATCCGTTTGCGAGAAACCTAACATATACATACATACCTATATGTATATAGAAGAATTTCTCACTTAATAGTGTTAGATATTTAATTTATCGAGATGTACCATAATATATGTAGGTCCGCTCAGGTATCAGGTAGTGGCGCTTTAGCTATTATTAACAAATTCTATATTAATGAACCAAAATTATTTATATTTACAATATACAGGGTGTAATATTGAGATGGTTCAGTGAGGGAATTCTGAAACTATATAAGATAGAAAAATATGTTCTATGGGCCCATGACATCGATTTTAAAGAGAAGAAAAACTGCATTCATAGATTTCAAATAAAACTTTTATAATGATAAAGTAGGTTGTAAGAAATCAATTTAACTAGGAAAACCTGTAGGTATCTAAAATTAAAAGAAAATGCTGAATTTAATTATTTTAACAAAATTTTTTTTTTCATTGTTCTTGATTATTTCAACTGGGTTGGTTATTATTTTTAGAATTATCGTATTATCACTTCTAATGACTCAATAATTTGATATTAAATTTAATTTTAACACACAATAAAAAGACTAGTATCATAACATAATGTTTAGTTATTTATGAAATTATAATATTTATTGATAGTAAAGAAAATCGTTATTCGAGATAGCCCGTAACATGTAAAAGAATGTTGTTTTCCTTTCATTTAGGCCTGACTGTGTCAGTGACTTGAGGTCGTCCGGTACCGACTGGGCCACGCGCCATAATTTAGAAGGCCGGCCGCGATGCGCGGGACTGTCTAACGGAACTTAGCGTTGTAGACCATCACGGGATTCTCGTAAGATCTTCATATCAACTAACAGTGAATTTTCATTGAAAAATCTATATTTATTTATTTCAGGAAATCTACAGCTCTTAAATTTTAACATACATACATAATTAAGTTGACATATTGGCTTAGCCAAAATGATTTCAATCGTATTACAATAAAGATATAACAATCTTATATGTACCTCAACGAAATGATTAATTAATATGATTTGTATCAAAAAGAAGGATGTAGTGCTTCTGGTGTGAGTGAGTGCGTGTGTGTTTGTGTTAATATGTGTACAAATTACACAAATTTATCAAATTCTGAATAATATCAATAGCTTTTCCTTTAAAAGTTGCATGACTTTAAAAAAATATGTCTAAATTTTCAGCTTTCGCATTATATGAATGTGTACACCTTATCAACGCTGAATGACAGACATAATTGGTCTTGGTTGTACGTACGTGATAGGTCTGGGGTTTACGGATACGTTTAATTGTAATCCTTAGACCAATTCGTTCTAACAGACATGAACAATCGATCTTATTGTTCATCAAATTAAAATATTGTTTTTAATTAATATTATTAACCCTTTGGCTCCAGAAGTATCAAAAATCTACGTAAAATTGGCTTGTATCCGGGTGCGCTGGCGTAATCGTTAATGATACGGAAATACAATGATCTATAAAAATTTTGGTCTTTTCTATATCTAAAAAAAGTCCATGATAGCACATGCCTATCTCTCATACTTAAGCCACAATAAGGTATTTTGTGACAAAGTTTTGTTGATAATTAAAAAGTGATTTATAAGCATTATTTTGAGACAGCATATTAATCCGTACGAATAAAAGTTACTCCATCGTAAAGACAATTTTATGAAATTAAATTTTGCTCTTGATAGTATGTTATATGAACACATAGTTTAGGAGATAATTAAAAATCACAATAATTAGTACTTGAGGGAAGAAAATTTATAATAGACTACACGGGTGCATTGAGAAGATATTTTTATGTGTTCTGAAGGTTTCACTTCCGCGTAAGAACCGCGCCCATGTTTTTTTTATGAATTGAATAATATGTCATGAATCGTGATGATTTTAATATTTTCTGAATATCTCGACAAGAACTCTATGTCGATAAGTATAATCGTAAATATTTGTCTTTGGCGTTTCTTTAAGCACATAATTATTTTAAATTCAAATTAACTTAGAAGTTTTTGTTTTCATTGCTGGTATTTACTCCCATCTCGTGCCTAACAATGATAAGCGAGTATGTATGTATTTATAACACCGTAAAATGTATGTTTGGAGTCCGTTATGTGAGTGTTCGCATTCCTCTGTTGCGTATTTTATTTATTATACACTATCTTTTCACAGTATATTATCTTATATATGTAGCTTTTCTCAACACAAAATTATTTAAATGTAAATTATAAAAGATCGAAAATATTATTATAAAAAGTTAATATAAAAGTTACAAGTTTTATTTAATAATGCCATGTCATGGGCACCATAACGATTGCTATCTTGTAGGAAATTTGTGATACTTTAAACTATTTTGATAATTTATAATTTACAGGTATAATAAATATATGTTACAGTTATCTTGGAATGCTGTAAATACCCAGTGCCGGCCCTAGTTTTTCATGTTGGAGCAAAAGTGTTTTTCGGCGACCTTTGTAAATGCTTTCACATAATTTTTTAAATAAATAACTTTTTTTTAAATAATATTTTTTGGCTTCAAATTGTCCTTCGGATTTTGGCGTCCCTGCCATCTGGCACCTAGAGCAACTACTCTCTTCGCTCTAGCCAAGAGCCGGCACTGAATATTCCGACTATTTACATATACTGATGTGTCTCAAAAGTATTCGAACTATACCTGTTACTTCGCACTGGCATTATTTTTCGTCATCCGGCTCATGGCATTCTTCGAAGAAGTCTCTTTTTAACTGAAAAAGAAGCTCCCATCGGTGCTTCCACAACCTGATGCAGTTCACGTAATCGGCTTTCGGAATGGCCATGAGTGCATGCGTCGCATTCGTTTCAACCGTCCTCTCTGTCTTTAAACTGGTGTCCTTTGAGCGGCGTTTTTAATTTTGGGAACAGCCAAAGTAGCAGGCTGCTATTTCGGGATTATACGGAGGCTGACGGAGTTGTTTAATATTGTGTTTCGCTAAAAACTGTTGCACAAGGTTCGATGAATGCGCTGGCGTGTTATCATGGTGGAGAAGCCAGTCGCCACTCGCCCAAACATTCATGCGACCATTTTTGAGTCGCTTTTGCCCCTACAATCATCTTCAAAGGCATCGTGCACCATTTCGATGATCTCTATACAACTCTTTCCGAGTTTGGAGTAAAACTTTATGCAAATTAGTTGTTCCAATCTTTCAGTCATTTTCAACGATAGCAAAGTCCGACGAACGCGAATTCGACAATGTACGTAAAGTCACGCTGCGCTCGAAGTAACAAAATCTCGTCGGTTGCCATGGTAACCGATGACTTCGTCAAGACTCACTTGTTACGCTTGATACTTCATAAAGGTCATTCGGACGTTTTGGCGCGAAGTTATGGGTACAGGTCGGATACACTTGGGACACGCCTCGTACTTTTGTTAAAACTTTAATTTTCTTTTGATTGTGGAGATAAAGGGCTTAATGGATGAACGCATGATGAGACCACAAGCAGTTTATAGAAACAGAGTAAAACAGTGCACCATTTTTCAGTACAGCTCAATAGAGTTATGGTGAATAGGTAGATTGTTTAACTAGAGTCTTGAATACAAATAAGAAATTAAGTTTCGTTACATTTTCTGTAAAAGGCAACCGGACAGTAATTACATAAAAAAAATGTAGTTAAACATCATTTTTATAATATTATAATCATTAATTATTAATAAATTTTTATGTGAAATAATATTGATTTATATTTAAAATGAATAAATACGATCGAATATTTAGTGCTGTTCTATATGTCAAACGAAACACAAATAACAGCGCATGACGTCATTTGTGTGTACGCAAACGTTACACGATTGTTACCTTACAATTTTCTACGTTTATTTAGCAGACTCCACGTATGACGTCACGTGTTCTGAATGCTTTTTGAAAAGTTCTGCGGTTACCTATTATACCTTAACACTAAATAACATTTTTGTATATAAGCAAGCGGGAGTAGTTATGATTTTGTATTATAACGATATATACCATGTGTTCCAGGTCTACTGGATTCCCTGGATACGCAGGTAGACGCAAAGAACTGCCCTGGAGTATGCATGCACGTCTTCGCTTCGACGTTCATCTGTACTAACATACTCAACGACGTCGAGTGCCCCAATCCTTCCATGAAATGTTGTGTTGACGAGCCACTAGGTAAGGAATCAATGTCATATAATGCCCAAGCTAAAAATTTCACCTTCTATAATTCTATTTATATTCGGAGGAACTTCCGAACTCCTTGGGTACAATATGGATTCGTTTGAATAAAAGAAAAAAAAAAAACACTACAACGAAAACGATTACTTGCAAACGAGGCTGTTTTGAATATTATTCTAGGCTTGATTTTTTTCGATTAATTCATTGAACAACATCAATTCTCAAGTTGACAATGTTTAAAAGTTCAAATTAATCATATTGGTTCATTGTAAAAAGCTTAAAAAATACAAATCTGGGAAAAATTAATGTTAATTCATTTAATTTTCATTTCAGAAAATTTAGATTTATGTCTGTGACGTCATCATACAACATTAACACAGTTGACTGTTATTCTTAATACTTATCTTCTGATAAATTACTCTAAAATTATTACTAAGTGTAGAAACAGTGACTTTAAAATTCTATAGTTGCTGAAAGCAAATTCATAAGTTTCTACTGAAGTTCCAATAAATTTAACTTTAGATATAATACCTTCAGCCTCAGTTTTATTCATAGAATGGTGACGTCATATAATTAGATATAAAAATATCTAATAAAGGTGTAATAAATAATAATTCATGGGTATTATTTTCAACGTATAAAGTGTTTAAAACAACTTTTAAAATGCTGTCTACTCCCGTATTCCAGGAAACGACACAGTTACCACGACACGGCGACCCTATACTACTCGCTACACCACATTAGATGATGAAGAAGATGAGGAGGACGAGGAGCCAACCACCAGGATACCGGACAGATACAAAGATAGTGGTAATTATTAGGTACACATATTAAATATTAGGATAGTTTAGCTTTTTGGTTTAAACCGCTTATCATAATTTTTTTAAAGTGATTCTTCCAACCTAACTTTTGATAGTGAATATTTTATGGTTTTTTAAGTATTTTTTTGTCCCTTTGTTTGTTACCAGACTATGGCGAAGCAAAAAGAAAGGGTTATGTTTTTAGCAGTTTATGTATTTTTTTATTTTATTTCATAAGGCACAAATACAGGTGAGAGATCAACAAAATAATAATAACAATAGTAACTTAATTCTAAATAGCTATTTAAATCTAATACTTTATGATATATGTGCTTAACTTACATTGTTAACAAGTATGTAAATGGATGGTGAAGATCTAACAATTAAAAAGAAAAAAATATATATTAAGCGAGTTTTTAAATTTAGTAAGACCGGTGAAAAATACGTCGTGCTGTAAATGAAATTAATTTTAACGCCTACACATTCTATAAAGGGGACTATTCTTCGATACATTGTTGCTGCAGGAGGGAACGCCAAACAATTTACAATTTACTCTGTGATATTTACTTACATATGTTCGATCGTGCGCCTAAACTACTCGTCCGATTTTTATATAGGATATGTCAATCAATTCGTAATTATGTTCCGGCTGACATCAGCTACAAATTGTATAAATAAAATCAATATGACGGATGTCACTTCCAAAAAAATAGGGTCACTGAATTTTTCTTCTATCGTACCGAGTGGGATGTCAAATGAAAGTAGAACATTCTAAGTTCATAAATATACTTAAACGTCTGTGGGTGGAGGACGAAGCTCGAAGAGCGGATGGTGCTGAAGAGTTTTTGTGTGGCGACAGCGTACAAGAAGATGGAGCGTAGGTAGACCCGTCATAAGGTGGACTGAACGTAGAACCAGTCCTTGTGACAATCTTTGAGGGAGGCCTGAGCCTGACAGTGGAAGTCCTTCGGATAATACGACTATATTAAGAGATTGGCGCTAAAGATTAAGGTTTATCTACAACATCGTTTATTTAAACTCGACGTTTAATGATCATTTTTCGAATCCCTGCAATGAGGCTGAGCTTTCGGTGAAGAAAAACTTCGTGATGAAACTATAGCATGGTGGTAGGGCACTTTCTAATACTCGCCTGGCAGCTATCAACCTCGAGTTGAAAATCTGTCGCCATACAATAATAGATGTGTTCTAGCAGTTGTAGTTGATAGCCAGTCCTCTACTAGGCTTAGCGTCTTGGGCCACAACGCTAAACCTACTTATAACAATTACAAAAAACATTATTTTTGAAATATTATTCTTATTTTTTACTTTTCCTCGTTATTATTATAATTTGTTTAAGATATTCATTTATATATTTATTGATAAATAAATTTATTTACTATTATCTAAACTGTTGTTAAAACTGCTGTTAATAATTTGCAAGCGGAAGTAGCTAAGACATTTTGAATAAATAATATACTTGGTATTGCCATAGAATTAAGAGTTTGGCTTAAAGTTTTCGAGTATAATAATGTATAATGATGTCGCGTCAGGTTTATTTTTACGTATCTATATCATTATCTCCTACTGATTTTTGACTTGACCGACTTAAAAAAAGGAAGAGTTTTTCAATCCGAATGTTTTTTTTTTAATGGATTTTTGCTTATGAACTGATTTATATGATTCTTTTTTGTTTGAAAGAGGATACCTCAAGGGTGGTCCCATTTTAATTTTATTGGCATTGAACCTTCAACTTAGGGAATTTCGCAAAATCATTGAAGATAGCTTTCTTTTTTTGGCATAAATTGTCTTGATTTGTAATTGTTTTTATTTCTGTTTATAGGTAACATCGCATGCCCAAGCGTATGTGTGGAGTCCCGTCTAGTTCCATATTGCGAAGCTTACCTAACTTCTGAGGGCCTCTGCACTCAAAACAGGCTGTGCTGCGTCTCTAAAGATGTGTACGGGGACCGCAGACCTCCGGATTTGGTCGTGCCGGGTGAAAAGAAGTACTCCACCAAAAGACCCAGCACTGCTGTGTGTATTGTTGGAATATTAATAGTTTTACTAAAAATTAAGAACTTAGAAAGGAAAGTGGTATAACTCGGAAACTCCTTTTTTTTTTCAATTAATAATAACTTTTTTTGTAAAAAAGTATTTCTAGGTAAAAGCTTGAACGTTACGTACATACGATCAGGCTTGCAATTATTATATTTAACGCTTCATTCAATTTATACTCTGTAAAAGCATATTAACACAAATTTCATCGGCAGTCGTCGATTTTTAGAAGCAAATCAAAGGTTTGTTTTTCCATTCATTCGTATCAGAACGCTTATCGCTATTAATTTTAAATTCAATCTTGAAATATGGTGATCCTTGACAAGCTCTAGCATCTTCTAGAAATTGAAAATATGCCGAGTACAGATCCATGTGTTTCTACATTTTATGTCTTCGAACTTTTTTAGATATTACCTGGTGTAACTTTTATCAAACCACATACGCTGGGCTACGGAGTCACAGTAACCTCCATTTTAGCATGATTTGAAACATCTATAGGCGAGGGTTAAACCTGGTTTTTGGCGTGGCGATACAGGCCGTGGCGGCGTATCGCCACGCTATATGATGGAATATATTTACTATGAATTATGAAATTATGAAAATAATTACTGCAACCCCACTGACACCTCACTGACCCCCACAGGGAAATTGTCAGGACACCCTTTGGGACCCCCCACTAATCCCCCACATTGAAATTGTCGGGACACCCATTGGGACCCCCTTCGATGTTTTACATCAGCCAGGTGTCCGGTGACGGATTTTTTAAATTTATTTGCTTCAACAGTAACATAATAATTGAGCAATATGATGGCTTAATTGGTAACGAGTACGAACTCCGCGTCGATCGATTTGAGTTCGAATGAGCCTGAGCGCACGGTGAAGTACAACATCTCGATGAAACCATAGCATGGTGGCAGAACTTTTTCTAATGCCCGTCTGGCTAGCTACCACCCTCAACTTGAAAATCTATCGCCAAACACCAATAGGTGTGTTCCGGCAGCTGCACTTGAGAGCCAGTCTTCCACTTAGGAGAGAATAGGTTAGACGGTAGATATTCCATATCTCCACGGCATGGTAAAGTTAAGAGTTTGTGAAGATAACGTTAATAGGTGTTCTGAATGTTTCAGTTAACGACAATGCCACCGCCGAAACAGAAACCAGGTCGGAAGTGTAAGGGCGACTGCATCAGTGGACTGTTCGCATTGCTTTGCGAGCATGTCGACGAGGACGCCGTCTGCCCTGGAGATGGAACTTGTTGCCTGAACGAACCTAAATCGGAGACGACCACGAGGAGACCGACCACCACGCCTAGACCCACCACACCGGTAGAGTATATTATCCATCTTATGTTTATATTTTAAAGAAAATTATGGTTGTGTGGGTGTTTCAAACAAACATTCTTACAGCTGTCATGATAGGTAAACACATTGTTAATAGATGGCGCTTCTTGCATGTCTCGAATAAAATTTAAAACTGCAAAGTAGGTGTGACCGATAATGTTTTAATAATGTTTTTTCCTCGTATCTTCGTTATCTCTTCATCAAAATTAATTATTAAAACATAATTTTAAAGCCTATGTTCCCCGCTATTGTATGAAGTTATTATTTTGTATGAAAAACTTAATCGTTTGGAATGCCATCTGTTGATGGTAATGAAAATATATTCAAAGCGCGAATTATTAATAATCCGGTTTAAATAACATGACAGCTGTTGGATTATTTACATTCTGTATTGGGCTAAATATTCGCAAGGGTCAGTGTAGTGTATGTAAGTGTATCACAGGCTCGGCACGCACTTACTCGTAACACGTCCACTCTCGGCAATGACTAGGGACGTTTCGATAATCGATACTACTGAGTACTCATATAGTATCGAATGAAAACAGTGGTATCAAATCAAAATCTACCAAAAACTACCAGAGCCTAATTGAAAGGAATATTATATTTAAAAAAAAGGTAATTCGTCGCAATTATTCCTGCTTATACGTCAAACGCAGCTAAAAGCTCATTCGCCGCAAAAATAATTATTAAAAAATTATTACTGGCTGTGAACAAAAATAATTATTATTTTAAATGGAATATACTGGAGTTTTTAATAAAAAGAAACTATCTAATAATGTTATTTCAGGCGCCGTTGCCTCGCTGCCCAGGCTATTGTGTGCTGAACATCATGTCAGGGTTTTGCGAGCGTCCAGCAGTACTCGTCTCGTACACTAATTGCAGGCTGAGAGGCACCATCTGTTGCGACAATACCAGGTAAATCGAGGGCATATGGAATACACAATGTCGGAATAAAGGGCCATCTCTGATCACAATAACACAACTTTGCTTAATAACATTGTTTGTAGTCAAAATATGTTTGTAATGTGTCGGCGCTAGAAGGCAGTCTAAAAACAAATGTTTTAAATCCTCCGCCACCTACAACTTATGTTTCGCGCTCGCGCTATATAAACAGAGGAACGGCGTTATGCTACACACAATTCCGGTGAAGCTGTAAAAGCCGTCTGACGGCTTTAAGGCCCGTAAGGCTAACAGTATAGTCAGTCAGAAAAATAAAAGTTATGCCACAAACTTTACGCGGATGCGCTGTATGTTCATATTATTGGGCTCAGTTTATTAATACAAATCTGTCGTAATGGTTCATGGACCGCACTAGCTCGGGTGCCGCCCTAGTTCGTATCGCCCTAGAATAGGGACCGCCCTGGTTCATCCGCCGCCCTAGTACAAAAGACCACGCTAAAGGCTGTATCATTGCAAACGAAATACGCTTATACTGTGTACCTGCTCCGTCATATATATATTTTAATGTTCAAACCGCAGAAACCTGAAAGTTTTATTTTTACTGATATTATTTACACTTCATATAGCCTTAACAATTAAGGAATGACATGTACTTATGTACGGACAGAGCTACAGATTTAATTTATTATAGATTTCTAAAAGTATTATTGAAATTTCTTATACCCTATCGCTTGACCAATGTAGAAATTTTTATTACGAATCTGTCAAGTCATTTTTGAAGTAAATCCGGACATACAAACAGTGAGACAGACAAAAAAATGTTAAGCGCATATTCCTCATCGGTGTCCTTTATTAAAGATTATTTATCGGCAAATTTGGAAAAAAAATTCAAACTATTTCAAGTCAAAAGACAAATTTCATTGGTATTAGACCTTCGACTTCGAAGATACACCAGGGAACTCTTCAAAATCATTGAACTTGGTTTTCTTTTTTTTATTAAGAATTGTCTTTTGATTATCATGTTTTTAGAGTACCACCTCGTACCACGCACCGGCCTACCACCACGACGACCACCACGACGCCAGCGCCCGTGGATCCCAGACCGGACTGCCCCGGTTCATGCATTGTTTCCTTACTTTCATTCACTTGCTTCCGTAAGTTTTTAATTATTTTATCTACAAGAATAAGAATGAAAAATAACGTAGTAAGGCTGACCTCGATGAAAACGTCACCAAAATAGTATTACACATAACCAGCTTGTCCCACGGTTTCACCCAAGTTAAAATTATTCGATCTCTTCACCGCGCCGCCAGCGCTCCCGTGTAGCCTCACAAGGGTTGTTCTCAGTTCCCGTACTCGTATACAGCTTGCTAGATTGTTCGACAATCATGGTTACTGATTAGCACGTTAAAATACAATCTCTTGAGCTGTATAAATATTAGTACAGATCCGGTTTTTTGATTTGGATACGTAGATCATCGGAGTGATGAAAGAATAATAATGCAAAAGTGTGAAGAAGTAATAGTCGAAGTCAACCGCCTCTGATTCATGCAGGTAGATCAAATTAAACTTTCTTTTGTAAAATAGCTTAGCACATTGAGGGTACTGTTCCTGAAGGTAAGCACTCCTCTGAGGTATTTATCAATTAAGGGAGATATTATGGCGCTACCACAAACAACACCCTTAAGAAATAATACAATATAGAGAATTATTTTTGCTTCAGGTAACGCAGAGTTGACGGACGTGTTCAAATGTAAGAAAGCGGGAACACAATGTTGCGCGCCGAAGTCGAAGGTTTTGGAAATGATAGGTCGGCCGGAACGCAACGACAGCTACCCCCTCGCACCCCTGCCGCACCCCTTGCCGCAGCCGCAACTCCAGCCGCAATTACAACCGCAAATGACACACTACACACCTTATACGACAGCTCTTGCGTATACGGACACAAGCCCGATGAGTAAGTCAATATTTTAACTCCAGTTTAGTTTTGATGAGTGGTCGGGTTCGGTGATCTGATGATTTCATGCTATAGTGGAAACATGTCACGTTCCGAGATCAACCTGCATATAACCAGTAATCGAGGGATGTGATGGGGCACATCACATAGATACATAAGTACTGTGGGGGACCTTTTTTGGCTAGTTAGTTTAGACCAAAATCGATAGATCACTAAATATATATACGCCTGTTTCTTCGCTCCTCCCAGAGCAAAGAGACATGGATATATGTATAGTTAGTTAGCTCGAAGTTCTAGTTAGGGAGTTAGATAGATCACGACGTTGCATATCCGGCAACAGCCCAAGCCAAAGTTCTGCCATTTTGGCACCCTTAAGCTTGTTATTACGTTTTCGCAGCCGAGTGCCTTTAGCGCTCGTCCCCAAGCCCGGTAAAGCTGTAAAAGCCATCTGAGGTTAAATAGTATAGTTAGATCGAAATAAGTTTGGTAGGGATCACAGTGACTCTCTTTTGAATTGTCGCGTTTTTGGATCAGCCGTTGTGTATCCCGCTGCCGAAAGGCCTACAGATCGGCATGACGGCGACGAATTGTCGATTTCTTACCATCATAATTGACATTGGCAAAACTGCCTACTTATGCAGAAAGCCAAAATGAAAAAAGTTAAAAAATACCATAAAAGTGCCGGCATTTTGCTAAAAAAAGGATTTAAAAAAATGATGTGTGCAATTCACATGTGGTAGATGTGAAACCTACACATTTATATTTTTTTAATTCAGAAAATGATCAAATACACACTAATTTAAAGTTTATGAAAATGTACATACAAATACTTACAATCATTATTCACAATATCATTTTCAATTAATGAACATTTGAAATATCCATGGTAACCTAACACAATATCTATCAGTAACAAAAATGTCAAAAGTGTTGTCTAAAAAGTTTTTGTTTCGTGCCTTTTTGGTGAGGTAATAAAATTCATTATTGCGTGGCAGCCTTTTTACTGCCGCTTTCGCTTTTTCATTTCATCGACTTTTAAATCACAACGATGCTAAAGAAATTTTCACCTCAAAAAGTTAAATTTAATAGGTCACCACAGATGGCAAACATGGCCGTCCAGAGGATTGAAATTTGTATAGAACGAAATTTATATCATTATAAACAAAGTTCCTTCTTTATTACATTTGAATAGTGAGAAATTTAAGTAAAAATCGCATTGTTGGATCTGTAGTATTAAACTCGTTCTTTCAAATGCAATTGGTGAGTGACAATACAAAATGTACTATTTCTGGGTTTGTTTACAATGATTTAAATATATTAGTAGCAATTTTTGGATCCCACAACTGGGAATAGTGAAAGACTATAATAGTGAAATGTGAGGAACTTTAGCAATTGGGTATATTATTCTATATAGGTAATCTGGTCCTAGTTTTAACTTTTATTCCTATGAAGTTTTTTTTCTTTCGAATAATATACAACGTACAAAAAAGTTGGTAATGAGTGACTTTTAAAGTTTTTTTTATAATATTATTTTACAGCACCACCTTACGAGCCAAACTACGGATCAACTATAAAAACAGCGGAAAAATACAACAAATACGTTTGCGGAGTAAAAGGTATAACTAAAAAATACTAATTTTTTTTAACTGATTTATAAAATTGTTTTGCAAATACGTTTTTTTTTATACAGCAAACATTGCAAACAAGCCTTCCGCCCGCCTGACAGTAAAGCTGCTACCGTAACCTATTAACCTATAGACTGCATGTGATCGGTGGATCTATGAGATAAAACATATGCCGCTTATCTGTACTAAAGGTTTTGCTCGTTCAACTGACGAGGAGCCAATAGGTGGATTCTCTCCCAAAATTACCGCAACTGACAAAGAGTCAAATACTGGCTTCTACCACGATATCGTATTTAAACACTGAGTTCTTTATATCCAATAAAGTCAGCAAGGAAATCGATCTTTGCTTTTCTGATAGTTAACTAGATGGACTAGATTACAAGTTTAAGGCCTCTTTCAAGAATCCTAGACTGTGAAATTCGCTTTCTATCAACATCCAACTGGCCAACTCTCGGGATTTCATCAAGTATTCGCTATGTAGGTTTTATTGAGCGATTGAATATTGGCTAGATTTTTCTTATTTTACTTTACTAAATAATATGCACACCTCGCATATACCTTTCTCTTGCTCCCCTGGAAGACTGGTAGAGAATGTTTTTTAGCATTAAGTCCTCCATTTGTACTTTTTTGTACATTAAAGAATATATAATAATAATAATAGAGCTAGGACACAGAAATCATTTTAGGAGATTACTTTCTACTTGGAGCAGCCCAACTGGTCAAATAGCTTTATCCTAGGGGAGATCGCAGCTGTATGGCCTTGTGTTGTGGTTCTACAATATGTAGGATTTCTAGAATTCCTTACTCCCCTTGGCTTAAAGTCGGTAACGCGCTAGTGATACTCAGCATCCATAGGCTACGCTAACTGCTTACCGTTAGAAGAGCCGTAAACTTGTTTACCATCTTATTGAATATAAAAAAATATTAACATTGCGACGCACACTTGGATAAAAATTTCCGCTGAGAGGAAATAGGATTAAAAAAAAAAATTTCGTTTTCGTCAAAAACTGTTTATGTACTTTGAATTAGACCATAATTATAAGACTTTTGATGTATATCTTATTTTTAAATAATGCACAGTGAAGAATAAAAACGTCTTATTAGATTCTTGTTGTATGGAAGCTGAAGTTCAAATTAGACCCTGTCATTAGACATCTTAAAATATCTAGAGCGGAAACTTACATGGACTGATAGGCATCCAAAAATTATATTTCCTCTAGCGGCAATTTTTTTCCCAGTGTGCGACGTCACTTTATTTTTATATATATCATTTGTCTTTATGGAAACAGCATGATGTTCTAAAGGTAAAAATAAATATTTGTTCCAGGTACGACGGCCCGGTCGGTGTCGCGCTCCGGCAGGGTGATGGGAGGTGAAGACGGCGAGAGGGGCGAGTGGTGCTGGCAAGTAGCTCTCATCAACTCCCTGAACCAGTACTTATGCGGAGCCGCGCTCATTGGAACACAGTGGGTGCTTACAGCAGCCCATTGCGTCACCAAGTAAGTGTTGTCAAAGATATTGTGACTTTAAAAGACATAACATAAGTAGTAACGTTATGGGATATTCTCTGTGTATAGTGTTACAATATTACTAGCAAACGCCCGCAACTTCGTTCATGTTAGTTAAAATATACAACTTAATAACAATAAAAAGTAGCATATAGGTTTCATATACGGATAATATACGAGCTGGTTCCTATCAGTGAAAGAAATCCAATCAATAGTTACAGATATTAAACGCATTTTATCTGAAATAAAACTCATATTAAAATACTTACCTTATTAGAAACTAAATATTGACAGCAGCGTATTAGTTTCCGTTGACTTCTTTTTCTACCTTATATAGCTGTCTTTCGCACCTACAACAGGTGTCACAAATCGAGGGGCCGTGGCCGGGGAAGTAGTATGCGGTGAATTTCTTCGTCTGCGTCATAAAAACATATTGACACACACAAATTTTATTAACTCTTGATAATAGTAGAATATATTATAAAATATTTAAAAAAAAATGAAGGAGAAATTTTTAATTACATAACAAAGTATTACATGTATTAATTAAAATGATTAAAAAGGAAACAAAATCCCGACTGCAAGAAAAAAACTTAACACAAAAAAATAATTCTATTTTTGTTTTTTATTTGATTCCCCGACGTCGATCTTAAATATTATATATCCTGTCACTCCCACAATTAAGACGAATCTAACGACGGCTCGTATTCTAAAATACGTCAAGCCGCTTAGGCTAAAGCGCGTGGCAAAGAAATAGACATAATATACATACGCACGAAAACCATAACCTTCCTTTTACGCAATCGGGTAAAAACAAGATTTGAGTCAGTATTTCATTTGTATTAAAATTAAAATAATTGTTTTATGTAAGGGCTAATAAAAAATAAATATTCATAGTAATAATATTCTGTTACATAAAATGTTTGTAGCGCAAATAAAAAACTGAGGAAGGATATTAATTACTTGCGCATTTCATATAATTAGCGTTTCTAATATATATTTTTCATATTCTACTCAGCAAATGTTTTCATTTAATACCCATATTATGGGGATGCAAAAAATCGCTTTGCTATCTTTGGGAGTCTGTCATATTGGATTTAGAATGACGTCACATTACACATATGTAGTCCCTATTTACAAGTCAGGTAATAGGAATGTCGTATCAAATTACAGACCAATATGTATTATCTCACAATTTGCAAAAATATTTGAGGGTATTATATACAAAGTTGTGTATTGTCAAGTAAACCCCATGATGAGCTTGCGCCAGCATGGTTTCATGTCTAATCGTTCTACATCATCAAATTTACTTATATATGCTAATTTTATATCCAATACTTTGGAAGGCCGAAGCCAAGTTGATGCTATTTATATAGATTTTGCCAAAGCGTTTGATCGCGTTGATCACTCTTTACTCATAGCCAAACTTAACCACGCTGGCATTCATGGCAATCTGTTAAGGTGGTTTGAGAGCTATTTATGTAATCGTTCTCAGCTAGTTGCATTGGCAGGCTACGAATCTTCACCATTCATACCTTCATCTGGTGTCCCCCAAGGATCAAAACTGGGACCATTATTGTTTTTAATTTTTATAAACGACCTCTTAGATTCCCTAAATTGTGATTGCCTAGCCTATGCGGATGATATAAAAATATATATTCGGGTAACAAACCTAAGTGACTGTATTAAGTTACAGAGTGACCTTAACACTCTCGAGTTATGGTGTATCATCAACAAAATGGCTCTTAATGTGAGAAAGTGTCAATACATAACTATTACCAATAAAATAAATTATATTAATTTTACCTATCAGCTTGGAGGTATAAGCTTAGAGAGAGTATCCGTTGTTCGTGATTTGGGTGTCATGTTTGACTCTTCTTTTTCTTTTCGACCACATATACTTAATATTGTACCCAGAGCCAAAAAGGTGCTTAGATTTGTTATGCGTACTTCACGACCATTTCACAATAACGAGAGTGTTATCTTGCTCTATAACACCTTAGTTAGAAGTATTCTTGAATATTGTTCTGTCATATGGTCACCTCACTATACCACCTACGTAGAGCTTATAGAATCTGTCCAAGCTCGTCTTGTTAGATGCCTGAGCATAAGAAATGGTATTCGTAAATATATCCCTAATTATGTTAATAGACTAAAATATTTTAACATGATAAGCCTAAAAGAGAGGCGAAATATAGCTGACTTACTCATCCTTTACAAAATTGTAAATGGTTCAATAGATGCGTTCCTTATTAATTACTTGTATTTTAGATCGTATACCCGTGCGGTGCACAACCCATATATATTTTACATTCCGACTACAACACTGAATACTGCTTTTAATAGCCCTTTGGGCGTATGGCAAGTTTATACAACGAGAGATCAAGCACGATGAATAACTCAATAGATATCTTTTCTCAGTCAATCAGTTCATACAAGCACTCCTTGTTTAATAATTAAAATATAATTTAATATTAATTTTAATGTGTAATGTTTCATAATATAGTAGTTATCCTTATTATTTATGTGTTTAAATGTCAGGCATGGCCTATTATCTGAGCGATTGCATTGTTTTTATTATGGGGATGCAAAAAATCGCTTTGCTATCTTTGGGAGTCTGTCATATTGGATTTAGAATGACGTCACATTACACATAGCTTAAATAATAAAAAAAACTTAAATAGTAAATACCACAATGCATTCGTATGACAGTTTTTTAACATACAGCAAAGTTTAAAAGATATATTTCATTTGAAACTGATTTTAGAGCTACCTACGTGTTTATTTTTTCGTTTTAAACTTAATTTTTCAGGCCTCGACCAAACATCCTTAGACGTAGCTTGTTCCTATTTTAAACTTATAGATTTGTAAAGTAACGAAGTTTTTTTATTTAAAACTAACTGTGCCTGCAGCTTCGCCCGCTTGGACGACAGACGTGAACTGCTTAAAAAAATCGTAATTTTTTAAAACTTTCATAAAAAATTGCACGAAAACATGGTGATATTTTTTTAAACTGAGGACTAAGTTAAGGAGTAAAACAGAATAAAAATTAGTTAAAATCTATCGAGTACTTTTTCGTGATGCTCACACGACTGCAAACCTCAATAATTGTATTTATATAGATTGTTCGACTAAACCAACACTTTCAGTATTGTGAGATCCGGGGATGCCATGTATGTTCGTGTCGGAGACCACGACCTGACGAGGAAGTACGGTTCGCCGGGAGCCCAGACCCTGCGAGTCGCGACTACCTACATCCATCACAACCACAACTCCCAGACATTGGACAACGACATAGCGCTTCTTAAACTACACGGCAAAGCGGATCTTAAAGAAGGTTCGAGTTAGTTTTATGAACAGTTTGGTTATTGGTTATTTTAATTATTTATTTATTTAACTAACTGTGCCCGCGGCTTCGCTCACGTGGACTACAGAATGCCCGCGCGAGTCTTGCTCCCCTACTTTCGGCTATTTTAAAGACAGAAATGCTTATTGTGGGTGTTCCTTAGAAGATAGACGTATACTCTCGCTGACAATTTTGTAGGCCTTATTAATGTCTACAATTATATATTATATTAATTTGCTATACTCTTATGGTTTACTCAGCGTAAGCCATTTAAACACCTGAATTGATTCACCATGACCAGTTTTTTTATTTGTGCGGAATCCTAATTCTTTTTCTAAAATAAAAGTAGCCTAAGTTACTTCCTATAAATTCAGCTATCTACCAGTGAAAGTCCCGTCAAAATCGACCCAACCGTTTCTGAAATTATTCGGAACAAACAAATAGACAGACAACAATAAAAAAAAGTTTTTTTGTTATAGGTATCTTCATATGCATTTAGTAAAAAGCTGTTATTTTGAGATTACAAACAGACACTTCAATTTTATTAATTGTATAGATTTATTGATAACTCGTTTAAAATTCCTCCACTTTACACATTTATTTTTAATATTTTAATGTTTAAACACTTTGTTCAAGCCACAGCAATCAATTAATTAAAGATACAAATAAAATATTACACTGATATTATAATACATAGTTATATCTGAAATCCAAAATTGAGCTGATTTTTATTATGTCATTCGTCGTTTTCGAAAATTGTTGGCTAAATTATTATATATCAAATAACATTAAAGCCCTTTTTAGAACAAAAAGGACAATCGTAGCCAAATAGTAAACTAACGCTATTAAACAAAAAAGTTATAATAGAGCCTGTGTGTTTTAGCATTAATTAGAAAATTTCTATCAATCTAGCACTTTTGAGATGTCATTTAGCACCCACCCGTGGTATCGAGTTGGCAACCATGCACGAAAGTACACGAGTGTGTGGAGGGGCAGCTCGGGCTCGCCAGTTTGATCTTTTCCAAAATTACCGACAAAAAAGCGAGCGGCGACACGACCGCGACGTAGCGATGCGAGTGCGCACGAGTCGACACAAGTAGGGCCTTCACTCGGCGAGTGTATGGAGTGGGTGTTACAGGTTACCAGTTCGACTCCGCAATGTTAAAACCGGTTCGCAAGCGCGCAAGCTTGAATCTATTGCTCGCTTTGCGAATTACAAGATTTACTGAATATTCGGTTTTTCGGGACATTACATAAGTTTAATTTAATGTTTTTTTTTTGTTAAATAAATTAAAAAGTTTTTTGTAGCAACGCTAATTCAAATCCGTGTTCAAATCTATCACAGGCACACATTAGATTTGTAAATTTCATCCGTTCAGCAGTCACGTTTTTGCCTGATTGAGTAACAAACATTTAAACTTAAAATTTTTGTTTTTTTTAATTTAAATGTTGTTCTTGTGTCTGTCTAGGAGTGTGCTTGGTGTGTCTACCGGCGCGCGGAGTGAGCCATGCGGCGGGTAAACGTTGTACCGTCACCGGCTATGGCTACATGGGAGAAGGTATCCTTAATCAAAATACTATCCATGACCTCTTGTATAATCAGGCTACAATCTACCAGCGAGATCAAACAGTCGGCAAACCAGTTTCTGCAATTTATTTCGTTATTATAAATTTATAATCCCCGCCTATTCTGTATCGTAACGAAGTACGTATATGTATTAAACTTTGGAACAGCACATAAATTTACGAATAAAAAAAAAAGACTAGTTTTAAACGCATTATGATCAGATGGATTTTGGTTAAAAAAACAATTTTGAATGGACCCTAATGACTTTAAAAATAAAGACGATAGAAAGAGAAATCTTCAGAGTAGAAAAACACTTGTAGTTTTTAGATGACATTATTCTTTTCTCTAAAATAAACTCGACAATAAGTACTGGCTCATTAACTTGTTTCTGCCAATAGATTGAATGAAGATCAGACTATAAAGCCATAGGACTGTTAATCTTTTATCTGGTGGCTAACGTAAGACAATACATTGCACGATCTTTTGCACTTGTTTCAGCTGGTCCGATTCCGCTGCGTGTCCGCGAAGCCGAGCTGCCCATAGTCAGTGATGTCGAATGCCTCAGAAAAGTGAATACAGTCACTGAGAAGATATTCATTCTGCCCGCGAGCTCCTTCTGCGCTGGTGGTGAAGAAGGCCATGATGCATGTCAAGTATGAACTTTTTTTAGATATGTTTATTTAAGATAAAAGATAAGCAACGATGGCTTAGTGCGATCGACGCGAGTTCGAATCCCTGCAACGACAGTTGACTTTCAGCTACTGCCTTCAAATAGAATTGTAGAGATAAAGTATATTTTATACTGCTGCATTATTTGTTACAAAGCATAGATCCAAATTGGTCCCTTTTAGATCTCTGTGGTTTCATTAAAACCATATTTTAAAATAGTTATTATTTATATCACATAGTATAGTAAATTACAATACCGTGAACATTTGGAAAAAATGAACAGATAAATAAAACCTAGTAATGCAAATTGCCAGTTCTTGCAATAGTCCTAAACCGAACATTCTTGCACGAAACCGAAATATTTGGACATATTTTTCTTAGTTCATCTTTTAAATGAAACCATCAACGATATGAGTTTTCGTTTTCCTACAAAATAAATAAATATAAATAAGAAATAAATATAATAATAATAAATAAATAAGAATGAATTTTAATGGTTTGACTATACAGGGCGATGGCGGAGGACCACTGGTGTGCCAGGATGACGGTTTTTACGAACTGGTGGGACTAGTCTCGTGGGGCTTCGGCTGCGGCCGGCAGGATGTTCCAGGAGTCTATGTTAAAGTTTCATCCTTCATAGGATGGATCAATCAAATCATATCAGTCAATAACCTATAGCGGGTAGTTACCGCGTTAATTTTAAGAACACAACGATTCGCCGAACCAAATACAATACAATACCAGATATATATATATAATAGATATTTTCCGTTTTAGATAAATGCTGCTGACCTAGTGAACGTGTAAGTTTGACATCACATTTACTACATCATATTATGTGACATACTTACGTAAATTTTACATCTGTTGTGTGGATGATGTCAAATAATAATATAGATGTTTAGTTCCCGGGGGACAGATAATTTATTCAAATATTTTCAAATTCAATTTAAGTTATTTCTACCATCTTGTACAATTTTTTTAAATGCAATGAGATAAAAGCGAATTGATTTTGATACCTTTGTTTAACGACTATCAATTATTTGCTATATTGCTCATAAAAGGTTAATCTTTTTCCTATCTAGCATCTGCAGGGCATTTAACCTATATATTATTACAGTCAATGTCGTTTTATAAATTGACGCGTTATACTCTCACTAAAAGCAATTTGAAAACGTTACAAAATTTGTTATCAGCATGTCGAAACAAAAGAGATAGGAAATCTCAGCGTAAGGCGGAAACTCTGTTGTCGAAAAAGGATAAAAGTTTGTTCTCGCTCACGCCGCACCGGTATTAAGTCAAAAGAGAATTGAACGCAATTGCTCACCATTCACGATGGCATGTAAAGAGCGCAATACCGTTTCTACTTATAAAATATCATTGATTACAGTACCTAATAATATAAATAGTTTTTGACAGCTTTGGAAACCGTTACAACTTCCTCAAATAAGAATACTACACCCACGAAATGAAAATTCAATAACTTGATATTTAATTTATTATTACATCCCGTAAAAGGACCCGCGGTGCTTAAATATAGTGCAAAAATGTTGGGTGTTCGGAACGAATGAAGGTCTATTATTCGAGGTAAAACAAAATTATACAGAATGCGATGCCAACAAAAAGCTGTCGAACATGTAAAACTGTGGGCTACATCTAGATTTTTTTTGTGTATTACAAAAAAAAAGTTATTTAGAACCATCACCTCCAAAAGTGGTCAGTCAAACCGGACACATTTATTTTTAATTAAGAAAGACGATTCACAACTAACTTAGGGATCATCGTTGATTGAAATTTCGTGCCTAGACAATTATTGTCAGTTGTTCATGTAAATATTATAGAAATATTTAATATAAGATGTAATTTATTTTATTAGTTTTAAGACGGCATTTAAACTTTCCCACCAGTCTCTTCAACTTTTTCTTTCTCTATGTTTAAAAGTGCTTGAGTATCAAAGCGTGTATTTATGTCACTAAAACATTTCTTGAAATTTTCTCTTTTCACACTGTTTAATCTGCGTAAACTTTATATTGAAGTCTTTTTAATATAATAAATTTTAATCTATGAAAATTATAAATAGTTTATTTACGGTAATATTGTGTTGATACAAGCTTAGGTATGTTTTCAGTTTTACGTAAATAAAAAAATTGACTGTCTAATGAAAGCTGAGAGTGAAAATTTACGGAAAATATGAAAAAAATAGGTCCTGTGTATACAGACCAACTAGGATAAACGTATTGACAACGAATAAAAGTAATCAGAATCAAATACATTTATTCTTAGTTAATCTGAAGACGACCATTTTTTTTTAATTTGCCGCCAATTTTCATTATTCGCGACCTAGCTGCCTCACTTATGCGCATTAAGTACATTTTAGATCTGAAGAGTTTTAATTACGGTAAACGGCAGCCCTAGTAACTTCTAAACAAGCTAAATTATTGAAAGGGAAAGAAAAAACCCGACTGCGACAAAATCATTTTTTCTTCTTCTATTTTTGCTTTTTATTTGATTCCCAGTAGTCTTACTTAAATACTATATATCCTATGTCACTCCCACAATTAAGTTGAATCAAACGACACCTCGTATACTAAAATACATCAACACGTTAGGTCTACAGAGTGTGCCAAAGAAATAGACATAAATATATACACTCGAAAAACATAACCCTCCTTTTTCGCAGTCGGGTAAAAACAACTTGCAATTGAGTTACAAAAATAAGAAAAATTATCAATTAACATTTATATCAATATTTTAAATACTATTAAAATGGTTGCTACGCTTATGTGCACTATTCATATATTTATTTGAATAGCATTATAGTTAGTTGAAATCATATAAATTTAGTAATAATATGATGGAAAAACCAAACAATATTTTTATTTACCTACTTATGTGTCTTAGAAGTACTTTTCACTCGTGAGTTTTATAACATCGATTTCACAATTTTCAAAAATTAATTTAAGCATTGGTTTATATCATTTTGGTACATATAATTATGTAATCCTTTTGTACACTGGACAATAATGAGATTTTTTTTTTTTTTATTTTACTTCCGAAAGCGTCACGTGTGGATCGTACTTGCAGTATTTTTAGTAATTTATTTTTAAATACAAAAATCAAAAGGCTATGTAACTTAATAAACACGATTGATGTGTATTATTTTGTCACGTTTCAAGCCATAATTATTATTAAATAAACTCGTAAAACATTTAAGTCTTCGAAGAGATGTAAATAGTCTATGATAATGTGTATTCGTTTAAAATTGTTTATTAATATACCATTTTGTGACGTCATGCGAGTTTCACCAATTGTATCGGACGCAACGTAAATAATTTTAAACTAAATCAGTTTATAATAGTTTATAAATATAAGTAGATACTATTATTTATTTAATAAATTATTTTTAAACGGATTTCTAGAAGTTTTATATTAATAACTAAGCCTAACTATGCAAAATGCCACCTATCTACCCTACACAATATAGGGTCACATAAGACAAAATCAATAAAAAAACAAACACCACTACATAACAGAATAAGTTTCCACCAGGGACTCAAATATGGAATTTTTGAAGTGAAAACTTCTTTTAACGCATATTTTTAGATGAGATAAAATCTCTGGACTCGCGACACCGTTACGAGACGCAGCTATAGTGTGTACATATAGTAGACCGCGAACGCGTTTAGATAAAAAACACATTTATTGCCATAAAATTTATAACAACTGTTTTGCCTAGTGTTTAAACAACCGATAATACAACAACTGTTAACTCCCGATTAATATATATTTTTTTTAAATAAATGTTACGATATCACAGCAACATATACCGAGTATAGACGTTTAGTTTGACGTTTCGCCGTCGGGATCAAGTTTTCACTTCTGTCGGCACTCCCGGAGTGCAACTCGTAATTTTTTTTAAATAGTAATTTGTGTGCATAATTACCGAACTAAATCACGCAAAATTTCACCAATATTACATAATATGGGGGCAAATAACGGAAAACGTAAATCAGCAGGTACATGACAATTCAAGATTCCGCCAAACCTCACCAATGGAATATTGAATTCAAATTTTAAGCCACCATTGGGTCACAGTTTATTATCAACCTTTTTAAATACAGTGAATAAACTGAAATCATCATAGGACAGTTTGCGCTATATTCTCTTAATAATGACATTAATGGTATTCAATAAAGAGGACTAGTTCCCAAGTTAGGAAGAAGAAAAAAGTTTAGAAGTTGAACTTAACAAGGTAAATTTAAAAAAGAAAACCAGATAACCTATTCGTTCAGCCCAAACACGATATCGCTGCTGCAAATTGGTGAGGAGTTAGCTATCCTGCAGATTCCAGATGTGCTGCAGCATCAGGTCAAGGTCAAAAAAACAGAATACCAAATTTTCCACAAGGAGCGGCGGTTTTAAATTGTTGCCTGCCTCCTAGTCTGGTGTAGCCTTCGATAATACAGCTCAGTGAGAAATGGACGACAGACAACTATTGAAATTGTTGTATCCAAATGAATATATGGGAAGAAACATCATCCACTAAACTTGAACTCCGAAACTGCTTCCTCTCTCAATCCAGCCTGGAGCTTAAATACGTCAGCAATCCCAACGTTGCACAAAAGCGTATTCAACCTCAATAATGTTCTTCACCACATTAACGGATGGTATATTATTTTAAACCAAGAATTCACACACGGAGCGGCGCGGTCATACAACCGCGAGACAATCGGTCAACGTATTTTGATGTAATGTGGTGTCGTCACACCCACTCGAGGATTCGATCTCAATGATGTTGGTAAGGGGTGGCGGCGGTGTCCCTCCAACAGTGACGTCGTATGACGCTACAGCGTCGTCAGCCAATTGGCATTAGGAAGGACACAGATCAGATGTCGGAGCGTCCGATTTCATACAGATCCATACAATCAAGAAAATTAACTAATTGAAATAATTGGCTCAAACAATGCTCATACCCATTTATCAACTAGAAAAAATCTGATAATCTTCAAACGGTTAAAGTGATTTCCTTGAATCATAGCTAAGAAATAAATAAATCGAAATCGGCTGCCTTATTACGTATTTCGCAATAGCAAAGCGATAGCAGAATTCGCTAAATATTTGCTTCGGAAATGGCAAAATCAGATTGTGTTTGGTACATTATACGTGTTACGTAATACGAATTTGCGATTTCTGCTATAGCTTTGCTATTGCTAAATACATAATAAAGCGGGCGGTTCAGCTGTTTGAGAGTTACGATGTCACGGACAGCCCTTAACTTATAACAACACCCCTCTGTTTAGGCCGGGGGTTAATAAAACATATGTATTTAATTATATATAGGACACATGTCCTAAGCACAATCAAACAGTATATACCTACTACAATATTTAATGAAATCGATTATTACTACGCTGATATTGATGCAATTTGCACTAAATAAAAGAGCAAGCGTTTAAGTAACATTTAAGTTGTTTTTTACTTACGTTAGTTATTATTTAGTTCTGTCTCTATTCAGGATTAAGAAAATAAATTCACATATTACTTGCATAAAGTTTTATTAAATTAACATATTATATCGAATAAAACTCACCTTGTATGTAATCATTCCAAATAAATGAGGAAACAAAGTAGTGAAAATAACTCGTACAAAATACATACTTTAAATTCTAAATTATACATAAACTTATGTGTTGTACCCATTTTGTGACGGCACTAAGTTGTAATTAATACGAAAATTATTTCGATCATTATAACGCGTTTTTTTATTCCCACGAGAGTGAAATGACGTTTCAAGTGTTGCACGTCTGTGTTTTTAAAATAATGATGTCACGAATCGGTACCAATTATAAACTCGTATGAGATATTATACCCATTGATAAGTTCGAACCCTTTATATGTCAAGCCCGAAGGGAGACAAATTCGCACCGTGGGTCAACAAAAGCGTTCTTTTTTTAGTTTTTGTTATGCCGTTGTTTGCCAATATATTATATTAATTTTATAGTTTCTTCAATTATATAATGATAATAGTAAATGATCAGAGATAAATAAAAACCCTCATACATTATTTAAAATATTTATTACGATTCCAATAATTGTACCATAAAATATACGATAGCACAACACTACAAAAATAAATGGAACAACATTATTTTCAAATTTGACATTTGTGATTGTCAATTCGCTCTGTGAGAATAAAAAAAACCAACATAGTTGTTTAATCACACAGTCAAAAGATGCAGAGCTTGTAGATCTTTTCGCAAATAATATATTTATAATACTAATAAAATCAATTTACTTCCGAATTAGTCTAAGTAGCATTCATTTTCTAATTAAATATAATAATTATAGTCAAAGAGTATCTCAATATTTTATTTAATTAATTAAAAATATAAAACTATAATAAAGATTACGCTATATTCTTAATATAGTAAGTAGGGGTGTTTCAAAGAGTAATACACTGTACTACTAGCTCGTATAACATAAGTTTATTAAAGCTGACAATGAAGTCCCAAATGTGTCCTATTCAACCTCTCGTAGTAAAAAAAAAAATGTAAAAAAATTTCATAAAAAAAACCATTTTGTAACTATGTTCCTAATCGTCGAATTAAGACTGAAAAAGTGCAAAACTCGACCGACACTAAAAATACCATCGACCACTCTTACTCTACATACACGTACAAATCTTGTCATACCATAATTATAGCGAAATGAACTTTCGACTTTACACGACGACCTCTCAAGTTTTTTTCAAATAAATCAAACCCATATTTATTTCTAAACGCATAGCGTTGATCGAAGATATAATGGTGAAAAGGTATCAAAGAGATAGTGTCACTTTCGCATTTATAATATTATTATTTATACAGTACAGGACTCTTCTAACACCTACAAGCAGACACAGAGTGCGATTTTAAAATCGATAATTTCCTTATTTTTTTATTAATAATAACAGACAATTATGAAAATAATTACAGTACATTGAATAAAAAAAAGGTTGTCGTTAATATACAGTGTTATCGATATGTTTTTATACAATATGGAGGTACAATGCCGACATTAATATAAGACAATGCAATGGTGGCTTATTTGGTAACGTGTTACGGCTCCGCGTCGATCGACGTGAGTTTGAACCCCTACAATGAGCCTGAGCGCCCGGTGAAGGAAAACGTGATGAAACCATAGCGTGGCGGTAGGGCTTTTTCTAATGCCCGTCTGGCTAGCCACCACCCGCAAGTGGAAAGTCTGTCGTCAAGCACGCCTATAGGTGTGTTCCGGCAGCTGCACTTGAGAGCCAGTCTTCCATTAGGTTTAGGGTGTATCGCATCTCGGGCTACATTGTCACTTAAGATCAGGTGAGATTGTGGCCGCAACTATAAACCTATAACCAATATATAAAGACAAAAATAAAAAAGTTTGTAAAAAACATTATTTCAAACTAAATAATTAGTAAAATAAATATATTTAAGCGGGACGAATAAAATATGTAAACATACCTACCTACAACTGAGCATTTTCTCTCCCACCATTCTCTTATTCAATTTCAAATCGCTTTAAAACTATATATTAGACATTTTCAAAGATTGTTTTTACATTTACATACAAAAAAAAACCCATAACATACTTATTATTTTCACTATATAAAACTTTTTATCGAATTTTTATGTTAGTTAGTGTCGGTTACTTATTATCTTTGGTTTGTGCCTGCATAAACTGAAAGCAAAAACAAAATAGTAGTCATTAACAGCATTTTAACAGTAGTAATAGAATGCAGGTCAATAGTACGGATACCAAGTCACATCGAAAATTCTATGATATGTTAGTATTATGTAGTATAATTAATATGACTCGTTGGTATACGAGGCCAGCCCTTGTAACAGTACAGCTATTTATGTACAGGTTGTTTCAAAAGGATAATTTGGAAAATTGTAGACAATTCAATAAAAAATAAAGTGAAATAAAATTAAAATATGTATCTCTAAAATCTGATATTCCGTGTCCGGATACATGTATTTATATAATGTGGCCATTGCAGCGTCATGTTGTATATGGATTGACCGTTCAGTTGGCAGGTCCGTTGCGGTCCAACAACGGTTTCTTGTGTGCGGACAGTGAAGGAAGCTTCGAGCGTTTCTTCGACATCGAATGATTTGAGTTCTCCTTCCCTCGTTGTTGGTATTCTGTCTGGAATTGTATTCCAAGCGATTAGGTTGCCTGTTCACTGAAGCGTGGCAAATTTTGACCACTAGAATTGTGTCTCTAGCAAATTTCGACCAATAGAATTGCACCTCTAGCAAATTTCGACCAAAAGAATTGCATCTGTAGCAAGGTTCGACCATTAGAATTGCACCTCTAGCATATTTCAACCAATAGAATTGCATATGTAGCAAATTTCGACTAACAGAATTGCATCACTAGATTTTTATGCGATTTTATTCGTCAAAATTTGCACAGCTCCCGTTTCAGTGTACAGGCAGCCCTATTGATCAGTGATAGCTTATTTTTTATAGGTTCAGCGTTTGGCCACAATCTCGCGTTATGTTTAGTCACAATGTGGCCCAAGATGGTAATATGGTATGCCTATAACGAGTTTTTTATGTTAGAAAAAAATATTCATGTAGACACAATTTCACAGACGGCCATTTAAATCCATACTAAGCAAAGCTTGTATTATGACAACTAAGCAGCTGTTATATATATACAAGATGTCCAGAAAGAGTATCGGGTATTTGTAAGTTCAATGAAACAAAAATTATTTGTATGCAATAAAAAAGTTTATTGTTTATTATTAGCATATGAATGGGAGAATTATTTGGAAAAGATGATGTTATCCAAATGATGACCGTTACGTTGCTGGCACTCTTCTAAACGGAAACGAAGATTGGCGATAACACGTTGACACATAGCTATCGATATTGCTGCCATTTCTGACCTGATGTTTTGCTTTAACTGGGTTAGATTCGTCGGATTGTTTTGATAAACCTTACTTTTAAGGTATCCCCATGCAAAATAGTCAAGCGGGCTAAGGTCGGGGCTTCTGGGAGGCCAGTTGATGTTACCCCTTCGCGAAATGACTTTATTAGGGAATAATTCGTTAACAACTTCCATTGAGTCATTGAGGTATGGCAAGTGGCCCCATCTTGCTGGAACCACGTTCTTGAGTTGAAATCTGCAAACTCCTGCAACTCTGGGACCAAAAAATTTCGCAACATATCGCAATAACGGTCACTATTCACATTAATTGCTCGGCCTCGTTGATCTTCATGAAAATAAGACCAATTATGCCTTTAGCAGACATAGCGGCCCAAACAACGACCTTTGGGCTATGCAGGGGTCGTTCATGCTTTCGTCTCGGATTCTCCACTGCCCAGTACCGACAATTCTGCTTATTAACATGACCATTCAGGTGAAAATTTGCTTCGTCACTGAACAGTATGTTGTTAAAGTTGTTAAATCGCTGCAGCATTTCGTTCGCAAAATTCAGTCGATTAGCATAGTTCGTATCCTTCAATTCTTGAACCAATTGAATTTTATAGGCTTTTAGATGTAAGTCTTTCTTTAAAATCGAATGTAAAGACGATTTTTTGATGTTCAACGCTTGGCTTCGCTTTCGGATGGATAAAGACGGATTTTGACGAACCGACGCCTCAACTTCTTCAATTGTTTCTTCATCGCGAACTGAACGAGGACGACCAGAGTTTTGAATTTTAACTGTCGCACCTGTATTCTCGAACATCCAGATCCATTTCCTAATGCTATCGTCACTTGGCGCGTGGCGTGTACGATATTCCGCACGATAGAGACGTTGAGCAGTCACTATTGAATCACCATTACGATAATACGCTCGTACGCAAAATGCGCGATGCGCCCCCGAGTACTGTTCCATCATGACTAAAACTCCACAAAATGGCGGACTCCACGAACCCCTCCCCGCACCCTTTAGACGCCCCGTTTCGAATATGGCGCGAAAACAAATACCCGATACCCTTTCTGGACACCTTGTATTTATATATAGAGTGAATTGTTCAAGTGGATATGAATAGCCAAATCCGAAACTATAGAGAAACGGATAAATTCTCAACAGAGTTTTGTGCCCAATTAAAACTGAAACTGCAGTCATGGGGTTTGAAAAAATATTTATTCCTAGCAAGGAATGGAACCCATTAAATTGAAAAAAAAACCTCATTGTATTATTAAACTATTTGATAGCGTGGCTAATAAAACACAACTGATAATTATGCCAATCACACAAATGTCAGTCATATGCGGGAGTCGAACCCGCGACCTCTCGGCTCAATAGTAGAGCTCAGTACTTCTACGCCACGCTATTTATATTGATCTATCACGATTTACATATTTCTTTAGAGTTAATCGAAACATAGTATAGTGTATATAATTGAGCTCACCTTTCTAATAACGTTTATGTCTGTCTCGGAGATGCACTTGACGATAGGCGCGGGGGGAGGTAGGTTGTTCGAGGGTGGGGAGGGATCCGTAGACACGGTCGAGTCCTCTGATAAGGAGGAGGACTCGTAGTCACTCGCGCACCTGATCTCCGGGTCGGAGCACTCTGCCGTTACGCCCTCCTGCGGCATCTTAAACCGATTTCAGTTTATTTATTGAATCTGTGCCCCACGGATTCACCCGTGTTAGTTTTATACGCCAAACATCGCCAACGCACCCATGTAGTCTATCATAATTGTCCTTCCCGCAAGTACAAATTACTTTAATTTTTCATTCATTCCTTTTTCAGTTCGTTTTAAGCCAAACTCCGAGCTGCTACTGAGGAATTTCATAGAAAAACCTAATGCCACTTTGTTCGGCCTGAGGATCGAACCCAGAACCTCCGGAATAGCAGTCGCACTAAGCTAATGAGGCAGTTATGTGAAGTAGATTTTAAGTATAAACTGAAAACATTCAATTTGAGTTACCAAAAAAGCTCCCAAGATAGTTCTAAACAAGGAAACCACTATCTTGTTAGACCACACATTAAAGATTAGAAAATATTAAGAACGGTTAAAAATATTGACATAGGCAAGTGCTTCTGTGGATCCAACATAAGAAGAAAAAGTTTATTCATGTTTCACTTATTTTAATAAACACAATAACCTTTATAGTCACGGAGTTGTTACGTTCTTACGTCAGTACTTACTTATGACGTCACCTAGTAGCTCTTGCAGGAAAACAGACACAAACTACATACATACAGATTTCAGTTGTATTTAAATACCTATTTATATACAGAACTTTGTATATTTATCTTCCTTACCGATTTTCAATTTCTCAAAGATTTCATTTTCTCAAAATTCCCCCAAGTACGTATTTATTTATTCCCCAAAATAAAATAAAAAATCCTTAATCTACCAAAAGTTCAACACAATTCATTTAATAAAACCGACACGTGTCGGCCAACTATCAAAGTTGGTGCGAACGTTGGCACCAAAGTGTGGAGCCGGCCTAAGCGTGCACTCAGTAAATTAGCATAAACAAACTCACATCAGCGTGGCCGGTGTTCCGACGCATGGCTCTGAACCTCGCTAGGATCCTGTCGTGAGGCGAGGTGGCAGCTAACGTACGAGGGTAGCGGTACTCAGTACGCAATGGAGTTTTACCTGCAACAAACAAACAAACAAACCATCTCTATTAGGACCATTGATTTTTTTTTTAACGAAACTGCTTAGGCTGCCTGTCCACTGTAGCTATTTATAATTATTATTTTGCAATATTGAAACATAGGTTCAATAAGATAGCGGTTCCCTTTTTAAAACTATCGTTTTGTGGCAACTTAAAATGCATGCTTCCAGTTATTCAATTCACTTGTGCGCAATAACCAAATTACATCAAGTAAAATGCCGACAAAATTACAAAATAAAGGGCTTAATAACCCTAAATTTGTAAATTAAAATAAAAACCACCACATAAAACTTCAAGATCCCGCCAATAACTTTAGAGTAGTCCGAGAAGTTCGTGCGCCACCTTCCTATTTTAAAGAAGTTGGAGGGGACGATGTAGCACAATACTACATTACATTACATATGTTCCGACCGTCCTATATTTCCCATTGACGTTGGCGGGGGCGAGGTACTACATACGATAACGGGGGCGGTAGTGGTAGATTTAGCGGGGAAGGTAAATGCATGCAGTGGCGTGATGTAAGCGCGCGTCCACAGTACACTAACGTCATCAATAGTACGTCTTCATACAAACTGCCGAAACGAAATTTAGGTAAACTCGGGTACACAATAGTCGCGAGTATCTACGCAATTTATAAATAATGGCAAAATATTATATTTCCTACTTAGTACAATTTAAAATTACTTTGTAGTTATTAAACATTTTATTTTATTTTAAACAAAAATTGTACATTGCCTTCTTACTAACTTACAATATCTTTTAAAACTAGAAATCAAACCCAAGTAAGAAAAAAATTAAATTAAAACTTACAACAAAAAATAGTAGGTAATCCAAGAAGTGACACAGTCAGAGAACAGCCGTAGTACGTGTTTATCTACCGAGCGGCTGTAGGTAATTATTTCAAGAACAGTGCCGAGATAGCGTACTGTTTACTTTAGTGTACAGTGTGTGTATAGTGTAGTGACGTAATAATGTGCTATCTCGTCCCCGCTAACGCCTGTCGCCACATAGGGACGGTCGCGCACGAACTTGGTGTAGCGCATCACTATCTTGGTCCACATTATCACTTAAATTAAGATTATAGCCATAACGCTAAAACCTATAAAGAAAAATATATTTCTAATAACCGGTAGGCGAGTACAGTCTGTACTCTGTAGCGAGGTACCGGCTCTCCAGACCAGCTTGTCTCTCGACGGCGTCGGAGAGGGCAGACCGCAGGGCAAACACTTGCTCCCTTATCTGTCCGAGGGTGGTGGAGTGAGCAGAGAGGTGAGCCTCGTTATCTGTTATCAGCGAACTCGTTGAAGCAGCCAATTCATTTATCTCCTTTACGATTGCCGTATTGTTTACCTGAAAACATATTGTTCGATGATCTGTTTAACATTTCCGAACACACACACACCGTCACGCATGTATTCCCCGAAAGGGTTAGGCAGAGATGTACATCCACAGTGGTCCCATGTAATAGGTGGCGAGCCTATTGTCATTAATTACATAGAAAAACCAAATACCACTTTGCGCGGCCATTCGAACCCAGGACCTTGGGCATATCAGTCGCGCTTAGGACTATTAGGCTAATGTGGCAATAAAGTGTTTCGAAACACTACAGAAATATCTGGAATTCAGAACAAACAGAGTATAAACTCATAGATATGGTATTCCAACGGTCGCAAGGAACACGCACACATTGAACCCTACAATTTTTTAATACACATACGGTCCCCCTGTGTTCATGACATGCACTTGACAGCCGCTACTCCCTATAGGCTTATCGTGTTACCATTTTGGGCCACATCGCCACTGAAAATCAGTTGAGATTAGGGAGTCCAAACCTACAAATAATTTAAAAAAGGGTTGTATGTGTGTTTGCGTCAGCTACAACTCCGACGCAAGACTGAAGTTAACTTCTTAAGTAAGATTGTCTTTGTATATGCATTAGGCATTGTAGACGTATACACATACCAAGAAATCTAAAACACCTACATAGTTTCATAGGATTAGTAACTTCATATTTCGCAAATTTATACCATACTATGCAACCATATCGAGAACACTTACAAATTTATTAAGAAAAGATGCCAATTTTGAATTTAATGATGACCGTAACACCGCATTTAATACATTAAAGGAAATATTAATATCCAGTTCAGTACTTAACATTTTCAATTCAAAATTATTTAATGAGTTAGTCACACACTGATGTTTGTCTTTTAGCATTATCTGCAATTTTGATGCAGAACAATAGTGACGATGGCAGACTGCACCCGGTTCACTATATGCGTGATGCTGAAAGCTGATATACCAGCTATTAGCTCGAAGCATTAGTTCTTGTAGCCTTGTACAAGAGAAAGTTCCGGCATTATTTATTTGGAATTAAATTTAAAATTGTAACTGATTGTGTAAACCATTCCAAATGATGACGCTTAGAAAGAAAGAGTTACCATGTTAGCTAGGATTTTTGATGGATTTATATATTTAGAAGAGTTTACTTTTACTGTAGAGCATACAGAAGGAAGTAAAATGAGACACACACAGATACATTAAGTCGTATACCATATGTAGCTTAAATTACATGTTACAACTAAAAATGTTCAACAAAATAACGAAAAATTCAAAGCTATTAATGAAATATTGCAAGAAAAGACATATTAACAAATTAGTCATACCAACGAGTTAGCCGAAATCATAGAAAGAGCACATAGCAACGGACATTTTGGTAAAAAGAAAACTCTAGAGTTAATAAATAAGGATTACTAACTTCAAAGATTGGATAAAAAAGTAGAAGACTATATAGAGGGCGTGTATCCCTATTTGCTTGCCAGAAGAAAGAGTGTAAAACAAGGATGATTGCACTCTGTACAGAAGGAAGATTCACCTCTACACACTATACACCTTGATCACATTGGTCCAATGACGAAAACAAAAAAACAATATAATTCTATCCTCACATTCATTGATGCCTTTACTAAATTTGTTTGGGTTTTTCCCAAGTAAGGAGAGTACAGAAAAGTTCAAGGTCCATCAGCAGACGTTTGGTAACCCTGTTCGCTTGATAACAGATCATGGTTATCACCAGTAATTAGTTTAGTGAATATTGTAAGACTGAAGGCATTCAGCATATAAACATACCGACTGGTGTACCATGAGGAAATGGGCAAATGGTACGAGTACATCAAACTCTTATTCCTGTATTTACAAAGCTGTGTGTAGAGACAAGCTACCCACACAGATCATTACACACAATATGTACATGCATACATGCACACCACACAGGTACATAGGTTCTGTAAGGAGCCTTTATTTTTATTTTTTACGCTAGTTATGAACATGTATATGTCAATTTAGCTCGAATCTTCTGGATAGGGAATTATCCAGATCGCGACTTCCCTCCCTTGCGCGCTTGTTGCCCACGCTTTCACGGCTTAATGACTATGTTATCGACATGTGAGCAGAGTACAAAGAGCATTAAATAGTACTTATCACAGATGTATTAATATCAGTTGCTGTTAGAGGAGTAAAAGAAATTTTTTTAAGCAAGAAAGAGAGCAGGCTAGTGTTGAGGCGAAACAGGCTATATTTAAATTTCAAGAAGAGAATAAGACGAAATTTAATTATTTTTTTTAAAGTAGAATTTATAATGAAGGTGATATTGTTGATATCAAATAGACGCAGCATGTAACAGGCTTAAAGATAAAACCAAAATTCTTTGGACCATACAAATTATTGAAGTCTAATGGTCTGGACAGATATGAAGTAAAGACCACTTAAGGACCTAGATATACTCCCAAGTCAACTGACTTTGTGAAGCCATGTCCTTGTTAAAAAATGTTAATTAAGTTATGATTGCCTTTTATATTTTACTAATTGTTCCCGGTTGAGATAAGAATAAAAAATATCATTTTAGAGTTCAAGAGTTTATTTCCGTAATAAGTAAGTAATGAAGAAATATTTTGTTTTGGCGAATGTTTGTTACTTTGTAGTTTAATTTAGTTTAGGTGCCACAGTAACTATTTTGACTTATGTCACTTTATATATTTTCTGGAACAACAAAAATAACCTTTATACACCTACTAGCGGTGTGCCCGCGGCTCCGCACGCGTTTGTTAAAATGCAATAATGATTTAAATCCATTTTAATTTCACTCATTGTTGACGATTCATATGCCGTATCAATTGAGCAGTGCCATGTATTTCCTTACTGTACCAGCCTACACAAAGGTTTTTTGAAAAACGTGAATCCCTTTTTATTCCTGTCTTACCAAAAGCATAAATATGAATTTGGTGTGATTTAATAAGATTAATAGTGTAACTATTAGTAAGCTACCAGAGTAGGTACCGATAAAGAATATTTTATTTAACACTCACAATCCCCACATACATGATTTTAAAGTAAAAGATGCGCAAGGTATGTTGCACAGAAAACGTAACGCTTTTTTATAAATTTCACTCCTCATACAATTTCCGTCCCGGGTTGTTGGAAATGAAAATTGATTCTTACGGAGTAACTCCAAAAATAGTTTAGTTTACCTCAAGTTTCTGCATGGAGCGCTCGTTTAGTTCTGCCGACTGTTGCAGTAGTTCCCGTAGCGCGTCACAGATGGCGCTGTTCACGCTCAAGCTCCGTGCTTCGCTCGTCTCCACCATAGACTTTCGTTTCGCTCTTGTAACAGACATTCAAGCAAAAATTTTCATCTATATTTGAAATATCTAGAAACGTCTACAATCTACTCGAAACATCGAGTTTTACACATCCATTGAAAGTAAAGACTAGTTCTACTATAATATGATGTTAATATACATAAGGTTCCGATTTGATACTTGAAGAGTGGTACCATTTTAATTTCATTGGCATTGAACCTTTGACTTTGAAGATACACCAGGTAATTCTTCTAAAACTTTGAAGTCAGTTTTTTTTTTGGTAAAAATTGTCTTGTTTTGTTTCAAACAATATTATTTTTTCCTTTTATAACTTTAAATTTTGTAATTTACGTAAAGTATCTATGATTCTACAACTTTACAATTACGCATTTCATATAAAAATAGATAAGATTAGGTTTATTTAAGAATTTATTTTTTTTTTTCTAAAAATCCTACGTCAGTTTTTTCCCCCAAAAATAAGGCGTAAATTAAGTTTTGCCCTATTTTCCCAATTTCGCCTTTGGGTTTAATAACGCTTAACCCATCGCTAGTTGCAGCATATGAATTACCTCGATTTGATCTTTGGCCTGTACGAATATCTTCAGCAGCTCGTTGTTGACGTGTTCCACGACTTCCACCACGTTCCTGCTGAACACCTCCAAGTCTGTGCTGATGGCGACTGCCCCTATATAGGATACAATCAAATATCAATAGAAGTTTCTAGAACTTTACTTCGTGCTATGGAATTATCCTCTTTTTTATTGATTTTATTGCAGCTCGACAAAGCGCGACGCTGTGCTTTATGGTAAGCAGACTGAAAAAATAAAATAAAAAAAAGACACCGGATGACCCGAAACACGACAAACCAAATGAAAGTCACTGTGAAGATGTTCATTTTATTACTATGTGTATAGTGGTCGCGATCTCTACTAACCGCTTATAATCTATACATGTTTTAAAATAAAACTTTAAAATGATCCAGTCTGTCTATTAAATAAAACGAACTCGGCTCTACACCTCCAACGTTGGGAGCAAAGCGTCGCCACGCCAACATCCGGTAACGTTCACATTAAAAACAACAGCGACAAACAAGATCTGCATTCAACCACCAGTAGAGACGCTGGCATGACCGCCTGCTCAAAGGACTCTTTAGTGAAACTCACTATCCGATTTTTTTTTAATTTATATAGCATATACCATTTCCATTTCTTTATTTTCTCGATGACAGCTTCTGTGAAAACTTGAACGAGCATCTTTTTTACATTATGTATACCTTATTTTATAAAAATATGACGTTTGCACACGTACAAGGTTATACCAGAGTCGGAGAAACTGATAGGGATGAAACTATATCGATAAACGAAACTCGATAACAGACCCGATATTTTTTTACAAAATGTAAGAAACTAAACTACTGCCGGATACTTTTGTACAAATTTATTAACTAATATTATATTTCATTACAAGATGTTACACGTATTAATTCTTGATTGATAATGCCAACTTCTTCAAAATTTTCGAAGCTGTTGTAAAATAAGTAGATATAGGTAGGTGCTCGACAATGAAACGAAATAATTATAACGACAGGTAATCTTTATTTATTTATATTTGAATGTTTTTGTTTTATTTGTCTTTGTTCAAAATATAATAAATTTATGCGATTAATATCATTACTTATTTGGTCACAACACTACAACTATCAAATTAGAACTGTCATCCAGAAAATAAAGAAATGGAAATAGTATAGTGGTTTTCAAAAGAAGATTAATTCAGTTTTTACTGAGCGGATCGCGTACCATCCTCAGTCTCGTCTCCATTTTCCATGAGGTGTGACCGAGGCAAAGTGTCGAACATATTATTTTAGGTTTAAAAAAATGTTTGAAGGACCAATACGAGAATAATAATTATTTGTGTTAGTGTGGCTGAAATGGGCGGGGCTAACCTCTGCGTCGTTCGGGGCCACACCTCCATTCAAAACTCATTCAAAAATAAGCGGCTCGAGAGTAGTATTGGTAAAACATCGGTTTTTGAACGATCGACAGTAATCAATGGTTAAAAAAAAACAATCGATTAATTGAGTGTCTATCGATTATTTTTAGTACAAAATATATGTCAGCCAGTCCTCAAAGATGAAAGCGAAAAAAAGTCGTCGTGTTTACTAAAACTTGCCTTAGTAACTAGACAAGCTAAAAGAATAAACTCACTTGTGGAAATGTATCTTACATAAATCACACCTCTTTCCCAACAAGGTAGACAGAGACCGCATCCGTCCACTTGCAAATATCCCGCCAAACATCCTTCACTTCTTCAACATTTATCAGTCTTTTCATGCATGCTCGTCGGTTTGATTGTGGAACGTTCGTCTAGGACTGCCTCTTCCAACGGTCACATTCACATTCGCATTAAAAATTTTTTTAGTCATTTTTCTTTCATTCATCCTCTCTACATGATGCTAGAGCTTGTCAAGGATCACCATATCTCAAGATTATATTTAAATTTAACAGCTTTCAGTGTTCTGATACGAACAAATGGATTAACAAACCTTCATCAAACAGTTTCCCGTAGTTATTGACAATAGCTGTTGTCTGTTCACTCAAGTGCTCGAGGTTTTCTTCATATTGATCTTCTGTTTCCATATCCACTTTGTACATATCATATTGATTTTGCAACCGTTTGATGTAACTCGACATTGACTCTTCCAACATCTTCCTTTCCTCTTGTATTTCTGTAATCAATATATCTTTAAGAGAGGTAGGCTACAGTAACTGTTCCACTCCTTAGCGTAAATGAAGCGTTAAGTTATAAAGTCTATAATATTCCTCAATAACATGCTATAGATTGCAAAAAAATACAAATCTGACCAATAAAGCTCTAGAGATTGCCGCATTCAAACACACACAAAAAAAAGTTAGCCATCAGGGGTTGCCCGGCAAATGTGAATATTAAAAAATTGAAAAGATTACACCGCCGAATCACGACAAACGAAACCTTGAAGTGATTTGGTCTGTCTATAAATTACATACCTTCCTGTCGTTTGTTGAATTTGGTTTCCATTAAGACCATCTGATCTGTGATATGTCTAGCGAGTTTTTCTTCGAAAAGTCTCCGTTCCTCTGCAGCCCACTCTTGGAGCCGCGCCTCTGTCTCTCGTCTTTCCTCTTCTATATCTTCGATCTTCTTCAATAACCTCTTATTGATTGTTTCCGTATCCACGTTCGCTTGCTATGTTCAAAGACACATAAATAGTTATTATATTTCGACCCTTTAAAAAATTATTTACCCGTGTTTATTAGGATAGTCATGATGGTCAATTGGTTTAGACCGACAGAATATTCTTTCAGTGCCCGCAGGTATGAACCCCGGCATGTACCAACAATTTTTTTGGAATTCTCGTACATTTACTAATTTAAATTGGTAACGCTATCAGCTGACGGTGAAGGAAAACATCGTGAGAAGATATAAACGCTTGAGAAATGTTCTCGACTGTATGTGGGAAAAATATAAAAATGTAGGGCTGGCGTGGCGATGAAGCCCATACCATCCCTTGGGAAAGATGCCTTTGCCCAGTAGTAGGACACTGAGAAGCTAATATTATTATTGTTTATTAGGATGTGCGATTATAAACAAACAGACACGAAAAAAAACCTTTAAGCGCAATTGAAATAAAAAATTACCGTTTAACAGATATTACTAATACAGTAACAAGCTAAATTACTAAAAAGGAAACAAAAAACACAACTGCAATAAAAACGCATAATATCCTCTCGCAAGAGTCTAAAGTTCATCTTTACTGAATGGTGATGTCCTGTTTTCTAATCGGCGTTTCAAGTCACGTGACTCACAGAAAACAAAAATTCCAAAGGGGAAATTAAATAAATGTAGAATTACTTTTTGCCGATTTCTATTGTTTTAGGCTTTTTATCTATAGAAAAATGTTACTCAATAATAATTTACTTTAATTTTAAACATACGGTATCGACTGTACGGTTAAGACGCATCTAACGACACCTCATAATATGCTTTTATACATGAAGACAATAGCTTAAACAGGCTACAGAGTGTGTCAAAGAAATATACATACACACATACGCTCCAAAACCATAAACCCTCCTGTTCCCCAATTGGGTAAAATCTTTGTATGGGGGAAGTTATTTAAGATTTTGTCATACAAGATGTTTGTATAACAATTATCAGTAGGTATCATAAATTTTGTGAGCCAATTAACTCGGTGTGAATAATGAACTCAGTTTTTAGTGCGGTTACCTCGATGGAGGTCTGTATGGTGTCGGCGAGTAGTTGCGCGCGCGCACGACGCGCCTGCCTGCTCGCGAGCGCCGCCGCTGTGCGCTCCGCCTCAGCAGAGTTCAGTTGCGACTTGAACTCGGCCTGCGTGCGACACATTGAAGAAACCCGTTCGGTGGCACCACTGTACTGTAATATAAACGAAGCACACATATTCTTCAAGATTTCCTATTCAAAGAACCTTTTCTGAAACACATTTCAGAACGATTATCTGTTCACCTTTGAATCGCCTTAAGGAATTGTATAGCGATATTAATAAAAATAATGTTCATATTGACGTTTTTGAGAAAGTTGTCAAACTTGTCAATGTTATCGTACAAAATGACATATAACATGAATGATGACGTCATGGGACCATAATGCAGCGTTTTTGTTACATACTTATTATTTAGATCAAAAAACATTTTTAAACTACTTTTATGCTGTATTAATGAAAAAAAAAAAATTATTTATATGTACTATTTTCAACATACAAAGTGTTTAAAACACAATTTTCCAAAAGTTGTCAACTCTCGGATTGGTATTACTAATCGTAAAACCGTACGAGTAATTACAACTATCGACAAGTTTTTTTTTTAAATATTGAACCCTTCAAATGTGAAGACCGATTAATACAGACAAAATAGTATCTCTCGTGGTTCGAACGCAGCGTTTTTTTTGTTCACTATATATATTATATTTTATAGTTTCCTGAATCATGTAATGATAGTAACAAATTATCGGGTATGTTGAATAACACATAATAAAACCATCAATAAAGTATTTTAAATGTCTCAAGTCTTCTTCGTCTCAAGTTCCTATGACTGAGGTAGTTACAAGCCGACTGTGGTGCGGAAGGGTCATCATATACGTGGTGAAGTGTTGGTGACGGATATAGATCAGGATTATAATTGGCTGTTATAGATAGTAAATTGGCGATTAGATAGTTATAGACTCAGGGATGAATCGCAAGATGGCGCTTGGCACGTCACATGCCCGGATGAGCTCATGTATCCATTTTAAAAACACAACATTGGCAATTAGGATTTTATGCGTTCAGGATATATTACTCACCCACTGTTCCACGAATCTGGCGACGTTCCCCTTCACGTCGACTTCCTCAGCTGCCTGCACGGATGAGCTTATACTCTGTAAGAGCGAACCGATAGCCTTCTTCAGCTCCTGCTGTTGCGAATCGAGTGTCCCCTCTAACAGGCTCCTGCGATTCCCCATCGCTTGCGACTGCTTCGCCATACATTCGCTCGTCATTGATTTTGTCTGTGAAAATTTCATCATTTCACAGGAAATTTGTAATATTTATACAGTTAATAAAAACAAAGTGTCCATTTGTAATGTCAAAATAACAGCTTTTTACTAAATGCACGTGAAAGTATATATTACGGTACATACAGCAAAAGATTAATTTTTATAATTGTCGTTTGTGTGTCGGTTTGTTCCGGGTAATCTCCGAAATGGTTGAACCGATTTTGACGGGACATTCACGGGCAAAAGTTGATGTTATAAAGAGTAATTTACGACAGCCGTCGGTCGCGCACATGCGGGTTTCGTGCTGCCCCCGCTCCCAGTTATTTTAAAAACAAAAATGCTTATGTGAGTGTTGCTTAGAAGATGGACATATTGTGCATTCGATCACTTTTTGTAGATATTAATAATATCTACAATTATGTAGTCAATTAATTTGCTCAGCGTAAGCCATTTAAGGACCGAAATTGATTTTTGCGCGTAACCCTAATTATATTCCTAAAAAAAAGAGCCTAAGTTACTCCTTATAACATCAGCTATTTGCCAATGAAAGTCTAGTGATAATCGGTACAACCATTTCTCAGATTACACAGAACAAAGAGGCAAACAAACAATTTAAAAATTGGATTCTTACTATATGGTTATCGTATATACTTTGATACGCATTTAGTAAAAAAGTTATTACTTTAACATTACAAACAGAAACTTAAATTTTATTTATATGTATAAACATTTAGTGGATCCTCTAGACGTCACTATCATTCACACGATGAAGAATGTTGTGAAGTTCTTGGGAGACACAAGTTTAAATTTATTATTTGACAATTTTTGGTTTATGTATTATCTATGGATTCTAATAGACATATTTTAATTTATTATGGATGTACTTAATTAAGAGTTAGAATTAATTTTATTTTTTATTGTTAGACTTTTTGACTGCTTACATTTTTAACCCGGTTATTGTGTTAAGGTCATTAATAAATCATACGGTGGTGGCCTTCAAAGGCTAGTTAGTACACTAATGAATGTTATGACTTTTTAATCATAATGATTGTATCGTAGTGTGATATATATGTATAGTACTGTGAATGATTGCGTCATGTGTGTGTGAGAGAGAGAGAGAGAGGTTGCTGTATTAAAGGTACCGCTTGCCTCCCCCATTATTCTGCATAATAAGAATGCGCTCGCGATACTTGATCATTATTTTACTGCCGAGTTATTTTAAAACTGTAATATCTCCTAAGATATTCATTTTAATCAATTACTCTAAAGGGCAATTTTGTTCTAAATTAAATACTTTGAGAATAACATATTTATTTCGACAAGGATTAACACCATGTATATAAAAACACCTTCGCAAATAATTTATTATTTTAGAACAGATTTTATTACCATAAAAAGGGTTATATTGAGTAAACCTTAAAAGATAACCATATGCCATCGCAGACTTTTTTTTAGAACTTTTTAAGAGAAACAATTTTGTAACACACGATTGTTGCTTAACTTTAACCATTCACGCAGCGCACGTAAAGGAAGCTCTGAAAAGGAATAAATTTCCCGCGTTTTTGCAACATTTTTCATTGATGCTCTGCTCCTATTGATGGTAGCGTGATGTTATATAGCCTATAGCTTTCCTCGATAAATGGGCTACCCAACATTAACACATTTTTTCCATTCGAACCAGTAGTTTCTAAGATTCAACCAAACAAACAAACAAGTAAACAAACTCTTCAGGTTTATAATATTATTAGAGACAAAAAAAAATGATGATCCATCATATAATAACCTTTTGACAGTAAAACCTATATGACCCAAGAGTACATACCTCATTCATTGCCTCAGTAATACTCTTCACCATACCATCCAGCCTATTTTTGTTCTCTCCCTGTATCCTAGAGCTAATTGTGATGTAATTCTCTGTAAAAGAAGAACATTACAAAAGTTCAAAAATCAATTAAATTGCGCCATTGATTAGTGATAGACCATAATTCCATGTGATTTGAATTGGCAACCGGAGAACTTTTCAAAAAGCGTTAATTATAAGTCATTATGGATTTATAAAGCTAGGAAATATATAGTTTCACATAAATAACGCATTATATTCAAATAACGTCTAAACATATAAATTTTAAAATTGCCGCGTAAGCGATAAAGCAGAGCGCGTGACGTCATACGTAGGATCAGTACTAAATAAACGCAGAAAATCATAAGAAAACAACAGATGTCACCTCAACGCACCAATTAAGTAACCTTTGCTTACATACGAATGACGTCATGAGTAACCTTTGCTTACATACGAATGACGTCATGCGCTGTTATTGGTGTTTCGTATGACATGTAAAACAGCGTACAACTTATTAAATTTTAAAAAAATTTAAATAAAAGTTATTTAACAAAAAAATTTATTGAATGATGATTATAATACTAGGAAGATTATTTTCAACTACATTTTATTTATTATTGTGATTACTGTCCGGTGCCTAAATTTTAGACGCCATTTTTCTTAAATTAGGCGACAGCTCCCCCTTGCGGGCTTCTGTACATGACTTAAAAGAAAACCAAAGGGCGTTAAAACGTTTTAGAGTGACACTAGCAGATTTAAATATTTTATCCTTTACTAGCTGTGCCCCACGGTTTCCCCCATGTTAATTTTATATGACAAAACATCACCAATACACTCATGTAGGCAATTTTTTAAACTTTGTGTATAACTATCGACATTTTTATGAGGATTAAATTAATTTTTCATAGTTATAATATAGCCTATGTAACTCGCTGATACTGTGGCTTTATATTGGTGAAAGAATTTTTAAAATCGGTCCGTTTTTGAGTTCATTCATTACAACAAAAATTATCACAATGGTCATAATCTCACCAGATGTTAAGCGACGATGTGGCCCAATATGGTGATACGCTGAGCCTAGTCGAAAAACTGCAGCTGCCGGAATATACCTATATATTTTACAATAGACTATGGATATAGTGCGTCGCTTTAAAATCAGATGAGATTGACATAGATGTAGTTGAAGAGAAATAAAATTAAGATACACGTGGATATAAACAAAACTCATACCTAGAACAGCTTCAAGCTCGCTCAGTTTGTTCGAGACTGATTCAGAGAAGTTTCCGACCGCGGCGGCTATGTGCTCACGTTGCTGCGACGACTGTTCCCGGTATGCTCTTGTCACTTCCAGATTAGACGTTTCCAATGATCTGTAATATAAAAGATTTATTGAACTATACTATATAGAAATTGTAAATCTCAAGAGATTGTTTGCTTTTTATTTGAACAAGCTAAATTCTTGGAACTACCAGTCAGATTTTTATAGTATAAAATGTATATTATTATTTAAATCTCGCGAAATACGTGGAATTTCCCTTCCCATGGAAACTTCGAGATAAAAAATAGATAAAAAGTATTAGTCTACTTATACACTCTTTTTTGTTTTAAACTATAGGTACGTGGTCCTAAAAAAGTTATGATATCGAAATTCTATAAAAGTTATTAAAATTTAAGTAAGTATAATTTTTATCAGCATTTACGTGTTTTTCTGACATCTACACGAGCGGAACCGCGGGCACAGATAGTGATATAGTAATTAAGACTACTAGCAAACCCGGGCCCGCGTTGCTGTGCCGTTTTGGAGTCTGCAGAGAACATTAATTTGATCGCTACCAAACTATACAGGGATCACTTGCTGGGCTAATATGAAGATTGTCTGAAAATTTCATCAAAATCGCTCCAGGCAGCTATTTCGGAGTCCATAGGAAACATACAAACATCGATTTTTAGAGTTTACACCTTAAGAATCGATTTTCATTTATGGAGCCCAGTATAAAAATTTTATGAGTGAAATTTATAAAAAAGCGTTAACAAAATGTGTTACGATTTTCTGAATAACGTACCCTGTCCACGTTTCACTTTGAAATCATGTATGTGTATACATACATACATCAGCCATTCATTCGAGTCAACCAATCAGTTCTTTGCCTATTGCATATTTAAAGACAATCGTACTTAAGGAGTAAAATCCATTCGTGCGTCGAAGCTGACTCACACACACACACAAACTTTTTTATATATATAGACTAAAGTATAGTGTACCTGCGCTTGTCTACGCTATCATGGAGACAGGCGACATGCTCGGTGGCCACGTCCGCCGTCGCGAGCAGTTCCTGCGCCTGCGCACTCAGCACTTGCTCCGTCCCTTCGTGATGCTGAACTAGCAGCTGTTGCTCTTCGCATTGTACCCGCGTTGTTTTTAAAATCTATCCCCCAAACACATAGATACTACCATTAATTTATTTTTTTGCATATAATATCATAGAGATAAGCATCTTAGCATTCCATGGATTCACCGTGCGGGTGCGCCATCGTGTGGCAGACAGAAGAAACAAGAGCAGCCCCTGGGACTTGCGATCTAGATGTAGGTTAAGGGCACTATGATGCACACCAGCTTGTCTACCCGCGATACCCTCCCTGCCAAGCCAGATTTGGAGTCTGTTAATGCTGCTTTAGATACCTGTTCTAAAATAGAACTTACTGCAGTTTTTGACAGGCCGAGGTCTTTTAGCAAGTTATAAAGAGATTTATCTGGAATACCTCTCGCTCCCACTTCTACCTCTTTCATAAGTGAACCGCAAAGTCGTTTTTAGTTAGCTCATTACATAGATCGTAATATTTGTTCATTTTTATTGCGTGGTCTTTAGGTATAACAGTTTCCCACGGTACAGTAAGCTCTAAAATTACTATACATTTGATTTCTCGGTAATAAAGGAATATGTCTGGTCTGGATGACAAAACACCCACATCCTCTGGTATTTTCGAGGCTATCACGTAAAAAAATTAGTTGACGGCAGAAAAAATAAATACAGTGAATTTCAAATAAATATTTTGTTATTTAAAGTAATATTTCTTACTACTTGATAGGCAAATAATGATAATAATGTCAAATAATAGCACTGTCATACCTATTTTCGTTCAGAAAGTAATAAAGGGTGTGACCTGCGGTCCGTTTTCAATAATGATAATGTGAATTTGTTTTGCTGACTTTTAACTGATTGTGTAAAAAGTAATTTTAAAATTGTTTATATAAACATTATTTTACTTTCAATTAATTTGACAAATAAAGAAACTTGGAGTTTGATGTTTTTGTTTATAGCATTGAGGTATCCATGTTTTAGGGGATCTAATACTTATGTCAAAACGTCATTGTTTTTAAGCTCAAAATTAATGGATAACAATGCCTAGTTCAGAAGAATTATGCTACGAAATTACTCGGCATTTTACTAAATAAGGAGAGCGTAAGGGGTGTTGAATTACATCTTCAGTGCTGAGATGCCCAAGTCAATCTCAACTGCACATGAGGCACCCTACTGACCAACGAACGAGGAAATGGCGATAGCGGGGTGATAGGGCTGTACAACCAACTATGCATGTCGTGAAAAGTCCGTCATAGTGACTCGCTTATGTGTATCGTTTCGGAATGAGCCTGTGCGCATATCTAGTTAAATTATTGCAGGCCGGCATGACAGCCTCGTTGGTAGCCGTTGTGTTAGGATTGTACTGGACGGTAAGCAAGGAACAAAACCGTAAATTTGCAGTGCTACTATTAAAAAAAATCACTTGTAATTAGCTGTTATTTGATCCTCAATCTTAATATATCTTCTTCATACGAAAACAAATAAAAAGTGTATATTATCATTATTTACTGTTAAAAATTGACAATAATTTCACATTTTTTACTTACATTATTCGTATCTGACAATTGACTCTTTGTTAGATTCAATTTGTTTTTAGTCTCATTCAACTCAGTGGCTCTAATCTTTAACGTATGACTCAACTCTGAGAAGACACTCTCCATCTTGTCACGTTCTTCTTCCATTGCTCTCTTCCTGAGTAGTAGCCCTTGGATCTCTTTCTTCTGCTCTTCTTCCTTGAGCAGCATCTCTGCATATGTTTCGTTGGCTAGGAAAACACCTGGAAGGATATCTGTTGTTTAGTGTTTTTGAATATACGGACAACCATTTTGCAAAGTCCTACCAAATCAAGGTGGCATTAAGTCAGAAAAGGTGGTATCGAAAAAAAAAGAAATGTTACATTGTTTTGTGTTTATATATCGTATATCATAGATCATATTAATATATAGATATTAAGCGTATTGAGTGTACGGAAGACTGTGAGATTTGTCATGGTTAAAGTTTATATGGAGAAGGAGTGCAGAAAGCTAAAATGTATCTATAATATCTGTTACTAATATACTAATTTAAATAAATTAATACTGCGAATCTTAAGCCGACCAGTGCCATTGAACTTAGACCCCCCCCCCCCCCCCCCATATTGATATTGTCACTCAACGAAAAGTGACAGCAAGTGATGTAGATAATACTTAATGTTTAGGTTCATAATACTGCAAATGTCAAACAGAAAATAGTCTATGATCAAGAAGTCGCTGGTCAAATTTCGACCTTAGGGCGATCGCCTGGTATCAAAAGAAAGCCATTGAAGTGTTACGTACTATGTACAAGAGACAACACCTCAACCGAATTGTTTAAAACACGCGTTGGAGCGCCTTCACTCGCACTCACTGTCTGTACGTGCATGTCGCAATTACACTTTTGATTTCTAAATTTAACTTCATAAAAATATGCTTTCATCTGCTCTGGGATACTGTTTAAACAACTTGAGAAACAAAATTAGTGACATTTTGACAATGACAAATTTAATAAAGACTTTTTTATTTTGATTCATTAATGTAGATTTTTAAAGCTAGGGAAAATATAATTTCTCATAAATCACGTATTTATAATACTTAAAACAATGTCTAAACATATACACATTTATAGCGCGATTATATATGTATTATATTACGTAGAGTCAGTACTAAATAAACAACAGATGCCAGTTCAACACACCAATTAGGTAACGTTCCCTTACACACGAATGACGTCATGCGTTGTTATTGGTGTTTCGTTTGACATGAAGAATATATTCAATCTTATTTATTAATTTAATAATAAACCTATATCAAATTTCTGGGAATCACATAAATAGCAAATATAAAAAAAAAATCTATTCAAGTATTTTTCTTACAGTGGGTATTTTTTATTTCCTTATTAATAATTTAGCTTATTATACATTACTAAATAATATCTAATTATTTGGTATCTTACCGGTTTTATCTCTGGCTGCCTGCAAATCCCTCTTAAGCCTATCAATTTCCTCTACATACTCTTTGAGGATAGCTTTTTTGGTCATTTTCTGGTTGATCTCAGGCTTGTTCTGTATGTTCTTAGCCCTGTGGGCATACTCCAGTGTGCTCAGTGTCTCTTCCAAGTCCTTGTGGCCGGGAGAGATCGTCGCTATTATGGACGTCTTCGTTCTACCACCTAGCGACTCTTGCAGGATGCGAGTCAGCTTCGATTCCCTGGTAGTTAGATATACATTGAAAGCATTAACTTTTGACTGAATCATGTATGTTTATAGGTAACGCACTAGCTCTAGATCGGTAGAAGAAGGCATGTATATCTTAAATATAGCCATCAGATAAAAAAAAAGATTGAAATGTCGATGTTAATTTAATATGGTAAATTGCATCATTTCTGAGATTTACAGTACATTTATAAGACATACCTGTAGGGTACATGAGGATGCCTTTCCACCAGAGCCGTGATAACTCTCCCCAGCGTCAGCAGCGATTGATTGATATTCACACACTCCCTTGCTCTCTCCTTCTTGGCTGGATTGTCAGACCCCGCTTTACTGATGTTCTCGGAACCGGCTAGATCAACTAGGTTCAGTTTCCCGATCTTCACCAGCTCTTCGCCCTCAGGGCTGTTCTCTTTCATATGTATTACTATGGTGAACACCGTGTGTGATCGACTGGGACAAAAATAAAAAGTTTGTGTGTATTTGTGTGCACGACTGGAGTTTACTCCTCAAGTACGACTGTCTTTGAATATGCAATATGCAAAGAGGCAATTGTGACCGACCGACCGACTGTCACTGTACTGTATTACTGTCACTGTACTGTATTCACTGATGCATGTTCAGTATACACATACATGATTTCAAAGTGAAAGGTGCGCATGGCACGTTGAGCAGAAAAAAGTAACGCTTTTTGTTAACGCTTAAAATCGTTACGCTTTTGTTAACGCTTTTATAAATTTCACTTCTCATAAAATTTCCATACTGGGGGCCTTATAAGAAAATCGATTCTTAGGCTGATTTTTTTTAGTGACGCTTGTAACCACGCGTGCTGTAAGCGTCGCGGGCGCAAATGTGACAAATGTTTGTAGTATCTACTCTCGTTTTATTGTTATGGCCGCTTCAGACTAGCGCCCTGAAGTCGCGGCGAGAATTCACTCACAATACTCACAGTCAGGTTCAATTACTGGTACTAAATGGACGTTACTTCAGCTGCCGCGTCTTTGAACCTATGTGCACGGGCATTTTATAATAATCTGCTTAATAAAGATACAAAACAAACAAAGAAAAAGCAGATGGTGAGTGACGAATACACATCGCAACATAACAAGTTATTTATGCTTTAGACATGTTTATTTTAACATGATATATCTAAGTACCGTAAAATCTGGCAATATTAACATAAATGTTGAATAGTTAAAATATTTATTATAATGATTACAATACCGTGTTAGTTTAATATACATTCAATTTATAAAGAATCGAATTGCGACGCCGTGATTGCAGATAAGCGTTCGCACTGTTCGCGTTACGCAGCCGCGAACCTTTTGACGCGGACACAAAAAAACCGACTCGGAACGGAAACCGAGGGGCGACCAGACGTGAAATCTATCCACACTCGCGTTCACGCCGTTTCACGGGTGTCCACGGCGTGAGTCTAGAACAGCCATTACGCGTCTGACCCGCGCTATCAGTAAACCGCGCTCGTGTCGCCAGCGCTTCCTGGCCGCGCATAGTCGCCACCCTTACTGCGATCAAGAGCGTCACATTGTCACGCTGATTAGACGTGTCGCTAGTTGTTGTCTTATGTTCATATTCCCATTTGTACAAGACAACGGATCATGCGAGAGTGACTAAACTCGTTAACCAGTTTGCGTGGGCCATCAGCGGTATTTAAGCAGCGCTTAGCAAACGCAATAGCCGTAAGCGTCACTATAAAATCAGCCTTAAGGTGTAAACTCCAATAATATTTTATAGTAGGTACTTGATATGTACGTTTTCATTTGTAGGACGGCAAAGAGTAGGCACTAATACCTGGTGGTAAGTAGAGCACAATATAAAACGACGGCGACCACCTAAAGAGAGTCATTATGAAGGATCTACCAACATGCGCGTGGTGGTTGCGACTCAGTCGGATTTAGATAGTCTACTTTCCTGCTTCGTTGAGGATCATGCACCAGCTGATCCTCGAATGCTACAAACTATGCATGCTACTGTGGCAGATGTTATACCAGACGATCAAGTCGGAAACTACCATCCACGTAGGGACCACGTAAAGAGCCTTAATAAGGTTTGACAATGAAAATACCGCCCTAAACACGATACTACTAAAGAGAAACAGTGTTTAGAATATTCCCAATTTATGTGGAATCTATTTCAAGAATTATCAACCTTTTCTAAAATCGAATAAGTTTAAAAAATAGCAATAAAAAAAAAACAGAGAAGTAGTTTTTAGAACCTCATTCTACTTTTTTTTTTTGTAGCATGTTGAAGGAATTTGATTTGTAAATGTCTGCTTACCTAGACTGAGCATTCATTAGAGTCGACGCAACTCTTTTCCTCTCCTGACCCTGTGCCATTATCCTGTATACCTCCTTCTTGTTGTAAACCTGGAAAAGAAAACACTATTTGAAACATCTCTTTTTTACTACTTTATACATTTAGCATTTGAATATGTTACGGACCTTAAAGGGTTCTTGTGTTTATTAAACATGTTTTATACAATCTTACCGTAATCTCTTCCAAACCATTGACGATGTTTGACCCTTTCCTAGTGACATCTTCATATATCCTCAGCTTGGAGTTATCCTCGGAGGTGGACAGCAAGTCGAATAACTTCCTCATTGTACAGCTCTAAATACGAAACTCGAACGGTGTACTCGGTGTTGGTGATGCGAAGCTCGTCGAATAACTGACTCAGTGCTCTTGGGATTATACCAGCCAGAGGATCCTATGGTGTACATGGAAAAAAGCACACATATAAAAAAAGTTTGTGTGTGTGTGTCTGCTCCGACACACAACTGGACTTTACTCCTTCAACTTCAAATATATTTTTTTTAAATAGCGTCTCGTAATTACAAACTCTGCCTGTGTCAAGTCAGTCCTAGGAGAGTCACTTTACAATCGAAATTGATATAATTTTGTCCTTACAGATTAGGCTACTGAAAAACACAGACAAACGCAAGGACTTACAGACAACATGTTTTAGTTAAATAGAGACTTACATTAAATGTATATATACCATAATATAATTAATGTTTGTTAAAATGATAGGTTAAAATTTAATTTTGTTAATACAAATAAAATTTTCTAGAATATTGACAAGAGAGCAAAATACATATGAGAGAAAAAGATTTAAAATCAGATGGATGGGATTTATTGTTTGGTAAAGAATCATACAAGGAATACAACAAATTAGGCAATAGAAGAATATATTGTGTTCCCAAGTGCCTTCATCTAAACCACATTCAGATATTGAGCTGTCCCTGAGTTTGAGCTTTGCAAAGTGAACTGGAGACCATGTGTGACCTATTCCGAGTCTACACTAAGTATGAGATTGTCTTGAATATGCAATTAGCAAAGAGGGTAAATAAATACATCTCTTATAACAATGAAACCACATCAATCAAATTATATAAATATATATTACTTATTTTACATTAACTTATTTTGATGATTGATCGATTGACCAACCGAGTGATTAATTGATTGAGTGGTTAATGATTTATCTAAAAGCATTTGGGGTGTAAGGGGTGTCAAGTAACAACTACAGAACCGAGATACCCAAGCCAACCTCACCTGCGCGTGGTGCACCCTGCTGAGCAACGAACGAGGAAATGGCGATAGTGGGGTGGTGGTAGGCTTGCTTTACCCGACCGTAAATGTGGTGAGAAGTCCGACATAGTGACTCGCTTTTGCGTGTCGCGTTTCTGAATCAGCCTGTGCATATCCAGTTAAATTACAACATCGACCGTCGATGGATTACTATTTCTCTGTGGTCACCGTTGTGTTAGAACTGTACCATGCTTACCATCAACGATGGTACCGTCAAATGTTCATACATAATTTCAAAGTTAAAGATGCGCAAGTTACATTGCGCAGGAAATCGTAACGCTTTTTGTTAAAGCTTTTATAATTTCTTATATAAAAATCGACTCTTATGGAGAAAACTACAATAATAATAAAAAACACAACTTTTAATTATGTAGAATGTATTATTATATAGAAAGTAATAAATACCTAGTAGTAATTCAGTTATTTATAATTTCAGAAGTGCTATATCTTATATTAAGTGAGCAATTCTTGTATATATATATATAAGTTCATAATTGGTTTCTCGGAAACGGCTCCAACAATTCTGATGAAATTTTGTATTTAGATAATGTTTTGCATTACAAGTTTATCTATATAGGAATTTTCTTTTTTTTTAAATACCGAGCATATCTCGGTCGCCCACATTTTGATATATAATACTAGCTAACCCGCGCAACTTCGTCTGCGTCACATAAGAGATAGAGTAGGCGTAGGCACCTATAATACAATGCTAAAGGAGCTAAAACTGAAACGAACCATTTGAGCATCGTTCGCGCCTCCCAACACATGAAAATGCGCACGCGGTACTTGATTATTGTTTTGTTATTATATGCGGAGTTATTTTAAAACTGTGATATCTCCTAAGACATTAATTGAAATCAAATGATGTAAAGGACAATTGTATTCATTATTAAATACTTGTGATGAAGGACATATTAATTTCGATAAGGATTTATACCATATTTATAAAAACACCTTCGCAAATAATACATTATATTAGAAATAAATAATTAAATTATATTTATACTACCTAAGTATAACTTATAAACACAGAATATATACATTTACCATGGACATATATAAAAGTACTTTATACATTCATGATATTTACTATGAGTTTCATAAGTTTGACTATTTAGTATGGGTTTTCATTCCAGTGACTGCTTATTGAACTACTTTTTTAATAGATAGCTGTCTAACAGTCATAAATGTATTCAGAAACACATGATGAAATAAACTTTGTTTGTTTGTATTGGTGTTGTGTTGTTAATCCGTCAGTCATTCAGGACAAAGCATTTTATATGTATAGATAAAAAAAATTATAAGCAAAAATTTTATAAAGATTATCCCAATAAAAAAATCCTATAAACATTCTTGTACTTTCTGAAAAAAATAAAAACAAACGTTCACACAAACATACTAGTGAAATAGAGACCCTCCTTTTTTACCTGACTGCAAATAATTAGGGTTATTTTTTTTGTTTGTATGATGAATGGATTATAGCATAGGAGATTTCGTGAGATTCGTCTTAATTGTGAAAGTGAGATAGGCTATATAATATTTAAGTAGTACATCTGGAAATATAAAAAAAGAAAAATACTTTCTTTAGTCAAGGTTTTTTGTTTCACAGTCAGTTTTTTTTTCTTTTTAATGAATGATTTAGCTTATTTAAAGTCAGAAAAATATAGATAACTAATCAAAAAGCGAACCTTCTGCCAACAGGTCTCATCTGTGGTATGTTCTCCAACCATAGTATGGGTTTTCCCTGTGCCAGTCTGCCCATAGGCAAACACTGTACAGTTGTACCCTGCCAGAACCTCCTCAATTAGTGGGCTGACAACCTCCTGGTACACTTCCACCTTGAAAAAAGGATTATATGTTATACATATTATAAAACTCATAATATCTGTCTGTCTGTCTGTCCATTTATGTTCATTTCAAATGAAAGCCACTTCTTTAATTCAAATGTCTTTTATTTTAATTCATAAATATATTATCTGACCACATTATAGGATATATTTTGTGAGATAAAGTAACAATAAGCAGTGATAGAAAGGTTTAGCATAGAAATTGTTTACGCTGAGTAAACCATATAAGGTATATAAAATTAATGTTCTGCATAATTTTAGATTTTAAAAAACCTATCACAAAGTCTATATATAAAATCAGCTATCTTCTAAGGATCCCCCGCAATAATACACATTATCTTTAAAATAACCAGTGATTGACTGCCACAAGTTGGAGTGGGGGTAGCACAAATCGCGCGTGCGCTCGAACAAAAGCATCCTGTAATCCACGCGAGCGGAGCCACAGTCACAGCTAGTCTTTTATAGAGGAAGTTGCAAGGCAATTATTTCATATGTATTTAATTAACAAATAATATGGGACACATTAAAAAAGACAGACTAGTAAAAAGTGAGTGCCTCATATAAGATGTTTAGTATATTAAAATGAAGACCAGATATCTTCAGAACACATGGATAGAGGTGTTTGTGACAAATTTTTTCAATATGAGGCAAGCAACCCAATGATCATTAGAAAAGTAAAATGCTATTGAATTATCCCAATTTTTCTTCATAGAAATCTTGCGCATGTTGAAGCATTACAACTGATATAGCGGTCGCCCAATGATCGAAATTCGACCAGCGACATTTTAATCATAAACTATTTTCTGTTTGACATTTGCAGTATGAACCTAAACAATGAATACTATATCAATTGCTGTCACTTTTCACTGAGTGACAATGTCAATGTTTTGGGGGGGGGGGTCTAAGTTTAATGGCACTGTTCAGGTTAAGAATCGCAGTATTAATTTAATGTATTAGTAACAGATATTATAAATAAATTTTAGCTTTGTGCACTCCTTCTCCATATAAACTTTAATCATGCCAAATCTCACAGACTTCCATCTGCACAATTTTCGTAAGAAGGGGTACAAAGTTTTTGCTTCACATATATTTGTAGGTCTTAACACATTTTTACCCCAATGAGAAAAAGGAAAGTTATGTTTTTCAAGTATGTATGTAGGTACATATGTCTATTTCCTTGGCATGCTCTGTAACATAAAGGGCTGGATAATAGCATATGAGTGTCATTAGCTATATAATATTTAAGTAAGACAATGTCTGAGAATCAAATGAAAAGCAAGAAATGTAAAAGTAAATTTTTTACTCAATTATTTTTGTTGTTGTGGTTAAGTTTTTTGTTTCCTTTTTAATAATTTTTAAACAATTATTTTACCTGAGTAGCTGCTGGTCCAAATGCCTTGTCAAAAGTGAACTTCTTGCTTATATTTGTTTGTTGTGAAAACTTTACCATAATTTCTTTGCCATTGTGAACATCAACAACTCCAAATGACTTTATGTCCCTTTCTCTTTGGTTTAAAGGCCTAATAATGAAAAAAAAATTAAAGTTATTACTGACCAATACAATAATTAAGCAGAATTACCTTTACATTGATATTTCTCTCAAAGATTTAATTATTTTTTACCACAATGCTGGCAAACAAACATGCGGTCTGCCTGATGGTAAACAGTCACAGCAGCTCATGAACGCTTGCAACACCAGTATCACATGCATGTTGCCAACCCTATAAAAGCCTATTAACTCCCTTTTGTAAGAAGCTAATAATGTAGTCCCCTGCGAAAACCTCAACAGGGAGCTAATTTCACATCTGGAGCATTTACAGACGGAAACTACTTTGAAACCGGACTGTCCACAACCATTTAGGTTCCAAAAGTGTGAGTATGAACTCTCTGTCGATGGTGAAAACTGTTAGCTAGTAATATATCCACATGTACCTGAAGTAGGTAATGCAAGCTTACACATTTCAAGTTTTTCAGGAATGTCAGTGAGACATTGTAGTCTTTGTAGTGCAAAGACATGGTTATTTGGCAAGGCAAGGTGGCCTTCTTTATATAAGATAAATAAGGATTTATGGAAGGGCTGATGCAGAGCCCGATAAGATTCAGTCTACTCTAGGTTATTCTTAGTATGAGTGCCCTACATCAATAGGGAATTGAGATGGATGGAAAGATATTAGAAGGAGATTGGCAAATGTCAACAGCTCCCATTTACACTGCACAGCCGCAAACACTCCATCAAGAGTGAAATAACAGAGAAGAAGAAGAGTTATCTCAATTCTACTAACTATTTGTAACTCTGCTTGGCATATTGTTTTCTTAAGGCTATGATTTAGATAATACTATACATCTTGCTATCTGTGTATTGAAAAGGTTAATGATGTGTAAATCATTTTGAAACAATAAATTATTTATTATTAAGAATATATTCAACTTGATATAAATTAGAATGAAGCCTTATTTCAAGTCTCATTATGTTAATATTTAGAGGAAAACACAGTATTTTAATTTCTATCTACAATACACAAATGAAGACTGTGTCACTTTAAAATATGCTACAAATGGCTGTGTATTATTTCAAATAAAACAGTAAATATTTTAATTATATCACAAACACACACAAAGCACAAACTAAAGTACAATTTTAAGGTTATTTTAAATTCAAATAATAATTATTAATAATTTTGATAGCATACTTATATGTTTTTTTAATAAACCTGAAATTATTTTAGGTAACCCAATATGTCAACTTATTTATGTATGTTTGAATTCTAGAGCTATTGATTTCTAAACTAATAAAATAAATAAATGGTGGGCAGTCAATACCAGGTTCACCTTCTATGTCTGTACTAAAACGAACATCATCCTTTCTAGGAATTAAAAAGATAGGTCTCAACATTAGACAATTCCAAAATGGTACAAGCCACACACTGTTCAGATATAATATGGGATAGTCAGGTGGGTCTAGGCATCCAGAGTTTAGAAATTCATAATTACGTGTTATATATAGAGTAGACATGGATTATAACGATAATACATTATTTGCTTTTTAAGAATATCTAAGGCGTGTTGCTTTAAATGACCATAAAAATTAATGTGAGTCACTAAGAAGGTGGTGTTTTAAAATAGTTATAAATTCAATGTTTATTATCTTGAAACAACTAAAAACTAGTTATCACAAGGCGTATTTAACTATATGAATGTTATTTTAGACAAAATTCAACGAAAAGTCGATTATATATCTTTTTCGTTTACCTCAATCTTACAAACACTTGAATATTTTGATTTATGTCCTTCCTGCATCCTTTTTCGGACGTCATCTCGACGGAATACACATAAAATAACTGATCACGAACTATACACACTAATTATTTTGTTGTTTAGTCTAAATACACATAAAAACAATAATATTTCAAAATCGTCAAGAAAAACGTTGCTCAGTCGTTGAACTAAAGAAATTTAAATTTCGGCTAGGGTAAGGGTTGCCAGAATATCTAATTTAATATTTTAATGTACGCTTCATAAAGGTAAGCTACAGGGTTCACAACCTAAAGCAACTAATACCAGCTACGTCGAAATTAACGACAACAAACCGACCACACTTTACCGATTTCTGCTTCAGAGGACCTATTTTTTAATAGTCTTTTAATGTTAAAATTATCGTAATTTCGTATAATTTGAACATTTTCTATTGTACGTACGGTTGTGGACTCTGGTACCTACGCTCTTTGTTATATGTAAAGTATGACAATCTGCTATATATTAGATTTTTTTAATTGTTTAGTATTATTAATTTATTGTAATAATTCAACCCGGCTCTAATATATTCAGACACCGCGCCCTGGTGATGAACGTGTGGGTAGTTTGTTCTTTTCTTGAATTTGAGAGGATAAAATGGAAGAGCTCTAGCTAGCGCGTCGTTTGATGTCATGTAAAATGAATGTCTGTCGTGTTTTCTGTTTATTTTATATATTTATGTAGCTTAAATTACGAACGTGTAATACATTGTGGTGGTTGAATAAACGTTTCAACTATCTGCCGATTACATTATTTTTACAAGACTGAGCTAGCTCGATAAAATTATTAATTTTTATTTATTTAATTATTAAATAATATTTGTTATTGTATTGTTACACATTTTCAACTAAAAGAAAAAGATAATTTAAATAGAATTGCTTTCTAATGTACTTACCTACTTTCTAAAATTATATAATACACAAGATTTGAGTAAATCAAATTAATACTAATTTAAATTATAATATTATCAAATCAACTAGCATTCTAATAAATATAACTTTTCAAACATTTTTAAAATGTACTTTTTTTTTGTTTTTATGGTAGCCACACTTATACCGTTCCATTATGCGTAGTATTTTTATCTAGAAAATTATTATTACTTATTATTGTGTATTTAAAATATATTGTAATATTAACACTATAAATTACTTTATATGAGTTATATGCACAGAAAAATAAATAAAAAACATCTAAGATAAATAAAAAATGTTTATCAATTATTTGCTAAAATTTTTGTTCAGGCGTCAAGAAATCTACAATATTATCTACCAATCCTACCATATATTAATTTAATATATTACCTATAATACACTAATACCTAAAAAACTATATAACTTGAGGTCTTGGCGAACGTCTATTACTATTTAAAATAAGCTAAAATTTGTGTAACATTTACATTTTTCTATTTTACTATGAAAAGCAACATACATACATACAAACATGCATACAAGTTCACTACGCAATTAACACAATACGCAATTAACTTGCACAATTAAAGAATGATTAATTAACTTAATGTGAATGATTATAAAAACTAACTAGATAGGTTGCACTTAACATCCTTTGTAGGTTTCAAACTAAGAGTATAAATTATGATATAGGATTTTAAACACTAAAACTAAGCGAGTCAGTAAAAAAGAAAGGATGTTAGATACCTTAATTATTTATTTAAAAATGGCAGCGCTTTGTCGTTGTGCAAGCATTTCGCAAAAACTACTGGATAGATTAAGTTCTTTTTTATTTTAACCCCTGTAACTTGGTTTATATCTAATAATAAAATTATCACGATGTTATCTTCATTCAATAAAGTTAGCTACTACCTCAAGTTGAAAATCTGTCACCAAACACCAGTTAAGTAGGTGTCTTCCGGCAGCTGAACTGGAGAGCCAGTCTTTCACTAGGCTTAGCGTGTAATCATCTTGGGCCAGATCGTCAATTAAGATCAGGCGATATTTTGACCACATCGCTAAATTTATAGTCACAGATTTGAGTAAAAGGCAGATGGAACCTACAGAACGACAAAATTAGGACCTTATAAGTTAAAATCACATTGATGTTTAAAAAGTGTTTGACGTATAAATATCTTTAGTTCTATGGATTTGACGATATTGTGTGCGATATGCGATTTATAATATCAAATTTTAATGAACAGCAGATGAGTTGATCGATGATATTGTTAGTATCAAAATCGTGCATTTATTGTTGTTGAAGGAAATTAAATTTATTGTTTAACTGTACAAGGTGAAAAAAAATTAAATCTAAAAAAATTAAAATGTAGTATGTCCCCGTTACAACTAACCTATTTATTGAGACCATTTCAATAATCCCAAATACGATATCTCTTGTACAAGTTGGTAAAGAGTTAGGTATCCTACATATTCCAGATGACGCTGCAATATCAGGTCAAGGTTTTACTAAAGTCATTGAAGAAACAGAATAACAAATCTCGACTCAATCAGACCTGTCGAAGATGCTCACATCTTTTTATCAAATAGAAAAGAGCTGATAATCTTCAAACGGCTGAACTGATTTTCTTGAATAGTAGCTAAGAACACTCTTGATCAAGTCATCTTTCAAACTAATAAAAAAACTAGATCAAAATCGACTCAGCCGTTTTCAAGCTACGATAACACAGACAAACACACAGATACACACGTAAAACTTATGACACCCCTCTTTTGCCTCGAGGAGTTAAAAATATAACTACAAATCTTATTATTGAATTTAAAAAAAAGATAAGATTAATGGATTCGGCAGCACTTAAGATGCGAAAAATCTAATAAAAATCACTATTGGACTGTAAAATATGTACCAGTAAGTCTTATTAGAATTTATATCAATATTAACTCAATTTCATACAAATAAAATGTATTTATTTATTTGTTTATTTATTTAATTCATAAACACACATATAAGATTAACACATAAACCAAAACATAATAAATGCTTATACAATAATTATAAAATTGCTAGTTTAAACTAGCCACTAATATTCAGCCGTCAGACTATCACTGAAAATATCACTTTCCTGAGACAGAAGATTCACTGCGCGTATGCCCCTTGGACTTGGAGCATTTGCTAATAGTTAGTGCGCGCTTGCGACTCGCACAGCAGCTAAGGTGTGCGTCGCCTCATAATATACTCGTTGGGAACACACAACTTCAGAGCAGCAAGAATATCAGGCTGATGTATTTTGCCTCGCAATACCTTTATTAAGTACATAATTATTACCTCCAACCGTTAGTAGCCGACCATACCCAATACGAATAATATCGGATACATCAAAACATCAAACGATAGATTTTGTAACTTCTCTAACATAAGGACATATTTGGTTTCGTAAGGGTTCCAAATTATTGAACTCGATTCTAAGCGACTGCGTACCAGAGCATTATATAGAACTTTCAATGCAGTAATACCTACTCTTTATATCGTTATGATGAAACTCTTTTAATATAAAACCAAGTGACTTATGAGCTCTTTTGGAAATGTCCACTATATGATGTCTAAATCTTAAGACTGTTACCATGACAACACCAATATGGGTATAGTAGTGGACTGCGTGCTCGGTTATACGTCATTATACTATACTTTTCCAAATTTAAATACAATTTATCGTCATTGCTCCAATCCGTCACACTATCTATGGCGCATTCTGTAGTACTTTACAATCAGATAAATTCTTAATAGGCAGGAAAATTTTAAGATCATCTGCGAAGAGCAAACATTGTGCATTATGTATAATGCTAGAAAGATCATTAATGAAAATTATAAACTGTAGGGGTCCTAGATTACTACCTTAACTTAAACCAGAGTATGCACAATGTGCAAGTAATCCTTTAGGTAGATTAAAAAAAGGAAAAGATTAATTTAATAAAAAAAGGTGAGCAATTATTGGTCATGTTATGATTAAAAAATTAACTGGAAATCAGTTGGTGTTAGTTTCTTAAAAATATTCTTTCGCAATGTGTAATAGAGCCATATTTTATCAAAGTATAAAGATGTAAAAAAAATCTTGTAAGATAAAAATAAAATAGAATCTAGCGTATGTTTATTCAGTAAGAACCACAAGTGATTTACCAATGCAAAGTTTTTATATCAACAAGAACTAAAATAAACTGTATAAACGAGCAACGTCATTATGCGAATAGTTTTTGCGTCTGGCAACACTCATTACCTACACCACTTCCTCCCGCGCTTTCTTGAAGAAAATTAAAGAGTCTCCGCATTAATTTTACCCGTATGTCGCGTGGTTTTTGCGTCTGTTCAACAACGTTATGGTGGCCCTCGTTCGGTTTTTGCTATCGTCGTGAACCGCCGCGCGACGCTCGCTTCCCAGACTCCGGCCGCCGAACAAAAAGTAGACGTACCGCGAATGCTGGAATCTACGCAAAAACCCTAAGACCCGCTCAATAACCGCCGTTGTCGATGAAATACTATGAGTTCCTTCAGCTTTTTACTCATCACAAAACTTTTTCCGCGCGCAATTTGCATCGGACGATCGTCGACGTTCATTTTGTAGTTTTTCCCGCGCGCGTTTCGAAATGACTGGCGCGTTCCAAAAATTTCTGACGGATAAAAAGTTACCGATGAAATTCTTGTTTCGAGACTGTGTATTAATTTAATAATATTTTTGATATGCGAATGCTATTAATATTTCATTAGAAGGCTATTCTATTAAATGGCTTATATTAGATGGAATTTCTTTGCTGCAATACCAAGAACCAATTATACCATGTCTATTACCATGATAAAAGAGCCTCCGCGAATGATGGTATCCGAGTACGTCTGGCGCACCCTTCTTTTTTTTCTTATTTTGGCGCCGCAAAAAGCACTTGCCAGTGTCAATTTTTTAAGCCTTCGTAAAATTTTCGAATAAACAAAGTGGGGTCTTCTGATAAGATGGTGGCTCCCTTTTTAGAATTATCCAGAAAGTTTTTGTGACATCTCAAAGTGCATGTTTACACTTTATATTTATAATCCGCTTCACTTATAATGCACAAAAACCAAACTATATCACGTAAAATGTCCACCAATATTACATATTATAGGGTCAAAAAACCTAAGTTAATAAATTAAAAATAAAAATGCTGCCACTGCCACTTCAGGATCCCCTCAAAAACTCGAGTAAAAGTCCTCTTTACAACTTTACTGATTTGCCAATCTTTTCAACACGGCATTATCTATTTTTTATTTAAATCACGGTTTTTGCCGACACGAGAATTAAGAAGCTACGTATATTTAGGGAATATGCAGTCCCTATTATATGCATGCTTAGTAGCGTAACCTCACTGTAGCTAGTTTACTGACGCACAAGAATAAGTGGGAACTGGTGTGTATCAAAAAATCTTTAGGCACTAGCATACGAGGCGTTCTAACAACCCTCAGGACTACTAACCTATTATTGACTGGTCTCAGTTCTTGCCCCTTTTATAGCTTGTCTATAGATATACACTGCAGTTGACACTTTTGGAAAATTGTTTTAGTGTTGAAAATGTATATATATTGAATTTTTTTCATTAATACGTCTTAAACAGTGATTTAAAAATAATTTTTAATTGAAATAAATACACGACAAAAAAACGCGCAACTATGGTCCCGTGACGTCATTATTTATTTTAAATGTCATTTTGTATGATGAAACAGTGACAAATGTGAAACTTGCGCAAGAGTCTAACGTTCATATTTACTAAATGGCGACGTCACATTTTGTAATCGGTGTTTGAAATCACGTGACTCACAGACAAAAAAATATTAATTTTCCAAATGGAAAATTAAATAAATAAATGATTACCTTTTCCAAATTTGTATTTTTTTAAGTTTTTTATCTATAGACCAACATTACTCAATAATTTACATACATTTTTAAACATACAGTCAACTCTCGGATTTCCACTTTAGGTACTATGAGGTGAATCAAATTACACATTAACATACGCAAAGGTAATGCCATTATTACCTACGGAGGTAAAGGTATCTTGAACGTCAGGAATACTCAAAAACCAAATAAATTGAATCCAAATTATTATATATTACAATGCTCAAGATATTGTTTGTTTGATCGAAATTAATAGCCTATTTTTTTTTTTTTGTCGTTAAAGACAGCGTTGTGGCCACAATCTCATCTCATCCCGAATTTTTAATCACAAACTATTTTCTGTTTGACATTTGCAGTATGAACATAAACAATGAATATTATATATCACTTGCTGTCACTTTTCATTGAGTGATAATGTCAATATTTTGGGGGTCTAATTTCAATGTACTGGTCAGGTTTAGGATTCGCAGTATTAATTTATTTTATTTAATATATTAGTAAGAGATTATAGATAAATTTTAGCTTTCTGCACTCCTCCATATAAACTTAAACCATGCCAAATCTCACAGTCTTCCGTGCACGCAATATACTTTAAAAGGTGTCTGAAGTTTTCTTCTCACGTATTAATACAATGATAATGCTTAGGATATTGTTTGGTTGATCGAAATTATTTTTTTAGCTAAAGCAATCTCATCTATCCCAAGATGGTAGCACGCTAAGCCTAGTGGAAGACTGGTTCTCAAGTGCAGCTGCCAGAACACACCCATAGGTGTTGGCGACAGATTTTCAACTTGAGAGTGGGTGGTAACAAGCCAGGCGGGCATTAGAAAAAGTCCTGTTGCTGTGTTTTCATTACGATGTTTTCCTTCACCAGAAACTGCGGCTCATTTTAAAGATTCGAACTCACGTCGATCGACGCGGATTTCGTACACGCTTGCAACTGAGCCATCATCACTTCATTGAGGAAGGTCATAGGCTATATAATTTCGTACTAGAACTGTAAGAAATGTGGCAATAATGATGAACAACAAGCAATGTGGAGTACTGTGGCAAGTGAGAACAAGGAATTGCTGCACGGGTGCTTATGTCTAAAACGTGTGAAACCATAGGACGCAGCTAGTAATAGTAATATTTACAAAACATTATTGCTTCGTTACTGGCTAATAAATTATCTACAAATACTGGTTATAAATTAAAAAAAAAATGTTTTCTAAAACATTTGACCCGATAGGATGAAAGCGACATCCTCGTATGTCTAAGTGAGTGAGGCGGTGGTAGACTTGCTGAAGTGGATTAATTAATGAATAATGACACGAATGGAATGAACCGGTAGCCTGTGAGGTGAGAGGCTCGCGAGCGTGAGAAAATTCTCCTACTAGAGAGTCAACACTATCTATGTGTGGCCACGACACCGGCGGACTTATACAACTAAGCCTATGAACGCCTGCACCACCATATGTATCAATAACGCATTTCCGACCTTGAACTTGAAGGAGCCCTGGAAACACTACTCACCGCAAGAACACAACACTAGATTATTTTGCTGCGGTCTTCTGTAGGGTGGAGGTATTCCACCAGTCGGACAGCCCCAAGTAGAAAGTAACCTCCAAAGAAATTTCTTGTGTTTTAACTTTATCATAAGATTCTTTTAAATATTATTTTATTTATTACTAGCAACCACCCGCGTCTCCTTTCGCATTAATCTATACATACTATATAATACTTGGCTTGACCCACGGTTTCACCCGTGTTAATTTTGTACGATAAACATCGCCTACGCATTTTTATACTTTGCGTAAAACTATTGATATTTTAATGAGGAATAAAGAAATTTTTCAAATGATAATATAGCCCATGTTACTCGCTGATACTGTAGCTTTATATATTGGTGAAAGAATTATTAAAATCGGTTCAGTAGTTTTTGAGTTTATCCATTACAAACGAAAAATCAAATCTGTCCTCTATATAATATTGTTTTACATAATATTTTTTAGCATAAGAGATTGTTTATTTATTTGAACACATTAATATCTGGAACGACCGGTTAGATTTGGTAAAAAGTTTTCGCATTTTATAACCTTATTATTGAGTAAGTTTATGTACTATATAACATCACGCTATGATTCTAAGAAGCCAAGTAGTGGCCCTGAATGCCAAGCAATCTAGCGTGCTGTAGGCAAGTATGGGAGGTGAGAACAACGGTAGGCGTTACACGGGTGAGTTTTTCGAATATATGTAAAGCGGGTGAAACCGTGGGGCACATCTAGTGATACTATAACACTGAACAATAATAGAATATAGCCTAATGCCAACGTAACGCCTAATAAAACGTAACTTTATATGTATCAATGAAAGATTTTTTGATCCGCTCATTAGCGGTAAATTACCTTCTAAAAATATGAAAAATTTATCTCTTTATGATTGCAGTTCTATTTATTATTTCATTAACTCTTGGCTAGTTCCATACGGAAAAGTACCTAATATCCTATTAGAAAATATTCCATATTTTATTTTGGATCATTCCTACGGCAAATAAAAATTAAGTGTTATATATTTCTAAGCTTTACAACTAAAACAAATTATTTTCGAAATCATTAAACTTTTGATTCGAACCCCAGTTGAAAAAAAGGGAAGCCCAATCGAGTTTCTTGCCGGTTCTTCTCGATGTCTGAGATGTTCACCGAACCAGTATGCGTAGTGTTTTAAAGTTCATAAGTTCCTTCTCAGGGCATAAATTGAATAAACAATTTTTTGATTGAAATTTTGACTCAACTGGAACTTTCGTCAAAGAATATTTTGAATAAAGCAACTGTGTAAATTGAAAACGATTCTAAATGGAATTATGTTAAAGTAACAACATATTTTATGAACTACAACATAAAGATAATCTTAGATTTAGATAATAATGATTGAATAGAGGAGTATTTGTTAAGTGTGAAGATAGTAAGGAAGTGTCGCGAGTCGCTGACTGGAGGAAACCTGAGGCTACATTCACACGTTATCATTATTTTTTTTCTTTGTTCACTATTCAAATATTATTATATAATTTTATAGGCCTACATTAATTAATATTATTTTCTACTAGATTTGGAATTCGAGGCAGCGGACAAACTCCTCATATATTTCAGATAAAAACCGCTGTGCTTCAGCTTTTCAATATCGAGCTGTTTTAATGGCCCCAAATTTTCTATAAATTATTATCAATATGACATTTAAGGCAGCACAGGTTTTTTAATCACGGTGAAAGGTTGTAGTACAGCGTACAGATGGCGGTACGTCAAACTAACGGCGAGCTGTGGGAAACTGGCGTCTGATGTTTTTTTGTGGGCGGTCGCGGAAAAACTGGACGCGTCGGCTTTCCATCGCCGGACTCGGAGAATGTCATGGAAATTGTTGTTTTACGAGAAATTTTTTTTTCTTCCCACGGTTATGACTTATGTACTGTTCATATTATCCATGTATTTTAAACTTCCTTTGATGATATACTTTTAAAGACTTCGATATTTGTTAAGAAATAAGAATGTAGTGACCGGATATATAGAACAATTTAACAAAGTTATTATTATGGGTTTCCTAGCGAGATCAAATCAGAAAGCACAAGAACCAAAGTTACCAATTAAAAAAAAAAATTACAGCTAGGCTAAAGAAACAATAGTAAATATTAAAAAAATATAAAGCTATATAATATAAAAAAAAAAATTGATTGTGTGGTTTTATGAAACCACGGTAAAAGTGAAACTTTTTTCACATTATAGACATTTAACTAAAAATTCACAAATGAGTAATAGTCTATACACTACACGGTCAGTTGCTGCGAACTATAGGCGCTGCCATCCCTACTCCGCGGCCGACCGTCACGCGACATGCAACACACAGACCAAAAATTTTGAGACGATCTAATAAAAGTTACACTTTAATATCTTTGTAGATTTCTCTCTACTTGGAGCAGCCCGACTGGTGGAACTCCTCCACCCTAGAGTAGATCGCGGTGACTAGGGTTTCCAGAGCTGTTTGGGGAAGGAGGGGAAGGGTAGCGTACAGAGAAATTTCTCTTTAGTTAGGTTAGTCCGACTGGTAGAGTATCTGCACCCTAAAGAAAATCGCAGCTAAAATAATCTATGTTCTTGTGTTGAGTTGGGTTTGGCTTAAGATATTATAGGAGTCCATAGACTACGGTAGCCGCTTAACATTAGGCGGGTCGTATGCTCGTTTGCCGCCTTTGTAGTAATAATAAAATAAAAGACGTGACAATTACAAGTCTTAAGTGGCAGTGGACGAGGCAGTTAGTTTATAGAACGGATTGCCGATGTGGCTGAAGAACTCTCGAGTGGCGGCCAATATCGAAGACGCAGCGTGAGCAGACCCGTCATAAGGTTGACCGATGAACTGGTGAAGGTTACAGAAACCCGTTGGACGGAAACATCGCAGGACCGGTCATTGTGGTGATAATTAGCGAAAGCTTATACCTAATGGACGCTTTCGGTTGAGATGATGATAAGAAGATTATATGAAAATTTGTGACTTTTATATTATGTCAATGTGTTTTGCTTATAGGGTATTCTAAAGTACACTGAAAATTTGAAAACTAAATTCTATAACGTGTATTTGTCACACTTGACATTGGCGAAATTGTCTACATAGGCAGAAAGTAATAATAAAAAAAACCAAAGGCAGTCATAATGACTAAATCAATTATAGTCTGAATTATTGCAGAGCATGTCGGTGATGCGATATCACAAGATTTTAGCCATCCAAAAAGTCAAACACGCATATGATACAGTCGAGTATATACAATGTATTAGTGAACATATATACGAATACATGTACACAGGTCGCTATACTACGAGTCGCTAGTCTGACGCAAGCGCAATACGTCACGAGCATGTCGAGCCCAACCTGCCCAAAGTTTGACTGCGGAAGCTTTTTCTTATAGCAGCTCGGCACATCTATTGTACTGTACCTAACGGTAAACAGGATACACTACAAACACGACGGCAACCAGCGAGAGATCTTAATATATCGGCGGCCACCGCTGTCATGCTGGCCTGCATAAATATCTAATCACGTCACGCTTGAAGGCCCCATGTAGTGAGAAGGAGGGAACGCATTGACCGGGAGAAGGTTCCACAGTTCCACAGCACGACAAAGATAAGGCACAGAAAAATAGCAATATAGTTCATGCCGAGATGGAGGTTACCGTAAAACTGTGATTCCGAAGCGAAGGAAAGGAGGTGGTATTAGATTAAACTGCTCGCCAGTAGACTCACTATGATGTAGACGGAAGAACACGCTCAGGGAGGTTATGTACCTGCGCAGCTAATGCGACTCGACGTATTTCAACTTCCGACCAACTCTTGCCTGCGATATTCTCTAATTGGTGGACATGGTGTCTTTGGCCTACCTCTGCGTCTGTCTTCGTGAGGCCCGCTTCATAGTGTTGCGATCTTTGTGAATCTGTCGTCGTTATTATGAACCACGTGACCTGCTCATTTCCATTTTAAACTTCGTACGAAAGATAATGCATCTAATTTCCTTATTTTATTGTATTCTTGTCATATAGTAACAATATAAACTAAAAATAGCCTTTATTTACTACTACAATTAACTTACACAATAGATTTAGTTAAACAATGTTATTTAAATATATATAATATAGTAGTCGCCTCTGTGGCGTAGGCCTCTCTAAACCTTTCCATAATTGTCTTTCTCGTGCCTTTTGCATCCAATGAGGTCCACATTTGTGACTGAAAATGTCTCCCCATCTTTTAATTGGATTCCCTTTTCTCCTTTTTTCGTCCCTTGGTACCCATTCTGTTAAACGTTTTACCCACCTATTATTATTCATCCTACAGATATATCCTGCCCCAGTCCCATTTGTGTATTCTAATTCTTCCCCGTACTTCTATTACTTTTGTTGTTCTTCTGATATTATTGTTAGAAATTTTATCTGATAGCTTTACTACATGCATACTTCTTTCCATTTTACGTTGGCAGATAGGAATTCTTTCTTCGTCTTCTTTTCTTAGTGACCATGTCTGGCAGTCATACTTTCGGCATATTCGGTAATATTGTTATTTCGTATAATTTTTTAACTGTGTTATTTTTCATTATCTCTTTCAAACTCCAATATTTTTTCTAGGCTAGACTTAGGTATCCTTCGTTGTATCTTCTTTTCGATATTGTTTCCAAATGATACCGTTGTCCTAGATATACAAATTTCTTTACATATTCAACTTTTCCCGTTACTTGGGGTTCTCCATTGGTTACAATCTTGGTTTTTATTGTGTTCATTGAGAATCCCACCTTTCGGCTTTCTATTGCTAGTTCCCTGACCATGCTGCAGGCCAACAATAAAGGCCTGTAAATGACCCACCTCTGGACACAGAGGTCCCTTCCGAGGTAAAGCGCAGGCGACAATCCACGACGTAATGGTGATTTTAAACGTCAACAAATCTATAGTTCTATATTTTTCCCACATATAGTGATGAAGAGCATATCTCAAGCGTTCAGGCTTAGTGTTAATAGTTGAAATTAGTAAACGTACATGAATTCCGAAAATTCGAACATCATTTCGATATACCCACGGTATGACTTATTCGACTAGCAAAAAAAATTTTTTTCGTAGATTTTTTTTTTTTATAGTGTAAAGATCTGAACTTTGCATCCTTCAACATCAGCTAGATTGCATGATTACATGCTTATTTACATAATAATAAAACACAATAAAAGCCTTCTTATAAAATAATTATACTAGACATTTAATGGTCAATAAAAAGTCCATTAAGTATACCTTATAAAACTAATATTTAAAAGCTACGATAAGTAATGTAATATTAAAAGAAATCAAAAATATTTATGATAAAATATATGACTTATATGCTCCAAAACATCCTATAAGGTTTCCGATTCTTTGCCCTATGGGGCACGGAACCCTAAAAAAACGAAGTTTAAGGCCGTAAAGTCGTTAAAGGATTCGAAAACACCGATAAATACCTTTAGCTGAACTTGAGAGGCAGTTCTCTTCCTAGGCTTAACATTTTACTATCATCCCCCACGTCGATAATTAATATCAATTAAATGAGATTAAAGCCAAATTGTAAGCTATAAACGGATAAAAAGACATTATAGTAAATGGAGGTCCTTTGGTAGCCAGCTGCGTATAAATTAAATTCCTACACGAATAATAACTTAAAAGTAATTATTTCGATATAGCTAGTAGGTACGCCTACATTGTCGGGGATCTATCGAGTAATCATTTTTCTTGTAATATTAAAACACCTTTATCCCACCTGTATATTGTCGGATCGTGGTTTTCGTGGTTTTTGTTGAAGAAAAGAAGCTTTTTTATAAAACTTTATATGTTTCTTTAATTTAAAAAAATAATGTTTTGAATGTTTGTTGACTGAGAACGTCAAGTGAGAAAATACAATATATTATTTGAGATACAAATTTATTTTCAAACTTATTGTAATATGATGATTAATATTGTTACCTATTCCACAGTTTATATTATTTGTTACAACTACAAATAATGAAATATAATATTAATACGATTCCTTGCTAAAAATGCTGTGACTCTTCTGACTCTTCTGACTTGAGGCTTTAAAGGATGGGTACATTGGAAACAATTAATCCGAAATTTCTTATCTACTTCCGCCTGCAACAGATCGAAAGCAGTTTTCGTCTTTCTAAAACATAAAAAAGTATAATTAGTATGATAATGATAATAATAAATAAAGGAAATTATAGTAATTAATAATAATCCTTAAATAACTAAATTCTAAATAACAAATAATAATAATAAAAGCAAGTATAAATAACTAAGAAATATAAATGATATTTAATAGGATTTTTTTAGTTCTTGGTTGGTCAGCTATCTCCTACAAGATAATAAGACTGCTGCAATTAATATCCAGTGAAGATATTATTAATTTTTATCCCCGTCAGCACCGAAAAAAGTTTAAAGAAAACAAAATATAATTAAAATAACGACTCCCAAGAAGAAATTAACCCAATATACGACGTTTTATAAAACGCGTTGTTGTTTTTTCTCCAAGCATCGGTCTCGGCTGCGAACTTATACAGCTTTTTAACAGTTTCCAAGAAACCATTTTGGCTTTTGTATCGAATTAAGCTTTTGCCAATGATTATCATTTTTAATTCGGATACCGAAGTCGGTCATGCGATCGGAGTGCCGCGCCGTTTGAGTTTTTGCAACCATGCATGTGTTATGGGAAAAAAAAAACATATCTGCTGTTCACACGCGGTAGGAGTGACGCCTTCAGAAAATATAAACATTACACGTGAATAGTGCACCACGTTGGCTATGACGCCTTTTTCCAAGGCTTCGTAATATCTAACCAGAACATAAAGAGGAGACCAGCCAGCATGTTCCCCTTGATCCTTCAAACGAAGCGTGAAGAGGCATTTCTGCAGGCCGACTTGACATCGACAACTACCGATGAAATTTACGTCACCGACGGTCACCGTTGTTTGTAGACTGTATCGTACTTACTACCAGGTACTGTATAGTCATAGATATATACATACTAGCGGTATGGCCGCGGCCTCGCACGCATTTTTACTACGTAGTATGTATTAGTAATTTGTCAATTATTAAGATAAAAACTAGCCTATCTTTTAATTTGGATCAAATAACAGATAGTTACGAAATTTGATCATAATCGGTTCAGTAGTTTATTCAGAGCATACATCGTGACACGAGATTTATATATATATATATATATGTATATAAGATAATTGTGTCGAGCTAGTATAAAAAAGACCGAAGTAATAGGAAAGACTTTATGATGTATTTTATTTCATTTTCTCGCAGACAAAATCCTATAGATAGGTATATGTGTTCGTCTCTTTTTAGTTTCGCTACCACTGGACCACCCTTGTTTATTTTATAAGGTATTGCAACGGTTACTATTGTTGAATATTATACATATAACTAAATTGTAAAAGATCTCTTTATAAACAATATAGGTTGGTAACTAATGTACCTAATGAAGACTAAAAAAGTTCATAAAAAATAAACAATTTATCTTTTAAATAAATAAAATTATAGAGGTTTTCTGGATACTACTGGATAGATTTTGATCATTTTTTTGTTTTGTTAGTTATGGAATGATTAATACCTACATCCCGTCTATAAAATTTCAACAAAATCGATTGAGAATTAATATACCCACCACTCGACGGCAAACCTCTATTTAAGCTAACAAGTGACTAAAATGACATAAGCTTCCCTTGAACAAAATTTTATAAGAATCGATCAAGCTATTTTTGAGTTAAACCCGCCACCTTATTACGTATTTCGCAATAGCAAAGCGATAGCAGAAATCGCTAAATATTTGCATAGAAAACGGGAATTCGTATTACGTAACACCTTTAATGTAGTACCAAACATAATCTGATTTTACCATTACGATGCAAATATTTAGCGATTTCTGCTACTGCTTTGCTATTGCGAAATACAAATAAGGGAGTCGGAATACAACAAACATAATCGTGAACGCGTCCTTCATATAAATTATTTATAGAAAAATTTGGAAAAATATTGCACGTAAATACAAAAATACAGATTTATTAATTAAGATTGGTTTTCAAAGATTTGGATGAAATTTAGTATTTAGATATTCTACATTCCAAGTTTACCTAGCTAGGTGTTTTTTTAAAATCACCGAACAAAGCTCGGTCACCGAGATATTATCAACATAATATGAGTATTAAATGTACGGGATAATATTATATTAAAGTATTTTTTTAAATATAAATACATTCGCCCTGACCGACTCTACGAAAATAGCTGAGATCAATACGAACGTGTGTACTATTTAAAATTAATAAAAACACGTTGCCACTCGCCGGCCCTCGAGTCTCTGTACCCTTCCAAACCTTTTACGAAACACAAGCGTAAAATAAACGCACACTTACGAGGAAATTCGTAATTCGAAGTACTTTATGTTTTTTTTTAATGTACAATCCGAGGGCAAGGAAAGCAGTCGTGGGGCCATGTGGAGGGGTCGCGTGGGGTGCTTGGGCGGGGCATTGCAGCTGCATGCCGCTGTAGGGCTCCGTCGATGTCTCCGTCAGTCGAGACGCGCGCGTCACTCTGCCCACGTCACGGCCGACCTTTGAATTTTGGCGCGTAAATATTATCGTTTACGTGGAACGAAACTTTTTTATAATAAAAATAATAAATAACATTTTAATGTTGTTAAAAAATATACCGTTTATTTATATAGATTAATAACAAAAATGTAATTTATTTATGTAGAAAAGTTTATGAATAGTTGTGAAGTTTATTCGAATTGGCGGGTGTTGGGTTGATGTGTGCGGGCGAGAGGGTAAATATGGAGAGTCCGGGTGAGGAAGCGGGACGGAGTATTCCCCCAGCACCGCACCCCGCGGCTGGCCCTCAGTCAAACGGATCCAATAAGATCATAGGACGCAATGTGAATGGAACCAGTAAGTCACTTGATGCAATGTTTAGGGTACCGTGAACAGTTATTATATGAAATTAATGAAGGTTCAACATCACACGACAAACAACACTTTTGATTTTCACCTAAAAAGGACCATTTTAGGTTTTTTTAAGCGATGAAATTTTCTTAATCTTATGTTTAAATAATATCATAAAAAATATTTATAGAATATATAATTTCAAAATAAACAAATCTTGTATTATGGTTATCTAAACAGCTGATATACTATATATATTCATATATATATACAGACACGCAACTGGCAATTAGTAAAATATAGATAAAATATGTCGCTACCCTACTTTAATAACGAAAAAAATAGTGAGCGACTTCTATAAAATGATTATCAATTTCAAATTTTCAAAATACGTATAATGTCAACCGTAGACCATAAACTGCGTAACGAGAAAAAAAAAATTTGTTTTACTTTATCACATCATTTTGAATATTTTTTTTTTTAAATCTGCGCGACCTAATTTTTTTTATCAAGTTGCCAATTCTTAAAACGTGCGAACGTATAAACATATTCATGTGGAAAATGATTTTCTTTCTTTCTTTTTGTTCTAGATAGGGTTTATAGGCCACTGATCTCGAATAGGTCATTAATTTCGGCACGAAGTTCTAGCACTAGTTCGGAATACCTTATCTTTACCATACTGTTAAGAACTATCTCCCGGCCGATGAGTACCCCTCTATCTTATGACATCGGGTCCTTCATAAAGAGATATTTATGCAGGCTGGGATGATAACGGTGACCGTCCATGGATTGTAGCTTTCTCTGTAATTGCCGTTGTTTGCTGTTAATGTTCCAAAATGCTATTAAATTAATTTCTTGTTTGTCTGTCTGTCCGTTTGTTTATCTACATTTATAATGAAGACGGTTTATAAAATTTTAAATACGGAAACTGTGTATAATTCCGTCAATGGGAGGCTATAAATATCATAATATAATATTAGTAAAATAGAGATGATTTTATTACTGCATAATAAACTTGTACGGAGTTGCGGGCACAGCTCGTCTCGTATTAATATATAGTATGGAACTCTAATAAGGTATACTTATAGAGGGAAATAATGTAATCATGTCTTAAAAAAATATAATCACGATAAAACTCGGTCTGAAGAAAAAAAATGTCAGACAAAGAAAGTAGCGCATGCGATGGGAATCGAACCCGTTGCCCGTGTGCAATTTGCGTTTTTCTACGCTACCGGCCCCGCCGCTTTGTCTCGCGGTGCCTTTTTGCGCCCCCGTTCTTGGTTAGTATACAACGACATATTACTCTTAATCCGTTTAATGTTGCGTTTTATTTTTTTACGTGAATCTTCATTTCAGATGACAAATTTGGTCAAGGCGTTACGAAAAAACGCTGCTTCGGAAGTGAATTTTCTAAAATTATAAAGTTAAAAGTTATTTAATTGGTTACTATTTCAAAACTATATTTTCTAATTTAGTTTAATAACCATAAAAGGCTTTTAGAAAATTAATTATGATACTGTCATCGGTATTACTTTTTAAAATATTGTTAACTACATTTAATAAAGAGATAACGTTTGGTCACAATGTCACCTAATAGTAAGTGACCATGAGCTCCAAGATGGCAACATGTTAAACCTAGTATGAAAGCTAGCTTTCGATTGCAGTTACTGGAACACACACAACTTTTAGGTAATAGCTAGCCAGGTGTGCACCACCACGTTATGGTTTGATAACGATGTTTTCCTTCACCGAAAACTCAGGTTCATTGTAGGGATTCGAACTTACGTTGTCGAGGCCGTACGGTACACTTTACCACAGAGCCATCATTGCTTCGTATATAAAAAAGTATATCTGTATTATTAAAAAATATTATATCAAATATCAAAACATCTCACATAAGCTTAATGAAGACAAAGTTAAGAAAAACACTCAACTAAACGAACATTGTCGAATGGAAAAACCGTGGAAAACGAAGAAAAACCGTACTCACATTGTTTCGAAAGAAAAAGTTATTCTAGACACGAGGATGTATACACAACCGCTGTGGTTACAGATTGTGAATTAGGTCGTAAGTTCTTTTTATCGATGTTATATTCTGAGATGATTATACACTATCTATAGAAAAATATTAGGGATTAACCCAATGACATTTTATAAGTAGATACGGCATTGACATTCTTTTCATGCCATCGTGAATGGTGAGCAATTACCCTCTGTTCACTTATTTGACAACAGAATTTCCGCTTTACGCTGTGATTTCCCATCTCTTTTGTTTGTACATGTAGATAACAAAGTTTGTAACGTTTTCAAATTGCTTTTAGTGAGAGTTAACGCGCGATGGCCAGCACGACGTGTGCTGGATGTTGTGAAAAAGAAGAAATATTTTTTAGTTAAAGAATATCGAATATTTTGTTTTGTTCTTCAGCGCCATTTTTTTCTTCAATTATTATACAAGCAATTACATATATTTTTAATTTATAACGTTTCCAAATATCTTGCAATTAAATCACATATTAACATAATATTCATTATCAGAGAGTATAATTCGTCTATTTATAAAATGTCATTAGGTTAACTTTTTGAAGAAAAGCTCCTTTAGGCGCGACTTGTTACTCCACCAAAGATCTGTTTTCGGTGGGTAATAACGTTTATTAATATATGTAGTGAAAATTGTTTCTATTTATTTTTGTAAAATTCATTATTGACAATAATAATTTTTATATCAATAGGAATATTTCCAAAAGATAATTAATAAAAAATTGTGCATGAAACCTTTACCCGTTTTAAGTAAAACATTTGATTATACATAATTATTATAAAGAAAAGTTTTAGAATTTGGAGGTATTTATTGATAACATAATCAACAGCCATATTTGCACCGTTAAACATTAAAATTAAATTAGTTTAAATTTTATTTTAAATAAAAATTATTTAAATTTAAACCTGATATTAAATTTCATGGTTAAGATTTTATTATACCGATAACGCACAATTTTAATGAATGAAGTTTTTTTTACCTAAACAATTTCATAATATTTCCCACTGTTGGGCGAAGGCTACTTCCCGAGTTAGAGTGATATACTTTCATACGACGTACTGGTTGGTAATTTAGAATATAAATAATTATTACAGTTTTTTGGCGAAATCTTAGTCTGTCTTTTACATAGTGTTTTTTTTTTCATTTTATAAACTTGCGTTATTTGACTCTATATTGTGTAACAATGGTGTCATTTTGTGTAATATGGTTTGGTTATTGTGTACACAAGTGAAGTGAAATATAATAACTATTTAAATTAAATCGATGATCATAATCCAGGTTAAATTAAGTATGCAACATTTTCTTAACGGGTCGCATTCATTTTGCCATAAAACAGTGAACTTTTTCGTCGTGTACACGCATTTGAATGAAGACGATGCAGACCGTAAAACTGGCTCTTAGTCCACTTTTTTAGTACAAAATGTTATTTACCGTAATGTAAGAAATATTCTTTACGGAAGATATCCTTCGCCGCTTGCCTGTCATAAAAACAATACAGTAAGGAATCGCGTGACTTCTGAAGCAAAATAAAATGAATTTTATAAATCGCTACATAGCATAAAAGACATAAACTCAGACATTATGCTAAACGATACGTTAAAAATGCATACTTGAAAAGAAACTGCCGCCATATTATAATGAAAGTTTTAAAAAGCTGGTACCTAACTAACTCACTTGTGACGTACCTGATTGAACCATACCGTGGGTTCGAATCTTACAATGAGCCTGAGTTTTTAAAGAAGGAAAACTCCGTGATAATTTGTGTGGCAACCTCTCCTGTGCTAACTCAAGCCTAGGTCCGTTCCCTCGGTGTGGAGCCCTTGAGTCTAGCAGCCGCTGGCGCGATACAAATGATCTTGCACTTGCCATCACCAGCTACCCACAGACACCATTCCACTGCACCCCACACTCGTGCACACCACACAGGTACATACGTTCTTTAAGGGACCTATTATTTCTTTTTTGTGCTAGTTACACTAAAATTGACAGATCACTAAATACATATACAGATGTTCTTTCGTTCCTCCCAGGTGGCAGGAACATGTGTATATGTATGTGTTTGTTTAGCTCGAATTTCTACGAATAGAGAATTAGCCAGTTCGCGACTTAATTGGAACTATGGCTACAGCCCAAGCCGAGTATTGTGAATAAAAGATGTCCACAATATTTTAATGTGTGCTAAATTAATAGCGCTTGTTTTATTCTTGTTTCTTACAAAGTTACAGTAGTTCGTAGTAACAATGTGGTTTCTTAATAACGTTCTTGACTGTAGTTTGCTTGTAGATTCGCTGCTTGCTGTTGTTGTAGTGTTTCTCGAACTGATCGTAGTACTGCCGCCCTCTCCGCTATATTTAACCTCGCCCTTTGCCTCGCAACCGGTAGTGCGATGGATTCCGTGCGGGGCGTCGCTCAGCCAATGAGCGCGCACGCCCTGTGTGCGCGCTCTCGGCAGTACCATGAGTCACCATGCCAGATGTTCCGAGTCTGGCATGGTTCATCCTTACAACTAGTGAAATTTATACATTTAAACTTACAACTAGCTATATTCTTATTCTAATCGTTTTAAAATACACATATTCACACATATTCAGTTCATATTATTATATCTATTCCTAACACGTATTTATAAACCTTATTCCTAACACGTATTATTTCATTTACTTGTTCATTTTATACTATTAGACTATCGTTATTCGCTCGCCCCGCTCGCTGTCCGCAACACCGAGGTTCGGCTACTTTGGCATCTTTGAGAATATTGCCACGCTTTCGCGGTTGAGTGCCTCAAACGATCACCCACAAGCGACGGTGAAGCTTTAAAAGCCGCTGAGGCTCCAGAGCCCAAATGGTAAACAGTATAGTCAGTTCTAAAAAAAAAAGATGGTGGTGGTAGGAATATTCCTAATCTCCACCTTGCTAGCTATCATCATTATCATTACCATTGGATATAAAAATAGAATCCCTTTTTAATCATTCTAAATTCGGTAATTGAACTATCGACCTCTCGTATTGTATATATAACAATGCGTACAAGTCTGGTCGTCACACTGCTAGGCCGATTCGACGACGCTCATAGTTGTGAAAATCAGGACTTGCGTTAACCGTGTATAATGTATTCTATCTCGTTCTCTCTCAGATTAAATTCCATAGATGTATGTGTTGGTTTCTTTTTCGTTTCATCGCGTTTGAAATAACAACGTTACTAAGAAGTTTTCACATCAATAAGTAGGTATTTTGTGGACATCGCGTGTAGAACCAAATTGAAAAAAAGTTAATAATAATATGCAATTAATTTAAATCCAAAGAAAACACCGTGATGAAACGATAGCATGGTGGTAGGGCTTTTTCTAATGCCCGCCTGGCTAGCTACCACCCTCAAGTAGACATTCTGTCACCAACAAGGCTTAGCGTGTTATACCATTTTTAGGCACATCGCCATTTAACTTAATCTTATAAAAAACCTAATGAACATTTAAAAAAAAAAGTTGCAATATATCGTAAATAACTAGCGTAGTGTAGGTACTTTGAGAGAGTTGCAGCCCTTGCAGGACGGCATCCCTTGCAGGACGGCATGGCGACGACAACCGCCGATATATTATCGATTTCTGAGTGGTCGCCATTGTATATGCGTTCTACAGAGCTTACCACTGAGAACAGCGACATCGATTTGCCGAATCCGTTCCTCGGTGTGGAACCCTTGAGTCTTGCAGTCGCTCGCGCGATACAGATGACACTGCACGTGCAATAACTTAGCTGTCCACATACCTACATCATTACACACAATATGTACATACATACGTATACCACATAGGTATATAGGTTCTGTAAGGGACCTTTTTTATTTTTATGTTTACAGATCACTAAATACATATTACAAATGTTCCTTCCTTCCTTTCAGGAGGCAGAGACATGTATATATGTATGCGTTAGTTTAGTTCAAATTCTTATGGATAGGGAATTAGTCAGATCGCGGCTTAGTTGTAATCGCAATAACAGCCCAAGCCGAGGTCCGGCCACTTTGGCACCCTTGCACGCATGTTGCCCATATCGCGGCTGAGTGCCTTAAGCGCTCGCCCCCAAGCCCGGTAAAGCTGTAAAAGCCATCAACGGCTCTAGTTTTAGGGCACCTCAAGCTATCAGTGAAGTCAGTTCTAAAAAAAGCTTTGCCGAAATACTTTATATAAAAAAAACTGTACATCGTAGGACTGCAAGTCAGAAATGAAAACTTCTTTGCTTCAAACTTGTAAACATTATTTTTATGATGTTCAGAAATATATTTTAGGAAGTAATATTTATATTAATTTAAAAAAAAAGTTATTGGTTCCAATATGTAAAATATTTTTTCGTTCTATTGAAATCTTAATATTATATATATTATATATATATATATATATATATATATATATATATATATATATACAAAAATCTCGTGTCACGATGTATGTTCGAGATATGTTTGGTCCAACTTAAAGATAGGAAAGTTTTTATCTCAATTATTGACAAATTACTGTGAGTAAATAACTACTGCGAAGTATCAAACGCGTGCGGAGCCGCGGGCACATCGCTAGTATTTATATAAATTATTCTTTACATAAATCTGATGGTGAAAAGTGCTATATATATGTAAATAAAATATATTTCTTTAATTCTAATTTAAGTTTTGTAGGTTTAGATTAGGTTGTATATAGTTTATCTATTATTAAAAAGAATATTGTGACATACAAAAGGTGACAGATGTGTCAAATATTAAAATGAATTGTAAAACTAAAGAAAGGACATGTAACTAAGAAATATAAACTTTTAATGTCGTTTCTTTGTTTACAGGTTGGTTAATTAACATGAATTTATTATTTAGTGTATATTACTATAAAATATTAATTAATTATTAAATTTAATGAAATAAAACTTTGTTTACAGAGCAACGCTTACAGTTTATTTTACATGTCAAAGTAAATGACTATAGTCGACTTATATATATACACAGAGACACACATCTGTATATATAGGTATCTGAGTGTGAAGGTCACGCGAGTTCAGTGTTTTTTCCCCATCCCAAAAGTGCCCAACGTGACTTGTTACGTGGGTAGAAATATCTAGGAGGGCCATGTAGATGGACGTTTTTAAACCACGTTTTTTTTTCTTCAGCGGCTAATGTCTTCTATTAATGAAGAGCATAGGAACTTTAACACAAAAATAATTATCTATATTAATACATCTGTAGTTCTGTCTGTAAATTTCCTGATAAACATTTTTTAGATAAGCGTCACTCACTCATCACGAGATTTCGGAATATATATAGGTCCGATTGTCTTTTAGCAATATACTCCTTTCACGATGTAGACGCTCACTAAAAAGGTATTTTACGCAAATCCCATACAAAATTTTAACACGGAAATACTTCTTCCACAATCTGCAATGTATTTTAAAGTAATGTTTTTTCTTTACAACTATTTAACCGTTAGTTAATCTGTGGTTAATCACGATTTAAATGATAGTTAAATAGACAATGAACACACGTTCCGTCCAGACAATATCCTTTCACATTCAATTCAAATAAAGAACACCCGGTTACGCAAATATGCGTTCGAAAACGCGTATTATAAGCATTTTTTTAATACTTTTTTGCCGCTTCTTTCATTCGTTCTTTTCTTTAAGCTTACTTCACTACCGTTTTGAATATGCAAATGTCATAATTGTTTTTTTTTTTAATATCTAGTCTGTGTTCGTTTAAGGATGGGTTGAGAATTGGAATGATGCATCTGTCATTTCTGATATTACGCGTCGCTTGCTTACTCGAAAGGGAAACAAACAATATTAACTAAGATATTTTTTTGCGCCGTATAAAAATACATTAAGAAGCAACTGCGACGGCGATGATGCGTGTTTTTTACGTGCCGTCTAAGTTGTGATGAAATGTCTCGAGAGGAATGAGGTTCGAAGTTTTTCAGTGTGCCATAATGCGTCGCTGAATTTTCATGAGCACAATATTTATCGTGTTTGACGCCATTACGGTCGCTGGCGGTGGCTGCTGTTGCGCCCTCTGCCGCTTACGATAAAAAACGGCCTGTTGATATATTAGTGTTATAGATCCAATTAATTGAGACCTAAACTTCCGAGGAATTGAATCGCTTAGAAAAGTTAAACATAATAAAACGGGTGGATGAACCTACCGACTGTAAGCTACGTTTGTGCATTGATCTACAGCTAATCTTTACATAAATCTGATGGTGAAAAGTCTACATATATGTAAATAAAATATATTTCTTTAATTCTAATTTAAGTTTTGTAGGTTTAGTTTAGGTTGTATATAGTTTATCTATTATTAAAAAGAATATTGTGACATATAAAAGGTGACAGATGTGTCAAATATTAAAATGAATTTTAAAACTAAAGAATGGACATGTAACTAAGAAATATAAACTTTTAATGTCGTTTCTTTGTTTACAGGTTGGTTAATTAACATGAATTTATTATTTAGTGTATATTAGTGTTGTATATGATATAGTCTGTGATTACTTGTTATGATGTAGGTACTTGAAAATAAATCGGTTGTATCTTCTTACACGGTGTAGTTTGATTTACATTATATAAACACAACATGGTGTCAGGTGTGGGGTTTGTAAAGTAATTTTCATTGAAGGAGGGATATTATACCGTGATAATGCCGAATAGTGCAAATAAAACAAACGTAAGTGCTACAACAAGCCAAACAACTATGTACTTCGGCGTTGCAACAACCGCCGCCATTGAGCGGGAATGGTAATCTCGCAGACAATTATCGTTACTGGAAGAAAACTTTTGATTGGTATTTAATTGCGAGTGGAAGAGAAAACACCTCGGATAGAGAGAAGTGTGCATTGATTTTGCACGTTGCAAGTTGGACGAGATATTTATGAAGAATTGGACCTAACACAGGAAGAAGAAATCATTTATACATCGTTAAGCGATAAATTCTCAAAAAGGTGCGATCCCCAAAAGTACATTAATTTTGAGAGACATATATTCTTTGAAACAGTACAAAATACCGAAAACTTTGAGAAATTTTTAGCAATACTGAAAATTCGAAGTAAAACATGTGAATTTGAAAAACTTCGCGAAAGTTTGATATTAACTCAATTAATAAGGGGAATCAAGGACGGGCAGTTGAGGGAAAGTATTCTAAGAAAAAGTGATTTAAAGCTGGAAGAAGCTGCTTCGTGGTGTCGAGCGGCAGAGATAGCAGGCCAACAGGCGAGCACAGTGCAACCGACGGCATCAGGAAGTAACATATCCACGGCTACAAACAATTTAGTAGTGCCTGCCGAGATTGAACGTGTAAGCGCGGGCATGACGAGTCGGGTGCTGCTTACTGATCCACGGCGGCGCGAGCGGGCGCAGCGAGGGCGGTGGAGCGGCACATATTATGAAGACTCGCGAATGTGCAGTTATTGTAATTTTAATCATGATCGTAATAAATGTCCGGCGTATAATGTAAAGTGTTATAGATGCAATAAAATAGGCCATTTTGCAAAGTGCTGTAAGACTGTTGTTGAAATTGAACTTTCATCGGGCAGTGATAACGGGGAAATTGTGAATTTTATCGAAATAAATTCTGTATCAAAAGGATGGTTTGAAAAAATAAAAGTAGAAGTTAGATTCAAGTTAGATAGTGGTGCCGACGCGTGTGTAATGTCTAAAAGCAGTTTCCAGGAGGCTGGCTTTGATTTAAGTATGTTGCACCGCTCGGGAAGTATACTACGCGAGGTTAGTAAAAATATATTACCAGTGTTAGGACATTTTAGGGGAAAACTTCGCCATAAAGATAAAGTATTTATGAGTAAAATATACGTTTTAGATTTAAATTGTAATAATTTGTTATCGCGAGATGCGTGTACTGCGCTTCATTTAATAATTCGTGTTAATGAAATTCTTGACACAAAACATTGTGATTTGTTAGACAAATATAAGTGTGTGTTTGAAGGAATAGGTAGGTTGCCGGGTACGCACACTCTAATTATAGATGAATCGATACCTCCTGTTGTGTGTAGTTAGTGTGTAGATACCAATTAAATTGAGACCTAAACTTCAGGAGGAATTGAATCGCTTAGAAAAGTTAAACATAATAAAACGGGTGGATGAACCTACCGACTGTAAGCTACGTTTGTGCATTGATCTACAGCCTTTAAACAAAGCTATAAAAAGAAGTCACTTAAAGAAGTGTGATAAAATATTAATTAATTATTAAATTTAATTAAATAGAACTTTGTTTACAGAGCAACGCTTAAAGTTTATTTTACATGTCAAAGTAAATTACTATAGTCGACTTATATATATACACAGAGACACACATATGTATATATAGGTATCTAAGTGTGAAGGTCACGCGAGTTCAGTGTTTTTTCCCCATCCCAAAAGTGCCCAACGTGACTTGTTACGTGGGTAGAAATATCTAGGAGGGCCATGTAGATGGACGTTTTTAAACCACGTTTTTTTTTCTTCAGCGGCTAATGTCTTCTATTAATGAAGAGCATAGGAACTTTAACACAAAAATAATTATCTATATTAATACATCTGTAGTTCTGTCTGTAAATTTCCTGATAAACATTTTTTAGATAAGCGTCACTCACTCATCACGAGATTTCGGAATATATATAGGTCCGATTGTCTTTTAGCAATATACTCCTTTCACGATGTAGACGCTCACTAAAAAGGTATTTTACGCAAATCCCATACAAAATTTTAACACGGAAATACTTCTTCCACAATCTGCAATGTATTTTAAAGTAATGTTTTTTCTTTACAACTATTTAACCGTTAGTTAATCTGTGGTTAATCACGATTTAAATGATAGTTAAATAGACAATGAACACACGTTCCGTCCAGACAATATCCTTTCACTCATTCAATTCAAATAAAGAACACCCGGTTACGCAAATATGCGTTCGAAAACGCGTTTATAAGCATTTTTTTAATACTTTTTTGCCGCTTCTTTCATTCGTTCTTTTCTTTAAGCTTACTTCACTACCGTTTTGAATATGCAAATGTCATAATTGTTTTTTTTTTAATATCTAGTCTGTGTTCGTTTAAGGATGGGTTGAGAATTGGAATGATGCATCTGTCATTTCTGATATTACGCGTCGCTTGCTTACTCGAAAGGGAAACAAACAATATTAACTAAGATATTTTTTTGCGCCGTATAAAAATACATTAAGAAGCAACTGCGACGGCGATGATGCGTGTTTTTTACGTGCCGTCTAAGTTGTGATGAAATGTCTCGAGAGGAATGAGGTTCGAAGTTTTTCAGTGTGCCATAATGCGTCGCTGAATTTTCATGAGCACAATATTTATCGTGTTTGACGCCATTACGGTCGCTGGCGGTGGCTGCTGTTGCGCCCTCTGCCGCGTTACGATAAAAAACGGGCCGCTTACATATATACATTTATCGGAATTGGTATTTTTTTTGCCGTTGTTAATTCCACAGATAATGGCGGAGTCAAATGACCGGGCGGCAGTAAGAAGCGGGAATTTGAGCGATGCCAGCGCACTCTTTTAAGCTTGTTTTTGTAAGAAAACACATAGCTGAACGGGTAGTGTTTATAAAATTTTAGTTTATTAACACATTAAAAACTTTTTATTGAATGAAGATGTCGTATTAATTTTTCTTTTTGATAAGGACCAATTGTCTAAGGAGTGAAACAAATTTTTTTTTATCAAAACCTGCCCAGTAGGTTTTGCGTGATGCGCGCACAATAGTAAACCTTAATAATTTTTTATTTATATAGATTAATGTACTAAGTAATTAAACGCAGTAGTTATAAGATTTTAGAACATTCAGAACAGATTCTAACAAGAGACCTGTTTGTTTTCCCAACAAAATAACTTTTTGATAGGATTATGGGATTTGTAATTATGATTTTTTTTAATATTAGCACGGCAAATCAATGTTACTGTCACTGATAAGAGATCGTGATCTATCGACGGTCGCTGCTGTCATGCCAGCCTGCAGTAATTTAACTGTATATGTACAGTCTGATCCCGCAATGCGACACGCAAAAGCGAGTCACTGTGACGGGATTTTCACGACATGCATCGTGGTCACGACTCAGTCCTACCACCTACCACCACACTGTCGCCATTTCCTCGTTCGTTATTTAGCAGTGTGCTCCACGCAGGCGAGGTCGGCTTGGGCGTCTCAGCTTTTAAAGATATTTTTGAATACGTGACAATCTTTGTATTTAAGATGGATGATAATTAATTGTTGAATTATATATAGGTATTTAATAGTGTCTCTCAAGTTTGATTGCGTTGTGATCTCAGATAGGTGTACAGTCAATTATTTATATGCACAATGTCTGGATTGAGGAGCCAAATAAAATACGTTTATTTACTAAATTCACTTAGGGCGACTAGCGCAACATTTCATTTAACTTGTTAGAATATTTAATTATGAAGGTTTTTATTTGTCTCTGCTGATTGTCATAGTAACGAATGATTATAAAATAAATATGTCGCAAGGAAAAGACGAAATTGTTTTCTGTTAGAATTAATTAATTAATCATAACATAACTCACTGCTAAACCAAAATAGTTAATTACAGTTAGCCTCATAAATGGATTTATCGTAAACGCATTTAGGATCATCTTGCACGAGACATACAGTGCGCTGATTTAGTTATACATGATTAGCGAGTCGGTGAAGCATTCTTTGCGTTCCGTTTCACGTTTTGACGAGTTTCTTAACACAAAAAGCTTGATGACTTATAAACCTATGCCTATAGTATACATAATGAAACGTGGATAATTGGATGTCATTGTTTGTTGTCTGTCAAAATCAATTTAATAAAATGAACATGTGCAATTATTTTGTATTAGATACGAGTGAGAAATGTGGTGAAAGTGTTCACCAGGCTGCCACGCTGATGGCCGTTATGATGTCTCTGTTCTTTTATTCCCATAATTTTTATACATAATTTGTATTTTTAAATCATAAGAAGTCACTTAAACGTGTTTAGCGGTGCTAAATCGCCATTTTTGGCTATTTAAATTTGACAGTTCGATAAATATAATTAGTAACTATTTTTTGTGCAAGACGCTAATTTTGTTTATCCACTTAAATGTGTTTAGTCTTAGTTTAATCACATTTAAAAGTGTTATGCAAGTCGCCCTTAGTCTTAGTCTTTCTTACTACGTTACAAATTCGAATACAACTAATAGTAAATGATCATTAAGTCGAAAATATTAATTGACCTATAACCTTTATGGAAATTCATGCTCTTGTATATAGATTGAGAAGCCACACTAAAAGTATTGTATTTTTTGAATTTCAGCAGAACCTCACCAAAATTTTTACTAGGTGCCATACGCAATTACTACTAAAATATACAAAATTTTCAAAAATATTCATTGATTACTTTCCGAGTTACAGGTGACTTCTCATTTCAGATGTTTAGAATGAGGAACCACTTTTACATTCGTATAACATTTTGATACATTATACTACAAATTCCAAAATTATTCGTACAATTTTTTCTATTTTGCTACTAAATAACTGAAATAACGGATTAATACTAATAACGGAAATTTATTATTAATTAGGTACATTTTTTGTCCTAATGATATTCCTTGAGGCTTAAGCTTCCTAAGACAACAAGCAGAGTTAGGAGTATAACCTAGTTACCATATACATGAAGAGTTAACCCTTTAACCGAGTCGTCTCTGATTTAACGCGCGAGCGGACAGGTACGATATGATCTTACGGACAGCTGCCCGGCAGATGTTAAAGCGAGTGATGGACGCGTACAGACACGTATTCAGACAATGCGAGGGTCGAACCCCCTATTTCTTAATTACAAGTTGACGTAAACCAGTGTGTACCCTCCTTCCCACAACATGAAGTCAAATATAACGAGAAGACACATATTTACTTGACTGACGATGCATTGTGCTTACCATCAGGTAGGTACAGTGAAGAATTGATTGCTCAGTTGGTAGCGTGTACGGATTGCGCGTCGATTGACGTGAGTTCGAATCAATGCAATGAACATAATCTTTCGGTGAAGGAAAACATCGCGATGAAACCATAGCGTGATGGTAGGGCTTTTTCTTACTCCCGTCTGGCTAGCTTTCACCCTTAATTGAAAATTTGTCGCCAAACACCAGTTCGTGTGTTCCGGCAGCTGCACTTGAAAGGCAGTCGTCAACTAGGCTTAGCGTACTACCACCTTGGGCCACAACGTCACTTAAGATCAGGTGAGACGGTGGCTACAACGCTTAACCTATAAGAATAAAAAAGGTCCGTTAATTTGCCGTGCTACGATATAATAAAAATGAAAACCGAGGAATGACTGGAATGTATATTTATAACTTTTTTATGTCTGCTGACGGATAGATCGTTCGAATTTTTCCTCAGATACATAAGTTTGTAAAAAAGTTAGAGCGGCTAAGATATATTAGGGTTCTGGGGTCATAGTTTGAGCCAGCAATTACCGTTGGTTGTTAAGTCAATTTTAAGTTGATTTGATTATTGCCCCCTTTGACGTCAGATACTTATTGATAAGTAAATGTGGATCGCCGACAGATGAGACGAGCTGACCCTATTTGACCCTTAGAGTGTATTTAATCATCGATCTTTCCAACAGTGTCACCGTATTTAGTTTGTAGTGTCTTTTTTTTTCAGAATGAAAAGGCATCTACGCAAAGTGCCTTAGACATTTTGTCCTCCGTAAAAATTTCCTGGATGTATCTCTGTAAATATGTGTTTACCTCACGTTTTTTTGTTTAAATGAGACATCATTCAATGTAATAGAATTGAATTTAGTATAAATTTTCATAAATACGTTTTCGGTAAGTTCGTTGACCTAACAGAATGGGCATATCAATAATATGAATCTAAATTGATTTTGGGTGGACAGGTGATAAAGTTTAAAACTACTGGTTGAGGTAATTTAATTCTAATTCCATATTAAATTTAAACGTGGCTTTTAATTTTTGTACTGCATATTAGATCTCATCTTTTATTCAGTGTTACATTTTAATACATTAGCAATTAATGTAAGTTAACCGTACTCAAATGGCCATTCACACATATAACTTAATTCCCGGTATTTATCTGTAATTATACTAATAAACTATACCTAAAGCTATAAAAAGGTTAACCAAACTAACAAACAAAACAACAGGATGTTAAATAATTTAGATCGACAACTTCAATTCGAAATTAATAGAAAAAAATGTAATAAAAAACAAATCCTACCATCAAAGTGTTGCAATAGTAAAAATAAAATTAAATATAATGACGACACATGTCACTTCCGATTCAATAAAATCACTTAACCCTTAAAAAGTTCAGACCCCAAAACCGATAGGACAATTAAAAAGAAATAAAACAAATCTTACGCTGCGCCGGGGAACATTTGTTCTCGAACCGGACAACAGGTGGTGCGTCTGTTGGCGACGCGACGTACAATTTATTACGATGCTTATAAAATTTCTAGAAAGCGTGAAAAACAAGTCAAAACATATGCTTTGAACGTTAATTAATTAGGAGAAATTGAAAGTTGTAACCCTTTTCTTGCTTTTTGAGACTTAAAATTTATTAGCGGTTATTGTACCTGCGACGGTACGTCAAGAGTTCCGAGTTCGATTTTCACGGTTATTGAAAGTTGTTTAATATAATATACATATATCGAAATGATTTTTGCTACATTTCAAATTTCTTCATTTAGATTGATATATTTTTCATTCCCATGCCGTGCCATTTGAAAAAACAATTATTACAATGCTCATAAAGTATATAAGGTAGTATATATAATAAATAGAAATGTCACTATTAATTTATTTGATGTCCTTGGACCATAAGTGAAATGTAGTAAAATGATAATTCAATCTATAAAACCAATTTTTTTTTTCAGATGTGCTAATACATTAATTATATTTTATTAATATTTATTTTACAGAAAAACCAGAAATAGCTTTCTTACGTAGATTACTACTTCTTAAAATTGCTTTATAAATCTATAGAAGTGAAAAAGCGCTACACCAAAAAAAAAGATAAATCCTAATGTTTTTGCATCGAAAAAAAAACCTTGGAATTCCTGGCCGTTTCTAGCACTGGGTTGTGTTTTTCGTCTAATAATGAATACTATAATTCTGATATAGATGTACTGCGTTGGCTCTAGCAGGAAAATATTACTGGCAATTCAAAAACTTGCGGGTGATTCTATAAAACTAGGATACAGATTCTATATATTTGTGGATGGTTGCGAAGTTTGAAAGTCAGGTTTATGGGATACAAACAATTCGAATGCAGAACAAGGTTGAAATTTAGATGAAATTATAGGAAGGTATGGAACTGTGTCAAATTATGTAAAAACGAACAGCGACCACCAATAGATCGGCAATCTATAACGGATGGTCACTGTCATGCTGACCTGCAACTGCAAGCTTATCAGTACTATCATAGAATGGTGATTGAGAAATGCGACAAACTAAAGGAAACTGATACTATGTCGGGTTCATGGCCACGTCAATGGTGGTCGAGTCCCAGTCGTGTACAGCCTAAAAATTATTACACTATTGGTCTAATTTATAAACTTTGATTAAGATAAGCAATGTTTATCTTTAACTCTGATTTTTGTAACAGCATCGATTAGACAACGAGAGAAGTAATTAATCGGTGTTTAAATTTTTACAGGTTTTTATAAGTAATACCGTAAATTTCTAGACTATTTCATAAAGTATATGCTTAATCAATGAAATTATTTTCATTTCATCAATATCTTAGCGTCTTTATTTAAAGGTCTATCTTTGTTCTTTCCTTATAGACTCTCAACCCTGACCGTTAAACTGAATAAGAATTTGTAACAATAGTTCCCTATTTGTAAAGGATTCAACCCCTTTACAAAGAAAATACAGACTCTGAGCAACCCTACACTCGTGGTCCAGTAACGATTCTAATGCTTTTTGTCCATCACGTCCTCTCATTAATCCTAAAACATCTTCCCGGATGTTTAAAAAATCAAAACATTAAAGGGGTCATTTATTCCCACAGAGAGCACCTTACGGGGCAGTGAAAACAAACTAATAATTATTTTTAATACTGGCAACCCTTCCGTGTTTTTTTTTAAACCGAAAAAGTCCTCCTCCGACACCAGTCCATTCAGCCTCTTCCGTGAGAACGTCAAATATGACTATAGAGAAAAAAGAGCGTATAAAGGTCGGATAAAAAAATTAAATGGGGGCGCGAGTGGACAGTTGTCGATTGAAAAAAAGAGTTATTGCTAAGGAATGAATAATAAATGGCTTTGATATCGGATTATCTCGATTTAAAATTGTAAAGGTGGGCCTTGTACGGCGTTACAGTTTAAAAAATATCTGCTTTTGGATTTAATAGATTTACAGTTATGTTAATTGTATTCTATCCTATTTAAGGAAATATAAATGCGACATAAAGCAGATAAAAACATTTAACATGAAGTGAATAGAAATAATTTATTAGTGTTCTCTCAACGTCATAAAAACCTTGTTTATTGAGGGCAAAATGAAATAATTGGATTATACGAATACTTAAAGTATTGTAAAATATATTAATGACAAATTATTTTATTATATACTATAAGTTTAAATAAATTACTCACGGTTTCATAAGCTTTACCTTATTTATTCACTTATTCTTCCAAATCTCCAACGCGGCAAGGCGTCGCGACTCGGGACCAATCGCACACGTATCGTTGTTATTCTAACTTGGTTCTAACGGGTTTTCACATTGCTTGGCGTTTATTGTTACTACTCCACTCTTTACAGTCATAGTATAAAGTAATATAACTCCATAACCTTCGTTGATAAGTAGGTTATGAAATGCAAAAAGTTTTTTTTTTTCAAATATAACCGGCAGTTTCAGAGATTCGCGTTCAAACAAATAAAAAGGAACAAGACAATTATGAAGTTCTCTTGTGTATCAAGTTGAAGGTCCAATGCCAATTAAATTAAAATAGGACCACCTTTAAGGTAGGTACTCCCTATCAAACAAAAAGGGAATCATCTAAATCGGTTAATGAACAAAGTTATGGCTGAACATCCATAAAAAAAAACAAATATACACATTCGAATCGAATAACCTCCATCTTTTTATGGGTTAAAAACAAATTACGATGCTGTATCCCCGAAGGGATAGGCAGAGGTGTACTTAATGTATAAGTACCTACCCACAGTTCACCGGGTATGTTTTTAGGTCCCATGTAATAGCGGGCGAGCCTATTGACATTAATCGGGCACAAAGTCAAACTCCGAATTGCTAGTGAGAATTTCATAGAAAAACACAATAACACTTTGCTCGACCTGGGAATTGAACCCATGATCTCGAACATAGCAGCCGCGCTTCGGACCACTGGGCTAATGAAGCAGTCTTTATTTTAGATTGTAGACAAAGCGACATTATTTAGGACACTGGTTATTTATGAAATAAAAAATATTCGGAGTTCGAAAAAAACTATACTTTCATTAGCGCACTTTTATTGAAATAAAAAATATATTTTAGTATGGGAAAAAGATTCCAACAATTGATTATTATATTTTACTCGTTCCTCCCATACCGGTCCCTCAATTACAGGTGTTGTTATAAAAACACCACCATAGATTAGAGAGCTATATAGATTCCAGCGTTTTTTTTTTGTATTTTGTAATGGCGTTTTTGTCGAAGCTAATTAAAAGTGAGGTTAAGTTTTTTCTGTATTGTTTACAAAATGAATTAGAAATATTCTTTTTAAATAAAAATTAAATAACCTGAATTGTAAGTAATTATAAGTTTTGAATGTTATTTCTCGTATACTATGTGTATTACTTTTTGGGAGATGCATCAGCATGTACACACTGCATTAATCATACATGGTATATGATCAGTCTATTCTGTTCTATACATAGTATAAAATGCAGACGCTTCCCGCTGGCTGTCTGTCATTACATTCTAATCAAGTTTTTGTATAGTTCAGAAAATTGAAGTATTTGTAATGAAGTCATCAAACAACGATTTTTGGGCGCTTACATGGTTTACGCTAGCTAAACCTTACGAGATACCTCAAAATAATGTTCTAAAGAATTGTAGTTCTTCAAAAAGCCTAGAGAAGGTCCACGATGGCATATGTTTATTTCCTAAAGTTGACTCACTGTAACGATTTTTACTTTCAACGTAATAATTTCATCATACTGAATACAATCTCATAAATGCCCCGGGGCTATTGTAAAGATTGGAAATCACGTAAATTGAGTAAGGCATTGCATTAAAATCAAATCAGTCCGAACTGCAGTTGTCTCTCTGGCAACTATCCAATCGTTTGGGCAAAGCGCGACAGCAATAGATTTCTTTTAAAATATCATACTGACCACGTTTCCTCTTAGGCTGTTCAAAATATTAAAATAACTTACTAAATTGAATAGCCACAAACTGCATTTACCCCGAAGCGCCACTTAAAACTTTTACACATGTCCCTATTATCATGCGAATGTCTAATTGTTACCTTCGGGCGTCCTGAGGGTTCGGTAGTTAGCACCTCACCTACGTAACAGTTTTTATGGGTTAAAGGGGGTAAAAAAGTGTATGGAAATTATTATCGTGGGTTTTTTCGACCACCTCCGGCTGCGGTCGGGTTGGAATATTATGTCGGGTTAGGGCTGTGATGAATATTAGTCAACATTTTGAATTGAAAGTTATTTATTTATCTTATTTAACACGTACACTGTGAAAGAACCTCTACCGTGACTATCAGAAACAGTGTTGTTTGATATGGTCCAAAAACATAACTTAGCTCCTGAATATTTGGTAAAGCACTGAACTTAAGTTAAGCATAAGGTATTTTCGATTGTCTATTTCACTGTCCACAGTTTCTTACAAGAATTAATAGAGGTTGAAGTAAAAAAAAAAAAATAAGCAAAGACGTAAAATATTTTACATATTGTCGTAATGTAAAATTTGAACACTTTAGATAGGTTGTTACAAAATAAATACTTTGCTTAAAAGGAATGTAATTTTTTTATTTTAAAGCTTTTATTTAGGTAAACTTTTTTTGTCGCGTTTAAAAAAGGGTAAAACTGAGAGCTGCGCACGTAACATGTGACGGAAGTGTGACATTATGAAATTAGCCGTCAATGATAATACTCTGAGTTCGTTTTCCTGACTTTTTTAATTAAGTGAAATAATTTAACAGCGTATAGAAACAAAACTTTATTATTAAAATTAAATTAAATTAAAAATAGTTTTTATTAAATAGTTATTATTAATATATACACCGTTATAATAATTTTACACAATAAAAAAGTCAGTTAAATGATTTAACGTTACTATTAGCGATGGCTAACTTCATCATATTGTCGCACACAGGATAAAAAAGTCGTGCTCGTTATCCTAAAAAAAGAAAAAAACACCTATCTAGTTAAATTTGGAATGTAAATCTAAATACAAAATTCTATCCAAATCATTTGAGCCGTTTTCCAAGAAACCAATTATATATTTATTTATTTACATTTATGTAAGAATTGCCCACTAGTATTAGATAAATTCTTGCTTGCGTATATAAGTACATAGTATTTTTTATATTTTATTTTACGTTTTTCATAGATTCTTTCTACAATATTTCGATTTAACGTAAGGAAAGGTAAAATAAAAATTAAGAGCCTTGATTAAATCAGAAAGGATATACAAACTGTGTTTATTTGTGTGTGTCATCCCTACCGCTTCGCCGCACCGGCCTCGATGCGCGCCATCTGTCAGTCACCGCGAACGTGGGTCAACCCGTTAGCCGCCTTTGTGTTTATGTTGTCACTCACATTCTTCAATATCGGTACGTTTGTACATTTACATAATACCATAAATGTGAGATTATACTGTTGGTCTACGGAGGAAAATAGTACCTACTATGTGATAGAATCATCTATTGTAAGATTAGAATAATTACCTTATATATCTATTATCGATTCCTCTTCTATTGTGTAATCTTATATTATAAACACTTAGTTTGTATGTTAGTAAGAAATAATAATGAAATAAATAAATATGGGGATATAATTTTCACACACTGCATTTAATTCCAAACAAAGAAAACCTTGTACTATGGTATCAGACAACTGATATACACATATAAATAGTTATACATAATTGACAATTATGCTCTTAACATAAAAGTCAGTCATGTGAGGGGACCGAACCAGCGACCTCTCAGCACAATAATAAGGCTACAACTGCGCCACGAGGTCTGTCAAAATAATATATAAATAATAAAGTTAACATAGGTATGTGCAAAGAATGTTTTTTTATTTGACCATTAAAGAGGTAAAAATGGTGTAAAACGGCTACATGAAGTTAGCCTCTGAAGGTTGTGTGACTTGAAAATTCGTATTTAGAATTCTATATCTACTTATACAAAAACTGAATGCTTTTCGTTGATAATCGCATAACTTGAGAAATGCTGGACCGATATGGTTTTAAGGTTTTTCTTTTTTATGTTAGTAATCCTCCGTGTAAGGTTTTCAGGAAAAGTAAAATTTCAGTAGTTACCAAGAAAATTGAAAATTGTAGCAAAAACTTTTTGGAATCAGACAAATTTCACAGAATGGATATGCGTAGATCTTATTTCGTTTATTACAGTCTTGAATAAGTTATCAAGAACACAAATCGTGAGAGGGAACAACATCTAAGGGTTAGCTAGTTTATTTTATTTTATGAAATCTTTTAGGAGGTAAAATTCTTTTAATAGCATTGAGTTAGTTTATGAAAACATTAGAGGTGACATCTGACATTTGTCATTCATAATCTATTATTAATACGTGAAGCAAAAGCTTTCTACCCCTTTTTAAGCGTATTGCGTGCACGGGAGTCTGTGAGATTTGGCATGGTTAAAGTTTATATGGAGAAGGAGTGCAGAAAGCTAAAATTTATCTATAATATCTGTTACTAATATATTAAATAAAATAAATTAATACTGCGAACCCTAAACTGACCAGTGCCATTGAACTTAGACCCCCATAATATTGACATTATCACTCATTGAAAAGTGACAGCAAGTGATTTAATACTCATTGTTTAGGTTCATACTGCAAATGTCAAAAACAAAATTGTCTATGATTAATAAGTCGCTGCTCGAATTTCGATCATCGGGCGATCGCTGGTATGCTTTATTATGTTAAAACAAATAAAAAGAAAAGTGTCACGAGACACCAGGTAGGAACAAATTTCATTTTGCTATACTATAAATTACTTGCTGTGCCTCTCGGTTTCACCCGTAAAATAGAAAAAAAAATTGTGGGTAGCGACATTCTAATCACCTAGCGGTATGAAATATGCTTTACGGCTTATTCTCATACCTACTAAATATACATAAAAAATTTCATGAAAATCGGTCCAGCCGTTTCGGAGGAGTGCGACCAAAAGCACCGTGAGACGAGGTTTTTATATTATATATATATAAGATTAATTAATTAAAATATTAACAAATTATAAACTTCAATCCTCAAGTTGATAATCTGTCAACAAGCACATATAGGTGTGTTCCGGTAGCTGCTCTTGAGAGCCAGTCTTCCACTTGAGGTTTAGCGTGTTACCATCTTGGGCCATGTCGTCACTTAAGATCAGGCGATATTGTAGCAGTAACGCTAAAACAATAAACGATAATAAAATGTAAACCCTAATAATCTGAACATATTACCGTAATATAAAGGAGACACTAATTAATAAAAATTATTACATCGCATAATATTATACAAAAACCAAACCTACTGTTATTACTTTTTTTACATAAACATAATATTGTCAATGATAATACTGTAAATTCATTTAACTGAGAAATTAAAATAAAATACATAAAATTTGCATGAAATAATGCCACATAACTAAAAGCATATCACACTTTTTTTATTTTCTGACTGACTATACTGTTAGTCTGAGGGGGCCCTACTCAAAAAAGAGCCAATGATGGCTTTTACAGCTTCACCGGACTTTGCGAAGCATATCACACCGTCTTCTCACTTTATCACCTAACATAATATTGCGTGAAAAGGTATCACAGTAAAAAATACCGATTTGCATACAAAAGTAAATTAAATTTCTTCGATCTACTTCGTTCTATAGATGAGGTAAAAAAAATATATTAAGAAAACGTCTAATCCCGCGGCCGCGTCGTTTCCGCCGGTAAAAAACCTACAAAAGACAATGACTCTGCGATTTACATACGAGATTAGGTCAGAGAGGCCACGCAGTTGTTTTTACTCTATCGAAAGTGAGTTTCTTTGGCAGGTGGGTCAAACCCGTACACTTTTTTTTCTATTAATTAATCACAGTTGCATCTGTTTTGTAATTACGGACTGAAATTTGAAGGGTTAATCAAATATAATAAAGAAATTACAATCGGACGGGCATGTGCTCGTGTTTTTTTGAAGTCAATCTAAGTTTCTTTTTTAATTATAATTAGCCACAAAATAAAAGTTTTGGAAATGTTTTTTTATCAAGAGATCATCAGTGGATAAAGGATCCCATGTTATGAGAACTAATTATGAAGCTAAATAATACTGGAACAGAGGTCACAAAATATATGAACACAAAGTGAGTAATAATATTATATTAATACATGATGCAAAAGCTTTCGGTACCTTTTTAAGCGTATTGCGTGCATGGAAGACTGAGATTTGGTATGGTTAAAGTTAATATGGAGAAGGAGTGCATAAAGCTAAAATTTATCTATAATATCTGTTACTAATATATTGAATTAAATAAATTAATACTGCGAATCCTAACCTGACCAGTGCTATTGAGCTTAGACCCACCAAAATATTGACATTGTCACTCAATGAAAAGTGACAGCAAGTGATGTAAATAATATTCATTGTTAAGGTTCATACTGCAAATGTCAAACAGAAAATAGTCTATGATCAAAAAGTGGCCGGTCGAATTTCGACCTTAGGACTATCGCTAGAAATAACTAATTACCATACCAAATAAACCATTGATTTCGATGAGCCATTAATTCATTTAAGCAATGATGGGTTTAGTAGTAGCCTGTACAGATTCGACGTCAATCAACGTGAGTTCAAATCCGTGCAATTAGCCTGAGCTTTCGGTGAAGGAAAACATCGTGAAGAAATCATTGCATGATGGTAGGGTATTTTCCAATACCCGCTTGGCTAGCTACCACTCTCAAGTTGACAATCTGTCGCCAAGCACCAATGTCACTTGAAAGCCAGTTTATCCACTAAGCTTAGCGTGTCAACATTTTGGACCGCATCTTCACTTAAAGGTGAGAACAGGTTAACTATACAGTTAAACCTATGTACGATAAAAATAAAATAAACTCTGCTCAGGCACGTTTAAAAGGGATGATCTTTTTTATATATTAAAAATTCATTTTTAAATACCTACCAAAAAAATTTTTAAATGAAGATATACCTCAAAAAAAAGTAACAGAAATTTTGTTTGTTTTTGACGAGATGAAGAAATTATGGAAAATTAACACAAATGTTGTAAATTCAAAAACAAGTAAATAAAAAAAAACCGATTAACTTTTGCCAATTTTAATGCCAAAACAAGATAAGTACGATTTAAATAAATTATTCTATTTATTAAAAATGCACTAATTACGTACTCTTTTTCTATATCTGTTAGTAATACAATACAAAATATAAATTATTTTTCTCTCATATACTTGTTTTAATAAAGGGTAAAAAATTTAAACCTCAATAAGTCAAAAGTAACAAAATGCTACTTATCAACTTTTAGCAAAAAATCGACACACAAAAAAATAAACTCGCTTTATTTAATACTTTTCCGTTAGTAGGTTAAAGACAAAAAGATTTTTTCTGAAACCCATATTAAAGTCTGAGACATGCGCACAAGAATTTCGCACGGAAGTTGACGCGTAAAAAAAAACAAACAAAACTCTTTTTTTTCTATTGCAACCAACCTGCACAATAACCTCATTAATATTCATAAACGGAGACATTATTACGCATATCAATCACACGGTACAAGTGTTAAAAGAAGCTAATCGAATGCGCGAACACATCCTACCACATTTGTTTCCGATTCTTTTCGAGTCTTGCACTATCATTAGCGCCTATCCGACGAGTCCTTTCGTTATTCAAATTTTATATTACAATAGGATGTTTTTGTTTATCCCGCTAAAGAAATTATTGTGTTGCCAGGTTTCTTTTATCTGTATTCATATGGTGTTCGGGCATAGACAACGGATCGAGGGATCATTTTTTTTAACGTGATGGCTTGGATTTGGGTGCTAATTACCTTCGTATTTGTGGTATGAATTAGGTGACATTTTCGCACGGTACATCGGGTGTCTGGTGTCTCGGTAAACGAGCTGTCAATTATAGGATACTTAGAGTTTATCATGGTAATTATTATTAGTAAAAAGTTACAAAGCGTTATAATAAGGTAGCATACTGAGTCTTTTTATTTACATATACACAATTATGCCAATATCACGTCAATAGGGTATTTTTTAATCTTCAAGGGTCACTGTTCAAGCAAATATTTATACAAAATGGTGGCTCCCTTTTTAAAAATGTCTAGAGAGTTTTTGATTGACGCAGGCGTTCCATTTTGGAAATCCATCGCCTGAAACACATTAACAGTTGTTTCGTTTTTCTACAATGAAAATGTTTATTTGTTAACTGTTAAAATGTGTTATACAAATAAAAAATAAGAACTATGTTGCAGATGAAAGGTGAAACGATAACTATCAATTACATGGGTTCGTTCCTAGGCTAAAATTTATGCTCTTTGCTATTATTTATAATTAATTCATTTCACTTGAGAACAATAACTAAACTAATTATATTATGCAAAATGTCACCAAGATATTACGTAATGTAGAGGCAATTAATTTAAGTTTATAAATTAAAATTAAAACACAACATGACAAAGTAGGATCCCGCCAAATACTCCAAATAGATACTGAGTCATGCTTTTCTGAGTTAAACTTTCTTATTGCTTAGTATGACCAAGTTCGCACTTGATGTTATAAAGGACTCAGTAGTAGAGGTGGGCGATTATGAATGATTTACATAATCGAGATATTCGATTATGAATGATTTACATAAACGAGTTATTTCAATTATGAGTGATCATTCATAATCAAAAAATAAAAAAAATATTTATTCAATTTAAGCCCTAAGAAGGCACTTAAGAAAGTCAAAACACTACTTAATCGCGCCCTATAAGTATATTCAGAGGTGGGTGATTATGAATGATGACCATTGATGACAGAATTGAGATATGTAGGTACATATCAAAAATTTTGAGTGGGAAGCTAAAATAAAGTCGTAAACACATTTCTTTATTTATAGCAATTACAAAAAAAGCCCTTCGGTCGTAATAATTACTAATTCTATCAAATTAGTTATTACTAATCGTACTTACTAATACTAATACTAGTACTAATCTAGTACTAATAGAAATATTACTAATATTAGTAATTACTAATGGCCATAATCGAGATATCTTCTTAATCGAATGATTAAAATAGTAAGTATATCTCATAATCGGCCACCGCTACTCAGTAGTAACGTGGTCGGAAACTGTGGCGGTTGAGCTTTAGACATAGTACGAAATATGATGTTAGCGGATTTTCGTAAGTGGCTATCTATAATTTTGAAATTGAAAATTTGTTGCCAAAACTTATTGTTGTATTCCAGCAGCCAGACTCAAGAGAGAGAGAGAGAGAGTTCCATTTTAGCATGATTTACCTAAAAATCGATAAAAAGAAACTCAATTATTAAAAAATCAAACAAAAAACCCAACTGCAACAAAAACACTTGACTAGAAAAATATAATTAATAATTCTCAGACGTCATACTTAAATATTATATAGCTTATGTCACTCCTACAATTAAGACGAATCTAACGCCACCTAGTATGCTAAAATACATCATGCCGTTTAGGTTACAGAGCATGCCAAAGACATACATACTTACGCTCGAAAAATATAACCCTCGTTTTTTGCAGTCGGGTAAAAAGCATAGTTGCTGGAACACAGATGACCCACCAAGTCACGGTGAAGCTGTAAAAGCCGTCTGAGGCTCCAGGCCCTATGGCTAACAGTACAGTCAGTCAGAAAAAAAGATAAAAAACACAGATGGTGTAAGAGACTTTTTTTTTAGAACTGACTACACTGATAACCTCCAAACACAGAGCCGCTGATGGCTTTTACAATTTTACCGGGCTATACAGCTTTACCTGGCAATTTCTTAGACTTTTAATTATGAACCTGCCAGCATAGTATGATCGCAATACAGTACTGTGAACCTGTGGAACTATATTCCGGCCAGTGTGTTCGGGTCCTTCAAGTATAATATGAAGAGATATTTATGCAGAGCCGTCATTTTGCCTATATACTATAAAAAAGGTACTATAAGAGAATAGAACGTTCTTTTTGCGACAATTCGCATCTATCTCCGAGTCTAGTTATGAGTTATAATTTTATAATGAAATCGACGTTGTCAATCGTGTCTCCAAATATGGAGTGATATTGAACAAGACAGATTTAACTCGGCTTGTGACTTCATATAATCGTCGATATATTTTTTCAAGAATATTGATATACTGGAATTTAACTTTGCTGTATATCTATACAATTGATAAAATTGAAGTGTCTGTTTGTGATGTCAAAATAACAGCTTTTTACTAAATGCATATGAAAGTATATACGATACTTATAACAAAAAAAAAAACATAAAAAAAAATTGTCCGTCTATTTGTTCCCGGTAATTTCCGAAAAGGGTGGACCGATTTTGATGGGACTTTCACTGGTAGATAACTGATATTACAAGAAGTAACATAGGCTACTTTTATTTTAGAAAAAGAATTAGTTACGCTGATTAAACCATAAGAGATATATCAAATTTATGTAGTACATAATTGTAGACAATAAAAAGACCCACAAAGAAGTTAGCGAGAGCATATGTTTATGTTCTAAGGTTCACCCACATTAACCATTTTTATCTTCAAAATAGCTTAGTATGTTTCGCGCGTGTACCCCATCGAAGGCATTCTGTAGTCCACTTGAGCGAAGCCGGGGGGACAGCTACTTTTTTTTATATATTGACAAATATTATAATTAACGCCGAATAGTTAAACGATATTATTAATTTTATTATCAACTAGCTGGTCTGGCAGATGTTTTGTCCTTCTCAATGGTGTTAGTAACTCGACCACAGCGCTACCTATGCCATTTTACTTAATAACTTTCTATGACCATAAACACAACAAAACAGAATTACTCATATCTAAAATTTGAATTGTAAGTTATGGTCATAATTTCATATAAAAATCATTTAAAAAAAAGAAGGTTCAGTTTTTCCCAAACTTAAAAATTAACCGGGAAACTTTTCCATTTCTTCTTGCCATAAAAACCTAATTCGGATGTACTTACCTATAACTAACATATTAAAAAAATAATTAGCCAAAGCGGTCGCGAGCCGTTTCTCAAATGATACGCTTCTTATCGAACAGCATTTCAATTTTATTTATATACTGGCTGTGCCCGTGGCTTCGTTCACGTGAACTACAGAATGCCCGCGCAAATCTTGCTCCCCCGTTCCCGGCTATTTTAAAGACAAAAATGCTTATTGTGTGTGTTCATTAGAAGATAAATGTATACTCTCTCGGAATTTTTTGTAGGTATTTTGAATGCCTACAATTATGTAGTACATTAATTTGCTACATCTCTTATGGTTTACTCAGTATAAGCCATTTAAGCATCCGAGTTGATTCACCATGACCAGTTTTTTTATTTGCGCGGAACTCTAATTCTTTTTCTAAAATTAAAGTAACTTAAGTTACTCCCTATATCATCAGCTATCTATTAGTGAAAGTCCCGTCAAAATCGGTCCAACCGTTTCGCAGATTACCCGAAACAAACAGAAAGACAGACAGACAGACAGAAAGACAGACAGACAGACGAAAATTTTAAAAATGGGCTTTTTGTTATAGGTATCGTATATACTTTCATATATATTTAGTAAAAAAATAGTCATTTTGACATTATAAACACACACTTAAAATTTTTACAAGGCAAATTTTAAGAACGCTATAGTCTATATATCGACGAACAGAATAATACACTATCATAATTAAAAAGGGCTTTCAGTTCGGTGGCACTTTTTCATCTAAAGAGTAACCTACGTAAGTTACCTTCCCACGATATATAAGATTTACATACGAATTATAAACAAAAAAATATACCTGAGAATAATTATTGTAAGACCTAAAAAACTTCTAGCCAGCCAAAAAAAAGCACGAAGATATCGTGAGAGATGCATAAAATTAACTCGGAACAAGTGAACGTATGCAAATGTGTTACGTGACCGCTTTTTAAAGAACTAAAAAAAAAGAAAAACGAAAAAAAAAAACAAAAGTCCGCGAAGTTCTCCACCCTTCGACAACGTGATGAACTAAAAAAAAAGTAAATTTGCATACATCTGTGGCGATTTTTTATGTACAAAGAGATTATGTTAATCTATTTTTTGGACATTGCACTTTTTTTTCGGACTTAAAAAAAATCTCGTCGCGTCTCTGAAGGGTTAGGTGAGTGAACCACATGGAGCAATAATTCTCAAGACTTTTTATATGTATATATGTTTTTTTTATGGAATACATTTCATAAATATTTTTCATTCGTGTTTATATAAGAAAAAAATATTTTGACTACGCTGATTGAATTTCATTGTTAATAGAAGAAGGCAATCCAAAATCCACTAGGATTACAGTGAGATCCAAAAATATTCATTGTCAATATAGCGGTCTGCAAAATGGGAAAAAATCAGAGTGGAGTCTTAGGCGGGATTTTGATATCTAATGTGGTTGTTTTTATTTGATTTCATAAACTTATGTTATTTAGCCTTAAACTATGTAACTTTGGGGACACTTTACTTGATGTAGTTTGGTTATAGGAAGTGAACTGGATAGTAAATGATAGCTAGGAACGTGCATTTTAAGTTATCAGAAGAAATCCTTGGACCGTTTAATAAGGGAGGCCAAATCTTGTTAGACCTATTCACAGATTTAAGAAAATGGCAGATGGAGCCTTCAGAAATCAAATGCGCGACATAGATTTAGCTTTATATCCTTGACAACCAGATAACGACACGTGCGATCGTGTGAATAATGTTGCCAGGACAGTTCTTCTTCTTTTTCTTCTTCCTAACTTGACAACTGGTCTTCTTTAATGAAGACCATTACTGCCATTATCGAGTGAATTATATTGTCATGTGTTATGACGATTCACTATCCTAACAAGATGGTGGTTCCCTTGTTAGAAGTTTCTAGGAATTTTTTGTGGGATCTCGGAATGAATGCTTTCAGCTTATATTTATATCCACCTCACTTATGCATAAAAACCAAACTATATCACGCAAAACGCCACCAATATTACATAATATAGGGTCAAAAACCTAAGTAAATGAATTAAAAATAACAACCACAACATGTCACTTCAAGATCCCGCCAAAAACCCCACCAGGACAGTTAAAATAAGTTCAATTTTTTTTACCATTCCAACAGTGTAGTCGTTAATCGATCATACGTCATCAAACAACTGCTTTTTCACTTGACATCTTCTTGACTTCTTTACATACCAATTTACAACTAAACGTAGGTATAACTGCCATCTTGATTTTTCATTATCAATGAATATTTCTTACTTCTTTTGTTTTATCTTACCCTACCTATCCGTATTGGTTCAGATATGGTAATCGTTTGAAAATGTTGGCGGTAATCTTTTAGATTTTTGCCTGAGACACTAAATTGCTTAGGGCCGTCTATGTTTTTTATTTTGAAACCATATCGCTATCTCTTTCAGTGCTTGCAGATCGTTATCAAACAAACGATTACGTAACAAATTTTACCCTCCTTTTGGTTTCTTGACAGTCATGTTGTAAAGAAAATGATCTATCAACGCTATCTACTTACATAATATAATTCCAGGAAAATATTTCACTGTAACCTAGCAACATTTTTGTAATTTTTATTCAAAAACAAAATAACACGAGAAATAATATCAAAATATGCTTTGTTACTAATGAAATTATACTCCGTCTTCCTTTTTTTGTTTTTGCGAATAATTTTTACAATGTAAAACCCACAAGACGGCATTTTTTCAAATAACACACAGGGTGCTGACATTGCATGGCATATCTTTTCAAAATGGACGCAATATAATACCAATAAAGGATATTTTCGTGTTCTGTCCGGCTCCATTTGTCTTTTTCTTAAATCTCTGGAGCTATGTTTGAAGATTACAAAAATAATGAGAAAACACAACATTCTATTCACGTGACGTTGGCAGAGTTGTGGATGAACTAAGCTGCCATTAAATATAAAAATGGAGAAAATTCGACACGCACGAAATAGCACCACTATGAATGATTTTAACATACATTGGTAACACTGACTGAATATTGAAAATGAGTTGTACTTAATAAATTGATAGCGCTTGTAATAATGCATTGCTTGGCATTGCAGATGACTGGTGAATAAAGCTAGGCGTGACGACACATTTGTATTATTGAATCTTTAAAAAATCTGTAAAAAATTAAGAGTACCGTTTTAACATCACCTGTTTTGATTTTTCTTTTCATATTTATTTAGCGATTAAAAAAAAACTGGAAAAACATTGATAATGATACATATTCAAGTTACCGTGACTGGATTTTACCATCTTTCTCTTCTTAATGATTGGTCATTTGTCTTTATACACAAACTAGCTGTGCCCGCGGCTTCGCTCACGTGGATACGCAAATTGCCATCAATATTTCATAATATAGGACCAAATAATGTAAGTTTATACCATAAATTAAAATAATCATGACCATGGTAGATTAAAATCTCGCTAAAAACCCTTTATTATCTTTATTACAGTCTCAAACTTTACCCATATGTATTAATTAATACGAACGGTCGCCCAATGATCGAAATTCGACCAGCGACTTTATAATCATAGACTATTTTCTGTTTGACGAACGTAAACAATGAGTATTTTATCTCTTGCTGTCACTTTTCATTGAGCGACAGAGTCAATATTTTTGGAGGTCTAATTCTAATGGCACTGTACTTCAGGATTCGCAGTATTAATTTATTTAATTTAATATATTAGTATCAGATATTATAGATAAATTTATCTTTCTGCACTCCTTTAACCATGCCAAATCTCACAGTCTTCCGTGCACGCAATACGCTTAGAAAGGGTTATAAAGTGTTTGCTTCACGTATTAAAATATTGATAATATATACTTACCTACTGTTTATTATAAAGAGTTTATGTTTGTGAGTATATTTGTAGAATATAATCTCTGGAAGTACTGTGCCCGATTTATTAAAAAATATTTCCCTAATAGAAAGCTAGATTAACCCTGAATACTATAGATTATATTTTGTTGACCCGCTGGGGTAATATGAAGATTGTTTGAAAATTTCATCAAACAAATCCAACTGTTTTGAAGTCCTTCGGGAACATACATATAAACATCAATTTTTATATAGGTATATATAAGAATAAGAAGAAGAATGTTAACGAGTACAAAGTCGCTGGTGGTTACTAGTTCAATAAAATCTAATAAAAGACTAGTGCTTTGCTTGCAGCTTCGCTCGCATCATAGCTATGTCCCATTATTAACTGAATTGCTGAATACTGATGTTCATAGATCGATCTCCAAAAGGGACGGAACTTCATATAAACTTTCATCCCCCCTTTCATCACCTTAGGGGTTGAATTTCCAAAAATCTTTTCTTAATGCTGACCTATATCATCCTACAGCATACGGTCCTAGACCCCAGTAGTTTGAGCTATGCGTTGATATGTCAGTCAGTCTGTCAGTTATCCTTATATATATACTTATAGAAGAAAAAGGTATCATATATATACATAATGCCAAAACACACCCTTAATAAATTCTTATTTATATAAATAGATTATATAGACCCAAAAGATTTTTTGCCCATTTTTTTCATGCATATAAACTTTTTCTACCTGAACTTAGGGGTGGAGTTTCGACCACCCCACATTTTTTATAATAACATAAAAACCAATAGTGCACTAAAAGTAAGGGTGGCAAGCTTTTTTTTAATGGCAACCCCGATCGATAGTTTTCCCGCGCGCGATACCGTATTGGCGGGCGAACCCGTTTCGGGAACAAAGGATCTTAACCCTTTATGTAAAACGTATTCATCAATTTTTTACAATACTAACGGTCGTTTCTTTTAGGAGGGGCTGTTGATGAAGGGGGTCTAGTTTTTGTGGGGTAATAATACACGCGATTTAGCCAAATTGTACGAGCGCACGCGAATATTTTTTTTTTCATTCGAACTGCTTTTGTAGAATTCAATTTTGTACATTTTCTAATATTATTATTTATATTTTTATCTATTGGAGGTTTGTAACGGATTAATATAATATATTTATCATTGTCGATCTTCGGAGACGCTACCATGAGCCATCATTATTTAAAATCGCTTCGTTTGTTTTATTTTGAATTAATGTATTTTTGGATAATTATACTCACTTATATAAATCATGTAATTATGAACTTATATTATATAACCTATACTTTTATATATTACTGGCTGAGCCCGTGGTTTCGCTCACGTGGACTACAGAATGCCCGCGCGAATCTTGCTCCCCGCTCCCGGCTATTTTAAGGATAAAAATGTTTATTGTGGGTGTTCCTTAGAAGATAGACGTATATTCTCCCTGACTTTTTTGTAGATCTTTTTAATAGTACATTAATTTTCTATATATCTTATGGTTTACTCAGCGTAAGCCATTTAAGCGTCCGAATTGATTCACAATGACCAGTTTTTTTTAATTTATGCGGAACCCTAACTATTTTTCAATAACAAAAGTAGCCTAAGTTACTCCATGTAATATCAGCTATCTATCATTCATAGTACTGTCAAAATCGGTCTAACCGTTTCGGAGATAACCCGGAACAAACAGACAGAGAGATAGAAAAAAAAGTTTACGATTTGTTTTTTGTTATATATATCGTATATACTTTCATATGCATTTAGTAAAAAGCTGTAATTTGGACATTACAAACAGACACTTCAGTTTTATTAATTGTATAGACTATAACTAAGTGTCCTTTATAATTTAATTTCACTGTATATTTTAAACATAAACGCAATTTATACACCATACAAATGTACGTAGGTACGTTTAAAAATGAATCCTAAATGTCGCCCTTCACATTCCAACTCCTCAATACCTCATCAAATTGGATCCAGTAGTTTATACGTGATGGGTGTACAAATTAACCGACAGACAGAAAGATAAGATTTTCAAAAACTGTCGAAACGTTTTCTATCCGTGATTCTAAGTCCCTCCGTAGTATTTTTCCTCAAATACATGTGTAGATTTCAACTCTTTACTGTTTTATAATAAATATATAGATTTTATTATTATTTATTAGTGGTGGTGACGTCAGCGCCTGCCAACGAAGCAGAGCTTCAGCTCTACCGAGTCATGCAGAGAGCCAGCTTGCTAGCGTATTATGACACTCTTCTTGAAATGGGTAAGATTTTTTTTATTCGCTGTCTCGGATACATTTGTAATTTTTAGTATTGGATTTCAACGAAAAAAAAAACAAAACAATTGATTGTATATTCAACTTGAGCAAATCACTTTAGAGCCAAGTAGTGGCAATTTTACTTTATAGGAAGATTAATGAAGCAACGTGATTTCTTGGTTGCTTGCTATTATTTCAAATTTTCTTTTAGTTAAACTATATAACGTAAAACGCTACCAAAGTTTTAGTATAGCCTGTATTTTATTTATATAGTCTATAACAATAATCAATAAATGGGTTATAAAATGTTTATAGGAGTTTTTGGCGGGATCTTGAAGTGACATGTTATGGTTTTTATTATTAATTAAGTAACTTAGGTTTTTGACCCTATATTATGTAATATTGGTGGTGTTTTGCGTGATATAGTTTAGTTTTTGTTCATAAGTGAAGTGGATTATAAATATAAGCTGAAAGAATTCATTCTGGGTTCCCACAAAATCTTCCTAGAAAGTTCTAACAAGCGAGCCACCATCTTGTTAGGATACTGAATAGTCATAACACTTGACAATATAATTCACTCGATAATGGCAGTAATGGTCTTCATTAAAGAGGACCGGTTGCCAAGTTAGGAAGAAGAAAAAGAAGAAAATGTATAAAAAGAATTTTTCAAAAATGACTGCTACTTTCAGATATTAGTGCGTTCAAACAAAAAAAAAACTTTATAATTGTAAGTTTAATTTATTTCTATTCCTGAGAATTAATTTACCAAACTCCTTATTCCAAAACATGCTAAAGCAACATACTTCGGAATATATAATACAAGATGTGCCCGCGAGCTCAGCTCGGATAAAAAAAAGTTTTTACTGGGATAAACAGTATTCTTTGTCTCAATCCGGTTTAAAAGCTGTGTGCCCAAATTCATCGAAATCTGTTTAGTCGTTGTTGCGTTTTGAATAACAAACAAACAAACCCATTTCGCATTTATAATCTATACCAATATTATAAAGAGGAAAGATTTGTTTTTTTTGTTAGTTTTTTGTTTGTTTCTAATGGATAAACTCTAAAAACTACTGGACTGATTTTAAAACTTCTTTCACCAATATCTACTGTACCAACGAGTAACCATAGGCTATATCATGAATATTGAAAAATTAATTTTTTCCTCATAAAAATGTCGATAGTTTTACACAAACTATAAAAAATTGCCTACACGGGTGCGTTGGCGAGGTTTGTCGTATAAAATTAACACGGGTGAAACCGTGGGACACAGCTAGTGTTATAAAGTTAGTATTCATTCAGAGCTAAGTAAGCTACAGTAATACAGTGCTTAAATACTTATGCTTAACGACAAAAACAGGTTTCCTTAGTGGGGCTTCAATAACGTATGAGTTTTATTACCATTAAAAAAAGTCTATATAGAAAAGCCTGTAACTTTTATAATAATGGTTATTCTAAAAATGATATATGATAAAGCAAGTTCTAGAATTAAGTTTAATCATACCTAAGAGTTAAGATGCGAAAAAATGAATACTTTCCCATGAACAAAAAACAAGAAAATGTTCAGTTCATTCAAGGATTCAGAATGCAAATAACTTTTTTACGTTCAACGACTTTGGGCTCGAAGGGTTTGGTCGATTATCCGTCCTATTGTTTTTTTTTCTTTTTAGCAATCCCCGTTGTGATATGATCACGTAAGACATTTGCATATAAACCTGAATAAATTAATTAAATGTCTGTATGTGAGTTGTTATTTTTTTTTAGAATCACACGTTTTTTGATGAAACAATATTTATAAATGAAGTTGTGTAAGGACCGTCTACTGATGTGCATATTAAATAAATTCATTGTTATTTTTCAGACCGATTCTTTCCCGTTTATGTATTTTAAGTTTACTATTTAGGGGAGTCATAAATCTACAGTGTCTGGAATTCATGGGGTTCTGGGTGCTTATGTTTATGCAGAGTGCCTTTTAGATTTTGCGAACTATTTTATTTTTGATTATCTTGGACCTCTACAGTCATTTTCATATTTATTTTGGAAATCAATCCGTGTTATCATTATTAACATTTTTAACACTTATTATAAATAAGGAAATTGTTTTGTATTATAAATTGGGCGTCTTCTAGTGTCTTTAAATTGGTGTCACTTTTGTTAAACCTTTCATGTCTTTTCACATCTCAAAATTTACGTTCCATGTTATTATTTGTAATTTAAGTACTACTTGTCTTTAAAATTTAATAATAATTAAAATTAACTTTCTCTGGGTTATATAATGACATAAAAGTCTGTATACTCGAGTTTGTGTTATGTCGCAAAATAATAAATAATCTGGCATTTATATCATTCTAAATTTTACTGCATTTTGTTTTACTGATCCGCATTTTAAGCAATATTATTGTTGCTATCTTATCTATTTTCAACCGATTTCAAAAATAGGAGAAATTCTCAGTTCGATTGTTTAATATTTTTTATAGATGTTCAGGAATAACTTGTTTGTTTATGAACCAATTTAGACGATTCTCTTTTTCGTTGGGAACGGTACCTTAACTCTCAAAGGTAGTCGCATTTTAATTTTATTGGCATTGAACCTACGACTTCGTAGATACATCGGAAAACTCTTCAAAACCATTGAAGTTGATTTTATTGTGTGTAAAAAATTTAATATAAATGATCTTAGTAAACGATAGGTACGATTTCAATACTTACTAGAAATAAATATAAAATAGTAAGAAAAAAAAGGAGTTTTGTAATTGTGTTAGGTTCTACAGTAAACTTCCTGAAGCACATTACCGATTTAACAAGTTCAAGAATAATGTTTAAGCCAGTTTTATTGTAGAAAGGGTATTTATTATTGGGTGGATCATTACGTGAGTGACGGTGATGTTTTAAAGCGACTTCCTCTTTGTACATCTACCAAAAGTAAAAATAATTAAAAGAACAATAAAAAAAAATTTTGATAAACTCAGTCGAGTTTCTTGCCGGTTCTTCTTGATAACTGAGATATTTTTAGAATCGGTTCATTATGATGAAGTACTATTTTTTTACTAAATTTAATTATGGCATCAAAAATATATTTGCTCCCTTCATTCTTTTATCATTTTATAATAAAATTTATTCGTGCATGTTTTCCAGGTGGTGATGATGTCCAACAACTATGTGATGCAGGTGAAGAAGAATTCTTAGAAATTATGGCTCTCGTCGGCATGGCATCAAAGCCTTTGCACGTCAGACGGCTCCAGAAAGCCCTTCAAGAATGGGTCAATAACCCAGCCCTTTTCCAAATACCAATAGTTTCTAATCTCTGTCCAAGCGAAAATCCCTTCATTCAATGTAATCAGAGGCTATTAAGTATGCCTTCAGCGATACCAAATGTTTTACCTAGAACAGTAGCCTCTCCTGAGAGTAGTAGACCAATGTACAGTCCATCTCCAGGAGCTCCAGATAACAGTTGTGGCTCAACAACCTCTCAACCTAATGCGAGTCCAACAAATACATTTGCCAAAATAGTTCTACCACCGTCACCAGCCCCTGCTGCTCCTGTAACTTCAACAGCTTCGAGATCTTTCTCTCCTCAAAGTGCCTGTCCTCCAGCATCAGCCGGATCTAGTCCTAGCTCTGTCACATCCCCTGTACACCTCACACCGGTTTTGTTAGATGTTCATGTACAAAAATTATCGGCGGCTGCGGAAAAATTGAGCAAACATTTACCTCAATTGGAGCCAAAGCCACAGAATACGAAAAAGAAGATGTGTAAAGAGTTGGAACTGGTGATGATGATGCCCGAATCAGACCCAAGAAGGATGGAGGAGATTCGAAAGTATGCAGCGATATACGGAAGGTTTGATTGCAAGAGAAAACCAGAGAAACCGTTAACACTGCATGAGGTGAGGCAACAGTTTCATAAAATTTTAAAAATTCAATAAAAATAATATTAACAATATGGCTGTTTATATTAATCAAGTTATTAGATATCCATATTGACATTTTATGTTTGCTAAACAGTAAAGTGTATTCCTTCTAATCCTAACCTAATGATATTTTTTTAATCAAATAATTAAGTAATTTCACATGATAAACAATGTTATTATTGAAATACTTAATATATTAATAGCATAACTTATTTTGTACCGCGAATTAGAGTCCCATTAGGAGCCTTAGGTATTAAATAATTTGAGAAAAAATTAGAAAATTTATTGCAACTTTCAGGTAATGGTAAATGAAGCAGCTGCTCAAATTTGTCGATGTGTTCCTGCACTTTTGACGAGAAGGGACGAATTGTTTCCACTAGCAAGGCAGCTTGTAAGGAGAGCTGGTTTACATTATTCAAAGCATGGGTAAGTGAATTACTTAAAATATACTACTGCTTCTTGAAGTTTAACTTTTAAGATTTTCCCCTTTAATTCTTCTTTCGCGATTATAACACATGTTCAATAATATACTATTTAAAATCACTGTATTGTAAGATGTTTTTTTTTGCCAAGAACCGTTACCAATCAATAAGTCATCATTATTGCCAGGATGGATAAAGTACTAAAATATACATATAATTTCCAGTCTCCCACCCACTGCCTCAACGGGGGATGACCGTGACCGTGAAAGAGATGAAGAGGAGCCAGGAGGCAAGCGACCGCGGCAGGTCACCACTCACGTAGACCTCACCGACTAGATCTCACACTAACAAATTTAAACCTAATATTTATATAGGGCCGGGAATGTGTTCAGGAATTATCTATCAACCAAAGGTTTCCTATGGGTTTAATACTCATTTATAATAAATACCTCTAATCGGTATTCTCTAGAAAATTAGGCTAGTCTTAAAAAGTACAGTTTTTAATTTTATAATTTAAAACTTTATATAACACATTTCAAAATTGCTTGTCCATTATTTGCAAGTTCGATAACGTATGTCATTATTGTATTTTTTTTTTTAAATTCATATTGTAAGTTCCATGTTGCTTTTTTAAATTACTTTATGCTTCATATAATTCTCAGATCGTCTTTTAAATACGTTAAAATTCAAATGAAACACTTGTATAGTTTAAATTTCTTGTTAGAAATTTCTAGAACAACCGATAAGACATTTCTGAATACATTTTACAGCCTGCTAACAATTGGAACGGTATAATATATTCTTGCTAAAAAGAAATTACATACTTCAGTAATCTAACTCAAAATTACGGAAAAATTATTCTTAATAGTAAATCAATTTTTCTTTACTTTGGTTCTATTGAACCTCTTTTTCGTATTTTTTGATATATATAAGAAGGTTAAATAAAGGTTTCTCATAGAATCATTTTATTACGAACTACAAGAGCTCTGTATCAATTAGAAAAAAGAAATATTGAAGAAAATTAACTATTAATATACCAGTTATATCATGTTTATAAATCAATAAAGTTATAGACATAGTTAAATTTAACAAATAATTGGTGGTCGAGTATAAGTCCTTTTACGCCTCCGTTTATGAATTTAAAAGTACTGAAAATTAAACTCTGTTAACTCATTAGATTTATTTTCTAGATAGAAATTAATGGTGAGGGAAATCTAAGGTTTTTTAAATCTAGTCAAAACATTGGTAGGTATTTTATCAGTTAAGGTAAGCATGTCGAAAGCTTTTAACAAAACTAAATTTCTTCTGTAGACATTGTAAATTGATTTGCTTTATCTACTATACTAACTTGTATATTGTTTTAATCCGGTAAGTATTGTTTTTGTAAATATTATATTTGCATGCTTCTATTTATTATTTGGTGCTTCTAAAATATATAGACGAATTATGTAAATATTTGAGATGGTTCTAATTTGTACTTTATAATGAGGGCATCACAATATTTTTCTGTAAATTTAATGTAGCTACTAAATTCTTTTAAAGAATGGAATTAAGGGTTAAAGTGTTAATTCCTTGTGATTTGTATCACCTGTTAGCGTTATTGGAAGTGAATATCGAATAAAGATTTCAATTTGTTTGTTCCAGTAAGATTTTGAATTCTAAATGGATTACTGCCAATAGGTTCCTTTAATCTTAAAGGGTTTTAGTAAGACATGTTATCAATACGAACAAATATATGATAAATACAAGTTCCCAACAATGTGATTATAAGCAGTACTATTAATTTACCAAAATCAACCAACTTAAACTTAATTCTTTGACAATACCCACAAAGCTTAGTACTGTTCTTTTAGATGAACGACATTTCTTAAGGGGATAGTTGCAATAGTTAACCATCTAACATTCTATTTTACAGGACATCGACGATAATAATGCTGTCAGAGTCAGTCCAGATGTGAATCGAAATGCTAATCACAGGTAAAATTGTCGTATCTAAATTCTATAAGACTACCTAATCTGTAATATTTGAAATTAAGTTAAAGGAACTAATGCCGATTAACACATGAGTTTTTATTAAAACCGAATGCTATTTCAGAATAATATTAACGTAAACAAACTTATATTTACATTATGCCCTCGAATTATAATATATTAAGGTAATAGAGAAGCCGTTTCAAACAAAATTCATACAAAGTATTGCAAAAAGTGCGTGGTAATAGATTAACCTGAAATTTGCTAAGTTGTATGTATTCAATTATAGTCCATTGTTGATAAGACGTTATAAAAGTAATTACAGCTTCGTATCATATTACTTGCAAATATTAACTCAAGCTATTTTGTAAAAAAAAATTAAAATGGTGTAATTATGAATAAATAGGTACTTTATTGCACTTTTAGCTTGTACACTAGCGACCCTAATGCTATAAAGCATTTAATACCAAGTAACTAGCGGTAATGTGGAAAAAATATTACTGTCGATAGTGCAATAGGAAATGAAACATATTTTAATAATAAATAAAAATTCGGACAAAGCCTTTGTATTTTGTTATCAGCTGGTGGAATGTGAAAGCTGAGAGTGATGACGCCGACTCCAGGTGCTCCTATTCCAGCACCAGTACTCCACCGCCTGTGAGTTCCTCTCTTTTATTTTCTTACACAGTCTGCTGTTGCTTTTCAAACTGTTTACATTTATGGCCCATATTATCCACCTTATCAGTTCACTGCGTTCTGCAAATTTCACCCTGTACCTTTTGATAAGGCGGTTAAAATTTCGTCAACATAATCAATTACAGTCATATTTATATCAGTCCCTTAGGATTATTACTGAATGTAAACGTATACCCCCATATCCAGAAATTGTGAACCGTTTTGCGATATAAGAAAATTGTCTTACGCAGTTTGTGTATAGTTAGTATTCACTTAAAATACATCTGTTTCATTGATTATCCTTAATTTGAGATAATGTCAACAATCGTCTATGAATTCATCAGGCTAAATCTTTACTTTCAATAAAATAAAGTAATAGGAAACTCGGTAATTTATTTCCAGGAGTCAGAAGAGTCCAGACCCCAAGTGGTAGCAGCCCGTGGAGACAGTATCATTGCTGTGGCTAACCCAGCGTTACATGCGCCTCATACGCTCCATGCGCCTCACCCAGCCAGAAACCATTCCAATTGATCTTAAGAAAAGTCTTTGTCTTTGGTAGCTGGTCCATTCTAAATTTGGTCATATAAATGAAAACGCCTAGATACATAGAACATTAGATAAATCAGTTCACATATGACTATTATTTATATGTAAACCAAATAATTTCAAGTCCCCTGCACTATGCTCATTTAGCAATTAATAAATCACAAATTTATGTAAAGATTAGCCGGACAGGAACTCCGTTTCTATGATAATTTGAATAGGCTTAAACAGTGGCATAATAACATATAATGTCTTATTTTGGACATTTAAAAGATTATGTCGATTGGAAACATGCTATGTATTAAAAACATTTAATACTTTTAATATCTCTTAGAAAATTAATAATGCAAATTTCTGGAACAATTTGCATTTTACTTGTCTTATTATGCCACTGTCGTTACCTCCAAAAGTTTTAAATATAAAGAAATTTGAAGAGTTGTTTACAATATAATTTTCAATTTAAAATAGTCCATAGATAATGTAGACTTATTATTGTGTTCAGTTGATTGCACGCTTTCTGAGTTATACAAATTTCTGCTTCCATCATATAAAAATTTAAATGGTCTATTTTCAAGTTTAGATGTTACTTGAACAGCTTCTTTATCAGAGTAATCAGCCGTAGCTACCTTTAATTCGTTTGTCCAACCAAAAAATACCTTCAATTTTCAGTTTAACACCTTATAATTTCACGGTTTTTATTAACACATAGGTCAAAATACTTAACTTTGCATTCAATTAGAGTTGAGCACTGAATACAACTTCAAAATGTGAAGAAAGTGAAAATCATTTCACCAAAACGACATCAAATATTGATTATTGAACGTATAATTTTAAGTGAAGCCATAATATGCCTTTTAGTTTATTTAATGCGACGAAATCTGACGTATTTTATGAGTTTTGAATAACTTGCATCTTGGAGGCTGGAGGTTGGCAGGACCACATTGTAAATTATCCCATTGAGAGCAAAAAAATTTAATAGCTCTTCTGTGATACGATATAATTTCTTCTTTTAATTATAGGATGAATATTCCTTTTAGTTTGTCGTTGTTTTTCTGTTAGATCGTTTTTGGCAGATTTAGCAAACAAATTTTCATATGGACACCAAAACTCTTCCATTTCTCAAACTCTGCCGAGTTGATAATAGATTATTAAACGACTAATTCTCCCGGAGTTGTTGGAATGTGGTATCTATAGTGTTTCGATAGTTACACTTGAGAGCCATTTCTATTTCTAAGCTTATTACCATATTAAATAAAATTAAATTGTAGTTAAACGGAACCTATAGAAATAAAAAAAAATATATTTAGTTTCATTCTACCCTTACTTTTTGATGAATATCGTAATGCGAAGCAAATATTTATCTACATAAAAAAGGTAATACATTAATCTATTTCTCATAATCCATCCATATTACGTTTATTGACATAATCAATATTCGAAAACGTGTCTCTGTTATGTGTTTTAAAATATTCTTCGGCAAACTTGATCAGATCAGCCTCACTAGTACTTTAATTTTGACGCATAAATTCAGTTTAGTTCAAAACAGCTTACTCAAAAAAATTAGAAAAAGTTTATTAACTAAGCTCTATAGAATTATTGCTATTAACCTGATTATGAAGAATTATGTATCAACCTGTAGCCAAGAACGAATAAGTATGTTCCGCTTGAGAGCAAGTCCTCCACTAGACTTAGCGAGCTACCATCACAGGCTACATCGTCGCTTAAGATCAGGCGAGATTGTGACCATAGCGATATAAAAATGAGTAAAGTATAAATAATTAAATAAATATCGGGGGGAAATTAAAGATCGGAAATACCGTTGAGTAAAAGAGATAAGAATTTATCGACAATGGTTGTTAACATACAACATAAACGCTTATCACAATCCGCAGTGTGAGATACCGAAGTGAGTCATCAAACGATTTTAGAGTTCACAACCTTCCGCTTCAGAAGACCTTTCTTTTAGCTTAATAGTCGATATAAGTTCTTTTAGGACTTCTTCTGATGGGATTACGAGTTACAACTGAACGAGAATTAGTAATACTAATTATTACCTCATGTTATATGATTATGAAGTTATCTACTAATTTGATAATTGATAGTCAATATTAATAGGTAATAAGTAAATGTCACGATTATATAAATCATTCATGATCGCCCACAACTAGTAATGACCTACGTAGAACGGTACAGTGTGCGTACGTACTACACACCGTTCTTGCAAACAACAGTAAGCTTTATTCTACGCAAATGAAGCTAGTTTGGAAGTCCATGATGTTATTCCACATCCCATCAAACCCGATTAGTTCCGTTAAATGTTTTTATGCAATCAGTTTCATCCATGTATCTCGATATGATTTACGCATGTCAACAATTTCTCAATTTTCTTCAGTAGATATTTGTTTTTTGAACTGTATTTAACATAATGTGTAATGCAATTATAACAGCTAATCACAAGGTTTGAAGCGGTGAAACCAGCCACTATGTATAAGTAACTATGTATAAGTTCTCCATGTATAAGTGTCTGTAAATATACATAGTATATTATATAACAAACATAAATGTATAAATAATTTAGAAACCGGCATTGCCTTAATGTTATTTAAATATAATTTTTACATGAAAGCTGTTTTATTGATAACTAACACTAACGAAACATCATTGTTTGTAAAGCTAAAGATTTGTTGCTTGTTAATGCTTTGCAGTACAAATCCTGAACCTGTACCTGAGATCTGTTGTGGTAGGGAGATGGTGTGATAAAATTGTACTACTCTTCAGAACAGTGGCCTTGATACAGACGATAAAATACGCTCAAAGAGACAATGTTTCTTCGTAACTGAAGCGGTTCTAAGTTATTAGTGATGTTTGTATCGTTCACAATGCAGAAAGCCTTTCGCTGCAACCTGCCCAGGGCATCAAGGAGCTATTAGGCGAAATCGTCCCAGAGATGGGAAAAATCGACACACGGTCGAAGTTGAGCCTTATACTGAAGGTACAGCTGGCCGGGCGTAAAAAACCCTAACATTACAAGTTTTGAATGATCTAATATTTATCGGATTTATATGAAGATATTTTAAGACATTTATAAAATAAATTAAATAAAAACTGATATAAATCTCCCGGTAATACAAGATCTGTCGCAATGAGTCCAGTCCATGAGATACGCTTCGGGTATCGAATCCGCAATCGCTTTGACGATAATAACTAGGGTTGCCACATTTTTTTTTAGCAAATATAAGATATTTCATGTTGAAGTTAGGCGAAAAAATAAATTGTATCAAATCGGCAAAAAAATGAATTACTTCTACAGCTTAATTTCCTACGGTAACACTGTGGGATTCCGCAGTTGAGGTAGATATCATATTTGTATTACAAAAACGGGCAGTTCGACCAATTTATAATATGGGACCACGCGAATCACCGAGGAACAAGTTTCAAGAATTCTTTAACTTAACTTATTAAATGATAATAACTGTAAATAATATAAATACTCTAAAAACAATAAAATAACAAATTTTATTATAATAAAATAACAAATACCCAATCAAGTGTCTTAACGCTTCTTCTTCATAACTGAGATGTTTTTCGAACCGGTAGCCAAAGCCGAAGAAAATATATTTGATTTTGAAAAAAAATTAGTAAGATATAAACGAGCTGAGAGAGTATATAGGTGTTATTTTTGTTATTTACATATATGAGTGAATCATTCCATCGAATCAGACACCGCTGCACCAGTTGGGAATACACATTCGTTTGGTTTACAATTTTCAACTTCCTTGGTGTTTAAAAAAAAAAATCTAATTGTGAATAAAGCATTTGATTCACGTACTTTATTTTCCTCATAAATTATATTATAGTATAATTGCCCGTAGTAACGTACACTACTTTATTATAAAGTACAAATGGCAACCCTAATAATGACACATTTTTCGTTGTAAAATGGATTTTTCTGTTTGTTATCGCCTTCTAGAGGTCTTAGCTCTTGGGGATGACGTATACTGTATACTTGCCAATTTTATGTACATTTTTAACTTCCGGGAGCCAAAGGGTCAATATCTTTGTCTAGTCTAGAACATGGGTGTTTAAACTTATAGTGTCAGAGATCTACTGCAAAAATTTAGGCAGAAGCTGATCAACTGCCAATCTTCTGATACGATAGAAAAACATAATGATTATGAGATGGCTTTTAATACACATTACAAATAAAATAGGTACCGGATGAAGGTGCAAACTCAGAAATCACAAAACTCTTCAGGATTTTGGTGCATGGGACTGCATGTCATCCACATACTTCCTATGGGATAGCAAGTAATTCTATTGCTAACCATGAGCGAGATGATACGCGTTCGTTAGTCAGCCGAGAGATTAGATTTCATTATTTTCATAACTAAAAATGCAGTTTCGCACAGACAATTATAGGAACGGTGTAGCTATTTCTTTCATCTTTTACTTCATACTTCCTTCTCTTACTCCCTCTCCAGATGCAAGCCCTAGGGGCATGAGAAGGGTATGACGACATAAGTCAGCGGATTGGGATGAGATGCGTTACTTCATAGCATCTTGTCCTTGGCAGAAAACATGCTTTCTGTCACCAAATCCGTCAAGCTGCGCTTCTGCCATTTCCGATGTGATGAGTCGGGCTATGGAATATTTTGTACCATATTTCGACGTACCAATCGTGGGTGTAGCTCGCCCGTGGTTTAACGCTGATTGTGCTGAAGCTGAAAGGGCTAAAGTATTAGCTTTAGAAGCGTAGGCTGAATCACGTTGCCACAAATCCCCCGATTTGCAAGACAAAACGTAAGCTTTTAATAAAGCTACCAAGTTCAGTAAGAAAGTTCTGCCGAAAAGCTTGCTTTGACCACATTGCTCGCATTGGAGCCAAGCTTGCTACTTATCCCTCAGGAAGCAAAGCTTTTTGGTCTCTCGTCAAACCGGTCGAAGTAAACTTTCTTAGGCCTTCGCTTCCACCTTTGATAAAATTTGATGGTATGCTGGCTCGTTCTGCAGCTGAAAAGGCGAATATTTTTCAAGCCAGTTTGCAAATAATTCACATCCGGATGCTGGTTATAGAATTCCGCCCACAATATCTTCGTGCGGTTCAGTAATACGGGAAATTGCAATCCTTACTAAGCACGTACGAGGAGTGCTTCTAAATCTAGACGTGAATAAAGCCTTTGGCACCTATGGCATTTCATCAAGGGTACTTAAAAACGGCGCACCTGAGTTGGCTCCTGCTCTGACACGTCTTTTCTGCCTCTCTCTGGAATCCGGTACTGTTTCAAAGTCTTGGAAGCTTGCAAACATCCAGCCAGTTCCTAAAAAGGGGAGCCGAGCAGACCCCTCTAATTACTGACCAATAGCCATAACCTCACTTTTTACCAAGGCTATAAATGCCGGAGTTCCTCAGGGACCTGTACTCTCAGCGACACTATTTCTGCTGCACATCAACGATCTACTAAAACCCGGTATCGTTGGGTACGCAGATGACAGCACTGTAACTTATTCAATTCGCAGGCTAATTAACAGGAAGTCCATAATGAGAGAGAGGCCATGGTTGAACGCTTGAATCTGAACCTTAGGTTCGTATCCCACTGGGGTGATGCGAACTTGGTCAGATTTAATGCTGAAAAAACACAAGCGCGTCTGTTCTCAGCTAAACGGAGTCCGTTTTTCCTAACGGCACTGATGACAGCGAAAAAGCTCTGTCTAGAGCATCGACGTAAGGTAACTTGCCTCTCAGTGTTTTACAAGTTGCACTTTGGAGAGTGTGCAGAGGAATTGCACGATTTAATTCTGCCCAATCCATTCCACAATAGGATAACTAGACGCCGTGAAGGATTCCACCCTTATGTCGTGGAAATTCCCCTGATTCGCACGAAGCGTTATGCTTCGACGTTCATTATGCGAACGGAAAAGGAGTGGAATTCACTCCCGTCGTCTGTTTTCCCATCCACCTATAACTTGGGAGTCTTCAAGCGAAGATTGAATAAGCATTTAATAGGTAAGCTCGATACATCGTCGACCTCATCTTTACTTACCATCAGGTAAGATCGAAGCCAAGTGCATAACTGTATTGCATTAAAAATAAAACAAAATGTAGGATATAAATACGCATGAATATTAATACTAAAGGCATAGTAACGCCGACGATCGACGCTGCGATACTATCAAGGTAATATTTTCAAGAAACCCCGCGATCGACTCATAGAGCACTCCAGGTTTAGAAGCATCCACACCATTGTCATAACAAGGTAGTCATATTGTTGGGTTTGGTCCAAAAAACACAGATACAATGTGGACTGTATTTATTTATCTTAAGCCGCCACCAGAATCCCGTATAATATGGGGATGTGAACTGAACTTTCGAGCCGTACCGTTGTACAACTTGGCACGGAATTTAAATAATCTTGGTATTTATAACTATTACATTGGGCGTTATATGCTTAGGACTATATTTAACTAATCATAGGTTTTTAAATTCATCATCATCATCATTTCAGCCGCAGGACGTCCACTGCTGAACATAGGCCTCCCCCATAGATCTCCAGAGCGACCGATCTTGTGCGGCCTGCACCCAACGGCTCCCAGCGACCTTTATTATGTCGTCTTTCCATCTAGTGGGGGGCCGTCCTACGCTGCGCTTTCCGGTGCGTGGTCTCCACTCGAGAACCTTTCTGCCCCAACGGCCGTCAGTTTTCCGAACTATGTACCCCGCCCACTGCCACTTCAACTTGCTAATCCTTTTGGCTATGTCGGTTACCTTAGTTTGTCTACGGATCTCCTCATTTCTGATTCGATCTCGTAGAGAAACACCAAGCATAGCCCTCTCCATAGCTCGCTGAGCGACCTTGAGCTTTCTTATGAGGCCCACAGTGAGCGACCACGTCTCTGTGCCGTATGTCATCACTGGCAACACACACTAGTCAAAGACTTTCGTCTTGAGGCACTGAGGTATTTTGGACGAGAAGACGACGCGCAGTTTCCCGAACGCTGCCCAGCCGAGTTGGATTCGTCGACTGACCTCTTTTTAAAAGTTGGACCTACCTAACTGGACTGTTTGTCCCAGGTAGACATATTCTTCAACAACTTCTAGACAAGAGTTCCCTACTGATACTGGAGTGGGCACCACATGGATATTCGACATGATTTTCGTCTTGTCCATGTTCATTTTAAGGCCCACCTGTTGAGAAACTTTGTCGAGGCCATCGAGCATTGTGCCAAGATCTTCCAGCGATTCTGCCATGACTACGATGTTGTCAGCAAATCGAAGGTGAGTGATGTACTCGCCATTAACATTGATGCCGAGTCCTTGCCATTCCAAGAGCTTGAAGGCGTCCTCTAGAGCGGCGGTAAACAGTTTCGGAGATATTACGTCTCCCTGTCTAATGCCTCTTCTCAAAGAAATTGCCTTCGTGCACTGCTCCTGTACTCGGACCGACATGGTGGCGTTGTTGTACAAGCACTTCAACACTTTGATATATCGATAGTCAATACGGCACCGCTGGAGAGACTGCAACACTGCCCAGGTTTCGACCGAATCAAAGGCTTTTTCGTAGTCCACGAACGCTAAGCATAAAAGCAGATTATACTCCTCAGTCTTCTGTATAATCTGCCGCAGCGTATAGATGTGGTCTACGGTGCTAAAGCCTTTTCGGAAACCGGCTTGTTCGGGAGGCTGGAAGTCATCAAACTTGTGCTCGAGACGATTCGTGATGACCCTCGAAAACAGCTTATAAACATGGCTCAGCAACGAGATGGGCCGATAGGTCTTCAATAAGGTTTTATCACCTTTCTTGAAGAACAGGACCACCACGCTGCCGCCCCACGTTTCCGGCATTTTACCCTCGAGTATAACGGAATTAAAGAGCTTCTGCAGGACCTTAAGTACCGGTGTTTCACCCGCTTTAAGAAGCTCTGATGTAATTCCGTCATAATCCGGCACCTTGTTGTTCTTAAGCTGCTTAAGGGCCATCCTAATCTCGTACAGGGTGATGTCGGGGATATCTTCGGTATAGTGTCGGGTCAATACAAGGATTTATGAATAGATCTATTGAGCTGCCTATACGACTTAGCGTCATCGGAAGACTGCAGCACCATACCACGTCGATCCGCCATGAGTTTTCGGGTTTGATCTGATATCTTTTGAGTCCTATTGCTACGGTGAGTTTTAAATAACTTGGACCCAACCGCATGGACAGTTTCTACCAGCCTATTACTAATATCATCTACGGTAACGCAACTATCTAGGGAATCGAATTGGTTTTTCAATTCGACTCGAAAGCTCTCGGGGTTTTGGAGTTGAGCATTAGAGGGTCGGAGCGTAGACTTCATCAGGCGAGAACTTTCTATTTTTAGATTGATATTCAATGTGCCTCTAACCATTCGGTGACCACTGCCGGTTTTCACTCTGTGAATCACAGTGACATCATTGAATATTTGTCTCTTCGTGGTCATGATGAAGTCTATCTCATTTTTCGTGGAACCATCGGGGCTCATCCAGGTCCATTTCCTATGAGGTGGCTTCTGGAAGAAAGAGTTAATCATAAAGAGTCTCTCTTTCTCCATAAAATCGGCCAACCTCTGGCCCCTAAGGTTCCGTTGCCCATAACCAAATTGCCCCACTCCCAACTCTTCACCATCTCTTTTGCCCAGCTTTGCGTTAAAGTCTCCCATTACAACAGTGAAGTGGGTTTTCTAGGTATGTATGGCCCTACTAATGTCCTCATACAAAACCTCCACTTCATCATCAGGGTGTACCGAGGTCGGTGCGTAAACCTGTATGACCTTCAACGAATATCTTTTGGATATTCTGAGTATCAGGTACGCTACCCTGCTCGACACACTGTCGATGGTCACGATGTTGTTAATGAGAGACTTCCGGACGATAAACCCGACACCACCTAGGGACTGTTGGTCGCCCTCCCTGTAATAGAACAAGTTACCTGATTTCATGATTATCGTGTCCTCACCCTCTCTTCGGACTTCTGATAATCCTATAAGATCCCAGTGTAACTTGTCTATTTCCTCTTCCAGCTCGACAATTTTCTCGTCAGTCCTCAAAGTGCGATTATTATATGTTGCCAGGGCCAGTTGTCGTGGGGGTCGGTAGCTGGAACTCTTCCGGGGATTCTTAGCACCCCCTGCCCCGCCGTTACCATAGCCGCTACCGAAACTAGGAATAGCGGGGCCGCCGGGGACTGGGGGCCTGGTCGTTCTTGTCGTTTTCATTGGGGGGATTTGCCCATACTCGCCACGCTTTTTTTCCCTTAGTCGCCTCTTACGACATCCACGGGTAGAGATGGAGGGGTCAATTCTAAGCCGGAACCACCACGGCAAATTAAACGGTTTTTAAATTAATAAGTAATAATTATAATTACACGTTAATAATAATATTTATGCCACAAAAACAATGACTCATTCGAGTTACGTAATGCAGTTTTTACATAAGATAATTCACATAAGAAAATTTACATAAGACCATTTGCAAAAGACCATTTACTTTAGAAGACTTTAAATAGTCTTCTGGTTAGGGAATACTTACCCTACAAATATAAACACAAACACACAAATTATTTATGGTACACAACATGGCAGTATATAATACATAATCACTTTCAATAGATAAATCGTAGTTCCTAACAAGTAATTAGTCATAGTAAAACATTATAAGCTAGATAATTCTTACCCTAACTTCAAGAAACACGTAATTTTAATTACTAAGTCATTCTAAACCATATAAATTTCCTAAGCAAATTGCTAATAGTACATAGACATACGTTATAAAACAAAACCATTTATTATCTATATAACTACAAAATAAAAGCACAAAATAACAAGACGTGGTTTAAAAGATATTCTAAATAATTGACCATAAAAACACGAAATAAACGACATTGAATGGTTATACGTAAAAATACAAACATGACAACTTAGACTCGCAACAAATATATCAACATTAGATTTCTTTTATTTTATACTGTGAGGCGATGTCTACTCATCTGTCCTCAACACATATCATTATCATAAGTGTAAAAGTACGACTCACATCCCACGTAGTGGATAGATTAAAGACGCTAATTTTTTGGTCCTCATGTACAACAAAAAACACATAATGTGAGAACTAACGAGGCGAGATGCGTGCGAGCGCCATTTTATAGATATTAAACTAACAGTAATATGTGAGTTTTTACTGTTACTAATAATTTTAGGCTTTTACTTAATACTGCTGTATAGATTTTTGTAGTCTGCAATAATAGGTTTATTATTATTATGAAATTATCGAAAAGATCAAAACAAAAAAATAAATAAATTACAAAGCGACATAGACAAGCGATAAAAGAAATAATTATAATAGTGATTTTACTAGAATGCATTTATAATATTATATTTCACCAACGACCATTTAATTCAAAACTAAGCAAAGCTTGTATACATACATATATAGATATTTACAATTACTAGCAATCGCCCTAAGTTCAGCGACTTTTTGATCATAGACTATTTTCTGTTTGACATTTGTAGTATTCACGAACCTAAACAGTCAGCCTTCGTTTAGTGACAATGTCAATATTTTAGGGGGTCTAAGTTCAATGGCACTGGTCGGGTTAGGATTCGCAGTATTAATTAATTTAATTTAGCTTTCTGCACTCCTTCTCCATATAAACATTAACCATGCCAAATCTTTCGTGCACACAATACGCTTAAAAAAGGGGAAGAAAGAATTTTCGTCACGTATTAATTAATATATAGATTACAATTATGCTCATTACACAAATGTTAGTCGTATGCGGGGATTGCATTCGCGACCTCTCGGACAATTAGTAGGGTTTACTACCACTGCGCCCCGAAACTAAGGTGTGAATAAGTAAGGGCTACTTACAGCTATTGGATATGTCTACTCGTGGTATTTGGTGATAATAAACGATTAGTATTGTTTTTACTACATGACGTAACAATATAAAAATATAATTTGTCTTAAATCTGCGTTGAAATATTGGACACACATTCCCCACACAATCGCTGGGTAAAACCGAATACATTCAATAGCTACACTGTATCAGTACATGTCGTCAAGGAAAATGGATAAACTCGTAAATCAGTCCTATTTATTATACCGCTTGCAAATAAATTGAACCTTATGAGCTTACGTGAAATATTACAATATTTTATTTATGTACCAAATCCTACTAATATTATAAAGGCGAAAGTACGTCAGTGTGTTATGTGTTTGATATTTCGTCGCGCTCAAGCGGCTGGACCATTAAGGATGAAATTTGGGATTAACACTAAGGCTAATTTAAGGTTTTTTTTAATTATACGCGGGTAATGCGAGGGGTACAGCTAGTAGTTTAGTAACTTTTATTGAATTATGTGAGTTATTTGGTAAACTATATCTATTGGTTTAATCAGTTTGTTCTAAAGATGGACAGGCGCTAATGATATGATAGATGGTCTGAGGTGCGCGGTGATATTTCCTACACTTTTGTTTTAAATGTTATGGTATTTAATTATTTAATTGGGTAGTTTTTTGTATTTATCACCTGATCATGTACTGCGATCATAAAACCTTCAGTTTCTGGGAGCAATTTATCGAATATCAGCCCTTTATTTGAAGCCTCCGTATCTACATAAGCTTATTATTATTTTGATTATTATTGCATTACAATATATCTACATAAAATATATATCAAGCAATTTAAAACAAAATACGTTCATGAAATTTGATGAAGAATAATATCAAAATTGAAGTTACAATTACCTATAAAATAATTTTTTTTATATATAATATGAAACTCATTAAAATTTTCATAAATTAGCAGTATCCCGCAGCTCCGCCCACGTACGTTTTTAAAAAAAATCGCGGTTAATTGTAGTCTGTTAAAGCATTCACTCTTTGCTTATTTATTTTATGTTACAAATACCTACTAAGTTTTAATTTGCTTAGTTTCAATTGATTTTTATTAAGATTAGCTGAAACAAAGAGACAGACAAATATTTTAAAATTGGTTTTTCGTAATGACTACTTTATATAATTTCATATGCATTTATTAAATTGCTGTAGTTTTGACGTTACAAACAGACATTCCAAATTCTCAATAGATATGTACGGATAAGGATAATTTTGTGTACCCAAATATTTCGGCGTCACCTTAGATAGTAGGCTCTCTTTTAGACCACATCTCCGTGTAGTCCGGAACAGGGCCTCCCGAATCCTAAGCCGCTTGCATTCTCTGATATGCTCGGTAAGCAAAATGTCCACGAGAGCTATTCAGAATGGATTTTTCTACCGTCCTACAGGTTTCCCTTCATACATGCG